>CM048744.1:767670914-768920914 GCA_026315105.1 Locusta migratoria
GGTCGTGAACCACCTGTTCCCATCCTTTATTCTTCCCTTCTCTCCCACCTGACGAAGGAACTCTGTTCCGAAAGCTTGTCCCTTTGTCCCCTTTTTTTCTGTTTTTTTCATTTTGTGTTACTATCGTCAGTACAGCACAATGGTAAGTACTGGCCAGCCATTCTATCTCGTTTCAACAATATTTAATATCAAAATCTGTTTGTTGGCTAAAAATACGAGCCCCTGACTACCAATCCATTCTGTGAATTCCGCACATCAATAGCAATTTCCGTTTCCGCAATATTTGCGGTGCAACTGTTAGGTGATTTACACTGTATTTCATTTAAAAATTAAATAAACAGCTTATCTCTATATAATTAGCAAATGAGGCTCAGTTTTAAGAAATTGCATCTCGTCTCTCATTGATTAGTAAGTCACTTACTGAAGAACAAGGATGTCGCACAGAGATATTTACCGTTTAATACGCCACGCCTCAGTAAGGTTGAGTGGAAACTATTTTTGCTAGTGGCAGGCTGCCATACCACGCAGCCGTCGGTGTGCCATGAAAGGGAATAAATGCCGAACGCTGCCACTGTGAATTCTGCTGTAGCTTCCAGGGCGACCTAGAGCTTTGGCAACAGGCTAAAGCCAAGGCTAGTTGACTTTTAACCGCGTCGGAAAAAAAACTGAGATATAAGCGAAATTTATGGAAATCGTCCTTGTTGCTACAGGGGCGTGCTGGAAAGTAATGTCATCGAACATTTTTATCCTATTATCCACATTGCTCATGTATTCTACACGGTCGCCTTTCCCCCTTCGCTCGCATAAGTTGTCAGCCGCTAGAGGGATCCAAGTAGGGTGTAACATGACGATGTATAACGTTCTAAGACCCCCTGACTTTCCTCCGTCGTTAGCCTGTTACAGTCTGTGTTTTTCCACCTCTATTTTATAGCTTCGCAATATGCAAAGTAAGGGTACCAACACGATCTTAAAACGGTGTTTTTACTCATAAAGTACCCAATGGGTAGATGCTTACAGCATAAATAAATAATCTACCAACTGATTCAACTGTTTAAGTTTACTACTGGAAGTGAATCAGTTGGATGGTACCGTTTAATATTAAGAGCCACAAAAAGATATTAACAACATCAATGTAAAGAGAAACAATGCTTGTCTCATAGCATAAATACGTCTTTCCTGTAAAATTAATTTAAGGATGGTATGGCCAGGGGGGGGGGGGGCAACAAATGAAGCAGTCCTCAAAGTTCCGCGGGTGGTTCTTAACGGACAACAATCCCTAGCAGCTGGTCCTGTCACCACAATCGTCTCCAAGGTATATCAGATACCACGACAATGCCAAGTGGCTCTTGTTAGGACCAACAAAATTGTCAACAAAACCAAGAAAACGATCTGAACAGAGACCTATTGTCATTCGATTGTTGAAGGGATAAGTAGGTGAAAATGTGACTTTGTTGGTAAACTCTTCCGAGAACAATAATTGACAAGAAATCCATGCAGAAGAATTTAAAAATTGTGCAAGGGGTAATATTCATGGCTACAGACTTGTGGGAGATATATGCTATAGAGCCTACGGCATGGCTACACACGCTGGACAGGCCTTGGAAGGAGTATCTATAATCCATAGTTGAGACAATGATACATTGGTAGTGAATGTGTAGAACTACCGTAGTTAATTTTTACAAGCCTCCTAACATCCAAAGGCAAGATACGGTTCTCCACTTTTCGAACATACTTCCCTGTGTGTCGGTGAAAAACAGCCACAGTTGCCAATGGGGGTACTCGTCAGACAAAAAAATGGTATATCCTTAGTTGAATGGACTAAAAATAATTTCTTTGGTTTTTAACGCAAAAGACTACAGCACATTTTTTCATCCTATTGGCAGCACCCAATCAGTGCTTTTGTTCCTCAGATCAGACATTAAGATCTTTGCGCATTTCCACAGTCGCAGCATAGGCCAGTGAGTGCTGATATCAGTTGGGATTTAGAGAATCGTCTGAACACAAGCGTGTTTCTGATTGCCTTCCTCTATTCTTGGTCTGTTATTATTATTGTCAATGATAGAGCAAGTTCCCTTGCCTTCCCAAGTATATCAGTGAATATTGTTATGCTTAGAAAAGGAGTTATAATAATTAAGCCCATACTGACACAGGAATCTGAGCTGTTTTCCGTTCCTCTTGGCCTCCCTATCCTCTCCAAACTTAACCGTATCCTTTTCATGCCCGTTCGATTTCTTGTTTTGGCATTGAAGTCATGCATGGGCAAAGCACTATCCTTGTCCTTTAACAACTTCATCACTAGTGTGTCTTACAAGCTGTCCATCTCTTCTTGACATGTCTTCTCTCCTACGGTAAATAAACTAAAACAATCCAATTTTTTTCCTAGACACTGCCAAATTTATCTACATCAATCGTTAGTTTACGTACCGTACTGCCATTACGCTGGGTTTTGTTGCATTCCTGATGTAAAGTACTAAACCCCATTTAACTTTCCCTGCTTTGAATCCTGCCATATAGACCTTGCATTGTTCGTCTTCCTTCTCTCCCTTTACTCACTAGCAGCTAATACATCTAATCCCATCGTACTTGTAGATTCTGCCAGTTCTAACCTGTTCCCCGAGTAACCCCCGTTGATATGAACAGCACCCATCTCATCCCAGATCGTCTGCCTTGTCGTGTCTGAGTAGTGGTCTGTCATTTGGAGATGGGACTCCATCCCTTCCAAAGGTCCGAGGCATTTTCTCTGTTTCCAGCATCAGATAGTAGTACCGTTGGAAGGGGGGAGGGGCATGTTGCTTAGGTTGTTCGCCTTTCTCGCCCAGGTTCCTATTGGGTTTTAAGCCTAATGGTTGTAGGACTAACCGGTGGATTTGGTAGTCTTTGCCGTCTGAGCAAAAAAAGTTCAAATGTTTGTATAGCTTATGGGACTTAACTACGGGGTCAAAACTTACAAACTACTTATGAACTAGCTAACACTAAGGACGGCACAAATATCCATGCCAGAGGGGGGATTCGAACCCCCGACCATAGTGGCCGTGCAGACTGTGACTGGCGCGCCGCAGTTCCCTCGGCCACCGCGGCCGGCCGGTCTGAGCACTAACGTTGTCACGACTCAGAATATGTCCGAGATGCCAGTCTTATTCCAACTGGTATCCCAACTGCCAGGACCACTTAGTTGACCAATCATTCGTTGCTCATGATTCATGGTCAGAGGATGTCACTACTGGAACCCACACCAACACCCATGAACCATGAACCCGTGGGACCTTCTAGAAAAAATTTCCTCTACCATCTCCTCAATCGAATTTATCAAACACACAAGTAACGGCTGGAATCCGTTCCAAAATATGCTGGCCTACGTACCAGAGAGATAACGGCAGAATGCACCCTCCGCTCTTCGATATCTTGTTTACACCCACACCAACTTGGCATCAGGCATCCAGTCCTCTCATTTTGCTAGAGTTCTGTTTCCGCAAATGTTTGTTCTTCCAGGTCGTCGACTTGCCCTCAGAGGCACTTAGATAATTAACACAACGAAATTTACGGTGGCAATATTTAATAAAAAAGTTTCCTATAAATGGAACTGCGACTTCATGTGCCTTCTCGTGTTGACCAAACTAAGTTGTGTTGGCCAAACACAACAATGAATATGGCTCCATGTAGTCTAAGGCCCTAACATGTCTGCTTTCATGCCCAGCGCCAACAATAGCTGCAAATAGTTCCTTGTACCTGTGATCCTGCAGTCAGTCACACTATGAATAGGCAAACATTTGAGAAATAGTATTTATATATAAAATACAGATAAAGATTAATTAATAAAAGAGGTTTTATTGTAACGTTGGCAAATGATGTAGGCAAAGTCAGATATCTCAGCTGAAAATATGTTTATTCACACACAAAGATTTGTGTATTTGCAGTGGTTCTACACAAGTAAAAGTAATAAATCAGAAGTAAACCTTTAAAATTTATCAGGACAGATGCATTAACTGCAGTATGACAATGGTAGCAAAATCCCGAACTACGTAATCGTTGACGATGCTCAGAACTAATGGTTTCACGATCACACAACACGAAATAACCATCAACTCAAAATAGCTCAAGTCTTAGCCCGTCAAATAACATATCAACATTCGTAAATTCTCGTGTAAAATCAAATGCTCTGTTCAGTTACAGTTACGAAGTAGAATCGGAAAAAGTTAAAGTTCTTAAACCGGCACACATTAGCCTTTGGCAAAGTTAGAGTTCCGACGATGTTAAAGTTCCGACATAGCGGCCGTTTGCTGCGCAGATTCTAGCAATCTCCCAAATAAAGCACTTCGGCTAACCAGGCTGGTTCTCCAAGATGAGACATAAAAGTGTACCTCCAGCCACAAGGAGCTCTCCAACTGCATCGTCCCAGTATTTTACCTGAACCACAGCAGTCTTTTGCCCTAAACATTGTCTCACTCACAGACCACCATCCCCACCAAGAGTTTCAGAGTTCTGAACAGAAAAGATTTGTTTTTTCTTAACTTTCACCACTTACACAGTAACTTAACGTTTTAAACTGCGGATAGTGAGGAAGCAACAGTGGTTATTAATTTAGGAGTTCGACAAGGTTGCAGCTACTCCCCACAGCTTTATAATATATACATTGATGACACTGAACAGCAACGGAAAATGTAACTGAAGAACTATACATACAACTTTAACAAAAAATATTACATACATTTTTGTGTCCCAGCCTCGTCGCCGCTTTTGTGTCTCGTTTCCGTCATAAGTGTCGGTGGCCGATTAGAAAGACCGACACAGGAATAAAGGATGCACGCTTGTGCAGGTACGGAGATGAGCAACCAATGAAACAGCAGAAATTAGAAACACTAGAGTAAATTACAACGAGATATATATTTCTTAGAGACTTAGTAATACTTAACTTTTACATAGCTCAGTACTGCAGAATGCTGATACATAGTTGAGCTAGAGGCCTGCCTAGTGCCTATCCGATAGCCAAGTCTTCACTGGTGCCTATCTGATTCCGAAGTGTTAACTGGTTCCTATCTCAGTTCCAAGTGGACGATGTCGTTCAGTGGTGGCCACGAGCGGAGTTGTAACAGAGGGCGCTCGTGGCTGACGTCGTAAGAACGCCGCGCCGTGCGTGCATGGCGGCGCGCGGCGAAAGTAGGTGGTGCGCACTTTAGACTTGTGCGACACCACATAAATGACTTCGTTATTCGCAGAAGACCAAGTATTGTTTTCGAATAATGAAGATGGACTGCAAACAGCTGCATACGAACTATACCAAACATGGTGCCGGCCGCTGTGGCCGAGGGGACTGCGGCGCGCCAGTCGCGGTCTGCACGGCCACTACGGTCGGGGGTTCGAATTTCCCCTCGGGTTTGGATATTTGTGCCGTTCTTAGTGCTAACTAGTTCCTAAGTAGTTTGTAAGTTTAGGGACTGATGACCCCGTGGTTAAGTCCCATAAGTTATACAAACATTTGAACATTTTGAACCAAACATGGTAGATATATAATATATCAATATCAATACAAAAACAAAAAGCTATGGCTTTCTGTGGAAAAAATACTGTAAGAACAGAAAGTAAGTCCGCGGCGGAGTGGCCGAGAGCATTGAGGCGCTATGCCTCGATGCGCGAGGCCGTGCCCCGTCGGGGGTTCGAATCACTCCTTGGTCATGGATGTTTGTGTCGTCTTTAGTATAAGTTAGTTCATAAGTAGTTTGTAAGTTTAGGAACTGATGACCCCCCCGTTAAGTCCCATAAGCGTAACAAATATTTGAACCTTTTTTGGGGGGAGTGGGGGAAGTAAATAGATAAAAATTTCTAGGAACCACGTTATCGTACAGGGGAGATCTAGATCAAAAAGAATAAATTGAGAAATTAAACTTTTTAAATGGTCAGACGAGCCCTCAACATGAAGTAAGAACAGAAACATATCTAACATTTTATAAAGTTATGTCAGTATCAACATTACCATATGGAACTGAATCTTGGATAAAGAAAAAGAAAGACAGAACAAGATTACAAGCCAATGAAATGAAATTCCTCAGGTACAAAGCAGGATACACCAAGCAGGGCCGACCGCGGTGGCCGAGCGGTCTGCAGCGCGCCGATCATGGTCTGCACGGCCACTATGGTTGGGGATTCGAATCCCCCCTCGGGCATGGATATTTATGCAGTCTTTAGTATAAGCTAGTTCATAAGTAGTTTGTAAGTTTAGGGACTGATGACCCCGTAGTTAAGTCCCATAAGCTCTAAAAACATTTGAACACCAAGCAGGACTACAAAAGGAACACATATCAGAAGGAAGTAAATATTTTCGATATAAACAGTTGACGAATACCGAGAAAAATGGATATCCCATCTGATACGCATGGACGAATCAAAATTACCACTACACTTTTAGCGATATACTCAGCGAGGAAAAAGATGCGTTGGAAGACCTGAAAAACGTTGGAAGGACAACATGCAGCTGCAACAGGCTGACTGAAAGCCTAATGCATGACGGAAGAAGAAACAGAAAAGTATAAAAGAAAAGTTATAAACATTCAGTCATTTTGTGACTATTTATCAGCAATACAAATAATGCAGAAAATAAATAAATAAGCCAGGCTTAATGAGCTTGACCGCTCACAGTATACAATATTTACATAAATTCACTGACAAAATAGCCAATTCATGATTAAATAGCTATAAGAACATGAGTGTAAGAGCTGCATATCATGCTGCTTGCAAATGCTAACTTACTGTAGAGGGTACTATGATATGACTGTATTTCGTAATAAATTATTATAGTAACTGTAATAAATCCTTAAATGAATAGATAAAAGTGTTTATTTTTAGGATAATAACTTGAGGTAATAAAATGAGTTTGTTGAAATCGCATGACGAAGTCAAAGTTTTAATTTGCTGTATTCAGATAGTGTGAAAACTAACTGACCGTCCTCACAGCTCTAACTTCCACGCAAAAGTCAAAGGTCCCACGATCGAATCTCGATCACGCACACAGTTTTAAGCTGCCAGCATATTTCATATCTGCGCACATTCCGCTGCAGAGTGAAAATAGCATTCTTGTCTTGTGATGGATAGCGCAGTGACTCCTGCCTGAGATTCTCTAGGCCATGGAAGCTTGTTACTATGTTCTTGTTGCAGAAGTCTGTGCGAAGGTCAAATGTCGGTATTTTTGCACATTCTTTCCGACTGAATGATTTCTTAAACGAAAAGTTTAAAATACAGTTTCCATATTGCTGTCTTATATTGCCACCTCAGACTACAAACTGAATAGAAGCCTTGTAACCGGCTATCAGCTTACCTGAGGACCGTTAAATTTTTTCACTATAATTTGTCGTTAGTAGCCGATCTTCTCGCGGACGCATGAGTTTCTACTAACTCCATGTGGTAACTGGGACTTACTTATTTGAACAGTTAGTCCAAGCGTTTCTGCTTCCTTGGGATTTTCTGGGAGACTGTGTCCCATTTGTTGTATTATCTAACAGCTTCGACCAGATTAGGACCACCACATTAAGACCCCGTAATCGAAACATTCATATTCACTAACACTGTGTTACGAATAGAACATCCTGGATTCAACGCTTCCTGTTAGGTTCTTTAGGTAATTCATCACCTACCGAAGTTCAGTAATTACAGTTACATAAACTGCAGCAGTACAAGGCAACCAGAAAAAATACCAAACACTTACTCTGATATCCCAGAACACTCATACTCTGTCAACAAATCTACAGATTTCAAAAGCTTCCCTACATATGAAAGAATAAAATTTGCGTTTCACATTACTTAAGAAGCGCTTGCTACAACAACTCCTAAATTCTATGCATAAAATCAGACAGGCAAATAAAGATTGTCTGTTACCTACTACATTATTGCAATGCATATCTGAAATTGATTCTGATTGCCACCTGAACATAGCGAACAGTTATATCATTCAGAAGACGAAACCAATATTACAGATTTCGAATTACAAACAGAGGCCAGAATGAGTAACGTTCAAGTAGATATCCTCGGAGTAGTGAAGCAACTTTAATTACTTAACAAGAACAAGTATTCTGGTCCGGACTGTATACCTATTAGATTTCTATCTGATTATTCTGAAGCGACAGCTCCTTACTTAACATCTACATGCAACCGCTCTCTTCAGGAATATCAAAATATTTGAAAGTTGCACAGGTCACAACTATATTAAAAAAAGGCAATAGGAGTAACGCAATAAACTACCGGCCAGATTCAATGACGTCAATTTACAGCAGGGTTTTGGAACACATTCTGTATTAAAATATTATTGATGATATCGAACAGAATGATCTATTGACCCAAGGTCAACACGGATCGTTCATGCGAAACACAACTAGCTCTTTACTCACACGAAGTGATGAGTGCTATCGACAAGGGTTCTCAATTTGATTCCGTATTTCTTAATTTCCAGAAGGCTTTTGACACCGTACCTGACAAACGGCTTTTAATCAAATTGTGTGGTTATGGTATATCGTCCCAAATTTGCGACTACAGATGGTATCAGGCGTTCCACAGGGTAGTGTTATTGATCCTCTGCTGTTCCTTATTTACATAAACGATTTGGGAGAAAATCTAAGCAGCTCTCTTAGGTTGTTTGCAAATGACGCTGTCATTTACCGTCTAGTAAAATCATCTGAAGATCAAAAACAACTTCAGAACGATCTAAATAAGATATCACTATGGTGTAAAAATAGGCAACTGAGTCTAAATAATGAGAAGTGTGAAGTCGTCCACATGAGTACGAAAATAAATCCGTCAAACTTTGTTTACAAGATAAAGCAATCAAAAGTAAAGGCCGTAAACTCCACTAAATACCTAGTTATTACTATTACTTCAGACTTAAACTGGAATGAACACGTAGGTAATGTCGTGGGAAAGGCGAACCAGAGACTGCGTTTTATTGGCAGAACCCTTAAAAGAGTCTGCATACACTACCCTTGTCCGTCCTTTTTCGGAGTATTACTGCCCAGTGTGGGATCCTTATCAGGTGGGTTTGACGGAGGACATCGAAGCAGTTCAAAGAAGAGCAGCTCATTTTGTATTGTCATGATACAGAGGAGACAGCGTTAAGGAAATTATATAGGTTCTGGGATAGGAATCATTACAACAACGGCGCTTATCGCTGCGGCGTGGGCTACTTACGAAACTCCAATCGGCAACTGTCTCCTCCGAATATGAAAATATATTGTTAGTCAACCACTTACATAGGTAGAAATGATCATCAGAATAAAATACGAGAAATCAGAGCTCGAACGGAGAGATTCAGGTGTTCTTTTTTCCCGCCCGCTATTCGACAATGGAATGAGAGATAAATAGTATAATGGTGGTTCGATGAACCGTCCGCCAGGTACTTAAATGTGATTTGCAGAGTATCCCATGTAGATGTAGATGTAGGCAGGTGTTTTAATGTAAATTTTTTAAAATAATTTATAGACCGCAGTTACATTAGACTTGAATATGATAATTAGTCTTGTTTGTGTGTGACAACCATCGATAATGGGGTTCAATACTGTAGTAAACAATAATACCTCTAGTAAACATAATGTAAATACATATATTCATATTAAAAAGCAACATGACTAACATAACGTTGTTAAAGAATGGAATTTTCACTCTGCAGCAGAGAGTGCGCTGATATGAAACATCCTGTTAAATTAAAACTGTAGCCGTGCGGGAAGGCCCTGCTTTGCTATTCTAGGCGCCCGCCGAAGGTTTGAGTCCTCCTCGGGCATGGGTCTATATGTGTTGTCCGTAGGATAGTTTTAAGTTAATTGAAGTAGTTTGTATGCCCAGGGACCGATGACCACATTGGTTTGTCACACAGGTTTACAAATAATTGTACCAAACCGGGATTCGAATCCAGGATCTTTGCCTATCGAAGGCAATAACTCTACTGACTGATCTACCTGTGCACGCCTTAGCGCCCGTCCACACAGCCTGAACCTCTCATTACCTCACCTCCTACCTACAGAGGTAGCTGTCAGTGAGCGGTTCCCCGCGAAAGAAAAAGCTCCTGGGAACCAACCCCGGTCTGACACAGAGTTTTAATCTGCCTGGAAGTTGAAGTATCAACAAGGACAAAACAAGCTGTCACACAGAGTCAATGAGAAGCAGGAAAAATATTAGCAGCAGCAATAAAAATTGCATCAGTGACAGTGGTATGGAATGTACCCACAGCTATACACTGGGAAGTGACTTCCAGAGAATGAATGTAGATGTAGACGTAGACTGATTCACTAACATACTAAAAAGCAGATAACACAGCAAAACATTTATACAAGGACAAAAAAATTAAAAAAATAAGCTACACCTGCCGGCCACGGTGGCCGCGGGGACTGAGGCGCTTCAGTCACGGTCAGCACGGCCACTACGGTCGGGGGTTCGAATCCTCCCTTGGGCATGGATATTTGTGCCGTCCTAGTCTGTAAGTAGTTCATAAGTAGTTTGTAAGTTTAGGGACTGATGACCCCGTAGTTAAGTCCCATAGACTTTACAAACATTTGAACATTTTAAGCTACACCTAGGTAAATAAAATAGCCATCGGTACAGAAGTTTGAGAAATATCTTGAGGATATGGTGGCCACAAGTAATCTACAATGAAGAACTATGGTGAATAACCCATCAAACACCCACTGATATTGAGTACGCTGAGGAAATGGAAATGGATTGGGCATACACTAAGGCGTGGTAAAGACAACGTGGCAAGGCAAGTCCTAGATTGGAACCCACAAGGCAGCAGGAGAAGAGGCAGACCATGGAGGTGGAGTGCAATAGCAGAAGAGACCGAGAAAGGACGGAAGACCTGGATTGAGATCAAGACACTGTCGCAGAAATGAGTCCGGTGGCGGAAGTTCATTGATGTCCTATGTTCCACTTAGGAGATACAGTAAATAAGTCAAGTAAGTTAAGTCACTATATGTGTACTTCGAGGTGAGAAAATAAGCTGCAACAAGCCCGTCATAACTGCCGTGACATCTGCTTTCTAAGTGCACCACGACCATTTCAGAATTTGTGGTGTAGAAATTTTGCTATTATCGAGATCTGTACTATGGAAACAGAGTTTAGTATTCTTCTTTATGAATAAACAATTGGGCATTTGTATTTGTTGTGAATTTGCAGTCATGCAAAATTATCAATAACTGAAAAATCCAGTTTGCCCAAGGCGCTTCTAAATCTATTACTTTGCGATCGGTTTAGACAGACCTGTGCTGCCATCATCGTATCCTGTAACATATTCAAAATGTTCAAATGTTTGTTAAGCTTAAGGCACTTAACTACGGGGTCACCAGTCCCTAAACTTACAAACTACTTATGAACTACCTACAACTAAGGACGGCACAAATATCCATGCCCGAGGGGGGATTCGAACCCCCGAGCGTAGTGGCCGTGCAGACCGTGACTGCAGTGCCTCAGTCCCCTCGGCCACCGCGGCCGGCTGTAACATATTAACAGAAGTTGACAGTCTTGCAGCATTACGTTATTTTACGTCACCGTATCCAACGTGCCACAGGTATAGAATTTTCTAAAAGTCTCCCAATCCGCTGCAGTGGAGCGGCCGAGCTCATTGAGGCGCTACGTTCCAATACCCGAGGCCGTTCCCCATCGGGGGTTCGAAACCCCCCGCCGTCTCGAGCATGGATGTTTGTGCCGTCTTTAGTGTAAGGTACTTCATAAGTAGTTTATAAGTTTAGGGACTGATAACCCCGCAGTTAAGTCCCTTAAACTTTACAAACATTTGAACATTTGAGTTACTCCCAATGCAAGGCGTCGCTCGTACAACAGCCAGTGAAATTTTATTTTGGAATAAAAAAACGTCTTGGTTGCTCTGTAATGTTTTAATCGTTAATGTCTCTTTAGCACAAAATAAGTCCATGCCCAACGCTTTTCACTGTTATAACTGTTAAATTATTCTTCCGTTACCATCCTGTTAGGGCGTAAAGTGTCATTAAGTGTTAATAAACTACTGTGGAACCCAGACGGATTTTATTTCAAAATATAAAATCGTGCAATGCTAATCTCCCAGCAAACCTGTCCACTTAATATCGCAACATAGTCACAATTGTCAACATGAATGTTATTTCATATCTGTGGCGTGTTACATTTGACTTACTGGTTTTCCTGGCTCTTACTGCAGGATGATGCAACATTACTGTGTGACTTGCAAAACTGTCTACTGCGGTTAGTACGTTAGAAGTTCCAATGATGGTAGCGCGTCTTTGTCGACACCGGTCATAAATAAAAAGATTTAGAATCTGTGTTCGGTAAACTCGATTTTTCAGATAATTGAAGCAAAATACATCGCCTCAGCAATTGATACAATGTCAGAAAAAAATAACAGAATTTTGTAAATAATTTCGTATTCGCCATTCACTGTACATTTATAACAAATCAAATAAAATGATTTCCAATCCATGGTGAACAGCAATCAGAATAAATATTCCTTCGAACCGTCTTGATTGCAAATTATTGTATTAGTTAATGACGTGTTTCACCCTTTAGCAGGGCATCTTCAGATTATCTGCGTGACAGAATTTACACAAAATTACAAGGCGGAATTACAAACGGTTATAATGGTACATGGGCTTATTTTGTGTTAAGAAGACAGTATATGTGGCAAACGAAGCTTACAATGCGCTCTCCGTGGTATGACACCGTAAGTTGTTATTGCGGTGTTTCTATTTTTCTGGAATTTTTTGGATTGGATCATTTGTAGGGCGACAAGGAAATCCAAAAAATTCCAGAAAAATAGAAACACCGCAATAACAACTTACGGTGTCATACCACGGAGAACGCATAGTAAGCTTTGTTTACCATTTATACTGTCTTATTAACACAAAATAAGCCCATGTTCCGTTATAACCGTTTGTAATTCCGCCTTGTAATTTTGTGTAAATTCTGTCACGCAGATATTCTGAAGATGCCCTGCTAAAGGGCGAAACGAGTCGTTAATGAATAAAATAATTTGCAAACAAGACGGTTTGAAGGAATACAAATCAAATATGGAGATCTCGTATTCGCGAGTCACTGTTCATTTATAAAAAATCAAATATAGAGATCTTTGGTCATTTTCAAGTTGTTACATTAGATGAAATTACAGCAGTAAGGGATCAAAAAATCCTTTACGGGGTCATACTTGTTATTGTTCCTTTCACGGACCCTACGCGACTGAAATAGGAAAAGGAGGCAGGGACAGGGCTCTACAAGGTACCCTCCGCCACACACCTTAAAGCGGCTTGCTGAATGTGGACGTAGATGTAGATCCTACTTCACCATTATTCTGTGGGCAGTAAGATATTCCATCACAACGTTCATAGGCGTTTACCCTTTTTTCTCCGCGAACGGAAAATTTGTGGGTGTGCCCCAGGGGAATGTGATAGGACCGCTATTATTTTCTATCTATATAAATGATCTGATGGACAGAGTAAGTTGTAATTTGCGGCCGTCTGCTGATGATGCTGTAGTCTATGGGAGGGTGTCGTCTGTAACTGACTGTAATAGCATACAGGATGGCTTACACAAAATTTCTAGTTGGTGCGAAGAATGGCAGCTAGCTCTCAATATAGAAAAATGTGATGTGCATGAGTAGAAAAAACAATCTTATAATGTTCGACTAAAGCATTAGTAGTGAGCTTCTTGATGCTGTCGCGTCGTTCAAATATCTAGGCGTAACATTGCAGAGCGATATGAAATGGAACGAGCATGTAAGAACAGTTGTGAGTAAGGCGGACAGCCGACTTCGGTTTATTGGGAGAATTTTGGGAAGATGTACTTCACCTGTAAAGGAGACCGCGTATAAAACGCTTGTACGACCACGTCTTGAGTATTGCTCAAGCGTTTGGGACCCGCAGCAGATCAGTTTAAAGGAAGACATAGAGGCGGTTCAGAGACGAGCAGCTAGATTTGTTACCGGTAGGTTCGACCAATGCGCGAGTGTCACGGAAACGCTCCGGCAACTCAATTGGGGATCGCTGGAAGAAAGACGACGTTCTTTTCGTAAATTTCTGTTAAGTAAATTTAGAGGGCCGGAATTTGAAGCTGAGTATAGTACGATATTGCTGCCGCCAACTTACATTTCGCGTAAAGATAACAAAGACAAGAGAAATTAGTGCTCGTACGGACACATATAGGTATTCTTTTTTTCCTCGTTCCGTTTGGGAGTGGAATAGGAAAGGAAATGCCTAGTAGTGGTACAGTGTACCCTCCGCCACGCACCTTACGCTGAATTGCGGAGTAAGTATGTAGATGTAGAATAGGGGGGAAACTAGTGTGAGCAGCAACAGAGCTGTGGGTCGGTGATTCAGCCGGCGGCCGGCGGACGGCGGGGCAGACGAGGCCTCAGACGCCGCCGCCGCCGCCGACGCCGGCGCTGCGAGGCGCGGCGAGGCGAGACGCCGGGCTGTCGGCGTCGGCGGCGCGGCGCCGCGCTGCCATTGGCTGAGGCCGGTCACGTGGCGCCGGCGCCGGCCGCCTGGAGGGGGCGGCCCGCGGTTCCACACTCAGTGCAAAGTGGCGCGCCGCGGAACATGCCCTGGTGACCGACACCGCACCCTGGCAGCGAACCCCAGACGTCCACTCCGGGCGCCAATGACTTCCGCATAGCAACACATGTACATCAACAGGTAACCGCGGGGGCGCACGCTGTGCATGCACCTGTAGCTAAATCCTCTCCTCAGATGTGTTACGTAGCACCCTGCTTATGACGCTCCGGTACCGCAAATAATTACACGAATCTTTTTCGATGACAGCTGCGGCTCTGACTGTCTGAACCGATAGTTTGTCGAAGTAAAAACCAGACTTTTTAGCCGACTACAAATGTAGTATTTCGTTTTAGAAATATTCTGCCATAATCTGCGAAAACTCTACTAAACTCAGAACGGACGTTATTCAACTGCTTATGTATTCTTGTCAAACCGTGAACATAATTTGTGAGCACACAGTAATATAATTTGGCGGTAAAATGAACAATACTAAGTCTTCGCTGTTCGACTTCTTATGCAGCATGTTGGTAGTAAATATATTTGCACGGGTAAAGTGCTACTTCAGAATAATCACTGCCAAGAAATTAATGCAACAAGTAGCAACAGAAATTTTGCTTCCGGAGCGGAAAATACGTCTTTTGTTCTTTCAACGCCGTACCATCGTTTTAAGAAAAAATTTTGAAGAATAAGCAAGAATCCCCTACGAAACGAAGAGGACGGAAGAACTACACTTGGATCTCTTATCGTGGCATGGTAACAGTTTCAGGTAATGTGGCTGTATCAACGTAGTAACAATATAACAATCTCCTGTAATGTGCGTCAAATCGCTTCCCTCTTCCCGGACGACAATGTCGCGGTTTTAGTAACATCTGCGGAATAGGTGACAATGTGTAATCCACGTGCAATTACTCACTGTTTAGGTTCCACAAACGAAAATAAATGGAGTACTTGGATCATCAGGATCTACAAGCACACCAAAAATTCCGAAACCACTATTAGTGAAGCCGACGAAAATACTGTATCAATTAATTTTATACAGTTTTGGTGAAAGATGACTGGAACAGTAAGTTTCAATTTTTCTCTTTCTCTCTTCTTTATTTATTTACTTACTTATTAATAAGAAACCAACATGGTGAATTCGCACATCTGAAAATAATGATTTTTTAGTAACGGAAAGGAATTTGCATGATGCGTGAATATGAACAAAACCGTCTAGATTACTAAAAGTAAATATTCAGGGCGTTTCTGCGCCCGCTATCACCAGATCCATAAACTTCAGAACTTGCGAAGTAAAATTCACTGCCATTAACAAAATATGTACCTGACAGTTGCAAAACCTAACTATCGAAACGAAATGGTCCACTTTCAAACTGGAGGGCTGCAACCACAAATTGAACACAGTTATAATTTACATTTTCGGTGACCGCCGGACACCGCAAATATAACTTGTATTGGCAAAGTGATTATTTCAATGCAGATTACAGACCCTTGCGGTAATGCATAGAAATGCGACGAGAAAAGGGAACGTGCACGCATAGGAAACGACATACTGGAGTTCGCACCGGAGACGATGCGTGTCAGGATGGCCGAAACGACAAGGCGACACTCACGTAATGGGGTAATCCGGATTCGAGTCTCGATCGAGCATATTAATACAATGAAAAAAAAAAAAATGCTAAGATAGCGATACTTTCTTTTTAAAATTTTTTATGAAAGACGACTGGTTTCGACAGTCAAGGGTGTTATCTTTTAGTCTCTGCTACAGTTGGCATTTATCTGCTTATTAAAGTGCTCCACATATTATTTTGAAATTGTTCTAGTGGACAATAAAATATAAACAGTTTATGCTGGTAGAAAGTCCTCCATGGAAGCGCTCAGCTGAAAACGTGCACTATATTTGTTCCCCGTGTACATCTATTTTATTGTTTTATGCTTGACTTTCCACCAGGACAAAACTGTTTAATGTTTGACTATCTTCTAGTACAATTTCAAAAAAGTAGCAGGTAAATGCCAATTGTAGCAGACACCAGAAGACGACACCCTTGAGTGTCGAAACCGGTCGTCTTGCATAAAAAAATAAAACATAAAAAAATGCGATCTTGGCAATTTTTCATTATACTAGTATAAGGTGAACGCTCCCTGTGATGAGCAAATTCTGAGATTATTATATATCGTTGTTACGTTCACAGTATATTCCAGAAAGGTCCCAAATTCCTTTTAATTCTTGCAGGAATAGGTAGCAAAGATGTGTAAAACGGCGAATGTATGTTAGATTAGTGAAGATAGTCTCCCTTTTCGCCAGTGAAAATAAACAGTGATTGAGCTGCGTGTATTGTAAGTTGGATGTGTTCATCGTAGTGCGTCGTCAGAAGCGCAGTTGGGTGTCACCTGATGGCGCCTCACCGTGACGGAGACGGAGGGCCGCGCTGCAGCCGGGATTCCTGACAACAATGCCGCCTCAGAGCGGCGTGCGCGCTGGCCGCCCGCCAGAATGTGCCTGCAGACGCCGACACGCTCTCCAGCCGAAACACCGGCCAGCCACGGGCATCGGTACCGGCTCCAGGACCACAGCTATGCCTTTAAATTTTTCATTTCGTGCACGTCTTCACAAATACAACTGGCACCCTCCGGGAGTACGTAACTCGTCCAGCAGCACGTAACAACGGCACCGATCGGCACAGAGTGAACAAACTAAGCCTGCTGAAAATCTAAAGAATTTGTGTATCTAAAGAATGTAGGGAACGAGCTAAGCCTTGCTAAGTTTCATCCTCCGTTGACTGGATACTATATAATGGATTCGCATATAGTGTGAAAAACAGTGTTCGTGTAGTGCAGTTTTATGGATAAATATGGGATGCAAAAAACCTAAATCACTCATATGACCCCTCTTCTTGCACGCTCCTTTTCCTCGTAATACGTCGGTGAGTGGTGCATATGAATCTTATCGACGGCTGTACGGTGATTTTGTCGAAGAAATTGCTGTTCACTCTTTCGAAAATGGAGAAATGTATTACGTAGTCCACCATGATACTCATGGTGCGAATTCACGGAGAAAAATCGCAATAATTTACTTGTGTCTTTATTAAAATATTGTATCAGTTGCATTCCCTAATAACTAAGTGAAATAATACTTCTTCGTTCGTGATGTATCTTCGTCAGTTATTGCTCGAAACAGAAGCTGCAGTCTAAGGTGAATACCTGTCAATTAATATCAACGAGCCAGCTGCACTCGTCACGCAAGAAGGTTTCACTGGTATGCACGGCTGTATTTAGGTGCAACATGTACAGCTGCACAGGACGGCAAAATATTATTTTAATGTTATTGAATCATCATTATTCAGAATTCTGATTACAGCAATACATTTTAAAATTCAGGTTGTTGTGTTGATAGCGTGGCGTATCTAAAAGGTTTTTTTTTTTTAATTTATTTTTTAATCCCAGATGCCAGGTGGGAGGGGGGGGGCGTAAAATAAATTAGTGCACAGGGGCGTCGCATTCCTTAAATACGGCCCTTCTGGTATCCCTCACAGTGAACAGCTTTTACTATGTAGCCAGTGGCGGATCCAAGGGGAAGATCATGGGGGCCATAAACCCCTCCCCCCAAATTTTGATGAAACATTTTTGTTTTTACATATGAAGCGTGAACTAAAAACCACGGGGATATTTTTTAAAATAATTTCATTCAGTTTTGTACACTAACTTAACAACTTCATATATCCTCACTACATATTGTTCGCTTATGATAACATCTTTTCGAACACCCCCTTCCTTTGGTTTGCACACGAAATTCCAGTCATGGTGCTACGTCGATTTCACACTGCGCAAGTTACATCATCATCAAAGATGCTATTATAGTTCTTAACATAACTGCGTGACAGAGGTAATTTACAAAGGTGTGGATACATATTTTTCAAAAACAGTTACTTTTACGCAATTGAAACTTATTATGCTGAAAAAGTGTGAATTTTTTTGCCAGCAGGACACTAAACCCTAATCTTCAAATTTTTACTGGCGTAAAAGAACTACAGTATTAGGTATTATAACTATTATTATTACATTAAAATGTCACATAATATGGAAAAAAATCAATTTAAAATAATTATATTTAAATTATAAACTTTACCGGTATTAAAATCATACACCTATATGACCTGTTGATAGTGAGCTTATTGCCAGGGTATATTTATAAGGTAGGTTGCGAGGGAGAGACGGAAAACACTGTGACCTGTGACCCCTTCCAGAAGGGAACACTCGATCCGCTCTTCTATGTAGCATTGTGATCGCTGCATCTCTCTTATAGAACCGTATATGTACGTCAGTATGAATCACACCCCCAAATATGGCTCTTTGCTAGTATTTCACTTTGAAACACCACCCAAAGTAATAGATAATCTATACTTGATAGAACAGGTCTGTAACGATAAAATTTTCTGTGGTTACTCAGCCGGAAATCTTCATTAATTAATCCACCTTGATTATTTCTATAAATGAGACCTTTAAGTTCTTGAGTAGCACCTGCTTTAGTAGCAATGAAATATCCTTTAAAAGATTCATCCATTGCTGACTAGTCGATATGAATTCTGTTAAACATGCCTCGGAAACGGACGGAGGAATCTAAGAGAATACAGGTGTACAGCAAGACACGAATCTGGACTAAACGCAACAAAGTACAGAACAGCTACTGGCAGTTGCGGCGAATGTCGATAAACAGCGGTCACCCTGACACCAAAACAGAAAACAAAATCAGTTACATTAATCCCGGGTTGGATAAGTATTTGATCTGTCCCTGAAACTGGCTCTGTTCTCATATTGCTTTCTAAACCGATTCCGCCTTTCCCTTAACCCTCAAGCAACGATCAATATGAGAGTCAAAATTAGGATAGATGTGATTGCTTAGTTTCTGCCTCCCTGGACGAAAAGGAAGAAAGCAGTAACTACTATACTTCGCTCTCTTTTGTAAATGAAGAAGTAATTTTGTGTAACCATCGATAAACCAACGCCGTCACTCATAAAAGCGAAGCGCTACTAACCACACTATGCAAAAGCAAAACCAACATATATATCGGTATCTATAGTTTTTACTACTCATTGGCCACTTTCGTGTTACTCGAAAACTAAAACTCCCTCTGAGTGTTATTAACAGATCGCACGTCCGTTCAATACATTAAATGAGTGCTTTGAACTCTTGGTTTTCTGATCTAATCTTACAAGGGAAACACCCCATCCCACCCCATCAGAATTAAAGGAAAGTTGGCACAGTCGATAGCCACTTAAAAACTGTACACACATTAAGAGGAAGACGTTGTGTGGAACTGTGAAAAAAAAATGGAAACATTGAGTCCAAGTATATGATTTGCAATTATTGATTATGCGGTTGTGGACTGCGACGCAGAAAATCTGTGTTTAACATTCCGTCGTGCTACATATTTGAATTTTTTGTTTTATATAAATTATCAAATTTCCTCCCACTATTTGACATGTCTTGTCTATTGCATTCCATTTTGTGTCTGTGTTTTTGTGTAACATCCGTGCCGCACATGTTCTGTTAGAAATCCAGAGAAAGTGTCTGTTGAAAGGGAGCCTCAACGTTTGATTACAAACCGACAAGTGCGTCATACGATAGGAATCGCTTACCGGCACACTTAAGTTGTACAGCTGACGAGTGAGTGGGATATGCCTCCTTGCCAGCTTTGTGTGTCCGTATGAAGGTGGATTTGATCCGTTCCAAAGAAATGTTGAAAATATAACAGTTCGTCACATAACGTGCAACAGATGAACTCAACAGTTTCACAATCACACCATTTTCTCTGTGCTCTGTCAAAAGATGATTTAACGTTGTTGACGTTTTCTAGGTGTACACCATCGAATCTTATATGTCCAAGCAAATGTAAATATGTCGTGCAATTTCGGAGAAAGTAGTTTATTATGTGTGAAAGCTTGAACAGACGGTCTGATATTGATCTCTTGAAAGATCGAAACCGGTCATCTTTCAAAATTGTAAAATTAGTGCCAACTAGGTTAATTTTTCATAAGAAATTATTTCAGTTTACTTTCTTCAAAGTGGAAAACATATTTCCCAACATCATTAACTGCTTTCTGTTTTCGTGGTTGATCAGTGTTCACTTTTTGATATGTTGCGCCATCTCGCCATTAAATCTGAGAGGGGTGCTATGGAGAGATTACCTTGTTTGTAAAACATATCATAGTACAACGATGGTTCCGTAAATTAAGAAACAAGTATATCAGGAGGGGGGACTTGCGAGAATTTCTACCCGTAATTTCAGCCTCGAGTTTAACTAAATAACTTCCGTGCTGCCATAAGTAATGCACGAAGCACTTGTGGCCAAAACTGAGAAATGAGGCGTGGAAGTTTTTTTTTTATTTCTTTTTTAAATAAAATGATCTAAGCGGATTGTTGCACTTCCGTGCGTGTGTGTGAATGACTGTATAAGTGAAAAAAATTGAAAGCTCTAAATTAATGCTGTTTTGCTAATACCACTAAATGCCTCAACATTTCTGATTGACTTCGTGTTGATGTGTTGGAAGTGTTTGTATCGTATAGGACAAACAATTTCAGATATGCCTGATTAACACATAGAACCTATTTAACTGAACCTTCAATGATTTCCATCACAATGCTGTGGCCCTCACAGTGAGTGTTATAGAGAACACAAATTTACTTTCCCAAACTGAAAAGAAGAGAGTTATGATCATTTTCTCGAAATTGCAAACACTGAGACTTCTCTTGCGATATGTAGATGCACACTGCAAAAATAATTTTACTACAAATTTTTAGTTGTAATTATAGTTTAATTCCTTAGTCATTGACTTTAAATTCATGCGATCAGGGAGAAATGATGAAGTCGTGATGTTTAAGTGTTACCACTCATTTATATTTTCTGAGATGAAAGGTTGTCACAAAAATTACGATCACATTTATCTTTTTTAAGCAGGATAGTGTTTGAAGTTATACTCAAGTATAAGTTAATTGTCTCATAAAAAATTAAAGAGAAATCATTGTGAACTCTGTCGATATTTAAATATCGGCTGTCAGAGGGAAACCTACAGGCGCTGCAAAAAAATTAGAAAAAATAAGTTCCTTAAACCTCTTCGCCAAAATCGTCTTCGTGTCAAATGCATTCATGAAGTGTGGTGTCACGACCGCAATACTGACTTGACTGCCTCGCATAGCTGAGCCACGCTAGCGATGCTCGAAAAAAACAAGCAGCCTGTCAGACAGACATTCCAATACCATCATATCCAGAGTTTAAATATTAAGATCCTAGCAGCCAGACTGGGCTATAATTCTGGTAAAGAGAATCGGTCGAAACTTACGCATGCTCCCATACTGTTGTCAACTGTTCAAATGTTTGTAAATCTATGGGACTTAACCACTCATCAGTCCCTAGGCTTACAAACTAATTTATGTGAAGGCCAACAAATACAGACAAGCCTGAGGGAGGACTCGAACATCCGACGGCGAGCAGCGACAAGCTTCGCAGCTAGGCGTCTTGGAACGCTCGTCCACTCCACTGCGACATACTGTTGTCCGGGCGGAGAGTAGTGGAACAAAGCATATCAATAAAAAAGAAATTTATTATGGACATAACCAGGGGAAAACGGAGGAAAATATGTTTCAGAGAAGTAGATAAATCTGCAGTAGGAAACTAAAACTTTATTTTTAGGTGATCACATCCTCGTCTTTAAAGATATCTTAAGACTGATACCCAAAGAAATGGTATATTTATTCTACTTTCTGTCACTATGTGAAATACAGATCTGCTTGTAGTGAAAAAATAAATAAGTTTTAAGTAATTCATCACTAACATTTCGTTACGTCAGCACGAAGACATTGGTCACGTTTACAATCTTTGTAAGAGTCACTAGAAGAAAATATGTTCCTCCAAAACGACAGACGTAGACATTCTCGAATAGGAACTGACTACTGTTACGGGGCTCCATTAATCTGAAAATCATAAAATGTATCTCGAAACAGTATAACACGTCTTCTCATCATCGTTTAGGTCCTGGACATCACTATATGGACAGTAATTAAGCATTAACTCATTCATAAAACAGTACGCTTTTGTATTGATTACAGTACTGAACACATTTAAGGAAACCTCGTCTGCATCGACTGCCGAAACAGTTACTTATGACGTGACTCCTCATTCAACTATTCTCAGTAAATTCTTCTGGTTCAACTTCATTGACCAGTTTATTTGCCTCAATGTTATGTATAGTAACTTTCTTAGTGTAATCAGGCGTAACTTGTAATTTATTTCAGTAACATTTTGCCAATCAATTTTAATACCAGAAATCACACTTTATTCATTTCACCATGGAAATCCATGATCAAAACGATTAAAAAAGGATGTCTTGTAAGCAATCAGTAAATTTACGGGAATGTTTATGGAATATAGTTCTATTTATTATTATTGGGTTTTCTTCTTATACATAACGAAATAAATAAATAAAAATCATCTCACACTTTTTAATGCTTTATGAAGAAAAAAAAGCACTTTGTCGTAGAAGGATCAACTAGAAGCCGATATAGATGCGAAGTCTGTCTGTGGCGTTGGATGACACAAAGTTGCGTCGTAATAGGCCTTTAATTAAAAAAGTTGTAATCAGTCCTCTAGCTATCAACAGAATTGCCCTCCTGGGTAGGATTGTAATGGAGGCAGGCCGCTGTTGCCTTCCTCCAGCCGTGGGTTTTATTTGGGAGGGGGGGAGGAGGGTAGGTTTGTCGCATGGACGAGTGTGTTGAGTGGCTATCGGGTTGTAAGTAATTGTCAAAGAGAGAAATAGCGAAGCGAGGTTCTGATACATAGTCTAGCCCTTTCAAATGACATCAATAGGATTGTAAATAATTAAAACGCCTTCCGACATCACATGACATTACGAAGCGTTTTCAAGTAATAACCGAGAAAACAAAGGGAACAAAATAAAATCAAGTGATGGAGAGGGAAGTAGATTCGGTATTGAGAAACTAGAAATTGTAGATAGTTTATCTATTGAAATGTTCAAATGTTTGTTAATCTTATGGGACTTAACTGCGGGGCCGAGCGGTCTGCGGCGCGCCAGTCACGTTCAGCACGGCCACTATGGTCGGGGGTTCGAATCCCCCTCGAGCATGGATATTTGTGCCGTCTTTAGTATTAGCTAGTTCATAAGTAGTTTGTAAGTTTATAAACCGATGACCCCGTATTTAAGTCCCATAAACTCTACAAACATTTGAACATTTAGCCTCAATGCGTCGGCCGCTCCGTCGCGGCCTTTGCTATTCGATAAGTGAAATAATTGATATTCGTCGAAGAAGAGAGGGTATAAAATGCACATACTAAGAAAAACATTCCAGAATAAGAGAAATTTGTTAGGAAATCTTTTATGGAGGCATTTGTTTGGCGCGTAGCCTAGTATGGAAGTGATGCGTGCGTGATTATCTGTTCAAACAAGAGGACAATAAAATGAAATGTGATGGTACCGAAGAACGCTGAATATGGATATATCGCGATGAAGAGCTACTGAATAGGACGTATTGAAAATAAAAGAAACTTGTATAGCTAGACGGAAAGAGGAATCATTGATAGAACACATTTTGTGACAGAAAGAAATAGTCATTTATTTCAGAAATGGAAGGAAATGTGCGTAGTAAAAATTGCAGAAGGTGCCCAACGGACGACGATAGTGCTCAAGATAGTATATTGTGCAGAGCTGCATAAAACAATTCTTTGAACTGTACAACACTGCCACCACCACCGCCACCAAGTAACAAGTAAGAAAACAGACGTACAAAATACTGATCAAAATAATTAAGCCACCAACTATCGTCCTCTTCCCAGCCAATTATTAATGGTATATGCCATAATATTTTCGAGTTGAGTGTGATGCGTTAGCTACTTTTGCTGCCAAGCTGAATTACATTTCTTTTAATATGAGTAATAATAACCTCATTCATATACTAATACGTTAACACACCTGTGTAATATTTTGTTGCTGCCCTGATTATCTCATCTGATATTGTACAGTAATTACATGGTTGTTTATTAATAATACAAATTATATAGATAAAACACTGTATACTGTAACGTTATCTATAGTTCCATTATAAGCTTATTTCGGCTAAGAAGCCGCCATCTTCAGGTGTTTCGCCTGCAATACATACGTTTTTCATAATATTTCGTATTATGTAGCCTATTTTATGCAGAGTGGAAATAAAAATAATACATACTACATTCTGGCAAGCCGTTCATTTTGATCTTATTGTGACGAAATGCTTTTTATATTATATAATATCTCGTAACTTATAATGTTACGTTATCACATTAAGATATTTATTATTCACTTATGTTACGGATTTTGACGTTTCTTTGACAGATCTTTAGAGACGCATTATGCTTATATTTTTACAAAACTTTTATTTCAAATTAAAGGAAAAATGTGAAACTAAATTACGTTACTTTGGGGTTTTATTTTCTTCTTTGATAATTTGCTGACATAATTATCTTAGATCAACGGTGTGATTGTCTCTCTGATTAGTCTCGATTAGTAATTTTTTATTGTACTATTTGATCAGCGGTGAGGTTGTTTATCCGTTGTCCTGCACTAGAATATAAATAAAATTAACGAAGTAATTTTATAGCTGAAATCCAATTGATCGTTTAATAAATTAGTTGTGTTGTTAATTGCGTGTATGCATACTTCAATATTTTTCAAGAATGTTCATCTCATATCCGTTCTGAATAGTAAGTAAAATTTCTTGTGCGTTGTCTATGGTGTCTCATAGCTAGTACGGTACTCATATTTATTTTTTCTGTGCTAAGAATATTTACAAAAACAATATTCATACATAACTATGAGCTTAATATAGGTATTAATTATGGTGTTTAATATTGATGCTCATACAAGGTACATTGTAAATGATTAACTGAAGCCGGCCGCGGTGGCTGAGCGGTCTGCGGCGCGCCAGTCACGGTCTGCACGGCACTACGGTCGGGGATTCGAATCCCCCCTCGGGCATGGATATTTGTGCCGTCCTTAGTATTAGCTAGTTCATACGTAGTTTGTACGTTTAGGGACTGATGACCCCGTAGTTAAGAATGTTCAAATGTTTGTAAATCTAAGTGGTCATCAGTCCGTAGCTTAGAAACTACTTAAACCTAGGTAAACTAACCTAAGGACAAACACACACACACCCATGCCCCAGGGAGGACTCGAACCTCCACGGCGAGCAACCGCGCGCTCCGCAGCGAGACGCTTTAGACCGCTCGGCTACTCCACCGCGGCCCGTAGTTAAGTCCCATAAGCTATACAAACATTTAAACGTTATTATTATTATTATTATTATTATTATTATTATTATTATTATTATTATTATTATTATTATTATTATTAACTGAAACAACAGTCGAGAGAGAGAACCTGTGTACCAGAAAGAAATACATCTGTTGTATGTAATGTTGGTAGTCAAAAACACGCAGTAAAGGAGAAAGTGAAAATGTCGTAAACAGATTTAGCTCTACTGTCAGAAAATGTGCATGGTATAGACATCGGGTTTCGGATTTGGTTTCCGAGAGTTCAATAATCAGACATACTAGCTCATGAACTAAGCAGCATAGCTATCTTGCAGATCCAGTGAAATATGTTTTATAATGATGATGATCCGAAACCAGTCATAATCAAATGTAAAACTATTATCATAAATAATACAAATTCCATTCACTGTAATGTAGAAATGGTACGCTATTGTTTTTGATGGCAGGAGAAAAATATAATTGTTAAGACGATCCTCTATAACCACCAAGTTTTTATAATACTGTTTCGACTGCTCTGAAACAAATCCTCGATTATGGAAAAGTGTCTTAAACCATCTGATTTGTACTTAGATTTCATCATTTTTCAGTTTGCTTCGTCTTTCAAGCTGGTAACTAGTGAAGACACTATTGAGCACTAATCTTACATGTTACAGGCTGTATATGGATATGCTTTTATGTATGTATGTATGTATGTATATTCCACATCTACTCCTAAACTACTGGACCGATATCAACCAAACTTGGTACACATGTTCATTCTGTCAGACAACAATCGCTGTCGGGATAAGAATCACCTACGGCACATTCGTAAGGAGATATGACGTCACAAACAATGAGATGCGCGAAAAACGGCTGCGTCAAACGAAAATGCTGCACATTTCCTCCTAAACCACTAGACCGATTTCAACCAGATTTGGTACAAATATTCCTTACGTGAGATAACAGCTGCTATAGTAGTATGACACACGACACACATGGTTCAGGAGATATAACGTTATGAACAATTGGAATCTCAAAAAAACTGCTACATAATGCGACGAGACTTTATAAATACACTATATGAGAATGACAGTACTTGGCGACTTGCAACAAACTTTAAACATAATTTCTAACCTTTATTAAACTTTTTCTCGCAGACAACCACATCAAAATAATGAAAGGAAAAAAGTTTCTCGCTTACTACTTTTCCGCTGTTCATGGAGCAAAACTACCTCATTCCGTGACAATTTATAATTTTTATACTACTAATTGTACTCGTAGGAAATTTTGCAGACAGAATACACAAGTAAAGCTGTATGTACGTTCGGAATTTTATCACAGAACGACACATAGTTCCTGAGATATGAGGACGTAAAGAGTAACGTTAATGGGGAAACCGCCCCATGAAGCATCACGTTTTAATCTATTACTTCCTTACTACATACCATAGTCACAAAAGATTTTGCCGACGTACAGCAATTATACAAACTTTTACAATTGTACAACATATCTATACTAACAAAAAAATCTGTAAATGTAGGCCTGTCGCAGTTCGCCCCAATCTTTAAAACTACTGGACGAATTTTCATGCGGTTTTCACAAGAAACATGAGCGAAGATTGGTTCAAGATCTAGGCATGTTTTCATCAAAATAGAATCACGAAGTGTTTTAATAGACCGTCGTGTATGTCTGTTCATCTATTAGAAACCACTTCTCCAAAATTACTTCACGAATTCGCATGGGATTTTCACACGTAACTTCAGCGTATCTGGGGACAACATATAGACTTGGTTTCATAAAAATCGGATCACGGCGAGAACAACATCACAATTTAATGTTTTTCATCGAAAGCCGTCATGCCTATCTTTGTCTTTCATCTCTAAAACTAATAAACGAATTTTCAGGGGTTTTTCACAGGAAACTGAAGTTATCTTGCGATTACAGAAACGCTTCATTTCACAAAGTCGGCTCAGAAAAAGTAAGATATCACAATTTAAACATTTTTCTGAAAGCAATCGCATGTGTCTATTTGTAGAGAGTAATCTCCAAAAGTACTAAATGAACATTCATGGAGGTATCACAGATAAATAGAGAATATGAATGAAACTTTCACTCTGCAGCGGAGTGTGGGCTGATATGAAACTTCCTGGCAGATTAAAATTGTGTGCCTGAACCGGGTCTCGAACCTGGGACCTTTGCCTTTCGCGGGCAAGCGCACTACCGACTGTGCTATCCCGACACGACTCACGATGCCGCCTCACAACTTTACTTCCGCCAGTACCTCGCCTCCTACTTTCCAAACTTCACAGAAGCTCTCCTGCGAACCATGCAAGACTAGCACTCCTGGAAGAAAGGATATGGTGGAGACATGGCTTAGCCACAGCCTAAGGGAAGTTTCATATCAGCGCTCACTCCGCTGCAGAGTGAAAGATTTCATTCTGGAAACATCTCTTAGGCTGTGGCTAAGCCATTTCTCCACCATATCCTTTCTTCCAGGAGTGCTAGTCTTGCGTGTTTGCAAGAGAGCTTCTGTGAAGTTTGGAAAGTAGGAGGCGAGGTACTGGCGGAAGTAAAGTTGTGAGGCGGCATCGTGAGTCGTGTCGGGATAGCACAGTCGGTAGTGCGCTTGCCCGCGAAAGGCAAAGGTCCCAGGTTCGAGTCCCGGTTCCGGCACACAATTTTAATCTGCCAGGAAGTTTCAAATAGAGAATATCCTGGGGCAACATATAGGCTTAATTTTTTCAAAATCAGATCAGGAAAGTAAAAGATATCGTAATTTGAAAGTGTATTTCATGCTTGGAAAGAACGGCGTAATGCAGCAAAGAATTAACAGATAGAGCTGCGGGTGTTCGTGTGAAGTTCGGGGCAACGATCGGATTATTCCCCTTTAAAAATACTGCTTACTCTTTGACTTTTCAAGTTTACCATATTTCTGAAAACCGTTTTCTTGGTTGCTATGTTCTACGAAATATGGTTCAACGCAACGAATATAAAACTGACACAATCCTCGCCGTGTTTAATCCATAATTTACATTCTGATATCACAGTCTAACGTATTTGTACAACTGCTATGGAAGTTTTAAGTCTCACGCTTGGAGCGACAATAGCGCATCTAACGGAAAGAGAGCCAATCATGAGAATAATAATTGTTTTCAGTGATATTTCTACTTCATTAAGGAAGTACTTATTACTTATTATATTTCAGCTTTCCATGCCTAAGATATGAATGATCATGAAAAAAATGTTTTAAATGACGAATATAACTGATGTAAGCTTTTTTTAACACGTTTCGCAAACGTATTAAACAAAAGAAATAAACTACTGACACATTTTCATGCGGTTTTCACAGGAAATTGGAGCTAAGATTTGGGCAACATATAAGCATGATTTCATCAAAATCAGATCTCGGAAAAAAGATACGTCGCAATCTTAATTGTTTTCAATAACTATTAGCTCATCTATTAGAAATAACTAATCTTCTAAACTACTTTACGGATTTGCATGGAGCATAAAAGTGGAACCAGGGAGATTGTTTTAGATATAGATTATGCTTGAAGTATGGATTGTGTAGTACAGCAAACAAGCAGTAGAGGCGCTGTAGTTCACCAAAGAACTAATAAACATCGCTGATGCTAAATAAGTATGGGGTAGTACAACAAGGAAGCGAACGTCTTTGACAGAATTAAGCTATCTCATGTCTACGAATACCAACAAACATTGAACACAGTGTTACTGATTTCGCTTTGTGTATTAAATAATTAACGACCTTTCTTTGCATATTTTGGCACGTTTCACTTTTTGTATCAAAACATTTATGAAGATACATCGTTTCGGGCAATGACTTTTACTTACATTTGACATCTTTATGAAGATACATTGTTTAGAACAATGACTTTTACTCATATTTGTCATCTTGGCTAGGACAACTGATTTTATTGAGCGAGCGATCTAACAAGGATTCTATTTTTACTGACTGAGGTCCAGAACCATAAAAAGCCATGATACACACAGGCACTCCTTCAACAACCGTTGCAAAGCACGGGCGTATAAGCTGGTTATTAATAAACAGCTGTTTTTTTTACTAAAAGGATGGCCAGGAACGTGAATGCAAAGGCGTTGTGAAATAGCCAAATGGTTAAGTAATTTATAAAATCTGAGGAGTTATCGTTGTACACATTTTGGTTAGGAGTTGTGAACGGTTCACCGATAGCCCAAAGAAGCTATTATAATGTAATCAGTGTGCACAGCAATACCCGCATCCGAAATGGTGACATAAATGTTCGCAGTAGCATGTCTTCTTTCCGTCACTCTTGACAACTTTGTACCTGCATTTGTCTACATCTGAAACTGCGTACATACTCCATAAACCACTGATGGTGCACAGGAGGTATCTTTCGAATGTTCAAATGTTTGTAAATCTATCGGACCAAACTGCGTGGTCATCACTCCGTAGCTAGTTAAACTAAGGTTAACTAACTTAAGGACAACATACACACACCCATGCCCTAGGGAGGACTCGAACCTCCGACGGCGAGCAACCGCGCTCTCTGCAGCGAGGCGCCTTAGACCGCTCGGATACTCCACCGCGGCGGAGGTATCTTTCACCATTACAATTGGTCATTTACTAGCACGTTATACTTAATGTTTGCGTAACTAAGGAACCCAACTGCTAGTGTCGCCTATCCCTAGACCTAATATTACTTTAAACGTATAGTTATGACAACACACACACACACACACACACACACACACATACAGTGGCGTAACTAGGACTTGGCTTTGGAGGGAGGGATAGATCTGCTTGACGAACAAAATTTTAGTCAGTTTCCAGACAGACTACAATCTACCACTCCCGTTGAAGAAACTAATTCACTCCCTTCTAATGAAAGCTTATGGTAAAACACCCCAAGTTCCAAATCTTTACCTTTACCAGATTGCTGTAATACGATTTCTTTTCTTCCCCCCCCCCCCTCTCTCTCTCTCTCTTTCTTCTCTCTTTTCTTTTCGGGTTCTGGGGGGGGGGGGTTCTATCCTCCTCATCCCCCTCCATAGTTACGCCACTGTACACACACTCGTGTTCGAGAGAGAACTCGAACCTCCGGTGGGAGCGATCGCGTATTCCGTGACATAGAGCCTCAGACCGCGCGGCGGTGTTCTAATCCAAATCGAGCCTCGTTCAGAGCACTTATTTCTCTTGTCTTCAAGGTTCTTGGACGAAATTTACGTTTGTGTCAGTAATATAGTTTTGTACGCAACTGCAAATGTATTTTCTTCACATTATCTCGACAGTGTTTCAGGAATGCAAAATTCAAGAAGTATCACTGTAATCGGCCCTACTTGTAACAAATCTACCAGCATGAATGTAAAGTGTTACCTTGTCGGTATTTTTATGTTGATCTGGAGGCACCCAAACACTTGAGCAGGACTCAAGAATGAGTAGAACAAACGTTCTATGCCCGGTCTCATATGCAGATCCAGTCTTTCCTAAAACTCCCCCCAACAAACCACCAGTATTGACCTTTAAGTGCTCATTTGTCAAATTTGTCAACTTGTGCACTGCTGATAACATACTCGACCGTTACAGGACTGCTTTCCATACTCGACTGCACTGATTTGCATTTTTCCAATGACAATGAGTTGTCTGGTCGGGGCTGGCAATGTAAACAGAGTGGGCGGCGGGGGCGAGGGCGCTGGGCCGGCGCTTGCAGAGCGCGTAATTGCTCGGCGACGGCGGCTAAGTGGCGGCGAGCGGCAGTAAAAGCGGCCGTGGCTCTGCTACTACTGCTGCTGCTGCTGCTGGCAGCCGGCCACCGCCGCCCTCACACACACTTATTGGCTGCCCGAGACAAACAGCCGCCACCACTCAGCTGTGAGCGCGCTCTCCCTCAACTACTGGAACCAACACTAAAAAATTATCTCGCGTTCGCCTCAACTGAAAATGGCTTTCCTTGTTAGAGAAATATCACGTCAGAGTTTCTGTCACTCAATGCACTCACTGCAAGGAAATAATCACTTAAATCAGTAAGTAATATCTTCAACAATTCTCCTAGTGTTTTAGCTTCATTGGCGAAACAACCTACTTCTTTTGCAATAGGAATTCCACCTCTTCCACTATTTATTATTCTCTATTTAATTGGATGTCTTATTCCAGACATTCCGGTAGTATATATTCGTAAATAAGTATCCGGTAAGAATATCAATAATGGAGGATAGGTAACAACTCACCGTAAAGAGGCTCGATGAGCTGCTGACAGGCACAAAAATAATAAAAAAAATAAAAATTTTAAATGTTTGTATAGCTTATGGGTCTTAACTACGAGGTCATCAGTCCCTAAACTTACAAACTACTTTACGGCGAGTTGTTACGTATTCTATATTACTGATATTCCTATCGGATTTTCCATTGTTAAATATCCGGTAACATATAACGCAGTGTGTCCGTGAACTTCAATTACGCGATAAATCAGTCAAACATTAAGGTCGAAAATTATACTAAATACCTAGGAGTTACAATTACGAACAACTTAGACTGGAGAGAACACACAGAAAATATTGTGGGGAAGGCGAACCAAAGGTTACGTTTCATTGGCAGAACGCTTCGAAGATGCACCAGCTCCACCAAAGAGACTGTCAACATCACACTTGTACGTCCTCTCCTGGAGTACTCTTGCCCATTGTGGGACTGACGGAAGATATTGAAAAGGTTCAGAGAAGGGCAGCTCGTTTTGTTTTATCACGTCACGGGGGGCGGGGGGGAGAGAAGCGTCATGAAAAGTTGCACGATTACATAGGAAATCATTAAAGGAAAGACGTTTTTCATTGCGGCTTGATTTGTTTGCAAAGTTTCGATCACCGACTTTTACTTCTGAATGTGAAAATATTTGGCTAGCACCCACCTACTTAGGGAGACATGACCATCCCAATAAAATAAGAGAAATCAGATCGAAAACGGAACGATTTAGGTGTTCTTTCTTCCCAAGCGCTATTAGAGAATGGAACGGTAGAGAAAAGTTATGAAAGTAGTTAATGAACCCTCTGCCAGGCACTTAAATGTGATTTGCAGAGTATCTATGTCGATGTTTGTGTGCACATATTGCATACAAATCTACAGTTTTGTTCCAATCTTTATGAAAATTTGTACACGTAAACATTAATCCATGAGGACTGTCTCCGTAGGTGTAAGTTTCACGTTCAACACTTAGTTCATGAGATATAACGGCATTAACAAAGAGATGAGCGAAAAACTGTTCCGTTAAGCGACAATGCCGCTCATTTTCACCTAAACCACTGGAGCGATTCAACCAAATTTGGTAGACATATTCTTTACCTTGAGGTAACTATTGCTCTAGCGGTAGGAACCACATACACATATGGTCCAGGAGATATGATGCCTTAAACAATAGGACACGCAAAAAACTGACACATCGTGTGAGGAGACTTTATTCTCACATTGTATGATAATGAGAGTACTTAGCGACTTGCAACACAGATTAAACATAATTTCAAACCTTTATTACACTTTTTTTCGCTGAGAACCTCAGCAATATGAGGAAAGGGGAAAAAAATCTTGCCTACTACTTTTCTGCTGTTCATGGACTAAACCAGGGCATTCGGTACGACGTTACTATTTCTAATTTTTACACTACACATTGTAGCCGCACATATAGCTGAATGTGCCTTCGAAACTGTATCACAGTACGAGACATTGTTCAAGAGATATGGGGACATAAACAGCAATGTTCATGGAAAACCGCCCCATCATGAACCAGGTTTTAATCTATTACTTCTTTACTAAGATTTTACCGACATACATCACTTACACAAATGAATATATATCTACAAAATTATACAGTTTCACAACATATAATTTAATAAATATGAAATTTATATACTTCGATCATGATTCAATACATTTACGTATTTACTACTAAGCCACTCCTGTACTCCAATCAGCTGAAAGAAATTCCTGAAAGCTGACAGTGTTCTTAACATCCCGAAACACATTTTTTAAAATTCTAACCATGGTTCCAAACCCAAATTTTCTCATTTCTACCATCAAAATAGTCTTAGTAGCACCCTTAAGAGATTTTCACCCGCTGAATTTCCAAACATAGTGAAACACGTGTTTTTAAAAAAGTTTATCCCTTGGGGATGGGAATATCGAAAAAATCGTTGATGCCTAGAGTTTAAGATAAAAAACGTGTACAAATTTCAAGTTTCTATCGTCTGTAGATTCACTTTTCAGCGCCGGTTTCTGTCTTTTAGAAATGAATCGATAACGCGAAATTTCTTTCTTACGCTTTGGCGTCTTTCTTGATAGTTTTACTTTTCAAACTGCAATATGCACTTTTTTTCTTTATTCGTAGGCTTGTTGCAGAAAAAGAACTGAAGGATGTGCATTACGTTTCACTGCATATATCCTCTTTGATATGATAGTATCAAAATTCATCGCTGGTCTTCAGTCCGAATTTTATATAAGCTGACGACTTTCAACCACGATATCTTCCACCCTGTTATAGCTATCGACGCGGAACTGCTAAGTTGTACAACGAGAGACAGTGTACTACAAAGAAACAGAGAGATCGTTCGTCTCCATTGTGTAGTTTTTGCTGAAGAGCAAAATATTGACACCCACACGTAGAATTTTATTTAAGTCGGTAAATTTCAACTCCCATATCGTCCACCCCTCATCATTATCAACCCTCTACCACCAGAGTGCACAATGGAAGACTGATACCTACTACCACATACAAACACGATGTGTAGTTATGGCCGCAGAATATAACATAGGCTCAAACATATATATATATATATATATATATATATATATATATATATATATATATATATTATCTAATACATCGTTATTTTTATACATTTAATTTAATATTTTTTGTATTTTGTCCGAGATATTTGAAGAACTGAGAAAACTACAGGAAAATCTAAACTGGGCCGCAAACCACGCCAGTGCCTCCGACTGTGAAGGATTGGTTAACTATGAATTCGTGCCACAGGGACTGTCGTGACGCCTGCGCGAAATTGTGCGAAAGGAAGGGCCTGAAATGTGGCGAGGCGATTCATGGCTCTTGTACCATGATTAAAGTATCCGCACATTATCCCTGTTGGTGCGTGACCATTGTCCAAAAAAAAAACTGCACCATTGTGTTGCCTCGTCCTCCGTACTCTCCAGACCTGATCCCTGAGGACATTTTTGAATTCCGAATTTGAAAACCCCGTTGAAAGGACGAAGATTTGTAACGACAGACGAGATAAAATTCGCAGACAGTGCTTCGCAAGATCTAGAAAAGGGGGGGGGGGGGCTGGTGGAATGGGCGTTGGGAGCGGTGTAATGGTTGTGAACGAGGCTATGTCGAAGGAGATCATGCATCATAAGTAAATGGTAAGCACAGAAGATATTTGGGAACAAGGTTCCAGAATTTTCTGAACAGACCTCATAGACAGGCGTGAGTTCGATATGGCTAGAAATACGTGGGTTTTTATCCAACTTCCATATCTGTTTTGCAATTGCAAAGCTTTGGCAGGTTCGCTAATAATAAGAATGAGTTGCTAAATTTTCATAAAAGCCATGTCTCGTGCTCCAAATAAAACGTACACCGTCAATTTCAAAGTGAATTATGATTGCAGCTTGTCTGTTATAGTCGTCAAACTACTGTTTAATTCTGCTTTAAGTCAGTTCTCATAGTCACCCTCTTAATATTGCCCCAAACTCACTTGGATATTGTGATGAGTTACAAAAATAGCTGCGATTTCGTTGCAATTGGTACTCTTATCGGTGACTTTCTTTCCCTTGTTGTGCCTAACACTTTGTTTCTGTTATTACACCTTCCCTTACTTACTGAATCTGGCCTCTCCACTTCAAGAGAATTCACGCTCAACATGCTCTCAGATTTCCTTTCTTTACTGGTATTTGGTCATCACCCGCCAGTTATCTATCGGCCTTCATTTATTTATTTATTTAAGCTCCAACCGGCTACCAAATATATTTAACATTTCAACCTTTTCGAGCAATCAACGATGATTGACTTACACTGCAATCGTAACACTCCCAAGTAGTCGCTGCTTGCATACTGTTAACCGACCTTCTCTGCCGGAAGCTGACTACTGCCGGACGTCTCGCACCACCTGCTCTGTCCACAAAAATTTTCCTCTGCCTCGGACAAAAAGATATGACCAGATCCATAAGCTTCTGTAACTGCAAACAGCTTCGGAAAGTTAGTTCGGTTCCGATTAGGTAAACTGTTGCTCCGACCAAGTGTCGCCGTAGCTAAGAGAATTTCCAGCTAGCGTACCACCCGGTCATGACGTGGGGGAAAGCCTATGAAAAGTGAGACGTGCGTTTAACACACAGGCAAAATCAAGTCAAAACTAGTGTAAGCTGAACCATGTTCCGAGTTCAGAATCTTATTTTCATCCCGAATTAAAAATCGTATTTGAGAATTCAGTTATGAAAGCCCATAGCAATATTCTTGTAAACTGAATGTTACAAACTGCCCCTCTCATTGAAAAATTAGCAATTCATTAGGAATTTGGATTTAGTAGTCGCCCAATTCGAGCCTACAATTACATTTGTCTGAACTATCTCGTTTCCTATCCTCCTTCCGACATATTTTCATTCACTGTTACATCACATTCCCAAGACAAGTAAATGCTGTAGAAAATTCAGAATATTCGTTCCCTGCACATGTTTTTAGCAATGGTTGTTGGTTGAGATTTTACATGAAAATATCCAGAGAGGTGATACAGTAACTGACATGGGAATTGTATTCCACAGATATTAAGTTCAAATCGTGACTGGACATATAGATTTACCTTTTCTATGACCAATTCCAAAAACGTAATGTACTTTTTAAATTGCATTATACAATTTTACTAATTCTCCTTTATCAGTATCCACTTTGGTATTATGCCCTCATTAATCATGTGATTAATAATTAATCTTCTCCCATCGAAATGATGGTAAAACCTGAATTTGTAGTAGTGAAGACGACTTATACAACAATATGATTGTACAAAGTACAAACTTAGGGTTTCTGTTATTTCCTTAACTCATTTATTACACCTCTGTAAAACTTTTAAAATCAAACAATAACATCCATAAAGAAACTATAAAAGACAACAATTAAGAAAGGTGGCAAAAAAACTCACAAGACTTCTTAATCAATTAAAGAAAATTTTAAAGAAATATTTACATGACAGTTAAGAGTGAAGGTAACTTGCAAATATTGCCGATAGATTTAAGGGATACCATGACTAAATTCAAATAATCAACACAAGCCCCTTAATAACATTCACTGAAGAAATTTTAAACAGTGAACAATTAAGAACATGGGGCAATAGTCTCAATCGAGATATCTCCTGCAATAAGCACTAAATTATTTGAAATTTAAAAAAGTGCATCTAAAATAATGCCTTACTCTTAAAAATTTTTAGAAGTCACAAATGCAGTTATACCCTATGTAAGTATGAATCTTAAAATGAGATGAATGACAATATATGTGTCAACAATTTGGGCACGATTAGTCTGGTTAAAGACTTTCTTTTGTCAATCATTAATAACCCGCAGTTAAATCTTTAATGCATAGTGCAGCTGATCAGCTATGACCTTATTTTTTCCATTATCTCTCAAACAGATCACATTTTACCACAAATCCATTTGCAGTTGCTTGTATACATAGTGTTACTTATGCTAGTAACTTATCCTAGAAATTATAAATTGCAGAGTGCTACTGAATCATTCCGACAGTAAGCTGCATTAAGTTACTCCTATCATATGCCTTTGTTTACATTAGTATTCCATCTTTTCCACGTAAAAGTAGTCAGTCACGTACTAATGTACGAGTCATTTTCTGGAAAGATGAAATGCATAATAGCGACATTTACTGCATCGGGTACAGAAGGGTACAGAGTGAAAGCACTGTATAGCTGACCGTCTATGAACTTTTTGTCGCTAGTAATGCATAATGATCTTAAGGATTTATTTTTCAATATTTTTCTCAATATATACGCATTTACATTAATTGTAGTAATTTTTATTAAAATAAAAAGTCATGCATTAAAGGGTTATAAACGTAAAGGTATAAGACAGACGTTTAACCTGAAAACTGACGGTGCACATGCTGGATGCAGAGCGAAGCACTTGGCAAAAAAATCACAAGACAAGATCGTTAAGTAGAGGACATCCCTAGGGGCCAATTGCCACTCGCTGGAGAGCCTCGTTCACAGTGAAAATAACGACAGCTACCTAGGTACTAACAGGAATATAGGGAGTAAGGTAGAGATAGCATCCTTTTCGTTCACATATGCCACCACATTCCCTCTAGGTGGTGAATGAGATTAAAATAAAATTCACACCATACAGAATAATAACAACAAGTGCAAATTACGAGCACATCCTATGCACCAGGAAGGAGGACATGAAAGGAAAATGTCCTGCCAACCTTTTCCTTTGCGGCGCGGGTGGGCAACGAACCCACAGGTGGGTACTAACCAGATAAATGTAGACAAAGGAAGCAGTAACACTAAGAGAACGAGGCATACAAAGGTTGAAGAACAAACAAGGAACGAAGTGCACTGCCAAATTACATCCACTCGCCAAGCACTGTCGGTCGAAGGAAGGAAAAATGCACTACCTACATATACACCCACAGGTAGGGCAGGCAAATGACACACGTGTGGCCACAAAGCAGAAAAAACCAGCGGTTACACGTAGAACAGGATATGAAAGTTTCAAACTGGAAAACATCAAACAAAAAGCGGGACTTAAAAACCCGACAAGCGAATCCAGGTACACACACACTGCAACGGATAATCAAATCCACAATCAGAGCCAGGGCGAACACATCTGTCACACCAATTTAATTGCAAAAGTTCCGGCGCAAGAACTAAATGGGTCTGGCTACTTAACTCGCTGACAGAATTTTGCTGAAAAATGGCGCATTGCTGCATGACCCATCAACGTCGAGCAACACCAGCTAGAGACAAGGCCTCACAACAGGCCGTGCCACGTCACAGTGACCAGGCCGCGGCCGCCAGTTGAATGGCTGGCTGCTGGGGCACAGCCCACTGCCTCGTAGCGACCAGCCAGTAAGCTAGGGGCCGCGGCCTGGTCAGTGTGACGTGGCACGGGCTGTTGTGAAGCCTTGTCTCTAGGCGTAGTGGGCACAACCATCACCATCTAGATACAAGGCCACACAACAGCCGGTGTCATGTCACACCGACCAGACCGTGACTGCCAGCTTACTGACTGGGCGCTGGGGCACGGCCCAATGCATAGCAGCAGCCAGCTAGTAAGCTGGCGGCCGCGGCCTGGTTGGTGTGACGTGACAGCGGCTGTTCTAGGTTTTCTTTCCTATCCTCACTCCTTCCTCTCCCCACTGGGTGACTGATAACTTCAGGAGTTTAGTACCCGTATCCCAACCAAACAACCCAACCCAACCCCCAACCCCCCACATCATATTCGCCGACTTAAATTCCTGGTCAGATATACAACACTGACATAAAGCAATAAACAAAGATCACATTATTGTCTATTAACCATCTACTAAAATTAATACATTAATTGTTACATGCAAATGTAGCATTTATAGCTTCCGTACTACGTAAGAATGAGAAAGAAACATCTCTTCCAATCACAAAATGTCATTTTACTACCACTTTGATTCTTAGTGTGACATTACTGATTGTCAAATACATGGATCCAGACTTTTAACGTCAGTAAGCCCATTCCTGAGCTTCCTTTCCTGAGAATGAGACTGCACTTCTACACAAACATGTGATCCCTAACATACTGCAGGCTCGAACAGTTACTCGAAACAGTTAGTGAAACCTATTCTCCTATCCACGGTCACACAAAAACTACATCTGAATTTCGGGAGGCCCACTTGGAACATTCAAAAGGGTTTGTTAAAGTCCAAAAATTTATTTGAAATCGATTTAATAAATATGCTATCAAAGTGTAATAGAAAAAAGCCTATAGCACGGTAATAATTTCATCAAACTGCTCCCTCAATGAAACTTCCTGGAAGATGCCGATGATTCCGTGTGGCATTTGTGGCAGTTAGACCCCAACTGAAGGTCGTCGTCAGCCTGCCTGATGCAAGTCTTTTTAAGGTGACGCCACTTCGACGACTTGCGTGTCATTGGTGATGAGGACGACACAACACCCAGTCCCCCGGTGCAGAAAATCTGCGACCGGACCGGGATTCCAACCTGAGCCTCCTGCGTGGCAACCCACTACGCTGTCCACTGCACTACGGAGGCGAACTTCCTGAAGATTCCCAACCGGGATTCGGGCCTGAAACCTTTGGCGGAGCCGCGGCGGAATAGCCGTGCGCACTGAGGCACCCTATTACGGTGCGCGCGGCCGTCCCACGTCGGAGGTTCGAGGCCTCCCTCGGGCATGGGTGGGTGTGTTGTTCTCAGAATATGTTTGTTTAAGTAGTTGTAAGTTTAGAGACCGATGACCACTGTAGTTAGGTCTCATAACTTTACAAATATTTTAAACTTTGGCGGGTAAGCACCCTATCGGCTGAGCTACACCATCACGCCTCAGGGTCCATTGTCAGAGTTTTACTTCCGCCAGTACCTCGCCTACTACCTTCCAAACGTCACATAAGATCTGCTGCGAACTTTATACTGCAAGAAAGGGTATTGTGGAAACATTGCTTAGCCACAGCCTAGAGGATAGTTCTAGAACGATATTTTTATTCTGCAGAGGAGTGTGCGCCGGTATGAGACTTCCTGGCAGACTAAAACTGTGTATATGACCGGGATGCGAATCTGGGACATTTGTCTTCGCGGGCAAACGCTCTACCGATTGAACTACCCTGGCACGCCTCACACCCCTATGTGAGGACAATTTTAATCATCCAAATGTTTCACATTATTGCACACTAGTTGCAGAGTGAAAATACAATTCTCTTTCCTCGATTACTCTGTTCGAAGCTTCATTTTATCTGTAACTAGTGCAACATTTGAAAAGTGCGTAAATAACCTTTAGGAAAACTGTAATCCATAACAGCAATTTCCTTTTAATATTCAAAACGGTGTCAAAAATTTGGATTCAGTGGTTTGTAAAATTGATTAGAAATGCAAGATCTAACATAAACATCATCTCAGCTCCTCAGCCATTTTCTTCTTACTATTTTTTAAGTGCAACAAACGTCAATGAGACTTTGACGCTGATAACACAACGTATAAATGCCCGCCTTGTAGTGCACGCACCATTAACATAGGAAATACGTTATCAGAGAGGTGGAGAGGGAACTGCCCGCGGTCAAGCAGTGAGGGAGCACGGGGGCGCCCTCTCCAAGCGTCGCAGCATTGGCTAGCGCGTGCCACATGTGCCGGACTTTAGTGCGCTACTGGCTCTACTACTCTGCATTCACAGCCAACTTAAGAAACAGTACCTGCATTCGTGCTCCATAATCCGAAAAAAAGAAAGTCACTGATAAAGGAGAATAAATTGTTTAGGTAGACAATGTAGTTAACTGATTTTTGTCACAGAACGGCTAATGAAAGGCAAGGGAGAGATTCAAATTAGCAAAGGACGTTGAGGAGTCAGAAAGGCCTTCTAAATTAATGACCAAAATCACTTTTATTTAGAGATGAGTTCTATTTGAACATGTTTCAACGATGTTCGAATATCAAACAGCATGATTGCTGACGGCTAAATAATGAAGTTTCGAGAAATGACGAAGTTCGTAGCTAATGAGCCAGTATTTAGCATAAGGAGTCGCGTTACATTGCAACAGTAGTAGCTTCAAAGATCGTTCCTATGACAAAAATCATTATATCGTGATCTGAGAGGACAGTAACACACATTTCTTGTCACTTGGTCTTCCCAGGATATATCTTCGGCCGACGCCTGGGAAAATGTGAAATGGAAAAAATGTACGATACTCAAGTAATAAAGAAGTAAATAACAAAATTAAGACGCCCAACAACAATGAAAGATCCTAAATGGCATGAATTATGTGTATAATGTGAAGAAAGTAAAAAAAAAATGAAGTGGAGACTAACCAGAAACATCTTTCAAGTGGAATTCCCAGGAAAAATCGCGTGGGGTCTCTCTGTTTGTCAAACCTCTGGCCTTGTAATGAATTGCAGGCATTGGTAGGACCACAAACCTATTTTAAAATCAACTTGCTGAAAAACATTTTAAACCGTCCCCTGTAAGGATATCCCATCTCCAATCTTATATCAAATTATATCCTGATTCTCGAAGAGCAATATGTACTGACATAAACTTTTATATAATTGGCAACGTGCGTGTTTAGCTTTAATACAAAGCGCATAATACGCTCTTATTTTAAGGCTGGAAGATTTTTTTTTTTTCGATAATGTATAGAAATGCTTGCAGCGTACCTATGAAACTTCACTACTTTTTCTTTGTAGTTGTCTGAAAGCCGTTGAGCGATGGTAGGTTTCCTCCTGAAGCCTATTCGACTTCGACTGATAGCTCTTGATAGCTTTGCAAGACTGATGCCAAGTTCTTGGGTTAGTCCCAGTACAATGCACATTTCAATGGACACGGCCCATACATATCGTCCATTCTTATTTCCATTATAACAGAGCCTCTTTTCGACGTCCGGATGCTTCGCCTTTTTCGCCGCGAAATACCCGGCGATTACCGTTTTTCTGTTGAAGCCTTATAATTTTTTTTTTTTCCTTTTTCGCTAGCTGGAAACGCAAACCTCGCTCACAACGTACAATATTAACGCTGCACAGTTCCCGAAGTTCTCTACTTATTCTAAACGTCTGAGTTCTTTAGCTGTGTCTAAGAGATAACAACTTCTTGTAGCCATAATTAAAAAGTTAAGTCATGGTTAATACGTCATGCCTAATTTGGTTCTGACGTGTCACAGAGCCGGCCGCGGTGGCCGAGGAGACTGAGGCGCTTCAGTCACGGTCTGCAAGGCCACTACGGTCGGGGGCTCGAATCCCCCCTCGGGCATGGATATTTGTGCCGTCCTTAGTTGTAAGTAGTTCATAAGTAGTTTGTAAGTTTAGGGACTGATGACCCCGTAGTTAAGTCCCTTAAACTTAACAAACATTTGAACATTTTTTGACGTGTCACAGAGGGATGCAACAACAACGCTGTAGTATAATGGACTCTATTGCTTGAGGCACACTCCGGTTATTCGTCCTTAAATTCTAGAAACAATAAGTGCGGATTACTCATGTAACACGGCAATCCTCCATATCGGAAGTCTAGCAGGTGAGAAAACTTTTGGGAAATGAAAAGAAATGCTTCAGCTGTACTATTTAATGGTGAAATTTGCAATTTCGAGCTATATCTGGGTCCCAACCAACATTTCTCGCTTTTCTCGAGCCGTCGTTAACCATTATGCTATTCGTGCCCGCCTTCGGAACTCACCCAAACTCCAACATGCCACACATTTTGTATCATCCATGAATGCTCCTGCATTCAATTACGTAATTGCCACACAGGGAGAGGCGTTTATTACAACGTCGCATGCCTTACTTTAGCGTAAATATGACGTATAATGTCTGTCTTTAACGATAAGTCAAATGTCCTTCATATGTGCACGCATGTTTGCTGTAACAGACCCTGCTGAGTTTATTGCTGCAAAGAATACCATAAATGTATGATAAACAGCATCAGCTGTACAATATATTGGTGCGATATGAAAATTTGTGTCGGACCGTGATTCGAAGCGTGATTTCTCTATTTTCGCTAGTGGTCGCGTTAACCATTAAGCACCCCTCCCTGTCCGACGAAAACTCCCATATGCCTCACATCGCCCCATTTCTCACGAATAAATTGTACTGCTGACGATTCACTGTTGCAGTTTCTATAGCATCGTTACGTTATGTGAGGAGGGAGTCTCATCAAAAGGAAGTTTCCGGGCGTTTCGGACGTACAGTTCAACTATCGGTAGCATTTCGGGGGCAAGTGTTCTACCGACTGAGCTACACGATGATCCCTCAACGATGTCCTCGCAGCTATACTCCAAAACTTCTCCGCCTACCTTCCAAACTTCACTGCAGTTTATAACCCTTCCCGTCCTACACCACCGGTTAGTATATGATAAATAGAAAAATGACCCGTGTGCCTAATTATCTTAATTTGGTGGGAAAGCTATCGGTAATGAAGCCGATGATGTAGCGGAGGCTATAACCGGAACGTTGCTGCACCTCTTGGGTAGACAACAACGATCGATAGGAATAAAGAAAGTGGAAGGTAAAATTTGGAATAAAATTATTAACGTTTAAATGAAAAAAATGCGGAACAAACGGGACACCGGGATTAATTTGAAAAGTGAATAACTTATTGGTTTACGGTCGCCAGCTCGTTGTACGAGCAAATAATTTGGTGGGATCTAAATAATAGCAAAGTTAATTAAAAACGTGAAAAATTACGTAATATTTGGGTGGGCAGAATATCACAGTTTGTGCATCAAATCCGGTACAAACAATATACTGACAATATACAAATTACTGAGAAATAGTTCATTAACATAGGGGTTGAATGTAAGACAGCGAAATGCAAGCCATAGCCGCGCAAATGCAACATGCAGCAAATTATGCAAAACTCTCACCTTAATACTTACTATTTACAGTTTCAAATAATTAATTGTTTATATAAGTACCAGAAATTATTCTACAGCAAGTATACCATGCGCTTTAGCAATAATCAAGTTGTAACTGAACTATGAACTGTACTAATGGCAAGCTCAAAAATTAATTAATGACTTGTGTGATAACACTGAATATTTAGAAAAGAACCATTTAACCTTCTGATTAACTTTTACTCTTTCTTTAACCAGAAATTATTAGCATTCAAACACTTATAAACAATTACTATTCTCACTAGTCAGTACTTGCAAGTTAAAACAAACTTTACGTCAAAATAATATGCAGTGGAAAACAATTAACCTTTTACATTGTTATTGAAATATATCTTGAAACTGAAAGTTAATCTAGCAGTTTCTTTCAACTTAGCAAACCTATTGATCAGCAACACTGGCATAAGCTAAATTTAGTAATACTTTTCTGAACACATTTTTTATTAACGACTGTCACATTGTCTTTAATGACTCTGATTTTTAGTTCTCTATAACTTTGTGAATATTCTTGGAAAAACAATGGATGAGGAAGGAATCTGTCTGGACAATGACTATGGGTAATGATTTTTAAACACAGGTTCATAAATAACAGTGTTTGCTATTGAACAATTGTCACTAATACGCTGGTTAGCTGTACATGCTAAGACAAACTGGACAGATCTTACTGAATTTGGTGTGTGACGTGGTGCTGCTGATCGAAGACTGTTGGCACTTAACAATTGGCAAACACAGGCTCTTCTCGGCGACGAATGTTAATTACAATTTAGGGCCCACAGCATTTCTCTTGATGCATTTATTAATTATTTGAGCTGTGGCCGTATGAATAAATAACATTGCCTCTTCGCCGTCTCCTCCACTAGTGCCAATCCACGTACATTTTCCGTACACCACTGAGCGCACCGTCTGTCCGCCGCTACTTCTCAACAACGACCCCTTCTCGCTGTGCGCCTCTGCGCTACCAGCGATAAAACTCCCTACTCAAAGATGATTCTATACAATAGCAAAGCTCTTGCTAACCCAGCGTGTCTACTACATTTACAATATGTTTGACTTATATGGAAATTAGCAGGACAAGGCAAATATATCACAGAAACAAAATATACAAATACATAATAAATTACAAAAAATACAAATAATGAGGAAAATACATAGAGCATCGTTTTATATATCACCCTGTACGCACATATGACTGGAAAGCACCGTTGGTCACTGTGTTGTTGTGTCACAAGTTCTCCTACAAACTTTGCAGTTGTAAGACCCCGGAAAGAAAGGATATTGTGGAGACATGGCTTAGGCAAGTTTCATGTCAGAGCACATTCTGCTGGATAGTGAACATTTCATTTTGGCAACACGCCGCCGGCCGCAGTGGTCGAGCGCTCTGCGTCGCGCCAGTCACAGTCTGCACGGCCGCTGCGCTCGGGGGTTCGAATACCCCCTCGGGCATGGTCGTGCCGTCTTCAGTATATAAGCTAATTCATAAGTAGTTTGTAAGTTTAGGGACTGATGACCCTGCAGTTAAATCCCTTAAGCTTAACAAACATTTGAACATTTTGGAAACATGCCATAGGTTATGGCTAAGGCGCGACCTGCTAAGGCTGCTAAGGCTGGACCTGCAAGGCTCTAAGTTTCCTTGGGTTGAGCGGTAGAGTGCTTGCCCGCGAAAGGCAAACGTTCTTGGTGTGAGTCTCGATTCGTTACATACTTTTAATCTGCTAGGATGTTTCTTGACCTTCCGATGTCTTGTCTATGGTAGTACATCTACATCTGCATAAGTACTCTGCAAATCACATTGCAGCGCATGGCAGGGGTTTCCAGCGAAACGCTTTTATGATATTTCTCTACAGTTCAACTCTCTAATAGCACGCGGGAAAAGGGGACACACAAATCTTTCCGTTTCCAATCTGTTTTATCTTATTTTATTATGATGATTACGTCTCTCAATGTAGGTTGGTGCTAACAAAATATGTTTGCACTAAAAGAGAAAGTTGGTAAAAAAAATTCACAACAAAATCACGCCACAACGAATAACGCCTTTCTTTAACGTGCATTGAATGCACGTTGACCTTCTTTCCCTCCTCCCCCCCCCCCCCCTCCGCCCACGTCACCAGCAGCCATATCTCTAAGCGGCTCCATTAACCACCTAACGTTGGAGCTCCTAACTATAAGCAAACTCACCACCTGTGATAGCCCAGATCTGGGGGTCGCAGTGTAAGTGACATCATCCAGTTCGAGAACATTGGAACAGATAGTGCCTCAAACCTGTTGGTAAGACAAACCGGAGAGGCTTCATGATCGGTCTCCCGAGAAATCTTTCACTGCCTGCCACGCAATGGGACGACTTCCCATACGTCCACGGGTGGGGTGTCTGCCTCAAAGCGAGCAGTAGTAGGGCTCGCACCGGCCGCGGGCTGATCGGTGAAAACGGTAGACGTGATGGAAGTCCGCTCAGTTTTTACGGACGGCCCACAGCAACAATGCCGCGCCTACAACTGCATAACCGAGGTTCTCTGTCTACGACTACAGCCCTCAGAAAATCGAACGATTAAAAAGCGCTTACACTTCCGTCAGTGAGGTTTTTTTTTTATGTGGCAAGTTTAGTGGGGTCGGTCTCTCAGACCATCAGAATAAAACAACTAAATTGACGTAGTATTGATTGAATAATTCGATTAAAATGAAGGCTACGACGGTTTCAGTCTTTTCTTTTTCTTAGTGACTCTTTATAAGTAAGTTTGGCGATATATAAATCTTCTACAAATAATATGCAATTTTTGTCAGATGATTAAAATGTCCACGTGCAAAGATATAAATGACAAACTAATAACTATTAAACAACAAAATGACACCAGACTATATAAAAAATTGAAAATGTCTAAACAAAAGAGAAACATAACAATACAGTTACTAATATAATCACATTTCGCACTCATTCACAGTCTTTGCACAAAACTTTAATATGCTGAAGATACATGTATTTTTTGTAGTTTGTTTTTCAAATTCAAATGTTTGTAAATCTATCGGACTTAACTGCTAGGTTATTAGTCCGTTGCTTACAAACTACTTAAGGTAAACTAACCTAAGGACAACCCAAACACTCTTGCTCGAGGGGTAGTGGGGGGGACTCGAAACCCCGACGGCGAACGGCCGCGCGCGCCGCAGCAGGGCGCCCTAGTGCGCACGGCTAATCCGTCGCGGCCACTTTGTGTTTCTTCTGCTCTTACCTCTACGACCTCTTCTTCACCAAATTCTGGTTCATTTTCAGATTCAGATTCTTCCAGTAATCTTCTGATACATTCACTTTCTCTCGTAGTGCTTTATTAATGCATCCTTTAAACACCAAAGTAATTAATGTGTTGACCTTATGATGACTATATAAAATACTCAAATATTAATTACGATAGAAAGATAAGGAGATATGGACACCTTACAATTTGTAGCACTACGATATTAATGTGGTCGGTGAAGGGGACCAAAAATGCTGTCCACACGGTATCACCAATCAGTACACAACTAATTAAATTGCGACGAGTTAGACATCGCGAATGAGGAAGGTACACGATACAACAGCTCACACAACCCATTGTTAGAAAAAATAATTTACATTGTTGATCTAGTAGGTCTGTGAGATCGCGCCTTACTAACTGAGGTAACTAAGTTAAACAAAGACGACTAATGCTGGTACTACTACAACAACGAAAACAAAACTAAAGACTGCCGGGATAAAGAAGAAGTAATACACAGCTATCAAACTTCACGTAAGAATGAAAATTCAGAGCAGACAAGTAAACTGAATAGCCCGCTTGTACTTCACTTTAGTGCACTCTCGGTCCTACCTGCTTGATAGCTGATAGTACCGTACTAAAACAACTGTAGCTCGATTCAAAAGAAAGACGGAGTAATGTCAGTCCGTTGTGTAATCTTCCTGACCTGAAGCCGGTGAGATACCCTTGGTGGTAATCATGTCAATAGGTATTTAAACTCAAATTCTATTCTGCCAATGTGTGCCGTAAGCTCGGGAAACACGGGCTTTTCGCGTAGTTATCACCACGCTGCAGCATTTGCTCTATAAACTTGGGCTAGGATAGTTAGCTTCTTAGTTGGCCGCACAGTTGCGTATATATACTGGCTGGTCATGCGCTGCCTCTCATATGACGCAGACTGTGTGTATATTTTCGCGCTCTACGTGTTCCGTGGTGCCTACCTCAGCAGCACAGTCACGGGCTAGTTTAAGCCTCTAACCTATTTAGTGACAATGTGCATCAAAAGTCTCCTAATTACTTGGTAGGTATAATTTTCAACTTTTTTCTTTAACTGATGGGAATACATCTTCAAACCCTCTTCTATCTCTCAGATCCTTCTCAGATACATTGCCATACCTCATCAAAGTCATGCTGTTTAAATCAATACACAGCTTCTCTCTTTCCTACTATTAAATAGGTTGTCAATGTCAATAATACAGGGTGTAACATGTATAAGTGCAATTATTTATACAGGTGACTCAGTACAGTACAGTTCAACATTATATGAGGGAGTTTTGTCATTTGGAGCCTTATCCTCCTGAAATAGGATATTTTCAAGTTACATAGTACGTCCCTGTATGCTAAGACTGTCCCGCTATTGTCTGATTGGAGGTCATTTTCCTGCAGCCGAAGTCTGTATGGCCAGGCGATGTTCACCTACGGCCCGGCTGTGGCAAAACAGAAAATGTCTCGCATTCTGGAGGACGGTGGTTCAAATCCACCTCAGACCATCCAGATTTAGGTTTTCCGTGATTTCCCTAAATCACTCTGGCAAATACCGGGATGGTTCCTTTCAAAGGGCACGGCCAATTTCCTTCCCCACCCTTACCTAAAGCTCCGAGCGTTAGCTCCGTCTCTAATGACCAAGCTGTCGACGGGACGTTAAACCCTAAGCTTCCTTCCTTCCAGAAAATGTCAGTATGCAACGTTTGTGTTTGTTGTGTGTGTTCGACGCAGAGAAAAAAAATTCACACACTAATACCTGTACGAATTAAGGAACCGCCTATAAAATATTAGCACTTACACCTGTATAATGAGGATAGTTAGCAACCCAACGCAAATACCACCGCTGAACCGCAGACAGACATGTAACAAAGACAATCACATTCACAGAAAATAATTTTTCGATGACAGCCTTCTTCAGAATGAAAGTATACAATCAGTCAGGCACTACCATTGCATATATGACCGCCGTCAGGCCGTTTCAGCCGTCGATGAGAGTCATGTTCGCATCACTCTTACTCTGATTACAGCAATGGTCCAAAATTTAAGTTTGTGATTGTCTTTTGTACGTTTCTGCCTACGGTTTGTCGATCGAGCTTTGCAGTGGGTTGCTATTTCTCCTCATTATACGGGGCGTACCAAAATGAATATCGGTGTTTTACAGATTACTGTTTCTAGTTTCTGCTGTCCCACTGGCTGGTCACATCAGACACTGTACCCACACACGCGTGCATCCTACTTTCCTGTATCGGTCTCTCTCTACTCGGCCAACGACACCTAGGAGAACCGGCGGCCACGAGACACAAAAAGAAGAACAAGCAACACAGTTTGTCTTACAAGTGTCATTGGCATGCTTTCGTCCACGATTGGTTAAACAACGTTGTTCTCGGTCCCTGGATTAGCCACAAGGGGCCGGGTGCCAGAGCATGTATCGCTTGGCCTCTACGTTCACCCGATCTATCGCGACGCGATTCTACTTTGTGGATCTGTGAAGGATCGGGTGGATGTGCTCCCCGCTACCAGCTGACCTAAACAACTTACGACGCCAGATTTAAGCTGCAGTTGCATCCACAACTGGGACGAACTCGGCTATAGATTAGATGTGTGCCGTGAGACGGCCGGTGCTCACAATGAACACTTGTACGACAAACTGTTTGAGCTGTTCATCTGATGTTTAATTGATGTCGCATTTACAATATGTAACGGTAAGGTCACGATAATAAATTTTAGAAACCCTGATATTTATTTTGGTTCGTCCTGTATTATTATCATCTATACAAGTGGATACAGGCATATTATGGCTGTTAGACCGTCGCTGGGTGTAGCCCAAACGCTCCCACCGGCCTGATTATTACACTCCTAGCCATTAAAATTGCTACACCATGAAGATTCGTGCTAAAGACGCGAAATTTAACTAACAGGAAGAAGATGCTGTGATATGCAAATGAATAGCATTTCAGAGCATTCACACAAGGTTGGCGCTGGTGGCGACACCTACAACATGCTGGCATGAGGAAAGTTTGAAATCGATTTCTCATACACAAACAGCAGTTGATCGGCGCTGAATGGTGATACGTTGCTGTTATGCCCCGTGTAAGGAGGAGAAAAGCGTACCATCACGTCGGATGATAAAGGTCGGATTGTAGCCTATCGGGATGCGTTTTATCGTATCGCGACATTGCTACTCGCGTTGGTCACGATCCAATGACTGTTAGCAGAATATTGAATCGGTGGGTTCAGGAGGGCAATACGGAACGCCGTACTGGATCCCAACGGCCTCGTATCACTAGTAGTCGAGACGACAGGCACCTTATGCGCATGACTGTAACGGATCGTGCAGCCACGTCTCGATCCCTGAGTCAACAAATGGGGTCGTTTGCACGACAACAACCATCTACACGAACAGTTCGACGACGTTTGCAGCAACATGGACTATCAGCTCGGATACCATGGCTGCGGACACTCTTGACGCTGCATCACAGACAGGAGCGCCTGCGATGGTGTACGCAACGACGAAACTGGGTGCACGAATGGCAAAACGTCATGTTTTCGGATAAATCCAGATTCTGTTTACAGCATCATGATGGTCGCATCCATGTTTGGCGACAAAGCGGTGAACGCACATTGGAAGCGTGTATTCGTCATCGCCATACTGGCGTATCACCAGGCGTGATGGGGTGCCATTGTTTATATGTCTCTGTCATTTCTTGTTCGCATCGACGGCACATTGAACTTTCAGATGTGTTACGACCCGTGGCTCTACCCTTTTTTAGATCCCTACTGAACCCTACATTTCAGCAGGATAAAGCACGACTGCATGTTGGAGGTCCTGTGCGGGCCTTTCTGAATACGGAAAATGTTCGACTGCTGCCGTGGCCAGCACATTCTCCAGATCTCTCACCAACTGAAAACGTCTGGTCAATGGTGGCCGAGCAACTGGCTCGTCACAATACGCTAGACACTACTTTTGGATGTGTTACGACCCGTGGCTCTACCCTTTTTTAGATCCCTACTGAACCCTACATTTCAGCAGGATAAAGCACGACTGCATGTTGGAGGTCCTGTGCGGGCCTTTCTGAATACGGAAAATGTTCGACTGCTGCCGTGGCCAGCACATTCTCCAGATCTCTCACCAACTGAAAACGTCTGGTCAATGGTGGCCGAGCAACTGGCTCGTCACAATACGCTAGACACTACTTTTGATGAATTGTGGTATCGTGTTGAAGCTGCATGGGCACCTGTATCTGTACACGCCGTCCAAGCTCTGTTTGACTCAATGCCCGGGCGTATCAAGGCCGTTATTACGGACATAGATGATTGTTGTGGGTACAGATTTCTCAGTATGTATGCACTCAAATTGCTTGAAAATGTAATGTCAGTTGTAGTATAATATATTTGTCCAATTGATATCCGTTTATCATCTGCATTTCTTCTTGGTGTATCAATTTAATGGCCAGTAGTGTTTATTCCTCAGGAAGATAACACGCACTCCGTTTCTGAGAGGAACAGCCTTCTTGAAACAGCCCCCGAAAGTCACAACCATAATACCACTAACATGGTACGGACCACAATGTGTGCCCAAAGATTTACGGACGCATGTAGATCAGACTGATTGTCGCGTGCGAGTACACACGCTAGCTGCCTCGATGCTAGGCGTCAGCGGCACTTTGCAGAGCGTGCAGTAGCATTTAGGTTGGTTAAAAGTTGGTGTCGGCAGCCAAATATAATGGCTGATGCAGCAGGATTTCTGGCCGTCCAGCTGTGGCACTAATAATAGGGTCTAGTGGTCGCGGTGTCCACCGGAGTGGGCGAGCCACGTGCGTAGTAGCGTCATGCCTGCGCGGCCGGGCGGCCACTGTCTCTCCAGAGACTGGCGACTCACTTGGCCAACACCCAGCACCAGCAGAACGAGCGAAACAGTCCTGCCTTCTAACGGGGATGACCAGTCTGGTGAAATGCAGCCTCCACGGAGATCTACAACCAGGTATTTACTCTCGCCATAAATATGACGTGTGATCTGCACATACGTAACGTCTGCATCATTTGCACTTGCAGTGACAAAGAAGCTGACCACGGGTTATATCATACTAGCTGAATACCCGGCCATGCCCGGGTATTTATTTATTTGTTCCTGCCTTGAGTTAGTACTTCTCCTATCCCTTAGCTCTCTATCCTTCTTTTCTAAAATCATGTTATATTTATCGGAGAATATATAAGAAATCAGGCTCAATTGCATAATGTACAAAATTAAAAGTTCAGTATCCAAACAAAGGAAGATAGCAGTCAAAATACAAATGACATGTAAAATTCGATCTCTTAATTATTGAATTTATGGTATACAATCGTATATATTCATTTGTAAAAGGGTTGTATGTAAAATCCGATGCGAATTCACTTAGCAGTAAAGAAGTAACAGATTAAAATTTGGTGAGTGACGCGGCAGTTCTCCACAAATGTTACTGTTTATGTGCTCATAACTCATGAACTACGAGTCGTACTGTGATACAATTTCGAAGGTACACTGTTGTAAAATTTACTGTGGCTACAATTTGTAGTTTAACGTCATACCGAATGCCTTAGTTTTGCTCCATGAACAGCGGAAAAGTAGTAAGCGAGAATCGTTTTTTCTTTCATTATTTTCACGTGGTTGTCAGCGAGAAAAACTTTAATGAAGGTCTGAAATTATGTTTAAACTTCTTTGCATGTTACTAAGTACTCTCATTCTCATGCATTATATATCTAGTTGTATTATGTGTCATTTTTTGCGATTTTTATTGTTTATGACGTCATATCCCCTGAACCGCGCAGAAACTGTTACCCCGCGCTAAGGAATACGTGTATCAATTCTTGTACAGAAGAGAAACTGGGATAACATGAAAGTCACGATCAATTGTCATTGAAAGAGTTTCGAAATTTATATTCAGATCTTGAACTTTTATTGCGTTATTGTGCTCAGTTGCAAGCAACATTATGTTGATAGTAATTTTTTGGGTATCTTCAAATTACAATTGAATAAAAAAATTGTACCTTATTTGTACGCCTTTATTATTTGCAAGATATCGTCAGTGATAAATTTTGTACCTACTATCGAAAGTTTTTCTCGTTTTACATCTTTTATTGTACACTTATCGCCATAAGAGATTACGTCTGCACAACACTAAGAAATGAACACTCATTAGTTCTAAAATGACCAAATGTTTGTAAGTCTATGGGACCATACTACTTTGGTCATAAGTCCCTGGACTTACAAACTATTTAAACTAACTAATCTAAGGACAACACACACATCTATGCCCGAGGGAGGATTCGAACCTCCGACGCGGGAAGCCTCGCGATCCGTAACGTGGCACTCCAGACCGCTCGGCTACTCCCGCGCGGCATTCATTTGTCGATGTTATGAGAATGACTGTTCATTTTGAACAGATGCACTAAGAAGAAGTACAAATATCATATATGTGTGACTGGAGAAAGAAAGCATATTCTGTAGTAACTACGAAACTTGCCTCTGAATGTGTCTCGTAAACACTCATTTTCATATGTCATCATTTAATTTTGTAGCTGATATAGATTGACATTCACAACTAAGAAAAATATTCTTGAATTTCATTTGGTAGCTGTTGCCTCAGTGTCCCATTTTTGAGACATGCATGCTCATTCTAAGGCTCATTCACATTGGGCCTGTCAATAGTTGAAACTGCACGTCGTATTTAAATAATCCATAGCAAATCTTACGATACTTGTAATAAATGTTTATCCCTATGCGGAACTTAATAATGGGAAATACGAGTACTCATGGGTAATAACCAAAGGGTGGCATATGGTACGTGACCATTAAATTGTACAGTTTGAAATATAGGTATGCAAGTTAATAACGTTGAATGTCTATAAAATCATATCTTGAGCTTACTGAGTTTGGTCGCCGGCCTCCGACGGGTGAGCAGGAGTAGTGTTGTGCAAGCAGCCTGTGGAATGTAGTCACAAATTGCAGTGTGAGCTTGAATTATTTGAACCCTTTTTCTGTGATAATGATGTGAAATATTTGAATTTGAAAAATGTTCTCAGATTATGAATGAAGATAAGGAGAGTCATATTTTCATTATTAGGCGCTTCGCGTAATTGTAGTCCATGTGTAAGAGACATTCAACATGAAGGATTTAATTTTCGCCTTTTATGTCCATTCTATAAAATAATTAAAAGTATAGTGCAAGAATTTAGTATGTTTTTAGTGTACGAAAACAACGGAGGAAGAGTGATGTAGTCAATTTCAATTTTTTATTTACTTTGTATAAAGCACTAGCTGGTTTTTCTTTTGTTGAAAATGACAGTAGAAGTATATGGGTTTCTGAAAGATTTGTGTAAGACATTCCCAAGTTGTAATCACCATTTATGTGCAATATTGTTTAATTTCATGTTCTCCTTTAATGGAAAAAATATAAAGTACTTAAGTTTAAACTTCAACCTCAGGTCTGTTTCGTGATAGTCATTCATCCCGAAACACAATTAACTATTTGTTTTGAATACTACAGAGATGGACAAAATTAGTATTTGTGTAGTTAGTGGATTCGAATTGCACTCCTGCGAATTCTGTAGCTAGTTTTTGACCTTGCAGCAGCAGCATTTTTGACAGTAATTCTGAGGGCCGTTGCTCATGTTTCCTTGTGCACAGGTAGGCCATAAAATTAGTATAAACCCTTGAGTGAGTAATTTCCGAACTTAGATATATTTGCCAATCAGTCACTTCTGCAGCAACCTGATGTCCTATTGTTCAAACAATTGCAATCTTTAATGAAACAGATTATTTTTCTACCGGAGATTAAATTGCCCATACTATGAATAAAGTCACAGGGTCAGGCAAGTTTGAGTTGTAGTGTTGATTCATTTTACTGCTACCCATACACACACAACTACACAAGACTCAATTGTTTGAGAAGTCACTAAAGTACAGTCATGCAGTTTTTATTGACAACCTGCGAGTAAATACTAAACATTACTATTTAAATTACAATAACAATCATTATAGATGTATTTTGATCAATAAAAATCCTTACATTTTTTATTAACAACTTTCAAGTTGATGTTGGTTCATATACGCAATTTTGAATACGTTTCCAGATTTTTCTCCCCTAAAATTTGTCAAGAACCGATTGGGAAAATGGGTATTCAGACACAACACTAAAATAAATTTGATCCTTTTTCTTTCTACGATTTACAGTGTGACATTTTTTCAGTTGATTCTCAATTACAGCTTATCATTTTCTTGGTTGTTTTTAAAACGTTGCCTTTCAATAGACATATAAGTTCGTCGATGTATCTTAGGTTGCAGTATTTATTTTTCATTAGCAAGCGGTTAACAGGTCAGAGATAGGGGGAGGGGGAGATAGAGAAGCGGGCATGAAATGGACGCAAAGAAAGGGATTGAGGATATAGACTCGGAGAGGAGAAAAGAGGAGAAAAGAGGAGATAGATAAGAGATTTACAGGCAGTGAGGTGAAGATGATTGAAAGAAAGAGGGGTTGGGGGAGATGAACAAAGGAGGGGCAAGAGGAGAGGGAGGAGGAAGAGGAGAGGAATAGAGGGGAGAAGAAAGGGATTGCATCTTATATCCAACTATCAGTGTTTCATATGGTGCATGACAGAGGGTACCTTGCAACAGAAGTTGACTTATCTGAGTTTTCCTAGGTAAAGGAGGGGGCACGAGATGAACCAATGAAGTGAGAGAGAGTAGGGGGAGTAGAAGAAATGGGTCCACAAAGGAGGAGATAGAGAAAGGGGAGGGAAATAGATCGATGGATAGAGAGGAGGGGAAGGAAGATGGACTAAGTATAAAAAAATACCCGTCAATCTCGGGTATAAGCTAATATTTTAATGGAATCTAGTTTCACACCAATTTGACTGAATGACTATAATCTCCATACAAATCCTTGGAATGATTTCAACCAAATTTCGCAGACAGTTATCAGCTATGGGGTTCATAGCCTAATAGCTCCAACAGGACTGAACATACCATGAGAAATCAGTACCCGCCCTTTACGAGAGAAGTATTGTGTGGGAACAGTACCATCCTTCCATCAACCTCATTTTCAAGACAGCATGTACGTCAAAGAAACTATTCACCAGTCCCAGCTGTGTAGGCTGCCCTGCAAGGCACGCGTGTTGCGTTGGAGTGGTTTGGCCGGCTCTACTAAATCGATCCGGGCAAATATCGGAATGTTTCCCGCCAAAGGGCACGACCGATTTCTTTCTGCCCCAAGAAAAACATCTATCCTGGCGGGTGGTCCGTCTCTCGTGATCACAATGTCGACGGGACGTTCAAACCTTATCTTCATTCCTTCCCTTATGCTATATCTGCTTTTCAAGGAAACGTATTCATTGGATCATAGAAGCATCCCGTCTTTAAATTGTAGCTGTCCTGTGTGACAAGTGTGATCTCCGACTAGTATCGCACTACTTTATTGACCTCTTCTGCAGGAGGTACAAGTCCGGCTGAGCAGCTGGGAAAGAGGTGGAATGGACACAGAGAGAGGGGGAGGGAGTAGGCAGAAGGATATGAATTGGGAATATGTGGAGGAGGAGACGGAGAGCATGTAGGAAAAGGGAGATATGGGCAGGAGGAGGAGATGAAGAGGAATAGATGGGAATGGAGATGTCGATAGGGAGAGGGGGCTTTACAAGGACACAGAGATGACTGCATAAGGCATGGGTGGAGAGAGGAAGCAGAGGTGTACTCCGACGTATGGATGGAGAGAGGAAGGGCAGAGAGAGAGAGAGAGAAGAGGAGAGACATGGGGGAGGGTAGATGGACAAAGAGGGGACAGAAATGTACAGAGAGAGAGAGAGACAGAGAGTGGTGTGTATGTTGCACTGGATAACAGGCGGCTTCTAATAGTATCGATGCCGGCCGCGGTGGCCGAGGTGACTGAGGCGCTCCAGTCACGGTCAGCACGGCCACTACGGTCGGGGGTTCGAATCCCCCCTCGGGCATGGATATTTGTGCCGTCCTAGTTCGTAAGTAGTTCATAAGTAGTTTGTAAGTTTAGGGACTGATGACCCCGTAGTTAAGTCCCATAAGCTTAACAAACATTTGATAGTATCGATGTGCCTTGCCAGAGTGCTTTGCAGGACAGCCTACATGCACGGCCACATAGAGGGTTATTTTTCAAAGAAAATCAGGAATCTCTTTTTACCTAGAGTGACTTTTTATAAATTATAATATATTACGTAGAAAAGGCAATCACACTCATACAACTTAGCTTTCGACCACAGCCTATGTCAGAAAGAGAGCACGTGCACATTCATATTAAAGCACAGGCACAACTTGCTCTCTCCCTCTCTCCTTCACACACACACACACACACACACACACACACACACACATGCCATCGCCGTCTGTGGCTGCCGTATCCCCACTTGAGACTCAGAACTGACAAAGGCGTTGACTGTGACTGTGATTGTCTCTTTTATGTGCCTTTCTGTACCTCAGTAAACGTATTAACAGCGAGTTGCAACCTATCCTCATTATATTTATATCTATAAAAATAAATTCTACTTGTGTCAAAGATCATTACTTAAGAACGTCTAGAACGATTTGTCACCTTTTTTTATTTCAGTTTATTTTATTTTATTTTTGCTCATAAATGTCAGGAAAAGGCCTTTATATAAGAAAAATTTGGAAAAGATATGCAAAAACACTGGAAAATCTGGAAAACTAACATATTTTTCTCTGAGATTCTTTATGAACTCAACGACCATATTCCATGATTCTGACGACGTATGTGCATAATTGTTTTTTGGTTTCTAAATTATGGTCCTGGAAAAGTTTTCAGTGAAAAATTAGGATAATTATGAATGAAAGTCAGAAAATTCTGACAAATTCCAGAAATCATAAGCTTTGAACGCACCTTCGATCGTATTTGATGACATTGAATGTCACATTTGACAGATCATAATGATATCTGGCATATGTATGAAGTATAAAATACCGTAGGTGCATGGCAGCGACACTGCTTGACCTATCACCATTAAAGGTCGCAGATATTTGTAATTAATTATATATAAGGAGGAGGAGGGAATAGAGAGAGGAGGAGGTGAAAATTGACATAGAGGGGGTGGTAGGTCATGATGGCGGGAGGCGGGACAAGGCTGCCAGAGAAACGGTGCGAGACGTCGAAACACGGGAGTGAAGGTGAGGGACAGGTGAGAGGTAAAGATCAATAGGACGCAAGCAGAGTGAGGGGCAAGAGGTAACAGACGTAAGGGGAGGTGTACATGAACAGAGAGGGGGAAAGAGGAGGTGGCCTACAGCAAGGGAGGAGTAAAAATCTAAACAACGAAATTTTACTGTACATTATAGGTACCTTAGCTTATACCAGGGGTAAGGGAAGAAGACATGCGCAGTGAGAGGAGGAAAGAGAAGATAGAGGAATAGAAAACAGAAACATATAACTACCCATACGGATAGACAAAATATTTAATTCATCGCCAAACGTTACGATGAACTCATTAAAATCACTAGACTTCCGATTTCACTCTACTCCTTTAAGGAAGAAACAGCAACAGTGGATAAATAATTTGTATCGAATGTTAAAATGATTGTAAAGTTATGGGACCTAACTGCAGTGGTTATCGATCCCTAAACTTACAAGCTACTTATACTAAGAACAACACATACATCTATGCCCGAGGGATAACACGAAACTGCACACTCCGCAGCAAAGCGCCTTAGAGCGCTCGACTATTCCCACGCGGCCAGTTCGTATCAATAAGCAGTCTACAGAGACTGCTCACCGATTTTTAATTCCGATTTATTTCACGTCAATAAAGTGATGATCGTACAGGAACTGTTTCGTTTCAATTCACACAAGTTCTTGAAAGAAGCAGAATGGATGAACTCCTTCTTGATTAACTGACTGACAGACAACGCACAGTTTAAGCAGTTGGAGATGTTATGAAATAAACGTACTTAATGTTCCTGCTAAGTTCACCTAACATTTTCTTCATTAATAAATATGCGAAATAAGGCCAGTTCATTACTTTATAATATAAATACAAATCGCCAATATGTTCAAGAATTATTGTAGTTTGACCAAAGTTCATGAATTATTCACGGAATTTGGGTTGCAATATTTCAGTATTTCACAAGTCAGTGAACAATGAAAATCATTAGAAATAACGTTAAATTAGACAAAGATCATTTTTGTGTCACCCAAAAATCACGTTGAACATCAAAATATCTCTCAAACGGCGATGGTCGCTTTTCTTTATAAAATTATCAGAAAAATGTGACAGTAATAAACCATTTTATGACTGCTAATAAACCAAAAGGTGACTGTTCTAATACTTTGCATGAAAATATTCGGAATACATAAAGCTGCCCTTTGAATTTTACATTCTCCTCCCCCCTCGGAATTTGCTGGCTATTGCTTCACTTCTCTTAGAGGAAATTCTTTAGATGTACTACTAATTTCGCTAGGCTTATCCAGAAGGAACAACTAAGAACTGAAACTTTCCTAGCGTATTAAAACTGTGTGCCAGAAGTGGGATTCGAAACTAGGACCTTTGCCTTTCGCATGCAAGCACTCTACCGACTGAGCCGGCAGTAATGTTGTGAGGACGGAGCGTACAGCGTGCCGGGATAGCTCAGTCGGTAGAGCGCTTACCCGTGAAAGGCAGAGGTCCCAGGTTCGAATCCCAGGTATGGCACACAGTTTTAACACACCTGGAAAGTTTCATATCAGACCACACTCCGCTGAATAGTGAAAATATCATTCTGGAAACTAAGATCTGCCTTTACCCAGTAAGTTAACATTTAATATAACTTACTACATATCCGAAGCATGACTCGGGAATACGGTCATGAGGGCTAATCTAGTTTTTTATACAGAATGGATGAATACGAAGTTTTGATTATGAATAATCAGTGATCAAATCCCAGTTACTATGATTTAGAATTTCTAGCTAGCTCCACTTGAAAAAAGTGTTCCAAGGCGAGTTACAATTTGTGTTAGATACTTTATACTCAGCATAGATATTACTTAATAATATTTTTATGGCATTTGGAATGAGGTATCTCAATGTCTCGTTAAATAATTTTTCTACCATATGCTTGATTATAGTGTGAATTAAATGCTTATTATGATTTTACTTTCTAAGAACTGAAATAAGAATTAAATGATTCGTATCATTCGCAATATTTGCAGTGATTGGAGATGATAAATGTCTACAGTAAATTCAAGAAAGGACGAAAAATATTGAATGTGATAGCTTACCAAACTGTCTTCTTCATTGATGACACACACACATATTGAAAATATACTTACAGAAATGTAACTAAGTTGAAATGTGTCTTATTAAGTGAACGATGAAAAGTTCCTGCTTTAATGACTCTGAGCTATTGTCTTCACTTTGTTGTAGTTGGAGGTCCTTCCTTTGATTTGGTTGGACAGGGGATTAAAGAACACTGTTGCCTTGACTATCTCTTGCACTCCACGTGACATAACCTGCAAAGTCATTGGATAATCTTGAGCCCATTTTTTAATGTTGCGACATAACCCCGTCCCTGGGTTATTCATTTTCAGTTACACGGAAATGTTTACGGAAATACAGACTTAGTTATGTTATGAAACTGTTCATCACCTACTTTTCTTTACAACAGATGAAGCCTCATATAGATTCGTGAATTTTCCAACGGTTTTTCTCGTGTTCAGTCAAAATCAAGAACGAGTAATATTAAGAAAGCAGGAAGCATTAGAAAATTTCCGTTGTATCTAGTACAAGACCAAACATTTCCGAATGGGGAGAGGGGAATCTTGGACCACAGAACACCAGTATACCAGACGTGTAAGGTCAGTGTTACGATGCAGAAAAAAAGAAAGATATCAACGCCCCAAGTAGTGAATTGAACTTTGAATCGAGGAAAAATATAGCGCGAAAATCCGTCTTATTAATTTGAAATATGCGATTAAGACGCCAATATTTTACATTTATACTTCATGGGTTGGACTATAGTCGACTAACGTTGGGTATATAGTTCAGTCAATGAATGCATTGTAGAGTGCATGGAATATGCGAGAATTTTTGACTTCAGGACTTTGTTAGGGATAGTTAGGAGGTGAACATACTAAAAGTCCCCGCCCCTGGGGGGTGAGCTAAAGCGGGGAGGGGGGTGGAAAGGTACCATTTTTTGGTTTTTCGCTTATATCTCGGAAACGGTCGGCTTTAGGATAAAGTTGTTCCAAATAAAAATGAAAGACAATTGAATTTGCTATAAAATTGTTTCCATACATATACGTCGAATTCCCAACGGTTTTCGAGATATACGTTAATGAAAATCGACAATTTCCTAAAAAATCATCTTTACCTCACTAATTTTGTTAAACATTTACTTCTAGTGACTCACTCGATCGTTTCACAGAAAATTTGTCAGAAAGAAAGTTGTAGAGTGTTAAATTTCCTTCAATTTGATATGCAAATTGGCTACGTTATCTTCCGCCAATCAGAAGTTACATCATTTATAAGATGTGCGCTCAGTCTCGATGTCCATCCAGACCTGAGTGTTTTGAGGGGCTGAGACGTTTTTATCTCATGAAACGTGCTAGCATAGTAAATAACAATACTGTAACACTGTTAATAAGGATAGGATAGGATGTTTTGGGCGCACAACAGCAAGGTTTTTAGCGCCCTGAAAAATGAATTAGACAATAGTAAATAATAAGAACAGGCAATAGAAGAATGTAGGTCTGGGCAACAACACGAACACATATTGCAAATCAGCGATGTAAGGTGTCAGGCTGAAGTATACAACCTTAGAAGTCCTTAAAAGTAAATGTCTGAGTATAGAGATACGCTGATCGCTGATGTTAAAGGCATCAGCGAGCCCTCCTGCAACACACTAAAACCTCCAGCCCAAGAGCTTAGGCCAGAGTAGAGATCGTTCACAAAATTGTAAAACGTTCGTCACACTCGCCTCGTCGTCAGCTATAACAGTGGGTAGGGCACGACCAAGATAAGCCGCTGCCCTACAGTTAATAAGGTAATTCCAATTGAAACAGAACACCTTTTTTAATTGTAGCTTTTATGATAATATTATCAATCATACAATTAAAGTATATACAAGCACTGAAAGTGATTCAGAGTGACAAAAAAAGTGCATTCAACGCAAAATCTTCGTTTTTCTGAGGCGGAGGAGTTGAGGCTCATTTACTGTCGTCTGCAGTGGACATGTTGTCAAGGTCGTCAGTACCTAACGCCCGGGAGAGGGTTAACGATGGGGAAGCCCCACGACGAACATCCAAGGCCTGTCACTTGCTGCGGGGTGGAATGGAGTGTTCTCACTCACTTCTTACTTCAGTTCACTTCAAAAGTTCGCCAACCAAAGAGAAAGTTTGTGTGTCCGTATTGTGTGTCAGCTTTTCGAGATATTTTTTTATTTATTTATGAAAATGTTGACTGTGTAGTGCGCGCAATGGCTACTGTGTTTTGTAGGTAATGAAACAATAGATGGACCAGGTGTTTCTACAGTGACAAAAAACAAATACTATCACTCATCAAAGCTAGAATAGAAAGCAAAGATAGCGATGGCTCATCTTTAGAAGGTCCGTGCATCCTTCTGATTCATATTGAACGTCCAGAAAATTACATCAGGCTGCAATGTTTATGTTAGATTTTTGAAGACCAATTGGCTTCGGAGAGGTTGTACAGTGGTTTTTAATAGGTACTCTAACATATCAGAGAGCATAAGAGCAGCTCAACAAAGTCGACGATATTGGCTCAGGTGGTGTTGAGAAATGAATGTCAGTCTAGAAATTAAAATTACAGTCAAACAAGAGGATTTCCTTTCCAAATTTAACAATAAGAATCAGCTGATAAACCTGTTGATGCAACTACAGAAAAATGGGATAAATGGCATTCAAGCTTTAGGTGATTATGACGTTGATATTGTGGAGACAGCTATCAACAGGTAACATAATTCCTCAATTACCATTATTGGAGAGGATTTCGACTTACTGTTCTCTTAATAGCAAAATTTGCAACTGATCGTAGCATTCTTCTTGTAGAACCAGGAAGAGGAGAGGTTAAGACGTTTTGATATTCTTCACAATAGCTGCAGCAGGAATTGAAAATGAAGGACAACGCCCATTTGTTACTCTCACGTGCATTTACAGGCTGCGACACAGCATCCGTAGCGTATTGCAAGAGTAAAATGGTGTTTGTCAAAATGCATCAGAAGTCCAAAATCATACAACATGCTGCTGAGACAGCGGGAATCATAATGGTATGGAGCTCCAGCCACCACAGAATATCCTCAACGAGTTCCGCTACAAATCACTTACAAAAGCAGTTGGGTACATGAAGCCTACTCTCAACTCTCCCTCAAGCTGAAGGAGCTGTTTAAGCAACATGAATTTCGAGCGTATCATCTAGTACGCCTTTGGTTAGGAGAAGTACCTAAAGATGGAGGTTGGAATGGCCAACTAATTCCGAAACTCTCACAGTTAGATGCTGCCCCTGACGAAATCTTGAGGATAATTTTTTGTCGATGCACGAAAGGATGTGACTGTAGCAGATGTGGTTGCAGAAAAGCGTTGTTACACTGCTTTGTTACATGCCTGAACTGCAAGAGACACTGCAACAACGGATTCGAAATATGAAGATGACCACAGTGATATCGAGACTCCACCAATTTCGTTGGACGACGTCTCCACTACTGATGAAGATGAATGAACCTTGACCATTCCTCCTCAGAAAAACGAAGATGTTGCGTTGAATGCACTTTTTTTTTCACTCTGAATCACTTTCAGTGCTTGTAAATACTTTAATTGTATTATTCATAATATTATCATAAAAGCTACAATTATAAAAGGGTGATCTCTTCAAATTGGAATTACCTTATTAACAGTGTTACAGTATTGTTATTTACTATGCTAGCACATTTCATGAGATAAAAACGTCACAGCCCCTCAAAAACACTCAGGTCTGGAGGGGCATCGAAACTGAGCGCACATCCTATAAATGATGTAACTTCTGATTGGCTGAAGATAACGTAGCCAATGTGCATATCAAATTGAAGGAAATTTAACACTCTACAACGTTCTTTTTGACAAATTTTCTGTGAAACGATCGAGTGAGTCACTAGAAGTAAATGTTTAACAAAATTAGTGAGGTAAAGATGATTTTTTTCCTAAATTGTCGATTTTCAATAACGTATATTTCAAAAACCGTTGGGAATTCGACGTATATGTATAGAAACAATTTTATAGCAAATTCAATTGTCTTTCATTTTTATTTGGAACAACTTTATCCTAAAGCCGACCGTTTCCGAGATATAAGCGAAAAACCAAAAAATGGTACCTTTCCACCCCCCTCCCCGCTTTAGCTCAACCCCCAGGGGCGGGGACTTTTAATATGTTCACCTCCTAACTATCCCTAACAAAGTCCTGAAGTCAAAAATTCTTGCATATTCCATGCACTCTACGCCCCTCTTTTGAGCACTCATTGACTGGACTAATATGCAGTCTGAAAGGTTTTTGCTTACCAACATATTTAATCGACAAAATACCAATTAAAAACTTAACATTAACTTTTCGTAGCATTTGACTGCAAAATTATTGATTTTTAAAAACAATATTGCAATTTCGAGCGTGTGGTCATTTTCTAATGGATACAATTGCGCCTTTGCAAATATAAAAACCTCAAATCACGAGGCAAGACATAATAAGGAAGCTGGTTTCATAGCATCTGGATAGAATACAGCAGATCGCGTGTACTGCACTCTTTAACTTCCACTGTGTACATTTTCTGCCTTATTTTTTCATGTTGACGTATGGAGTAAATGATTCCATTTGTTTATATAGACGATAAGCTCGTTTCCACGCATAATGTTTTCTGAGATTATGCGCATTAATCTTGTTCTTGCCTACCAATATCTGTAAACTGCTCGAGTAAAGTTCTTTGTTGTGGCCGGCCGCGGTGGCCGAGGCGCTCCAGTCACGGTCAGCACGGCCACTACGGTCGGGGGTTCGAATCCCCGCTCGGGCATGGATATTTGTGCCGTCCTAGTTCGTAAGTAGTTCATAACTAGTTTGTAAGTTTAGGGCCTGATGACCCCGTAGTTAAGTCCCATAAGCTTAGCAAACATTTGAACATTTTTTGAAAGTTCTTTGTAAGTATATTGTTCGTATTATACTTAATTTTTAAAGGAGACTCCGTGTTAATGAATTTAACACACCTGGTATTCTACTGCATTACATCTCGTCACATTAAGTCGTTCTGTTTTGAACGGTATCGCTTCTCGTCATTATGTATGCTTTTAGCAAAAGTGAAGCTACGTAAAAGTGTTCACACGTTAATAACAGATGGGTACTACGAACAATACGTTTTATGTAAGTAGTACAATCAAGCTGCCACTGTAAAAAGAATTGACACACCACTGAAGGCAGAATTACAAAATGTTCTAATGTTTGTAGAGCTTATGGGACTTAACTATGGGGTCATCAGTCCCTAAACTTACAAACTACTTATGAACTAGCTAATACTAAAGACGGCACAAATATCCATTCCCGAGACGGGATTCGAACCCCCGACCGTAGAAGAAAATGACTGGCGCGCTGCAGACCGCTCGGCCACTGCCGCCGGCTCCATATTTACATATTCATCCCGTCACAAGATATAATCAAGTCGAATAACAATTCTGTCAACAGATGCTAACATGGAGTTCTCCGATTTACGCGAGAAGTTAGGGAAAATCGACGCGAATTAAAATAAAACAGGACAAGAACGAAATATTTACACTTTTAAATCGAGCGGATCACACATGGATTCGTTGGTAACGAGAAACATGTACACAACGTTATGAGAAGAAAGCAGTTTCTGATTTACATGGCAATAGCAACCCGTCGTGACTTCGCACGGGCAGCAGACCATATTTAAGCCAGCAGCTTTCTTCTGTCGTAGTGTCGTATAAGCACGATGCATCGATTATGTTTGTAATATGGCGCGTTATGAAACAATAACCCATTGTCACATTACGGTAACGTTTGTAACTCACAGAATAAAGACCTACAGCTTTTCCTGATAATATTTATTGCTCTTTTTCGCTGATTTTTGCTCTCCACGCTTGAATTTTACTCCTAAACATGATCGACAACATCCAAAAGTGACGACCGTATGAAAATCCTTTCAGTAGTTTTTGAGTTTATCGCAGACAGCAGGAAACCTTGCTTTTTTTGTGAGGTTTAATATTTGTGTCGTATAAAGTAGACGTTTATATCTTTGACAAACTCGCAGTTGTAATATGCAAACGCTTACGGTTGTCTTTTTTTAAGAGCGAAGGCAATGTAATTTCATGAAAATATGATACTCCTAGCTCGGAAACAATTCAAAGTAAAATTTTCAGATAAATTACCAAATAAAGGCACTATTGTATAATTTGATGTGATATTCATGCGGTATTTTTAGAATTTAAATTTTAACACTTTCCATCATTTGTATATAAAATGCATTTTAAATGAAATAAAAAGTATGTCATATTGTTCAGCATTTGATTTAAAAACAGTATCAGTAAACAGTTTCATGGTATCTTGAATAGAGAACTGTAGAAAAAAAATGTATCTAGAAATGTACGTGCTGCGCTACGCCGTGTTGTATGCAACCAGTCAGTTCTCTCGCCCGCTGTTCGCCGTGTCCTGCTGCGAGCTGTTTTCCCCGCAGCCCGCAGCAGTCTAAAGTGGAAGTGCACGTATTCATTACGTATTTTTTCCACGTCGCAGTTAAGCGAGTCCATAACACTTAAAACTGAAATCAATGTGTAATCAAAAGAAGTTCAAGCATGTGTAAGTTTAATCCTTATAACAACTGTATTTATGTTGACTAAATGGAAAAAAAATGTACAACATTGAATTAATTTTTGTCGTCTTATTGCTATACACCAACATCAACTTCAGATATTCAGCTTCAAAACCGTAGTTCACTGAAATCCCGTATGAGGTTCTTGACTTACATAGTACCAAAGTGACGCGTTCGGAAAATAAAGTAAACTTCACCGAATTTTAACTCTAAAAATAGTAATAATTTAAAGGAAAAATTCATGACACTTGTTTCCCTTTTTTTTAATGGAAGGTCAATTTTCTCATTTTCATCGAATTGAAATTCAAAAAATGTTCAAATGTTTGTTAAGCTTAAGGGACTTAACTACGGGGTCATCAGTCCCTAAACTTACAAACTACTTATGAACTACCTACAACTAAGGTAGAAATTGAGTAGCCTAGATACGGCGGAGGACTTTGTCTACTAGTATATGTATAGACACAAATAAATGTGGTAACTGTCACTCCATTCAACATCAAGCAAACCACGAGTAACATATTACACTCCTGGCTATTAAATTTGCTACACCACGAAGATGACGTGCTACAGATGCGAAATTCAACCGACAGGAAGAAGATATGATATGCTAATGATTAACTTTTCAGAACATTCACACAAGGTTGCAACATGCTGACATGAGGAAAGTTTTCACCGATTTCTCATACAGTTGACCTGCGTTGCCTGCTGAAACGTTGTTGTGATGCCTCGTGTAAGGAGGTGAAATTCGTACCACCACGTTTCCGACGTTGATAAACGTTGGATTGTAGCCTATCGTTATTGAGATTTATCGTATCGCGACATTGCTGCTCGCGTTGGCCGCGATCCGATGACTTAACTGAATATGGAAACGGTGCATTCATGAGGGCAATACGGAACGCCTTGCTGATCCCAACGGCCTCGTATCACTAGCAGTCGAGATGACAGACATCTTATCCGCATGGCTGTAACAGATCATGCAGCCACGTCTCGATCCCTGAGACAACAGATGTGGAAGTTTGCAAGACAATAACCATTTGCACGAACAGTTCGACGACGTTAACAGCAGCATGGACTATGAGCTCGGAGACCATTGCTGCTGTTACCCTTGACGCTGCATCACATACAGAACCGCTTGCGATGGTGTACACAACGACGAACCAGGGTGCACGAATGGCACGGATGAATCTAGGTTATTCTTACAGCGTCATGATGGTCTCATCCTTGTTTGGCGACATCGCGGTGAACGCATTTGGAAGTGTGTATTCGTCATCTCCATTTTGACGTATCACCCGGCGTGATGGTATGGGATGTCATTGGTTACACCTCTTGTTCGCATCGACGACACTTTGAACAGTGGTCGTTACATTTCAGATGTGTTACGACCCGTGGCTCTACCCTTCATTCTATCCCAGCGAAACCCTACATTTCAGCAGGATAATGCACGACCGCATGTTGCAGGTCCTGTACGGGCCTTTCTGGGTACGAGAAATGTTCTACTGCTGCCCTGCCCAGCACATTCTGCAGATCTCTTACCAATTGAAAACGTCTAGTCATGGTGGCTGAGCAACTGGCTCGTTACAATACGCCAGTCACTACTCTTGATGGACTGTGGTATTGTGTTGAAGTTGCATGGGCATCCAAGCTCTGTTTGATTCAATGCCCAGGTGTATCACGGCCGTTATTATGGCCAGAGGCGGTTGTTTTGAGTACTGATTTCTCAGGATCTATCCACCCAAATTGCGTGAAAATGAATTCACATGCCAGTTCTAGAAGTGTCAACACGATTACCAACAAGTTACTAGAAGTGGGACTAAGGGCAAGTATACACTTCCGTCACAGCATCGTATACGGCTCGATTGGTGTCGTCAGAATATCTCTTGGAATGGTAGGCAGTAGCCTTCGTCGATGAAAGCAGACTCTGCCTGCACTGAAGTGATGGTGGTTTGCGCATTCGACGCCGAGTTGGCAAGCGCTGTCTCCAGGAGTGCATTCGTCCAAGACACTCTGGCTCTATCGCAGGCCCTCTGGCTGCCATTCTAGTCAACTCTGGTGTTCGTGGAAGGACAGCTGACCAGCACTCAGTACCTGCAGAATCCTGCATTCTTGCAGTAGCCAGGTGATGTGTTGTTCTAACAGGACGATGTTCGGCCACACACTTCGCGTGAAACGTAATGAGCTCTGCGAGACATGCAGCAGGATCTCCGGACTTGTGTCCAGCCTAGCACTTGGGTCATTTGGTGGGGGGGGGGGGGGGGGGACAACTAACACATGTGCCTCGTCTACCCACATCTCTTGCAGAACTACGTTAAGAAATGGAGAAGGGCCGGAATAATAGCCGAAGACGGTACTCGCTACCTGTATAATGCAATGGATGCCAGAATCAGTGCTTGGGCTGTTTTCTGTGGGGGCTACACTAAAAAGTGGTTCCAGGCCATGTACCAGTAATGCTTTAGATGTAAACGTACTCATTTCGACAATAAATCTAGAGTTAGTTGAAAAACTATGAGAGTGTACTAATTCTTATTTCCGACAATTTATACAATTTTAGGTCATAGATTCTGGCATATTTTGCCGATTTTGGGTTACTATAATCCGTGTTCAATTTATGATAGATGATTATGCAGCATGATATCGTACAATAATAGCTTCTGATCTGCACAGGTAGTGAATACTCTAGGATAGCTAGGAAAATGTAGCTGCAGTATCATTCATTGGCATATATAGTTAAGTTATATGACTGCATAAAAACTGAGCTGCAAGAAAATGAAACTGCAGGGGAAAAGTCGCTGTCAATTTACACAGCTGAATACCAGATATGTGTCATACGTGTTTAATCAACGTCTCCTTATAAGCCCATGGTTCGATATATCCTAAATTTAGTAGGGGTCCGATGATAAGATAGGGGGTAGGAGAGGAACAGAGAGATTGGGAGGAGGTGAATTAGATAGGAAAAAGACTAACGGGGAGGAAGAGATGGACAAAGAGAGTGGGAAGAAGAAATTGGCAGAGAGGAAGTGGATGGCAGAAGGAAGTGAATGAGGCGATTGATAGTGACAAGGGATGGTTAGAGGAGGCCACCCGAAGGATGGGGTAGTGGTGGTGAAGGTCCAGGCAGAATGTAGAGAGCTACGCTTTAAAGTAAACAATGGTTTTCTGCTAAAATATGCTTCTTCTTTCTTTACTTTAAATCAACACAGTGACAGCAACAAAAGTCAGGGCGTAGATTTCAAAATGTTTGTAAACCAGTTGGGCCAAACCGCTATGGGCATCAGTCCCTAGACTTAAAAACTACGTAATCTAACATAAGGGTAACACACACACATCCAGCCTTACCCGGAGGACTCGAACCTCCGACGGCGAGCAACGCGCGCTCCGCAGGAGGCGCCTTAGAACGCTCGACCACTGCGCCGCGGCGGAGTTGATTTGATTGATGTGTTTTCTTTTCGAGTCAGCTTTACCAACAATACTTTTCTTTTACTTTGCCATGATGAGAGCAAAGCTCAGTCTGATCATCCAGTGCAGTACGTCTGTCCCCACCTTGCTAACTGCGGCTCCGCTAAGCCCACGAACGACTTCGGACGGCGCGTGTGAGCCAAATAAACCTTTAAGTGTATTGCGCAGTGTTCAGGAATAATGTCAGCTCGCTAAACCACGAACGACTTCGGACGGCGCGTGTGAGCCAAATAAACCTTTAAGTGTATTGCGCAGTGTTCAGGAATAATGTCAGCTCGCTAAACCCATCCAAGGTTCATTGTACCTCACCCTGAAATGAAATGAATGGGTAAACAAATGAAAAAATCCTTGCAAACATAGACCACTGACAAAATACGTCAAAGGAATACCCTAATCAGCGTAGCTGTGGATGTATTAAGACAAAGGAAATCGCTTAGTGCAATGATAAATAGTTTATTTACTAATTTTTTTGCATAATCATAAAGATCATATGATTAACCGCCTCTGGAGCAGACAAATTGTCTTTGAGAAAAGCAGCCGTATGCCTCAGTCTGTTTACAGCCTACCCATGCTATTTCTTTGTCCATCTACTCCTCTACATCTGTCGTCTACCTCCTCCAAAAGATGTTCAAATGTTTGCAAACGTATTGCATCAAAGTGATGAGGCCACCAGTCCTTTTTCTAATGAGGTATAACTTCAAGCAAGTTATACTAAGGGCAACACTTGCCCGAGGAAGGACTGGAACCCCGGCGCGAACAAACGCGCGATCCGTGACGTGGTGCCTCACCACTGGCCATTCCCACGCAGCTCCTGCATCTTCTCCATTACCCGTCTCAGTGTCCACGTGCCCTTACTTCTACCTTTCATCTCCTCCCTCCCTCTGGCCATCTACTATTTTCCTCATAGCAGCTATTCAAAATTAATAAATACAAAATGATGAACATACTTCAGGTTAGTTAAATTTAATATCAATTTGTAGTTTGCCAATAAACTTTGTTAATTTTATGTGTCATGTTTACCACAGCACCGGATCGGTACGACAATACGAAGTTTGCAGCACTTCAGTTTTCGATTTTCATGTGATGTTAGCGAAGATTTTAATAAAAAATACAGAAAATAACATCAGGATTATATATGTATGTATATGACAGTACCTACTTTATTTTACCGCTCTCAGCGGCTACGTAAAAACATTATTTTTATATTTTCCATATCAAAGTACGTTTCGAATTATATAGGTTTCATTCGCCTCCAATTAACATCAAAATCGGTACTTAGATTTGCGTGTTGGCAATGCACGCGTGCATAAAATTAACGACAATCGTAGTGGAAATCTGTACGGGTAGTACGAGGTGTATGTGCGCGGTGCCAGGCAGGGTAGTGGGCAGGCTGGTGAGAGGGCGCTGATTGGGCCGCCATTACCGGATCAGCGCACGGCCAATTACGCGGCCTGCAGCGCCGGCCTTCACAACTCAATCTGCGCTGATGAACCGCAGCTGCCCAGCGCCAGTGACAGCGGCTCAACACCATGCAGCTTGTACAGTGTCCACCTAACAAGGTCACGAACGACTCAAAGTAATAGTTTCAATAAAGCATACAACCACAATATCTCTTCTCTGTTGTATATCTCTTCTAAGAAGACAAGGCTAATCGGTTAAGTGCCAACTTCATAAACAACATTCATACGTCACGTGAAAACTAAAGCACCTATAACAAATTTGGTGTTGAAGCCCTGTTTGCTCTGTGTTACTTTATTAATATCTCTTCTCTAAGAGAACCTGCCTTCAGCAAAACAATGGTTTTTGTTTTTATATACACAGACGTCGGTAGCACAGTGGTAGAGTGCCAGACTATGAATTCAAAGGTTCCGGCGTGTATCCCCAACAGGTCTTAGGATTTTTGTCTGTCACTTTTCACTTCCTTCACCTCCGGCAGTGTTGCTGACGTGAAAAATATCGAGTAGCACCGTGGTTCGGAACCCACGTTAAACTGTAGGTCCCCCTATAACTGGCTGGGTAAGTCAGTTCGAAAGTCGGAGGAACGCTTACCACCTCCAAACAAGACCATGCCTAGTAAAGCACGGTGGTGTTCAAGCCAATCTTCGGATTTTTTTTCATAAATGGGCCTGCAGCAGTGAGTATATCGTAATATGACATTTTTAATAAGTATAATATCCTTTACTGCTGCTTATTAGCTTTATTTATTTGTCCACTACAGCTGTTTTGCCGTATTTGGCATTGTCAAGTGGTATTCCATTTGTTGGCAACACACGCACAGCATATGTTCCTCTATATGGTTTTTATAGGTACTTTTCTTAGAAAGTCGTTTTTTAAGCAGCTGTCAAATAAGAAAGTCATTACATTAAAAATTATTTTTAAAAAACGACTTTCTAAGAAAAGTACCTATAAAAATCATATACAGGTGTAGATGCTCTGTGTGCGTTGCTAACGAATGGAATACCACTTGACAATGCCAAATGCGGCGAAACAGCTGTAGTGGACAAATAAATAAAGCTAATAAGCAACAGTAAAGGATATTATACTTATTAAAAATGTCATATTACAATCTTCGGATTGTTGATTGCTTTACCTTAACTTACATATTTCACTGCAGTTGTGGAATTTTCAGCGTCTCTTTTTATTGCTCGTTTTACGTGTTGAAGTAGTTTTCGTAGGTCATCTTGTTTTTACAATTCACAAACAATGACAGTGAACACAAAAATACTGCTATATTTCTGGACTATTCCGCCAGCGAAGACAGCAGCACATTTGCAAAGGGCGCGGAGGCGGAATAGCCGTGGGCGCTAAGACGCCTTGCTGCGGTGAGCGCGGCCGTCGGAGGTTCGTGTCCTCCCTTGGGCATGGGTGTTTGTGTTAGGAGAAGTTAGTTTGTTTGTAAGTTTAGGGACCGATGACCACTGTAGCTACGTCCCATAACTTTACAAGCACATTTGCAGATGACAAACTGTCAACAGAGGCCTACATAAGTAATGGAGGAAAACTTAACTACTTCGACATGTAAAACTGTAACGAAACATGTATGCGCATGAAAATAAAAACCAGTGTTTTTCACAAGGTAGATCCTCGTAGAGATGCAACTAAATGTGAAGTACCTATTTTTAATATTTATTATATGCGGAGATCAATGAAACGCATATAACTCGAAAAATACTTTGTGACAGATGTGCAAAAATAAGTATTATTCGTAGAATATTATTTTCACTCTGCAGCCGAGTGAAAGTTCCTGACAGATTAAAACTTTGTGCCACACCGAGATTCGAACCTGGGACCTTTGCCATTCGTGGGCATGCGATCTACGGACTGAGCTGTCACGACGACCGGTGAAGCGCTCTAGAACAGCTTAGTCGCTAGAGCGCTTGACCACGAAAGGCAAACGTCCCAGGTTCGAATCTCGGTGTGGTACATAGTTTTAATCTGTCAGGAAGTTTAATGTCAGCACACATTCCGTTTCACATTGAAAATATCGTTCTATTTTGTTTTCAGAAAACACAAACATTGCAATAAGTTGTAAATCAAACATATCCTTAGAAAGGTCGCCTAATGAAATTTTCATTGACATTAATAAACGGCTCCTAGCCAATTCTCTGTCGCTAAACTTTGAAAAAACACAACGCATGCAGTTTAGGACTTGTAAAAGGATTCCTGCCATAATATGCCTAAAGTATGACAACAAGGAGATAAAAGAAGTTGAAACGGTCAAATTCTTAGGATTATAGCTTTATAATAAATTTAACTGCTGGAGCATACCACGGAACTACTGAAGCGGCTAAACACGTCCCTGTTTGCTATGCGAATGTTGTCAGACATAGGAGATATAAAAATAAAAAAAAGCTAGCATATTATGCATACATTCACTCCATAATGACATACAGGATTATTTTCTGGAGCACCTCATCATGCCAAGCTAATGCTTTCAGAGCCCAACTACGTGGGATACGAATCATTTGAGGTGTCAACTCAAGAAAATCCTAAAAATTATAATATGCACCTAGTATATTCAACATTTAGTAAGTAGTATTAAGTTTTATGTTTTTTTTTAAATGTAAATATTCTTAAGATATATATATATATATATTTTTTTTTTTTTTTTTTTTTTTTTTTTTTTTTTTACATTAACAAGGGAAATTACATTTGGGATCTGTGAAAGGTACATTAACACATATGCCGTCATTTTGTCAGAATTTATTGTGTATTTTGTTCTGACATGTTCCACATCCAAGATGATTTACTCAATTTTTATCTACTGGAACAAAAATTGCATATAATCTAATACCTCCCCCTAGACTGTGACTAACCCATGCGTCCACTACATCATTCCTGCAAGGTTTGCAGAACTTCTGAATTTCTCTGATGTATGGATGGGAGGACGCAAGGTACTGGCGGTTTACAGCTACGAGTACGGGTTGAAGGTGTGCCAGTATAGCTTAGTCGGTAGAGCGCTTTCCAGGGAAAAGTATAGTTTCAATATATCATGAAGTTTCAAAAGTTATTTGTGTTCATACAGGTTAATGACGGCGAAAGGAAGCAGATGCTTATGTATCTATACTCGTAAGCCTGCTGCTGTCTTCTCCAGAACGCATTAATATCTCCAACATGATGATAACATTACCTGAATACCGAAAATTGAAGTGCGACTTAATTGTCACCTGTGGACCGATCCGATGCTACGCTAGAAATGACACGCGAAATGAACAGCGAATCTTGGAATTGCATTCAAGGGACGTTTGTGTTTAATTGATTTATTTGCAGCAACACACGCGTATCATGCAACAAAACTACTGATAGGTAGTAATTTCTTAATTCTAGAAGGGAAAGAGGAAAGGGACAGAGAGGGCGGAGGAGGAGGAGGAGGAGGAAATGGCCAGAGAGAGGAGGGAGGAGGACGGGGAAGAAACAAGGAAGGGAGGGAGGAAATGGTCCGGTACAGGGGGTGTACGCAAAGAGCAGGGGCAATATTTTCCCGTTCATTCATATCAGGAAGAGCGACACTGAAGCGTGCCATAGTTTAGTTAGTATACATAATTTTTCACTGCACAGTAGAGTGTACAAGCTACACCGCGCCCCCTCTTGTCCCACCCCACAAATAATGGCTCGTAAATTGACAACAGAAAATAGTTTTTAAATAGTGGTAGATTTCTAAGAGTTTTCTCTAAAATTTTTATCTGTAACTTCAAACATACTTTTTGTGTGAATTAATAACACGCAATAAATGTCTGCGACATTTGTTGAAACTATTTTAGTACAGTTATCAAATCAATGTATGCACAATTTTCGTGTGATTATAACGATAAACCGCAGATATATAGCAGTGATTTGGATGACGAGTGTTCAGTGGACCCCTTAGTGTGCTCTACCTCGTGTACCGCCAGGATGGGGCAAATCAGAACCGAACATGTCTTACAATATTTCCTCAGTTGCTTGAATATCGTCAGTGGTTTTAAAGATGTTTATTCTTCCAAGAGATTGAAGATACGATCAATTATTTTGGGGATAAAATCACGGATCACAGTTTTGATTTAACCATGGTCCATAACTTGCTTCAATATTATTGCTTGATTCATTAGTTTCTCAACCACATCAAGAATTATTTTAATATATAAGCAGTGACGCGCTGGAAAGCTTCCAAGCAGCTGCCCAACTCCACGACATCAACTGAGTTGCAGTCCTGAAGGTGGTCCCAAAATAGGTCTGAAACTAATTGATTAAATAAAAATCATTGCACTATAGACTGTTTTATATATAAATTTAAATAAGAGTGCTGTTATCCCAAAAGGGAAACAAAAATGTTTCCAAAAATATGTGAAAGGATTTTTAATACAGTAACCAAGGCTTTTACATAACTGCCTGATATGTGAAAATAATTTACATCTACATCTACGTAAATACTCTGCAAGCCACGTTGAAGTGCGTGGCAGATGGTTCATTGAACCGCTTTTATGATGCTTCTGTACGGTTCCATTCTTTAATAGCTTGCGGGCAAAAGGAACACCTAAAATCGTGATAAAACAGTCATACATTTCGCAGGAACGTTTATCACATTTGATTTGAATGAAAGATGTGTTCCAGATAAGCAGGTCTTACATCTCCTTCGACATTATGGGCTCTACCAACTCATTCAGCTCACTTATTAACACATTTGTTCTCATTTATCAGGGAAACAAAGTGTAGAGTAGCTATTGTTGCTATGTTGGGGTTCACTTAATTGTAACAGACCACTGTCTTCCAGGAGTGCCGACAACTAAGTCCAGAAATATCCCATTAGAACGTCTCTTTACTTAGTGTGCAGAAAATGAATAAAATTACACAATTCTAAGGAAAAAGCAGTGTACCACAGTTGTCGAACAGTTGAAGAAAATTTGGAAACTAAGAAAATCTTATACAATGAAGAGTAACCAAAGTTGATTTGTTGTACCCTCCAAACAGGTTATTCGAAAGAAGAAGAAGGCACAATACCTTATCATGTCTAATCCACATGGCACGAGAAACAGAACGCCATAATAATTACCAATATGTAACAAAAATGCATCTTAGGATGGGAATAAATTCTCGAAACGCGTAATGCTGAGCACTAAAAACAAGTAACTGGTGCGTTTTCTTTATAAAAATTGTGATAAAATATTTCCTGACGGGCGCCAAATTCTCTTGGACACAAGTGGGCACATCGTCTGGGTTCGTCCGCCGGATATGAAACCATATCTCAAAAACTCAATGAGATATTTCTGAACTCACAGTTTTTAATAACATATCGGTATTTCCTTTGAATTTCTTAGACCGCTGTGTCTGAGCAAAAATCAGCCGTACGCAAACTCTACGTATTTTTGTACCTCAGCAAATTCTTTAAAGTATATGGACTATAAATTTTCAAACATTTTGACAGTTGTGCTCGCCCAACATTCGAACTCAGATTTCCCCAAAAGTTACCTCACACTACGATTGTAGTGCTGCCTGCCCATTACTTTTTTTCTTGATCGCAGCTTAACTGTATTTCCGCAAGGAATCGAGCGTATTTGTACATCTGCAAGGAAATTGTCATTTGCCTGTTGGAGCCAACGCACGCCAAACATCTATAGCTTTCAAAAATGTTGCAATAATATACTTAATTTTATGCAGAACAGTAACTTTGACGAGTAAAATATAAATCAATGCTTCATCCAGCGAAGATTTAATACTATAAGATACGGGAAAAAAATTTCGCCGAGTAGATTTATTAAAATCGGAGGATGAGATTCATAGTTGTCAGAATGCCGTCACTCAGCACAAATGGCACTTTTAATAGCCAAACGTAACAGTTTTTCAAGTGTTTCTTGACAAAGGAAGAGTTGCGTTTTAGATAAATGCAACAGAGGATACTGTAAAAACGATAACCGTTTGCTATGGTTAGTTGTTATGATATTCGTGGCCCACTGAGGAAAAACGGATTAAAACAGCTTTTTATGAGTTTGTTCGGAATTGTAACCTTGACTGTGTGCGTCACGATATTGGGTGAATATATACAAAAAGTTTTAATTAGTTTGGAAATATAACCATAATAGCGTTTGGTAAAAATTTTGACGATTCAGAATGAGTAGAAAAGCGTAGAAGCGCCATTCCCAACAAAAATTAAGATTTCTCGTGGTTTTCTCAGGAACCGCCCATGACCAAATAGCATTTTTCATTCCTTATAAACCCCACCCAAGAACACACGCAATGTACGAAAACCGACTGATTTTTCTCTATTTGGATGGGCTGTAGGAAGTGTGTAATGTTCACATTTTGACCCTTTACTGTAAGACAGCTACAGTCTTCTCACGGGTATATAAATAATCACTGGGGCAAGATGTGTCCAAAGCACTTCAGCCCGTATACCTGTCTAATATCACGCGAGATATTGGCCCCTGAAGAATCTCATAGTTTCGTAGGTGCCATTTTCCAACACAACACCGTGCACGACAGCACACGGTATGACAACAAGAGGCTGTTGGTCATGATTGTGTGGCCACCGCCACTGCAATGCAGTCAGCTGACGTCTTCGACCAACACTGATATTTTGACAGCTGCACACCCGGTTATTTTCAAGGCACTGATGGAGCAAGAAGCGCTCTGCAAGGCAATTTAAAACCTTGGTTTGCGTAGCACTTACGGTAAGATAACACACTCACACTCACTCACTCTCTCTCTCTCTCTTACACACACATACACACTGTAAACACTAGCTCCATCAATAACAGAAGACGCCAGATTCCATATAGACACCACGATATAGAGACGAAGCGAACTGATTGCACTGTTTTGTTTGACTATTTATTTCAGGCCTAGAGAAATAAACCTGATGATTGATGCTTTTACATCGCTCATCTTCTGGGACAAATCTAACCCTTGAAATATTATGCTGAGAATCTGTAGCCAAAGTATACAGACAACTTGGTTGGCTTTACTAGATATACAGGGAGCGATACCGCACAATAAACTTAGTTTCGGTGCGGGCAGTGGCGGGTTGGACCAAGACTGTTTTGGCTTCTCTGGAAAATCAAATCAAATCAAATACAGACATCTTGAATTGCTCAGAATTATTAACGATTTAGTTGATGGAATCAAATTTCACAGAAGGATCTGTTGACAAATTTTGCCACATAGGTTTCACAATAAAACATCTAAAGCAAGAAGTACAGATGCGATTATGAGCAAAATGAAGGCGCAGGGGTTTCGTTAAGACAACGCTTTGGTATTTGCTTGGAGAGTACTTCTGAACAACGAGCAACAGGTTTTCTGTGGTTTCGGTTATTTTGTTAAAGAAACACTAGGAGAATCTCTCTGAAAACATACATAAGAGATTTCCTTTCCTATCCTAACGTAAGCCCCCCTTCTTCCTTCTGAAATCTCAGAAATGGTCTGTCTATTTCTTTGTTTCGTCTGATAAACGGAGCTACACTACCGAATTCCAGAACATGCATCACAATTTCAGAAATAATAAAGCACAAATAAATGTTAAATTTTGTGTTCTCCTTACAGAAGGTAGATACTTAATCGAATCTAACTGTATCACTGTTGCTGGTGTATTTTGACTCTCCTAATGCTACTTCTATGTTTTTAATGTCATATCCAACCCCAACGTTTCACACGGCGGCTTCAGAGTGAGGTTTATGTACTTCATGAATATTTCTTGCCGTGTATTAGCGACAGAAAATAATGAGATCAATCTTTAGAGTAGACAAAAAAAATAGCATAATTACAGCAGATTCAACTGCATCACTAACCTGTTGTTCAAGATGCTAGCACAGCAAGGGAAATAATGAGCTCTTGCATACGGGCTTGAGCAGCATTCTTGCTCTTCATGTTGCTTTCGTTGTCTTAAGATTGTTCCTGACAATATGCTAGCGATATACCAAAGTCATGTATCATACGAAGCAGCCATTAAATCTGTGATATCATTTCCAGTAGGGTCACTCGCTCATATATATGTTCCTCAGTAGCAAATCGTATGAAAACCACCCGGACCTCTCGTAGAATCACTCTTAATTGGTCCTTGTTTTTTGTATCTCGTGTACAGTGCAAGATTTCTAATTATTATTTTTTTTTTATTCATTCTATCTCAACAGAGATTACGGTCATAATTGGACATGATATCGTCTTACCTAAGTATCCAAACTATACCACTTAGATGCCATCTTGAGCGGTTTGAAGATACCAGAGAGCTATTTTAAGATTAATGTTATGGGTCAACAGTGATTTCTTAAGATTTTACCGTGTTAATTTTAAGCGCATGTATGTGAGTATTAGAACTGAAATCACTCCACTCCATACTTGCGTGGTGCTGGCGCAGAAACCGTAATGAAAATTTTGCTAAAAAATAAAAACAAATACAATGTTTCATTTATTCACATATTCCCCGTTTCGGCTCTTCTCGGCATCATCAGATATTCTCTGGGAATTTTACAAACTTGTTTAAAAAAAAACATATGTAAGAATAGAAATACTTGGAATAGGGAAGGTACAAGCTCGTTAAAGTACAAGCCACATGACCACATAGACGTTTAGGGGGGGGGGGAGGGGGTGAAAGTTGAACTAACGAAGTACCAGTGGCATTTTATTAGTTTATTTCTGTTGCCGTTGTTTTGTGTCATTATCATTAATGATTATTCCTTTACTTTTGTAACTATACCAGTCTAAAGGTAAAAAGATAAAGCAGTCAACAATCCGAAGATTGGTTTGAACACCACAGTGCTTTACTAGGCATGGTCCTGTTTGGAGGTGGTATGCCGTTGCCTTCCTCCGACCTTCGAACTGACTTAGCCAGTTATAGGGAGATCTACAGTTTAACGTGTGTTCCGAACCACGGTGCTACTCGGTATTTTTCACATGAGCAATACTGCCAGAGGTGAAAGAAGGGGAAAGTGACAGATAAAAATCCTAGGACCTGGCGGGGATCGAACCCGTGAACTTTGGATTTGTAATTGGCATTCTACCACAGTGCAAACGAGGCGTACCAATATTTTCCCATGCCGGGAATCGAACCCCTGTGTGATCATAAACATTAATGTGGATGGCTGTATCGGGATTACTCAAAGTGCAATAAAAAGAGAAAAGAATTGTCCTAGGTTCGACGTGCAAAATGGTACGTGTGGACCCCGCGGGAGTAGCCGAGCGTTCTGGATAGCCACGTTACGGATGGCGAGGCCTCCTGCGTCGGAGGTTGAAATCCTCCCTCGTGCATGGATGTGTGTTTGTCCTTAGGTTAGTTTAACTTAGTTTAACTAGATCGTAAGACTAGGAACTAATGACCAAAGTAGTTTGGTCCCATAGAATTACAGACATTTGAACATTTGGTACGTGAGTGGCAGAAACGAAACTTATACTGCCATACCAGAATGAAACTTTCACTCTGCAGCGGAGTGTGCGCTGATATGAAACTTCCTGGCAGATTAAAATTGTGTCCCGGAACCGGGACTCGAACCTGGGACCTTTGCCTTTCGCGGGCAAGCGCACTGCCGAGTGTGCTATCCCGACACGACTCACGACGCCGCCTCACAATTTTACTTCCGCCAGTACCTCGCCTCCTACTTTCCAAACTTCACAGAAGCTCTCCTGCGAACCATGCAAGACTAGCACCCCTGGAAGAAAGGATATGGCGGAGACATGGCTTAGCCACAGCCTAAGGATGTTTCCAGAATGAAACTTTCACTGCTGCGGAGTGTGCTCTGATATGAAACTTCCTGGCAGAGTAAAATTGTGTGCCGGAACCGGGACTCGAATCTGGGACCTTTGCCTTTCGCGGGTAAGCGCTCTACCGAGCTACCCCGACACGACTCACGATGCCGCCTCACAACCTTTTTTTACAAACTTGTTTGAAAAAAAAAATAAAACAGGAATTGAAATATGTAAAATTATCCATATGTAAGAAAAGAAATACGTGGAATGGGGCAGGTACAAGCTCGTTAAACTACAAGCCACATGAGCACATAGACGTTTGGGGTGGGGTGGGGGGGTTGAAAGTTGAACTAACAAAGTACCAGTGGCATTTTATTAGTTTATTTCTGTTGCCGTTGTTTTCTGTCATTATCATTAATGTTTATTCCTTTACTTTTGTAACTATACCAGTCTATGCGATCATAAATATTAATGTAGATGGCTGTATGGGGAGTACTCAAAGTGCAATAAAAAGAGAAAAGAATCGTCCTATGTTCGACGTGCAAGATGGTACGTGTGGGCCCCGCGGGAGTAGCCGAGCGGTCTGGAGAGCCATGTTACGGATGGCGAGGCGTCCTGCGTCGGAGGTTCGAATGCTCCCTCGGGCATGGATGTGTTTGTTGTCCTTAGGTTAGTTTAACTTAGTTTAAGTAGTTCGTAAGTCTAGGGATTGATGACCAAAGTAGTTTGAGGAAATGAATACTGTAAACCATCAGTTGTTTATTATTTTTCTTTTTTTCCAAACTTCTACCGGTTTCGGTTATAAACCATCTTCACGGAAGAGAACTACACAGACTGATTAAACAGGTACATTATATGGCTCCTTATGCATACGGGCATGCATGTCACACAATAAAAGTAAGTAAGATGCACTAGGCATCAAGTCTTGGTTAAAAAGATAAAAGCAATGCCAGGCTGTGTGATGGTGAACCAAGGTCTATTACAAGAGAACCTAACACAACTATTGAACACAGAAAAATTTTATTGTGTGACATGCATGCCAGTATGCATAAGGAGGTATATAATGCACCTGTTTAATCAGTCTGTCTAGTTCTCTTCCGTGAAGATGGTTTATAACCGAAACCGGTAGAAGTTTGGAAAAATAATAACGAGCTGATGGTTTACAGTATGTATTTCCTCAAATATCTGTGGAACCTCATATCAATAAAAATTTGAACAAAGTAGTTTGGTCCTATAGAATTTCAAAAATTTGAACATTTGGTACGTGTACGGCAGAAAGGAAACTGCCGGCCGCGGTGGCCGAGGGGATTGAGGCGCTCCAGTCACCGTCCGCACGGCCACTACGGTCGGGGGTTCGAATTCCCCCTCGGGCATGGATATTTGTGCCGTCCTTAGTTGTAAGTAGATCATAAGTAGTTTGTAAGTTTAGGGATTGATGACCCCGTAGTTAAGTCCCATAGACTCTACAAACATTTGAACATTTTTTGAAAGGAAACTTATACTGCCGTAACTCGAAGGTTGCAAGAATGGAACGCCTTGACGGAACGGCATCATTACGTCAAAATGGAATATCATTTACTGCTACTGCTCCCGTACCGAGATTTTGAGACGAAAGCGCGCAGCGTTTTCACCGAACCGTGCTGGTCGTCGGCGTGGGACGGGGTGCTGAGTAGCCTGTTGGAGGTGTCGGCGCGGCGGCTGGCGGCTGGCGGCAGACGCCTCCCCACGCGGCCGTTTCTCATTCGGCTGACTCTCTGAAAACAGGCAGCACGCGCGCGGCCACTGTGCGCAGTATTTACAGCCATAACTCACTCGCATCCGGCGCCGCGAGCCGCGGGGACCAGCCGGCGAAACGGGCGGCGGCGTGGGGCGCGCCGCGTGTCATTCAACTCTCGCCGCCTGCCTGCCTGGCTGGCTGGCTGCCTGGCTGCCTTATCGCACGGCCGCGCCTTTATGCGCGCCGCGGTTTATAGCGGAGGCGGCCGCCAGATAACGGCAGGTGCGAGGCCCCGCACCGCCCCGCCTCCCTTGTACCAGCGCGCTGGAATCGCGCATCCGCGACATTCGATACGTGTGGCGCCGCCAGACCACCCGAGGAACCTGGATACCTAAAGTTGGGCGATGTTGCGGTGACTGGAGCGGCCGTTTCTGCTGCAAACGAGTAAAACTGGAGATCCCACATGCCGGAGACAAAATGTTCAAATGTTTGTAAATCTATCGGACCAAACTGCGTGGTCATCAGTCCGTAGCTTACAAACTACTTAAACCTAGGCAAACTAACCTAAGGACAAACACACACACCCATGCCCCAGGGAGGACTCGAACCTCCACGGCGAGCAACCGCGCGCTCCGCAGCGAGGTGCTTTAGACCGCTCGGCTACTTCACCGCGGCATGCCGGAGACCAGCAAATACCAGGAATTCAGATAGCGCAGCGTTCCAAAAGGTTAGAAAATGGTGCAAGTCGTCCCCGTTTTCAAGAAAGGACGTGGAACAGATGTGCAGAGCTATGTCTAGTACATAAAGCAGTGTCCGTATATGTGTACGTGTTGCACACAAATCTGCAGTTTTGTTCCAAATGTTTATGAAATTTTGTTCACGCAAGCTTCAATCCATGAGGACGGTCGCCGTAAGTGTAAGAATCACGTACGATACATAGTTCACGAGATATGACGTCATAAAGAATGAGATGCGCGGAAAACTGCTGCCTTTAGCGACAATGCTGCTCATTTTCTCCTAAACCACTGGACCGATTTCAACCAAATTTGGTACACATAATCCTTACCGTGAGGCAACAATTCCTTATAAACTGCCTTATAATGCACCGAGACTTTATAAATACGCTGTATGCAACAAACTTTAAATATAATTTCAAACCTTCATTAAATTTTTTTCTCGCTGACAACCATAGCAAACCGATGAAAGGAAAAAAGTTTCTCGCTTACTACTTTCCCTCTGTTTATGTAGTAAAACTACGGCATTCGGTATGACGTTACAATTCATAATTTCTACACTATAAATTGTAGCTGCAGCAAATTTTACAGGCAGTATACACGCATATAGTTGACTGTACTTTCTACATTGTATCACAGTACATGCATTCTTGAGAATATGAGCAGATAAACAGTAACGTTCATGGAAAACCGCCACATCACGCACAAAGTTTTAATCTATTACTTCTTTACTACTAACTGTATTCCCAATATATTTTAGACATACATCCATTATACAAATGAATATATACCCGAAAAATTGCAGGAAGAAAGAAATACATACCCGGGCAACGCCGTGGTTTCAGCTAGTACACCTATATCTCTAACTTCGGAACACTTATAACTACGGTCGGGGGTTCGAACCTCCCTCGGGCATGGATATTTATGCCGTCCTTAGTCTTAGTTAGTTCATAAATAGTTTGAAAGTTTAGGGACTTATGACCCCGTAGATAAATCCCATGAGCTCTACAAACATTTGAACATTTAATTTCGACCTTGTGGATAACATTGGAAGTTCACTGAGGCTTTTTGAGGATGATGCTGTAGTATGTAGAGAGGTTGTAACAATGGAAAATTGTATTGAACTGCAGGAGGATTTGCAACGAATTGAGGCATGGTGTAGGGAATGGCAATTGAATCTCAATGTAGATAAGTGCGATGTGCTTCGAATGCATTTAGCTACAATGTAGTAGGTCAACAAATGGAAGCAGTTAATTCCATAAATTATCTGGGGGTAGGCATTAGGAATGATGTAAAATGGAACGACCATATAAAATTACTCCCGGTAAAGCAGATGCCAGACTGAGATTCATTGGAATAATCCTAAGGAAATGCAGTCTGAAAACAAAGGAAGTAGGTTACAGTACACTTGTTTGCCCACTGCTTGAATACTGCTCACCGGTGTGGGATCCGTACCAGGTGGGGTTGATAGAAGAGGTAGAGAAGATCCAACGGAGAGCAGTGCGCTTCGTTACACGACCATTTGGTAATCGTGAAAGCGTTGCGGAGATGATTGATAAACACCAGAGGAAGACTCTGCAAGAGAGACGCTCTGTAGCTCGGTATGGGCTTTTGTCGAAGTTTCGAGAACATACCTTTACCGAGTAGTCTAGCAGTAGATTGCTCTCTCCTATCTCGCGAAGAGATCATGAGGATAAAATCAGAGAAATTAGAGCCCACACAAAGGAATCTTTCTTAACGCGAACAATACGAGACTGAAATAGTAGTGAGAACCCAGTTGTACTCAAGGTACCCTCCTCTACACACCGTCAGGTGGCTTGCAGAGTGTGGATGTAGATGTATAGATGAAGCTAAACTACTAGCTGCTAAAGCCGGCATTGCCCGGATATATAAATGCATTTTTCCACTCTTATATTACAAACGAAATAAACGCTCGAAAAAGATTTCATCTTCATGTATCCATGAAAACATCTCGTAAATTATGAAACAGTAAAACAAATAAATATACATAATGTACAAAATTTGAAGTGCAGTATCCACAGAAAGAGAAATAGTAATAAAATACAAATGATTTATAACATTAATTTAATTCAAAACTTGACTAAAAACAATATTTATTGACTAGTTGACTCATGCGAATAATTCGCAGTCTATCAGTCACAAATAGGAAAGATAGTAATGGAGAAACGGCTTCACTGAAAAAGTGAACAATTCCAACAGCTGTCGTCCATCGACGTGTGAAACAGAAATCTCGTGATAAACTACGTTTGCGCAAAAAATCTTAACAACTGCAAGAGGTGTCATGCTTGTTAGTTAAATTATTTCTGTATTTTTCGTGGTTACATAGACGTATATAACCGAAATCGTGTGATAAACTATGCTTGCATCAAAGATGGTCTTTGGCTTGCATATAGAATCCAAACAACTGCAAAAGCTATCAATCCTGACAGATTGTCAATATATGCCACTTTCTACATTGCTTTTAAATCGGCCGGGCAAACAAACAACTTAGTTTGCGTGGCCGTAAGCGGTGGTAGGTGATAGGAGCAACTGTAAATATACCTCCCATTTACTATCGTTCGCCGGATATCAGCTTAGTTTGTACGAAAGGAATTTTTTATTTTATTTATTTATTTATTTATTTATTGTGAAAACAATAACTTCAGACTATCTGTGTATTTTTGTTCATTAGTGGAGAACGAAATAATGAGCCGCGGCGGAGTGGCCAAACGCATTGAGGCGCTATGCTCCGATTCGCGATGCCGCTCCCCGTCGGGGGTTCGAATCCTCTCTCGGGGATGGTTGTTTGTGCTGTCTTTAGTATAAGCTACTTCATAAGTAGTTTGTAAGTTTAGGGACTGATGACCCCGCAGTTAAGTCCCATAAGCTTAACAAACATTTGAACATTTTATCGAAACCTTGAAATTGATACCTCAGTCACTAAATTTGGATAAGTTATAAGGGAAATATGGCGTACCAACCAAAAAAATAAATAAAAAATAAAAAAATAAAAAGCAAGATGAGAAATATATATGACACTTGCGAGGGGAAAGTTTTTTTGAGTCATTGTTTACGACGTCATATCTCCTAGGCAGTTTTAATCACACAGCGATCGTTATACCATGTTTAGTTGTAATCGGTCCATTATTTTAGGAGGTGATGTAGAAAAATAGCGCTTTATGTAGAAGTTATTAGGAAATTTCATTGTTTATGATGTCTTATCTCCCGAAATATGGCGTACTATGATGTAAATGCGAAGGTACATACCGTGGTATATGTGCCTCATGTGTGCAAAATATGACGTGAATAGTTTTAGCAGTAAAGACGTAATAAATCGAAACCTCATGTGTGATAACGCAGTTTTTCATTAACCAAATTGTTTATTACTTCTTATCTCATGAACTAGTATGGTTGAAATCGGTCCGGTAGTTTAGGAGGGGATGTGGAACACATATAAACAGATAAACACATGTATAGATTCCGTCCTTATATGTAATACGTAACATCACTTTACCCTGTACCCTCTTTTGCAGGAGTTGGGTATAAATACACAAAATAATTACCTAATCAGGTGAAATATCATAGACAATTCACATATGATAACTTATTTTATTCGGATATTTGTTACAACTGTAATTTCTGTGTGACTCGGTTATATTCCCAAAGAGTACCTTTGCAACGACATGAACAAAATCCGCCCGATATCATTACTCAACAGCGACTATAGGACAGTGACCCGAGTTATGGCAGCAAGAATCAAACACGTGCTCCATAAAATAATATATACCAGACCGTCCGTCCCTGGACGCTCGATCCTTCACAGCCTGACCGAATACAGGGAGCTAATGAGCTACTGTGCTGGCATATGTCTCGAAACGGTCATCTTACTATTAGACCTGAACAAAGCCTTTGACAGGATCAGGCACCTATTACCTTCTCGAAGTAATAACCCATTTAGGGTTTGGGGAAAATTCGTACAAATTTACTTAGTAATGCTACTTCGAAGATCAACATAAACTGCCATCTCTGTGACCGTTCGTCATCGCTATGGACCCGTTGATTAGAAACTCATTCGCGCTCTCCAAGGAATAAACATCTATGGCAACATCATCAAGTGCGTGGCGTAAGCCGATGATGTGGGAGTAGTCGATAATAGCACACAGGACCTACGTGCTGTGAAGAAGGAAGTGGAAGATATTGGACAGGTGTTGGGATCGATACTGAATGAACGTAAGACAAAACTACTGCCGTTGCGGAAAGGGTTCCCCCACAACGGTTAAGACGAATACGAGCGGAATGACATCCTCAAAATTCTAGGCATACGAATGTGTAATTGTCCACTAAAAACGGTGGCAGCAGCGTGGAAGAATATTGTAACGATGACGAGAGCGTGTCTACGACAGAATAACAGTCGAACTCAAATTTGATAGAGAGGAGCAACTTCGTTAACACGAAAATCTTATCAAAATTTTGGTATGTGGGCTAAATCCTGCCGGTGATTGATGTAATAGCCAGTAGAGTTATGGCGGCTCTTGGCTGATACTATGGCGAGGTGACATATTCAGAGTTGGGATAAACGTATCGACACTCCCATCCAGTAAAGGAGACCTTGGTTTAATTGATGTCGTCATTAAATGTACTCTTCATAAGAAGAACTCTAAAAATTTATGAGGAACAACCACACAGCGCCGTGAGGGCAGTCATCAATGCCCACAGACCAATCAGTTTAGAGGCCCCTTTCAATCTCAGTGACATAATGAAATAATCGTCACGAAGGAGAAACAACATAGACTAAAACTATCAGACTCTGATAAATGCAAGGATTGTTACCTCATCGACTCCTTAGAGCACCGGTGCACATGTGGTGACAATACGAAGGTGTGTGGGAATGGTGCCGCAGGAAACTTGCTTTGATAGGAAGAACAATTACGCTTGCGACCATGTTTCAGCCCGAGTACGACTATTTTCAAAGCACAAAACAAAATATGTGGACGTGGCTAGTTGGCCACACGTTATTTATATGTTCACCAAACACACGGAAGATACAATGATTTTAGGATATATAGTCTAAGTCAAGCCAAGGAACTCTTACAAAATCCACGAAACAGAACACACTTCGCCAATTACATAACGGCACTGGAATTGATACAATTGTGAGGAAAGGATAGACACGATAAAGAATAGGGAAATATTTAAGTGTCAGTCTACAACATAAAAACGAACGATACTAAGAATAATATTAAATATATTAAAATACATATATAAATGTAATGAACTTTGCTGGGTTCATGTTTTGTGTTTCTGTGGTGGAATCTATATTCTGACACAAGGATATTATTACCTCAACGAAAAACAGAACAAGAGAGTAAAACAAAGTTTATTGGAAGAATACGGAAATAACGTGGTACGTTTTCTAAGATACGTAGCGTGGTACAATGCTGCCCATTTGTTTCTTAATCTGTTACTGATAAACACTACGTATCAATAATTGTGAATATAAGTCTTATAATATTATTATTATTATACTAAGATTTATCGGCTATTTATCTGTAAGGAATATTTAAATTGTAATTACGGCGTTTGATTCTCCAAAGTCTCGTTAATCCATTCGTATAATTATATTTGTCGTATGATCATCCCCTGATTTTATATGGATTTTTTAAATAATGTTTGTGGCTATATTGTATTTCAGTTGCAATCTGGAAAAGACACCCTTGTTCAGCCAAGAGCGCTTCTGGTTTCCGGGCACATTAGGAAAACCCTAACGACATGTATTCCATTCACTAGGTGCAAACTGTTAGCCAGCCGGCTGGGGAACCCAACAGCCTGGCAAAACCCGCCTTTCACATGGAAACATTCAGCTTCCTCCTGTATCTGTAATGTCACACTGCTTTCCTTTTCCTGTTCTTATATATGATTATACAAAACATTCATGTTGGAGGCCTTTCTCAGAACACGTTTTGCTCATGTTTAACTCAGTCTCATAGTATGTGGCAACGTTTTGCTCATTTTCTGTCCTAGTGATTGTAGCAGGTGCCCTACTAATTTTCATCATCTGAGTTACAGTTCTGCACAGTAATTCATATAATTTGTTTTAGTCTGTTGTGCAGTTTATAATTGGTTACAACATGTTTCGCTTCTAACTGGAGAAAAATCTTTATTGCGATAAAACTTCAGCAACATTTTTGAGCTCATGTTGTGTGTGGCCCATGTTGTGTCTAGTGCCGTTAACAGTACTGTACATACTAGTGCTCTGTATTTATAGAGAAAGCATCTGGATTTCATGGGAACCTAGCGTGGCGGGCGGAGAGCTCCCTCTGGTGTTTAACTGCGGCTGAGGTACTTCTTGCTTATTCTTACAACTCCGAAAACTACCTTGGCGCTAATGTTTCTCACTTCCTTGCGGCTAGCAGTAAAACTTCCGCAAATGGCCCATATGGCCACGAGAAAATACGTGACATTAGAAAAATGTAATCGCTTACCTTGGACCTCCATAGTTAAGGCTATCTTTCTAAAATATGATGCTAGTCTCAGTGCTGTGTTTAAATCGGCGAGTACGGCTTACCAAACCATCCAAGACAGCAGGTATACCCCTTAAAACATTCCAAGAGTTCTCTGTTCACCTTCTTGGAAGAAAATTTTGTTTGCCTCATCGTTGTTTCCCAGCTCCTTTTTGTGTACTCCTTCGGAAAGCTGTAGGCTCGGGAAGTGCGCCGTGGCTGGCAAGTATTGTGGACAAGGTCTGAGAGAAGCGATTAGTTCACAGATAATTTTATTACAAATGATATAAATACTCAGATATCAGGTGATGGTTGTGGTATTACAGTTCTGTTGATACATCGTAAATTGTAGTGTTCTTGCTTGTGCTGGCACGCTGTAGGCGGATTCGTTGCCTGGTAGACTGTTCCGGTACTGACGACTGTAATCGGTGGACTGAACGTACTCCTCTGCTATTCTCCGTGTCGTGGCTGTGGTGCGCCGGCCTATCTGGCAGAGCCCTATTCTTCTGATTGGCCGGCGCGCGGAGCAAGGCAGAGAGGTACGAGACTTACGGCGCCCCTAGCAACTGAAGTCCTTGTCGCCGCCTCTTCTGCAGGTGGCGCGGCGAATTGCGCGGGCCTCCGCCGTTGTGGCGCATGGCCCCGCCACAACACTCCTAAGATACTTCCATTTATTTGCAGAATGCTATCCGCAAAGACCACACTCTTACCACTCTTCTTAACCATAGACGCAAAATTCTCTCGGAAAAAAATCCCTTATTATAAAGTTGAAAAAAAAAAAAAAGAAAAAAAATGAACCCTGTTAAAACTCTTTGTATGTCTACGGCAGAAATTATTCACGAAAATGGATCAACCAAACGCGCTGCTGCCAGATCAACCTCATGGCTACATAATTGGACCTGCGTTAATCTGGACCTGTGACTTAATGTATCACGTGGAACCGTGTTATCAGCAGTCGAGTGTGCAACCTTCTCCAACAACAACTGAGCTTTTCCCCCCCTTTATTGTTATTTTCGCACTGACAGAGTCGGCAGGCTGCCAGCAGCAACAGGCGCTGCTCTTCAGCCGAGCGTACATGCACATTACAAATTATGACTTGAAAACCATGACTCGAGGGTAAAAACAAGAGGAATGAGAAACATGGCATGAAGAGAACATTGATGCCGGTGGCCGAGAGGACTGAGGCTCTCCAGTCACGGTCTGCACGGCCGCTACGGTCGGGGGTTCGAATCCCCCCTCGGGCATGGATATTTGTGGTAAGTTAATAAATCTGTAAATCTTGGATTCTGAATTACCGAAAACTTGAATTTTCATCTTTCAGGTACACTTTTCTCCTAAATGACTGAAGTTAAACTCACAAAAATTTGTACAGATATTTAGAATGATCTCTACCTCCCTTGCCTATTATTTCTTTGAAAGACTTATATCATGATGATGATATCGGTGATATTTGAGCTACTTTTTTAAATATTTTTGTTGTTGTAAAATAAATTACTTATCCTTTTCACAGATCAGCATCAGGGAAGGAAATTGGAGGCATAAAACATTTTTGTGAATGTTGTGTGTACTGTGACTCTGTTTTCCAAGCTGTGAGGTCAGTAGTTCCAGAGAAAATGGTACCGCAGTGAAATAGTGTTCCTTTTTTATACTATTGTAAATATTTTTGTCAGTATAAAACTATAATAAATATTCCAATAATTTTTTGTAAACAGCTTTGCCTAATGACCCTAACTGTTTGTAAAAAGGTTGAGCTATCTCTCATTTATAGATCAGTTGCAACGTGAAGGAGAATATAAAGCTAAAAATGCAGCCCGTTCAGGGGCGTGTCCTCTTAAGTCCCATATGCTGTACAAGCATTTGAATTTGAAACATTGATGAACTGAAAACAGGACACCGGAGACAATAGTGCAGGCATAAAACACATGAACAAGGCGAAGGAAACAAACACATAGACAGTTAAAAACAGTCTCTGTCACGGTGGCGGTAAAATCAGATTGAGAACAGACAATGGGCAAACGAAGAAGTAACACGACGACAATGGTGAAGAAGAGAGGTGGTTGTTCGACGCACTGTAAAGGCTCACACGGAGACACTGAGGCACTGAACACTAGACGACACTAGATCTAAAATTCGTCACTGAGGCCCCCGCAGGGGGATGGGAGGGGAACGTTAGGAAGCGCGGGGGAGATTGGGGAAATAGAGAGGAGAGGAAAGACGGGGGTTGTCGAGAGTCCAGGGAGGGGAATGGGAAAAGCCAAGTGGGGGGAGGGAAGAGGAGGGGATGGGAAGGATGCTACGAGGATAGGATCAGGGTTGATAGGAGGGGTGAATTTGCGGGACGAAGGGCGTTATCCGGTAGCGGAAGGGCGTGGAAGTTGCCTTGGGAGAGGACATGTAGCGTTTGCAGGTGGAGAGAAGGAGGAATGCATTGGTGCAGGCGTGGCAAAGGCCAAGGGTTGGTTAGGGTGACGTACAGGTTTCGGAGGTGGTCAAGGTGATGAAGGAGGTGCCACACAACTAAGCTGCCTCAGGTCCACTCACATCGAGTGCAGTGGCATCTCGTCAGTTGGTCGTGGCCATCTCCTGAATAGAACGACGAAACGAAAATGTTATACTTAATCAGTATAAAGTGCATTATGTGTTTGACGTTGCTTAACAATGCCTCGGATCACGTAAGTAACGTGATCTGCGTAAATGGTTCGACTGAACTGAATATCGCCTGGCTAGCTCCTGGCAGTATGCAACACGCTCAGCGTGAGGCTATTGCCCGAAGTATCAGCGGCTTGGCGAGTAAACGGCTCCTGTGAGCGTGCGTCAGCCACAGCCGCCGGCTGACGAGGCGTTGTTTCATTTTTCAACCTCGGCCAGCCCCTGCCCTGCTCTGTCGTTTACGTCTTGTGTTGTTTGCGTACATGAAAATTCCTTTATTTTTGAATTGCGATGTGCAGAAACTGGTACACTCACCTTTTTCATTATTACCTTAACAGAGAAGAAAAAATAATTGGTAATAACAGATCATATCCTACCTTAATAGTATCAACGTGTTGTTGTGCATTTTAGTCCAAAGACTGGTTTGACGCAGCTCTCCACCCTACTCCTTCCTGATCAAGCCTCTTCCTCATTTGAACGGCACCCTACATCCATTTGAATCTGCTCACTGTATTCATTTCTTGGTCTCCCTCAGTGATGTTTCCCCTACACACTTTCCTCCAATGCAGAATGTGTCCTACCAATAGACCTCTTCCTTTAGTCAAGGTATGCCAGAAATTCCTTTTCTCCGCAGTTCCGTTCAGTACCTCCTCATTAGTTACGCGATCCACTCACCTATTCTTCAGCATTCTTCTGTAACACCACATTTCAAAAGTCTCTATCCTCTTCCTGTCCGGACAGTTTATCGCCCACGTTTCACTCCCGTACAAGGAAACACTCCACACAAATGCCTTCATAATGGACTTCCTTGGGCTTAAATCAATATTTCTCTCTGAATTTATATCCTTTATACTGAGACCATCATGAGTTATTTTACTCCCCAAGTAGCATAACTCATCTACCACCTTTATTGTTTCGTTACCTAATCTAATATCTGGAGCATCGCATGATTTTCTTACACTGCCCTCCATTACCCTTGTTTATCAACGTGTATAAAGCAAAAATGTGGCCTATTGGAAAGAGAAGACAAATATATTTTCGTAAGGAGCTGTATGAGTTTGGTTTTTCGACTATGATGTGAGAAACAGATTTTATTGTTGCATCGGTTGTTAGGTAAAAAAAAAACTATTTGGAATAAGAAAGGAAACTATGATTTAATTCATGTTAATGCTATAGAGTAGATATTTTTTCTTAAAATTCACGGTTCCACTTTTATTACACGAAACAGTTCTATTGTAAGTCGTCCTAGAATTTAGGTACCTTGAGGTCTCAACTAAAGAATTGCAAACAGCAAAGTTAGCAGGAACAGGGAATTATTGAACAGCTAACATAAGGCAGTTTGCTATTTAGCGAAAAAGGATATTCACTTTCAAGGCCACTAGGAACATTCAGAAGGTGTGAACAATTGAAATTACATGGAATATCTTCTGGCAGATGCTGAGCTGGAGTCTCCTTTGAAATAATATTTGGTATCGTCTACAGTTTTCCGCGGTATGTTGACAAACATTCAAAATAATTTAATAAATGCGGTATCTGATGTTTTCAAATGTTTAAATGTTTATAAATCTATCTGAGTCAACTGCGTGGTTATTAGTCCGTAGCTTACCAACTACTTAAACTAAGATAAACTAATCTAAGGACAACACACACATCCATGCTTGAGGGGCGAGTCGAACCCCCCGACTTGGGAGGCCACAAAATCCTTAACGTGACGCTCCAGACCGCTCGGATACTCCCGCGCGGCTGATGTTTCCAAAGATGAAATCTGTAATGATTTTAAGAACACGGATTTTGTTGATTTGCCTGACTGTGTAATGAAATTAAAAATATGGATTTTTATGCTTCTCGTAAAATCATCTTCTTTTTATAAATAAGAATATTTTCATCAGTTTTCCGTACTCATTAAACACGGCGGGTGCGCGCCAGAGAGAAAGGGAACATAGATGTTCCCTCTACAATGTTTTTGGAGAGGAATGAAGAGTTCTTATTACTTACCCACGAAATACAATTAATTTTCGTAGTCTGACGTAGTCGTACTGTGGATATAAGATTAAAGAACAGTCATAGTTTTTCCGGTGTTGCATAATTCGTGTGACCAAGCAGATTTAGTTGTTTTTAGGTGTTTTATTTCTTTACATGTATTGAGATAAATATTCGATACACATTAATGAATTGTGGTTTAGTAGTTAGAATAAGTTTTAAATGTCGTGCAAATTGTTTGCCGGCCGCGGTGGCCGAGGTGACCGAGGCGCTCCAGTCACGGTCAGCACAGCCACTACGGTCGGGGGTTCGAATCCCCCCTCGGGCATGGATATTTGTGCCGTCCTAGTTCGCAAGTAGTTCATAAGTAGTTTGTAACTTTAGGGACTGATGACCCCGTAGTTAAGTCCCATAAGCTTAACAAACATTTGAACATTTGAGCAAACTGTTTCGTCTTTCTTTTATTGTATTAACTGTACGATCTCGGTCTGTGTTAGTGCTGTAAAAGGACCTAACGCTCGATTTTAATAGTTACTGTCATTAATCTTTATGTACGACTCGAAACTTAAAACTTGGAAGTCGTAATAGCAACATTAGCGCCCCACTCACCAAATCAGAAACGAGGAGCAAAGCTGCTGGCGCTGTACTGAGAGCGAGGATCGTGGCCGCTGCTCCCTTCCCGCTGCCAGCTGTTGACAGCAGGGGATTACTCCGCGTGCACACATTGGTACCAGCGCTGGCGCCAACGTGGGCCATCATTTTGAAACAGTACCCACACAATGGAGAAAAGATTCGGTTCAGTTTATATCTGACGCACAGATTTCTGGCGATGCATTCGCGGTTTTGAATGTTAACATTTTTTCGCCCCCTTGCAGAACAAAAAGAGGAAACAATGTAAAAGAAGATGATGGGGTGTATTGTAGCATTTTATACCGTACATCTCGAAATCAGTTAATTTTAAAATTTGTTACGAGTAATCGATATACATTATTAACTGCTCCTTCATATTATTGAACTGAAAGTAAAAAAGAAGGGAAGCTATATCTGCTGAAGTTTCAAAAGCCTAAACTTCCTTAATAAAATAACCATGTAAGTGATATCACTGGTACTGCTTCAAGTTTACAAAGCAATATGTGAATCTTGACATTGTTAGGTAATGTTAATTTTTAAAACTGCATTCAGTAACCGAAAGTGTCAAAAGCACCAGTAAGTTTGAAAAGTTTATATTTCGTTTTTATATATCCCCTTGCCGCGGTGGAGTGGCCGAGCGTTCTAAGGCGCTTAGCTCCGGAGAGCACCGCTGCTCGACGTCGGAGATTCGTCTCCTCCCTGGGGCTTGGGCGTATTTGTTGTCCTTAGCATAAGTTAAATTAAGTATTTTAAAGCCATTATGACCTTTTTTCGACCGTGATTGTGTTAATAAACCAGTCGAAACAACCCTTTGTTTTGACTGCCATCTTTTTTAGAGTGTCAGCTGTGTTGTCAGTGAAATAGTATGGCTAAATGTTATGTGCTGTGACCAGCAAGCCAAGAAGTGCTACATTTATGCCTCCAAGCAGCAGCAGTAGAAGAATGCTACTTCACATAAAGGTCGTGAGTTAATAATATAAACTTTCATAATCTAACGAAATTTCGGGACACAGAGACATCATCTCAAACGTCTTATTTGTGTTTTCAAAGGTCCATTGCAACAGAACACAAGAATGTAATACAATATACCAGTAGTAAAACTTTTGTGTTTACCAAAGAGCCTGAAGATGAGGCACATGCCTCGAAAGATGTAGCTTAAATAAATAATTTTAACAGCTATATGCATTGTGACTGGTAGCGGAAAATTCAATTACCCTGTTAATTAAATTAAGTAGTTTGTAAGCCTAGGAAGTGAAGACCATAGTAGTTAAGGCCCATAGATTTATAAACATTTGAACATTATATAACCACTTGAGTGTTGTCACTGACCGTGCGTCAAGTTTGCAATGGGATTCGATTTTTGCTGTTTTTTACAAATGTATCTCTTTCTGATACAGTTCTACAATTTACAAGACGTTTTGAAGCTCTCAAATAAACGATAACGCAGAACGAAACGACAAAGAAACACAGATTAAAGATGAGCAGATGACAAAGAGAGAATTAAACAACGTTGGCGCCAATGTGTGGACACCATATCGATATTGGCCCAAAGTCTTCTGATGATGGGTCAAAATACCGACAACAACGGACCCTTACCTACCTTGGAGCCAGCGTTGGTTCCAATGTATTTCATCGGTCCATACATTGGACGAACACTGCAACACGGCAACGTTGGTTCCAATGTGTGGGCCCGGCCTTATAAGACAATACATGGTGGGGCGGCAGCGAAAACTGCTGATGACGTCAGGTGGAGAGACCCGCGCAGCCGGCCGTGGTGGCCGAGGGGACTAAGGCGCTCCAGTCACGGTCCGCACGGCCACTACGGTCGGGGGTTCGAATCCCCCCTCGGGCATGGATATTTGTGCCGTCTTAGTTCGTAAGTAGTTCATAAGTAGTTTGTAAGTTTAGGGACTGATGACTCCGTAGTTAAGTCCCATAAGCTTAACAAACATTTGAACATTTGAGACCCGCGCACTGACACGCCGCTGACTCGGCCCGTGCCCCGCAGAGGACGTAACCGAACACTGTGACAGCCGTGACTGGCTGCTATCCTCAGCTCTTTCTGGCAACGGCGATTGTGCTGCTGTGTACTTAACGGGATGTGAACCCGTGAACCCCTGCGACGTCGTCCCGGTGCCGAAGTAGGTCAAGCAGATGTTGCTGGGTGCCATCTCTTTTTTTTTTTTTTTTTTTGTGGAACCTTTTATACTGTTTTGCCAAGATCGCTTTTTTATTTACCACAATGGTCGGTTTCAACTGATCTCGCAGTCATCATCAGATCTGTAAAAGAAGAAGATCAATCAACGTACCTGCCACTTCCTAACCATGAGCGATAAAAATTACAGTTTATACATTTTACTTTTGATTCTTCGTTTGTGTGGCCATAAACTCCGTAATTGCTTTCATAATTATGAGTAGCATTGTTTGTCCGTCTTTCCAACTACAATAAAAATGCGATTTTTTTTCTTACCAGACGCGTTTCGTAGATTGTAACTTTTTAAATATTTTGGATAAGGTGTTGTGACGTTAGGAGTACCCCCACCACAGTTAGATACTATTACCGTAAATAATGTGCTAGTGACATCACTAACCATGAACGCTACCTGGAGGTCTGTGTGGTAACTGGTTTCGGTAAGTTTAACGTGAGGTCGCGCAGTTGAGTTTAATGTGGTGTGAGAAGCGTGTCGACGACCGTTTATATTATGGACGCCATGTTTGGTTTTTATTATGTGACTATACAATTTTGTGTATTTGACAACCGCACGGAACGCCGTATAGACGGAGCTACACATTTTTGGTATGTTAGATACACCATTTTTTTTTTAGATACACCACATTCCACAGGTATATCAAAAGTAAAATGTATAAGCTGTGATATTTAGCGCTCGTGGGTAGTAAGTGGCAGGTACGTTGATCTTCTCCTTTTATAGATCTGATGATGACTGCGAGATCAGTTGAAACCGGTCATTGTGGTAAATAAATAAGCGATCTTGACAAAACAGTAAAAAATAGGTCAAGCAGAGCTTCAGAGTTTGCACACGGGGTCCAGGGAAAGATCTCAGGCATAGGCGATGACCTCGAATCGGACTCTTGACCTTACACTGCCAGTGACGCCATGACGCTTTTGGTCGAACTTGTGGAGAGAGACTGCGCCACAGTGATAAAGTGTCTTCTTGTTGGGCTCCAACACTTCACCTGCTGCTGCTGCTCTGAGACAGGCGACTATTTATAATATAATAATAGTCTTCATCGCATAATCTAATTTTTTTATTTTTATTTTGCCGGTTTCAACCTAATAGAGGTCATCTTCAGAAATAATAATGCAGCCCACGTGACTCTACAGGGCTGCGGCCGTAAGTCGGTAACTGCTGACAACTGCAGAGAACAGCCGCGGCTGCCCTGCAGAACTGACCACCGGCCACATGGGCTGCATAATTATTTCTGAAGGTGACCTCTTTTAGACTGAAACCGGCAAAATAAAAATTTTTTACCTTATGCGATCAAGACTGTTATTACAATACAAATATAGTCAAGGAAGATCGCTGTCTTCTCCTAGGTCAATGTTATGCAAATTAAGGCGACTATTTATTTTGCTGTTTGACTTATTCTTGTCCCAAAAGCACACCAGGCAACAACAACGTAAGATGACAGTTGGACTGATTTATCTGCTTACGTACTTGCACGTGTCTTCTGCAATCACTGCCTTAGAGGGACTGCGCAGCTACGCCGAGGTAGTCACTAACTGAATACACTAAACTGATCCTGTAATGTGAATGTTCGCCTTGCACCGATTGATGACACTGACTTCGTACTTCGTTTGAATGTCTTCAACGTATGTCAAATATTCCATTCCATTACTTATAATTTTAATCACAATACTTCAGCGGCGGTCCACAGCAAGAAAGACATTCCAACAACGGTATCAGGTTTGTGATCAGCTCGGTGTAACCATGCAGTAGCACGTACCCAGTGATTTCAGGAGACACCTCCTATATATCACTCGACTGGGCATTACCATTTTGTTGCCTGGCGCGTGAATCGGAGCGCTACTTTTGGGTCAACAATGTGAAGAGAAGAGTAAATAGAGGCCTGTTTCAGAGCAGCGGCAGTTGAGGACCTGGGGAACATTCTCTGTATATAAGTCGGTGGACGCCCTAGCGCCATTACAGGGTCGCTGGTAGTACGGGATCAAGATACATATTTCGTCACTTTGGTCTGACTTCGCTCCCAGAACTCTTCGCCGGCAGAAAGGTGACGGGTTCGTAACCAGTAAAGGTCAGCGCAGCGCGGTAATGGAGACGAGCAAGCGCAGGCGGTCCCAGCCGCTCACTGGCGTCGCAGTCTTCGTTTACGTCGTCGCCGCGCCACAAGCAAAGTCAGCATGCAGCGGCGCTGCAGAGCACAGCTGAACACGGAGGTCGCCGCCCGCCAGCGGCCTTCCTGGCTTGTCTCTGAGAGGAGAATAAAGACGATTAAACCACGCACAAACTCTTCACTGCCCCAATAACCCCTAGCTACTAACAGAATTCAAGGATTATATGTGAGATACAAATAAACCCGCTCGGTTAGCCGTGCGGTCCAACGCACCGCGTTCCGAGACGGGAAGGCTTACCAGCCCCGGTTCGAATCTGCCCGGCGGATTAACGAAGGGGGGTCGGAGTGCCGACCGGGCTGGTACTCAAGTTCCGCCTCAGTTATACGATTCGCAAATAATTTCGTAACACTTTACACTTTCACACATATAATACTATACGCAGACATTTGGGTACACATTTCCTCCCGGGCGGTATTGGGTGGTGACAGGAAGGGCATCCGGCCACCCCGTAATTATTAACACATGCCAAATCCGGATCAACAAGGCCCACACTGCATGTGTGAGAGAAAGATGTGAGATAAAATAATACCAAGTAATAAGAGAAAATGTGAAAGATAAATAAATGTGATGAAGATCAGTGAAACGAAACAAGAAGAGAGAGGTAATAAATACAAAGGATTATAAACGTAGATACATTAATAAACCCGTAAAGGACTAAAAGAAGGGCTTGAAATGCAAACGGCTAAATAAGAGATGAGAAAAGATTCTATAGAATATAGGTTAACTTACGTTGACACCTTTGGGGTAGTGAGATGAAAGGATGCGTTAGAGTGCACGACCCCATGCACATTTCCGATGAACAGTTGTCGCGATGGACGATCCAAATGGCACGTGCGATGTGTCTAGAACCGTACGGTTACGCTAGATTCTCCTAACAAATGTTAATATTGACACTATCTCCTAGGATTTAAAGTATCCTATCACCTTTACTGCAAGCCAGGGTTTTTAAACTCCAGTTGTTAAAAAATTTTAAATTAGATAACATAAGTGCATAGTAATTAAAAGATAAGAAATGTTAAACCGTAAATTAAGAGGTATTACGAAAATAAAATATGTCAGCACTAGATTCTGTTCCGTGTGTGTCTTTCATAGTTTAATTATATCTTGCACCACAATAGCCCCTTAGACTCCACTGTCAGATGAGGCATATTGCGAAAAAATAATAAAGATAAGTTACTGTTTAAGACGCCTCATGTAGCTTCTACTAAATCATATTTGCTTAAGACTATCTCGAAAAATATGATTTTAAATATTTCGCTGCATGTTAAAATTTAAAGTAATTCATACTCTACTAATTAAAAAGTATAATTTTAAAAACTTAGCTCAATAACGAAGGTATAACAGTTGACACGTGTGTTTTCCTAAATGCAACCTGACTGATGTTGAGCAAAACAAGTAATTATAAATCTTTACTCACAAAAAAAAACGGAGACAAATTACATCTATTACATCCTATTACTTTTAGCATTTCATGTACTCGAAATTCAACATCATCCATGCCGTTTAAATTTACTATTTCTTGACTACCGATTCTATTAAAACACTTTGTAACTGCATTACCACTGAATGTACCTGCAAAATTATACCATTTGAAGACAACATATAAGACCATAAGGTTTTAGTTGCAAGAAAAACTAGCATTTGGTTGTAATTGTGCGTTGTAAAATTTGACGAAATTTATTACTTTTAAACTACCTACTTTACTCACAACACACTTTGAGACAGTATCAACATATACCATTGTATTTACCTGAAAAATTACTAACACTGAACGAGTCGTTGTTTAGGAGGTATGACTCTACGAACATCAGATGTGTCAATAATGTAGCTTTGCTTAAAATGGAGAGCATACGAGCAACTCAATTTCAAATTGGACGAAAAATGAGACAATTGACCTTGTATTTTTTTTAAATAATTAATAATTTTTACATGTGCCAATTAATGAAAAAGAAAACAAGTATCATGAATTTATCCCTTAAATTAATACAATTTTTTTAGTTAAAATTCAGTGAAGTTACCGTTATTTTCCGAACGCAACACTTTGTGTGCTGTGTAACTCAAGAACCTCATACTGGATTTCAGTGAACAACGGTTCTTTAGAAGTTGAATGTCTAAAGTTGATGTAGGCGTATAACAATAACATGAGAATCTTTAATTCATTATCGTAAAACCTTTTTCTCTTCTTTTTTCATTTATTAAAATAAGTGCATTTTTCATTTAACTTACATAGGCTTGAAGTTATTTTGATTACACATTTTAAGTGTTATGGAGGCCCTTATCTCCAATAATAAATACTTAATAATAAGTACTTAAGCTCGCGCTGCACTTACAAGCTAGACCAGCGGTCGGCAACTGGCGGACTGCAGTCCAGGTCCGGACCGCGAAAGGCCAAAAACTGGACCGACAAAAATATTTTGAAAGTTTAAGTTACATACTCAGATTATTATAATAATTAAATAAATAAATAACTTTTTCTGTAGATAACAATTCGTATGAGAGCAATGCTTATATATTTTTTCTAGAATTTTACAATTAAATACTGAATAATTAGAACCCTTAATGATTATTATAGGTAGATTAGCTTAAGCCCGCGGCTCCGCTCGCGTGTTGGTTGATTATGATAGATAATCCATCTTTCAGTAGTGTGCTATGAGACGGGTTTTGAAGATGGGATGGCATTCAACAATAACGATTGTAATAATATTGGAGATCGATCACTTGATGTAATGCGCGAAACGTCAAATCGATTTTTTTAAAGAGATGTATTAAAAGAAATTTCTTTTTTATTATTTTACTTATTTATTCTTATATTTCCTTATTGCCGGCCGCGGTGGCCGAGGTGACTGAGGCGCTCCAGTCACGGTCAGCACGGCCACTACGGTCGGGGGTTCGAATCCCCCCTCGGGCATGGATATTTGTGCCGTCCTAGTTCGTAAGTAGTTCATAAGTAGTTTGTAAGTTTAGGGACTGATGACCCCGTAGTTAAGTCCCATAAGCTTAACAAACCTTTCAATTTCCTTATTCGTATGCTTATCCATACAGAGAAAGAGCTGAAGACATTGTATCACTCATAGACCAAAGATATGGTCTGTGACATCACGTTTCGCTGTATGTGACCTCCTTGCTATAGAGGCCTTCAGTCCGAATTTTTTAATAATTTGACGACTTTCAACCACCATATCTTCCACCCCCTTATAGCTATCGGCATGGGACTGCTATGGTGTACAACGGAAGACTTCGGACAACAATTATACACAGACCATTCGTTTGCGTTCTGTAGTTTTCGCTGCAGAGTGAAATATTAACACACACACACACAAACACACGTAGAATTTTATATACACCGATAACTTTACATCCCAATATATTCCATCCTTTTATCATTATCAACCCTCAAGCAACAAAGCAACCAATAAAACCATTTTCTCTGAAGTGCCTCGCTGCGGAGCGCGCGGTTGCTCGCCGTGAAGGTTCGAGTCCTCCCTGGGGCATGGGTGTGCGTGTTATCCTTAGGTTAGTTTACCTAGGTTTAAGTAGTTTGTAAGCTACGGACTGATGACCACGCAGTTTGGTCCGATAGATTCATAAACAAACAAACAAAAGCCATCCGCCATTCAACAGTGGAAGACGCCTCGCATCTGGACACGGTCAACGGGGGGCTCAAGTAGCGCAGCAGGAAAAATACGTGTCGCGAAGACAGCAAATTTCTCGAAGCTTCTAGATGTATTTTTTTTTCTGAAGCTTTCTATTCAGGACATAATCAAACTGTTTATTGATACTGTTTTCCAATTAAATGCTGAACAATGTGGCATACATTTCATTGCATTTAAAAACGTACTTTATAGACAGAAGATGACAAATTATAAAAAGTACTTGAAATTTAAATTCTAAAAATACCGCATAAATTCATATCTTTGCAATAGTGCTTTCCTTTTGTAACTAATTTACAAATTTTATTTTGACTAGTTTCCGTGTTATGGGCGTCATAATGGCGTGATGCATGAAATTAGGTTACTTTCTCTCCTAAAAAATAACCGGGAGCGTTTGCGTATCACAGCTGCGAGTTTGTCAAAGAAATTAACTTAACATCTACTTTTTTAAATATAATTATGCGACTTAACTGCGGGGTCATTAGTCCCTATCCTTACAAACTACTTATGAACTACCTTATACTAAAGACAGCACAAACATCCATGCCCGAGGGGGGATTCGAACCCCCGACGGGGAACGGTCTCGCGCATCGGAGCATAGCGCCTCAATGCGCTCGGCCGCTCTGCCGGGGAAACTTAACATGTACTTTCTACGACTGAAAAATGAAAACCCATAAAAAATGCAAGGATTCCTGCTGTGCGATTTGAAATAGAATGGTCCATACTTAACAAGACTTTATTCATCGAGTGAAGTAATTGGACGTTTGAAGCTGTTTTGTAGACGGGACTTTAATCAATTATATATATATATATATTTCAGAAATCAGTCGTAAATATATACTTTATTCACAGATCTAGATTTCGACCACTGTGTGGTCATCATCAATGCTAAAACAAATACAAAAGAACCAGATAATATGCATGTCAAGTTCTAGACCAGTTGTACAAATGTTCAAATGTTTGTTAAGCTTATGGGACATAACTACGGGGTCATGAGTCCCTAAACTTACAAACTACTTATGAACTAACTTATACTAAAGACGGCAGAAACATCCATGCCCCAGGGGAGATTAGGACCCCTCCCCCCCCCCCCCCCCCCCGATCGCAGTGGCCGTACAGACCGTGACTGGCACGCCGTAGACCACTCGGCCACCGCGGCCGGCAGCAGAAGTGCTACCATGGAATCAATCCTGATAAAATTATTATATATATATTGCGAAACGTATTGGTCCCTTAACACTATTTTCGGGAGTGCCAGAATCTACACATTAATACTTCCGTCCGATAAGAACTATATTTTATATTGTGCATGCTGCAGATCATTTAATCAGATCTTGTCTTGTTGGGGCCGGCCGCGGTGGCCGAGGGGACTGCGGCCCGCAAATCACGGTCTACGGTCGGGGATTCGAATCCCCCCTCGGGCATGGATATTTGTGCCGTCCTTAGTGTTAGCTAGTTCGTAAGTAGTTTGTAAAGGCTAGTCTACACGACGACACTAGGTTGCGAAACTCATGCATGAAATGAATTGCGCCCAACTGATTTCGTGTATGTCTGTAGACACGGTGCCAATACCATACACTTCAGTTTCGTTGTTTTGTGAGTGCCGTAGTCGCCGTAAAATGAATGTTTTGGTAGCTGTACGAGTTGTGGCGAATCTATTGCTTGTCTGTGTGAAGTCCCTGCATAAGACTAAACATAAAAACAATAAGAAACATGTTTGGGTTCGTGACTGGATTAAAAAAAGACGTCAGTTCTGTTGCTCAGCAGCCTTACTGAAAGAAATTGTGATTGAGAACCTTAGAAGTTATTTTAATCAACTTAGAATGTCAGCAGAGAAGTTAACGTTCCTTTTAAAGAGAGTTAGTAATGCAATAAAGAAACATGTTACCGTTATGTGTGAAGCATAGTTACCAGAACTGAAATTACAAGTTGCATTACGTTTCTTGTCAAGTAGATATTCGTCTCTGAGTACTTGTACCGTGTTGAGAAATCCACAATTACTATATTTGGTTTGTATAGGTATTTAAAATTGGATGTATTTTAGTCTGCAATTCACTAATCGTCAACCCATCAATATTTAATTAACAAATAATTGCCAGAAGAGCGCTAACACGCCGTAAAATCGCACAAACACCTACTCAACGCATATATGTTCAAAAACCGAATTATTTCTCCCGCCCCCCCCCCCTTTATGTTGTATTTTGTTCTGTATTGGTCATAACCTAACCTAAAAACACGCGCAATCAGTTTCGCCAAAGTTGGAACGTGCCAAAACTATTTAGTTTCGTCAACGAGTTCCGCGAAGGCCTGCTGCGCATGCGCATTGGCCAGTAGCACAGTTTCATGAAACGTAGTGTCGTCGTGTAAACTAGCCTTAAGTTTAGGAACTGATGACCCCGTAGTTAAGTCCCATAAGCTGTACAAACATTTTGTCTTGTTGGACTTGTTCTGTCTACTAACTTAGCTTTTAGAAACTCATTCACCAAAGAAGACGAAATCAATATTCCAGATTTCGAATTACGAACAGATGCCGTAATGAGTAACGTAGAAGTAGATATCATCGGAGTAGTGCAGCAACTAAAATCACTTAACAAGAACAAGTCTTCTGGTCCGGATTGTATACCCATTAGATTTCTATCTGATTATGCTGAAGGGATAGCTCTTTACTTAACAGTCATATACAAGCGCTCTCTCATACCAAAAGATTGGCAGGTTGCACAGGTCACACCTATATTCAAGAAAGGCAGTAGGAGTAACCCACTAAACTACAGGCCTATTTCATTGACGTCAGTTTGCAGCAGGGTTTTGGAACATATCCTGTAATCAAAAATTATGAATTTTCTCGAACAGAACGATCTATTGACCCAAGGTCAACACGGATTTAGAAAATATCGATAATGCGAAACACAACTAGCTCTTTATTCACACGAAGTGATGGGTGCTATCGACAAAGGTTCGCAAATCGATTCCGTATTTCTTGATTTCCAGAAACCTTTTGACACCGTACCTCACAAACGGCTTTTAATCAAATTGCGTGGTTATGGTATATCGCCGCAAATTTGCGATTGGATAGGGGATTTCTTGTCAGAGAGGACACAGTTCGTAGTAATCGATGGTAAGGCATCGACTAAAACAGAGGTGATATCGGGCGTTCCACAGGGTAGTGTTATTGGTCCTCTGCTATTCCTTATTTACATAAACGATTTAGGGGAAAATCTAAGTAGCTCTCTTAGGTTGTTTGCCGATGACGCCGTCATTTACCATCTAGTAAAATCATATGAAGATCAAAACCAACTGCAGAACGATCTGAATAAGATATCACTATGGTGTAAAATTGGCAATTGACTCTAAATAATGAGAAGTGTTAAAACGTCAACATGAGTACGAAAAGAAATCCATTAAACTTTGTTTACAATACAAATCAATCAAATGTAGAGGCCGTAAACTCCACAAAATAATTAGGAATTCCTATTACTTCAGACTTAAACTGGAAAGAACACATAGATAATATCGTGGGAAAGGCGAACCAGAGACTACGTTTTATTGGCAGAACCCTTAAAAGATGCAACAGAACTACTAAAGAAACTGCATACACTGCGCTTGTCCGTCCATTTTTGGAGTATTGCAGCCCAGTGTGGGATCCTTATCAGGTGGGTTTGACGGAGGACATCGAAAGAGTCCAAAGAAGGGCAGCTCGTTTCGTATTGTCACGATATAGGGGAGACAGCGTTACGGAAATGATACAGGATCTGGGATGGGAATCATTATAACAACGGCGCTTATCGCTGCGGCGTGGGCTACTTGCGAAACTCCAATCACCAACATTCTCCTCCGAATGCGAAAATATATTGTTGACTCCCACTTACATAGATAGAAATGATCATCAGAATAAAATACGAGAAATCAGAGCTCGAACAGAGAGAGTCAGGTGTTCTTTCTTCCCGCGCGCTATTCGAGAATGGAATGGGAGATAAATAGTATAATTGTGGTTCGATGAACCCTCTGCCAGGCACTTAAATGTGATTTCCAGAGTATCCCATGTAGATGTAGATGTCACGCTGATCGACTGCCCGACAAAAAAATGTTCAAATGTTTGTTAAGCTTATGGGACTTAACTACGGGGTCATCAGTCCCTAAGCTTACAAACTACTTATGAACTAGCTAAGACTAAGGACGGCACAAATATCCATGGCCGAAGGGGGTTTCGAACTCCCGACCGTAGTGGCCGTGCAGACCGTGACTGGAGCGCCTGAGTCCCCTCGGCCACCGCGGCCGGCACACTGCCCGACAGAGTGGGAGCATGAGATGTGAGCGGTTTCATAAACTGTAAGGACTGCCCCAGTGCTTTGCCTCAGGGCGGCGACGCAGCCAGAGGGCGCAGACACACAGTAGCAGGCGGGGAGCGGCTGGTCGCGGGCCAAGCGGTTAAGTGCGCCACTGCCCGCCCTGCACCAGCGCCCGGTCAGCCGGCTGCAGCGGTAAACACGCCGGTCAGCCCCATGAGCTTTTTCCCTCTGCCTGCGCCCTCGTGACAAATCTGCTGCCCGCACACAGGCAGTTCGTGTCGCTCAGCCCGAGGATCCTCTCAGCCAACTTGTCAGCCCGTCTGCCACATCCAACCTCAATTCAGTTCCTGCTGCCGCAAACGGAATTTTTGCAAATACTTCAAATGAAGTTATTGGCGGAAGAGGAATGGTCTTCTTAATTATGAACTTTACTCCCGCAGCTCTTGGGCATTCAATTTCTTGTTTTGTTATTATTATTATTATTATTATTATGTGTTTACATCGTCTCTGTCGTCATACTTTCTCGCTGTCATGAGCCTAACAAGAAGACCATGTGGGTATCGGAGTTGAGAATTTTTTTTAGATTTATGGTGCATGAAGTTCAGAAATTAAATAACAATCAGCCAAAGCCATTCGACGCAATTCTCAAAAATCCTCGAGAAAATCGACTTTTAAGTTTTTCAAGTACACGTAAGTATCAAAACTAAACCAATTGCAGCATCTGTCGGTGTAGCTAAGTTGGCAGAGTTCTGACCTCACAACCAGGGAATCCGCGGTTCGATCCCGCTGTGACAGATATTTCAGATTTTTTTTTTTTTTTTTTTTCGTTATGTTCGAATACATTTATATAAAACATTTTGGTATCTCTAATTCCATGTGCTGTCTTAGTTTTTGTTTATGTTTATGCAGACGAGCTGAATACCTTGTCGTCACTTATAACGATGATTGAGTATATTAGCTGCTTGGAAAGCCATTATTAGCTTTGGAGATGACTTTCTAAAAACAGCGTCGCAGATCTTCACAAACTGAACAAGACTGCCGTCGTCAACTAATAGCGAAGCCAATACTGTAAAAATGTAACTTGTGTTTTTTGTATTAAACCATCATTATTTTATAAAATATGGAAAATCAAGAATAAAGAAAATACGTGCATTTTTCATAAAAATTGCCATCAGATATTAAAATAGTGTTCTGAACTTCACGTACCATAAATATCAAAACATTCTAAAAACCGAACCCATTTGGTCTCCCTGTAAGATACAAAAAAATATCGTCTTCTGTTTATTTTAAAAATATGTAGTTTTTAGCGTGTACATTATCCTGTTTCAGATGCATTTTTTTTTCTTTTTGTTGCTAAAATTTAAATCGAGGCTTGACTCACAATTAATCAAATGTTTGTAAATCTAGTAGACTCAACAGCATGGTCATCAGTCCGTAGCTTATAAACTACTTTAACTAATGTAAACTAACTTAAGGACAACTCTAACATCCATGCCCGAGAGGGTACTCGAACCCCGACGGCGTTCGGCCGCGCGCACCGCAGCACGGCTCCCAAGTACGCACGGCTAATCCGCCGCGGCACACAATTACTCTCTAAGGACCCTTAAAGACACGTCCAGCCAAGTCAATTACTCAACTCGAAATCCTTACAGTCACTTCCATGTTACTCAATCCTCTTCCTCGTAATTTAAAAGACTTGTAATATTTCTATGAACAAGTTGCGTCCGTAAGCCCTTCTTCTATGTCTGTTGGGTCTGAGCATTAAAAAAATGCTTAAGACAGTTGATTAACTTTTGTTTCTACTTATGGGGGTGTGCCGAATCTTTTACGACAAACGCTGGAAAAATAATATTGAAAGTCATTTCTTCAGTATCTTTGATTGATTCATTGATTTTCTCAGGAAAGCCAAAACAGTCTTGGTCCAACCCGCCACTGCCTGCACCGAAACTAAGTTTATTGTGCGGTATCGCTCCCTGTATATCTAGTAAAGCCAACCAAAGCCATTGAACAGTGCAAGGAGTCCCTTTACCAGTTCTTTATTAGACACAATTTCTTCGGGTCTGGTTGTCCCAAATGTTCTGTGCCTTTCTCAGTATCTTTACAACAACCTCTGCCACTTTGGGATGGCCATGCCACCTGAGTCCTCCCTCAGGCATCTTTAGCGTAACATAGTTTAACTAGTTTAGGCACTGATGACCGCTACAGTTTACACCCACAGCTATACAAACCTGTGGATGTTTAATTTGAGTACACGTGTCTCCCTGTCGCGTCTTACAGTATGAACTCTCGGTGTTGCGTATGGAAGTTTTGGTCGGTCCCAGAGACGTGCGTGAATGGCGTTAATGGCGAAAAGCAGAAAATCCTGGTTCTAGTCACCGTCCGGCACAAATTGTTACACCTCACCATTAAATGATATAGCTGATGCTGATCCATATCTGCACTTTAGAATAGCTTTCTTGTAACTACTAGCACCGCAGCGTTCAGTAGACCTCGCCGATAGAAATGTGCTGAGTGTAATCGTATGTTATGACACCTTTTGCCTCGTCCCTGCAAGCCTTAGATATACGGCAAGACAGAACAGGTTTACTTTTTTGTAATCGGGAGATCTATCTATAATCCGTACAGATTACAATGCCTTTCCGTTTAGAGTGTTTCGCAAGAAGAACAACGCTTGTGATAAATTACCAACCAGTCAGACGGAAGCTCTTGTCGCGGCTCTTCGGGTCCAAGTTCGTTTGCTTTGCAGTATTCATATTTTTTTCGTATTGTCCCACGGATGCAAGTACACGCGCGAAGAGAAAGCCGGTAGCTGTGAAACTCTGTCCGTTGTCTGACGTAGCCTGTTGACAAGTTGAGGACTCGTTTCTGAGAAAGGTCCCATGTGCGCAATATTTGCCGCCGCCGCGCAGCGCGGTGAAAGCGACTCCGCCGGGCCGACCGCTGCCCGCGGCCAGACGGCCACGCGCCAACGCTGCCCCAGGCGCAGGGCTGCCCTCAGACATCTTCCATTCCAGGCGACGTTAATCCATCTTTTCCGCCTCTCATCATTGTGGATTCCAATTCTCAAGAAAATAAATTAGCTGTTAAACAGCTTTCTTCCACTACATCGACAAGGGTTCGCAAATCGATTCCGTAATTCTTGATTTCCAGAAAGCTTTTGACACCGTACCTCACAAACGACTTTTAATCAAATTCCGTGGTTATGGCAAATCGCCAAAAATTTGCGATTGTATGGGGGATTTCTTATCAGAAGGGGACACAGTTCGTAGTAACCGATGGTAAGGCATCGACTAAAACAGAGGTGATATCGGGCGTTCCACAGGGTAGTGTTATTGGTCCTCTGCTATTTCTTATTTACATAAACGATTTAGGGGAAAATCTAAGTAGCTTTCTTAGGTTGTTTGCCGATGACGCCGTCATTTACCATCTAGTAAAATCATATGAAGATCAAAACCAACTGCAGAACGATCTGAATAAGATATCACTATGGTGCAAAAATTGGCAATTGACTCTAAATAATGAGAAGTGTTAAAACGTCAACATGAGTACGAAAAGAAATCCATTAAACTTTGCTTACAAGACAAATCAATCAAAAGTAGAGGCCGTAAACTCCACAAAATACCTAGGAATTTCTGTTACTTCAGACTTAAACTGGAAAGAACACGTAGATAATGTCGTGGGAAAAGTGAACCAGAGACTTCGTTTTACTTGCAGAACCCTTAAAAGATGCAACAGAACTACAAAAGAAACTGCATACACTATGCTTGTCCGTCATTTTTGGAGTATTGCTTCCTAGTGTGGTATCCTTATCAGGCGGGTTCGACGGAGGACATCGAAAGAGTCCAAAGAAGGGCAGATCGTTTCGTATTGTCACGATACATGGGAGACAGCGTTACGGAAATGATACGGGATCTGGGATGGGAATCATTACAACAACGGTGCTTATCGCTGCGGCGTAGGCTACTTACGAAACTCCAATCGCCAATATTCTCCTCCGAATGCGAAAATATATTGTTGACTCCCACTTACATAGGTAGAAATGATCATAAGAATAAAATACGAGAAATAAGAGCTCGAACAGAGAGATTCAGGTGTTCTTTCTTCCCGCGCGCTATTCGAGAATGGAATGAGAGATAAATAGTACAACGATGGTTCGATGAACCCTCTGCCAGGCACTTAAATGTGATTTGGAGAGTATTCAATGTAGATATAGATGTAGACATGCGTATTTGTTTGATTCGAAGTCAATACGTGTTGGGCTGACGGCCGCGGTGGAGTAGTCGAGCGGTCAAAAGTGTCTCGCTGCGGAGCGCGCGGTTGCTCGCCGTGGAGGTTCGAGTCCTCCCTGGGGCATGGGTGTGTGTGTTTTCCTTAGGTTAGTTTACCTAGATTTAAGTAGTTTGTAAGCTACGGACTGATGACCACGCAGTTTGGTCCGATAGATTTACAAACATTTGAACATTTTATTTTGTTGGACTGACCCAACGAGCTTAAATTTCATAGAGTGGCGATAACTCCGCATGTTTGAGGCAAATTGAACTGGCGTTCGCCATGTTATTTGGGATATCAGCTGACAGCTGGTATGCCACACTCACTCGGTAAATTTACCTATCTACAGTTCCACGTTTTTAATAAAGATTGACTATTGAATACGGATGTACATCAAGTTCCGTCAGTTTTTTTCGTAGCTGCGAATTGACAAGCGTGGCAGTAAACTTCCTAAAAATGCGGTAATGAAGTATATACCTGTGTCGGTTTTAATGCAAGTACATGGTCTAAACGAGCTGATAAACATACAGTGAACAGTAATTGTTATGACGTATAATCATGACCATGAATCTTCATGTACTGTTAATGTAACAACTTATTTAATAAACTCTAATATACACTTATCTTAAACCTATTACGTGTACAAACTTGTAAAATTGCTGTTAAAGGATTCGGTTGTAAACTTTGGTGGACGTAACTTGAGTACAAAGACGAAAGTGACAACAAAATATTGCAGTTAATACTGCGTCTTGGTCATCTGTGACAAAAGCATTCCACGTCGAAATAAGGTGTTAATAATAACGTTCCCTGTTGCCATGCTAAAACAAGTAACGTTTGGTACGTGAAATTTCAGTACAAAGACGAAAGTGACAACATAATATTTCAATAAAAATGTGCCTGGGTCAGCTGCCACGAAAGCTTCCACACCTAAATAACGTTTCATTAATTACTTTCGTTGTTGCCACGTTTGTTGCTAGGAACACAGACATATACAAGTGAAAAAATTCTGGCTGTTACGACTGGTTCCACAGTTTGAACTGGTTTGCATGTCAACCATGCCCGAGCAATTATTGTCAACAGCAAATGAAATAAGTTTAAAGAAGATGTAGACACTCAAAAGTGTGGTTTCATCAACCACAGGAGCGACAGAAGAAGAAATATCTCAAAAATACACCAACACTAGGTAGAAAACTAAGCATTTTTTATGGTGTGTACTGCAAGGGTATTGCAGGATAGGTCTTCTGAAGCTTCACTCTTTGGGCAGCTAAGTGCCATTAGTCAGGAGTTTTGTTTGAGAGACTAAGATCAAACAAGGCAAAACATTTGATATTCCTACACGAAGTACTTGTCGTTTTATCACTTCACCTTGTGCATTTAAATGGTGAACACACTTTAGGCATATTTTAGCAGCAAAAATTGTACAGGCAATACACACTAAATATAACACTTCAAGCTCAACAACAACATACGATAGACAAAGTCTACTGACCACCAAAAATAAGGCGGCTGAGTCTACGCAGGTTGCCGTAAACAGCGCTGTGGTTCACGGGTTAGCCACTCTATGAATTTTAAACTCCTTGGCCTGACCAGTGCATAGAATACAGCAATGGCCAGCATTTCACCGCAGGCGCACATAATGAGAGCAGTAGCGCCACCTGCAAGCGCTGTAGAGACGGGGAGCAGACGGCCGCGAGGTATCACGCAATTGTTCTTTCACGCGATGTGAGTGCGAATTCCAAATATTAAAAAAATATCACCATACGTCATAAGCGAATAAAAATACGCAAGGTAAACTACTTTGCGTGTTGAAATACCATTTATTTTAGAAACGGTTCCAGCTTTTCGTTTTTGAACAAGATCCTGACACAATTGCGTCCGCGACAGCCTAGAAATTTAAACTTTTCAGTCTCACTTATGATGAGCTCCTCTGTCTAATGAAAATGTTACCTTTTGTTGAATTGCGTGTTAGAAACTGTAATAACTGACTCTTACTGTGCTTTCGCATCAATTTATTTTCTACAAGCCACGAACTTATTTCTTTAACTGCACTGCGATGAGAATCTGTAATCACTACAAGCAGAAGGGTGGGATGGGCCACATCAGAACAAATGACGTTTGTTGCGCAGCAAGCATTCGATTTTAACTGCACTTAAGTCGACTGCCCGGATATTGTCCTTGGCTGCGTTTAGCACTGAGACAACGCCACAGTCGTTTGCGCCGGCATTGGTGCGATGAACGACGGACAACCAAATGTGAGGGTATCATTTTTAACGACGAATCCCAGTTCAGTCTGCACCAGCACGGTGGTCGCATTACAGTCTGGAGACATCGTGCTGAGAGACTGCTGAAGCCTTATGCACCTCCATACGGGTACTGCATCCACCAGAATGGTTTGTGGTTGTATTGTATTTAAGTCCCGCACCCCCGTAGTATTCTGACCAGTACAGCAACAAGCCACCTTTAAGATCTCTGAAATGCTGGAGCCCGTGTCCTCACATACTGTTGGACTTGCTTACGGCCACTTTGCAACAGGACAATGGGCAACAATACGAGGTACGCAATCCTAAAGACTTGTTCGTTGACCATCGGAGTGCACTGTTACCTTCTTCGCCCCTCCGTTCACCCGATCACTTGGCTGGTCCATGACTGTGTAACGCCTGACTCGCGCTGCGGCACCCGCTGCTACACCACACCAACTCTGGGGTATGTGGGAGCAGCACAATACGCCTACACTGATGTCGAGGCATGTGGCAGCGATTGCAGCCAGCAATGGCGGCAGCACTCAGCTGATTTCGTCATCTTCCTCGCGCCACGTGAAGCCGCATTTTCAATTATTTGATATTTGATATTTTCCAAGTTAATTTGGTTGTGATATCTTCCATCTTCCTTGCATTTTGGAGGGCCATCAGTGCACAACCAAATTTTCCACACCCATTTTACTCATGTTGTGTTTACATTTTCTATTATTTATCGTATAGAAATATAAATGCAATATAGGCGATAGTTAGTAAATATAAAATAAATATTTATATATTACAAAAGGAACGTAGAAGAGTTTTGGTAACTATATATTTCACAAACGGATATCTAAGGAGTCTATCCATTCCTGTGCTGTTGGTGAGGCGCTGATTGTGTCGTTCCAGCCTCCGTTAAAACTCCTATTGGTACATTCCTCAACAATGTGTTCAACAGTTTGTTCTGCTGCTGCACAGTCGTAAAACGAAAAGTCTCAGAGACCCCATTTGTAAGTGAAGGACTTATTTCTTCCATGTCCACATCGGATCCTGTTGAGTGCACACCAGGTTCTTCTAGGAAGTTGGAAGCCTGGTATGTATGTAGGGTCTTTGAGGTTACGGCGTAGTATGCTGGTGTTATTTTTTCATGCCTCCTTTCACACTTCTTCAATCTTGAATGGTTCGAGTTTTCGTACTGCCCAGAATGGTTTTCTTAATTTGAGATGCATGCAGGGTGAATTGAGCAGTATTCCCTGGGCGGGTAGGCTTCACGTTTTTATTCTTTTCCTATAAGTGGATAGCTGCTTCTTGTCTAGTGTGTTGGGGCGATGCTACTGAGAGCAGACGGCCAAGGTGATGGGGTTGATCTGAGGGTGCCCGTTACATTTCTCATGGTCTCATTCAACTAAACATCAACCCTACGGGAATGAAACTTTCACTCTGCAGCGGAGTGTGCTCTGATATGAAACTTCCTGACAGATTAAAATTGTGTGCCGGAACCGGGACTCGAACCTGGGACCTTTGCCTTTCGCGGGCAAGCGCACTGCCGACTGTGCTATCCCGACACGGCTCACGACGCCGCCTCACAACTTTACTTCCGCCAGTACCTCGCCTCCTACTTTCCAAACTACACAGAAGTTCTCCTGCGAAACTTGCATCCCTTAGTCTGTGGCTAAGCCATGTCTCCACCATATCCTTTCTTCCAGGAGTGCTAGTCTTGCAAGTTTCGCAGGAGAACTTCTGTGAAGTTTGGAAAGAAGGGGGCGAGGTACAGGCGGAAGTAAAGTTGTGAGGCGGCATCGTGAGTCGTGTCGGGATAGCGCAGTCGGTAGTGTGCTTGCCCGCGAAAGGCAAAGGTCCCAGGTTCGAGTCCCGGTTCCGGCACACAATTTTAATCTGCCAGGAAGTTTCATCAACCCTACTGGCAAGTACACTCCTGTATCAGGAGACAAATGTGACTACTTGAGCAAACTAGCGATACAAAACGAAGTTGATACCATCTGCCTGCAGGAATCTCACCTCGTCGACGAAACCCAGATAAACAACCGAGTCCTTATAACGGGATATGAAATAGCAAGCATCATACCCTCCGAGACACCTATGGATCAATTGTGTTTAGATACTCGAAATGCTCAAATGTTTGTAATCTTAAGGGAGCAAACTGTTGAGGTCATTGTTCCCAAGACTTACAAACTACATAAACTAATTAAAACTAAATTATGTTATGTAACAACACGCATAACCATGTCTGAGGGAGAACTCCAACCTCCGTACAGTGTTGCTTTAGACCACGCGGTTTTCAGATATTAATTAGAGAGTATTAATTTGAAAATTGATAGAATGAATAGCGTCACTTTTACCAAAATAGAAAATTAGTCTTGAGGATATTGTTCTCTGTCATAATTATACAACTGTAAAATTGGCTTCATTAAAATTTTAATTTTCTAAAACTAGAAATTAGTGAAGTAAAAGTTACTGCCGACATCGAATGTGGTAACTTCTAAAAATGATATTTTTATCTCAGTGTTTTATTACTTCATGTTAGTGGTAAGAATCCTCTAAATTAGAAAGGAATTCCAGTTTCCTCATATCTTATTAACTAATATCTTAATAAACTTGCTCTTATGTGTGGCACAGGTTAATGACTCACATGAAGTTTACCTACGTTCGTATCATCCGATCATCAATATTAAAGCAAAAATTATCAATGTGTGTATTACCGATATCAGTGTCATGAAACATAGATAAAATTCGTGTTTTACACTGTAATTTCTCAGGCAATGAATGTGTCGGAGAACGGTTAAAACAGAATGAAAAATTAAAGTTCACTGCATAGCCCGACGAAGAATAATATATGAATGAGTATGTTGTAAAACGGTTAAGACTGAACATACATAAAATGGTTTTAGCTAAAAAAAAATTACAGAACAGTGTGTAACCCGACGTAGCGTAATGTGTAACTGCAGCAGAAACAAATTGGAAAGTTGTTGCACTAGAAGAGCGGTCCAAATCCTGTACTGCAAAACATAAAATTGCTTGCGCCCAAAACATTAAGAATCATTTCATTTCAGTAATTCTTTTGATTGCCAAGTTATCATAACTGTTTTTAGAATCTTGCTTCTTTTAAAAGGAGACTAAAACCGTAAATTACGTGTCGTTACTACTCACATGTTTGAAAGGTGAAAGAACTGTTATAAAGCTGTCTGAAAAAAAATCCCTGATCCCAAATGATTTCTAACCACGGACTCTTCGGTTGCTAGTCTAGCACATTACCATGAGGCCACCAGGTCTCACAATGTGGCCAACGAAGCCGTTCCTACTCAAGCACGACGCTGTTCTAATCAACCTTCTGATTAAGAATTGTAATGTACTTATAGACTTCAAAGTAGGCCTTGTAGAACTAAAAATCTCACATTTTTAGACTTAAATGAAATACATTTTGATGAAGCCAAACTGCATGATGCGCTGCTATGTGTCTACATAACGGATGTATCTAGAACTACCCTTAATGAAATGTCTGTGTCATCAGTAGCTATGACAATCGGGAAGTAGTAATGTAAGGCAGGAAAGTATCATGTAAGAAATTAAATAACTGAACACTTGTTATTGACTTGTTTCACAAAATTTTATTTTTATGACCTAGGTTTCAGATTAAGAGCCCATTTTCAAGTATTTTACTGATTCCAAAGTTGTTACCAGTGAAGACAAACCTTTACGTTACTACTGTTTATCGAATTTAACATTGTAAGAAAATACTTTTACCTTTCAATTTAGGAACTATTATACTTGCATTACCTTATTAGAATAACCTTAATTATCTATTGTAGTAATATTGTGTTTAATGATGTTATCTATTACTAAAATTACTGATCACCTTCATCCCGGCTTCATCTCAGCACCCAACAGCGTACAAACATGTAACTTTACACCATATGATAAACCGACTCCTGTCCATTCTCATGACCCAAGAATACCATGACCAAGAACTAGACACAATAAAAATCTTAGCAACAAATAATGACTTTCATTCCTCCATAATTCACAAAATTCTTGACAAAGAAAAAAGAAGCAAGACCCCTACTCTACTCAGTAAGCTCCACTGAAAAATCAAAAATTAAATGGTGTAGGTTACCTTTCATAGGTAAAATTCCATAGGCTATGTAACAATTTGAAAGCAAAGGAATTTCAGTATGTCTCTATCCCCACATAACTTAGGTAAAAGTCTGTTGAATTCAAAGGACAGCCAGCCAGCCTTATGAACAGTGGTGTATATAAAATAGAGTAAATAGTGCCAGTCCTGTTATATAGGACAGACAGGTCGGTCAATTTGTACCAGGCTTAGAGAACACCACAGGAGCTGGAGATTTAAATAAACCAGATTCTGCCTTTGCCCAACACTGCTTAGAACTAGAGCACAAATACGCATTGATGTAGAAGTCTTACATGTTGAAGGTAAAGGTGCAAAACTGACCCAATTAGACATTTTGGAGATTAAAAAACATCTACATCTACATGGGATACTCTGCAAATCACATTTAAGTGCCTGGCAGAGGGTTCATAGAACCACAATTATACTATTTATCTCCCATTCCATTCTCGAATAGCGCGCGGGAAGAAAGAACACCTGAATCTCTCTGTTCGAGCTCTGATATGCTCGAGATATGCATAGTCCAAAATTTGATACTGAATGAACAGACAGTATTCAATTATTCACCGCTTTTAGACTATGAGTAACTTCTACATAGTCGGTAATAATAATATCACTAATATGAGGCGGGCATAGGCAAGAAGCAAGGTCTTGTACTATAAACTGTTCAATTTTTCGAGATACAATAAAGATCAGTAATTTCACTAATAGATAACATCATTAAACACAATATTAGTACAATAGATAATTAGGTTATTCTAATAACATAATAGAAGTGTAATAGTTCCTAAACTGCAAGGTAAAAGTATTTTCTTCCAATGTTAAATTCGATAAACAAAGACCTGTAGTAACATAATGGTTTGTCTTCACTGATTTAACAACTTTGGAATCAGTAAAGTACTTGAAAATTGGCTCATAACCCGAAACCTAGGTCGTAAAAATAAAGTTTTGTGAATCAAGGCAATAACAAGTGTACATTTATTTAATTTGAAATGTTTCACCAAGAATCGACAGTAGAATCAATCAATGTGTAAGAAATTTCTATCTTTTCAATCTCGGTTATGACTGAAGAGCTTTCATAAATATTTTAATAACATTAAGTATATGGGACGAAACAACACACTTGGTCAATAAGTACAGTTCATTTGGACAAGGGCACATAAGTAATAATATTCATCTATTATATCACACAGGCAGACTATTGAGAAGCAATGAATATCTTTCAATACTTTGTTTGATTTTAATCGTCACGAAGCTAAATCAACGGAAATCTTAAAATAACAAGACTTGCGATTGAACATAGATTAGATTAGATTAGATTAATATTTGTTCCATAGATCATATATACGACATTTCGTAATGATGTGGAACGTGTCAGTTTAGTAAATGTTGTCTATACTTGACAATCAATATTTTAAGGATTTTTTTTTATTTATTTTTTTATTTTTTATTGTTTTTTTTTAAGTTTTATCTAAAAATTCATCTTCATTGTAGAAGGAGTTGCCATTCAGAAATACCTTTAATTTCTTTTTAAATACTAGTTGGCTATCTGTCAGACTTTTGATGCTACGTGGTAAGTGACCAAAGACTTTTGTGGCAGCATAATACACCCCTTTCTGAGCCAAAGTTAGATTTAACCTTGAATAGTGAATATCATCCTTTTTCCTAGTGTTGTAGCTATGCACACTGCTATTACTTTTGAATTGGGTCGGATTGTTAATAACAAATTTCATGAGTGTATATATATTGTAAAGCTACAGTGGGTATCCCTAGATGCCTAAATAAATGTCTGCAGGATGCTCTTGGGTGGGCTCCAGCAATTATTCTGATTACACGCTATTGTGCAATGAATACTTTTTTATTCAATGTTGAATTGCCCCAGAATATGATCCCATATGAAAGCAGTGAATGAAAATAGGCGTAGTAAGCTAATTTACTGAGATTTATATCATCAAATTTTGCAATGACTCTGATACCATAAGTAGCTGAACTCAGACGTTTCAGGAGATCTTCAATATGTTTCTTCCAATTCAGTCCCTCATCAATGCAAACACCTAAAGATTTTGAATATTCTACCTTAGCTAGAGATTTATGTTCAAAGTCTAAATTTATTAATGGTGTCATGCCATTTACTGTATGAAACTGTATATACTGTGTTTTATCAAAGTTTAATGAGAGTCTATTTGTAGAGAACCACTTAATACCATTCTGGAAGATATCATTTACAATTTCATCAGTTAATTGCTGTTTGTCAGGTGTGATATATAGATATATTCCTCGGTCATCTTTGCCGAACCAGGGTCATTGAGTCACAGGGTAGTGAATCGATTGACATCTGTGGAAGATTCGTACTACACTGTTCTTTTTTTCCCACATTGTGACATGAGGCAACCACCAAGGAAAGGAAGTCAATCGTTTACTAAAATCCGCTCAGCGACTAAAGAAACTATGTGAAACGAAAATGTCCTAGTGCGAAATATGACGAAATGTGAATTAAAATATAAATAAATACAAAGAGGAACAGTACTTTCCTTGTCAGATATTTACGTTTCACCAGTCAACACTGAAAGTTCTGAGTTCAAATGCGGGACAGACATAGAATATCATTCCTGTATATAACAAGGAGACAGAGCAGCATAAAATATCTATTCGATTCCAAGAAACACGTATAGATATAAAAATTCCTTTCTAGCAACTAAACGCCGACTTATATAGAAGATTAGTACGAAAACTTACAGATTTAGATAAAACTAAGCTAGATAAAAATGTAATTCTAGTTGTCTGAGCTTACGTATTCAGCATATACTGGAAAATTACCAATATTTTTCTTAATACGCCTCATTCGAAGTAAGCTTATCTTCGAACCAGTAAAGCCACCGTGTTGCTAATCTCTCTCCGGGACCCAATGATAAATTGTATCTTTCTTGGATTCGGTGACCAAGTAAAATCACAATAATGTATCGAAGTCGTTCCTGAAACTCTGATAATTTATTTCTTTGTACTAAAAGTGAAGAAGAACACATAAACGCTCATAAAATGGTAAGTTATATTTTTGGGATTAACTACGTACTTATAAAACTTCGCCAAATGAGCGTGTAATTTCACTTGATAAAACAAATCAGTGACGTGGATTCGAATCACCAATGCTATCGCTTGAATGTCTGAGAGTGACTTTCCCAGAGTGCGTCTGCTAGATACACCTCAGGACTACCTGCAGCACGTGCAAACGCATTCCTTCACTCAAAATTTCCTAGTGGCGAGACCCTGATAATTAAAGGTACGGTGTAAGTAAACACTTTTAGGACTGTAGTAGACAGATCCCCCATTTGGTGCGTTGTCTTGGTGAGTGAAGTACGGTATGTGTGGTACTAAAGGGAGAATGATAAAATCAGCAAACCCTTGGGTGGTGTGGCTGGCATCATCGAATCGTAAAGCTTAGGTCGTGTGTTCCTGTTTTGGCTCATGAAGCAGTGAGGGATTTGAATATTTGTATATGAAATTAGCCCTCGCGTGATCTACAGCTACAGTATGCGAATGATAGTTGTTGACTACCAGCTGCAAAATTCTCTGAACTACATTCGCGTTAGTCTAACGTACATATTTAATCGAGCATAAATCACTAAAACCTATGAACCGAACTTCCAAGGAGACGATGATTCGCCTTGACATTGTGCCCCATAAGATACATTCATTTGCAACAGTGAAAGTGTTTGGGGACAGTTTCAAAGGTTCACTTATATCTCCCGTAAATAAATAAATTGATCGTATAGGAACGCACGCGTAATAAGAATGAGACCATCACTGGTGGGGAGTGACGCAGTGGTGAAGTACTCGTTCAGGACTGCTGCAACAGATCCTCAAGTTGACATAACTTGGACGACTTGCATATCACGTGACCAAGAGCATGTGTGTCTTGTAGTTTCCTGTGACAATGGCATGTGAATTGTGTTGTTTAGTTTTCAGCGAATGACTTCTATCGAAGATTAACGAGTTTCATATTGCCACGCATACGTGTGCGTTTGTGTTTCTGATTAATCGTTTAGCGCTGTGTTAGTGCTGTCAGAAACGCGACAGCCCATTCGTGGTCCAAGCCGGACAATTTCTCCAATATATTCAACGTTGGAGCGCTAAGCACTAAATCGCCATTAGAAAACGCGGAATTAAATAATATTTTTCGGTGAAGTCACAGAGCTATGGACAACATCCAATGTGTTGACTTCCAACACATTTCTATGTAGAAAGTTCACTAAGGTATATTACTGTTGTTCAGGAGTTTCACTGGCATTATACACTGTTCTCTAACCAAATTTCTAGGAATCAGAGTAAGTATCTCCATTATTTGATCCACAAAGTAAAAATCTCAAAATCCAGTAGCTGGAACACATTTGGAATCTGCAATATACTGCATTGTGTTGACAAAATGACGTGTATTTTCTCCTGACATTACGCCAGTTTCTGGAGGCTATCTAATTTATTTCATAATCTGAAAAATCTGGCTTGCCCTATATTGATTCGAAACCTTTATTTATAGCCAGTTACGGTAGGTCTATGTTGCCATAATCATATCTTGCATACATTCCCAGAAGTTCACGATTCTGCAGGTCAAACAGTAATGTTGTGTCATCCTACAGTAATAGTTGGCAACTTGTTACCTTAGAAGGACGCAACATCACTCTTTAACCTATAGAATCATGAACCCTCTGCCGAAATCGATCATAAATAACTATTTTGAATCGATTTAGAACCAGCCTGATGTTTTGAGATTGATACATGTATTATTTCTTATTCCATAAGAGTACGCAACCATCAAAAGTGCTGAAAATCATGGCATCCACAATGCGACATTTTAATTACTTTTACATAAATACACTACCGTTTGTGGAGATTGCAACACTGATAAGGAAACGCATGAGTTCAGTGACTATATACAACAAGTTGGGTACGTGACAAGTAACAAATGATTACCTTTTCAAATCTGTATATATCGTTTGAGCTGTACTGTTCGGTATGTCGCGCTTCCAACATGCGCTGCAATTAGAGCTGCTATAGGCCGTGGCATTGAATCAACAAGCTTCTGAATACGTTCCCAAGGGATTTCCCTCCTCGCAGTTCGCATCTGAGCCCAAAAGTCCCTGACGTTAGTTAGTGATGGACCATGACGCACTAGATGCTGACCAGCCATATCCCAAACATGATCGATGGGCGAAATTTCTGGCGAAAGTGCATGCCAGGGAACCAATGGTACACGTGGCTCTTCGAATTTGGCCTGTATATTCCTTGCAAGCACCTAAGACTCCACAACCATCGCGAAGTACCATCGTCAAGTGTCCTCAATATGTAGGAGGCGAGATCGAGTGTCGGAACCAATGGCGCCCCAAACCATCACACCTGGTGTTTCTCCGCTATGCCGCTCCACAATGCAGGCCTCCAGGTTGCGCTCACCACGGTACCGCCAGACACGTATGCAGTCATCACTGTAGAACACGTTGAAGCGGGATTCGTCCGAAAAGATTACATTTTGATACTCAGCATCCCAATGACTGTGTTCTCGTGCCCATTGCAGTCGGAAGAGCTTGTGGTTTCTGGACAATGGAAGCCGACGTAATGGAATGCTTGTAACCAGTTCCAGCTGCAGCAGACAGTGACGAACCGTTCACACCTGCTGCAGTGCTCCAACGTCAAGACAACACTGTCGATGACGCTGTACGGTCCGCTATTGTCAGATGAAGGTCATCCCGTGTTGTAGTCATGTTCCTTGGTCGTCGCTGCGTACGACCTTCTATCCAAAGCTTCCACACTCACATCACTATCGCAGCAGCATGCCCTATGCGAGCCGAAATGTCACAGTATGTCAACCCCGTTTCCCGAAGACCGATCACTCTGCCCCGTTCAAACTCGCTCACATGCCGATATGGCTCCCTTTGACGTCGACGAGCTATAATGGCACTCACTGTATTGTTTCCATCTTGTGTGACAGCTCTGCAGACTACAATAAGTGCAACACCGATCCTGTCGAACCGTCACGAGAGGACTCTGCTCGACCTAAGTGCATCCCATCTCGCTGCAAACCTATTGTTTGCACACCCGTCGTCACTTCCATCTAGTGTGGTGCTATTCGGATAATTCCTTCTCGGTGTTACACGTTTCACAAACGTCAGTGTACAAAAATGTTAAAGAATAAGGAAACTAGAGTGTGCCACGTATCGTACAAAGTCGTTTTCATAAACTGCCTAAGCAATACGTCCTCGTAGGTGAAACTAATCACAAGCATGCTACGAGGCGCGTCCAGAAAGTAAGTTCCGTTTGGTAATAAAATGAAGTTGTACACAGATAAAGAAGAAAATTTTATTGCACAAAATTCTACAACTCTTAAACTACTTTTTCACATAACTGCCGAAATTTTTCAGGCATTTTTCATAGCGTGGCACCAGGATTTGTATATCTTCTTCATAGAAATCTGCCGCCTGTGTCTTCAACCAGTTTCTTTCAGCTCGTCGTCATTGGTGAAGTGATGACCGCCAAGGAAAGACTTGAGGTGTAAGAACAGATGAAAGTCGCTAGGAGCGAGGTCAGGGCTGTACGGAAGATGGTCAAACACGTCCCAGCCAAATCCCTGTAGGAGGTTTTTCATCGCATTTGCAGTGTTTGCTCGTGCGTTTTCGTGAAGCAAAACAACACCTTTTGACAGCAGTCCCCGACGCTTATTCTGAATTGCCCGGCGCAAATTCCGAAGTGTCTCGCAATAACCACCTGCTTTGTTTGACCACGCGGTAAGGAGTCAATGAGTAGGATGCCTTTCCAGTCCCAGAACACTGTGCACATCATTTTCCGAGGTGTCATGATTTGCTTCGGCTTTACCTTCGTCGGGGAAGAAGTGTGCCTCCATTCCATTGATTGCCGCTTACTCTCAGGGGTGTCGTAAGAAACCCACGTTTCAACTCCTATGATTATCCATCTCAGAAAATCTTCGCCGCTTTCAGCATAACGGGTCAAAAACTCAAGTGCACTACCCATCCGTTGTGTTTTGTGTTGCTCTGTGAGAATCTTCGGTACCAAACTTGAGCAAAGTTTACGGAATTTCAGTTGTTTGTAACAATTTCATGCATCAGTGATCGTGAAATTTAGGGGAAGTCCATAGCGAGAGCACTTATAGTAAACCTACGGTTTTCCTGGGTCTTGTCATCAATCGCGTGAACCAGTTCTTCTGTAACCAAAGGTGGACGCCCACTTCGTTCTTTATCTTGCACATCACTACGCCCGCCATTGAACTGTCGGACCCATATTCTCACCATCGAATCACTCATCGCATTTGGTCCGTAAACATCGCAAATTTGTCGATACCTTTCATTTGATTTCAATTTCCTCGCATTCAGAAACCGAATCACCGACCTGATTTCACAGGCGGCGGGATTTTCAATCAACGTCGACATTTCAAACAAGCACAACACAGTGTACGTAACTGACAGCGATCTGCAAATGGCGCACGTTCTTCTCCTTGATACACATCGTCTACAGCGGATGTGCGGAACTGCAATCGCAGCGCTGCAGCGGAGATAAATTGAAACGGAACTTACTTTCTGGACGTGCCTCGTACTTACGAGTAGTTCGCTATTTCTTGATTTCAAAACGTACCGACTACCGCACAGTTGGACAAGTTCAGGGCGCTACTATAAAACGTCTTCAGGGCGAGCAGGCTCTGAAAAACAAGCGGCCGCGAGGAGCCGTCGCGTCTAAATATTTCGACAATATAAGCGGCGGGCGGAAGTTTTTACGGCCCTGTTTGCGATGGCGGCCTCCTGCGCTGCGCCTCTGACGATACCCGGCGTTGTTTTCGCGCCCGCCGCCGCCGCCGCCGCCGCCGCCTCCCCTCCACCCCACATACCGACGGGCCGGCCAACTGAAACAAATTGCCGATCGCATCTGATAGCTGCGTCCCGTAAAAAGCTACGGCTTTCACATAATCGCGCCATATCGGCGCTACTGATCCCAAACGAATCGAATTTTCGATTACTCATCGTACAGTGCAAAAAGATACATGCAAACGTCAAATAAAAACATTTAAAGTGGTCACAAGTATCGCAAATGCTTGTATTTATGGCTTAAACGATTAATACGGAGCTGACACCTCACTGTCAAGCAGTAGCTTACCAGTGATACCTGTGAACAGTGTTGCCAGACGTATGGAATTTTCCCTACACGTAGGTACTTTTAAACATTAAAATCAAGCAGGGTATTTTCATACAAAAGTCCCCAACGCGTAGGTACTTCGCTAAAATTTTACAATCGCCGACACATGCCTAGCAGGTAATGCTGGCAACAGAACAGTTGTCAGCGCGCGGGAATGAAGCCGACCAATTGTGGCTAAGTCTGAAGTAGCCAATGATATTTTAGACGGCATAGGTTGTTTTCTGTTCATAGTAAAAGATATTAATTTGAAGACTTAGTTTAAGGCACATTAAAATTGATGCGAAATATGATAATTTCAATATATATCAGTGGAATGGAGAGTGGGTTTGGAAATAGTATTAGAAAATGTCAGCACAAGGAAAATTTGTTTCCAAGTCGTTTTATTACCTTGACTAGACTATTATGTATTTACGTCAGAATGATATACAAGTCAGTTCTTGTGAATGAGAAGATGCCGACAAGAAAACGCTAAAATATTTGCGACAGCCGACGTCATAAATGAACAAAGCGCTAGTAGAATTACTCTATGAAAATCGAATCATGCAGAATGACGGACATCCTTTTTGGTGCTGACTGTGAACTAAATAATTACTGCTGTTCCTACTCTATGGTTGTTAGTGTCTCGGTGTATCCTTGTGCGGTCAATAAATCAGTTATCCTCGTGTAACAGTGCACTCGGAATTAACGACATATTAATTGGGAAACTAATTAATGCTGTTCCTCTCTGTGGTTGACAGGTTCTTGATGTACCCTTGTCCTATCTTTTTCCTTCCCCATTAGTAAATTAATTGCCGGCCGCGGTGGCCGAGGAGACTGAGGCGCTCCAGTCACGGCCTGCACGGCTACTACGGTCGGGGGTTCGAATCCCCCCTCGGGCATGGATATTTGTGCCGTCCTAGTTCGTAAGTAGTTCATAAGTTTAGGGACTGATGACCCAGTAGTTAAGTCCCATAGACTATACAAACATTTGAAACATTTGAGTAAATTAATTTTCTCAACCTGGTGCGGCAGTCCAACAATATCCTCATGTTTACTGAGAGGATTAGCATATCGATTCTGGATTGTAGTACCTTCCAATACATAATTACCTCCCATTATATTTAAATTGCCTTTTCCCCACATGTTCACAGCGTACTTCTTGCATGTACGTATGTTGCACCTCATCCTTAACTTCCTATCAGATAACTATTTTTCTTATCCTTTCTCACGGTCCCTCTCAATCTTCTACCTCTATCTCCTTATCTACTCGACCCCGACTTAAACAACATTGTACTCTCTCATCTCTTCCCCGTGTTCTTTGTCCATCTCCTCCACCTCAATACACCTCCTTCTACCGTTCTATACCTTCTATTTCCCCCCTTTCTTTGTCCATTTCTTCCTACCCCATCTCTCTGGCACTATCTTCCGCCTCTTCCTCTCCATTTCCTGTGTCACTCATTACTAATTGCATCCTCCCATGTCTATACATCACCTTCTTCCGCTCTATTTACCTCCTCCTTTCCCTATCTGACCATCTCCTCCTCGCTCCCTATACCAAACTCTTATTTCCACACCTCTCTGCCCATTTCTTCTTCGCACTCTCATTTCTTCGCCATCTCTTTCTCCTCCTGCCACCCTCACCATAAACGTCTCGTACAACCCCCTTCCCCCTCTCTCATCACTCTTCTCCTGCCAATTTCTGCTTCTTTTCCTTCTTGCTCAGACTCCCCACCCCTCTCTCCACCTATCCCTTATGCTGTCTTTTCTCTCCCTATTCATCCTTTCTGTGCCCTCTCTCCATCCATTCACTAGATTTAATCTCTCTCAAACTTCAGCCAGCTACACCCATCAAAATCCTTCGCTCATTGTCAGTCTGTTACGTTATCACCAATTTTGATGTTGAGTTACTCTATTTTTATTTTTTACTACTCATCATTTTTGTCTTTTCCTGTTTACTCTCAATCCTAATTCTGTACTCATTAGACTATTCAGTCCATTCAGCCGCTCTTGAAATTCTTCATCACTTTCACTGAGATTAGCAATGTCATCTGCGAATCATATTACTGATACCCTTTCACCCCGATTTATATTCCACTCATGAACAAGGAAACAATCCTGTTTGGAAAAATATTTATAAAAAGTAACGAAAGTTGGACTTACACCCACACACACACATACACACACACACACACACAAACACACACAAAACTGAGCTTTCGCAACCTAAGATTGATTGTTCAGAAAGAGGAAGGAAGGAGAGGGAAAAGGAAAGGATGAGGGTTTTAAGGGAGTGGGTGAGGAGTCATTCCAATCCCGGGAGAGGAAAGACTTACCTTGGGGGGAAAAGGATTGGTAAACAAACACACATACCCACGCACACACACACCAAGGCAGACATATGCAAAATGCCAATAGGCACGAGAATTCTAACTTGAGCAAAACCGGACACACAACCATCACTGGAATGAGAAATGCAAATAATAAATTTACACAGAATTACTCGAGTTCTGTAAATTAAGAAACACTTCGCCTCGCATGGCGTAAGAATTACTCAAGAAAACTATCACTATAAAACCAAACACCGGATATAGAGCGCGCTGAAAACGATGCAGAGTGTGTTCAGAGCCTACTGTTTACCAACCATCGCTACCTGACGAAAGACCCTCTATAGCCGCTCCCAGAGAGGTCTCCTGTCACCTCTTTCTTCCAAGATTAGGTTGGTACCACACTAAGAACAGGGCCACCTCGCCATCTTGACGAGCAGACGCCAGTGCAGACGACAAACGAAGCCATGCGTTCTTAACTGAAGTAAACAAGGCCTCAAGCGCGAGGCGGCGACTGTAAGCCTCTGCGCGGCAGTCAATATTAAAAGCAACCTTCCAGATTCACATGGAGACACAAGTTAAATCACACGGGTGGAAACATATATAAATATGGGGCACTGATCAATAATAATAAGAATAAAATAATTAACACACAAATAGATAATATTAATGGTGCAGAAACACTTTAGGTTAATAATTCAAAATGGAACACGACCACACATTCAGGGGACGTGTTTCAATGTGAAATAATCGAATATTCTTAGTAATCATAACTATCGTCCACCAACGAATGTTTCTGAAAAATTATTTATTGTCGCATATGTATTTTGAAACTTTTATTCTGTTTGTTTAATATTTGGTTGAGCAGCGGCTTTATCTCTCGCCAAACCCGATTTCAAAAAAGTAAAAACTATCTGTATCGGTATTCAGTGGCGTCATTCTCTTTTTGAACGGAATCATTGTTATATCCTAAAACAACTTTAATCGAAGACTGTGGTCGAAAAAACACAATTGTTATTTGCGTAGTCTATGACCAGCCCTATTGGAAATGATATCTGTGTGGGATAAAAGCCCGTAGACATAACTGTCGCCACGGTATTTTGATCATTCAGCAAGTGCAAGGTTGGTCGATACTGCATCTCAAGCTTGACTTGACAATTCAGACGAATGGTGTAAACAAAATGAGCAAACACAGATATTCTCAGAGTCTGGGACGACGTGGGCTCTGTGCACCAATGTACGAAGTAATCCTTCACGCTGAGCCGGAAGGTGACAGCTTTCCGCTTGCAGATGCAAGTCAGTGTGAGTAAGATCGAGGAAGTAGCCATTCTTTTACACTCCCATCGTCAAAACAGTTCAGATGTTCTAAAAAGCCATTCAGGTTAACGCTACCATCACGTCAAACAACAAAAGAAGCAGTAACCAGTTGCACTGTCGAAAAATTGACCAGTTTTGGGTACTTAGTGGTCCTACTTCAGAAGTATACTTGTGACCTTATTTGTTACGTCCCAACCTGGTGAAAGGACAATTATGAAAAATATAGGTTTCCCTGTACGTGTCTTTCCACCATATTTCGATGGAACATATAGGGCCACCAATATACTTCTGAAGAAGGGCACTAATTGCCTGAAACTGGTCAATAAAACAACTGGTAGTTGCTTTGTTAAAGACAAATTGATAATACATTTGCTGTGAAGGACAAAATACTAATCAAAATCATCGTCTGTAAACTCCATCCTACAGGCCTCGAGGGCTTCAACAGGTACCGACCGATCGCCATGTCATCCTTCACCCGAAGGAGTCAACGGATGCGGTATGGAGGGGCGTGTGCGCAGCACCTCACACTCGCCAGCTGTTCTGTCCGTTTAGGTGGACGGAACCGCTACTTTTCAATCAAGAAGCTCCTCAGTCGGCCTCAGAAGGGCTTGCCAACGCCGCTCAGCAGAGGGGGACGGTGACTCATCCCTCTCATAGCCAAGCCCCACTGTGCTTAACCCCATAGTGAGCAAATTATTTCCGAAGTTGTAGACTTTTTGTGAATACTTTATTGGGCTAAGTAGCCACACATAAAATCATAGTTTAAATCTTGAAAGTGATAGTTTAGCCTACGGGTATAAAAAAATTTTGAGAGAACTATTGTTCCCACTGAATTTTTGAAAACTGGACTTGATTTTTAAAAAATGTATATCTTTTATTTTTTAGTACAAAAAGCATTTAAAAATTTCATTTACTTCTTTATTACTTCATATTGTCCATTGAGTTCACTAAGGTGACGTACTATAGAACTTCGAGAAGCATAGTGTTACACACAAAGGTAAACGACAATTGCTACACATTATTTTTGTCCTCTTTTCTTTGTTTTTCGTTTTACATTGTAGCACCTCCTGTTTGCAGTACCTTTTGTTGTCAAATGAGTTCCATCTTTCGCCAGGCGAACTTCATCTGGAACTCCGGACACGCCTCATTTTGGTGTCTGAAAATGAACGGGCCTTCCTCTTCGCTTACGACTTGAGAAATGCTACCTAAATGTTAGCTGGGCTGGTCTGCTTCTGTCTTCTGTAACTACCATGTGATGTAGGCGCTGACAACTGCCAAATTTACAAGAAAGAAAAATAGTCTGTGCCACGACTTCCATGAACGACGACCTACAGCATACCGTTCGCTCAGCTGATATACACGAATACTATCTCCCTCGTAAATAAAAAAGCAGACAAATACAACACAAGTCATTTCACACGCATAAGGAAAGCACGCTGTACAAAAAACGCTGTTACGCTCGAAACAGTGGCTCGCTTTCCCGCATAAACTGCGCTTATGCATTGACTGACTAACAATGTAGAAAAACAAACACTTTCGCGCGCCTGTTGACAATCTGTACGTAGTTAGCACACTCTAACAGAGATGGTACATGTTAGAAGTGGGAACACGGAGTACCACTGGACGTATAAAGAAAACAAATAAGTGGGAACTATCGTTCCCACCGGTCACTAAAGGCTTAGCGTCGATGATGTAGCGAGAAACGGGGGATACACAGCAGCACGGCACAGTAGATTTCAGTGCCACCGACCTCAAGACACGTTACTCGAAGTTTTCACAAATAATGTCGCTGTAGTGGGTCACAACCGTCTTTCCACTGTTACTCCATCCGTTTTTTCGCGGTACTGCTCATTGAACAGATAGTGGAAGCCAACATTAGTCCAAATAAGTTCGTTAACTGAACATTAAATCTTATCTCAACCGCTTCAATCAGATGGTTTATTGGTTGGATGGGATAGGGGGAACAAATGGCTCTACGGTCGGGGGTTCGAATCCCCCCTCGGGCATGGATATTTGTGCCGTCCTTAGTCTTAGCTAGTTCATAAGTAGTTTGTAAGTTTAGGGACTGATGACCCCGTAGTTGAGTCCCATAGACTCTACAAACATTTGAACATTTGAACAAACGGCTACGGTTATCGGTCCCCCAGTGGGGAGGGGAAGGCATGAGGATAGGAAAGGAGGGAAAGGGAAAGGAAATGCAGTCCATGGAGGAAAGGAGAAAGAAAGACTGCACTAGCTCGAGGCCCCGTGCTCGCCTCGAAAGAACCGTGAGCCCCCGTGAATCGGACAGACGAAGGCGAATAAAGAGCAAACCGCATCATTGAGTATGGCAGGAAAATCTATGTAGCTCCTTCTTAATCCATATTCCTGTCCAACAACAGTGGTGTTAGAATTACACGAACTGTTGTCGCGGTATTGAATCATCACGCTGATGTATCCGTTACCAGCTTCTTTATTTCCGAATAACAACGGAAAACCGTAGTTATATGAAACAGCTACATTCATTTCCACCTCAAACGTGAAAATAATCCAAGTGTTCTAGAAGAAAAAAAGTATGTCTTTTTGAAAATCAGAAACCAGTTTCACAGTTATAATAGTTTACTGACCAGTTTCGTATACTTAATCTTCTTCTTCAGAAGTATAATGGTGGCTAAGGTATTCGTGCTTTCTCGCCGTCAGTCAGTTCTTATTATCGTTCTGGCGTGGATTGCTTACTGGCAATTTGAGGAAGGTGCAAGTGGCTGGCAAGGGCGCTGGCTGAGACACGATGTACTCAAAACACAACACACTTTTATTTTACGCAGCAATCTTCCATAGTAGAAACAAAAGAACATAACAGACTTATCTTTTCACAGTCACTGCTGTATCAAGAAAACAGTAACAAAAAACAAACTTGGTACAATGTCCTGTTCATGTCTAACAACATTCAATAGTAGACAAGATCTCCGTGACTTGAGAATATACAATAAAACTTAAAACAGTCTGCAGCGGGCCACATACTAATACAGACAACCTTTCCTGTAGTCCACTCTTCCAGGGCACGTCGACCACACAACTCACATTTCTCTTCACATAGCTTGCTAATCTAACGTCGGTTGGTGGTGGAACTTCAGGAGGGCGTGGCGATCTCATTGGGGGCCGCTGGCAGCGATCGTCTCTTACTTATTCTTCCATTGTGTAGTGCCAACTTTGCCTTGGTGGTAAGGACACCACAGTGGCCTTACGTGTTTCTGGTGCAAGGACACTTCGGAAGTATATTGTTGGACCTACATGTGCTATGTACTAGTCTCTTGGTCTTCCTCCGAATTCAGTCTCTCCTCCCCATCCTATACATTAATCTAATAGTAGAATGAGAACTCCTTGATGTCTCAGAATGGGTCCTATCGATCGATCCCTTCTTTTAGTCAAGTTATGCCATAAAATTCGTTTCATCAGTAAGTCTATCAGTTTCGAAATTATTGCTGATGTATAATTATGACATGCCCTGATCTCGTATCTAGGGAAGTTCTCTTGAAGAAACTGATGCGGAAATTCAGCTCGTGGCTATAACGGAGCAGATTCGAGATCCGTCGAGGCGGAGGGGGTGGCAGCCGTGACAAACAGGCGGGGGCGAGGCGGCCCCGGGCGGCTGTGGAGTGGGGGGAGGGGGGACGCCGTTATCCAAGTTGTGCCGGTAACGGGCCGATCGGTCGCAAAATACGACCGCTCCAAAGCCCGCGTAAACTGTCCGGCATAATTTTAATGGCCTCCTCCAGCACGCACTTCGGCCGATCTTCGACGGCGAGGGGTCGAAAACAGCTCGAAATACGAGCCACCGGCGCGGCGGTCGGCGCAGTGGCGGGGTTTTCCTCCCCGTCACGTCGGCCGCGGTCTGTGGCGCTCGTTACACGAGGCGGCAGGCCCGGATAGCTGGCCGCGAGCGGCGCGGCGCGGCGCGGCGGTTTCTCCGCGGCACTTAAGCGGCCGCGACAAGGCCGCGCCGCCAGGAGGCCACTCCCGCGACATTAACAAACAAAAGACGCGCGCGCGAAACACTGGCCGAGACAATCATTTTGTCGCGATTAGGTTTGGCAATGAGCGGCCTTCGCTGAGAAATTCTGAGCAACAGAGTTTCACTTTCAGATAGGCATCAGTAAAAATGTAACCGCTCGACGCAAAACACCACTTTGTCTGCCAAGAGGAATACTGAAGTGTCAAACATATCGTCAGAAGACGAACTGCTTTCTTGTCGAACTATAAAACATGAGCAAGTTCGTAGTTGGTGCATTTAAATTGTTGTTGTTGTGGTCTTCAGTCTGGAGCCTGGTTTGAGGCCGCTCTCCACAATACCCTATCCTGAGCAAGCCTCTTTAACTCCACACAAGAACGACAACCTACATCTGTCTGAATCTGCTTACAGTATCCATCTCTTGGTCTTCCTCCGCGGTTTTTACCCCACACACTTTCCTCCAACGCTAAATTCACAATTCCTTGATGTCTAAGAATGTGTCCTACCAATCGATCCCTTCTTTTAGTCTAGGTATGCCAGAAATTCCTTTTCTCTCCAATTCTGTTCAGTACCTCCTCATTAGTTACGCGATCCACCCACCTAATCTTCAGCATTCTTCCGTAGCACTACATTTCAAAAGCCTCTATCCTCTTCCTGTCCGCACTGTTTATCGTCCATGTTTCACTCCCATACAAGGCAACACTCCACACAAATGCCTTCAGAAAGATCTTCCTTACGCTTAAATCAATATTCGAGGTTAACAAATTTCTCTTTTTCAAGAACGCCTTTCTACCCATTGCCATTCTGCATTTTATATCCTCTGTACTGTGACCATCATTTGTTATTTTCTGCCCAAGTAACAAAACGCATCTACCTCCTTTATTGCTTCGTTGCCTAATCTAATTCCTTCAGCATCACCTGATTTTCTTAGACTGCACTCCATTACCCTTGTTTTACTCTTGTTAATGTTCATCTTGTATGCACCTTTCAGCACACTGTCCATTCCGTTCAACTGCTCTTCCAGGTCCTTTGCTGTCTCTGACAGAATTACTATGTCATCGGCAAAACGCAATGTTTTTAATTCTTCATCCTGAACTTTAATTCCTTCTCCAAATTTCTCCTTGCTTTTCTTTATAGCATGCTCAATATACAAATTGAATAACATTGGAGAAAGGTTACAACCCCGTCTTACTCCCTTCCCAACCAGTTCATCCGTTTCATGCCCATAACTCTAACAATTGTTATCTGGTTTTTGTACAAGTTGTAAATAACCTTACTCTCCCTACATTTTACTCCTGCTTGCTTCAGAACTTGAAAGAGTTTATTCCAATCAAAATTGTCAAAAGCCTTCTCCAAATCTACAAAAGCTAGAAATGTAGGTTTGCCTCCCGTGTTCCTACATTTCTCCTGAACCCAAACTGATCCTCCCCGAAGTCGACTTCTACCAGCTTTTCCATCCTTCTGTAAATAATTCGTCTGCATTTAACTTATCAAGCGGAATCCGTGACATGGTGCCTCAGACCGAGCGACTGTCCACGAGCGGCCCAATAAGAATAGCTAGGATGTTTTACGACAAAGACGCAGTTCACTTTAGAGATTTATGTGGTGTCAAAAAGTGAGGGGTTAGACTCCGAAAAAGTGTTTCCTTTCGATAACTGTTGCGTTACATTTTGAAACATCACGCCACTTTTAAAAAACATTTCTAGTGGTATGTATGAATGCAAGTTTTCGCGGCGATGTCCCTTAATAAAATCTTTTCGGGTTACATGCCACGTCATGTGGTTTTCTGCCCAGAAAACCACATGACGCGGCTTGTAACCCGAGAAGATTTTATTAATGTCTGTTGGTAAATTTCAATTGTGCTGGTGGATGTGAAAAGTACCTCGCATCTTGAGTACACGCTACCTACTCGTAGTAGTAGTAGTTGTTGTTGTTGTACATAATCCGGCCTGTATTTTCCAATAAATGAATCCTTGGACGGAGTTGTAAATTGGTACCATTATGGAATTAGGAAAGACACTAGAAGAAAGTAATGAAGAAAATAAGTTATGTCAAGACAGAAGTCGTCTTAGGAGGAGTATCCTACTTGCAGGAATCATCTCGACATAAAAAAAGGTAAAGCAGTCAACAATCCGAAGATTGGTTTGAACACCACAGTGCTTTACTAGGCATGGTCCTGTTTGGAGGTGGTATACCGTTGCCTTCCTCCGACCTTCGAACTGACTTACCCAGTCAGTTATAGGGGAACCTACAGTTTAACGTGGGTTCCGAACCACGGTTCTACTCGGCATTTTTCACATGAGCAATACTACCAGAGGTGAAAGAAGTGGAAAGTGACAGATAAAAGTCGTAGGACCTGGCGGGGATCGAATCCGCGACCTCTGGATTCATAGTCTGGAACTCTACCAGTGTGCAACCGAGACGCTCCATCTCGACATACACATCAGCTTAATGGGAAACAACAGAATACCCAGATCATAACAGCCACCCATGAATTTGTACCTCTTTATTCGAATATTAGGTCACTGTATGCACTCCTGCAGTTCTTACCACCTTCAAAGCGGACCACTGTTGAGCACTAAAAGATGTTTGTCCAGTAATAAAAGGTGTTATACTTAGCCGTGGTGGTCGATGTGATCAGTACCATGTAGAGCCGCTCTGAATTCATGCGATGGAACTTCAAACAATATGGAAGTCCTATAAACCACCATCGGGATGATTCCCTGCAGTGGTTTTTTAGTCCTTTCAAAAAGTTTGGCGGAATGAAGTGCTAACCAACGAGAGCGTGATTTTGTAATATTGCATATTATATATGCGTAATCAAATTTTTATGTGCGGAGGCCATACAGTCAGGAATCGGTATGCCAGTCAAGCACAATGGCCGAGAGTACTGAGAAAACCTTCCCAACGAAGCACCCACCTTGGATAAAGCATCGTGCCGTCGTGCATGAGACCGTGTGCATGCTGCACATCCTAGTCGACTTAACAATTTTTTTTATTTTTTTATTTTTATTTATTTATTTATTTATTATTTTTTACGAGTTACCGAATTAGCGATAATCGCATGGAGAGAGGTCATAACTTTTGGGGCAGGTGCTAGCTAGAGTTTCTTCGACTTCAGTTGTCGTACCTCACATGTTACGATGCTTGTCATATGAGGTCATGTCGTATCATGAAACGGAAGCATACGTAGTTTTCGACATGCTGCCCCATATACACTCTTCATTCTCCGATGTCCTTCAGAAGCAAATAAATAAATAAATAAAATAGAAAAAATTATATATCGAAATCATTTCTTGTCTACACGTCTGTGCTTATCTACCCACATGGGAGTCACGCTACGTTGCACATACACAGCATCAATTCTCTCAAATGGAAACTTTTTGATCGCCGTTGATACGTCGGCTATACTCAAATAAAATGGATAACTATCGTGACAAAAGATTTATACTGAATAACAGATGTTTCACATGGAACAAATGGAACTACTTATCAGAGGCACAAGCTGCGTTCGAAAAATCGGCAAGGAAATCGTAGCAAAATTGAGGACCAACACTGTCCTACGTGGATCCCTTTCATTGTGTCTTGCATTTTACATTACACATATACTATCCATCATCGATTTTAATCGATAGATCTCACAGACGGACTCCTAGAACTTGTAGCATGGTAAGGGGGGAGGTTAGTTTCACTACCGTCTAGAACACACTAAAATGTATAGTGACTTACGTTTTCTTCCAAACAATATTAATTTTGACTGTAGAATGGTTTCTTTTGGGAAAGTTGTCTGACAGCTTTTTATGGCCTTAAGAACATCGGCTGTCGACAAAATGGTAGATCTAAAAGCAAAAATACTGCCAATAAACCATTAAAATTGTTGTCATTTACTGCCTGTCTACAGGAGAAGGAAAACGAAACGGATGTCTCCTTTCACAATACGCTGCTGTTTATTAAAGTATTAAAGTCGCACACTATGAAGGCAGCGTGCAGCAAAAGTCCCACTGACGTGAAGTGGACTATGTACTAGGATGTAGAAATGACGTAGCTAGCAATCAACTCTGACAACAAGCAACGACATCTGCATTCTGTAAATAAGGAACATATTTCCTTAAGGTTAATTCTTCGAAAATTACATTTGAATGTAGTTTGTTTGAGCAAAAATCTCCCGCTCCCGTGTAAGAAGGAGAGACGTCGCATCACGTACCAGGATCGTTGAACGTCTAGACTGCAGTTTGTAATTTTGCCATTCTGCTGCTCTAGTTGGTCCCAGTGCAATAACTGCCCTGTAAAAATGGACACCATGAGGTGGGAACGGTCATACTCAGCTTGATGGAATGTCACAAGACCAGCGTCCGAGCCGCGGCGGAGTGGCCAAGCGCATTGAGCCGCTCTGCTCTGATGCGCGAGACCGTTCCCCGTCGGGGGTTCGAATCCCCCCTCGGGCATGAATGATGAATGTTTGTGTCGTCTTTAGTATAAGCTAGTTTATAAGTAGTTTATAAGTTTAGGGACCGATTACCCCGCAGTCAAGTCCCATAAGCTAAACAAACATTTGAACATATTGAACTAGCGTCGGGAAAGTTGTAATATGGTTTGCTCGGTGGTGAAGCATCATGTATTCGACAGAAAGGGTGGTGCACAGCATCTGGAGCGCCGCGGCTGTGGGGAGGATAGCCACTGGTGAAGCCTCCTGTGGAGCCGCAGCAGGGAGGGGCGCGCGACCGCGCGTAGCTCAGCGAGAAGGCCGACTTTCAGACGAATTCGGTTCTGCGTACAGTATAGCGACGGACATAGTCGTATGAGCAGGCTCCGAGGATCGCATTCATCATCATACAGACCCCATACCCAGCGTTCGGCGCACAACATACTCATTTCTGTGTCGCACAGTCGGTAAATTGGACAACAGCCATCAGACGCATGTCGTAGTTCAAGAGTAGCGTCTTTGATGCATCATCACACCTACTCGGTCCCGGGTTCGAACTCGGCCACTGCTTACATTTTGTATAAAAATCATGATCAATGGCAACCGATGGCTTCCTGAACACGAAGTCAACCTCGTTCCACTAACGACCTCGTCAAAGCGGGCAGAGGAGCGGACACAGTTCAAAAGCACTCTGTTGCCATTGGGATGGGAAAATGCTCCAAAAGACGAAGAATCAGCAAATGATGAACGGCACGAGAAGGTAATGAAAAGCGCTGCATTAAAGACACGTGATAAGTATACACAGAACATGTGCCCTCTAACCGAAAAAGTCAAATGATAATATCTCTACTAGAGAAAGATGCCGGAATGCCGGAAAAAAGCCCACATTCGGATCTCCGCGAGGGGACTTCCCATGGGAAGGTGAGCTTCAGAAAAAGGTTGAGTAATGGACAAATTGAAAGATTCTGCAAATAGGAACGTCGAATGTTTGAACTTAGTATGGAAGCTAGAAAAGGATAAAAGGAAAATGCAAAGTCAAAGTCTAGACATACTGGGGGTCAGTGAAACCAAATGCGTAGAAGATAAAGATTTCTGGTCAGACAAGTATAGCGTAAAAACAACAGCTGCCGAGGATTGTATAAGGGGTAGGATTTTTCATGAATAAGAAAGCAGGACAGAGAGTGAGTTACTGTGAACAGTTCGGTGATAGGGCAATTCTCATCAGATACGTATTCCGTAATAAATTTAGATGGTGAAAGGGAATACTCTGTTCAAGTACCAAAAATGTTCAAATGTTTAGAGAGCTTATGAGACTTAATTACGGGTTCATCAGTCCCTAAATTTACAAACTACTTATGAACTAGCTACAGCTAAGGACGGCACAAATATCCATGCCCGAGGGGGGATTCGAACCCCCGACCGTAGTGGCCGTGCAGACCGTGACTGGCACGCCTCAGATCACTCGGCCACCGCGGCCGGCATTCAAGCACCAAAAAACGAGAAGTTATATTTGGAAAAGAACTGGAAACAGGTAAAGGTTCTAGCTAGATTACATCATGGTCAGACAGATATTCCAAAATCAGATAGTGGACTATAAGGCGTATCCAGGAGCAGATATAGACTCAGCTCGCAATTTTCTACTGATAAAATGTAAACTGAAGTTAACGGAATCATCCAAAAGAACCAGAGAGGAAGAATAGTACTATGAATGATGGGACGCGTTCAAAGCACGCCAGAGTGTAAATGACACCATAAGAAATATCACAGCAGCCTGTTCAGATCAAGAGCAGTGGACATATCTGAAGTAACCAATTATCACCAATATTGTAAAGGCAAATTTATGTGAAAGGAAGGCGCTCCGAAGAAACTATGGATAAGACAAGAATTACCTCTGCTGATCGACGAAGGAAGGAAGGAGAAATATATTCAGGGAAACTTGAGGAACACAAAAATAAGTCATTTAGGAAAGAAAGAATTACGAGGAAAATCGTGAAGAACTCTGAGAGTAAATAATCGTCGTTATCACTGATTAAGCATAAAGAACCGTCAAAACAACTTTCCACTAAATTAAAAGCAAGGAGGGTGAACGAGTTATGTTTCATTGATTGGTTCGCACTATGACACTTGTTGATGGCCTAGCTTTGAAATCCGGAGCAATTTTCGGAAGGGTTGTGCGTCTGTCTCGCTGAACAATTCTCTTCAGCCGTCGTCGGTACCGTGTTTGTAAGAAATTATCACGGCCGCAGCGATGTCGGGCATTTGATGTTTTAGCGGAATCCAGATATTCACCGCGTACTCGTGAAGTTGTCGTACAGAAAATCCCCAACTCATCACCACCTCGGAGATGCCGTGTCCCAGATCTCGTGCGCCGAATCACTTAAATCACGATAATCTCTCATTGTATCAGCAGTGACCGATCTAACGTCTGCGTCAGACACCTGCTGTGTAGGCGTCGCGGATTTCAGCGCCGTCCGCTGACTGCTTACATGAAGCGCTGATAAAAAATGTATATATTATATATTTATGAGTCAGTGTACATGTTACTGTTATTACCGACAGAGACAAAGAAAAATTGTGTGCTGTGATAATGCGTGGTTTCGCTTTGTTTATTGCAGGCTATCTGAAGTACGATGGGAGGAAATGTAAACCATTAGACATATAGTTTCTACCATATAATTTCAAACAAGACAGGCGTATACAAAAGTTATCTGTTTTTTCCCCCTCACTGTCGGTTTTATATAAATTTCAAATGTTCAAATTTTTGTAATCCTTTGGGACCAAACTACGACTCTAGTCTTACAAACTACTCAAACTAAGTTAAACTAACCTAAGGACAACACACACATCCATGCCCGAGGGAGGATTCGAACCTCCGACGCGGGAGGTCGTGCGATCCGTAACGTGGCGCTCCAGACCGTTAGCATACTCCCGCGCGGCTTTATATAAAGGAGGAATGTTCTGTTTATTCATGAATAAAAGACTGTCTTTGTTGAAAAATCTGTTTTTTTTTTAATACAGTGTATTTTAATTGACATACAGCCATATCATACAGAAACAACAGATTTTTTACAACCAAGACAGTCTTTTATTCAAGATTTTCGACTTCACACGGTTGTTGTACCATGCCATAAAAATGGGAAGACTTTTACAATGTCGTGTTATTGGCTTTTAAATTAGAACACGGAATCTGAATCTTCGTAAATGTTCGAAGCTATCCTCAAAGAATCAGAAACTGGAGAAGGCATTTTCAATCTCCGTATCAACGATCCGAACCGATTTACTCATTCTTTCTATGCAACTTCGATTACCATTGAGTTTTAGTCTGGAATAAGAATAAATACCAAGGTAACATGACAGAGAACGGGCTGGAGGGGGGGGGGGGGGAATATGAATATAGAGGGGGGTGGGGGTGGGGGAAATGGACAGAGAGTTCGAGAGGAGATGAAGCAGAGAGAGAGAGAGAGAGAGAGAGAGAGAGAGATGAACAAGGAGTGCAAGAGAAAGACATGGGTAGAGAGAAGAGTGGAGGAGGGGGAGAGGGAAGGTGTTGATTATTTCCATACATATTTAGTAATTACGAAGCATTTCGGGATACACTAGTATATTGACATTTTATGAAAGTAGCGGTTAATATGTCCCCGTGTGCTCTTCCTAAATGATAAAGATGAAGGAGAAAGAGTTGTACAAGTGTGCGTAGATTAGTCTTTCAGTGAAAATCATACAGTGCTGTCCAGGGGGAAATGTCAACCAAAGCCGTTGCAGTAAACTGGAGTTTGAAATATAAGTTCGTACGTTGTCTACTGACAGACTGCAATACTTAGCACGGCTAGAAAATTAAAGTTTGTGATTCATTTTACTATGAGAAAATAAGAGAGACGTCCGAAAAATTTCTCAAGCATTATGTAGCAGACAGCTTTTATCCCGTACCACAGTTTACTAGTATATAATATCAGGGAACTATGACAAATTATGGCAAACGGATAGTGGGATATTTAAAAGTTCTTTATGGGCCACTTCTGCTCCGTTTGCCGTACAGCAAGATGTAAGACTAATGTGGCACACTGCTGTTAGTGCATGAAGGGAAGGTTAAATTTATGAGACGTAAAACATTTAAACTTACTACTCAGAAGTTACGATCATCAATTTCAACTCATGGCACATGAAGATTTCATACTCGTTTTCTTTAAGTGCCGTTGCTATAGTGACCATTCGTGAATGCAGAAAATGGTAGCAAAAGATCCGCAAAATCGTGGCTTATGTACAAACAGACCATAAAAGTAATTGTGGCGTACAAGAAATATGAGGTCTGCTCCTCGTTCAACAGACTAGCTCCAGTACTGTAACGTAACAACTCTTTAATCTTTTTCTCACTGCAACTTTGAAGCCTCAGTTACCCAATAGCTTCTTCCACGGCTTACTAGTTGTACTCTAGTGCCATAGATAAATAATTTCTTGGGGAAGGTCATCAGGTTTGACGTCAGTTCCTATTAATCATAGACATGGTTCTCAAGTAACTTGCATGCCATTTTAAACTGTTTCTCAATGTCTCAAAAATGTTCAAATGTTTGTTAAGCTTATGGGACTTAACTACGGGGTCATCAGTCCCTAAACTTACAAACTACTTATGAACTACTTACGAACTAGGACGGCACAAATATCCATGCCCGAGGGGGGATTCGAACCCCCGACCGTAGTGGCCGTTCAGACCGTGACTGGAGCGCCTCAGTCCCCTCGGCCACCGCGGCCGGCTTCTCAATGTCTATTAAACTTTTTGTCAGTTTTGGTTGGTCAAGAGTAGTATTGCTATTTATTTTTCGTTTTGGTGGCGTTTAGTTGTGCTTTTCTACGTGTTGTATTGTCAAATAAGTGATGGTTACTGAAATAGCTGAAGTTTTTAACAGAAATGGTGTTTACGCGTCACATCGAGATGGTTAACTACAGCTTCAACGTCGCTGGAGTGGAACTCTTTGACGACTGCTCTGTGTTTACATGTAAGGAGAATAACAATGAACTGCTGCAGTCACGCCCTTGTCATTCCAGTAATAACACAGCACGACACGGTCATTATGGGCGGATCGGTGAGTAAACTTTAACAAGGTCATAGGAGCAAATAGGACGTTCCGTTGCGTAAAGAACATTACCCAGACACGATCTAAGTAAACAACAGGTAACGTCTATGTGGACAGGGCGAGACAATCTAACTACCGATCTGTGTTATTATGAAATGTTGACGGTCACTAGAAAGTCTTCATCGGCTTCTTGCTGAGAACGAGCAAACGATGTGGAGAAGCTGGGTGTGAGCTTAGGCAGTGAGACGACAGGTAGTGGATAGAGTTGAGACGAGCCGGCGGCCGCGGCGGCTACCGGCGCTGGCGGTGACGTGTCGGCAAGTGATTCAGCGCGGGGCGGCGCGGCCCACCGCGCCATTGTCTCGCACAATGCCAGGTGTGGGGCCGCCACCCACCACCTGCTCCTCTAACGAGCCGACTCTTCGTTTTCCGGGGGCCCTTACGTCTCACACTTACACCTAACATGGTGCAAGTTTCAAGTCTGCCGTCCCATCTCCAGTCGACATCGATATCACTGAAGCATTAAATTCCACAACGAAACCCCGTCACGTAATTTGGTAAAGTATCATTGGAAATTCAGGTCACGTGTAAAGTATTCTAGCCTTAAAACACAATCAATACCTTCACTACGCTATAGTAACGATGATGCTACAGACGGTTCTGCTAAAGCAGAATTCCTTAACACAGCCTAACGAAATTTCTACACGAAAGAAGACGAAGCATATACTCCAGAATTGGTATCAAGGGCAACTGCCAGCATGCGTAATTTAGAAGTTGATACCCCTAGTGTATTAAAGCAACTTACATCACATAACAAAAGTAAGTCTGCCGGTCCCGATTGTACACTAATTAGTTTACATAGGAACCACAAAAAGAAGCATTAATACACATTTGACAGAGCATAAAAGAAATTGTCGCTTGGGACAGATCGACAAATCGGCAGTGGCGGAACATGTTTTCACGGAAGGAGATCACGAAATAAAATTTGGTGAGACAAGTGTGCTGGCGAGGACGTCACACTATTATACACGTATGTATAGGGAAGCAATTGAAATTCACAAACATCAGTACAATTTTAATCGTAAAGAAGAAGGATTAAAATTAGACAAGATATGGCGATCTACGTTGCATAAATCACGTGACAATCGATTGCTCGCAATCGATAAAACAGACGATAGACAGAGACAGCCACACATCGACGCCACGTGACGTGAGGCGGCGCCCTCTACGATCTTACATACGGAGCGGCCTCAGCCCCCAGCAGCCAGTCGTCGACTCAACCTCAGAAGATGTTCTCCGTAGTCGAGAACGAAACGTCAGGAGAGGAAGTTTTATAGATCGACCACGGCAACTCAGCCCGGAAGTGTTTACTGATGAAGACGCCGGCCGTGAAAGCCTTCATGGGATGACTAATTAGTTTCTTTTCAGAGTATGCTGATGCAATAGCTCCGTACCCAGTTATCATATAGCCGCTCGCTCAGCAAACGTTGCATACTTAAAGACCGGTAAAGTGGCCAATATTAATTACAGGCCTAAACGTCGGTTTGCAGCAGGATTTTAGAACATATATTTATCTCAAATATTATGAACTACCTGAAAGAGAACGACCTATTGACCTATAGTCAACACGGATTCACAAAGTATCACTCTTGTGAAACACAGTTACCCCGTTACTCACACTATGAGTGCTATCGACAAGGGATCTCAAACAGATTCCGTATTTCTAGATTTCCGGAAGGCTTTCGACACTGTACCTCACAAGGGTCTTCTAATCGAACTACGTGCTTTGTGGTATATCTCCACAATAGTGTAATGGTATACGTGATTTCCTGTTAGAAAGGACAGAGTACGTTATAATTGACGGAAAGTCATCGAGTAGAACTAAAGTGATATCTGGCGTTCCCAGGGAAGTGTTTTAGGGCTCCTAACCTGTCTTATTTTTATAAACGATTTAGGAGACAATCTGAGTAGCTCCATTAGACTGTTCGCGGATGATGCTGTCACTTACCGGTTAGTAAAGTCACCCGAAGATCAAAAGCAACTGCAAAACGATTTAGATATCTGCAAAAATGTTCGAATGTTTGTAGAACGTTTGGGACTTAACAACGCGGTCATCAGTCGCTAAACTTACAAACTACTTATGAACTAGCTTATACTAAAGACGGCCCAAACATCCATGCCCGAAGGGGAATTCGAACTCTCGACGGGGAACGGCCTCGCGCATCGTAGCCTAGCGCCTCAATGCGCTCGGTCGCTCCGTCGCGGCTAAAATATCCGCATGGTTCAAAACATGGCCATTGACCCTTAATACTTATAAGTGTGAAGTCATCCATATAATCACTAAAAGAAGCCCGTTAAACTTCATTTACACGATAAATCAGTCAAATTTAACTAAAAACTTAGGAGTATTAATTACAAACAACTTAAATTGGAAAGAATACATAGAAAATATTGAAGGGAAAGCAAATGAAAGACTACGTTCCGTTGGCAGAACACTTAAAAGATGCAACATTTCTACTAAAGAAACTGCCTGCACTACACTTGTGCGTCCTATTTTGGAGTACTGCTGCGCATTGTGGGATTCGTACCAAGTGGGATTGACAGACGATTTAGAGAAAGTACAGAGAAGGGCACCTCGTTTTGTATCATCGCGACATATGACAGAGAGCGTCACGGAAATGATGAAAGGCGTTACTCGTTGCGACAAGATCTGTTTGCGGAATTTCTTTCGCCAGTTTTCTCTTCCGAATGCGAAGATATTTTATTAGCACCCCCTACATAGGAAGACATGATCATGAAAATAAAATAAGAGAAATCAGATCTAAAACGGAAAGATTTAGGTGTTCCTTTTTCCCGCGAGCTATTAGAGAATTGAACCGTAGAGAAACATCATAAAAGCGGTTCGATGAACCCTCTGCCATGCACTTCAATGTGGCTTGCAGAGTATTTATGTACACGTAGATGTAGATGTTGATTAGTTGCATTACATCTCAATCGGGATAAGCCACTGCTTTAACCAGGGAGCTATTCAACTATCCCGAAAGAGTACCACGGGTATAAAAGTATCAGTGGCTTTTCCAGACAACACGTTACGTATTGTCACAACACTCTTCGCTATAAAATTGTTGTACCAAGTACGATAAATTAAGATGAAAGTGGTCAAGAATCCAAAGATTGGTTTCAGCACCACACTGATTTATTAGAATGGTCCTCTTGGAGTTGCAGGAAGATCTGCAGCGTATTGAAGCATGCTGTATGGAATGACTACTGAGCCTCAAACAAATGCTAAGTGCTGCGTTTAAACATATAGAGCTAGCTGGCCCGGGTATTTATTTATTTATTACTGCCTTGAGTTAGTACTTCTCCTACCACTTTTCTCTGTCTCTCTCAGCCGCAGCAGAATAGCCGTGCACATTAAGGCGCCCAGTTGCGGTGCGCGCGGCCGTTCGCTGTCAGGGTTACGAGTCCTCCCTTGGGCAAGGGTGTTTGTTTTGTCCTTAGCATAAGTTACTTTAAATTAGGGTAAGTGGTTTGTAAGCCTAGGGATTGATGACCAACGTAGTTACGTCCCTTTGATTTACAAACATTTGAACTTTTTTTGTCCATCTCATATTTCCTAAAAACGTGTTATATTTATCGGAGAAAACGTAAGAAATAAGGTTGTCTTGCATAATGTACAAAATTATATGTGCAGTATCCAAATGCAGTAATCAAAATGCTAGAAACTTATTGAGTTATACGTTGTACAACTGTATAATTTTTCAGGTATTTATTCATTTGTATAAGTGCTGTATGTCTGTAAAAACTGTTGTGAATATAATTAGTAGTAAATAAGTAATTGATTAAAACTTCTTGTGTGATTGGGCGGCTTTACATAAAAGTTATTGCTTATGTGCTCATATCCCATGAACTAAGTGTCGTGCTGTGATACAATTTCGAAGGTAGATTGAGCTATATGTGTGTATTCTGCCTGTAAAATTTCCTGCAGCTACAATTGTAGGAATTATAAATTGTAACGTCATACCGAATGCCGTAGTTTTAGTCCATGAACAGCGGAAAGGTAGTAAACGAGAAACTTTTTTTCCTTTTATAATTTTGCTATAGTTGTCCACGAGAAAAAGGTCAATAAAGGTTTGAAATTATGTTTAAAGTTTGTTGCAAGTCATAACTACTCTCATTCTCATACAGTGTGTGAATAAAGTTTCGTCACTTTATGTATCAGTTTTTTGCGATGCCTATTGTTTATGACGTTATATCTCAATGTGTCGTATGTGATTCTTAACCCTGCAGGAGCTGTTACCTCACGGTAAGGGATATGTGTATCAAATTTGATTGAAATCGGTCCAGTGGTTTAGGAGAAAACGTGAAATATTGTCGCGTGATGTAGTAGTTTTTCTTGCATCTCATTGTTTATGACGTCATATCTCGTGAACTATGTACTGTACGTAGCCCTTACATTTACGCCGACCATCCACATAGATTGAAGCTTAACAAAACTGTAGATTTGTATGTAATACACACACACACACACACACACACACGGATACGGACACGGACACTCTAATATACAGAATGAAATGAAACGACCACATAAAAATTAATTTGGGCAAGTTAGATGCCGGACTGAGATTCACTAAAAATAGTGTAGATTCTCAATAGGTTACAAAACATTCTTTCGGCCGAGTACTGCTTCTCAGTGTGGGATTCGTACCAGATAGGGTTGATAGAAGATCCAACGGAAACAGCACACTTCGTTACTGGCTCATGTAGTAAGCGCCAAAACGTCACAGATCGGGAAATTCCAGAGGCAAGAGAAACGTTCTGTTCGCGGTACGGGCTTCTATCAAAGTTCCGTGAACATACATTTCCCGAAGAGTAAAACAATATATTGCTTCTCGCAGAAAGTCCACAAGGATAAAATTAGAGAGACTAGAGGCTACATGGAGGAATACCGGCAGTTGTGTTTTCTGCGAACTAAACGGAACTAAAATAGGAGGAGAAAGTGACACTGATACACCAAGTGCCCTCCGCCACACACCGGAAGTAGATGTGGAGAATGTTCATAAATGGGTGAGTATAGCTTTGCCTTCCTCCGAACTTTTGACTGACTTACCGTTATAGAGGGATTTTCAGTTTAGATTCACGTGGGTTCCGACAACGGTGCAACTTGTCATTTCACATAAACAACGTTACAAGACGGGAAGGAAGTATTAAGTGATTTAAAAATCGCGGGATTTACCTTCAGATTTGTAGTTCGGCACTTTATCACTTAGCCATCGAGCCACACTCAGGACAGCAACCACGAAATTTTGTTGTTTATACATTCTATAGTAAAAAGAAACAATATTAAATTTGGAGGTGATTCTGTGGTATAGGGAATGAGAAAGTTAGGACGCTGAGCTGCCTTCTTTATAAGCAGCAATCGAGTAGATTTAGATAACAGATACGCTACTCCGTATTGCTCAGTCACTATTCTAATGGCCTGCGGAAGAAGACATTCCAGTCTCTAGCTAACTCATAACAAGGTATTTTCAACGGTTGCAGCCGTGGATATCGTGCTGTCCAGTCGAAAACTTCTACTGCCAACTGTACTTTTCATCACTTTAATCTGTGTGTTGTTTACTGTAGTCCACATTCTCTATTCAGTACATTATTCATTCCGTTCAACAGTTCCTGTAATTCTTCATTTTTAGTGGCAATAGTAATGATGGGAACAGAGGTTTGATGTGGGGCTGCAACTTTTGGAGTAAATGTCATTCATGGCCACCATCTTTAAATTCGCCATTTTTTATTCAAGACTTATCTTCCTTTTTTTATTATGGGAACGGGGGCGTATGACACATCAAATAACACACGCTTGAGCTCAAGAATTTAGTAGTGTAATTTGATATTGTCTATCTTGTACAGTTAAGTTGTTAATGTTCAAAATTGGGATTTTACCTTCATACCGAATGCTACAACACCTGTTGTACATGTTCTACGTGTTGTCCATCCAGCGCAATGCACAACTGTAGTCGCCACAATCACTCAGACTGCACACGGAGGAGAGTGTCTCCTGAAATTTGGTCACAGGAGTGTTGTATGCGTTCCTCCAGGTGTCTCAAATCACGGATGCTCTCAGCATACACTATCTGCTTAACGTGTCCCAATAGATAAAAATCAAGGGGCGTGAAGTCGGCGGATCTGGGCGGCCACTCCACGGGACCAAGGCAACCAGTTCATGTCCCTGGCAGTTGTTCATCCAACCATTCACGGGCATCAATGCCATAGTGTGGAGGTGCTCCATCGTGCTGAAAATAAGATAGGAAAATACCGTCAGCGCTAAGTGTGGAAGGGAACACAAGGTCCTGCAGCAACATCAGATACTGTGGTGCAGATAAGGTGTTGTAAATGAAAAATGGCCCAATGATGCGGTGTCCCATATGCCACATACACCATCACCTTCACTGGACTATGTTCTCCAGCTGGGGCTACCCATTTCGGATTTGCATCACTCCAGTATCGACAATTATGTTGATTAACCTCCCCATTCAAAGTGAAATACGCCTCGTCGCTGAACAGTATGCCCTTGGCAAACGAAGGGTCCAGTTCGTGTTGTTCAGTAGCCCACAGGCAGAACTCCAACCGGCTATGAGGGTCATCCTCGTTAAGTTTATGTTGCACCTGCAGCTTGTAAGGATGCCACTTATTGGTGTGCAATAGCCGATCAACGGAGATTTGGCTTATTCCACATGCTAGGGCCACATGATGGGTACTTCGTTTAGGACTTTTCACAGATGACGCAACAACCGCAGTTGCAGTTTCCTCATTGGCGACAGTCCTCGGTCGCCCACTACGTGCCCCATCTTGAATAGAGCCCGTCTCCCGGCTTTTGGTGATCACATGAGCCACCGTGTTGTGCGATACCGGTTCTCTGTGTGGCTGCAGTCTGTTGCTGTCAGCTGCTATTGTTAGATAGTTGCGTTCCCCTGATATGAGGATGATTTAGATCTTCTGTTCACATGTGAGGCCCATTTTAGATCACCTGGAACAAAGAGGGACATGAGTGAGTATCAAGGTAACTTTGAAAATTAATAACTTTCAAACTGTACAAGACAGGCAAAAACAAATTACACCACTAAGGTCTTGAGCTCAAGCGGATGTTATTTGATGTGTCGTACACCCTCCTTCCCATTTAAAAAAATGACTTGAATCCAAAATGGCGGATTTAAAGATGGCGGCCATAAATGACATTCACTCCAAATGTTTCGTCCCTACATCAAACCTCTGTTCCCATCATCACTTTTCAATTTTCCTTTTAATCTTCCAACATATGAAGGTGTCCAAGTAGTTTTGACTTGCACTGTATATATGAAATCTGGACGTGTGCATCCTTCCATTAACTATCCCGGGGGAATGTTTAAACTTGTACAACATGGGTGGACAACAATAGGTTTCATCTGATTTGCGGAAGAAATTCAGTGGGGAAAGAGACAGAAAGAGAGAAAAAGGGGGGGGGGGAGGAGGGAGCTATTGTAAATACATAAATAATGTTCAAGAGGTGTAAATAAACGAAAACGTATTAAGTGAGCATCAAATTAATATTCTTTCAAAAACGCTTGTTTTGAGGAATGTGATGGAGTATTGGGAAAAGGGTGTGAATTACATCGGTGCGTTACTCCATAAGTGGAGGTGGCCCACGAGCTTATAGTGGCATGTGAATCCGGCCCACGGGCCGTGAAAGGTTGCCCACGCCCTGTAAACAACAACGAATACTATAGACTCATCAATATTTGAGAATAATTTAGAGATACAAGACGCGTAGTGTGCAGTGCTGTCGTATCGAGTGTACAGCGGCTGACGCAGCAACAGGAGAACTAAGTTTATCATGCGTCACGCGCGCCAATTAACCATTTAAAGCATGACTTTTTATTTGAAGCTATAAAAGGTACCACGATTTATGTATAGTGCGTATATACTGAGAAAAATATTGGAAAAAAAATCCTTAAAATTATTATGCACTACTAGCAACTAAAAGTTCATAGCTGGTTAGCTATATAGTGCTTCCATGTGTACCCCACGTAATGAATATCACTATTGTGCCTCTCATCTTTTAAGAAAGTAGCTCATAATGCAACAGTAGTGTGCGATTGCCTATTTTTTACATGGCAAAGGAGGAATATTAATGTAAAAAACGCATATGATAAGAGTAACTCAGTGCAACTGTCGAAATGATTCAGTAGCACTCTGCAATTTATAATTCTAGGAAGAGCTACTAGCAAATGTAACACTATGTATACAGGAAGCTACAAATGAATTTGCGGAAAAATGTTGATCAGTTTGGGATGGAAAAATAAGGTATGTAGCTGGTCAGCTACACTAAGCATTAAAGCGTTGACACGCCTGGTGCTTCAGTACCACTTGATCTGTAAATGTCACCTTTTCACTTACTCGATAGGCACAGTTTCAACTATAAATCTTAAGAGAATAGGAAAACTCTAAGAGGGAGTACATTTTTTTTTAAATTTCCGGCGGTTTATATTAATGAGACAGTAGTCACTGTCTGTATGATCGAATGGATGCTAGAATCAGCGCATTCATTGCAGGCCGTGGGGGCTACAACATGTACACCTGGTGCTTCAGTACCACTTGAACTGTAAATTTCATCTTTTCACTTACTCGATAGGCACAGTTTCAACTATGAATCTTAAGAGAATCGGAAAACTTTAAGAGGGAGTACAATTTTTTTTTTTTTTTTTTTTAATTTCCGGCGGTTTAGATTAATTGAACAGTTTGAGGAGAGGATTGGGAAAAGAACACTGATAGGGAGACGTGGAAGAAGGCAGGCACAATGAAGAGATGGAGAAAGACGGATATGGTCAAGAAGAGGGGGAAGAGGAAATAGGCAGACAAGGGAAAACGAGGAAGTGGATGGCAGAAGGAAGGAAATGGAAAGGAAATTGGCAGAGATCAGGAAATTGTAAATGGATACATCAGACACGATATCTGAAGAGTGAACTATTAATTGATCTTATCCCTAAAGAAGTATGGGCACAACTTGAATTTATGAGATGTTTGTTGTGTGAAATATAGAGACGTCGATATACGTTGAAAGAAAACTTAATTCCTTCGAGTTAGTTATCTTTAGTCTTCCATTTTAGAAAATTATTCTGTACAACCATCCGCAACACAAAAAAATTGCTACTTTGAGTTTGATGAATATTTTCTGCTGTTTCTCAGGCGATTTGGGTTCGTTTGAAGTGGATGATTATGTGCTATTTGACACTGCAAACTAATCTTCATATATTTGTCTTTATACAACAGAAAATAGCTATAATACTCAGTACATCTTATTAATGTTAATTTTTTAAGCTGAAACGTTTCCCTCAAAATTGTTACGTAATTTTCCTGTTTGATGAGTCTACTATTACATGCGATAATTTCACTTGGAGTAAGACCATCAATGTGGCAGTTTTCACCGAATATTGTCGTATATTTGCTGGTCCACATCGCAGTTGTGCAATAAGGTATCATTAAGAAGATCAAGGGAATGTCATCCTGAAATATTGATTGCTAAACTTGTGCTCCATCTGTAATTACCCCAAAGTACACGAAACATGAAACCCTAAAAGTGAATGGTGTGCGTATAATCTGCGAGGTCATTACAACTGAATGTAAGGAGCCGAACTGTGTCACAGAAAGTATCGATAATAATGCAACCGACTCCTCCCCCCTTGTTGTTCTCCACTTTAGGCTCCTTTGCGCGTTCACGCCTTTTGTTGTGACGCCTAATGATGGAATGGGGGACTGATGACCTCCGTAGTTTTGTCCCCCTAAAACATCCTAACAACAACAATGCAACCGGCCGGCCGCGGTGGCCGAGGGGACTGAGGCGCTCCAGTCACAGTCTGCACGGTCACTATGGTCGGGGGTTCGAATCTCCCATCGGGCATGGATATTTGTGTCGTCCTAGTTCGTAAGTAGTTCATAAGTAGTTTGTAAGTTTAAGGACTGATGACCCCGTAGTTAAGTCCCATAAGCTGTACAAACATTTGAACATTTGAACAATGCAACCGACCACATTTATTTCGTTTCTTTATTGAATAACGTGCTGCATTTGGGACCTTGCGGCTTCATCGTAAGATGCACCTTATTTACATCCGATCTTGAGTAAGTAAGGTGACGAAATGTTCTGCACGAAATGATGGACCCACAGGATGCGTTTCGTGGGCAAATGCTCTGCCAACTGAACTGGCCTAGTACAGGACCCGAGTTCGGGAAAGGTTACTGTATTTACTTCGACAAGTGGTACACTAGACCAGATTTGCTTCTCAAATCAAGGAGTAAGAACGTCGACATTTTCAGCGCAATGTGGCAAAACAGATAAATTCCGCGAATTCACGACAAAACAAAACCTGAGGAATCGCGGTTACGAAGCTCTGTACATAATGAATCTGATGTTACTCAAATTTTCAAATGTTTGTGAAGCTTATGGGACTTAACTGCGGGGTCATCAGTCCCTAAACTTATAAACTACTTAAGAACTAACTTATACTAAAGACAACAGAAACATCCATGCTCGAGGGAGGATTCGAACCGCCGCGGGGGAAGCCGCGCGATCCGCAACGTGGCGCTCCAGACCGCTCGGCTACTCCCGAAAAAACAGTGGTGTTGGCATCTTTATATATAAAGCAGAGTGTCCGTATGTTTCGTATGTTTGTGTGTTTGTTTGTACCGGGTGATAAAAAGTCAGTATAAATTTGAATAAACTTGAATGTAGATAGATAAATAAATAAATAAAAATTGACACACATGCTTGCAATGACATGGGGTTTTATTACAACTAAAGAAAAGCAAAGAAAAAAAAAGAAGAAGTTCAAAAAAGTCCAAGGATGGCAATAATTAGCATAACAAATTAAGACAAAGCAAAGATGATGTTCTTCACAGAAAATGCTCTATATGTTCACCATCATTCCTCAACAATAGCTGTAGCCGAGGAATAATGTTGTGAACAACACTGTAAAGCATATTCGGAGTTATGGTGACGCATTGGCGTCGGATTGTCTTTCAGCATCCCTAGAGATGTCGGTCGATCACGATACACTTGCGGCTTCAGGTGACCCCAAAGCCAATAATCGACAAAGGTCTGGGGACCTCGGAGGCCAAGCATGACGAAAGTGGCGGCTGAGCACCCGATCATCGCTAACCGACGCGCGCAATAGATCTTTTTTCGAACTTTTTTTTCTTTATGTTCTAATAAACCCTATGTCATTCCAAGCCTGTGTGTCAAATTTTACCTCTCTTTCTACATTATTCCGTACTTGATTATGTTTTGAAATTTATACTGACTTTTTGATCATCCGGTATGTACGTATTGTATACATATTTTGCGTACGTAAGCTTCAGTCCACGAGGATGGTCGCCGTAAGTGTTAGGATCACGTACAACACATTTTTCACGAGATATGACGTCATAAACAATGAGATACGCGAGAAACTGCTACATCAAACGACAGTGTGGCATGTTTCCTCCTAAATCAGTGGTCCAATTTCAACCAAATTTGGTGCACATATTCCTTAACGTGAAGTAACAATGCTGTCGAGGTAAGAACTACATACGACAAATGGTGCAGGAGATGCAACGCCATAAACAACAGGAGTTCGAAGAAACTGCCACATAATGCGACGAGACTTTATTCACATACCGTATTAGAATAACAGTACTTAGCAACTTTCAACAAACTTCAAACATAATTTCAATCTTTTATCGAACTTTTTCTCGCTGACAACCGTAGCAAAATTACGAAAGAAAAAATGTTTCTCGCTTACTAGTTTTCCGCTGTTCATGGACTAAAACTACGGCATTCGGTACGATGTTACAATTTATAATATCTACACTACAAATTGTAGCTTGAGGAAATTTTACAGTCAATATACACATATAGCTAAATGTACCTTCGAAATTTTATCACAGTATACACATATTTCATGAGAAATGAGCACATAAACTATAACGTTCATAGAAAACCGCAGTATCGCCCATCAAGTTTTAATCTATTGCTTCTTTACTACTACTTTTATTCCTAAAAGATTTTACAGACATACAGCACTTATACAAATGAATATACACCTGAAAAATTATACAGTTGTTCAACTAATAACTCAATAAAAATGAGATCGTGCAATAAAAACTCAATAAATATGAAATCGTGCGAATTTTATAAGCTATTTGTGTTTTGATTGCTATCTTTGTTTGGATTCTGCACGTATAATTTTATACATTATGCAAAGAGCCTTTATTTCTTATATATTTTCCGATAAGTATAAAATGATTTTAGAAATAGGAGATGGGCAGAAAGAGAAGGGATAGGGAAAGGACTAACGCAAGGCAGGAATAAATAAATAAATACCAGGGGAACGACGGGTTTTTAGCTAGTAGATTATACAAAGAAAGATTAAGGCGTGGACTGTGGTGATTCACCGTTGCCAAGCTACTAAAACGCCTATACCAAATTGAATGAAATGTAAGATGAAGGTTTTTCACTATCGACGATATATGTTTCAGCCTGTACGTACTGTAGTTATATATATATATATATATATATATATATATATATATATATATATATATATAACACCAAATGCGACTCGTGACATCCAGGCAGTTTCCAGAATTTTTGCTAAGCACAATAGAAAAAAACCAATACGGAGGTGTGGATTATACACGAGAGCGACTTACGAAGAAAGACACCTTAGTGGTGCGTAAAATTTAAAGATTCTCCCTATGCAATCCCAAATGTTTTAAAATATTTCCGTACAAACTGAAATCATTTAAATGAATTCCGCGTTTCCTCTAAATTTAATATTACATGTGTTAATAGTAATGTATGATTTACAAAGTTAACAAAAACCAATCCGTTTTGAGTGTTCTGTTGGGGACTAGATTGGTTTTTCTGTTACGTAAGGCTACAGGGTAATTTTTTTTTTTTTTTTTAAATCCAGGTTCCCTGAATTGTCGTTGCCATGTAACAGTGAAGAACGTCGTTCGAGGTATCCGTAGTTGTTAGAACTAAGCACTTAACACGAGTGTCTTCCCTGGCCGCTGACATCGACTTACGTAAGCGAGCAGGAAACAGAGAGCGTGGCTGCCCAGACCAGCGGCAGTTCGCAGAACTGGAGGAGTGTGGAAGCGGCCATGTGATTCAACTGCCGTCTTGATGTGGGTAGTTCAACGAAGCTGCTCTCCTGTTATTTGGGTTGCGACACGTCTGTCATCTATTGAAGGTATTCAAAAGCAGATACTCGGCCGATGTATAGTCTACCTGGACTATCTAATAATATATGATCCGTCATGCAGCGTCAGATGCCTTCTACGATCTTGCTACAGGTACTACGACAGCACTTTAAAAGCATCAACGCGTTATACGTCTTCCTGGTATCAAGTATTGTCGAAGACCGGCGCCACAGAGGTTTTACTGGGTTTCCTTTCAAATCTTTGTAAAGACTTAGCCATGTCAGTGTGCTGTTTTGAGTATGAACTAAAAGCCCGCCTCATCTTTGAACTGAACTGGAAACCACACCAGCGTGACCAGATATTTTAAGGAGATAACAACAAACCTGGATTATATTAGTCCCAGCAATATGAACCATAATTATGATTAAATATTTCTTAAGCTTTCGCGCGCACTTGTTTATCACTCGCTACATACCGCTGCAGCCACTTAACGCCCGAGCGGTAAGTGCTTAACAGCGGTGTGACAACAACACCATTTGTGGGGTATGTAACGCGAGGGAAGGGACGTGGACACACGTGCACTACATGTTTTTAAATCTTGTTCCAAAAACAATTCATTCTGTTTGAAAGAAATAGGTAATATGAGTGTTTAATGCGTCAACATCAAACACATATATGTTCAGTATAACTTCATTTTACATACTTACTTTACACGATCAGGCACAGAAAATCACGCAAACTACAAGCTTCCTGAATGATTCTGCAGCGGAGTGTGTTCTGATATGAAACCTCCCGGGAGATTAAAACTGCGTGCCGGAACCGGAATTCGAGACTGGGACATTTGCCTTTCACAGACTGGGCTATATAGACTGGGCTATTCCGTCACACTTCACGACCCGTCGCCGCAGCTTTACTTCCGCTAGAACCTCGCCTCCAACTTTCAAAATTTAACAGAAGTTCTCCTTTCTTTCAGTAGTGCTAGTAGTGTGAGGTTTGCAGAACTTCTGTGAAGTTTGGAAAGTACGAGTCGAGGTACTGGCGGAAATAAAGCGATGAGGACGACCCTTGAAGCATGTTGGGATAGCTCAGTTGATAGAGCGCTTTCCTGAGAAAGACAAAGGTCCCAGGTTTTAAGTCCAGTTCCGGCACACGGTTTTATCTGGCAAGAAGATACAAGGCTTCTAGCCACGGTGGAGTAGCCGAGCGGTCTAAGGCATCTTGCTGCGGAGCGCGCGATTGCTCGCCGTCGGAGGTGCGAGTCCTCTCTGGGGCATGGGTGAGTCTGTTGTCCTTTGGGTAGTTTACCTTAGTTTAAGTAGTTTGTAAGCTACGGACTGATGACCACGCAGTTTGGTCCGATAGATTTACAAACATTTGGACAAGGCTCCTACTCTAATGAACTCTGTTTCAGCCTTCTGTCAACAATCGCCCTCTATGCGCATGCAGAAAGACATGGATTACACATATCCACGTTTCCAACACCTTCCTAGTGGCCTTCTTCCACAAGGAATGAAATCTCATGGATTTAAAATGCCATTTGACTGCCTGTATAAGCCTGGTGACTCACATTAGCCATGCTATATCTGCTCTTTTGTGGATTTCGTAGAACTCACAATTATGTCACAGGCTCCATTCTTCAGTGATCTAATCTGGTACGGGACCACAGATCATCCGTAAGATACTCCACTGAGGAACGAGAAGGTTATGTAAGGTTTTTTTTTCGGGCGCTCCAAGTTTCGCAACTGCATATCCTAACCGGTTAGATCAGTGTTTTTTTACAGTAGGAGTCCCTAAGTCCTTGAGACTGCGCGATTTAAAGAACTGATTCATACAAAGCATTCGGCTTGGATCGTCGCTTTTATTTTTGCCTCAAGCGAGGTATTTTCTTTAAGGAGTACCCCACGATATCGGGTTCCAACTGCCAGAGTCTAGAGGGAATTTCTTGAATCAGCACGAGTCCTGCTCACCACCAAATACTCGGCAAACGATTGATGTGCAAGGAGACCGATCCTGCTCTCTGCCGCCCCACCTTGTCGCTCGCCCGCTTCAGTTCAAATGTTTGTAAAGTCTATGGGACTTAACTACGGGGTCATCAGTCCCTAAACTTACAAAATACTTATCAACTACCTTATACTAAGAACGGCACAAATATCCATGCCCGAGGGGGGATTCGAACCCCCTACCGTAGTGGCCGTGCAGATCGTGACTGGAGCGCCTCAGTCTCATCTGCCACCGCGGCCGGCCCGCTTCAGTTCCTCCTTTGATCTGGATAACGGGGTCACGTCGCCGGAAGAAACCAGATGTGTATTATTGTCTCACGCTTGCCTCGATCCCCTCGTAGCTCTTATGGGAAACTTTCCTCGTTATCTTTCAAGGCGCCAGGCTGAGCAATATCAGTGATACGCCCTCCCCTTATGTAAAAAGTGTGTCTATACAAAAGCACTCCGTGACTTGTATTTGAAACACTATAATAAGGCAATTAATCACACTCTCTATATGGATGCATCTATTACAAGCACATGGAGGTCTTCGCCGAAATCCTACATTTTCTCGGAGATATGTCTGAGAACAAAGATGTTGTCCACAGTCGACTGGCCCTTACAATGCATAGCAAGAATATAATTTAACTAGCTTATATGTCCGTGATTCGGAAGGGTTGTTAAAGAAGAACCTGTGTATATCATGGTTTTAGGATTCCAGACCTAAGTCAGCAAAAACAGCATCCTTGTTGGATCGCTTGAAACTGAGTTTATTGACAAATCAGTTTTCTTAGCCAAGATGTCAAATTTAAGTAGAAGTCATTGTCGAAAACGCCGAATGTCCATAAAGTTTTCCATACAAAAAGTGAAATTAATTTAAGTCCGTACTCCGGAACAATGTAAATTTAATGTTAGTTTGTGTTCGTAAAATTAAGACTGCGATGTGGAATTGTCTTTTTGGCGTAAACTTCTGAAAACACTTCTATCGTTAAGATGAAAAATAGTAATAGTAATAACAACGCCATGTATTGGTTCTATGGTGTAGTACTAAACTGTAAGTGTTTGCTGAAGTATTAGTACGTTGCAGTGTTCCACTGGGGACGGTATAGTTATTCTGTATGTAGTGCTCCCTGTTATCGAAAACTCGACGAATGCTGAAAGTCTGGTAATTAAATCAACAGAGCAGTTCATGTCTGTTTAAATAAAATGTCATGGTGGTGTCAATGTGCGACAAAGTAAGTTGAAGGAAGGCCGTCAGCTGATCGTCTGCATAGAATTTCCCATTAAATATAGTATTTCCAGTTAATTGTTTTGACGTGTTAGCAGCATCGGCCACTCCTTCACCTAATACATGTCCCCACGTCCTGCAGTGATTACTTCGTAAAGCACGAAATTGAAATCGACCTTCTGAAATAGAACTATATATTCAGAACACTAAGTACAATTTTCTCTGCAAAAGAAAATGTTTGTATCTAACTTAATGTAGTCCGCACCAAAAGTAAGTAATTTCAAATTTTAATCTCAATATTGTACGGAACAATTATGAAAGCAGAGAGGTTTCTGATGAGTTTGTTACTCGCGTGTGTGTATTATCTCTAGTGGCAGGCACAAAGCAGAAATATCTCTGGAGTGAACATTCAAAAGCGCAGAACAGTTTTGGTGTCCTGAACATTAAGGTGGAAATGTCACGTAATATTGGGAAAAATTTATTAATCGCTGACTTTATCTTGGCCCTTCACTGTTCGGTTAAGATGGATAACTATGTATAAATGGCTTTTTAGCGACGCTTCCTCAACTTTCTTGTTGCTTCTGTGACACATTTATTTAGATATTATTTCATGTTATGTGGTTGCTCTGCGAAAAGGAGGTGGGGCTTCATTGCAGCTAGTGCAGTACAAACCGATCGTAAGAGCAAATAAATGTGTGGAAAGTGTGGATTTGTCTCAATATCACTTGGGAATTCCAACTTAATGTTGAGAAGAACGCAATGCACACTCCATGGATATTTCTTCCATGCACAATTCAGTGGTTATACCCGTCGAAAGATGCACTTCTTTTCTTTCCATGACATTGCAAAGCATTTGAGATACAGTTAGGAATAAAAAAGAAATTTGCGCCCTACCTGGGTTAAATTTTACTTGCAGTGGCAGCGATTTAGTTTGCTATCGTTGGCAACTAACTATTCGCTTTAGGAGGATGATTAATTTACTGACCAGACAGCATAAATTATTTATTTCGTCGGGAACATAAAGAGCTATTCCCCTCATTCTACGTGACTGAGTTTTTAAAAAGCATTCAACGGCTCTTGCCAACATCAGCACACAATGCCGCCGTCATAAGTAAAATTGTATCCCTTCTTGTAGTGTATTACACCATAGTTATGAGAATGTAAAAGAAAAACGCAGCAACGCCATAATTAGTTCTTTGGTGTAATATGTAATTAACGTCACCTCACGTTGTTCTTCCCTGTATTATGGCACTCAAAATGTAATGAGAATACACCGAAATCAAAAAGGGGACTACATTAATTCGATTTTTCTCGCAAAGAATTCTTATGTAAATTAGAGTATCGATAGACGCGAAGGAATGTCGTTATGTTTTTAATTCAAATGTTCCCTGTCAAAAGAAGCAAAGAAACGTCTTAAGCAGTTAATGTACAAAGTGTAATCAGCAACTCGCTGTTCAATGTTAGTTTGTATTTGCAGAGATAAAATTGCGCCTCTTAATTCAAAATACTTCTGGCACTGAGGGAATATGCACTACACGATCATGTATTGTTTCTTTGCAGCACTACAAAACCAACAGCACCTTTAGTGGTTCATTGCTGCTCTCGGGCATAATCACCGAAAAAGATTTTAAAAAATATTGAAAAATTCAGCAGCGTCAACTATTAGTTTTATGGTGCACTACGTAACTAACAGAGCCTCTGTTTGATCTGTACTGTACTATCCAGTTTTCTAGGCATTACTAAACAGAACGGACTCAAGATGTAATAAGTACGCACCGAAATCAGAAAGGAAACTACATAAACTCGTGTTTCCTCGCAAAGAATTCTTAGTAGATGAAAACATCAATAGACGCGAAGGAATGAAGGAACGTCGTTATGTTTTAAATGAAAATGATACCCGCCGATAGGAGTACTTTTTTCTTTCCATGACATTGCACCGATTTTTCAAAAAGGGTTCAACGACCGTTGCCAAGGTAAATCGTAGCCCTTGTGTGAGTGTATTACACCTACGTTGTGTGAATAAAAAAAACGTGACATCGCCATCTATTAGTTATTTGGTATACTATGCTACGAACAGCGCCTCTATCGGATCTTTGCTATACTACGAAGTAATTCAATACACCAGAAACTACAAATTACGATATCTCTTCTTCCTCTGATCTGATTTTGATGAAATGAAGCTTATATGTTGCCCCAAAGTACTCTCAGTTGACCTATGAAGCCCCATGAAAGTTCGTGTCGTACTCTTGGAGATTTGCTGTACTACACCATACTTATAAGCATAGTATACATATAAAACTTCAAATTACGATATCTTTCCTTCCTCTGATCCTTCCTCCAAACTATTCTCAATTTAGCTGTAGAAACCCATGAAAGTTCGTGTAGTACTTTTGGAGATTACCTTAAACAAATAGTCATACACGAAGGCTTTTAAAGAAATGGTTAAATTATGATATCTTCATTTTCTATGATCCGATTTTAATTATTGAAGCTTTTATGTAACCGCACGATATGCGCAAGTTAAATATGCAAACTCCATGAAAATTCGTCAAGTAGTTTTGGAGATACACGTGTTCAAAGAGACAGACAGACATGACGGCTGTAGATAAAAAATTTCAAATTACGATTTTCTTTTTTTCCGCGATCCGATTTTTATGAAACGAAGTCTATATGTTATCCCGAGTTACGTTTATGTTACCTGTGAAAACCCCATGCAAATTGGTGAAGTAGTTTTGGAGATAAGAGGCTTTTAATAGTTGAACAAACAGACATGGCAGTTACTGAAAACACTTAAATTATGCCTATATGTTGACCCAAACGTTTCTCGTGTTTCCTGTGAAAACCACATGAAGATTCGTCCAGTAGTTTTGAAGATTGATGGGAACAGCGACAGGCCTACATTTACAAAAATGTTCACATGTTTATAGAACTTATGGGACTTGACTACGGGGTCATCAGTCCCTAAGCCTACAAACTACTTATGAACTACCTAAGACTAAGGACGGCACAAACATCCATGCCCGAGGGGGGATTCGAACCCCCGACAGTAGTGGCCGTGCAGACCGCGTCTGCAGCGCCTCAGTCCCCTCGGCCACCGCGGCCGGCTACATTTACAGATTTATTATTAGTACAGATAATAGCTAATATTAGCTTTTTTTCTAGAACAGTTCGTATTGACATTCTGGACCTATATATACACCTCAAAAGCATTGCCATCTTTAAAATTCAAAGAAAATAACCCACACCAGTGACGTTAATAACCACAGTGAAACGATACCTATTTCATGGCGCATTATCAATTCATTAATTTAAAGTCTATTTGCGAATCGTATCATAAATATGTTGAAAGAAACAGATGTCAGGCCACAGGTTACGATATTCGTACTCTGAAACAATGAACAAAGCAGTTAACAACGTCAATACAGTATTTAACAATACTTCGCGCCTGACCATTAGGTGGCTGTAGTGGAGCGTAGCGATTAACAAAGATATTCAACGTCCACAAAAGTTTGAAAGCTGTAATTACAGGTTATAGCTGCGATCTGTCAGAGTTATGGCCCAAGTATTCACGCGGAATAGATTCCTGGGGCGGGTATCTTGCAAGTAAACTTCATTTTATTTTATTAATTTTTTTTCACCCTTGAAGTACACTGGTGTCCAAAATTAAAGCAACACACATAAATTTTACATAGTTGGGTTTATATTGCCACAAAACTGTACAAACAGGATGTAGTAAATCAGAAACAATATAAAGAAAACAGAACGCAACAACTGCAGCAGGAATAACTATTTTCTTCGTTTTTCCTACTTAACGAATTTACAAACTCAATCCTACAATTGGTGATGAGGAACAGGAATAGAGACCTGACAGCGACGGGATATGTTGGGAGTGATGTCATCACCGTCTTGTTGAGGCAGAGGCGCCTACCGCTCCTGCAGAGCTGCTCACAGTCTGGTTGGTGGACTCTGGCGTGGCGCAGCCTGCCTGCCCGGTGCATCCCAGACAGGCTCCATGGAATTCAAATCAGGAGAGGGAGCACATTCCAAGAAAACTCAGTGAACCACGATCTATGACGCCAAACTTCATGGTCTATCAGAGTCTTCGTTCCACAACACCAAGCATATGAGGTACCAAGATTGACATTAAGCTATCGAGCCACATCAGTTTGAGAATGACCTGCTTCCAATCTCCTCGCCTCGCATTGCAGATGGTGTCGAGGTGTCTTTTTTGTGCCCTGCTGCAGCGCCTGTGAATTTTTGACTACCCAGAAAACACTTCCCCGTTAGCTAGGTGCCCTGAGGTCACTTTTTGAACGACGGAGTGCCATCTTCCACGTGGAGTCCGATTGTACGAACTTCTGTCAACATTTAGTGTGATTGGACACAGAATGGGAAAATAGCGGCTTATTTCATTAATTTTGGACAGCAGTACAGAACGTCAAATTGGCGAAGTTTCCATTTAAGTATCTCTGGCCGAACGACCTCTAGTGTAGGGAAAAATACGTTTCTCGTGAACTCTTATTAATAGTCAAAATTCCTGCAGCAGTTCTTGAGGGCTACCCAAACACACAGAGAAATGTGGCGGGGACTTTGAGCTGTAATATATACAGATAGTGAATCTAAGTATTAGTGCATTTACATTATGGTTTCTGTAGCTGTACAGACGATGTTTTTCTGTAACCTGATATTTTGTTCATTTCCTTAGAACTAGAAACTTATAACTTGATGCAAATGAAACGCATCGAAAGACTTTCATATAACTTGTGCCCGAAGTAGAGATTATTCATTTAGCAAGAGTAATAATACACATGTATGAAGTCATAGTTTCGGGGCGATTTTTACTGGTAAAATTCTTTAGGGCTTCCAGCTGCGTCAGGTGGTTTGAAATCCACAAATTTTCGGACGAAATCTCCTCGGTCATTATCAAATGGTGATTTTCGAATCACTGTTGTTGCCATTCTACGGAGAGTATACAGCGAAACCGGTTACAGCAACTGCCAGATATATGACGACGTTGCGAGCACCAATGACGACACAGGAAGCGACGCAGCTACATAATGACGGCACCAGCAAATATTCAATAGTCAACACTTGGCCCATGAGATCTCAGCCGAAAGCTCGTGGATTCAAACCACCTGACGCGGCTGGACGCCCGGCATACTTTTATCAGTAATTGACACGTTTCTAAACCGAGATGTTGGCTTATTTTTCCCACCAGGCTGTCATCTATAACGATAATTTACGACTGATGTCATTACCCATAATCTATAAGGACGTCTGCAAGTCATGTCTACCTACTTCAACAGCAGGATGAATAGAAGGTCATACTAAATGGCAGATTGTCATTTCATGATCGAGTATGGAATAACCGTACAATGGCTTCCCTTAAAATATTCACAATGCTCATTTTTTGGAATGTGAATAATAGAACAATGCTACCAATTATTCATATTCATATTTTTATTTTATTTTGAAATAACAGGGAAAAGGTCGATGAAAGTCGAAGATACGTTACCCATACGACGACGTTGAATTGTGCGACTAAGCTTTCATTTTATTCTTCAGCTGTTAGTTTCTTGATTTTAGACGTAATGTTTTAATTGCACAGTGTTGACTAATTATTGTCTCATGTAGTTAACATACCTACATGGGAGGGCAGGCAGACGTGTGTCCACGTGAGGGTAACAGCTCTGCGCGTGTCTCGGCTTTCCGTATGCAAGCGCTCCTCTGTAGACGGCGGTCCTCCCCACAAACGTTTTGGTCGATATTGTAAAATGTTATACTAGAGGAGAAGCAGCTATCTAATCCCAAAAAAGGGATCGCAAAGTTTTTGTGCATATGAAGAAATGCATTTAAAATTGGTCTCTGAGAAGAAAATTAAAACACACGAGACACTTTGTGTGTCATACACTGGGGCCTGCTGTCTAAAATAAGAGGGACTGATGTTTCCCGAAAGATTTATACTGCCATCAACAGCACACACGGTACCTTATGAGTTGACAATTCCACAAGTTCTTGGAAAAAATGATTCAGTGGCATACTGATATTAAAGTCAGTATGGAGTTAGGAGATTCCACCATTAATGTCCTTGACATCTGTGTACAGATAGAATATAGCAACCATAAATTTAAAATTTACGGAAACGGTTCTTTCACAGACACACTTGTACAGTGGATTTCCTAATTTATCTGATCCTAAAGAAACCACATTAAGATCACAGGATGCATTGGGACTGAATCAGGAAAGGTAAGCCCATCTACATATCTTTCCTTGCTACCCTTGTTAACATACTAAACTAACTTTAATTTTGGGTTATCGGTTATTAGATTCCAAACAGTCTCTTTAAATCCAACAAGAAGGGCCATAGAATTTTGCTCAGTGTAGGAGAGACCCACTTTAATTAACTGAATTGACTTGCCAACAAACACAGGAACAAATTTACAGTAAAATAAGATTAAAATTACAGCACTTTGATTAATAAACAAGGTATTAACAAACAGATAACATATTTACAAACAAATAAGCTTAGCTTTCCCAAGGTACACCCAAATTTTCAAATAATCATCTAAAATGGTATAGTCTACCTTTTGTAGGTAAAACTTCAAACAGGATCAGCAACATCCTAAAGGCAAAGGGCTTCACTGTGTTTTACCATGTCCCATTGACATTAGGTAGATGTCTCCTTAGTTCTAAAGCCAAAAACCGGCCCTGACGAAAAGTGGAGTTTATAACATCTTATGTAAAGAGTGTCAGTCATACTTTATTGGGCAGACTGGGAGGTCAATCTGCACTAGACTTAAAGAACACCACAGAAGCTGTAGATCATAACAGTTGAAGGACGCCAGATTGAGCTTTTGCTTAAATGAAAATCACAAATACATTACACATGTAGAAGTACTACACACAGAAGAAAAGGGTGCAAAGCATATTCAGTTAGAAATATTAGAAATTAAAAGACAGGTGTATGTATTCCCACAGTTACTATTGATTAAGCATACTCAGTTCGGTTATTCCCACCCTTTTGAATTATGGGTAATGGCTGATATGACTTCAAATTCTAGTGTTAGGCATAATTTCATTTCAACGTATATTTATCCATGTTGTTGTAAATGCTGTGCTGTTGTATTTGGTAATCCATTGTAACTTTGTCAAAATTGTCATAAAGATAAGCTGTATGATTAAGTCAAGAATCGATAGTCTGAGTTAATAACATGTGTACCTTCGATTGGTTATCTTCTTCGGTATTAGTAATGAGTTAAATACTCTAAATTGGGCTTATAACCCGAAACCTAGGGCGTACAGCACCAATAAAGTTTGAGAAACAAGGTTAAAAAGTGTTTCTTTTAGTGTAATTCACTGTTCCACCAAGAACCAACAGTTGAATCAGTTAAAATAATCAATAGTCTAGATAAAAAGAAGAAGAAAAGTGATTTCGTGTATTCCTATGGTATTCTGTACAGGCATATAAATAAAAATGCAACTTCAACCAATAGACAGATTGCAATTAAATTTTAGGAAATATCAAGACGTCTGAAAAATAACCACATGGAGAGTTTAACAGAACAATTAGATGCTCTGGACAATTAGTGAGGTGATTGTTGTGTACGAAATATTTCACACCATTAGCCTAGCACGAAAATTATCCTTGAACCCACTTTACGAAATACTGTACCTCTGTTCATTGAAGTACCAAATGACTGTCGTATATTTTTTTAAAGACCTATTCCTTATCGTACGTGACAAAATATTCAAATTAAAAGCAGTTGTCTATACTATTTTGAAGATGAAAATTTGTAATGATGTGTCATAAAAGTAGTCATTACGTCATCTAGGTAGTAACTATAATGAAAATCAGACGCGGTCTTCCCTTAATTGGTTATGGAAAACTATCGAAAAATTAAAAGAGGGCACCGTGACGGGTATTTGGAACCACAGTGTTCCGTAAAGCATGTACGGTTAATTAGCCACTGAGACACCCTACCTGACTAATGGGGAGGGAAGGCACTCACTTTGACTGCAATCACGCGCCGAAAATAAAAGTGCGGCTGCTGAAGGAGTTCAGCTAAGACTCTGCAGTTCCTTCAATTGGCGTGCCAATGAGACTAATGAGTCTGCAGTATCTTCTTTGAATGCCGTCATTATCGTTGTCTCTTAAAGGGTCCTCAGTCTCCCAAGACGAGTGGAAAATTACAGTCTGAAGTTCTATAGCAGTGGAATCAATGGGCAACTCTGCAAGAATGGAACTAGAGCGCAAATCGCTCAAAAGTATCCAAACCACGAAAACGGCTTATATTCTCAAAAAATAGAAAACCTGACGTTTATGACCATTGAATGTACAGTATTCTCCTCAAATATCAAGATATTTTTAGATAAAAGCATGTAAAACATTATGTTTACTTGCGGGTGTCCGTAACGTACAGTCTTTTGTTTCCAACACTGCAGGCTTGGCTCTGGGTGCAAAATATAGAAAAATAAGTCCATAGGTAATACAACACCACAGAGCATTTGTATCTGAAATATGAAAGTGGATTCATATAGATTTTATTCTCTCCGTATGCAAATAATTTACAGTATACGAACATAATAGTTGAAGATCATGTAGATATAATGCAGTACTTTTTAGGCAAGTCTTGAGATAAAATATGATATACTGAGTAATGGTTACTCGCATGTTATCCACCGTTAGGTGCAAAGACATGTTCTACGAATAAAATCCGCAATCAAAATGATATTTCCTGGGAAATATTGGGATTCTTTGGGGAGAGACTGTACATACGTAAGACACCCGATAGTGGATATCCCTTGGAAATGGTCGTGTCTGCCCTAGTACCCGGAAAATTACATCAGATGCAACAATAGGTAATGACATAGCCACAAGTTTCGAATAACCACCTAATCCATTTCTAAACTGTACCACATCGCTGAAATAATTTTCAACGTCGAGGAGGGGGCAGATTTCGAAATTTAGTAATTTCGCACTGCGTACCGAAATTTTTGGTCGCCACTATAGCGGTTATTAATTGATGGTATGTTTGGGCCACTATTAAATATTGTTTCTAATGATCATAAAACAATCTGTTTTATTATTACACGTGAAAAACAAAACAGGTATCTACTGAGCGGTAGTATATGAAGAAACGTAGTATGGCGTAGTCTGCTACAATAGGATGTTGGTGGTCTAGTGCGTGGTTTGTGACTGTATTATATAGAAAACCACTCCGAATGATGAGAGCTATGTAAACAGTGACAAGGTTAAACAGTGTAGGGAAATATTCCAAACAGCTTTCATTTGTTTGCTCTAGTTAAGCACTTTTGCGTTACTCTGTGCATCAATCGAGAATATGAAATGAAATAAGGAGTGCAAAGATAGCTGTATTGCAGTAAACGGTTTTTGTAAACAGAGTAATATGAAAGTTACAGCAAGATGAAATCAACTTAGTGATGGACGAATATTGGCAAATACCTTCTATATTTAGCAAATACTCTACAATTTATTTAGACCGTGTCGTTAAGCTACTCCTTAAGAATGGCCTAGAGCTACGTAGTGATTCACCATCACAATAATTATTTTCTATTACGAAACGAAAATATCAGTGAAGTTCGCAAAAAGTTTTACAATTTATTTATAATCAGGTGACCGGTTTCGATCTATGCAGAGTTCTCTGCGTAGATCGAAACCCGTCACCTTATTATAAATAAATTGTTGAAAACTTTTTGCAAACTTGACTAATATTTTCATTTCGAATTACATACCAGTTCGCTTCTTTCCTAATAGGAAACAATGTTTTTCCAAACTCATTTTCTATTACGTGTAATAGGATATTTTTACTCTTTACGAGCTCTTTTCTTCTGAAAAATGATTTACCTAGTTTTCTGTGTTTCTATTATCTGTGCTTCTGATTTACTACTTTAATACTACTTCGTAGTTCGGATAAGACAATATAACCGAATACAAATTAATCTTATAAATAAAAATGAATCGCTAAATGTGTTGACAACAGGACCAAATCTAAATCGAATGTTTGTAAAACTATGGGACCAAACTGTAGTGGTCATCAGTCCCTAAACTAACTTGCGCTAAGGACACCACACACGTCCATGTCAGTAGGAAGACTCGAACCTTCGACAACAAGGCGCCTTAGAGCGCACGGTCATTCCCAGCCGGGCTGGACCAATTCCACTATTTATTTATTTTCAAATACTCGTTGAAATCTGAAGAAGAGTCTCATAAAGAGGGAAGTCGAAACAATGGTACGGAAAAATGTTAAAACTGTTTTCCTTTTATCCATTCAATCTTCTGTACGTATCTATGTCACTGAACTCCTAAGCCTCAGGACCGATTGTATATTTGAGTAGGCCCTTGGATGCTTTAAATTCACATTTGATCTGAAAAACCGAAAAAACTGAAATTGGTGACTCTGTATGGACGTCACCATTTGGTATTAGATTTGTATTTTATGCACTACCATACCGTTTATCCAATTGTCATGAAATGAGGAAGGGTCTGTCTCCATAAACGTTCGTATAGTGCATGACAAAGTGTACTTTTAGTCACGGTATAGGCATCGACATGTCTACAGTTTTCTTCCGATATCGACGAAATTTTGACCATCTGACCTTCAAAACAAGAGGAAGCTCACTGAATGCGTAATAAATCGTACGGCGAATGGACGGAGGGTACTTAATATCAGACTCAAACACCAATCTACAGTTTCATTGCGACCTTGAAGAAATTTTACGCACCAGACCTTCAATACAATAGGAAGGACGCTCCCTACGTGAGGTTTCATACGGTGCTTCGCGAAGGATACCTCAGTTCAGCCTTCGACACCGTGTGGCCGACCACCTTCAGATTTGGCAGATAAATGTCATTTTTCATCTATAGGAGTGGGAGGACACGGACAGAGAGAGGAAGGACGAGTACATGGACTAACATAATCTATCTATACACGGTTGGCCGCGGCGGATTAGCCGCGCCTACTGGAGCGCCATGTTGCGGCGCGCGCGGCCGTTCGCCGCCGTGGGTTCGAAACCCCCCTCGGGCATGAATGTTTGTGTCGTCTTTAGTATAAGGTAGTGCATAATTAGTTTGTAAGTTTAGGGACTGATGACCCCGCAGTTAAGTCTCTTAGACTTTACAAACTTTTTTTATTTTAATACACGGTTGAAAGTACACGATAACAGAAACAAAAATGTCCCAGTAAACATAGGTCCCCATAGGAACCATTTGCAAGATAATTACAAATGTATGGTTCCAAGCCGCCACTGACGTCATTGTAAACATCGTCCTAGTTAGTACACATCAATCTGAAAATTAGAATTTACTATTAAGACTGACATCGCATTTAGTCGTACAAATGAGCGTGTGCTGTGAATATGAACTTGTTAATTTTAACCGTTCAAGGTGCTCTCGTTCTCTTTCCTGTCTTCTACATCTACATATATACTCCGAAATCCACCGTAAAGTGCGTGGCGGAGGGTACACTGTACCACTACAAGGAATTTCCTTTCCTATTCCCCTCCCAGATAGAACGAGGGAAAAAAGAATGTATATATATATATATATATATATGTCTCTGTACGAGCCCTAATTTCTCTTATCTTTGCGATCATTACGCGAAGTAGGCGTCAGGAAGATCGTTCCACGCTCAGCTTCAAAATCCGGCCCTCTAAATTTCTTCAACAGAATTTCTCGAAAAGAATGTCATCTTTCCTCCAGCTATCCCCATTTGAGTTCCCGGAGCATTTCCTTGACACTCGCGCATTGGTCGATTCTACCAGTAACGAACCTAGCTGATCGCCTCTGAACTGTTTCTATGTCTTCCTTTAAAATGATCTGCTGCGGGTTCCAAACACTGGTGCAATACTCAAGACCTATACTCAAGACCTGTTCGTAAAAGCGTTTTATACGTTGTCTCCTTTATAGATGAAGTACATCTTCCTAAAATTCTCCCAATAAACCGAAGTCAGCTGTCCGCCTTACTCACAACTGTCCTTACATGTTTGTTCCATTTCATATCGCTCTGCAATGTTACACCTAGATATTTGAACGAAGTGACTGCATCAAGAACCTCACTACTAATGACGATCATCAGCGTACTATCTGGAAAAAGAAGAAAAAATGAGAACGAGAAATTCGAGCAGTGAAAGGAAATTTCTGTTCAGACGTGTTGAGGTACAATATTTTGCTAAACACTGCCAAGAAGGTCGTCCTACAACTGGTAAGGCTTAGAGGAATGTATGATAATGAGAGAATGAGGAGAAAATGTCTGCTTACACGCACAAAGTGAGATTTAAAAAATTATCATATTGTCAAACAAGTTTTCCCACTTGTTTCAGCAGTGACGATGAGACCTAACCGAAATGTAGTTTTGAATTGTTAACTGTTAAATTTAGATGATCCATCGTGATCGTATCGGTTTGGAATGAGGGATCATTGAAACTACTACGAAATTTTTCAAAATTAGGGTCCCACCAAAATTTGGCGAACTGTTGGTTTTATTGACCATAGCGTCCTTCCTTAACGCGAGCTCAAGGGAAGGTGTTTCGAAAGATAAGCTGATGTTCCCCCTTCTCTGTGGTGATCACAAACTTCTCGCACAGCGTTCAGTGCAAGCTGCAGATGTAATATCACTGATATACTCAGAAAAGAACTCTCAAGTGCTTCTCCGTTCCATATTTGTTCAGAGATTACCGACTAGAGTAAAAAATCAGTTTACTTTCTTTTTTCTTTTCTTTGCCTTTTTTTAATTTTTAAACTCAATGTAAAAGTTCCTTCTGCCTCGCAGAAAAATTAAGAAAAACATACTACCCCAACAGCATTACAATATCCCTTCGACTGTGGTGTTACAGCAACTTTTGCGCAGCTGAACTCTAGGTTGTTTCTACTGACAAAGTAATACTAACTACAGCTTGTAGTCGAGCAGAATCCTGTTTTGTAAACATCAACGAAAATATCGCGTGTACTTAGGCAGGGGCACAGAGAAACAGGTTTCAAGTCAGTAACCGACAGTTTTTATCTCTGTCGATTTAGTACGCTAGAGCTGTTACCACTGGTTTTTTTCTGTATCGTGTAGCAAATAACACAGTGTAAGAAGGCTTCCTTGTGAACGATTTCCGCGTCCTGTCAACATTAAGATGCTTCATTCACATTAAGATGATGACATGCGGCCCGCACCCGATCTCCCAGACAAATTACCAAATTTCTCTCTCAACCCGCGAGACATGATTTCGTCATAAACTATCAGCTTAATGCCCCTGATTACACTCATTACAAAGAAGGCGCCACTTTCAAAACTGACGTTCGTGAGACCACTTATCGAAAAGAGAAGAGCCAGGAATTGCTAATGATATCTCTTCGGCACCCTATACCATAATAGACCATAACTAATAAATTATAAATAGATTGCAGACACCTCAATTACGAGGGGGCTGTGACAAAATAGAAAGCGTTCAATCGCCCTGACGAAAGGAGGGAAACGTAGCACCACATGAATCTTTCCTTCGATTTAAGGCGAACATATTTTACATTAACTTCAATTCAAAGGACTCAACTATAGCATCGCGACGGCAAAGTATCACCACATGTAAATAGCACACGTGTTTTTTTTTTTTTTTTTTTTTTTGTTTTTTTTGTTTTTTTTTTTTTTTTTTTTTCCCTTTTCTTAACTTGCGTAGTTGTTTCCTGCAAATAGCTTTCAGTTAATCAATAATATTCTGTGGTTTAGATAAATGCATTACGAAATAGCTTGATGGAGCTCGACAGAGAGTGAGTCGCGGGAAACATCTTGCCACTATATTTACAAGTAGGGCCTTCGAATAACGTTGTTTGTTAATATAAGCCCTTAGGCTTTCACGACCAGAGATGAAGATGACTATTTTAGATACAAGGCGGCACATTGACAGACGTTAAAACAGCAGAAAATGCCCCCGTTTCGATCGAGTTTGTAACAGCTTTCTTCAGTTAGTTGTCCTAAAGCTGATAGCTCCAAAACTGGTCGAAATATCGTTTCTTTTTTTTCCGATAATGTTTCATAGCGACCAAGCCTAATACCAAAAAATGATTTTATGATCGTTTGTAGATTTGGTGAGGACTGATCAGCCAGCTTTTCCTGATATATACCTACTCGCTACATTCATTTTCACTGTGTTTTTCTCAAATACTGTAAAGGGGGGTTAAATTTTCTCATGGGACAGTCTATTGCGCTACCGTAAAGCCAATCATGTTGCAATTTTCACCATTTCTACAGAAAATTGAGCTGATTTATCTGCTTTGAGTCTCCTATACTTTTCTCCAAAGAATACCTCAATAATGGTGTCTTGTACTTCTCTGTCGCAGAGATTACATGCCGAAGCAACGAAGGAATGCTGTTCTACGACTGATGAAGAGACAGCTAAGTAACTCATACACTGCAGGCGTTTCGTTATTAGTATCTCGTTGTTAGCGTCAAAGTGCTCAGCAGGCATTCGGTCTCTGTTCTCTGGCTCCATAGAATACACCACCGCCGCCTCACACGTTTTTCTACTGGGCGCAAAGAGAGTGAGGGCAAGTATGCGTTCAGCTCGTAGCTTAGACAACCTCGGTTGTGTCTACGATTACAGTTGTATTTCCCGGTACCACGGGAAGTACTTTGCGCATTATTAGCCCCCTACCCATCTCCACCTATCCTCTTCCTGTCTTGATGGTGCGCGAGAAAAATATGCTTTTCATTGATTATTCTGTCCCTTCTAGAAAGGAAAGTAACTGTAAGTGAGAAACAAAAATACTGCAAATGGTCTATATCTACAGGCTTAATTTATTTAGTTAATCGTTGTTTGGCTTACAAGGCTACTATCTTCTGGAAAGAAATTACAACATTACTAAACAACCTTTTAAAAGTTGTTACTTATCAAGAGTAAGGCACTAACTAAGCACCAAAAGTAGCCATTAGTACAGGCAACAAATGTTTTATATCTAACTCTTCTTTGAATCATCGTTGGATATAGTAAAGATGTGAGACTGTGACCCTCCGAGTAGAAAGCTGGATGTCTATTAAGTAAACGGAAGCCAAGAATCTGGCTCGTAGACCTTTCGCTGACACACACATCATTGCGCATAATCTGACTGTACATTTCCCTCACTCTGTCATGCGTGATGAAAAACAGAGAGGAGAGAGGATTTGAACGCGCCGCATTTAAATAGGTATGTAGTAGTACTGCATATGAGATGGCTGAATAGTTTATATTCCCCAACAACGTAGATAACAAACGAAACAAATTGTCAGTATTGTGTAATTATTTAAAAAGTGCATGTTACTTCCGTTTTCAAGAAGGTTGTCGGTCAGATACGCAGGACTGTAGGCCTGTATCTCTGACGTCGGCGAGTTGCAGAATTGTGGAACACGTTTTATGTTCCAGTATTATGATCTTTCTGAAGAGCGGAGATCGCTTCTGTAGGAATCATCATGGTTTCCAAAACCAACCATCCAGTGAAACCCAGCTTTCGCTATTTATCCACGAGACACAGAGAGCACTAGACATAGGCTCCGAAGTTCATACCGTGATCTTCGCAAGAACTTCGATACTTTTCCGCACCATCGCCTGATGACCAAATTGCGAGCCTATATCAGACCAAATTGATGACTGGATCAAATAGGTTTTAGCTAACAGAACAGAGAATGTTATTCTCAACCGAGAGAAGTCTCCAGACGTGGAAGCGATTTCTGGTTTTCCCCAGGGGAATGTTATAGAACCATTGATTTTAACAATATAAGCGCATATAAATGACCGTCCGCGAAACAGCACATGTTTTTCTATTGTGCAGAGTATATCTAATTGTACCGTTCAATTGTGATAGCGGACCTATCCACTTCATTGCTGCTGATGTGGGATCTTCTTTCATGTTAATATTTCATGAGTGGGTTCTAGCTCATATATATATATATATATATATATATATATATATATATATATTAATTTTCATTTGTGACTAAGATGTCCATCATCGTGGATTTTTATGATTGACTAATGTGATTCCGCTGTCGTTTAGTGTTCTGATGACGCGCCATTAGCGCGAAACGCGTTAAATAAATACTACAATTTTGCAGCATACACTGTTATTTGCCAAAAACCTGTAGATAACATCGGAAGTTCATTGAGGTTTCTTGCGGATGATGCCATAGTGTATCAAGAAATCGAAGCACAGGAAGAGATCAGCGAAATGTAGGAGGGTCAGTAGCGTATCGACGCGTGGGAAGGGAAATGGCAAGAAGATAAAAAGCACATGCAAAATGATTTAGATAAGGTATCTGATTTGTGAAAAATTGGTAATTGACCCTTAATAATGATAAGTGTGAGGTCATCCATATGACCACTAAAAGAAATCCATTAAACTTTTGTTACACGATAAATAAGTAAAACCTAGAGGCCGTAAATTCAACTACACACCTAGGAGTAACAATATTACGAACAACTTAAATTGGAAACAACACATAGAAAATATTGTAGGTAGGCGAAACAAAGACTACATTTCATTGGCAGAATTCTTAGAGAATGCAACAGTTCTTCTAAAGAAACGGCCTATACTACACCTGTGCGTCCTATTTTGGAGTATTGCCGCGCAATGTGGGATCAACACCAGGTGGGACTGAAAATTCAGAGAAGGGCAGCTAGTTTTGTATTGTTGTGATATAGGGGAGATAGTGTCACGGAAATGATTCACGAGTTGGAATGGCTATCATTAAAAGAAAGGCGTTATTTGTTGCTGCGAGATCTATTTACGAAATTTCTTTCACTAACGTTCTCTTCAGAATGCGAACGTAAGTAGTTAGCACCCACCTACATAGGAAGACATCATGATCATAATAAAATAACAAAAATCAGATCGTACAGAGAAAGATTTAGATGTTCTTTTTCCCGCGAGCTATTAGAGAATAGAACTATTGAGAAATATCATAAAAGTGGTTGGAAGAACGCTCTACCATGCACTTCAATGTGACCTATGACTTGCAGAGTATCCATGTAGTTGTAGATGCAGACATTCAACATAAACAAATGTAAAATGCTGTGTTTATATAGAAAGAAAGATCATTTATAATTTAATTACGCAATATGAGGACAAAATAATGGAAGCAAGTACTTCCATAAAATATCTAGATTAGTCATAAGGAGCGATTTGAAATAAATGACCATATAAAATTAATCGTGGGTCAGGCAGATGGCAGACAGAGAATAATTGGAAGAATCCTAAGAAAGTGTACTCTATCAAAAACGGAAGTAGGTTACTATACATTTGTTCCGCCGACGCTGCAGTATTACTACATCTACATCTACGTGAGATACTCTGCAAATCACATTAAGTGCCTGGCAGAGGGTTCATCGCACCACCTTTATACTATATTTCTGCCATTCCATTCTCGAATAGCGCGCAGGAACAAAGAACACCTGAATCCGTTCGAGCTCTGATTTCTCATATTTTATTCTGATGATCATTTCTACCTATGTAAATGGGAGTCAACAATATATTTTTGCATTCGGAGGAAAATGATGCCGATTGGAGTTTCGTAAGTAGCCCACGCCGCAGTGATGAGCGCCGTTATTGTAATGATTCCCATCCCAGATCCTGTATCATTTCCGTTACGCTGTCTTCCCTGTATCGTGACAATGTAAGACGAGCTGCCCTTCTTTGGACTCTTTCGATGTCCTCCGTCAAACCCACCTGATTTGGATTCCACACTGGGCAGCAATGCTCCAAAAATTGATGGACAAGCGTAGTGTGTGCAGTTTCTTTTGTAGTTCTGTTACATCTTTTAAGCGTTCTGCCAATAAAACGTAGTCTCTGGTTTGTCTTTTCCACGACATTATCTACGTGTTCTTTGCAGTTTAAGTCTGAAGTAATAGTAATTCCTAGGTATTTTGTGGGATTTACGGCCTTTACGTTTGATTGATTTATCTTGCAAACAAAGTTTAACGGATTTCTTTTCGTACTCATGTGGACGACTTCACACTTCTCATTATTTAGAGTCAACTGCCAATTTTTACACCACAATGATATCTTATTCAGACCGTTTTGCATTTGGTTTTGATCCTCAGATGATTTTACTAGACGGTAAATGAATGCGCCATCTGCAAACAACCTAAGAGAGATGCTTAGACTTTCTGCCAAATTGTTTATGTAAATAAGGAACAGCAGAGGACCAATAACACTACCGTTTGGAATGCCCGATATCACCTCTGTTTTTGTCGAGACCTTACCATCGATTACTAGAAAGTGTGTTCTCTCTGACAGGAAATCACCTAACCAGTCGCAAATTTGGGGCGATATTCCATAACCACGCAATTTGATTAAAAACCATTTATGAGGTACGGTGTCAAAAGCCTTCTGGAAATCAAGAAATACGGAATCGATTTGCAAACCCTTGTCGATAGCACTCATCACTTCTTGTGAATAAAGAGCTAGTTGTGTTTCGCATGAACGATATTTTCTAAATCCGTGTTGACCTTGGGTGAATAGATCATTCTGTTCGAGATAAGTCATAATATTTGAATACGGGATATGTTCCTAAACCCTGCTCCAAATTGACGTCAATGAAATAGGCCTGCAGTTTAGTGGGATACTCCTACTGCCTTTCTTGAATATAGGTGTGACCTGTGCAACTTTCCAATCTTTTGGTATACATCCGTCTTTGAGGGAGCGGTTGTATATGGCTGTTAAGTAAGGGGCTATCGATTCAGCATAATGAGATAGAAATCTAATGGGTATACAATCCGGCCCAGAAGACTTGTTAAGTGATTTTAGTTGCTTCACTACTACGATGATATCTACTTCTACGTTACTCATTCTGGCCTCTGTTTGTAATTCGAAATCTGGAGTATTGGTTTCGTCTCCTTTGGTGAATGAGTTTCTAGAAGCTGTGTTTAGTAACTCTGCTTTAGTAGCGCTGTCATTGGCAGGATCGCCATTACTATCACGTAGTGAGGGTATTGTTTGTGTTTTGCTCCTAATTTATTTAACATATGACTAAAATCTCTTTGGGTTTTCAGTCAAACTTGAGAAAGAGTTTCGTTGTGAAAAGTATTGTAGGCATCTCCCATTGAAGTCCTCGCTAAATTTCGAGCTTCTGTGTAGGCTCACCAATCTTAAGGATTTTGTGTTCGTTTAAATTTAGCATGCCTTTTCCGTTGATTTTGCATCAGTGTCCTAACCTGTTTTGTGTACCAAGAGGGACCACCACCTTCTTTTATTAATTTATTTGTTACGAAACTGTCAATTGCTGTCGATACCACCTCTTTGAATTTGAGCCACATCTGGTCTACACTTACGTTTAGTGTTAGAAACTAGTGGGAACTGTCTTTCAAGAAGCAATTTATTTTATTTCTATCTGCTTTCCTGAGCAAATATACTTTTCGTCTATTTTTGGTAACTTTAGGGCTTTCAATATTCAATCTGGCTACGACAGCTCTGTGTTCACTAATATCCGTTTTGGTGCTTGTTATGAGATCAGGATTATTTATTGCTCATCAGTGTGTGATATGTACCAGATAATGGTGATAGAAGACATCGAGAAGATTCAATGAGGAGCAGCACACTTTATTGCGGGCCCATTTAGTAAACACGAGAGCATCCCAGAGACGATCAGCACAGTTCAGTGGCAGAAGCTGCAAGAGAGGCGTTCTGTATTGTGGTATGAGTTTCAGTCAATGTTGCGAGAGTTTATGTATCTCGAAGAGTCAACCAATATATTCATCCCTCCGACATATATCTTGTGAAGACCTCGAAGATAAAATTAGAGAGTTTAGAGCTCAGACGACGGGAAACGCGAGCCATACGCTACTGGTATAGAAGGAAGAACTAACTACGGTGCTCTAAGTACTTCTCGCCCACAGCGTGAGGTGGTTTGTGGAATATGGATGTAAATACAGATTTTTCACACACTGGCAACATAATATAATTTTGCCTGACAGGCCTACTAAGTGTCGGAATACGATCAGACGCGACAATGTCACAAATTTTCACCTTCAGGTAGCCACATGGTCATTTAGTATCTTTTTAACGGAAAACAGTTTTTCACACACCTATGTTCACCGAAACTTCTTTTTTTTTTTTTTTTTTTTTTTTTTTTTTTTTTTTTTTTTTTTTTTTTTTTTTTCAAATTATGAGAATGTGGAAGTGTGCCTGAGGAAATGAATGAAAATATTTATTTTGAAATAAAAACCATGTTGGTTAGACAGTAGTTAATTAAACTTAATGATTCGTTTCACCCTTACAGCAGCGTATTATCTGCGTGACCAATGTTCAAATGTTCCAATGTCTGTAAATCTATCGGACCAAACTGCGTGGTCATCAGTCCGTAGCTTACAAACTACTTAATCCTAGGTAAACTAACCTAACGACAAACACACACACACCCATGCCCCAGGAAGGCCTCGAACCTCCATGGCGAGCAACCACGCGCTCCGCAGCGAGACACTTTAGACCGCTCGGCTACTCCACCGCGGCCGTGACCGATGTAACACAGGTGCTACTAAACAGTTGGAACAGTGAAATCATGTGGGGTCATGGACTTATTTTGTGCTAAAGAGACATGTTTAAAGAGGAAAGACTCTTACAAGTCACTCTGCATGGTTTGACATCGTTCGTTGGCTTAATGACATCGAAACGTTGATAATTTGTTAGCATTTCTGCATTTTTCGTAAAACCCTACAAATGATTTAATAACACTGAGAAGGAATAGATGCGGTATTTGTGTAAGAAGCACAAAAATGAGGTTGACTGCCCTTAAAAAGGAGATATGGTAACTTTAGACATAAAATAAAACCATGTTTACAATTTACAAACACAGGCCGTGAGTGGGCGTGGTGTGCTGCTCCGACGACGAGTACGGACTAAGGAGTAGGCAATGACGTAGGAAGCCGGTGTAGAGGACGGGACGGCAGCTGAGTAGAAAATGTAATCAGAAGAAGATTATTAAGCACACCAGAAGTTTGTAGACTGGTGTATAAGTACTTACAAATGAAAGGAATTACAAGATTTCGTTTGAACAGTCTCCATAATATCTAGAAAATTTGGTCTTTGCATACCAACTGAACATTTAGGAGTTGTGAGTATCCAAAATGAGTACGCTTCCTATTTAAAATTATTGCAGTTAACTTCCGCTCCTTCTGGGCAATATCGAGAATTTATAATCTCTCAAGGGTAGGTTGCTGATGTTCTGAGGCCAAACTATATTCCGCAGAATGGGAATGTTTCTTTTTGAACTGGCTCTTTTATGTTCGGTGATGCTCGACAAAACGTACTTCAAAATTTCAACTTCTCTGTCTTTTCAAAATAGTACATCGTGTTTTCTCAGATCGTATGACACATCATTTCTTGTAATACTATGCACTGCGTGAAGTAAAGAAACACGATAGATGAAGTAATGTCGTATGACACATGGCATAAAGTCATCCACCATGGCATTTCTCATGCCGTGCACTATGAAACTACATGGACTGAAGTTTTGCCGCGGTGCAATGGCCGAGTGCTTTGCTGCGGAGCGCGCGGTTGTTCGAGGCCTCCCTCGGATATTTGTGTGTGTGTGTGTGTGTGTGTGTGTTGCTCTTGGTTAGTTTAAGTATTTTGTATGCGTTGGGACTGATGACCACAATTATGAAGTCCCGCAGAATTACAAACAAATAACTGTGAAGTTTACGATGCATGCATCTTCACTCACGGAGTTGCTATTACAGATGCATCCTCGTCTAAGATTTTTTTCCGCTGAAGAATATGGGTTAACTTTTAAAAAAGTATAATTATGTCAAGATCTTTTTACTTAAATGGTCTAAAGCTACCAGAGAATCTAGAACGTCTCTTTTGCAGTTTTTTTACTTTGGGCAAGACATGTGCACATATCTGCCTTTTGTTGTACTGTAATAGGGGCATTTCTTATTCTGGTAATAACTACTAAATCTTAAAGCCAACCATTGAATTAAACATAAGCAGCGTAAGTCTGGCTTCTCGTCTTCCAATTTTATACATTTCATCCTCTTCTTGCAGATTCCATGTGCTTTTATGTAACTTTATTTCAAGTTTAGCAGCTTTTATTATTACATTTTCGCCGCGGCGGATTAGGCGTGCGCACTGAGGCGCCGTGCTGCGGTGCGCGCGGCCGTTCGATTCCTCCCTCGGGTATAGGGATTATGTTGTCCTTGTGTTAGTTTACCTTAGTTTAAGTAGTTTGTAAGCTAGGAACTAATATCCAGGCAGTCGAGTCCCATAGATTTTCAAACATTTGAACATTATTACATTTTCAGGGGCTTCGGAAATTCGCTTTACGAACTTCGACAACTTGCAGAGGAGAATGATACGCAATGTACTGTGCCCAGAATTAAAGCAACAAATCGCTGTTTCACCGTCCTGGGTCCAATTCACGATATAATCGTATAAACTGTCAATAGATGTCCGTACAAGTCATGGCTGCGATCACATTCCGGTCAGCGTATAACATATCACTATGACTGGGAAGTGTTTGCCGGGTAGTGCAGCACCCACAACAGCTGTGAACACATTAACAGACTGTGCAGTATGACAATAAAAGTCGCCTGCCAAATCTCTGCGGTGCAGGATATAGCAAGTATGGAAGCAGCACAGCGTCTAGCCGACGTGGACAGATGACTTTAATGTCAATAGTGCTGTTGCTTCTCGTATGTGTCGACAGTTTACAGAAACCCAGCCGACCACATTCGAAAGAGAGGCCTTTATTTGGCTCTGAGACCACGTCGGAATCGCCGTGGTACTACACGGCAACTCCTTGCGACAACCACTGGAAGCGTCCAATGTGCAGACGGCTTCGGCAGAGTGACCTTTATGGTCTGAGACGTATTGTATGCGTACTCCTGACGCTTCTTCACAGAGAGAATGTCTCGAGTGGAGTCGTGAAGATGCCGTACACACGGTCGAAAAAAAAATGTTCAAATGTTTGTAAGGCTTATGGGACTTAACTACGGGGTCATCAGTCCCTAAACTTACAAACTACCTATGAACTACTTACGAACTAGGACGGCACAAATATCCATGCCCGAGGGGGGATTCGAACCCCCGACCGTAGTGGCCGTGCTGACCGTGACTGGAGCGCCTCAGTCACCTCGGCCACCGCGGCCGGCACACACGGTCGAACACTGGGTTAATGTACTTTACGCGGATGCGTCTCTATTTAGTTGGGAGAGTGAATCTTGACGGATTCGCATCTGAAAAGTACGTGTAACATGACTTAGGGACCCAAAGATCATGGAAAGAAGCCGATACCAATGAGTATGATCTTGAAATTGGCTGGGTTTTACTGGCCTCGGGTATCGTGACGACATCTTGGGATCTCACCTGTGAATGTTACGAGTTGTTGTGCACCCAGACGTCGAACTGATGGACTATAATGCTCAACCTTATGGAGATACGGGTGATTCATGTTATCTTGGAAGACAGTGTATACCTGTTGTGGCCTATTCGCTCTCCAGAATTAACTCCCATAGAGCATGTCTGGGATGCATTTAGGAGACAGGCGGCACCATGTCAGCTTCCAACAGTCACTCTCTTATTCTTGCGAGCGGCTCTACAGAAAGTATGGACGTCTTTGTCTCAACATGAGGTTGATGCCCAGTAATTGTGTGGCCGATATTAGTATAAGGTTTTATGCGACAGTCATTTTAAACACTTGTAATCAGAATCGGATTGTTTATTTTTATTTTTTTCTGACGATACATCTGATTGTTACAATATACGTTCAAACGTACGCGTACGAATTAGATAAGGGTGACTTGGGAAATTACAGGATACTTTTAGTTATATTCATACAATTAAATACGTATTCAGATATTTATCGGAGAAGAATACTCTTAATTACTTCAGACTGAAATGAGTGAATTAAAAAAATCATTTATAAATATACCGTCAGAACGCACAAGAACATTCGAGGGTTTGAACTGCCAACGTACCAGATGTGAGTCCAGTAAGCTAACCACCGATATCACCTTCCTCCGTTTTACCAGGTTGTGATGTTAACGCATGAAATATGACCGAACGTCATCGCTACGATCTCTACAGCCATATGGATTCAAATGTTCGAATGTTCGTAAAACTATGGGACTTAACTAACTTCAGGACAACATACACACACACACACACAGAGAGAGAGAGAGAGAGAGAGAGAGAGAGAGAGAGAGAGAGAGAGAGAGAGAGAGAGAGAGAGAGAGGCCGCCCAAGGCAGGACTCGAACCTCCGACGGGGAGCAAGGCGCCTTAGTGCGCTCGACCATTCCATGGGGGAATAGTCGTGTGGATAAACGAATGAATTGTAACATACAAGCGTATTACCACAGAAAGTGTCAGTGCAGCTACTGCACGATATTTACCAGTTTTTGATTTATAAAGCTTGAATTTTCTTTTATAAGTCATTTAATTTCACTTCTAACATTTCCTCATTTCACGCTGTAGTAACAAGAAACTTTACACTTGTAATGAATTTCCAGAAAAGTAGCTGACCAAGAATATAAATAAATAAATAAAATAAAAACTTTAACGATAAAGAATTCACAGAAATTTAAAGTTATATGGTTGACAAAAACAGATCGAATTGGCTACGGTAAATCTCTAGGGTACTGCTGTTAATTCAGTCTTATGAGAGAGCACGGAATGCTTCAGCGACTGCATTGCAAGATTTTATGTCCATAAATCAGGTATGTTAGACTGGAAACAACGTCTTTGCGAGAGAACTATTTAGGAGATAACCTTAAGATAGCGGGTGAGGTATGCCGTTTGCGAGTACACGTACACATTCACATTCTTGCGCACGAGCTAGCTCTTGGTATGCGGATGATCCCGCCGTAAACATGACATAAACCGCGCAACGCGGCGAGAATTTTAATTCGAGTGAAGAATGCCTTTAACGCGGGCCCCGCGTGTCAACAGCTGCCATTTGTTGACTAACAGCTGGAATGTTTTAAAGGTGAAGGATTGTTCGAGCTGTGAGAGAAAAAGAAGGTAAGAGTTTAACATACGTCGACAACGTGATCATTAGAGACGGAGCAGAAGCTCGGTTTGTTCTGATAAAGATGGAGAAGGAAATCGGTTGTGTCCTTTCAAAGGAACGAAGTTACCTGGAGCGATTCAGTGAAATTCCGGAATACCCAAATCTCGATTATCGGTGGCGGATCTGAACTACCTTCCCACAAAACGTGAGTGCAGTCTGATGACCAGTGACATCACCTAGCTCGATTGTTCCAGATGTGATGTTAGCGCATAAATTACGACCAAAAGTAGTCGCTACGATCCCTTGAGTCGTGCGGATAAAAGAATTAACTGCAACATACAAGCGGATTACCAAAGGAAGTGTGCGTGCAAATATTTTCTGACATTCAAAGAAAGAGTAGCTACGGCATGATATACAGGGTGTTCAGAAAAGGAGTCCCTGAATTCAAAATTAAATATCTCGAAAACAAAGATCGATAGAGGAATGCAGTAAACAGTATGTTTATCGTGGAAGCTGTAAGAAGTTTATACAGCAGTTTGAAATAATAGTTACAAAAGCTGCTAACAGATGGCTCTGTACGCTGTACAGCTCATATCAGCATACATAAGTGAAATAATCTATGAAAACACTCTTTGCAAACAATCACATCACAATGTTTTCAAAATGTTCACCATTGGCACTACAGAGGTGGCGCAAACGAAGAATGAAATTCGCCATCACCGTAGTGTCTCAACAGAAATGGATTCACATGCTACAGAGATGCCGATTCAAGCTCGTCCAGCGTGGCGGGACGCTTCGAGTAGACCATGTCTTTCACTGTGCCCCACAAAAAAATGTCACAGGGAGTCAAATCCGGCGAATATGGAAGCCAATCCATGCCTGCACCAGTAAATTTGGGGTTTTCCAAAGCAATGACTGGATCCCCGAAGTATGCCTCAAGAAAGCGAAACACTTGTTCGGTCCATGTGGTCGGACTCCATCTTGCATAAACCATTCAGTACCTGGTCGATCCTCTAACGCTTGCTGTGTGGCGACAAACTGTTCAAAAATTGCAACGTAACGTGCACCAGTGACCGTTTCTCGAATGAAAAAAGGGCCAATAATGCCTCTGATGCATACTGCAGCCCACACAGTAACTTTGGGAAAATACAAGGGTTTCGCTTCAGACCAATATGGATTTTCGGAACCCCAAAATCGCCAGTTCTGCTTATTCACACATCCATTCAGGTGGAAGTGTGCTTCAACTGTAAACCAGATGCAGCCAACATCAAATCCTTCACTATCAATCATTGTCAGCATCTGATTAGCAAAGGCAACCCTTTGTTGCACAGCTCGTACGCACCAGTTTGAATTTTGAATGGAAACATGTGTAGGCTCTTTCTCAGTATTTTCTGCGTGCTGGAACGCTTCAAACCAGTCTCAGATGCAATTCTACGGACGGATGACATTGGATTTCGCTGAATAATTCCAGAAACTGTGGCGATATTTTCAAGCGTAACTGCGGTTTGCTTGCGGCCAACATGCCCCACCAGATTATTAGTTACGCTGCCTGTTCGTTGAAATTTTGTGAAGAGCGTACGAATGGTTTTCGTATCGGGTCCTTTTGGAACACTAAATCGTGCTTGAAAACTTCGCCTTGTTGCCGTAGGACTCTCTTGTATCCTGTGGTACTCTAGCACCAGAAAAACGCGTTCTTCAATGGAGTACATGGTTTTAATCTCTTCCTTCGGTTCGCTAACCTCCTTCCACGTTTCAATAGTGGAACTGATCGCTCTGGGCTTCGGGTCACTATTTATACTAGGTATTACGTAACTATTATTTCAAACTCCTGTATAAACTTCTTACAGCTTTCACAATAAACATACCGTAAATTGCATTCCTCTATCGATCTTTGTTTTCGAGATATTAAATTTTGAAATCAGGAAGTCGTTTTCTGGACACCCTGTATATGAGTTTTTGTTTCTATAAAGTTTCAAATTTTTCATAAGTTATTTCATTTCGCCTCTAACGATTGCACGCTGTAGTAGCAAGAAACTTAACACGTGTAATGAATTTCCAGAAAAAAAAAAAAAAAAAAAACAATAATGTTTCCAGGCTATTTCTAATACTGCAGCGCAAGACTAGAAAACTGAAATAATTATACTATGAAATCATACATATCTCCGAACTTTTTCCACTACAAAAACAACCAAAGTCTCTTCAGCACATTTCGATATTACCAAATTTTTTGGTAGACAACTAATAATAGATGCATATTGACTTATTACCACTACAGCTGGTATTTATACAATGGTCAACGGCAGTATCTCACTAGGAGACATTTAACAGCTACCGTCTGATACGCATTTTGATAAAAGGAAGAGCAATTGAAGCAGAAACATATCGAGAATCAAGTAGCACACGTTCTCAAAATGTGATTTTGTATTATACCGTACTACCTAAAAACCCGGCGTCGGCCGGTTACTAGTCTTAAGTTAGTTCATCCCTCCGTCTCTTTCCTTTTCTGTCTCTCTCCCCTTCTCTCTCATCTCTCTCTTCGTTTGCTGCTACCTCCCTGTCCATCTCTACTTTCCCCTTTCTCTTCCACTCACCCCTTCGTCTCTCTGTCACTTTCTCTGTCCATTTCCCCCTCCACCTCCCTCAGTTCTTCTCCTTTCACCGGTCTGTCACCATCTCCCTGCTACCAATCTCCTCCTCTACCCTCTCTCTGTCTGTGTCCACTTCCACCATCTCTCTGTCCGTCTGCTCCCTTCCCATTCTGTTCGTCTCGTTTTCCACCTACGCCTCTCCCTCCTATATATGAAAACTTACATATATGCTCCAAGTGTCAACTTGACTGGTCAAACGACGTCAAAGTCGCACGATACCTTTGCCATGCTAAACTCACTGGCTTGCAAATTATAAAAATCTCCTACATTAAACACACATTTGTGTGCTGACTTTCATGGTGACCAGTCAAACAATTTGGATGTTTATTGTAATGTGTCCTCCGTCATGCATCTACGGAAGCTTACAAAGGTAGCCTTTGCATTAATGCAGGGTACAAGCTATCTCCATTCCAAATTTCATTCAAATCTGCCCATCCCTTTCAGCTTGAAGGAGTAGCAAACATATTAATCCATTATAAGGCACCCTCAGCCACGCACCATACGGTGGCTTACGAAAGATATCCACTGCATTAATCAGGGTATAAGCTACCTCTGTTACAAATTTCATTCATACCCGTCCAGACATTTCAGCGTGAAGGCCTAAGAAACGAATTAAGTAATTGTAAAGCACCCTCTGTCATGCACCATACGAAGTTAATTTTACTACGCCTATAATCTGCGCGCGAGTGCAAGCAATGAATTGACAAAGTTTTATCGCAATCGGATGTATGGCATGGCCGTGCAAAAATTCGAACAGAAAGATGAACAAATAAACATTAGTTTTTATTAACTAGATATACCATTTTGCGGGAAATAAAAATACGTCGGATATAATATACAAAAAGTTTTACGTTTCCTTACCGACAGAATAGCTGTATATTGCGTCGAACTGATTACTGAAGCTTTACTGATTTTAAATAGTGAATTACAACAACTGGACGGCAGATAAACTGTGAACGAGGTAAGCAATAGTAAGTTCACACTGTCATTCGCTCTTCACTCTGCTCCGTCCTGTTGCCGGTGCGATTGGGGCAGACGATGTGGCTAGCGGAATCTGATACGCTTCCGAGTATAGATTTCGGCTGATTGGTTCCACGAGGATGAATTTCGTCATTTGTCTTGATCCGAAGAACTTACACGAGAGTATCACTTCTGTTCTAATAACGATCCTGTGTGATGTATCACCGCATTCCCAGCCTGCCAAAGTGAAGAACTGCGCTACTCTACTCTGGCGATCGCAGATTACTGACGAGAGAGAGAGCGCTCCTATCGACCTCAATTTTTCTTGTGTTCCTGAACTAAAGAAAAGTAACACATTTCCCGGAAAGAAATATTTACCAGAAAATGGCAATTATTTTCAGAAAGAAGAACAAATACTACGGCGTATTCCAGTTTAAAAATACTATAGTGATGTTTCAATAACTAGTAGTGGGGGAAATGTACTATTTTGACAATGTCTAGGTGAATCCTGTTAAACTTTTCATCCACACGTTGCACTTTTCGTAATGATTTGTCTCTGTTCAATGTACCACTTTTTTAGTTTCTGTTACATAAGCGCTAATTATTATTATTCACTTACGGGATCAACAGCACTACGTGAAGTACTCAGTCAATTTCACTCTTGATGGTAGCTCTTCCTTTGTGTCTAAATGTGTTTCATCCCTCCAGAAGGAAGTCTCTTTCTGTCATCAGACCACTGTGATCCAGTCCGTTTTGTAATTTCCCACTAGCTAACAGTCCAATCAAATATCTTCCGTCTGAATGTTTTCACTAGCTAACAGTCCAATCAAATATCTTCCGTCTGAATGTTTTCCTATTGTAAAGTATGCCTGATTATACCGGCTAGTTTAAGACTCTCCTTAATAGCAGCAATCCATTTAACTGGCTCACTTTGGGCCTTACTTCTGTTTTCGTAGAATTGTACTATGAGTTTTGTCAACTTAGTGGGTGCTATTCTCTTAATGTGCTCATAAAATTTAAGTCTTAGTTTTCTCATGTCACCATGTATGTCAGTGGATTATTCTTTTCCCTTATTACTTCTCAACCTATAAGTTTCTCCATCAGTAATTTTGGAGCCCAATATATTCCTAATAATTTTTCTTTCTTTCTTTTCGTTTTCTTCATTATCCCTCTTTCTATTTAAAATTAAAGTTTCTACTCCATAAAAAAGTCAGGATTAATTACAGTGATGTAATGCCTAAATTTACTGAATTTAGAAAGTAATCTTTTATTCTAAATTTTTTCTATTATTCTGAATGCAGACGCCAGTTTTTGTAAGTGAACATTGTACCTTTTTTCCAAACCGTTTACTTGTATGATTTATCCCAATTATTTAAACTGAGAACCCCTTTTTAAATTTCCACATTTCGTTTTCAAAAACATTGTTGTTTCTTCGTTGCATGTCATATATTCCGTTTTCTCGAATGATATTTGTAGTCCTACTTTTAAGAATTTCAATTTGTTTTTGAGCTATGATAGTGCCTGTAGTTAAAATTCAAATCTTGAGATATATGTAAACATGCTGGACCCAACTGCTATGGACCACACACACACACACACACACACACACACACACACACATACACACACACACACCTGGCGGAGGACCCGAACCTCCGGGGGTAATGATGACCACCCAGTTCGCAACATGAAGCCTTAGACCATGCGGTCATTCCGTACGGCAAGACAAAATTACTAGATCACCTACAATGGCGAGGTAATCTAACCTAATATGAGCGCTAGATTTAACGTGACATTGCGAGTTCCTACTGCATTAAAGGATTGTAGAGTTTCAAACTCAAGTTCAGTCCATTACAGGCAATTGGAAGATAGCATGGCGTTGTCAAGGTATTAATTTATGCCGGTCCACCGCTCCTCCCCTCTTTCCCCTTATTCTCCTTCCTCCTCCCCCTGCCATCTCTCCGTTCCCTCTCTGTTCATCTCGTCCTCAACCCCACTACATGCACGTCTTTCTCCTGATTATCTCCTGCTACTCTTCTTCTTCCTCCACTATTCCTGCAGCTTCTTCTTATACTCCATCCATTTGTCGTTTCCTCCCCCCATCGCCGTCAATCGCCTTCTCTACACTCTCTCTGTTCACCTCTTGCCCCTCCCCCCGTCTTTTCTACTTCCATCTTCCTTTCTAGCCACCTCTTTCTACTCTCCTCCTCCTCCCACTCCCTTCATCCCCATTTCTCTGTGCATCTCCTCCTCCTGTTATAAACGGTGGTATGTGTAATTCAAATCAACAATTCCTACATTACATATTATTTCAATCTTGCATTACTCCATCTCTTCCTTTCCACTCTCCGTTGACATGCTCCTTTCACTTGTCTATCTATCCCCCCCCCCTGTTTTTTGTCAATGTCTTTCTCCCACCCAATTTTTCCTTCCTCCTCTTTCGTGGCATCTCCTCCTATTTCCCCTCCCTTCATTGTTCATTGTATGGCAGCCAAGAAAAGAATAATAGGATGTTGGCCCTTTTTAGATGCATTTGGTGAAAATGTAGCCATAGTTCACTTTACTGTTTTTGCAGCATGCACGTTGGAAATACATAAATTGCACACTAATCCGAAAGCTACATGTCGGTGCTATTATGCTCGAATCTGTTTTGTTTTAACGTTAGCGTCAGAACACTGAAATGTGAATTGTCAGTCAGCATTTGCTTGATTTATCTGCTCTCGATACCCTTATTTTTCTTGACGATTATAGTATAATTCATCGGGCTGGGATAATGTGTGACTGGTTTCCTCAACACACGTCCACTGGCCCGCCAAATCATCTGTCGTGAACCCCATAAAAATCTGTGGGATGTATCAAATAGTGGATAAAGGTCTGATAATAGTAGGGGAGAGTAGTACACAGTGAAACACGGTACACAGTGAAACATTCCATCCCAATTTTTTTAGTAATTTTTTCTACATGTTGGAATCCCTGTATGTTTATTATGATAAAATACATCTTTAACTGTAATGGCGGACAGTTTGGTTGATTATTTTTGTTTCCATACGCTATTATTGGATTTTGGTGGTCAGAAGTTACAGTTAACGTCTCTTTGTAAGTTTAATATTTTAGATATAACATAGATGTAAAAGAAATATTATGTTTTGTGATAAGATACACACCTTTAGCTATATAATGACCAATTGTAGATTTGGTAGATACGTAGGTTAAGAATTGGACTAACTTTTTAGTTTATGGTGACTTTGGTACACAGTGAAACACTTGTGTGTGGTACACAGTGAAACAGAACCATTGGCATCAGATGGATGTATGACTCTTTTTAATACCAGCTATTGAAGAAAAAACTGAGCTGGAAGAAAAGGAGAAAAGAAGTATGAAGAGAGTCAACAATCAAAAAAATAAGTGGTGTGTAAGTGAAACAGGTTCAATTGAAAGTGATGGAGAAAGTGACAAAGATGAAGGCCATCCAGTGAAACAGAGATAACTGTCTTATCAGATCTTTTTAACTTGAAATGGGACGTTATGATTGGTGACTTCATTTTGGTGAAAATCCAAAACAATGTATATTTTGTAGCTAAAGTCTTGAAGTCAGTAGTTTGTGGCACTTAGTATGAAGCCTCATACCTTCGGAAAAGTAAAACAATTACTAGTTTTGTATTCCCGGTTGTAGAAGACATACGTAAGGATATTGCAATGATTTTGCCACCCGCGTTGCCTATGGCTACTGAGAGACTCTCTGACCATCAGTATATTCGTTTTCCAATAATTTTGCTGGAATTAATATTCACTGAACAAAATTTAGTATAAGTTAATGTTTGTACTTGTATTTAACAAAGATATTGATGTTTTATAAGTCACTCAGCAAGTAGTAAATATAAAAAATAACAGCTGTTTCGCTGTGTACTATACACTGTACACGGTGAAACATTTGCGGAGGTTGTATAAAATTATTATTTCACTTACTAATTAGTAGTAAAATTATTATGTTTTTGCTCCACAATATTGACAAAGTAATGTTCTTCCAAGTAAATAAAGAAAATTTGTTTTGTGAGTAGTATTTTATACAAAACAATCAAATGGGTAATTTTTGTTTCACTGTGTACTACTCTCCCCTATCCTCACAATTTGAATTGCAGGAAGAAGTCATCAGCGAGTGGCTGCACATCCTTGTGGACACATCTTTTCACCAAGTCCAGGTTACTTACGTCTAAGGAGCAGAAAATTACAGACTTTAAGATGTAGTTGTAGTAATTTATTTTGGGGTAACTATTTTTTTTTTTTTTTTTTTTTTTTTTTTTTTTTTTTTTGGCGGGATAACGCAATCAAATGTTCAAATGTTTGTAGAACTTATGGGACTTAACTACGGGGTCATCAGTCCCTAAGCTTACAAACTACTTATGAACTAGTTAAGACTAATGACGGCACAAATATCCATGTCCTAGGTGGGGATTCGAACCCCCGACCGTAGTGGCCGTGCAGACCGTGACTGGAGCGCCTCAGTCCCTCGGCCACCGCGGCTGGCATAATGCAATCGATTGCTGACACTTTGTACAGAATGCGTTGACACACTAATATATCTAAGAACTTCATTTGCAGAACATTTCTGTGATTCTATCACACCCCAGGTTGAAACGTGACATTGCACTGACTTCAGTTCAACCGACTGCTACGTGTATACCAGTTCACTATTACGACTGACGTCAGCGATGGATGGATGGTCCGCCTGGTACTCGTACAGCGGTCCAAAGCTGATTGTTGCTGCGAGTACGGCGCGGCAGTAGTGTGAGAGGTGTGGACGCGGCAGCGGTCTGGGCGCCGCTGCGAAACCGGCGAGAGCGGCTGGCCGCGCCTGCCACCTGTCCTTGCGCGTCGCTCGGCAATGCAAATAGGCCGGAACGCAAACACGGGCGCCCACGCCGCTCATTCAGCGACCGGAGAAAACACACAGAGGCGGCGCGGCGCGGCCGCGGGGGGCAGGACCTGCCGCGGCACACGGCGTCTGGCGCCTCACGCCTGCCCAGGGAGTCCCCGCTGCCCGGCATCTGCCAAACAGCTGGGGACACACACTGCAAACACGCTGCACCAGTGTGGGCACTTCACATTAGGACCTGGCTTGCAAAACATGATTCACTTCCGCAGCTGTTGGCAGCGGCAAAATACCAGGTTAAGACACCACCACTGCTCGACATAGGATAGAGTGTCTATCGCGATTGTGGTTTATCGTATCGCGACATTCCTGTTCACGTTGGTCGCGATCCAAAGACTGTTAGCAGAATATGGAATCGGTAGGTTCAGGAGGGCAATACGGAACGCCGTGCTGGATCCTAACAGCCTCGTATCACTAGCAGTCGAGATGACAGGCATCTTATCCGCAGGGCTGTAACGGATCGTGCAGTCACGTATCAATCTCCGAGTCAACAGACGGGAACGTTTGTAAGACAACAACCATCTGCACGAACAGTTCGACGACATTTGCAGCAGCATGGACTTTCAGCTCGAAGACCATGGCTGCGGTTATCCTTGACGCTGCATCACAGACAGGAGCACCTGCGATGGTGTACGCAACTACGAACCTGGGTGCACGATGGCAAAACGTCCTTTTTTCGTATGAATCCAGGTTCTGTTTACAGCGTCATGATGGTCGCATCCATTTTTGGCGACATCGCAGTGAATGTAAATTGGTACCGTGTATTCGTCATTTCAGCAGGATAATGCACGACCACATGTTGCAAGTCCTGTACGGCCCTTTCTAGATATGGAAAATGTTCGACTACTGCCCTGGCCAGCACATTCTCCAGATCTCTCACCAACTGAAAACGTCTGGTCAATGGTGGCCGAGCAACTGGCTCGTCACAATACGCGAGTCACTACTCTTGATGAACTGTGCTATGGTGTTGAACCTGCATGGGTATCTATACCTGTACACTCAATCCAAGCTCTGTTTGACTCAATGCCCAGGTGTATCAAGGCCTTTATTACAGCCAGAGGTGGTTGTTCTGGGTACAGATTTCTCACGATCTATGCACCCAAATTGCGTGAAAATGTAATCACATGTCAATTCTATTACATTTGTCCAATGAATACCCGTTTATCATATGCATTTCTTCTTGGTGTAGCAATTTTAATGGCCAGTAGTGTTTTTAGTAATAGTATCAGATTAAATGCTTTGCATCTCTCTCAGAGATAGACGAATTGGCCAAATGCATTGAAAAACTGCGGGAAATACATGCTTAAAAGTAAATACTGATGCTAGCCTATGCTGATGATTGCGTTGTTGTATCTGATGACGTATGCCACTAGGGCGATGCCAACAATACTTTCAAGTGTGAGTCGTGGTTCTAATTATATAGTGTAGTTCTGATTAAATTAAATCGGCGTTAAGTAAATACGAACGTGGGCAATATGTTGTAGTCGTAAGGTGATTGCTGGAGTATTCCAAGTCGTTGCTGTTCCCAGGTTGAACAGCAATGGAAAAAGGCAATTAATCAGTTTGGCAATAAGAATGAAGATGAATTGTCGCATCGCCCCTGTACACAGTATTTTGGTAGTATTTAGTCATTGCTGGAGACATGGATTCGAGATTCCTACATCTCCCCTCGGGCATGGATATTTGTGCCGTCCTAGTTCGTAAGTATTTCATAAGTAGTTTGTAAGTTTAGGGACTGATGACCCCGTAGTTACGTCCCATAGACTATACAAACATTTGAACTTTTTTTTTTTTTTTTTTTTTTTTTTTTGAGATCCCTACGCATCATCGTCACCTGCACTGATCAGCCAGATCATGTTACCACCATCATAATACCTTGTATGTCTGTCGGCCTCCGTAGTGTAGTGGGCAGCGTACTAGATTACCACACTTGGGGCCCGGGTTAGATTCCCGGTCGGGTTGGAGATTTTGTCCACTCTGGGACTGGGTGTTGTGTCGTCCTCATGATCATTGCATCATCATCGACGTGCAAGTCGCCCATGTGGCGTCTCCTATAGACTTGCACCAGACAGGCCGTACACGATCCCACCTGGGGTCTAACGGTCAGAAATGCCACACGATATCGTCACCTGGTATGTCCACCTTTGGACAAATAACAGCGGCGGCGCGTCGACGTATGGAAGCAATGAGGCCTTTGGAGGATTTCCACCACACATGCACACGCAAGTCACCTGATTCCCGTAAATTCCGGAGACTGGGGGTTGGGGGCGATAAGCTCGACGCCACACCCAATCTCATCCCACTAGTGTTCGATCCGGCTGGCGAATTTGGAGGTGGGGAGGGGTAGTAGATCAATTGCAGTTCGTCTCTGTGTTCCTCGACCCACTCCATCACATTCCTGACACCACGGCGCATTATTTTGTTGAATAACAGCACTTCCGTTAGGAAACATGATCGTCATATGTACGATACTTCTTGGTCCTCAAAATACTTGCACTAGAGGCATCAAGGAGGTTTCCACATAGAAGACGACAAATTCGCAGCTTCCCATCATTATGATGCAGCGGATGTTGGGATTCATCACGCAATGCCAAACTCTGCCACTGCGCTAACGCCTAGTGACCATGGTAGCGTGTCAATTTCGTTCGTAGTTGCCGATGTTGATGATTTCACCCTCGTTTTGCCACTTGGCGAAACTACCACGGCACTCCTGGAACCATCGACAAGTTACTGAAATGCTCGTTCTGAGTATCCAAACTATCAGTCTGCCTTCAGTCGAGGTCTCCTTGATAATGTGTTGGTCTTCAATCCAAAGACAGGTTAGATGCAACTCTCCATTCTCATCTATCATGTATAGGTAGGTATCTTTATCCCTGCACAACTACTGCAATCTGCATTCTAAGATATTAATGAAACACATAGACTAAAAAAATATCTTTAGCTCTGTTTGTTAAGTAGGAGTATACTTATTTCCTCTAATACCTCCATAAGTTTATCTTTCCATCAGTATGTAATACCTTTATATTATTGTCAATGCACTTTATAGCATTTACCTACTCGGTTTGCCAAATCCACATGATAAGCCTTGTTTGTCCTACATGCTCGTTATACTTGTTTTAAGTGGTGTCGTGGTGGCATTCTTAATGCAATATTTCGACAAAACTATATCGTCACATGTTCCTGCTATCGGATTTATCTGTCTTGGTTACAGAGGACAACTGACTGGCTAACATCCATTTAAACTGTTGGTCATGGATTCGTACGACACCTTTTGTCTGTAACTACGATTCGTGAACTCTGGCCTAAAGTACCAACAGCCTGGAGTCATATTCCCATATCTGCCATCCAAGATGATTTCGACATAATATCCAACCAGTTATATCCATTATTCCTAGCAGATGTTAAATGTCTGTATATTTGTTTTGGCACCCTGTGTTTCTGCGAACCATCCTGAAATTTAATCTCGTATTTTCCTGATAAACTGTAAATTCATTGTAGATAAAATTTCATTAACTGCTGTACTGCATCATGTTGCATTCTTAATGGCCAATACTGCACATTTCGCTTTAGATGTACATGGTGTCATTAAAAACTACCAAAGACACAGTGCTTTGCGTAATGCGGTGTAGAAAAGCCGAAGAATTGAAATGAGCTTTTAGCCGTCTCAGAATGTATGAATAATATCCTTTATGGTTTTAAAGGAAATGTTACACCATTCTTCCCACAAAATAAGGGCACGTACACACTGATAACAGTGATCACCCAGAACATCATGATCACATAATCCACTATATGTATAAAAGCGGCTAGTCGATAGTAGTGTCATCTGATAAGAAATGACTCCTTGTCATCAGATTGCAGGATCAGTGACCGTGCTGTCCAAGTGCTGAATGATGAAAGCGCGCGATGAGTTTGTCCGAAGGCAGATTGTTATGGCCGGGAGATTCGGCGCAAGTATTTTGGATTCCACACGACTTGTCGGGAGTTCGATGAGTGTCGTGGTGAGTGATTTCAGCAAGCGGCGAAACCAGGCTGACACTACCAACATCGGCAACTACGACTGAAATGGACACGCCTCTATCGTCACTGGACGTTGGCGCGTTTCATGGTCTGATGAATCCCGGTACTTTCTTATCTCATCGATGGGAGGGTTACTTTATATCTACTGCTACGAGGTAGCCTTAAAAAGGAGGGCTGTAACGCTTGCCGCCAAAATTACCTGGTATACGAATCAGAGGTGATAGCGATGAGTGGCAACTCTATTCCACACTGACTCTTTAGACGCTATATCCGCATGATACTGGCGAATGTAATGAGGCAACTTTCGCTCTGTACTGAACCGGGACGTCTCTCAGAAAACGACGTGATGCGTTCCAGAGTCATTGGGGTCATTAGTGCACCATTTGTGGCGAACCCTTTCAGCTGTCACGTCAAAGGTACAAAACATAATGGTCGCTTTCCTGGCTATCTGCTGTGCTCCAGATCTCGTCGCCCTATCAGTCTCAATATTTTTCTTCCATCACGACTCACGTTTCTTTAGATGGCTCTACCTTCCCATATCGCAGCTCGAACAACATATCGCCTCTCTGGCATTAGTTGCGTGTGCTGTTGAGACACCGCTTAGCGTTGAGTAGGTCTACAGTTCTCTTGAATGCAGCGACCCGCTATTCGCTTGCCAGTCATACGATCCCGACCAATAATGCGGAACGATAAATGTCAGTTCCACAGACTATGATCCTGATGCTATCAAATTTCTACACGTGCAGGTACGAATTCTTCTCGTACACAACCACGGTTCAAACAGATACCTTGACTGCACATCTTGGTGCGTAGTATTAATGTTTGTCGTATGTCGCATCCATGCTGTTGTAATTTCATTGTTAGAATATTGATAACATTTTGTGATAACCAGCACTGAAGCGAATGTCGTTGCAACTCAAATTTAATTGTAGAGTCTGCGCAGTAAAATAGATTATTTTTGTAGTTCTTGTTATTCAGTGGATGCCACAAAAAAGGAAACCATTGCTAAAATGAAATAAAGCTTACAGAAACGTTGGATAGGTTTCCAAATCATGTATAACTGCTGAAATTGGAAGTAAAATATTGTCGCGTCAGAATGTTATGAATAATATAGCTCATCTTTGTCCGTACTTTTTTGTGTTTAACTTCAGGGGCTACTTGCAGTGTTGGGTTCTGTCAGTGGTTTCAGAATGAAGAGATATAGAAACAATTGGCGCCTCAGTTATTCGTTCCTTCAGATGAGGGCTAGTTCATCCTACTTGTGGACGTTCAGAACACGTGTCGTTATGTATCATCAAGTCCCCATAAGTACGTAGAACAGCCGCTGCACAATGTTGAGGCTAGTGTCTTGCGCAGTGTTAACCAGTCAGATTTACATCTCCCATCCTATTTCTCAGGCACACGACAACATAGACGCCACACAGGTCGGTGTACTAATAATTTATGAATTCACCACCATATCCCAAATGTAACTGAGAAGTGTGGTACATCACGCGCAGTTCAGTACAAAAACCCTAAGCCGTAATGTAAGACGATTACTTCTATTCGTGCGCCATATAACAGGCTTTAAGCAAGCGTAGAGAGTATTGAAGAGGCACAGTATGCATAAAGATACAGAGTACAACCACATTACGATAAAACTCAAACTGAAGTGGCAGATTATTCACGAAAAAACGTTATATGGTGTGCAACGCTAAGTACATATCACGTACGCTAGAGCGTTGTTGCTACTAAAAGTAAATGCGATCTATTTACAGGCCAGAAATGACGGTTCTTCAGAAATAACATAGTCATGTGACAGCATAAATTCTGTCTCCTGCGGTGGAATTTTATCTTAAACACCATGTGCGGGCATTCATCATGTGTATGGTTTTAAGGGGAGCTTTTCTCAGTTTATCCTCCATAATTTAGTACTGCATGTACATCAGCGATTTTTATTTTATTCTTTCCTTTATAAATCAGCAACTAGTAACATAAACTGAATTTTATTTCTATACCGATTTCAGGCATATAGTGCGCTTCTTAAGAAAACCGAACAGGAAATCATACCACGTGTAAGTTAGGGATTAAAAAGTAAATTCTCAGATATTTAAAAACCAAGTGACAGTATATAAACAAAGAAAGAAAAACACATACATTCACACATGACCACCATCTCTTGCCGCTCCGCAGCTGATGCGTCATTCAAATCTTCAAATGTTTGTAAACCAAAGGGATCAAACTGTTGAAGTCATCTGCCACTAGACTTACAAACTACTTAAACTAACCTCTGCTAAGAACAACATGTACACACCGATGCCCGAGGGAGGACCCGAACCTCCGACGGGGAGTGGCCGCCCGGTCCGCGAAAAGGTGCCCCAAACCGCGCGGCCATTCAAATCAAATGTTTGTAAAGCTATGGGAGCAAACTGCAGTGGTCATCACTCCTCAGACCTACAAACTACTTAAATAAACCTATGTTAAGGACAAAACACACACGCACCTATGCCCGAGGAAGGACTGAAACCTCCGACGGTGAGTAGAAGCATGCTCCGCACAAAGACGCCTTAGAGCGCACGGCGAATCCCGTACGACGGATACACAAGTCCGATTCCTTGCGGGAATACATGTAAAGCTGCAAAAAAAAAAAAAAAAAATAAATAAATAAAAATAAAAAAATGGAATAATGGACAAAGTGCCACTACAGCAGTAGTGTGCGGTCAGCTGAGAATTCTCGCAGGACGAGTGTCGTGTCCGGAGAGCCTGATGAAAATAAATGAATAACAAATAATAAATGATAAGGAGGGCCATGGCCCACAGCGGTGTATGCAGGTTCGAGTCCAGGGTCGGCACAATAAACTTTTTGGCACGCATGCTGTCCATGGATAAGACTTAAGTTGGCACATTTAAAATGTAGCGCGAATTATTTTCGAGTAAGCATCATTTCATTATATAGGAAGAAACACGACGTAAAATTTAATAAACCAAGACATATGTAATAGAATCCGTAAAATATAGTATTTTGTTATAATAATAATAATAGTTTCGAAAAACTTACGGGTATGCTGCCAGGTATGAAAATCGACGACGGCCGATATTTCGGCAGGAGACCACCCTACCATATTCAAGACGAAACTGCGTGTCAATAAATTTATTTTGCCGACCCTGGACTCGAACCTGCATTCACCGCTGTGGGCCATGGGCCTCCTTATCGTAGGCAAAAGCTAGTTTCGCCTTGAAAATGGCAGGGTGGTCTCCTGCCGAAATATCGGCCGTCGTTGATTTTGATACCTGGCAGCATACCTGCAAGTTGTTATTCGCCAGGAGAAATTAAGGAATAATAATAGTGTTAACACACATACTTGAATTCATCATTGAATCTGTATAACTACTACCGTTGATAAGTTTGTCAAGGTCACACTACTATGACCGTTGATATTTGTCGAGCTGACACGAAAAATCACTTTGAAGTGTCACTTCTGGGGTATTCATCGTGTGTTAAAAGTGTTCCATATTTCAGGTGTTTGAATCGTTGCTTACGAATACATACATCCCTAAGCGTTACGCCTTCTGGCACGTTCACCTTCGCTTTTCTATACGCGTTTCCCTCACTGAGAATAAGTTTCAGGATTTTTAGAAATTATTTCGGGTTCGAGATCCGTGACGGCGAAAGCTAGTTTTCCAATCACTTGTGGGTATTTTTTAAACTTATATGAATCTTTCTTTAGTGAAAATATAATATTAACTGCTACTTTTGTAGATCTACCTACGAACAAGAAGCTTCGTGACTGCAAGTTTGTTGAAGTAACTGTTCCCTTGAGCCGTGACGAATACTTTTCGGTTTCCTTGGACCATATTTTGTTGAGGGTGGAGCTAGAGACCAGAACGCGTTCTCAATAGGGATAGTGGTGAGCCATCACCTCAGACGACAGTGCTTGCTCCCTTGTGATCGCAAGGTCTGCAGCGACTGTCCGGGACGGAGCGCTACATTTCTCGATCAGATATGTTGACAACCGCTGGGTGGTCGTTAGTGCCTGTGGACGTGAGGCAATCAGGGCCTGCCCGTCCATGTAGGCAAACTAGGCAATTACCTAGGGCGCTCAAATTTGGGGGGGGGGGGGGGTGGCAAATCTGTCGTGCGCAACGAATCCTCGCGCGCTCGCGGTGCGGTTTACTTTGTTGTTGCGCTGCGGTTCCAGGAGCGACGAATTCCCGGTTACTGCACATAGACAGAGCGACAGGCAAGAGACGAAACGCAACTCAATGTTATATGCATTCTCTTGGATTCTTCATAATTTTGCTAGTGAGTGTTTAATCAATAGACGAGTAGCAGTTGCAACTCATCACCCCGTGATCACAGCTGGCGTGCCGGCCTTCATGTCAGCTGCGGCGCGCTCACGCACCCTCGCAGTCCGCCGCTCTACTGTCTCTGTAGTCTGTAGTATACAGTGGGTGCTAATGACTCGCCATAAGACCACACACATCATCAGTGGTAAAAAAAAAAAAAGTGTAGCAGCCTTAGGGAGCCAAATAACACAGGGCGTGACTTACGTTTGTACATAAACAGAGGGAAAAAACCAATAAATATTTTTTTTACTTAAGTCCTACTGCAAATTACTGCTGCCATCAGGTTATCAGTTTTTTAATAAGAAAGATCCCCTTCTATTTTTTCATAATGACGCTATAAGTAATTATTGTATGGTTTTGTGATGCACAAAGACATTGTTTGTGCCTTCACCATTCAAGAGATAGGCTATGTCTCATCAAGTAAAGCAGGAGAGGACTTTCCAACTATGTATCTTTGTTGGGGTAGAACGAAACGTCCATAGAATGCAGAATACAATAGGACGAAGCATTTCAGTTTAGTTATAGTAACGTGTGAGATGTCAGCTACCCCACCGCCGTAATTTAAGCGCACGTTGCTCGCGGGCACTTCCAAAAGTAAGTAGAGTTTCAGTCTGTTACATTGTTGTTGTGGACTTTTTTATCGGGAAAACCCTCCCCCTCCCCCCCCCCCCCCCCCCCCCCAAGAGAACCGCTCGCTCTTTAGTTTACGCACAGACTGATCGACTATACCCTTCCCAGAATATTCTGCTAAGTTCTCTTCCGTGAGTGGACGAAATAACTTCTCTGTGCTTGTTTTTAAATAGTGAAGTAAGCTCAGCGTTGCCAGAGCCTTGTAAGGTATGTTTCTTACATCACACTCTTAGGTTCACGAATCAGACATGTAATAATTACTTTGTCACAATAGTGAGATGTGCGTTATAGAAAGTTGCCTTGCACCCCACTGTCCCGATAATGAGTGAATATGTCGACTTAATTCTTTTATTCATTGCCGGCCGCGGTGTCCGAGGGGACTGAGGCGCTTCAGTCACGGTCTGCACGGCCACTACGGTCGGGGGTTCGAATCCCCCCTCGGGCATGGATATTTGTGCCGTCCTTAATATAAGGTAGTTCATAAGTAGTTTGTAAGTTTAGGGACTGATGACCCCGTAGTTAAGTCCCATAGACTTTACAAAAAACTTTTATTCAGTGACATGCACTCAGGAAGCCTGACAGGGTGAAGGCTGAATCCACACTGTTTTCAACAAACATATTCGAGCAACTGTCCTTTGCTGAAGCCACCCTCTTTCTCCTCCTCCATGCCTTAATCGGGTGTGACGCAACTTCCGCCACCGTCTTTTCTTCAATGACTACATTTCAAAAATCAACAGTTGTACTTAATTTAGTTACTTCATAATGTAGAAACGATGAAAAAATAACATTGTTGTATAAAAGTGTATGATGCGCCCCATTTTATGTAATGTATTTTATGTATGTATTTGAATAAAAAAAGATGCAATGTGTATTTTACATTGCGATTTTATTAAATGGGGCGCCATTATAATAATTTGCCTAGGACTCGGGCCGGCCCTGAATGCAATACGTCTCTCTCACCTGGACCAGGAAAACGTCCTGATGACAGTCTTCATGGGTCCGTTAGGTGTTACCACCTCTTGCCGTATGACGATACATTCAGTATTTTCGAGCATAGTCGTGTTGATAATCCAAGAATTATTGTGTTGGGGGGGCGGGGGGGGGGGGAGAAATAATTTTGCAAGGGTATGCTATACTCCCCCCACCCTCCCCAAAAATCTCGAAATAGGGTAGACTCACCAGTCAGCGTTATTGTGATACTATGTTCCTACAGTGAACCAAATTATTTGGGCACTATATTACATCTTGTTGCAAAATGGCATCACTGCGAACAACCCTGGGACGCTGTACACAATTGACCTACGAAGGACATTGTCTTGCGGTGTATTACTCATCTTTTCCTGCGACGGCCAATATACATGATCGGTGAAATGAGCGATCCCTCTGACTTCCGATGAGACCAACTCGCTGGTGTGCTCTTAGTCGGAGCACCTGTGACGAAAACCGCAAACTCTTTAACGTTCCACTACCGTCACTAACATCGGTAATGACAGCCATTACAAAATACGGTTACACCGATTAGCGAAGACGGATAGTGGGCGAAATCCCCAATTGAGCTGACAACGACCAAGGAGAATTAATAGAACAATTGTGGAAAAACAAAACCACCACGGCAAAAGCTACTGCGAAACTCAACAGTCACATGAGTAATGTGATCCCATATAAACACAATGGCTCGAGCTTAAATTACATGGAAGAATCAAAGATTAAATTGCTTTCTACAAACTGAAAGTTATCTGTTTTACGATATTTATTAAATATAATTTATTTTTTGGATTGGTCGTGGAGATCGAACTGGGATTCGCTATCTGACCGTGTGAGTGTGCATGTGTGACTTTGTTTGTCTGACTAGCAGTGATTTCTGTTGATAACAAACGATAGGTTACGTAAAATTCAGATTTTCCTCACATAAGAAAAGCACATCAAATTCTTTGTGACTGTTCCTCACACTGGATCAAAAACTAAGCCCTGATAGTAAATTATGTGAATAAATAATTTTTTTTAAACGTCAGGCCCGCGCAACGGATAACTCAGTCGTGCATTGCTATGAAAAGAAGCTCTAACTGATCCGTTAATTACTTCCATAAATTACTTCAAAATGAATGCATCACTTTAATGCCGTGTTGTAAACATTAGTATCTAAAATGAAAAGCCGCAACTGTTGTGTATGGTGAACTTAAGCTCTCATTTCAGAAAAGCAACTGAGATTGCACATAAATATTTTACAGTGAAATGAAGTGAATCCTTGTGACACTTCAAAGATGCCAATACCTTTACTGAGAAGTAAATTGAATTTTTGTAACAGTTGAAACGTACTGTGGTTCGCTCGTTACGCTTAGTCAAACACTTCATTATCGAGCGTTGTTAATCACATAATTACTTTATCAAAAAATGATCTCTTGAAATTCTCTACTCACAGTTAATACAAGCACACAAAATTTGTATTAAACCACAGATAAGCACTCTACTTTTTGATATTTACTCGTTGTACCTGCCTCATCATTACCTTATTCTCAATATAGTTTTCAACAATCCTAACCTGGAGCCTAATTATTTTAGTGAAAGTTATCTGCTAAAACATACTTTCACAGAGCCACGTTTGAGATTAACACTTTTACTTCACTTCAAAACAACTCACATCAATTAACTGGTCGTAAAACTTATTGGAGGAAAAATGGAAGTTTCTACACACTACAAAATAATAGAAGAGAAATTACATGATCACACTTATATTGAAAATTAAAAAGCATCATCATTACAAAAACATATACATATTATACATTCTTAGTCTGAACATCATCCTATTCAGCAGTCGAGCTATCAGACAGCCTCTGCCAACAGCTCACAGTTCAACCTCCTATTCAGCCCGCTACATTACAACAAGACACGACTGCCCAGCGCGCCACCCGCGCCACCATTACCAGACACAGCAATAATGCTACCTCTGGCCGGCCGCGGTGGCCGAGGAGACTAAGGCGCTCCAGTCACGGTCTGCACGGCCACTACGGTCGGGGGTTCGAATCCCCCCTCGGGCATGGATATTTGTGCCGTCCTAGTTCGTAAGTAGTTCATAAGTACTTTGTAAGTTTAGGGACTGATGACCCCGTAGTTAAGTCCCATAGACTTGACAAACATTTGAACATTTGAATGCTACCTCTCTTACCAAGGAAGCTAACTATACAGTATATACTCTTTGACTTACAGGAATCTTATTCACAAAATAATAATTCCAACAGAATATTACAAAATCTTAAATCCAACGGAATATAGACCCCTCGCAAAACAATCGAGTTTATGTATCGAAAGCCTAAAAGGAAGCCATCTACGCGGCGTGCCTGCTTCCTACAGTCAAGACTGGGAGGGGCTCCACCAATATTTGGGGAACCATATGGTGGAATTTAACTGTTTCTTTTATTATCCTCACTGGCCGGATAACTGTGAATAAATAATTCACCGCACCTCCACAAAAACTGGTTACTAAGACTAACGTATTGCTAATAATCAGGTCCATATTCCAAAATGAGATTGTGACTATGCATACAGACAAAAAATTTGAAGCGTGGACGACACAATCGCCATGTCTCAACATAACTCAACCGTCATGGAATAGAGAGTGAGGATCAACGTCGTTGAAGTAATTGTCGCATGGATAACATTCTGTTGGAAACTTCAGACACTATAGAGAAAGAACTGCTGCCGTTTCAAAGCCAATAGTTGGCCAGTTCCTTACTAATCTACATCTACATGGGATATTCTTCAAATCACATTTAACTGCCTGGCAGAGGGTACTTCGAACCACCTTTATACTATTAATCTCCCGGGAAGAAAGAACACCGTTCGAGCTCTGATTTCTGACGATCATTTCTACCTATGTAAGTGGGATTCAACAATATATTTTCGTATTCGGAGGAGACTGTTGGAGATTGGAGTTTCGTAAGAAGCTTACGCCGCAGCGATAAGCGCCGTAGTTGCAATGATTCCCATCCCAGATCGTGTATCATTTCCGTAACGCTGTCTCCCCTGTATCGTCACAATACAAAACGAGCTGCCCTTCTTTGGACTCTTTCGATGTCCTCCGTCAAAACCCACCTGATAAGGATCCCACACTGGGCAGCAATACTCCAAAAAGGGACGGACAAGAGTATTGCATTCAGTTTCTTTTGTAGTTCTGTTGCATCTTTTAAGGGTTCTGCCAATAAAACGCAGTCTCTGGTTCGCCTTTCTCACGACATTATCTACGTGTTCTCTCCAGTTTAAGTCTGAAGTTATAGTAATTCCTAGGTATTTAGTGGTGTGTACGGCCTTCAGTTTTGATTTATTTATCTTGTAAACAAAGTTTAAGGGATTTCTTTTCGTACTTATGTGGACGACTTCACACTTGCCAATTTTTACACCATAGTGATATCTTATTTAGATCGTTCAGAAGTTGGTTTTGATCTTCAGATGATTCTACTAGACGGTAAATGACGACGTCATCTGTAAACATCCTAGGAGAGCTGCTATTGTGTCTATGTCATGTGTTCATACTATTTTGTACGTCTCATGGACGTCAGAACCACACTGACATCATTTTCATGGACGAGAATCTGCGGCCCCATATTAACAGCGCAGCACTTAAAAGGAGAGGATGTTAGGCGTATGGACAATGGCCGTGTCCCGCCTATTGCAATGTAAGGGGACCATCACAAATCGCTGCCACTGCTGCGTAATGTTATTGCCATATGTGTCCGTCTCATCGCGTACTACTTTTAGGTAACTTCTACAGGTATATTACACCGCAGAAGGTCTTACTCCGTATAGTCGGAGCGCCATCAATTGTGTTAATATCTGTGACACATCATGAGGTAGTATGTTTCATCCATAAGATTTCTTCTCCCTCGTATCCGAGTTTTATAATGAGGTTCTGCTCTACTACAGGGGGAGGAAAGTACAGAAACCCAATAAGTCCTCAAAACTCACGGAATGTGGCGACTTTGAAAGTGTCGTAAATGAGCAGGATATTTTAAAGATTTGAGATCATTTTCGTTTCGAAAATAATGGCAGACTAGTAGAATGAACAATAAATTATGTTGATCTCTTCCCAATTATCTCTACGTGGTTAGAAGAGAATTCTTTTATCTTATTAGCTTGCGGCTCAGACAAAATGATAGCGTCTCAGGTGATATATTCTACTTCTCTTCTTCATCCTGAACATAAATCTTATTTTTGTTTCCTATCCCTCGAACAGAAAATCCAGTAATATGTTTGCGTGCCACCTGAAGTTTTACTTTTCCAGAACTCTCCGCTCTATATCACTCTACATTTTCGTAGTCGTGGAGGTGTGGGCATATTTCCGTCTATCGTGTTCTTTCAGTTGCGCCGGTCATAAACGAAGCTGTTTACAAAAACACCACTCTGTGTGACTTTGGATACGTCTGCAGTATTTCATTCATTTCTAATAGTTACTCATCCAACAAAACGGCTAAGAGAAGTATATATCTACGTTCACTTATACGTCACAACAAAGCTCTATTTTTAATAACGGTAGGTGACAAATCTTCAGTCATCTCTAAGCATTTTTTTTCTTTTTAGAGTTTTGAACTCGATGTTAACTTAGACATACTTCATTAAAATTTCTTTCATTTCCACAACTGCTGCTTTGCATTTCACTAAATAATTTTTCCTTTTCAAATTATGTTGAAGATACGTGATAACTTCTTTTGGCATTCTCTTGTAGACTGCTTCTCAAATTAATTGAAATTTGTCAAGTGGTTGCTACTATTTAGTTTCTACCTCGCGAGTACATGATGACGAACCAATTTCTTAACATATAGTGATGGCAGTAGTACTCTCTGAGGATGGTTGCTGCGGCGACTGTAACTGATAACACAGATAAATAATTTTGTGACTGTCTCGGCTGAATAATAATTTTTCAATAAATGCTATTTCGTTGCAAGCACATTCTAGACTCTACAGATTAAATGGCATTTCCAGAGGACAACATTGCTAGAATTTTTCTCTCACGCCATTCCCAAATATTATCTGTTTTGACGCAAGTGACAGCTTTTACACCTGAATATTTATACCCAAAACAAATAAAATTAATTTTATAGATAGTCTCATGTTTTTCCAAGTGTTCCATGACACGTTAGCCGCTACTGATTAGGGCAGCGACTATCTCGACGATTTTCCTGTAGGGAAAAACAACATCATCAAGCTGTTCCTTAGCCAGAGAAGACGTGTTCAGTAATATTCCCTGCTGTCGGATGGTATGCATGTCTGGAATTCAGGTCGTATCTTAAGTGTGAACAAATTTAATAATTAAGATAACAAGATTTTGTAAAAGCACGGAAGTCTTGTAAGCGCTGCCTCATCACATACTTCAAAATAACATTAACTTCGCCCTATAGAAAATCTAACACAGAATGTCACTAAGCAAACACCCATGTGATCCAACGCATAATTCCCTAGCTAAAATTTCATCTTCCTGTTCTGGACACATCGATAAGGGACTTGACTCAGAAAGCAATGACAGACTCGAAAAAATTGGGCTTGTTGAACTTGTCCAGAAAAGAAATACCGGTAATTACATGTCTTGAGAAAATTATTATATCCTCAAGAGTACAATTTGTGTTCATAAATGTCGTCAGCATACAGATTCCCGTGTCTTCACAGCCGGAGATGAAAGCATTTGAACTAAAGAGTTCTTTTATCCTGTTTCATCATGTTACCTGAAACAAGTAATTGCTATCTAGATTAGAATAGACATAAAAAATGGAACAACCACGGCTTGAAGAACTGATATTAACCGACGACGGTGATGTTTACATCACTTACGGATTCTTTACGCGAACAAATGTGTCGCCTTTACCCCATCCGCTGTAAGCCTGTCAGCACAGAAAGAAAATGACGAAGATAAATATAATCGTTTATATACCTATTTCTTACATTTTTCACTATATCATCACTGAATTATGACCACTTGTATAACGCAACGTTTTCCATGAGGAAATGACGTTTTTGGAACGTGCAGCTTTATGAAAAACGCGCGCGGCCGTTCGCCGTCGGGGGTTCGAGTTAACCCTCGGGCAAGGGTGTCTGTGTTGTCCTTACGTTTGTTTATCCTAGTTTAAGTAGTATGTAAGCTGCGGACTAATAACCAAGAAGTGGAGTCCTATAGATCTACAAAAATTTGAACATTTTGTACCAAATAAACGATGTTCTCCCACTTACATTTTTAAGTGAATTTATTTGAGAGTATTCGTTTACTTGGTTGAATAAATTCACATTTACCAACGTTTGAATCTCAGTTATCTCAAGGAACATACTGTGGGCTTTTAGTAGACACATAGCTATCCACATCATCTGCGAGCTTTTACAAACCGACCCTAAAAAGTATTTTACTTGCACCTATACTGTACACGCTAGTATTTCTAGTGGCAGGCAGGTTTTTGATACTTATCACTGTTTACATGCATAAATTATCACAAAGTTGCGACGATTAGTAACAATTTAAAATTAAAACTGACATTTGTCGGTTGATCGTAGAAATATAAACTAATAAGCGTAAATCACATTACAAAAAAATAATTCTGAAGACTACCATTCATACTGACAACCTCTGAACTGATATATTAAAGTCTGAAATTAAGGCTGGAGGTCGCCGGCATAGAGGCATAGAGACCACATTTGCAGAACAGATCCGGCAAGGTACCACCGACATACAAAGAAAACAATAAGTGCCACAGGATTAAACCATGTGACACTCCTGAGCGAAAAAGCTTCCAGGACGACTTTTCATTCTTGCAGGCAAATCACTGTTGTATTTACAAGTAGCTTTCAGAACATATCAAGCTGTTTTCAGTAAAAGAAGTCAAATTTAGTTGTGCGGTGTATTAAAGCTTACGTATAAAATAATCTTGTTAACATATATTAGAGTCAATAAAATACCGTAAATTTACACAAGTCTAAAGCATATTTCAGATAATCAGTAACCTACTTATGAGGGGAAAAATAGTCAAAGAGAAGGTATATATACCCTGCATAGAATCCAGACACCAGTAACAAGATTCGGAAGACACGAAAAGAACGCATTGGTTGGGAAGGGAGTAAAACAGGGTTGTAGCCTTTCTCCAATATTATTCATTCTGTATATTTAATAAGCTGTGAAAGAAAGTTAGGAGAAATTTGAAAACGTAATCAAAATTCAGGGAAAAGAAATAAAAACTTCAACGTGTGTCAATTATATTTTGGTACTGACAGAGACATTAAATGACCTTCAAGAACAATTGTATTAAATGGACAGTGTCTTGAAAGGAGAGAATAAGATGAACAGAAACGACAGAAAAACAAGGGTAATGGAATGCAGTCGCATTAAATCAGCTGATGCTGAAAAAAATTATATTAGGAAACGAATCAATGAGGGTAGCAACAGGTTTTGTTATTTGCTTAGTAACACAACTTCAGATGGCCTCCCGCGTCGGAGGCTCGAATCCTCCCTCGGGCATGAATGTGTGTCATTAGGTTAGTTTAACTTAGTTTAAGTAGTTTGTAAGTCTAGGGACTGATTACCAACGTAGTTGGGTACCATAAGAAATACAAACATCATTTGAACATTTGTCTATGACATTTGCTAAGTCAGTGAACATGCAATGATATATATATATATATATATATATATATATATATATATATATATATATATATATATATATATATATATTCAGAAATGGTTACAGTTCCAAGTGAAGTCGAACTCTTTTTAAGGTCATCAGAAAAAGTGAATTAACTAAATACGAAAAGTAGGACACATACATCTGAAAATGTGCGATCGATGGACAGTGGAGGACAGTGGCAAATGGTGTATAGGAAACGTGATCTTATTAGAGATACTGTTCTTAAGAAGGGGATATTTTTTGACCACGTCATTCAGACATCAGAAACAAGATTAACAATAAAAACTGTGGGATGATATGGAAGAAATTGGAATATGCCTGGAAGATCTGCAAAGTAGTACAAATACTCTACAGATAATGAATAAAAATAAAATAATATTTAAACCACAAATAGAATAAATATACACAATAGAAAGGGAATTTAGGGATGAGAGAATGGTCAGAATGAGTGAAAAGATATTTAACAATTCGGAAGGAAAGAAGTGGGCCCTTATATCAAAAAAATATAAGGGGAGTAGTAAACAAAAGAGTAAAGTGGTCTATTGAGGTTACGACAGTATATAAAATAATAATATAATAATGGTATATGGTCACCAACAGTATTGAATTGGTTTAAAAAACTGAAGCGTCTTTGATTACTTTTTGTGATTTGGAATAAAAAAATCTTTTTCATTCAAAGTGTCATAATTTCTATTTCTACACAGTGCTTCTTAGAAAAGTGTTCCGTAATTAACTACTTATTATCTATAGCAAATTGATCAAGCCTTTGGTTTCTTCTATCCTCTCGATTCCGTAACAACATACGGAAGGAAGGAAGATTATAGTTTAGCGTCCCGTCTACATTACAACCTACGGAAACATAATATTGTTTTTTGATAAAAAATTTAGTTTTTTCAATCACGAATTATGAGTTAAAAGTGGCAGTTATATCTTTCATCGTGTACACATTATACCTTCTCATCAAATGGTACTGAACTGTCGTCAGAATGTCGTTCAGTAGGAACATGTAGTATCTGGAAGCAGTATCGCTACTACATTTTGATGAAATCTGAAAGACGGCCACCGAGTTGGACGTACCTGGTGACAGAAACCAGGGTGTGCAGCGGCTGTACCTCTCGAGAAGCAGAACACTCCTCTGAACAATGCCAAGAGCAGCCGTGACCAACGAGCCCAGGGCATTAGTTCATCACAAAAGCATTACTTCAAATATTTGTATATTTATGGGAGTTAAGTTCTTTGGTTATTAGTCCCTAGGCTTACAACTACTTAAACTAACGTAAACTAACCTATGGACAACGCACACAACCGTGCACGAGGGAGGAGTGGAGCCTCCGACGGCGAGCAACTGCGCGCTCCGCAGGAAGGCACCTTGGACCGCTCGGCCACTCCAACACTGCAAAAGCATTAGTAAACTCAATCAAAGAGCGTTCATCTAGCAACCAAAATAAAACAGTGGCACAGTTTTATCCCTCTTTAGTGTAAAACCTCGGTGAAAAATACACAGTATGAATTTTTAAACAAAAATGATATGACAAGACTTAGTGATACTCATTAACTTTGTTCGTAATGACTAATTTATGTTAATAAAATGTTCAAATGTTTGTAAAGCTTATGGGACTCAATTACGGGGTCATCAGTCCCTAAACTTACAAACTACTTATCAACTAGCTTATCCTAAGGACGGCACAAATATCCATGCCCGAGGGGGGATTCGAACCCCCGACTGCAGACCGTGACTGGAGCGCCTAAGTCCCCTCGGCCACCGCGGCCGGCAATTTATTATAATACTATTCACCTTTCAAAGATTACAGAAAATAAGTAAAAACGAAATAAACGTCTTCTCATACTTTATTTATAAAAGAAACAGTCACGGTGTACGATAGTCATTGCTTCGACTTTCTCACATCTACCTGAGGAGTCAATCAGCCAAAGAGACGTAACGCGAGCCGCGTGGGAGTTGCCGAGCGGTCTGGAGCGCCACTTTACGGATCGCGCGGCCACCCGAGTCGGAGGTTCGAATCCTCCCTTGGGCATGGATGTAAGGAGACACCTTGTTGGAATGATACAGTAAAAGAAGCAGTGAGAAGGAAGAACAAGGCATTCAGAGTGTGGTTTCAGGAAAGAAACGATCTTGCAAGAGAGGATTACAAGCAAAAGAAGAAGGAAGCAGCAAACGTGCTCACATACGAAAAGAAGAAGTGAATGGTGAAATGGACAGAGATGGTGGAGGAGGACAGCAGAGGAAATAAGAAAGTACTATATGGGATGGTCAAAAATAAGAGATCTGAGAGAGGATATGGTAATGATGTACAAATATGGAAATGAGTTCCACAACAGGGATACTCTCAAGACAGTGTGGAAATAGTATTTTGAGGATTTGCTAAATGCAAATTGTCATGAGGATGGCAGTACAGTAGAAGACGAAACGTGCAGTACAGGAATGGAGAAGGACCTGACTTGGAGAGATTGGTTGGTTGGATTTGGGTTTTAAAGGGACCAAACTACTATGGTCATCAGTCTCTTTTTCCAGTCACAGAGATGACAAAAATTATCGCTAAAATGGAACATAAAGTGTTAAATTACATCAAACCGTAGATGGGAGATGTCAGAAATAAAAGAAGCAAATAAAAGGGAAAGAAAGAAGAGAGATTTAAAAGAAAATACCAGAGTGTCTAGGCTGCGATTTCACAAAAAGAAAAGTACGGCCAGCCACTCTGTAATACATTAAAATCACCTGTCTGAAAAAAAAAGCAGTTGCAGAGCATATAGAGAAATCACAGACAAGAAACACCAGATGGAATTGTATAATCCACTGATACGAATAAAATTTATAACAGAATCAGCCACAGCGGCATTGTCACTTAAAACAAGGTTTAGGGATTTAGGGAGATTAAAAGTCTGCCTTCAGCGTCGAAAGAAGGGCATTCCATGAAGATGTGAGCGACTTTGAAATACTCACCACATTGACTTTGAGGAGGGTCTTCGCGACGCAGAAAGTAACCAAGCGTCAGCCAAGTTGGCCTATACGGAGTCCGCAGACGACGACGGAATCCCTGTGGGGAGTCCACATAGAGTACCTCCACTCGTTCGTTGTCTCCTTTATCGTCCGTAACTAGTTAGGTGTTTGCAGGGAACGCCAGTCCGCATTCCATAGCCCAAGAACTTGACTGTATAACTTCGAACGGAGGTCATTAGGTGGAATACCTATATCCAGTGTAGATTTTCCAACCTATAAGCGAGCTCATTTCCATTTATCCCAACGTGTCCTGGAGTCCATAGAAAGACTATTGATCGTCCACGTTGATCGATGGCACATGGGGACTCTTGGATGGCCTGAGCCAAAGGATGGCGAGGGAAGCACTGATCGAGGGCCTGTAGACCGCTCAAGGAGTCACTGCAGATGAGGAAGGACTCCCCAGGGCAGGCAGGCATATGTTCCAGTGCATGAAGGATGGCTACCAGCTCTGCAGTGAACACAATGCAGCCTTCTAGTAGGGAACTCTGTTCGTTATGTCCTCCATGCACATAAGCGAAGACAACACGGCCTTCCGCCATCGAACCATCGGTGTAGATCACTGTGAAGCCCCGGTATCCGTCAAGAATTGACAGAAATTGGCTGCGAAGAGTTACAGGAGGGACAGAGTGTTTGGAGTTCAATGACAATTCCAGTCGAATAAGAGGCCGAGGTATACACCATGATGGTGAACGTGACTGATGGACTGATGACCCCATAATTAAGCCCCATAAAAAAAAGAAAAAAAAGAACGTGACTGGAAGTAGATCAGAGATGGTAGGGGGTAAGACTCCAAGCCACTAAGAAGTCATCTGACACGGACACCAATAGTCATACCTAATCTCGGGCGCCGTTCAGTAATATGGAGCGTTGTATTCGGGAAAAGCAAACGGTGGTTCGGACGCCCTGGCAAACCAAGGACGTTGACGGTGTATTTGGCCAGCAGTTGTTTCCGCCTGATCCGTAATGGAGTAACTCCAGCTTCCACAAGGAGACTGTCCACGGGGCTAGTTCAGAAAGCCCCAGTCGTGAGTCGAACTCCACAATGGTGGATGGGATCCATCATCTGCAGCACCGAGGGAGATGCAGAACCATACGCTACACTCCCATAATCAGGACTCGACAAGACAAGAGCTTTGTAACATTGCAGCAGGGTATTCCAATCTGCACCCCAAGTGGTACTGCTCAGGCAGCGGAGTGCATTGAGGTGCCGCCAGTAGTCCTGTTTCAGTTGGCGAATGTGTGGTTGCCATATGAGCCGGTCGTCAAATACAAGTCCTAGAAAACGGTGAGTTTCAACTACATTAAGTAGTTGGCCGTCAAGATACAACTCTGGGTGCGGTTGCACTGGCCGTCGTCGACAGAAGATCATAACGCACGTTTTGGCGGCAGAAAACTGGAACCCATGCCTGCGCCTTGTGTATGGCTCCATGTAGCTGTCTTTCTGCAACACACATGCTAGACGAGCTAAAATATATGCAGAAGTCGTCAGCATACAATGAAGATACTGACGACCTAAGTGCTTCGCTAAGCCGTTAATGGCCACTAAAAACAGTGGAATGCTTAAACAGAGCCCTGAGGGACCCCATTCTCCTGGACATGAGGGGTCAGTTGAACGCAGTACGTTGTTCTCGACGGCGAGTGTTCATCAGAGACGAGTGTATCGTCAGGCGTGCCCCAGGGGAGTGTGATAGGACCGCTATTATTTTCTATCTATATAAATGATCTGATGGACAGAGTAAGTTGTAATTTGCGGCTGTTTGCTGATGATGCTGTGGTGTATGGGAGGGTGTCGTCTGTAACTGTAATAGCATACAGGTTGACTTAGACAAAATTTCTAGTTGGTGCGAAGAATGGCAGCTAGCTCTCAATGTAGAAAAATGTAAGGTGATGCGCATGAGTAGAAAAAACAATCCTATAATGTTCGAATACAGCATCAGTAGTGAGCTTCTTGATGCGGTCGCGTCGTTCAAATATCTAGGCGTAACATTGCAGAGCGATATGAAATGGAACGAGCATGTAAGGACAGTTGTGAGTAAGGCAGACAGCCGACTTCGGTTTATTGGGAGAATTTTGGGAAGATTTACTTCACCTGTAAAGGAGACCGCGTATAAAACGCTTGTACGACCACGTCTTGAGTATTGCTCAAGTATTTGGGACCCGCAGCAGATCGGTTTGAAGGAAGACATAGAGGCGGTTCAGAGGCGAGCAGCTAGATTTGTTACCGGTAGGTTCGACCAATGCGCGAGTGTCACGGAAATGCTCCGGCAACTTAATTGGGGATCGCTGGAAGAAAGACGACGTTCTTTTCGTGAATTTCTGTTAAGTAAATTTAGAGGGCCGGAATTTGAAGCTGAGTGTAGTACGATCTTGCTGCCGCCTACTTACATTTCGCGTAAAAATCACAAAGACAAGATAAGAGAAATTAGGGCTCGTACGGAGGCATATAGGCATTCTTTTTTTCCTCGTTCAATTTGGGAGTGGAATAGGAAAGGAAATGCCTAGTAGTGGTACAGTGTACCCTCCGCCACGCACCTTACGGTGAATTGCGGAGTATGTATGTAGATGTAGATGTAGATGTACTACAAGATGCACCAACTTGAACATGAATGGTACGGACAGCTAAAAAGTTTTGGATAAAAAGTGGAAGTGAGCCCCAGAGACCCCAACCATGTAATGTGGTTAAATGTGGTGTCACCAGGTCGTGTCGTACGTCTTTGACAAGTCAAAAAATACGGCTACCAGATGGTGTCGTCGAGAAAATGATGTCCGGATGGCAGACTCAAATAGACCAAGTTATCGGAGGTCGAGCGCACCTTGCAGAAACCACCTTGGCATGCAGCTAGCAGACTCCGAGATTCAATGAGACAATACAACCGCCGGCTCACCAGGCGTCCTAGCAGTTTGCAGAAAATGTTCGTAAGGCTGATGAGCCGATAGCTGTCCACATCTAGCGGATCTTTACCCGGCTTAAGCACGATGGTGCTTTCTCGCCACTGTGATGGAAAGACTCCATCACTCCAGATGTGATTAAACAATGCAAGGACATGTCGCTTGGAGATATCAGACAGATATTTTAACATCTGATTGTGAATTCTGTCCGGCCCAGGGGCGGTGTCAGGGCAGTGGGCAAGGTCACTAAGGTGCTCCCACTCGCTGAACGGAGCGTTATATACCTCAGGGTGGCGTGATGTGAATGAGAGCTTTTTGCGTTCCATCCGCTGTTTTAATATACGGAAGGCGGGCTGCTAATTGTGGGATGCAGCAGCGTGGGCGTAATGCTCGGCATAGGCCTCAGAAATGTCACCTTGATCTGTACAGACGGCTCCATGTAGAGAGACGCAGGAATTGCTGTCTGGGCCTGGTAGCCATACAGGCGCCGGATCTTCGTTCAGACTTGGGAAGGGTTGTTACGCTACCCTATGGTTGAGACGTACCTCTCCAAACATTCCCGTTTGCGCCTCTTTATTACTTGGCGAGCACGAGCTCGAAGTCGCTTAAGCGCGATTAGACTGTCAAGCGATGGGTGGCGCTTATGGCGTTGAAGAGCACGCCTAAGGTCGCGGATGGCTTCCGCAACTTCCGCGAACCACCAGGATATTGTCTTTCGACGGGGGCATCCGGATGAACGGGGTATTGCGTGCTCCGCAGCAGATAAAATCTTTTGTATGACACCCTTAACCACGATAGTGTCGTCTGGGAGAGGTCCAATAGTGGCAACAGGAACGAACTCATCCCATTTTGCCTTATTTAAAGCCCACCCGGGAGGTCGTGCAGGGCCGTGACGATGGGATAGTGATATAAAGCAGGAAAATGATCACTACCACACAAATCGTCATATGCCCACCAATGGACAAATGATAAGAGGCCAGGGCTGCAAACTCACAGGTCGATAGCCGAGAAAGTACCATGCGCCACAATGAAATGTGTGGGGGCTCCGGTGTTTAAAAGACAGAGGTCGAGCTGGGGTAGTAAGTTCTCGACAACTCTGCCGCGGCCATTGACTATTGCGCCACCCCAGAAGGTATTATGGGCGCTAAAATCGCCCAGTAGCAGAAAAGGCGGCGGGAGCTGGGAGATCAGCGTAGCCATTGTGTGTGGTGGCACATCACCATCTGGCTGAAGATTAGGCTGCAGATGGTTTTGTCGTGTGGTATCCTTACCCTGACAGGTTCACTATAAACACAGTTAAGGATATACACACAGACACCACTGAAACTCTGTTATACAGACTTCGATTACAATAATAACCCCTGTAGCCACGAAGGGTAGAGGTCCGCAGTGCTAGAAACCAGGTCTCCTGGAGAGAAATGCAGAAAGCAGGTGTTCTGCTTAAGAGAAGTGAAATTAAAGGTACCAGGGGTGGATGAAGTGAGTGTGGAAATTGCGAAGGCAGCAAGGTAAGTTAGGAAACAGTGGCTGTATTGGGTGATGAGGATGATATGGAAGGAAAAGAAGACCCCAGAAGATTGGAAGAAATGATTGATAGTCCCAATATTCAAGAAAGGACATAGAAAGCAGTGCAGAAATTACAAAGGAGTCACACTGATGTCACACTGTGCAAAAGTATATGACAAGATACTGGAAAGTAGAATTCTAGTCAAAGTCAAGAGGGAAATGAGAGAAGAACGGTATGGATTCAGACCTGAAAGATCGATGGTGGACCTCATATTTGCAGTAAGGCAACTTCAAGAGCACCCATTGAGAATATGGAGAGGACCTGTTGATGGCCTTTCTAGACATAGAAAATGCGTATGATTGTGTGTGTAGGAAAAACGTTTGGGAAGTACTTTAAACTATGGGAGTGGGAAAAGAGACTGTAAGCAGAGTGAAGGTGATGTATAGTGGAAGTATGAGTTGTGAAGAAAGTGGGAGAGGGAAGAACAGAATGGTTCAAATAAGTGTGTGGGCTAAAGCAGGGCAGTGTATTGTGACCCCTTCTCTTCATTGTGGTTATGGAGGACATAATGATGTAGGTAGCGGGGAAACGTGAGGAAGGAAAGATGAAAGCAGTGGTGTTTGCAGACGATCTCATGTGGCAAGTAGGAGGAGGAAATCAAGGAGCAGCTAGATGCTTGTGAAGAAACAGTGGGAGAATACGAATTGAAGTTCAACATCCGTAAATGTGAGTTCACGGTAACCAGCAGGAAAAAGGATAAACCAGTGAAGGGAATAACACTTGGAGGTGAACAGCTGAAGAAGGTAGAAAGCTTCAAGTACCTGGGAAGTGTAATCGAGGAGAATGGGAGAAATGACAAGGAGATTATAGAACGTGGCAGATAGATAGAAGTATTTCTTAGAAGTGTTAGGAGTTTAGTGAGGAGTAAGAATGTACCACGGAGAAGTAAAGGAGTGTTATAACAAAATTATTACATTCCGATATTGACATATGCATTGGAAACTTGGGTGACAAAGAAAAGAGATAAGAGCAAAATACAATCAGAGGAAATGAAATTTCTACGAAGCAGAATAGGGGTAACAAGAAGAGACGGGATGAGGAGTGAGAAGATCGGGGAAATAGTGAGAGAGGAGCCATTACAGGTAGGATAGAAAGATCAAGACTTTAGTGGTATGACCATTTAAAGAAAATGGAGGAGAAGAGGATCCCCAGGAGGATAAACGAAATACAGATACAGAAGAAACGGCCAAGAGGAAGACCAAGGGATGGATGGCTAAAAGGAGTGGAGGATTGTATCAAGAAGAGTGGAGAAGACTGGGCCAGAGTGAAAACAGAGAGATGGTGGGAAGGCAAGACGAAGTGGCAATGCTTGTGTTCCAAACAGACCCAGTCTCTGGTTGGAAACTGCAAGATGATCATGATGATAAGTAGTTTGTAAATTTAGTGGCTGATGACCCCGCAGTTAAGACCCATAAGTTTAATAAACATTTCAACGTTTAATTTCTACATAACGCGAAACATTAAGATTTAGTAATCTGATTTAGTCGAAGCTATGGGACTGCTGAAAAATAAATCTAATTCGTTGTCGCCTATCAATAGAAATTCCGTGTCTGGCAGGAAAAGTACTTGGTCTCGAGCAAACATATCTGTATGACCGTTTGAATACAGGACCATTACATACCTCTCAGTGTACTGGTGGGGATAGTTTTTCTACAAAACTCTGCAATCATGCTCTACATAGCACTGTAGATGTAATTGTAGACGCCATACGCAATGCAGAAATCTTACCTATAAATGTAAATGCGGAATGTGAAATGAGTAAGTATCTGTTTCTAACTTATGCTCATATTTCTGCACTATAATCTCTCTCTCGTTCTCAATCCGAAGATTGGTTGGCAGCAATTCTTATCTTTCACACTTCTCTGTTGTCGGATAGCATCTTCATTTTCTGGTATGCTTCCACTCCTGTGTCTCTTTAATTCTGTTTCAAGTACTGCAGTCTGGATCTTCCTCTGCCTCTTTTTAGTTCTATCATTCCTTCCATAACATTGACTATAAACTCAATGTGCCTATACAGATGACTCATTAACTTGTCTCTTCTCTTTATTGTCGTTTTCGAAAGTGCTCTTTTTTCGCTGATTCTTCTAAGAACGTCTTCTTTTGTCATCATTGCCGTCCAAGGGATTTTCTGCATCTCCTGAAACACTACAGTTCAAATGCTTCTAGTCTTCTCTTATCGCAAACGCCGAGTGTCCAAGTTTCGGAGCCATAAAATGCCACAGTTCACACATAGCATTTTGTAAATGCTTTTTTGGTATCTTCTTTTATATTTATTGGTGTAAGAAGCATCCGTTTATTGTTGAAGGCTATTTTAGCTTGCTCAATTCTGCTTTTTATGATGCTGAACTTTTGTCATCTGGTGTGATTCTACTTCCTAAGTAGTTGAATACATTAACTTGTTTCAGTGGTACATCACTATTATAGATATCACAAAACATGCGAATCATTCATCTTCTATACCAATAACATTTTCACCAAGAAGGGTTCTTCTTAACTTCATCTCAACCAATCGCAATAATTTAGCAGAACTGAGCATCAATCGTCGACCCATCTGACGCTTCACAAAACACGACTTGAGAGGCACGCTGTACTGTCTGTTCTGATAGCGACTGGCGTACCGGCAAGTCAACGTGCAGTGTCACACGCAGAGGCCTCTAACGGACGACTGCAGAGTTTTGCAGATGTAGGAGTGTTCAGTGAGCTCAGTAATAAACTGGAGTGACTACTAAAAGACATCTTTGCCTAGAAAACCGTGACGCTACTTCCTGCAGCCGCCATATTGGATAGGGGCATTCGTTTTCAGTTTCTGCTTGCTGTTATGTTGAGATTCTCGTTATTTTAATCGCAGTGGTTTAAAACTTGCTTTACTAGCCGATGGACATCTGGAAGTGGCATTCAGATTCATAGGTAAGTTACGTATACTGCAATATATTGTAAAGAAAGTGATGTTCGATAAACGCAAATAGTGCTAAATGGTAACTTACGATCTGTCCAGATTTCCTCATTCCAAAGCAGCGCGCATGAACAGATAGGTGCATAGAGTACGAAGACAAAACTGCAGTCCTACGAAATATAGTTTCATTTATAGTGAACACTTTACGAAGGACAGTTACATATTTCGACCACGAATTGATATGCAGCTGCTGATAGATGAAGCTGTACCAACAGTATTCAGTTTTCCTCTTCATTTAGAATCTGAAATAAAGCAGGGAAGGCAATTTGTTCGCAATAAACCGACAGTTTATGAGATAAGTTATCTATTTCACTAGCAATAAAATCATACATTCTTGTTTATGCTGACGAAGTGCCGCATTTCGTAATTAATACTGACAGATTGTTTTATTTGGTTTCAGTGAGTGAAACTAGTTTAATACTTGAAATGAAAAACAATGGCATGATTTAGCAACCTTACTGTATAATGACTTGAACAGAAATTTATTTTCTCATTAGTTATATAGACAGAATCATTTGGCATCAAACGAGATCGGATAGTTTGCTCTCCTTCTAGGAAGGTCCGTATAAATAATGTGAATGTTTAGTTCATTTTGTGTCCCACTGTAGGCTCCTTAGTCAGGAAGCAAAATACAGAATGGATTGTAGGTAAAAATCTCTAGCAGAAAACAAAATTTTTCGGAACTGTAAGTTGTGGCATTTCATGGCGATGTGAAAATTACGAACAGAAGGAAAGGAGCATAACTGTGAATCTAATATTGAAGGGAAAGGCTAGCAAATACAAAGCAATGATGACAGTGAAGAGTTCAATAAACTAAGTGAGCGTCGTACAGTAGTCATAAACGGTATTTGTGTTTACTTGGCGTAGCAGATCAACTTGACATCTTGCCCCTATTCAAGGTGGCTGCCGTGACGTCATGCGTCACGGTACTGTTTCGCGCAGTAGTCCCTCCAGTTTAGTTTTGAGCTCACTGGGAGTGTTACTAGAGCAATAAGGGACCTTTACATTATCTCTGAGACGATTTTGGTGTATTCGTGTTTGTTCGAGCCGCGGTACTTTGGTTGCGACTGGTTTGGAGGCGCTGTAAACGCAGCAGTCACAGCTTCAGTCCCGTTCCCGGACGCGCCGCGCGCCTGCTGCCGGCGTGGTGCGACGGGCGGCAGAGGCCGAATTCCTGGCCGCTCCCTGGTGTTTACACGTGTGATACAGCGCGCACTCCGCCGCTGAGAGCGCCATTAGCGGCCAGGCCGGGAAAACACAGCTACACAGTAGCCGCGCCATTTTTCAAAACACCCTCCGCCAGAGCCACTAGTCCAACCTTTCGATTTCTGCGTGATCTATTCGTGTCGCAATGTCAACCGATCAGACGCAAGGTCTGCAAACAGAATCTGCTGCGGGCGTCAACGAGGAGAAGAGGTTTTGTTAACGCCGGTGTGCGAAAACAGTAAGTGCTTTTGAGTAGCACTCGCTTTACCCGATTTGCACTTCGTCTTGTCACCTTTTCTGTCGTGTCACTGTAGAATACTTATTACAAACGTATCGGCTCTCCATTAGAGGAAACTTTCCGTGGGAGCGTTGCCAAAAAGATGACTTCTATGCGGCTTTGTACACTGGTCAAAACAATTAGGGAATCAGTTGAAATATCCAGGTTGTGAACTATTGTTATCGTCAGAATGAACTAAAATGGTTCGCCGGCCGCGGTGGCCGAGGGGACTGAGGCGCTCCAGTCACGGTCTGCACGGCCACTACGGTCGGGGGTTCGAATCCCCCCTCGGGCATGGATATTTGTGCCGTCCTTAGTATTAGCTAGTTCATATGTAGTTTGTAAGTTTAGGGACTAATGCCCCCATAGTTAAGTCCCATAATCTATACACACATTTCACATTTTTTGAACTAAAATGGTTCGGCATCTTCCTGTCGGTTCTGCGGAGTGGAGACAACATCATCACGGTCACCGAAATAGCGGTAACAACAGGAACTTGCTGCAGAGGCGTTTGGTGTTGACATCTGTTTACTGTCCCAAACGATTACAAAAGCAGTTGGGTTCAGATACTGTAGTGACTAGGTAGTGCAATGGAACAACTTCGTGACTTACCTGAAGCTATGGCATAGAGAGCCATAGAAACGTTGAAAGCGGGGCAGATACAGATGTAGGTGGCTGCGTCTATTCGGGTGTCCCAAAGTGCAATTTCCAGGACTCAGACGTGATTTCAGACAAAATAGACCGTTAATAGAAGGTAAGGCTCAGGTCGTTCACGGGAAACATCAGCAACAGATGACCGTTGTCTCTGGTTAACAGTCCTGCGTGACATCAGACTGAATGCATCTCAGCTGCAACGCACTCTCCAGGAAGCAACAGGACGTTAAACTTTGTTTACAAGATGAATCAACCAAAAGCGAAAGCCGTTAACTCCACTATATACCTAGGAATTACCATCACTTCAGACTTAAAGTGGAAAGAACACGTAGATAATGTCGTCGGAAAGGTGAACAAGAGACTGCGTTTTATTGGCAGAATCCTTGAAAGATGCAACAGAACTACTAAAGAGACTGCATACACTACGTTTGTCGGTCCTTTACTGGAGTATTGCTGCCCAGTGTGGAATCCTTATCAGGCGGGCTTGACGGAGGACATCGAAAGAGGCCAAAGTAGGGTAGCTCGTTTTGTATTGTCACGATACAGGGGAGACAGCGTTACGGAAATGATACAGGATATGGGATGGGAATCATTACAACAACGACGTTTATCGCTGCGGCGAGGGCTACTTACGAAACTCCAATCGCCAACATTCTCCTCCGAAGGAGAAAATATATTGTTGATTCCCACTTAAATGGGTAGAAAAAAATCATCAGAATAAAATACGAGAAATCGGAGCTCGAACGGAGAGATTAAGGTGTTCTTTCTTCCCGCGCGCTATTCGAGAATGGAATGGGAGATAAATAGTACAAAGGTGGTTCGATGAACCCTCTTCCAGGCACTTAAATGTGATTTGCAGACTATCCCTTGTAGGTGTAGAGTGTAGAAAGCGAAATATCGACACAAACAGTCCGAAATCGCCTTCAGGAATTAGCCTCTACGCAAGAAGTCGTACGGTATGTCCCATTAAACGGTGAGTATCGCACAAGACCACGGCACCGTTTAGCCCCCCCCCCCTCCCCCCAGAAACTGGGCGGAGGAACATTAGGATTGCAATCGTATGGAATGGCGCCAAATTCTTTTCACAGATGCGTCAAGGTTTTGTGTTCAGCCGGACAAGCGTCGTTCCCTCATCTGGAGAGAACGCGGAACTCGGAACAATCGCTCTTATATCCGGTAAACATTACCGTATTATGGATGTGGAAGACTGGTGTGGGCAGGAGTCACTATTGGCGGAGGTACGGATCTCTATGTCGTTCAAAAAGGCGCTTTTACTTCGCAGACCATGCGACCTTTTGCTGTGCCCTGCGCTGGTGCCATCGGAAATGGGTTGCTCCTCCACACAGACCTGAACTGGTGGACAATTAGCTTGACGCTGAGGAAACTGAACGAATGGAGTGGCCAGCTTGTTCACCGGACTTAAGCTGGGATGCACTTGGCACTGTAGCACCTCCCACAACGATTGCAGAGCTGGATACTGCACTCATAGCTGAATGGCCAAATATCCCTCAAGAGGTGTTTGGTAACCTCATTAGGAAACCTCATTAGGAAAATAATAATCTCTCTCAAGAACAAAAGGTCACATGGAACTAATGGCATTTCCATCAGGGTATTAAAAGCTTGTTCCCATGATATAAGTAGGATTCTTAGTCATATATGTAATAGCTCTTTAAAGCAGACTATTTTCCCTGATAGACTGGAATATGGTATCGTTAAACATTAGCATAAAAAAGGGGATACGTCGGATGTCAACAGCTACCATCCCATCTCACGTCTGACAGCTTTATCCAAATTTTTTGAAAAATTTATGTATTCTCGAAGAGCTTCACATATTAGTAAAAATAAAGTTCTAATAAAATGTCAGTTTGGTTTTCAAAAAAGCTTTTCAAATGAAAATGCGATATATACCTTCGCTTATGAAATATTAAATGCTTTGAATAACAGGACATCACCAGCTGAGACTTTTTGTGATCTCTCAAAGGCTTTTGATTGTGTAAATCAAGGGATTCTTCTCGATAAGCTTAAGTATTGTGGTATGCGTGGGACGGTGCACAAATGGTTTACATCATACTTAACTGAAAGAGTGCAGAAAGTTAAAATTAGCAGATCACGTGATACAGAACAAACATTTCATTCCTCTTACTGGGGAGTTATCAAAACTGGGGTCCCTCGAGGTTCGGTCATGGGTTCTTCGCTGTTCTTAATATATATTAATGACTTGCCATTCTATATTCACGAAGATGCTAAGCTAGTTCTTTTTGCTGATATCACGCCTGACAAACAGGAATTAACTGACGAAATTGTAAATGATGTATGTCTTTCAGAAAATTATTTAGTGGTTCTTTACAAATGAACTCTCATTAAACTTTGATAAAACCCAGTATATACAGATTCATACAGTAAATGGCATGACACTATTAATAAATTTAGACTTAACGTAAATCTTTAGCTAAGGTAGAATATTCATAATTTTTAGGTGTTTGCATTGACGAGGGATTGAATTGGAAGAAACACATTGAAGATCTGCTGAAACGTTTGAGTTCAGACACTTATCATATCAGGGTCATTGCAAAATTTGGTGATATACATCTTAGTAAATTACCTTACTACGCCTATTTTCATTCACTCCTTTCATATGGGCTCATATTCTGGGGGAATTCAACAATGAGTAAAAAAGTATTCATTGCACAAAGGCGTGTAATCAGAATAATTGCTGGAGTCCACCCAAGATCATCCTGTAGACATTTATTTAAGGATCTAGGGATCTTCCTTGTAGCTTCACAATATATATTGACTCATGAAATTTGTTATTAACAATCCAACGCAATTCAAAGTAATAGCAGTGTGCATAGCTACAACACTAGGAGAAAGGGTGATATTCACTATTCAAGGTTAAATCTAACTTTGGCACAGAGAGTGGTAAATTATGCTGCCACAAACTAGCACCAAAAATCTGACAGATAGCCAACAGGTATTGAAAAAGCAATTAAAGGAATTTCTGAATGCCAACTCCTTCTACACTTTGGATAAATTTTCAGATAAAACTTAAAAAACTAAAAAGAAATGAAAATTTTAAAATCCTTAAAATACTGCCATGTACAGCCACCATTTACTAAACCGACACGTTTCACATCTTTACGAAATGTCGTATATATGATCTATGGAACAATCTAATCTAATACTACAAATTCAAATCAAATATTTGTAAATCTGTGGGACTTAACTACTCTGATTATCAGTCGCTACGCTTACAAACTACTTAAACTAACCTAAGGACAAACGCACACACACACACACACACACACACATTCCTGAGGGAGGACTCGAACCTCCGCCGGCGAGCAACCGCGAATGCTCGGCTACTCCACCGCCATACTGCCAATGCCACTTAGTTTTGCAACTGTACTGGCCGTCAGAGGAGATCACATACCATATTAGAGGGCAACGACAATGACTTTTCCAGTATTACGGTAGCGCCATGATGCCTCCGTTTAAGTAAACACCATGCAAACCGAAAGTAAAGAGTTGAGACAGCAAAATACCGTATTGTACCACACACACATTATAGTTGTGCCCCATATCTGAATAAAATACTTTACGAAATGGATACTGTATATGATATCTCACCTGATTCACTAATTGTTTTGCACTGTGTATATATCAAGAAAGCATTTCTTACAGTGAAAGCATTAGCGAAGTTTGGTCGGGGCGTCTTTATTTATTTACAAAATTTCTTTATTTAGCAAGACTATAGTTTTCATACTAGTGGGGAAGCTACTTTTTCTTTCTCCTTCTACGGGTAGCATTATAGTGTAAATGAAATTTGTAATTAATTTACAGTTTAATGAAGGTACTTACATAACTGCAGAGAATTATGACGTTGTAAACGATATATCATTTTGATAAGAAATTAAAATCAAATAAAAGCAGTAATAAAACTACAATAGTGTCACTATTAATTAAGTGCTGTATTGGCAATTAGGTGATAGACAATCAAATGACTAAAAATTATTAGTAGCAAAGATAACGTCACTAATGGGAGGGATGAATGGAATACAAAAGAAGGAAACTATGGGCTGTTACCCTGTAGGATTACGCTAACGGCAATACGTACTTGAGGTTACTTATACATCATTGTAAGCTTCCAGATGAGTAGAGTAAATACAGAAGATTAAAAGTTCCAGACAGACGTAATTGTATCTAGGGGCACAGCCAGCTACAGTACGAAGCGTATCTTGCGCACTGAGGTCAGTTGCGTATTTAATATATGAAATCGTAGATATGGGGTTCCCATGCGATGAACACGACTTAATGTGTGACAAACATTTCCATTATTTCATGATTACTCCAAATGAAAATAAGAAAATTATGATACAGACATACTTTCATTGGTAATTCTGGTTGACGAAAATATCACTACTTTTGTCACATGTAACTACACTGTGTCGAAAAAATACTTCCAATCAATCACTCGTTTTCGTGCGAAACATGTCAGTCATTTACCCTGTCGTGGATATCACTTCCGTTCGCAGTGGTTAAAGCGTCTGTCTACGGGAAAGGGTATTCAGTCACAGTCTCAACACGGAATATATCGCACTATGAAATGCAACACCCGCAAAAATTATCTAATGACCATAATAGAACCATATGTTTTCATAATTTAGAATATCTTCGGTCGTCTCTTAGTTCCTCACAACTTATGGCCATCTTAGTATACAACACTGGTATCTTCTTCAAAATAAAGACCTAGTTTTTCATAATCAAGCATGATTATTATTTTTTAACCATTGCCAGAGGTGATTTTGTGCTGTCGCTTCTTTGCACCTGTGCGCGTAAATGCCCGTGATATTACGGTCTGGACACTTGCACATTCATTTCACTTAGTAATCTCACGTTATCAACAGTGGTGTGATTTTCTAATTATTTTATCTTATTTATTTATGATACTATGAAATGATACTATTACTTTTTAAATCTCGCTTTACGCTTCTAAACAGTGACACATACTGCTCACAAAGTCGTGTACATACAAATTTAACGGAGCACTTCTGAACCGGTTTTGAAACCATACATGAAATGAGTTTTATTGCTCCTATTTCATTTTCATGTTTATTACACCTGTGTGTTTCAGTGAGATGAAGTGGCACGGTCGGAGTTGATCGCATACTTGTTTCATACAGGTAGGTACAAAATATGTACCGTGGGTAACAGGTTACTTGTCTTGATTAATTTACTACGCCCTATAGCCATGGCTTTGTTCCTCTGTGCACAAGTGAAAGCTGGAAGTTTCGAGTGACATACACGATTTGTTAGAAAGTTTGAAGGGGCTCGGCAGAAGCACACATTTCAGGTCACGAACAAAAGACCACCGAGGAGAGACATAATGTTTGAGATTTAGTTGCTGAACTCTGATAGGTGCCTTGTGGCTCTGATGACATCCTTAGAAAGATGCTTCTCGTGCGGCTGTGTATTTCAACACGAAGGCCTTTCTCAGAGTGCGGGAACAAAGCCAGTTTCAGTCTGTTTGGCAGCATCCCACCACCGCTTCCAAAGATGGTCGGTGAAGCACGAAGATGCAGCTGTATGCGTCATTTCTCGGTATCCAGAATATAATACAACAGCTCTGAGCGAGAATTGGCTCAGCTTCTGGGGATGGTCGCCATCTCACGGTGTGGGGTTGAGGTGGCTGATGGAGGCGGAACGTATAGCTTACAGCAAATGTAGTGAAAATTAACGTCTGAAAGTAGAAGGAAATCTGTTAATCTATGCAAATCGTATTCAGCAAGAAATGTCATAACGTACAATAAGTAGGTGAAGGTGGCACATTCTTACAATAATAGGAATATATGAAATCTTCAAAAATATTAACGTCTTCTAATAATTAATGCCGATTTTATTATTTTTTATCTTTCTATTTTTTTTAAAAAATACTTAATATATGTTCCGTGGTTTATAAGTTGGCATCTTATAATACCAGCTACATTTTCTATCATTGGTATTTGTCTATAAGCAAATAAATTTGCCATGGCCGGGATTGTTGTTTTGAGAAGGGTACGGCCTATAACCTTCCCCATCCGTTCTCAATATGTGCTTGTACTCCGACTCCAAAAATGGCCCCCATTGGACGTTAAACTTTATCCTTAATTGCTTCAACATTAGTACAGGAAAATTCATCCTTCTCTCTCTCTCTCTCTCTCTCTCTCTCTCTCTCTCTCTCTCTCTCTCTCTCTCTCTCTCTATCATTCGACCTATCTATCTATCTATCTAACTTTCACTGCTATTGCAACAGGCGCTATGAGTGGAACAAGCACTTGCTGAATATTGTCTCAAAATAGAAAGTTCTCCATAGAACCAATTTCAAAACAGTGTTTTCCACACACATTTCAGTAAAACCACAAAACTTCCCCAGCTTGTTACGTTTCTAATTAAGGGGAGGAAGGTTACAATCAAACGATATATCGAAGTCATCATGAGATAGCTCAAGGGCGGAACGCATTTTACAGATAAACTTTCACATCATTCATATTTATTCATGTAGGGGACTATGGGCAACACAATGCTCGAGCCCAGTAAGTTAGCCGCGGCGCCTTCCCGAGTGGTTCGTTGTTTCTCAGACGGTTCATAGCAAGCACTTAGTTGTGATAGGTGAGTAGGTGAGTAGAATTAGAGCAATCTGTTAGATAAGTACGCCGCAGCACTCGGTACTGTGCAACGACGAAGTCGTCCACGAAGGGGAATTCTGAACGATGGTATTCATGAGTAATTCTGAACAACGGTATTTATGAGAAATTCTGAGCAATGGTATTTATAAAACTTCACGCGTGTGTCGTTACTGTATCTCTGAGCAATAATAGTATCCTTCCGTCCACCACCGGATATGTCGAACTTTAAGCGTCTATCATTGGTCATGATTCATCAGCGCTCCACAGCAGTTATCACCATTATCCGTTTTCTTTCATTTTACGGCTCAAATTTTGCCTCCAGCCAGTAATCATTCGACAAACGGAACGCAGGACGCATCTGTGAGGAGAACATCCCAAATTACATTCGTGTCCGGTCCGTCTCTCCTGTGTCCTGAACAGACAGTAAACTGTTGGACTTTCAATACATATTTTGTTGAAAAATTGCAAAGCCTGTACAAACTGTCGACTATACAGAATACTTTCAAGAAGAAACGATTTCACTATCAGTTTAAGGCTACATACTGGTTCAATCGTTAAATGGATAGTTTTTATTGGCCCTTTACTGGTCCAAAGGAAACCCAAAAAACTATTATAGACGAGAAGTCATGCTACATATTAGGCATAGAGCCACTGGTCAGAAATGGAACGTATTACCATACGGCACATAGAAAAGCTGAGACAAATACGGCTTATACCATGCGTCAATTTCAAGATAAGAGTTTAGTCCCATACATCTCAACAAGGAGGGCATTTATCAGTGAAATTAACACAGCCAAATTCAGTCCCGGCTAGAGTCCAGTACTGCTGGCTAAATTTCTGTTAATGGCATCGATGGCCTGTGATGTCTGTGGAGGGCTTATGAGTCTCAGTTACCCAGATATGGAATATAAGCAATATGGAGCTTGGTAAGCTTTTATCTTCAAATGCAGGGGATTGCATTTGGCCTTAACGTCACAGTTGGAGAGGAGCCGAAGTGCACTACGTGACTAATAGAAGCAGCGAAGCATAACTGAGGCCAAGCAGGGGCGGCGCTGCGGGTTCCGGCAGAGAATGGGCCGCTCAGTGGCAGAGCGCCGCTGCACTCAACAGGCGCATTCCCTAACCTACATTCACCGTGTACATTTCTTTCCTACCATGTTACATGGAAAGTAAATCACGCTAAACATAGCAGATGTTATGTTAGAAATAACGGAGTAGTATGTCACGAAAGTAAATAATATTTTATCCGACATATTTCTACACATAATCGTCGCAGGGCTGCAACTGCAATATTTTTGAACTTTTAATTTTTCCTCCTCTTACAACCTTCGTATAAACCGAATCTTACGCCCCAGTCGCTGTCAAACAGTTATTCAGCTTTACTATCCGTTACACTCATGATTAGTTTCGACTTTCTTTCCCGCCGTTTTCAATTTATAATACACGAAAATGAATACAAAATTTATTTACATAAGTGAAACATTTTATATCGTATGTAACATGTTCTACATATGGAACTGACTGTGACTGGATCTTTGTCCACTACAAGCTTCAGACCTGCATCACCTGAGAAGAGCACGATATGTCAATTACTAAACAATGTACATAATTCTATCACCCGTAAAACCTACTTAACAAGTACCTTGATGCAGTTTCACTGCAAAATCTGTAACTGTACAATTCTAATAACACTCCATGTGGTACAAGTTTCTGTAGTCATCTGAATATCATTCTAGTCTTCACGGTTTCTTCCGCAATTTAAAATAAATAACCACAGTCAATTACGTATATTTCGCAATAAAGCTGCACCAAGGTACGAGTTAACGGGTTTTGATGGTTATAAAATAATGTAGAGGAGAAACAGTTTTGATAAATGACACACCGCAGGTCTGAAGCTAGTGGTAAACAAAACTGCAGACAGTTCCTAATATAGAACAAAAACAATTTTCAATATGCAACAAAAACGTTCTGATTGTCTAAGAAAATTTTGTACATATTTTCATGTATTATCATTTGAAAATGGCGGCAAATAAGCCACAAATTAGTCATTAATAACTAATAGAACAGTTGAATAACTGTCTGACAGAGACTGTGGGTAAGACATCGGTTTATGCGAAGTCTATAATAGGAAGAAAAAAGAAAATTCGAAACTAAATAATTGAGAGTTTATCTTAGCAGTCTTTATTGACGTACAGAGCTAGTATCCGAACGTTATTTAAAACAAAAGCTCCGTATCATAGATGGATGTCTGTTGCCAGTTTAATGGGAATTTCCGCCAGCTGCAAATTCAGGAAAATTATATCAACGCAGCTGTTCTATAAAGCCCCGTCAGACTGTGTGTCAGTACTTTTTGCTGCCTACCAAGAACTGATAGTGTCGAGCTCTTCTTCGAGTTCTCGAATTATGCTGTCGTATATATGTTTATGGACTGTCTGCCTCTTCTAAGAAATCCTTCATTACTCGTTACGATATCGTTTTTCTCTTTTTTTATGAAATGTTTACATGAAAGTCTTCGTTGAAAGCCGCGGTGGAGTGACCGAGCGCTCTAAGGCGCCTTGCTGCTATGCACGCGGTTGCTTACCGTCGGAGGTTCGAGTCCACCCTCGGGCATATGTGTGTGTGTGTGTGTGTGTGTGTGTGTGTGTGTGTGTGTGTGTGTGTGTTTTGTCCTTAGGTTAGTTTAGCCTAGGGACTGATGAGCATATCAGTTAAGTGCCATAAATTTACAAAAATTGAATATTTCTTCGTTAGAAAATAACAACGTAAACGCTTCTAAATTCTCATGTTCGAATGTCAGATATAAGTAATATCACAGGATGTACGCATGCGATGAATATAACTAAATAACTCAATTAGAAAGTCCACAAATGCCAAGAACAATATGTACATCTCATGGGTCATTCTTTGGAAGGTTTTACTTTTAAAACTATTTATCAGCATCGAATTTCTCACAATTACTCGCATATGTTCTTTCATCAAATAAGAGCATAAGATCACAAGAGTGCATTAAAACTTGTTTTCTCTAGATAACAAGACCATAGTGTATATTTTTCATAGATAAGAAGATACTCGATTAAGAACTTCACTGCCTTTATTTTTGTCACATAACTGAGCTGTAATAACAATACTAAAATAAAGTCTAATCTAAGATCCTAAATACAATATTCAGGTGATCACTCATCACTAATGATTACATTTTAACCTTTAAGCCTTGTTACCTTCTGATGTCCTTATCCTCTGACGCTATGTAATATTTTATTACTTTTGCATTTAACTTTTAACATACCACAAGGGGAATGTTTCGATATTCTGATGGCGTTGATGTAAATGTGTTACGAACACTGCAAAACTGAATCACTTGGGACCGGTCATTCAGCACACCATAAGCCTCTGAAAATTATGACTTGGCTATGGCTTTACTTCTGAATGCACCTTTCACTAAACTAACCATGTGCAGTTTTCAATAAAGAATTATTCAGTTATATATTACATACTGGTTCAAACATAATCCATATGCGAGCAGAGGACAACACGGTTCAAAACATCGTCTCATTGTATCACAGCTCACATTTAATAAGTATGGAGTTCAATAGAGATTGCCAACAAAATCACAAACTTCTTAAATCATACAACTGGTATCGGTACACAAACACTTTGTTTCAAAATTATACATCTTCACAACTTACAGCAATACACAAACGTGTACTGTTCAACTCAGTTTTGTCTCATATTCATTAACAAATGCAAAGAAGATTTAAAAGTGGAGTCAGATGTGACAAAATTTTTTGCTTCAATCAATGGCTACAGCCCTGGCTTGAATAGACCAAATCTTGTATACGGAAACATTAATTTTTTCCTGTTATCTCTGCCACCTCTATTGCTCTTTCCATTTCTTGCAGGAAGGTTGTGTAATACCACGCATGTAAAATACATCAAAGAATATAGCAGAAATTTCGAAATCCGGCAACTATGTCAAGAACAACAAAACCTAGTGCATTCTGAATAGCCAAGTTAGGACCCAATTACTAGTCAATAACGTGGTGTACAAAATTACTTGTCCCGATTGTGGTAATTTCGACAATGGCCAGTCAGGAAGAGACCTAGCATATAGGCTGGCTAAATATGAACGCAGTTGGAGGCTGCAGAATTACTATTCTTCATACGATGAGTAAGTACTGACTAAGAATCACACCTACTTAACGAACTTCGCTTAGCAAAGACTAACCACCAAACCTCCTGGAAGTTGTGGAAAGCAACAAACATTTGACCCATACTTCTGAATTGATATTAAAACAGCTGAGTACTTCCTAGCCTGTTTTCTCTTATTCAGTTTCTTAATTTACCTTTGTACTTTATATGTTCCGCTGTTACAACTGTTATTTCTATATTTTACACAATATATGTGTTACTCACCGTATCTATCGCTTAAATTCTTATATTGTCACTCTTTATCTTCTTAAAAAAAGTGACTGTTTCTAGTTTGCTCCAGATTTATTGACTGTTCGACAATCAACCTTTTAATTGTGTTACCATTGTACTGTAAAATATGACATTCGTTTGTGTTTATTCCTTAGACTTGATGAGTAACATCTTTTGAAATATTCTTTCCAAACAATGAGGCAACCAGTTTGCCTTATCATGATCTTGTAAGCCTAAAACTAGTTAACTAAATACATCAGTCCTTCATATAATATAATATTTTATTTTTCATCCACAGTAACGAAATAAATAGCTAGATATCCATAGTAGTTATGTTTCTAACGTTATCAAAAAGTACCATTAAGCACTCTTTTGGAATGAACTTTCCACTTTGCAGCAAAGTGCGACAACGCAGATTAAGACTGTGTATCGGATAAGGATTCTAATCAAGAGTTTTTGCCTTTGCCTTACCCACCAAAGTCGAAGGTTCTGAGTTCGAATCCCAGTCTGGGACATAGTATTAATTTGCCTGGAACTTTTCAAACTCTTTTCTTTTTAAAAATTCATAGGCTAGGAATATTTTTCTATTAAATAATGAGGTAATCGTTATTGCATGTTAACCAGTGTTTGTTCTTTAGCGTATCCAACAAAATTTGCTCCAGATTACCATACAGAAAATTCCTTCTATTTTCCGCAGTCAGAACTCTCGTGACTGGTTTAATGCGCCCCGCCTTGAATTCCTCTCCTGCGTCAACCTACTCGATTCAGAACAGCACTTGCACTCTACGTTCTTAATTATTTGCTGAATATATTCCAGTCTTGGTCTTGCCCTTCAGTTTTTAGCCCCAAAGCTACTTATAGCGCTGAGGATGATATTCTCCAAAGTTTTACGTATGTCCTATTATCCTGTCACTTCTTCGTCGGTGTACTTCATGTTTCTCTCATCCTCATTCCTTAGCTTATCAGTCCAGCTAATTTTCAACATTTTTGTGTAATGCCCTATCTCATACGCTTCGATTCTCTTCTGCTTCTTTCGATGTTTATGATTCACATCCCTATAAAGATGTGCTCCAAACCTACAGTCTCATGACGTTATTTCTCACATTAAGGCCAATGTTTGATACCAGTAGACTCTCCCTGACCATAAATGCTCTTTTTTTGCTCGTACTGGTCTGCTTTTTACGTCCACTTTACTTTGACCGTCGTGGATTATTTCGTTTTCAAGCTAGCGGAATTCCTTAAATTCATTTATGTCGAACAAATATGTTTTTATATCAACTTTCTCGCTGTTTTTATTTCTCCTCTCAAACTTTCATTTTTTTCGATTACTCTCCATCCACATTATTTACTAATTACACTACTGATTCAGTTCAATAAATCCCATAATTATTCTTCACTTTACTAATGATAGCAATGTCATCAGAGAGTTTGATCATTGATATCCTTTCACTCTGGATTTATATTACACTCTTGAACCTTTCTTATATTTCCGTCTTTGCTTCCTCGAGGTATATATACATAGGGAACACCAAGAGAAAGATTGATTTTCCTATATCACTCCAAGCAAATTCCGGGATGATTCCTTTCAAAGGATACGACCGAGTTACTTCCCCATCCCTGACAGAAACTACCCGAGCGTGTGGTCCGTCTTTAATGACCACGACGTCGACAGGACGTTAAATTCTAATCTTCCTTCATCCTTCCTTCTTGTTGTTCCTTCTTGGTTCTTGTATATCGTGTGTATTATCCGTCTTTTCCTATAGATTACTCCTATTTTACTCTGAATCTGAAACACCTTGCACAATTTTTCATTGTCGAATTCTTTTTTGTATATGCACAAATTCTACATAAAAGCCAAACTGATCGTCGTATAACATATCGTCTTTATATTATTCTCGTCAGCGGGATGGGTGCGTGAGTTGTTCAGTTGATTTTGTGGTCGTTATCACATTAATCTGCCTTTGCTAGCTTGGTAATTGCGTAGATTATATTTTTAGTAAGTTCATTAGTAAATGGCCTTTCTCATAGTTTTACACACGAATTTGAATAGTCGTTTTGTTGCCACTTTCTAGATCATTTTACAAATTCGTAGATATGTTATCTGTGCCTTTCGCTTTGTTTGATATCAAGTCTTCCAGAGCTACTTTAAAGTCTCACTCTAAAAGTGCACCACAGATATCTTTCATATGAAATCGAATTTCTTCTCCCATCACCAAAAATATCTGTCCCTTCATACAAAGCTTCAATCTGCTCTCTCCACCTATATGTTATCTTCTCTGCTGTTAACAGTAGAATTCCCATTGCGTTCTTTACGTTACTATGGTTGATCTTACCTTCACCGACGATTGTTTAGACATTTTTTATACTGAGCCAGTCCCTCTACCATTTCCTTTTCCATGTCTTCGCATTTTCCTGCAACCATTTCTCCTTGGCCAACCAGCACATCTTATTTATCTCATTCTTAAGGGATTTGTATTTCTGTATTCCTGCCAGTCCCTTAACAGTTCCGTATTTCCTTCTTTCGTTCATCATTTGAAATTTGTCTTCTATTACCTAAGCTTTCTTCACAGTTACTTCCCTTGAACCTAAGTTTGTCTGTCCACCGTCCCCTTGGCCTTCTCAGAGATGTCAACTATTCTTCAATTGAACTGCGTACTACGATAGTACGGATTCCCTGATTTTGCTCCGTGTATTAAAAACGTAAACGAAATTTGTTTGTCTCTATAGTTTCATTTATATTTGACTTCTGGGGTAAGAAAAACGAATTTATAAAATAAGTGATAAATTTAAATTCAATTGCAAAAACACGAGTGTACATCTGGTGATTTGGGTTATTTTTTAAATACCAGTAAAATCCACGAGTCCATAAAGAATGTAATTTCTATGTACAAAACTGCTTGAAATCTCTTGATTACCTTACAGCTGAATATTTGACATTAAACATAAAATTCAGAAAAGTATATAATCTGTTTCACATTATGTTTAAAACATGTTGGAGATCACAAAGTGTTCTCATTACAACTCGTTGCATCAATATAGAGCAAATAGCGTTTTATTTAAGGCAAAAGCTAGCTTCCCACGCTCCTCATTGTTTACAGCACCATATCTCCTGAACTATCTTGCAAACAATCTTCATTCAAGAAATACTAAAATAAAGTGTCATGTTTAGTGCTGACGTAACAAGCTCTTCTTCCTTCGATGATTTTGTGGAGGTTGTCAGCTGGAAAAACGTCCGTAAATATTTGAAAGTATATGTGGAGTTCGTTGTCAGTCGCTAAATGCTCTAATTCTCAAATATAGGATGAATGCATTAGGCGTATTTGCGCGCCTCTGGTCATGCTGCCTCAGGAAAAAACACACAGTTGTGAACTGTAATACTTGTGTTACTGTGTTAAACTTTTAATGTAAGATTATACCTCTGAACGAGAATGATATGAGAGAATTTTAAATTTTGAAATTCGGTCCGTAATTAGTGAAGTAATCAAAATAAATTTTTTGTGGTAGGAGCCGTTGGATAAGTGGCATACAAAAGGAGGAGGTTGGGTATCACATTCCGGGTTCCAGAATAGCGTTTCAATAATACAGATGTTTTTCGTCGGTATTTCCCAATATCAATAAATGCAGCCACTGCACTTGGAGTGCTACAGTAATTCATTATATTACCGAGCGAAGTAGCTCTCTTAAAAGACACTGGGCTTCTCCCATTATGGCCATCCAGATTCAAGTTTTCCGTTGTCTTCCTAAATTGTTTGAGATAAATTGCTTCCCAAAGGGAGGGCACATGTCCTTCCACAGTCTAGTGATCTCTTCACCAATGGACGTACAATCTTACATTACTTTTTTCCATTCTATGACTTTCATACTAAAAAAAAGTTTTTACCTTTTATTACACATGTAACACTTCAACAGTCGAAGAACGCTTGTTCCAAGGCTAACGTCTTTGGCTAGCAATTAAAGTCCCCGATCCCGGGTTCGAACATAGTCACTGTTTCAGTTCTGAATCAACATAATCATTGATTCCAACCTAAAACTAACAGTACAATAAGTTACCTTAGATCTACCAGCGTACTTGTCAAAGAGTGCGAAATGCGGACTGAGGTTCAAGACAGGCTTTTAACCTTGCGTTGCGAAAATACCCCTAAACGGTTGGATGAACTATCAGCTATCAACAGCTTTACGGTGCAGAAAGCAATAGAAACACATATATAAAAACAATTTATGTACATAGGACCTGTGGCTTGCAGTTGACAGTTTTATGATCACTCTAGTCACTACTATTCGGAGTAAGGAATGCCAGAAGTTTGAACTCAGTAAGCAAACTAGAATATCTGAAAAGGGAAATGCAAAGATTGAATAGCCGGCCGCAGTGAGCGAGCGGTCTGCAGCGCGCCACGCCCGCTACGGTCGGGGGTTCGAATTCCACCTTGGGCATGGATGTTTGAGTCATCTTTAGTATAAGGTAGTTCATAAGTAGTTTGTAAGTTTAGGGACTGATGACCCCATAGTTAAGTACCTTATGCTTACAAAAAAAAAAAAAAAAAAAAAAAAACCTGCATAGTTAATTGCCTGATGGGCATGGAACAAACAAGAGTGGAAGCTGAAGGCTTTGCTCTATGAACCTATAATGTGGAACACATATCACTTATGAAAGGAAATGATAAGAAGATTTTTACATGCACTGTACAAAAATGAACATATCACCTATTATAAATCGGGCCCCACAAAGCTAGAAAGTATTTACACAGAGTTCTTACACCGCCACATGATCACTAAAGGTTTTAACATACCAGGCCGTTATCATACTGCAACTAGAATCACACACGCCGTGATTATCTATTGGAAATCACTGAATTGAAAAACGTGAACACATTTCCGCACATGATCGCAGAAAATACTCCAAAAAAGTGATTCTAAGTTCACGACTCTAAGTTAAACGTGCTAGTCAATGAAACGCTACCATCTCCAAAGACAAGAGCAGAACTAGACCGAGCGGCCACCGGACGGGGGAAGCCACTGGAAGTCGGAAAATCCAAGATCAGCGATGGTGGGGACGAAGAGCGAGTATACTCGCGCTGGAGAGGGAAGGCTCGCCAACTAGCTCGCAACCAAAGGGTGTGGAAACCTCTTTGGTAGTATCAGCAGCTATCGACACTGAGCCAGAGAGAACGATGCAAAGCGAGCTATCACTCCCCACCATCAGATAGCCATAGATTCTCGCACCCACTTAAAACAACTGCACATTCTCACAGGGACAGTGGCATAGCGGAGATGCCGTACTTATGCCACATTAATTAATATAATAATAAATTATTAACATAATAAAATAAAAAACTAGCAATATTAACTAATATTTTAACACATGAAATAAAAATGCTAATCCTCAAGCCTTGAAAAGAGTGGGGTTCAAGTTTTAACAAAATGATAATCTAGCGACATTAAATAAATTATTACTTTACAGTAACATACAAAAAATATATATGGAAGGCGACAGACGGTCTTCTTTCAACTTTGACCCGAATCTGACTAAATATATGATCGAGTACACAAAAGTTTGATAAACAGTGAGCTTCGAAATATGTATCTAACACTAAATTGTTTATCAACGGCGAATCTGAAAAATATATACGTGAGCTAATAATATCAACACTGCTCTGTCAATTAAACGCGATTCTGAATAAGTAAATACTCGAGCACACGAAAATTTGGTGAACTGTAAGAGAAAGCAGGCACGAAATGAAAATGAGACACTTCTATTAAGAAGCCGTTTAAATAACAGTGATGAGGGGCTGCTGTACTGCGCGACACGTGTGTACTCGCCGTCGGTCACTGTTCTCCACTCTGTAGAACTGACAGAAAGACGACGAACCATTTTAGTTTATTCTGCCGGTGGCAGTACTTCAGAAGCTAGATATCTCAACTATTCCCCAATTGTTTTGACCAGTGTAAAAAAGGGACATAAAGAGAAGAATTTTTCCCTTATGGGTTTCTCAAATCAACACTTCGCTTATAGAAAAGTAGTTGGTGCTCGAAGAACTTGATATCACATCAAAAGTATATAATCGTAAAGAAATATCTTTTTGTAGTCTATTATCACTCAAGCAGTCACCAGCGCATGGAGAGGTCAGTCTATTCTGGAAGTAACCGTGTTATACACACGCACATTCCGAGTTATCAAAAAGTCAGTATAGATTTGAAAACTTAATAAATCACGGAATAACGTAGATAGAGAGGTAAAAATTGACACACATGCTTGGAATGACGCGGCGTTTATTAAAAACGAAAAAAAAAGTTCAGAAAATATCAGACAGATGGCGCTGAACAGCAAAACGTCAGTGACTGCGCATGAAAATCGTGTATAAAAGGAGCTGTAATGAGAGAGAGAATCAGAAGCACCAGCAGTCGCAGCATGTTGACGTTACCTGAAAGGGCGCTTTTAGTGAAGCTGTATTATCAGAATGGGTAATTTGCTAGTTCAGCGTTACGATCTTATCACCATAGGAAGTGGACTCGAACGGGTAAAGGTCCGTTGACAAATGCAGCTGTGGCGAGAATAATTTCGAAGTTCGAAGCCACAGGTTGTTTAGACGATAGACCCCGTAGTGGCCGACCGAGCACAAGGCGTAATGCTGCTGAGACAGTTCAGGAAGAAATGGAGACTATAGCGGGTTCGTCTATGCACGGGGAAGTCAGCGCTCGTGCAGTCGCACGTCGCACCGGCACTCCATACACTACTGTTTGCTTTGCACTTAGTCGTACCCTCCGATGCTATCCTTACAAAATCCATCGGCATCATGAACTGTTACCTGGCGATTTAGTGAAGCGGAGGGCATTTGTGGTGTGGGCGTTTCAAAAGATGGCGGAAGATGACGATTGATTGAGTAACGTGTTGTGGACTGACGAAGCTCATATCACGCTCCGAGGGTCTGTCAACGCCCACAAGTGCAGAATTTGGGCTACCGAAAATCCTAGAACTGTCGTGGAAACTCCACTGCACGACGAGAAAGTCACGGTATGTGTGGTGTCGCACAAATCCAAAGTGCGCGCCACCTACTTTCGCCGCGCGCCGCCATGCACGCACGGCGCGGCGTTCTTACGACGTCAGCTACGAGCGCCCTCTGCTACAACTACGCTCGTGGCCAGCACTGAACGACATCGTTCACTTGGGACTGAGATAGGAACCAGTTAACACTTCGGAATCAGATAGGCACCAGTGAAGACTTGGCTATCGGACAGGCACTAGGCAGGCCTCTAGCTCAACTATGTATCAGCATTCTGCAGTACTGAGCTATGTCAAAGTTAAGTATTGTATAAATTCTGTGCAATATATATCTCGTTCTAATTTACTCTAGTGTTAGTTCTGCTGTTCCCCTGGCTGCTCCCCTCCGTACCTGCACAAGCGTGCTACCTTTATTCCTGTGTCGGTCTTCCTACTCGGACACAGACACCTACGAGGGAAACGAGACACAAAAGCGGCGACGAGGCAGGGACACAAAAGTATGGGTTGTATTTACCACATAAACCGTTATTGGACCTTTTTTCTTCGAGGAACTGCATGATTCTAATTTTGTATCAGCTACCATGACGGGTGAGAGGTACGCCGATATATTAGAGAATAGCATCATCCCCAGCCTGGGTAATAAACACCTGCTGGAACGTACGATTTTTATGCAGGCTGTCGCTCCACCCCATATTGCTAGATGCGTGAAAGATCTCTTGCGCGCGTCGTTTGGTGATTCGTGTGCTTGGCCTCCCAGGTCCCCAGACTTCATTCCGTGCGATTATTGGCTTTGGGTTCACCTGAAGCTACAAGTGTATCGTGATCGACCGATATCTCTAGGGATGCTGAAAGACAACATCCGACGTCAGTGCCTCACCATAACTCCGGATATGCTTTACAGTGCTGTTCACAACATTATTCCTCAGCTACAGCTATTGTTGAGGAATGATGGAGAACATATTGAGCATTTTCTGTAAAGAACAACATCTTTGCCTTAATTTGTTATGCTAATTATTGCTTTTCTTATCAGATGAAGCGCCATCTGTTGGACATTTTTTGATCTTGCATGTGTGTCAATTTTTACCTATCTACATTATTCCGTGATATATTAAGTTTTCAAATTTATACTGACTTTTCGATCATCCGGTACATTGATCTCACAGTGCTATTCCGTACATCCTTTATTCTACAATGCTGGCGAACCAAAATGCAACACCAAGAAGAAGCGGAGAAAGCTCAAAAAATTGATTTGGGAAACAACACGCTGCACAAAAATCACAAAACTAAAAATATGTCAGTTAAGGAAGCTGGTGAAAGCTTATTGTTGTCATCATTGTTGGCTACATCAGCTGCTACGTGCTTCGGGACTGGATGAAGAGACTCAGGATGTGATATTACGTGTAGCAGTCCATTCTGCTTCCACATCTGTCAAGGGTGACCTGGTTTTGAAGCAGGTGGGGAGTATCCTGGGCCAGTGGTTCGGCAAACATCGAGAGACGTTTCCGACACGCGAGAGAACAGTCACACCAAAGCAGCAATGCAGTCCGAGGGCTGGCACATGTCTTGAAAACTGCGTGCCACGAGTGGTCGGCGTTATCCTGTTGCAGTGTGGCCTTCGAGAAGCTGGCTGACTAGTGTACCACCGATGCACACTGGAGGTGTGCGGTGTGTAATCCAGCGACACCACCCTCAAAGCGTCATACCGGTTGCAGACCCAACGTTGCGGTGGTGTACGCAGAATCGGGATTCTTCAGTACAAACAATGTTGTTACAGTTGCGCAATGTTCGAGATTTCTTTGTCATCAATCAGGTTGTGTTGTATCTGGGACTCTCCGTTCTCACGCTGTCTCGACAATCGAAAATGTCTGCGGAACGACCGGCCTGCGATACGCCAGTCGCTGCCACATCAGATAAGCTCTGGCAGTGTATGGAACCAGTACGGATTCCTATACTCCAACAACAGAACGACATCCAGTGCCAGTGGCTACAGCCATTAAATGGGGGTAACACTCAAGACTGATTTCATAATCTCCCGAGTTCACAACGATCCGCATTTTCCGGTTGTATTCTTTGTACAAAATGTACAAATGTTTGTAGAGCTTATGGGACTTAGTCCCTATTCTTTGTACAACATATTGTCTCTCAAGTAAATTTGGCTCTTGGTATCTCCGACTCTTCTTGACGATAAATTTTGAGTGGCTAGTAATGTATGTGCAATCCACGTTCTTTACACGGATCATTACACTCTGATAACATTACAGGCTGGTTACGCCAATACACAGAAGTAATAGCCTCGTATATGGCCTCTCGCAGTAACGTTACTTACAGCGGCCAGAGAGCGAACGCTGCCTACACAGGCGGTGAACAGCGACAACGCACGTTAAAATGCTAATGCGCCAAAAATCCTCAAAGCCGGCGTCTGCCAACGAGTGCCACCGCCCGCATATTGAGTGGGGAGGCGCGCGTCGCAACAGGGCGCAGGCAGCGCGCCAGGTTGCCCTCCCCACCCCTCCCCTCCCCGTTACCCTGCCCCCACCCCCTCCTCCCCCATGGCAATTTGGCAGGGTCGACCGAGCGCGGCCCGTTTACTGTTAATATACTCCGCCTCGCGCATGCGACGCGCCCGATAACCTACGATTCGGTCCGCGTCCGTCGTGGGAAATCGATGCACTGGCAACGGCGACACAGAGCGTTCACCTCTGCAGGAGATGTACTCTACAGTCGCCCACTCTCACTCTCTTTCTCTCTCTCTCTCTCACACACAGACTCTCTCTCTCTCTCTCTCTCTCTCTCTCTCTCTCTCTCTCTCTCTCTCTCTCTCCCTCTCACACACACACACATACACACACTCACTCATCTCTGAAATTAGGGCGCAACTCCTTCACGGGCAACAAACATACTTATTGCCCAACAAATTTAACACCTGACCATTTCAACTGCCTTGCGTAGTAAGTATTTGCGTCTATAGGTTGTGATACTTTTTACATTAGTTACTTTTATTTATTTAATTATTATTTAACATGCCCCATTACATAGTAATATTACATAGTAATATTACATGTTTGATGGTTAGATTCAGGCGATTACATCAAATATTTTTCCAAACACAAGTACAGTATATAAGTTGACAGGGTTTACAAAGGAACAAACAATTTTATACATCAGGAAATCTTATTGAATTACAAAAATTGCAAAAGTCTGAAGTGAATTTATGTACTAAGTCATATTTACTGACCGACCATCCTGCTCCTTTGGCAGCTATTTTTTTCCTGAGATGGTCCCTCTCTTCCAAAAAATTGCAGAAATCAAAAAGCACGTGGTCAATAGTTTGGACAGCACTGTTACATTTGCACGTTCCGTCTTCAATTATTTTGAACCGCTGATAGTAGGTTTTCAGTTTCCCATGACCTGTTAACATAGCTGTAAAATTCTGAGATATTAAAAGTTTAATCAGTAAACGTTGTCGGATCGTAGGAAAATACGGTTTAGTGCTTCCCCCGTTTTTTGTTCTGTGCCACTCAATGTCCCATTTGTTCCTAAACTCTTCTCGAAGTTTCCTCTTTACGGTACTTGTAGGTATTTTGTTGTAGCGTATTGATTGTGATCGAGCTGCTCTTTTAGCAAGGTTGTCCGCTAGTTCATTTCCCCATATACCTTAATGTGCCTTAACCCATTCGAAATGCACCAGCCAGTTGTACTTTTTAGTGTACGAGGGGTGTACAAATGAAAAGTCTCAATTCAAAAATAATCACCATTGTTTAACGAGCCGAAGGATTTCGTGTTCCCAGAATTCCTATGGCTGTGACAAGAGCCAGTCCTTCAGATCGTGGTCCGAGTTGAAGCCCTTTCCTTTGAGAAGTATTTTTTTTTAGCAAGACCAAACAGATGGAAGTCACAGGACGGCACGTGCGGGCTATACGGCAGATGCTCAAGCTGCTCCCACTTGAACTTGGCCAGTACACTTTGCTTGACCCTGGGGGCGAGTGGACGCGCGTTATCATAGAGCAGAATCATTCCCTCCGTGAGCAGCCCACGCCGTTCGCTCTTGATGGACTTGCGTACGCTACGAAGTGTCTCACAGAACACGTCACTGTTAATGGTTTTTTCCGTGCTCGAGGAATTCGATGAGTATCGGACCACGGATGTTGAGAAAGACTGAGGGCACAGCCGTGATTTTTTTATGTGTAGGTCACGACGCATGCTTCACGTCACTAGATGTCGCAGTACTCTTATCTTATCAAAGCGGCATATTCAAATTTCGCCCGGTTTGGTTGTTGCGACGTTTCATACACCTTTCGTATCTGGGGTGACGAGGAAGATGAAACATGGCTCATGAGGGATGCAATATCATTTTTAGAAGAATTCTGCACGTATCTTACTAAATACTTTGAAACTACTTAGTGTGATATACAGGTACTACGCAAGTGTTGCATGATGCGACCATAGTCAGATAGCTGCAAATTATTTAAAATTGGCAGTGTTTTTAGCCCCTACCTCTAAGCAGAAGAGCCGGCCGCGGTGGCCGAGGAGACTGAGGCGCTCCAGTCACGGTCTGCACAGCCACTACGGTCGGGGGTTCGAATCCCCCCTCGGGCATGGATATTTGTGCCGTCCTAGTTCGTAAGTAGTTCATATGTAGTTTGTAAGTTTAGGGACTGATGACCCCGTAGTTAAGTCCCATAAACAATACAAACATTTGAACATTTTTTCTAAGCAGAAGAAAGTATGAGGGAAGAGAACAAAAGTAGGAGAAGCAGTAGTAGATGGGTGAGCGGCTTGTCAGAAAGGAAAAATTGTGATCCACTAGTAGCATACGTTACCAAGTACTTAATTATGGCTGAGTTTATAAAATAGAGCTGCCAAATATTATGGAATATACTTACAAATAAGAAGTATCGTTAACAGTGACTGTTGTCTAAAAGTTCGTCTGCTACCAGTCCGTCTTCAAATAAAGTAAGGGGAACCAGGACATAAAGGCAACATTCGACAATAATTCAGTATAAATTGTCTCATATAATATGATCGTTTACAGAGGTTGTTGCACCTGGAAAGAATTGCATAAAAGTATCGAGTTAATGTCAATTATGATCACATACAACACACAATGAAGACAAGAAATTAAATAATTCTCAAACTTTGACCTAACGTTACTAGTGGGTAAAAACAACATGGTAATAAATGGTAACGACCTATATAGTCTGCATAAAAAAAGAAAAATACAGATATTTCCGAAGTGTTTGGCAGACATTACGTAACCTGTCCTGCTCTTCCCATCCGACTGTGAACATTATTGATATAGCGTTTGTGAGCATTCCAGACGCTAAATCTTTCAAGCTGGAATGGAGTGCACCGTACTGTCAGACTTGAAAAGGAAGTATAGCTATGAACTAATCCAACGCACAGCTTTTATCTTGCAGGACCTTTTACAACGATGTAAATTTGTTGCAGAATGAAACATTCATTACAGAAACAAAATGCATGAGGCATTTCTCCGCTATTCTTTTCTACAACGTGCGCTAATTATCTCTTTATTCATCCATATATCATTTACAAAATGTTATCTCGTACATTATCCTACTTGATAAAGCAATTAACATTAACACATTCACTAGACTGTATATAGTAACATTACCTTATACAATATCCTTTTGCATTATGCTACGTTGGAGAGTGTTCTAAGGAACATTGCTGCGGAGCGCACTGTTGCTCGCCGACGGAGGTTCGAGTCCTCCCTCGGACACGTGTGTGTGTGTGTGTGTGTGTGTGTGTGTGTGTGTGTTTGTTGTCCTTAGCATAAGTTACTTTACTTAGTATGTAAGCCTAGGGACTGATGACGGCAGTAGTTAAGTTACTTAGCTTTACAAACACTTGATTTTTTGTATGGGTAGTTCAGTTTGTAGGAGTATTGACAGACATTGGGCCAACGAATACGCAATTGATTAAGTACTCTTATGATTTATTTGGTGAAGGCCAAAATATACAGTGTAGTGAAAACTTATATATGGCCCGTGTTGAGGAGTCAAACCGATATTGTCAGGAGCATAGTACAGACCAATAGGGCAAGTCGTATGTTAGCAAAGGCAGTCGAGTCGGTTGTCTGTTGCCAATGCCAGATTGCTGTGCAGTCCTGACATGTGTGTTGTACGCCCCACATTGAGATCTGCGGTTATTTCGCGCAGTGTGACTTGCCTGTTAGCACTGCCAAACCCGCGTAAACTGCGTTGCCCCTGGTGAGACTTAAAGGCTGAAATTTGATATTCTCCTCACACAGCCGAACGAGGTGGAGCAGTGGTTAGCATGCTAGACTCGCATTAGGGAGAAAATCGGTTCAAATTCCTTCAGGCCACCCAGATTCAGGTTTCCCGCTAATTCTCTAAATCACTCCACAGAAATACCGAAACAGAACCTCTGATAAGCACAGTCCATTTCCTTCCCCAGTATTAAATCAATCGGAGCTTTTGCTCCGTCTCTAAAGTTCAAGTTACCGACGGAGCGTTAAACCCTGACTACCCTACCCTTTCTTTCTCCACATACTCTTGACACTGAGTATCTCGGAATACTGAATTACCTAACGATTTTCGAAATGCACTGTTCCAGACGTGTAGCTCCCACTATCCCGCGACGGAAAACGGAGTAACAATAACGGAGCCTCGTGCACCGCCCTGTTATACTTTGCGCGATGCTTCCGGTACATATCACATGTGCATATCACTGTCTCCTGACCTCTGCCACTTCAGCGTATTTATAACGTGTAATAAATAGGTCCTTGATTTACAGCTACAGAAATATAGAATTGTTATAAACTAATAATTTGCCATCTGCAGCGTTCCACACGCAGTTACTGGTCATAAGCTCCTATTGCTCTACAATAAATTCGCAGTGGTACCTACGGTGCACAGCACCAAAACGCCTACAAATACGCACTGCACAGTAAATGTAGGGTCACACTGTAATTTCCCAGAAGCTCGCTGAACAAGAGTTCAACAAATCACAAATTCAACACAGGACACGCCAGGCCCGTCTCCCACTGGGCAATCCATAGGAACACGGGAAACTAAGGCCTACAGCAACTGGTGCCGCACACGCGTGCCACTGTTTACGCAAAGACAGCGGAGAAAACGGCTTACACTTGTCACCAAATTGCCACTAACGAATACTGGAACAACTAGGGACGCGATACGGTCGAACGAATGACAACGGAACAATCCAGATGAGAGGCATCGTGTGAGCTCAGAGGCTATGAATCCATGGATCACGCCTGCCAAGAAGGTGAGGTCCAAGTCGGTGGTGTGTCCATTAAGATCTCGAGAGCGTTTTCCTGGTACGGACCTGAACCTGGAAGAGAATTCGAGTGGTCCGCTGTAGATTGAGCTGTTCAGGGACCATCTCCACCCATTTTTGGCCTTACAACACACTGTCGGTTTTGCAGTGTTTCATGTAACGCGGGATCCTACACAGATAGGACACAATTCGCTGCAGCTAAACGAACTGTTTCATACCTGCTGCGTGCAGAGGTCAGGAATTTGCTTGTAGATTAACTTTCACTGTGTCTCATGGCAGACACAGGGTCAGAAAAGGCCGCACCCATGGCATTTGTAAATGAGTGCATTTTTTCATTTTTTTTAAATTGGTACAACTTCTTTTATTCTTTTAATTATACAATAACTCAATACCTACACATAAATGGGTCTTCTTATGTTAATAAATTTTTGTCCTTTTTTATGCTACTTCTAATGTTTCTACTGAGCTACATGACATGTTTTGTTTTTGCTGTTGTGTCTGCCGTATGTGCTGTGTCATGCAGGGTGCGTTGGCATGTTATGTTTCATGTGGAAGTCGCTACTGCTACGTTTAGTGTCTTATTTTGTGTCCCCCCCCCCCCCCTGCAGTGCTCACAGGTGTGCCAGTAATGTAAAATCTACTTGTTGGCCTGTGTCCCCCGAACTAATTCCAGAGGGCGTACCCCTGGCACTGGGCAGGCCTTTTGCACTGCAGTCCTTGTGTTGTTTTCGTGTTTTCCCTTAAGCCTAACTTATACTAGCGTCGCAATCGGTGATTTGGCTGCACTCAGTCCTCCTGATCCAGGGCACGGCGGAATACCCCGGCGGCACAGCCTGGTGCAGCACTCATGCCTGGAAAAAATGTCTCATAATCGGTTTATAAATTCATGTCTGATGTGGTTTGAGATTTTGTCGGTTAATTCATTGAGAATTTGAAAATGTGCTTCATGTCTGATGAGTTGGTATGTGTCTGAGTTAGATGGTTGTAGTCTGAGATGAGAGACAAGATGATCGTATGTAGGGCACTCGAAAGTGACGTGTTCTGGAGTTCCTTCCGGAGCTCCACAGCCACACTCTGGAGTCGCCTGCTTCCTGAACCGACATAGATACGACGGGTACGGGCCATGGCCGGTGAGAAAGTGAATCAATCCTCTGCTTGGCTGGAAGTATCCCATTTTAAGTCTTTCTGACACATTTGGGAGGAAATGGTGTGTCCTCCTTCCAGTAAGTGCATATCACAATCCCTTCTTCATTTTCACAGAATGTTGGTAGTTGTTTTTGTTATATTCTTCAGTCCAAAGATTGGTATGACACAACTCGCCATGCTACCCTGCCCTGTGCAAGCCTCTTCATCTTTGAATAAGAACCACAGCCTACGTCCTTTTTATTCTCCTTACCGTATTCGTCTCTCGGTGTCCCTCTACGATTTTTACCCGACACACTACCCTAAATTGACGATTACTTGATGCTTAATATTTTACTCTGCGTTCTGTAGACTGCGTGGTTCGTTCTGCCTGATGACAGTATCCTCCCGATTAGTCCCCGTCCGGAGATCCGAGTGGGGCACTATTTTAACTCCGTAATATTTTACCCAGGCGGATGTTAGCATCATATATGCATGTAGTAGAGATACATGTCCTCGGAAAAAGAAAGGACTATAGGTTTCCCTTTGCTTTATGTATCGAATTTAATCGAAAAAAAAATTACATTCAACGAATGGAGTTTGACACAAAGATTCCTAATTCGTTCGGAACTTTCGACACCTCAGAATTTGAAAGAAACCACGTAGTCTGCGCGTCGGTTACACCAGCCTGACCGACGCAGCGAAGTCGGGCGATAAACCAGGTAAATTTCATTAAGCGCCATAGTGATGCCGAATCATTTTCTTGGCGCCTGCGCCGCTCGTATCTGACCTGTCTGACCAGCATAACAATTCCGAGCCGCAGTGTCCGGTAACTGCCTCGCTTTCGTATAAGGAATTTTTACATTAACCTTACTGCATAAAAATTCCTTCAAAACGTGTGTAATAAACAGGGGGCATTCCCTTTAATTCAGGTAAAGTGCAGGCTGTCCGCCCGTCAACCGCGTAAGAACATTCCGGGTGCAATTTATGGTGGGACCATTGATCCTATGTCAACCGAAGCTTTCGACACCTCTAACAAGGCAGCATTTCCCTATTAATAATCACTCCGAGTAGGAACCACAAACAATTTTATTAATTGTCCCACTTAATGTCGCGGCCGCTATAAATCAGGGGCGGCCTAATCGCCGGGTAATGGCTCACTAAACTGCGCGCGCCGGCTCGGGAATATGCATGAAGCGGCGGCTGCTGCGGCGGCTAGATTTACGCTCGCCTCGGCCAGAGGCGGCGGCCGCGCCATTCGCAGGCGCCGTCTGCGCGGGCACCGCCACCGGTCGGCCCGCCCGAGCGGCTGCGGTCGCCGCGCTGACCACAAAGGAGCTCGGCAAACGCGCTCCTCCTCAAAACCCACCACTCCTCCTTCACCTTCGAGGATCCGGACTTCCCTGGCGCAGAACTGCCAAAATCTGGGAGTAACCCTAGATCGACGTCTAACATGGAAATGCCATGTAGACGAGGTCTACAGGAAAGTCTGCGCCAGAATGTCCGACCTTTATCCCATCCTCGACTTCAACAGCTCCCTATAACCCTCAGTTTGAGTCAACACGTACCTATCCCTAATCCGTCCCCAAATGGAGTACTCCTGCCCTGCAGGGGCTATGCGGCCAGGAAGCACCTCGATAAGCTCCAAACCCTGCAGAACCGCTGCTCAAGAGAGCCATACACCTACCCCATGGTTTTCCCACGGCCGACTTACATACTGCTGCTGGAGTTCCCCTCCTAATAGAGCGTTTCCAAAATCTGGCAACGGCTCTCTATGAGAATTCTTCCAGATCTGGAAATGAATTTATCCGATCCCTAGGTCGATATGACATGTACCGCGACAAACACAAGCGTCTCCTGACCATCTGTAATCTTTAGATCAAAGAGGAAAATCCTTGCAGCTATCCCTGAATGAAGCACAAAAAAAGATATATATATATATATATATAATTAAAAAAAATCAAAAAAAATCAAGACGGACATTTAATAAACAGTAAAAGAGACACACACATCGCACAGTACACAGAGGAGTAAAACTTCCCAGTATACTCCCTCCCACAGAGGGAAGCAAAGGAGCGGACGCCCTGCTGCGGCCGCTACGTTCCACTCTCAGCGCTCTTCCTACAGCCGTCCTCACACGGGGCGGGATGGTATACGCGACGCACAACAGACGTGCTGTCTATCTAACTGCAGCACGCTCTGGGACGACCTGCTGCATGCCACGGAACGTGCTGCTCATCGTAATTTGCGAGCGCGGCGCTCTTTAGCGCCCGTTGTGGGCTGACGCGAAGATAGAGATGGGGAAATACCGGGTGATCAAAAAGTCAGTATAAAATTGAAAACTTAATAAATCACGGAATAATATAGATAGAGACGTAAAAATTGACACACATGCTTGGAATAACATAGGGTTTTATTAAAACAAAACAAAAGAAAATTATTGCTAGCCTTAAAATGTTTCAGAAGGGAGTTTATAAGATTTCTTGCCACTGTGGGAAAGCATATATAGGACAAACGATTCGCACCGTTAATGATCGATGCTCCGAGCACCACAGACATACACGTTTGTTACAACCTGACAAGTCTGCAGTAGCGGAGCATTATCTAACCGAAGGACACAGAATGAAGTATGACAAAACACGTGTTCTTGCTTCTGCGTCTCGCTATTGGGAATGCATTTTAAAGGAATCTTTTGAGATTAGGTTGGCGGACGATGTCATACATCGAGATAAGGGGTTCCCTCTAAGTAACATGTGGAATCCGGTTTTGTCTAATCTGAAAAAACAGCGCACTCTTTTCTCCACTTGTGACAACTAGCGCATGTAAGCGATACATCGTTCCTGCCAGGTTTCTCCACTGAGGCGCTGCACCGGCTGCTTGCGGCAGAGGTTTTCAGGCGGTATTTTTCGCAACCCACTAGATGAATAACGGGCTGGTAACCAAGGCCCGCCTCAGTTATACGATTCACAAACATTCAGAGCAACATTGGCATCCCATGTATAATACTAAATGTAGGCAGTCGGGGATCTCGTGTTTTCCCCTGGGGTAATGGGTGGCGGCACGAATTCGCATCCGGCCACCCCTTAAATACCCACGTCAAACCCTGCGAATGTGGGGCAAATGCGAAGGGGAAGAAGGAAGATTTTGTTTCCCATTGTTCCTCGACACTCTCATTAGTTTCCAAGAGACAGCGCAGGAGTATAGCTGTCATCGACAGACCGGCACTGCGATTAATAATCCTATAACGAATGGACAGAACTTATCGTAACCTCTAGTTTACATACATTATTCCCAGATTAAATCATGGATACCGACGATATGATCAGCTTTGGTTGGGAGGGAAATCTGTGTATGTTTACCCTGTAAATTAAATATACTACACTGTAACTCATTCAAGCGCAAAATATAAAAGTATACATATTGAAGCTGTACAGGCAAAACATGCCCTCAATTTGTTGCACACACGTTCTCTTGGATTCGTTAGCCTACGATTTGTAGCGGATTTAACATGGATAAAACTTTCAACCTCTTAGTACCGAGAGCTCGCGAAAAATGTGGCACAGGCACATAAATACATGAGGACTATTCTTTGAAATGACCTTACTGACAGAGTTTCACATGTTCAATATTTATTTATGACTTTTGTTATGAATGCCCTGAAAGTGTCGTACACGATCTGTGCGACTATGTCTATCGATGTCCTATATTGATCACCCTATGGCATGGATAATTTTATCTCTAACGTTTTATCGGATCAGTTGCAAGGATTTTCTTTACTTTGAGAAAGAGATCGTAATAACAGGGACTCATCCAAGGTGAGCACTGTGACGAAGAGGAGTCTCATATCACTCCAACTGGACGCGCCCCACACCGTTACAGAACCACCACCAGTTTGAACAGTCTTCTAATGAAACGCAGGGTCCACGGATTCATGAGGTCGTCTCCACACCCGTACACGTCCATGCGCTCGATACAATTGGAAACGAGACTTGTCAGACCAGGCAACATGTTTCCAGTCATCAACAGTCCAATGTCGGTGTTGACGGACCCATGCGAAGGTTTGTGTCGTGCCGTCAGCGAGTAGGTCTTCGGCTCCGAAAGCCCTTATAGATGACGTTTCCTGAATGGTTCGCACGCTGCCACTTGTTGATGGCCCAGCAGTGTAGTCCGCAGCAATCTGCGGGAGGGTTGCACTTCTGTCATACTGAACGATTCTCTTCAGTTGCCGTTGGTCTCGTTCTTGTAGGATCTTTTTCCAGACGCAGCGACGTCAGATTTTGATGTTTTACCGGAATCCAGATATTCACGGGTACGCGCGTGTAATGGTTGAACGGGGAAAACCCCACCTCATGGCTACATCGGAGATGCTGTGACCCACATCTCATACGCAGACTTTAACACCACGTTCAGACTCACTTGAATAGAGATAACCTGCCATTGTAGCAGCACTAATGCGTGTGCCAGACACCTGTTGTCTTATGTAGGCGTTGCCGAGCGCATTGCCACCCTCTGGAGTGTTTACATATCTCTGTGTTTCCATACGAATGCCAATAGCAGTTTTTTTAAATCTTCAGTGTATATAAAAATATAAAACGACAAAGTTAACATTCGAAGATTGAAAAAAAAATCGCTTGTTTGACTGTAGCGTAATATATGTTGCTGTTACAGGTTTTTGTGGCATACGCACATCTATACACTCTAAGAAAATTAGAAGCGATTGGTTAATGCAGTATAGAGACCATTTGCATTAATCAGATTCATGGGAAGCTAATGAAAATTTGTGGGCGACAGACAGTGAGCCGGGGTGATTTCTTGCCAGCCGGCCGAGCTGCCCTCGCCCGCGGTACCCTTGACACGGGAGACTTTCTGGCGTCGAGGGTAGCTTGGTGGCTATTATCTTCACTTTCGATCGCCCCGCCCCTCACCCTTTCCCGAGGAATTTAATAAAGGAAAAAATAATTAATGAGACTCGGGTGATTTAACATCCAACTTTTTTATCAATTTCACTGTATCCTCGTAACTCGATACTAAAAATATTTTTCTTAATAGAGCTTAGGCCTATACTTCGGTTATATGCTTAACTTCGCGGTTTCATGGCGGTTACCGGCCTACCAAATAACTAGTCGCTTCTGATTAAATTAATAGCTAGTACTAGCGGCTCTTCGACGAAATCACAAGTTTTCATGTTGGAAGGAGTGGTTAGACAGATTCCTATTTCACTGCGCAGTCTTAAGTAGTGGCAATTTTGATAAATACGAACCTAGTTGCATATTGGCCATCATTTATTGGTTAGTCCAAAAGTGGTCACGGGGCAAAATATCCGTAACGCGATGAACAGTGGATGAAGAGGCATCTGCTTGCCGCTAAGCCACCTTTCTGCTTTTCGTAGTGGTGGACCGAGTTCGAATTCTATAAGCCAGTTTAATGGCGACATTACATTTATTTTTCGTTACGCATCAAACTGAAAATTACTTTTAGTCTATGAATGATGCGGAATTTTTTGTTGCTAAATCTGTTTAAAATGATTTTGAGTTTTAATTTTTCACGCCTTGTGGACGGACATTTCTTAAAATAAGAATAAAGGCGCCAATCGTGTCCGCACATTGAAAGGGGTCTCTCTATTTCTGCACTTATTCTGTCAATTTTGGGCAAACCGATAAAATTGTTATTATTAGCGTTCATTTGTAAAATCAACATATCTGCAGTACATGTCAGTTGGTTTTCCATGTGCAAAGATTAAGCACTATCAGTCTTTCTTCACATCATTATTTGGACAAAGAACAGTAGTAGTAAGCAGTATGTGGACAGAGTTGCTGAGAGGCGGTCATGAAAGATGGAAGTCTGCCTATACTATAATGGAGACAACATTTATTTGAGAGATTCTTTTTGGCAAGCATATTTTCATAAGAGAGATGATATATATGTTACTCTGTGGAATATTTAAGATAAACCAGTTTATTTTTATATTCTTGTTGTGGAGTTATGTTAGTCATTATTAGAGGAATGTACAAGTTTTTAATTAATAACTTGGTAAAGGGAACTATGGTTTGTAGTTTTGATAATAAGAAATGTTAAACAAATCTTGACCGTCAGTCACATACGATAATAGAAAAATCGTCCACTGGTCTTGTTGGATTATTAATACCGACCGGTACCAAGTCATGGCGTCATTTGGAGGCAGTACACACGGGCACGGACTCTCGGCCGTTGTCAGCTCCTGGCCCTTGTAGCCCCTATTTTCCACTAAAGTAGCCACTCAGTTGGCATCGCGAGTTTGCGTGCACCTCGCTCCAGTCATTCCACCACGGTATGATCTCTGGCAGGAGTTGAATTAAGTCCTCCATATCGCTATCAGATACGCTGACAGCTCAAGTACGGAGGCTGTCGTCGAATGCAATACAGTGAACAGAAATCGTGATCTAATATTATGTCTATTGGCTTTCAGCAAATTCTTAATAATTGTACATACACGTACGTAAGACCACCTACTAATGTTCATATCTGAGCCGCAACAGTATTTACTACAGCGCATACACGTGAAGACCTCTCGTTGCAGTTGTTAGGGAGGAAGCTGTATTACTGTTCAAGTAAACATCTCAGAAATTACTTGAAATTAAGGAGAATTAAAACGAGGCTAATGAGGCAGGAATTTGAAATCCATATGTCGCTTTCGCGAATATGGTGTCAGTATCAGTAGGAAGACCCATTTCGCATGAACACACTTGGAATTTTCATTTCATGTTCTGCCGCGAATAGATATAGATGACCAGATCCCACACACTTATCGACGATAGTCAAGTCGCACTTTGTTAGGGTACGACATCGACTGAGGAGAAGAGTTTTTAGGGACATGAATATTCGTTTAAATTATGCGAGTTTTTTTGTGATAATGGCGTTTACTCAAAGAGGAGTCGATTGTTGGGTTCGTAAGCACTGAATATTGTGTTTATTATAACCATCTCTTGTCTTCTGCCCAAATGCAGGTTTTCACGTGGTGGCTCTCCACGCTGACCGGTGTTCTGCCGTCTTGTTGAGGTCCGCATAGATTCAACTTCTATGTAAATCATCTAGCAACTTGTTCCTCCTCTTTCCTCACAATCCTCACCAGCAAACTAGTCCTTCCAAAGCCTCTTGTGTCGAACACTATCGCCTCAAAGGATGCCACTTATTCTTCCTTTCTCTTACGACTTGCATTAGTCTTTTTCCCCACTAATCATTTTCAACACACTTTCGTTTCACGCTCTTTCCATCCATACTCTTCCACACCTACATCTTAAATACTTCGAGTCGTTTCTCATGCTCTCATACATGCTCTTTCTCATAGAGCGCCTCAAACCAGAAAAAACAAATGCCAAAACTTTTTCTTCGATCTTTGTTGAGTTTGTCACATAATAATCTTCATTTTCAGTTGAAAACCTTATTCGGCAAAGCGATGCGAGTTTTTACTTCCTCATGACGTGTCAAGTCTCCTGTTATCGTACTTCAAAGATATTTCAGTGCTCTTATTTGACTTATACTAACTTGTCACATCTTGCTATTTACGACTCTTTATTTTTTCGAACACAGTTTATTTTATTTTTATAGTGTTGGTGTTCATGCTGACCGTATATTCAACATATCCTCCATCTCCCGTCAATACACACTCCTATCTTTCCGTTCAATTTCCATTGATTTTGTTAAATGTGAGGTAAATGTCACGCACGGTACGAAGCGGAAACAGATGAAAAGGCAAGTGTTAATTGATGAATTCAAGGAAACAAATTGCAGGCCTAATAATCAGTTATGGAGAAAGTAGCATTGTATCAAAGTAGCGCAAGTTTATAATTTCTAAAATAGTAATTGTAACACGTGGAGTTCGAGATTCAGAAATTTTCATTGGGAATATATCAGGATGACATCAACAAAATATTTTCTTTTGTATTAATTCTTCCGTCATATTATGGTAGAACAATTTCATACTTCTCGTTAAACATAAAATAAACTGTTTTTGTTCTACTATTTTTTTCATTATTAACTACAAACTAGCTTTCGGTTTATTAGGCCATCACCAGGAAATAACAAACCGAAAACAGAAGTAAATAAAAGAACAAACGCAGTTTACTTGTTTTTATCCCGAAATAAAACAGCTTTGCTAACAATGCTGCCCAGCTTAATCGTACCTCAAGATCAGCATCAAAAAATTTGGACAAGTCTCTATAATGTGTACCCATTTACAGACAACCAGTATGCTAAAGTAACTTTGTTACGTTTTCGCTACGGAACCGCAGAACCGATTACGATACAATTTGGCATGAAGACAGCTTAAAAGTCGAGGATGGACACAGTCCAAAACATGTATCTACATCCACATAAGTACTCCGCAAGACACATTGCAGTGCATGGTAGAGGGTTCATCGAATCATTCAAGATATTTATTTTAAGAACATAGCTTTAAAAAATGGAACAGTAATTACTCTTTGGAAAAGCTATTTCCTCTTTTATTTTCCAACTTCATAACATTTGCGCATAAGCTTTTATTGTATGATATATTCTAAATAACACAATTCAACTTAATAAATGCAATCCTTATACAATTCTCAAAGCGTTCCATTCATATTTCCATAGTAATATCAACGACAAACCCATCGCATTTTAGCTGCTGAGCGTAATCCATCTCTTTTCGTAGGTGCTTGAAGACACAACGACGACATTCAAATGATGGACAACTCATAGTACGAAGTGGGAGGCGTTTATTGAAACACGTGTGAAAAGAAGGCGTTATTGTTCATACAAACATTTTAAAATTGGCGCTACGACAAATTAAAATTACTTATATTCTTTCTTCGACTTCTGAACGCCGCCGCGCGGGAATAGTCCAGCAGTTCTAAATGCCTTGTCAGGGACTGCGAGGCTATTCCTAACGGAGGTTCGAGTCCTCGTTTGGGCATATGTATGTGTGTGTGTGTGTGTGTGTGTGTGTGTGTGTGTTGTCCTTAGGTTAATTTAAGTTAGTTTACGTCGTTTTTAAGCGTAGGGACTGATGACCACAGTAGTTTGGAACCATAGATATACAAACATTTGAAGTACTGAACGCCATTTAGGGTTCGAATCTCTGTGCAGTTCTTTTTCTTTCTGTTTGTATTTAGATTTGTGTGTTGTTCTCATGATTATTGTATCATCATCGACGCGAAAGTGACCGAAGTAGCGTTAAAGTTCACTTGCGCTGAGGAGCGAATATCTCGAACGGGGTCTTCTTGTCAGTAAAGACAGGCCACACCTCACTTTATTGTATTGACATGTGAGTGCAGCCGCGGGTAACAGCTAGTACTTTTATACACATAATGAGGAGTGTGAGTGCGGACTGAAGGATTCTTAGCTTCTGCGTGTTTTCTAATAAATAGTGTTATTAATTAAAAGGGATTTTGTTTAGTTATTAAATACAAGACAGGATATTACACTATCTATTCAGTTTCCTTAAAAGCACTGCAAAAGATGGGAGATGTGACATTGGTGTTAGGCACATGATCACAGCTCTCGTCCGCCGCTTGCTCGCCTGTATGAAATTTCTTCACCTAAATATCTTCTGATGGCCTTGATTAAAGAAGCGACCGCTAAGTAAATATGGCGACGGACTGCTTGTTGTTGCTAGTCCTCGGTCATAAGAGAGTCGACGACAAAGACTAAACGCCAGGTAGCAGGTGGCCTACCGACAATGGCGAAGTTCACGAATGCAGCAGACACAGCCTGTTTCAGCCTCACTTGGAAGCAATGCGCCACAACAATTCGAGCACCAACCTAAACGACGGTGAAAGCCACCACTATCAAATGTTTGTATAGCTTATGGGACTTAACTACGGGGTCATCAGTCCCCAAACTTACAAACTACTTATGGACTAGCTAATACTAAGGACGGCACAAATATCCATGCCCGAGGGGGGATTCGAACCCCCGACCGTAGTGGCCGTGCAGACCGTGACTGAAGCGCCTCAGTCTCCTCGGCCACCGCGGCCGGCCCACCACTATCCACAGCGGAAATAGAAGTACCGACTCCTAATAATAGGTTTGACGAAGGAACGAAAAGGAAATCGTGCTTTTTAAATAAGAAAATGAAGAACATTGTACGTTGTTTCGGTCCTTATTACTAATTTCAGAGAATGACACTTGAAAACATGGGCGTGTTTGCTGTATAATGTCACCAGAAACGACATTACATAGGGATCCGGCGGTTTTATTTGCCAAGAACTCCTTTCAGGGATCTATCGTCAGTAGGCGTGACTACTATTGCGCATGTACGTACAGGCGGTCACAGGTGAACTTGGCATGAAATGAGAGGCGACCGAAGTGCGGTGGGCGGTGCAGCTGAACACGATGAAGACGCTGTAGCTGTAATTGTCTATGAATGAATTACCACGTATTACTGGTAGTTTAGCTCACGCATGAAACGTAGGTGGTTGTCAAAGGGGAATCTCCGTCACACACGCCCTAAAGCCATTGCTTCCATATGCGACAAGTTCTTTTTATGGTTGTTCCTCAGCAAATGAGCCATTTCACGCATCGTGTATCAACAATAAACCAGACATATTTAGGAGTACATTGTCTGTCCACTGTGCTTCCATGAAATGGAATGCGTAACGATGCCTTTCGAAGGGGTTGCTTCCTTGTCTGTTGAGATAGTTTACGGTACTAAAGAACCTACATTTCGTTAGGTAGGCGCTTTTATATAAATTACGAGCCCTAGCCAACACAATTTTACGATCGTGTAAGCTATAAATAATTTCTTCCATTTACTGCAGAAAGAAAAAAGGACATAAATATAATGCGTCCTCCACCGCACACCTGTTTTAGACGCACACATGAGGATATATATATTTCGATTGTTATAATTGTCGTCATTTTTTGTCCCTGCGCTGGAATAATTTCAAATTTAAATGTTACAATGAAGAAGGGTAAAACAAATTCTAGATATAGACAGAAATTCTCGTCTCAGTAATAAGTATAATAGAGAAATTCTTTATATTCCATAAATGACATAGCTGATGCAGTGACGTCATCTACTTCGCGAAAATTTAAAAGGTTTTGAAGAACAGATTTTCAAATGTAAGCCTTTCAATTCCGTCAATAGCGCTTAAACAGAAATTTTGAAGACTACGATAGCCCGTTTACAATAGAGGTGTAGAGCCACTAGCAAGAATTCAAGAAACCAACTAGTTGCAATTCACACGTTGAGAGGCTATATGAGCGTATGGTAGGTATTACAAAAATATAGTACTTGATCAATAAGTAATGTAGCTAATTGCCGTATGTTGAAAAGCTGCTTATAACGAATTTTTACTACATTAATTTCATTTTTACAATAGTGATGAGTACAGATGTGCAAAGACTACGATGTTTGTCATAAAACAGACATTCAAACAAAGTGTTTAAGCAAGAAACGTACAATATCAACGATCCAGCAGTTAAATAATAACCGGTAACCATCCCAACTCCAGAATTATTAAAGAATCGAAACTGCAAAAATCTTTACCGTGAGATTGCACTCCATAATAAGAATGACAAATTTTTAATTTCACTTAATAGCTATAAGAAATACTAAAAATAAAATTTCTGTTGATCCTGCAACTGGGTCCGGGTGAATGTATTCGCGGACAGTTCAGATACTGGACAAGTTTTAATAATGAGCGCCGTCATGTCAGTGGTAAATAGTTGAAGCATAAAGAGCGAAGAGAAAGTAGTGAGCAAGTCCGACAGCCAATCAATGGTGTCATAAAACTCAGCAATAATAGTGATACTTTTCTGCATTGACGTCTGGTGTCCATTCACTGTCTGTTCACAAAAATTATCTAATGAATGTAGCGCGCACGTGAGTAATTGAGACTGAAGATGTATATACTGGCAACCGCCATTAAGTAAAAAAAAAAAACAACGAGCTGTCGTGTGACCCACAAAGCAGGAAACAATTTATATTACAGACACCTTATAACTCAATGTTATTACTTCGATTGCAAACTGCTTCAACATACTAGTAAACATGTCGCTAAAAATCCATAAATGAAGTGCTCTTGACATCCTTTCTATCCCGTAATCACAAACGTGTAAGAGGTAAATTGTATTTCAGAAAGTATTTTCACTCTTCAACAGCGTGAACACTGACTTTAAACTTGCTAGCTCATTCAATCTGTTTGTCCGGGTTGCTTTCATAACCTAGGATATTTTCCTTTCCGGTGAAAGATGAGGTATTAGCGGCACAAAGGTGTAGGTACGTTGTGAGTCATGCTTCCATAGTTCCGTTGGTAGAGCAATGCCCGCAAAATACAAAAGTCCCAGATTCGACTTATAGTCCGGCACTCAGTTACAACCTGCCTGCAAGTTTCATGAATTCCATTCACATTTGCCGGCCGCGGTGGCCGAGGAGACTGAGGCGCTTCAGTCACGGTCTGCACAGCCACTACGGTCGGGGGTTCGAAACCCCCTCGGGCATGGATATTTGTGCCGTCCTAGTTCGTAAGTAGTTCATAAGTAGTTTGTAAGTTTAGGGACTGATGACCCCGTAGTTAAGTCCAATAAGCCTTACAAACATTTGATTTGAACATTCACATTTTCCATAGCTTGTAGTATTGTATAGTGTTCTTCCGCACATAATAATCCAGAGTCACAATAATACCTCTAAGGAACTTTTCAACACTATTTTTTCCTGAAAGTGAACCCGTATTTGCTGATTCACTAGAAGAAAAACAATTTTTAAACTAGTGGATGAAGTACTAGCCCAAGTCACTTTCGTACTTTTTCGTTTCACAAATTCAAACATATATTTTTTTCTGATATAGTTGATATTTATATATCTCCTACTCAGTTCAGACCTCGTTAGTGGATTTAATCTCAACTTATGCAGTTTTGTTTCAATATTTGACACCACAGTTACGAAACATTTCACTTTATAACTGCAACAAAAATGATTTAAAACTTACAGTTAATCACTTTTACCGCAGAAATCTTAATAAATCAGATATTAAGTTTTCCCTTCTCATAAATCAACTACATGTATTCTCTCATCTTCTTGAGTCATAATTTTCATATTACGTAAAGTAACTACCCATCAATTACAGAATTTTCTAGCGACCACTGTGTGTGATTTCCCGCCGCGCGGGAGTATCCGAGCGGTCTGGAGTGCCAAGTTGCGGATCGCGCAGCCTCCCGCATCGGAGGTTCGAATCCTCTCTCGGGCATGGATGTGTGTGTTGTCCTTAGGTTAGTTTAACTTAGTTTAAGTAGTTTGTAAGTCTAGGGACTGATGACCAACGTAGTTTGGACCCATAGAATTACGAACATTTGAACATTTTTCTGATTTCTGTCAGAACATGTCTTAATGTCTCTTATCTAACTTTTGCCAACCAAGTGAAATAACAGTTGTCAAACTAGCGACCATTTATTCTCTCCCCCCCCCCCTCTCGTTCTGTGTGTGTGTGTGTGTGTGTGTGAGAGAGAGAGAGAGAGAGAGAGAGAGAGAAAGTAGAGAGAGAGTGGTGAGTGAAGGGACACCCATCTGTTGTGTTACATAGAGCAATCACGCTTGGGCATTGAGCCTGTTGTCCGTTGAGGGAGGTAGGAAGTTATAACGGCAGTGTGCCTTATTGAGGATCAGAGAGCTACCGCACATTGGAGAGTAGTTGAAAAAAAATGTTTGTAGAGTCTATGGGACTTAATTATGGGGTCATCAGTCCCTAAACTTACAAACTACTTATGAACTACCTAATCCTAAGGACGGCACAAATATCCATGCCCGAGGGGGAATTCGAACCCCCGACCGTAGAGGCCGTGCAGACCGTGACTGGAGCGCCTCAGTGTCCTCGGCCACCGCGGCCGGCAAGAGAGGGAGTAGTTGAGTATCATTAGAGACGAACAAAGAACCAAGACGTAAAACAGTATGTATTAAAAAATGTGGCCCAATGCATGACATGCGAATTTAAGCATCATCAAATTTCCAAGGTCATCTCCGCATTTCAAGATGATTGGAATGAATATTTAGAACCTCTCCATCATAAATGCGTTATTTTATATTACAAATAATTTATCCACATATGTGGCGATGGTAACTATTCGAAACAAACAATCTGACATGGTAACACAAAAAATGGTGAATAACTCGTCGCTAAAGTTTGATGTTCCGGTGATGTTATTCATGAATCGGAGCAGAATAAGCAGTGACGTCATTTGTTGCATATCCATTAGCTGAGGATGAGCTTATATCGACAAGCTAATGGAACGGCAGAACATGTAACATACATATACATATATACAGGGTGAATCTAAATTCACACACTCGGGCCTCGGACGTCGAAGATTGAGATGGATGTGTGTCCCATACGTCAGTGTGTTTCTGAATTGCACTACTACACCAACACACGTCTAAGGGATGTGGGAAGTGTCTTGAGGTACAAACTGAGGACAGAAACCCGTGCTCGGAAACGTCATCCAATGACGCTACACAGCGTCGAAGTTGCTGTAGGGGATGTCTAGCGGCAGGAACTGGTGCCTGTAACTTGGTCTCTCCGTAGCGGCCGGCCGCGGTGGCCGAGGTGACAGTCTGGCCACTGCGGCCGCGCGGTGAGGTTGCGTGCTGCGCGTCTCGCCGTCCGTGTTGTGCGCGAGTTTGTTTACTTCCTTCGAGCGCGAGTAGTTACCTCCACGTCCACTGCAGCGACATGGCTCACCTTAGAAAGAACACCGTCAAGATCACGTTCCAAGCTGAATATCCAAGACCACGAGCTTACGAAGTAGAACAGTTTCTTCGCGAAGAACTACGACTAGATCCACAGCAAATTGTTGGGATACATTTTTCGATCATTGCAAGTGTCGTCTACGTTAAGATGATTACCGAAGAAGCATGCAGAAAAGTGGTTAGCGGAGCAGCAGCAAAACTACAATTCTGACACTCAGATGGACATATAGGAGCTGTTAATATTGAACTTGCAGGACTAGGTAAAAAGACCCTCAGGGTATTTGAACTACCCTTTGAGGTAGCCGCCGACCAAGTCATCTCGTCACTTACACCGTACGGAACAGTCATCAACCACGTCGCGGAGAAATGGCAGTCCTTTACGACGTATCCAGTACTCAATGGAGTACGGCAGGTCAAAATCGATCTCCGCAAACATGTCCCCTCCTACCTAAATATTGACGGCTGCCGTGCCATTATCATGTACGAAGGACAACCAAAAACATGCTCCGGATGTGGACAAGAGGGACATGTCCGCTCTGAATGTATTCAGCGACGTATCACACAGATTCCAACGGGCGAAGAAGTACAAACAGCCCCTCCATCGATTCTGCCAATGACATACGTACAGGCGACTTTGCCCAGGGCGACGGTTGGAAGTGAGCAAGATACACAACCTCCGCTGTCTGACGGACAAGTTGTCGTGGAACATGACAGCCCTCATACGAACGAGACTACAGACGGATCCGAAGACCAACTGTCAGAACACAAAGATAATTCGGAACAAACCGAACGAATAGAAGTCGACCCAAGAGTAGTACCAACTAAAGCCTTCCTTTCGGGAAGCACTGAAAGATTGGATACACCAGAACACTCTGACTCGTAAAAGCATGTTCGAAAACAAAAATCGCCCCGCAGACACAAGAAACGCCGACGCACACCGACTGACGAATGTCTTGAGAAGACAGATACAGTCGATCATTCCGATGAGGATTGTGACGTGACACACATCACAACAGAGGCACCGAATGTTACTGCTCCCACTCTCAACACTGACAAGATAAAAATTTCTATACATAACATTCCACGTGCTGATGGAAAGTACGATGGATCACCCTCCCAGCTTCCAGAAAATACGGAAGGGGAGCCCTCAGCAACCGATGTCACGAACCCACAGCCTCTTTCCAATAGCCCGTGGCATGAAGAAGTGGAAGAACAAGACATGACGGACAACAGAAAGGGATCCCACGCCCCTACACCCACTTCAGACGGAATGACTCTAAGAAAGGGTGGCATCGAGGCGATATCACTCTTTTCCACCACCCACACTGTTGCACGACATGGATTTACAGGGTGAGAAGCAGTCATATCGATTCGCGACTATCAACATCAACACAATTAGGTCGCCAGTGAAGCTGTCATTGTTACGTGACGCACTTTATGCGGCTGATATAGACGTGGCCCTACTACAAGAAGTGTACGTGCTTGGTTTCTCGGACTTATTTGGATATACCACATACATATCACATGCGTCCGATACGGGTAGCGGAGTTGCAGTACTTCTCAAAGAAGGTTTAATAGCCACTGATGTACGCTATCTACCTAATGGCAGGGGCATGGCTCTCACAGTGCAAGGGATACACCTAGTAAATGTGTACGCACCGTCGTGTACAAGCAAGAGGCGTGAACGTTCGGTCTTTTTCTCTGAGGACTTGACACAACTATGTCAGGGCAGAATCGATGATATGGTTATCGGGGGAGATTTTAACTGTACACTATCCCCGAAAGACCAAATTCCCCATCACTCACCATGTCCGGCACTCTGCGCTATCATTCGCAATCTCGATTTGGTTGACTCGTGGGAAATCATGCACGCTAATAGACCTGGCTTCACGCATTTTACGGAACATTCGTCCAGCAGAATCGACAGGATATATATCTCCCGCTCTCTCATTCATGCGGCCACTGCAGCAGAATTGTGGCCGGCAGCTTTTACCAACCACACAGCATATATCTGTAACATCACGCTTGGAAGACAACGAGTGTGGAGAAGTCGTAGCCCTTGGAAACTGAACATTGCTGATCTGTCCTCGCCGGAATGTCGATCGGCGGTGTGCGAAGCGTGGAGCTTACGACGACGTGAAGCGTACACATCAGTCTTACAGTGGTGGTTGGAATGTGCCTAACCGAGACTTCGTCGCACATTGATGACCTTTAGTAGGGAAGCTGCTTCATGGAGACGCAGCACCACAGAGTTTTACTATGCCATACTGAGGGAGTGTTCCGCTATGCCTCCATCTCCAGAACATCAGATGATTGCCAACAGTGCGAAAGCAAAGATCGTAGCTTTGACACGTCGACACTTGGAAGGTACGATCGTTCGTACACGCCAAACAATTGGAATCAATAATGAACGACCCTCTATGTACCACATAGCAGCGGAACGGAAACGCAGGCTGAAGTCCTTAATCCGCGAGGTGACGACAGAAGATGGCGTACGTCACGACACGCAACGAGCTATCAACGACGTATTCTTCAAACACTACTCTCGCCTGTATACAGAGGAGAGATCCGATCCACAACTCATTGATGCTGTCGCTGGGTTAATACAGGACACGATCCCTCTCGAGCTCCAACAAGAATTGTTAGAATCGATCTCTGAAGACGAAGTTGTGGATGGCATTGGAAAAGGAGCACCCAACAAGACACCAGGACTGGATGGCTTACCGCTGAAATTTTATAGGACGTTTCAGGGACTTCGGGTATCTACTATGACGATTATCTGCCAAGAGCTTATGACGCCTACGATAAAACTTCCGGCTGGTTTCACGGAAGGTGTGATTATCCCGATACATAAACCACGTGGAGGATCGCACATCACAGACTACAGACCACTAACTCTGCTGAACTGTGATATAAAAATATTCACACGTTTATTGGCGGCTCGTATGCGACGCACGGTATGTCATGTTCTATCGGCGGATCAGACATCGATGGGCGGGACCCATAATATGCGCGCCGCCCTGTGTCGCTACAGAGACCTCATTGCCCTTGCCAAGTTGCGTCGCATACCGGGAGCCTTGGCGGCGATAGACTTTACTCAAGCATTTGATCGAGTCAATCACACGTACTTAACTACTGTTCTGCGGAAAATGCAGTATCCGGATACCTTCATTGAGGTGATACTGCGTCTTCTTCGTAGTGCATCATCAAAAGTACTTGTCAACGGTAGACTGTCAAACCCCTTACCCATCCAACGCTCTGTTAGACAGGGATACCCACTATCAACGATACTATATGCGCTGGCCTTGGAACCTTTGTTGTGTGGGCTGAGGAACCTCCTAACAGGATTGACTCTTGGAGACTATGTTTTTAGCTGCACCGCGTACGCAGATGATCTAGTGTTAACGATTCGAGACGCACAAGATGTACACAGAGCTATGGAATGGCTTACCACATATGGTAAAGCATCGGGGAGCCTCGTAAACGCACAAAAATCGGCCGCGCTGAATATTGGCACCGGGATGACACCAGAAAGCGTCGCTCCATTCAAACTGTGCGACACAATTCGCTGTCTAGGTATCGAATTCACAAATGACATCTCACGCACGGCGGTGCTTAATTACCGGAAACTATTACAAAATATCCGTGCCGGACTTATGGATCACCGTCTCCGGGCTTTGGATATACATCAACGAACTGAATTTATAAATGTATATCAAGCATCCCGACTGCCGCATATGGCGCAGACATTGCCTATGCCAAAACACATAGCAAGTAGCCTAATGGCGGCATTCGGATCATTCGTCAGTTACGGAATGATATTTAAAATAAAATACGAATCCCTCACCCAACCAAAGGAACGTGGAGGACTAGGACTTGTTAATGTTCATGACCGAGCGATATCCCTCTACGTAGGTATGCACCTCAAGTTGTGGAAGCGTAGCCCGTCCAGTCTCACGGGCCTACTGATAGAGGCTTTGGCACCGACTTCCCTCGACCCACCGGTGGAGGTGACTAACATACCGACAGTATTTTCCTATTTTGGGAATTTTTATCTAGAATACAGCTACATTAAGAGCGCCCTACCTGTTACTCGCTTACCAATGGCCAGAGACATCTATCGCATCCTGCTGCAGCGCCGGGAACCTAATATTATGGAAATGAAACATCCCAATGTGCACTGGAGAGTGGTTTGGCGCACAGTGAATGCACCAATGCTGGACTCCGACGTACAATCGACTTGGTACGTGACTGTCAACAATAAACAGGTGAATAGAGAGAGACTCCATAAGATTCATCTAACTGATTCGCCAATGTGCGTGAAATGCGACGTAACAGACACTGACGAGCACCGACTACTTTGCGGGCCGGCGGAAGAGATCTGGTATTTTGTGCGCCAAATTCTGGTTCTCTTTTTACGGGTGTCACCAGCTGCTGTCGATTCACGCATATTATTATATCCGGACAATACCTACTACCCAAGGACAAAATACAATGCTGTCACGTGGATAAGAGGCCACGCAATCCATTACTTGCTTGGAAGTGGTGTCATAGGGGTGATGGATTTCTGGAACTACCTCAACGAACGTCACTGTGCAGTTTTGAAAAATCCGAAGTACGGTCAATATTTTTCGAACTTCTTGAAGAGCCTCTTTCACGATCCGCCCCGCAGCTGGATCATTCATGGCAAGAGATGACAAAAAAAAAAAAAAAAAAAAAAAAAACCACGTGAACAGATTAACGGTAACTCCAAAATATTTCGAGAAGACATGCTATGAATATTTGGCAGCGGAAATCGTGGAGTGAAACGTAGAATATGCGGGCTTCAAGGATGTTGATTTCTTTTTCATACTTATTTTCTCCTATTTCTTTTCTTTTCACAACAGAAGCCCGCCATAAACAGATGGTTTTCTTTTGTTAGTATTACAATCCCAAAATAAAAGAAGTTAATAAGTATTTAATTTAAAAAATGGAAAATGTCCTCTTCAACCCAAAAGAAATCCTACCTCCTGCATAAAAAAATAAATAAATAAAACAAAAAAAGGGGGACTAAGGCAAAAAAAAAAAAAAAAAAAAAAAAAAAAAAAAAAAAAAAAAAAAAAAAGGTGGCTGAGGCGCTCCAGTCACGGTCAGTACGGCTACTACGGTCGGGGGTTCGAATCCCCCCTCGGGCATGGATATTTGTGCCGTCCTACTTCGTAAGTAGTACATAAGTAGTTTGTAAGTTTAGGGACTGATGACCCCGTAGTTAAGTCCCATAAGCTTAATAAACATTTTGATTTGAACATCTCCGTAGCGTCATTGAATGTTGTTTCCGGGCATGGGTTTCGAAGCTCATTTTGTTCCTCAAGACACCTCCCACATCCCCTAGTAGTTTGTTGGTCGTAGTGTAATTCAGAAACACATTGACTAATGGGACACACACCTATCTCAATCTTCGACGTCCATTTACTGCCGGAAATATGCGCAGAACAAAATTTCGTGAGAGACATTTATTTATTGCTAGCATTTGAGGAATCGCGCTGCGAACCCGAGTGCGCGAATATAGATTCACCCTGTATATCATATTATCGGTAAGTTGCTGAGCTACTATATCAATATCCGTGATTATGATTGCTAATTTTTTTTATTATTCTCATTATCAGTGTATATTGCAAAAGTCCACGGCAGCATGGGTATGTCGCCATGTAAAATGGAATATGGAAGGAAAATGCCTTCACATCTTGACGTAGTCAAAGCAAAGATGGGGAAGACCGTTAAAGGTTTGAGAAACCGATGACTTAAAGTTAAGACCAAGGTCGTTGAATGAAAAGAAAGTATGAAGGAATGTTACGCCAGGTTACCGCAGTATCATGTGTCTGCCCGCCAAAAAGTAAACAGTAGAGCACAACTCCATGCCGGCTTCTGACAAGAAGCGACATACCGTAATTTGATTTTTCTGTAGGCTTTTTTGTTTCAGTTTCTATATTTACTGTGTGCTCGAGTGCATGTTACACTCAAATTCGCGTTCAAGTGACTGCCGTCTTTCTGTGCGTGAATCGTGATACTCGTTTGTCTTTGTTTTGATCGTGTCTGCAGTTGGTAGAGCTTAGTCAGTGTCTGGCCGCCTTTAGCTACACAGCAGAACGCATCTTCATGTCAAGTGTATGAAATGAAATGATCGTACAAAATTTTTGGGCAGAAGGTCGCGTGCGGAATAGTTCGGCTGCCTAGCGTAAGTCTTTTTAGTTCACGCCACTTCGGTGACACACAACACCCAGTCCCCTGCCGGGAATCAAACCCGGGCCCACTGCATGGTAGTCAGCGACACTGCCGTCTTAGCTACGGGGGCGGTGTAATCCCCGGTGTAATCGACTTATTACTAGAAGCGACATACACTAATTTGATTTTGCTGTGCAATTTTTTCTTTGAGTTTCTAAATTTATTGTCAGCTTGCGTGTGTGTTACACACAAATTCAAGTCAACGCAACAGTGTAGACTTCCCATGTGTGAATCGTGACAATCGTTTCCTTTCATCGTATCTGCAGTAGGTGGAGGTTAGTATGGCCACTCTTGCGTTTTAAAAACCGTGTAGTTTGATCACTGTGTATCGTCGCCTATACTGCGAAGTCGTTTTAGTTAGCCTCACTTGTGTAATTTAAAGCTCAAGTTTGATTGGCTAACTTTGATTGGCTAACTTTGATTGGCTGCGACATTGGCTAACTTCTTGGCGCAGTTCTTGCGTTTAGTAATAACCTTCTATACAATCTTACAGCGCGTTTTTTTTTTTTTTTTTTTTTTTTTTTTTTTTTTTTTTTTTTTTTTTTTTTTGTCGTTCGTTTTTGTGGATACTGTAATCGTGGATATGGACTGTGATTGTCATGTACTGATGCGCTCCCAGCTTCAACCGGTATTAACATCAGTTGCATAGCTGGAGGCTGCGGTCCAGCGGCATCATTGTTGCGGGCCGGTCGTGGGGAACCAGTGGAAGTTCAGCTCGTCTGAGGGCTTCAACAATATTCCCGCGGTTGCGCTCAGCTGTTTCGCTCGTGGTCGCCTGTGAGGTTGCCCCAGTGTGTGGCAGAGAGCGAAAGACATGTCCGGGGATCGATCGAGAGGCCTCCCCAATTCATCTTACCAACAGATTCGAGGCGCTATCGGTGTCAGACCATGTTCCTGAGCCGGATGTTGTTGCTTGTTCTCTGCTTACAGCTCAGTCTGAAAGATCCTGACAAGTGCAGAGAATGGGATTGCTGGTAGTTGGGAGCTCCAACGCTAGGCGGGTAATGGAGCCTCTTAGGGATAGGGAAAGAATGCTTATGTGCAGTCCGTCTGCACACCGGGTAGAGTCAGTCCAAATCTAAAACGGTGTCTTCCGGATGCCATGAAGAGCACAGCGTACAGTCAACTGCAGGTAGTGGCTCATGTCAGTACCAATTATATTCGTCACTTCGGATCGGTGGAGATTCTCTTCGGTTTTGAGCGGCTATATGAAGTGATAAAGACTTTCAGTCTTGCTTGCAAGGTGACGGCAGACTTTAGTGCATCTAAGTACATATACACCTACATCTTCACTCTGCACTATCACTTTTAAGTGTCTGGCGGAGAGTTTATTGAATCGCTTTCGTTATATTTATCTGCTGTCCCATTCTCTAATAACGCGTGAGAAATTAGGAACACGTAAATCTATCAGAATGCGATATGATTTCTCTTATTTTATTATGATGATGAAGTCTCCCTATGCAGGTGAGTGCTAATAAGATACTTACACATTCGGAGGAGAAAACTGATGACAGAAATTTTGCGAACAGATCTCGCCGCCACGAATTACACCTCTCTCTTAATGATATCCACCCCGACTCATGCACTATTTCCGTGACTCTCTATCTCCTGTATTGGGATAATAACAAACGAGCTGCTCTTCTTTGAATTTTCTCTATACCTTCGTAAGTGCCACTTGGTGGAGATCCCTCAATGCGCCCCCGCTATCCGTAGAGCAGCTTTCTGCGTGTAGTGGATGCCAAACCTATTCAGCGGGACCCGGAATACTACCAGCCGCAAGAACCAACGTCCACCTTATGGTAGGTGTGTTTGTTGTTAATAGAAGGGGTGTGTTGTGTTTGCAGTTAAATGAAGCCGATTCTGGTTTCTTAATTCACGAGAATGAGTGGTGCTGGCGTCGCCATCTTTGTTCCGTTGTGAACTTTATTACTCCCTGTATCTGTGAGGGTTAATTTGAGTATTTCTCTCTACTATAGAGAATCCCACCAACTGTAAGGTACGTGTAAGTAATGCGATTCATGTGGGCAAACTGAATGACACCGACATCAAATCGTAGTGAGATTCCTGGAGTATACAGAAACATTATGAGTGATAGTTTTGTTTGATGGTGTTGTGCATTTCGTTACTGATCCGCTAAGATCCTTGATGAAGATCGAAGTGGGTGACGGTTTGATGTAAATGAATAACTTGCAGAAAAACTGGATAAAGTTGTCCGAAAAATCACCGATTCATCTTTTGCAACCTCTAGTTTCTAGTATCGTAAGCTTTCTGCTCGCTGAGTGCCAAAACATGTCTCTGAAGCCCAAAAGAACAAAATCAAATTCAAATGTTTGTATAGCTTATGGGATTAACTACGGGGTCATCAGTCTCTAAACTTACAAACTACTTATGGACTAACAAATACTAAGGACGGCACAAATATCCATGTCCGAGGGGGATTCAAACCCTCGACCGTAGTGGCCGTGCAGACCTTGAATGGAGCGCCTCAGTTCCGTCGGCCACCGCGGCCGGCCCAAAAGAACAGCTAGATGGGAGCGGCACTGACGTTTCTGCCGCACTACCAGAATGAAGGTCAGGTGTTCTCGACCAGAATGTAACTGGATGAGGGTTAGAAAACTTAATTCCGAAACAAAACAATAACCCACAACATGGGATCACACCAGCTCTCCTACAGTAACTCATTACGACTGTCTTTTGGAACAATAAAGGTGTTTGTTGATAGATTTCACGGAACGAGGAACGACAATAACTGTGGACGTGTACTGTACAGCACTATCGAAAGTGAGTAGAGTTAGAACAAACGATGTGACATATTGTACTCTGGACATAGGTTTGATTCATGAAAATATTGGAAGACATACTGCCATACGCATTCAAATACTGTTGCGATAGCTGAGGTGGGAAGTGCTCCACGTCCACCATATATACTGCTCACAATAATTAGGGTAGCCGCGGCGGATTAGCCGCGCGTACTGGAGCGCAGTGTTGCGGTGCGCGCGGCCGTCCGCCGTCGGGGGTTCGATTCCCCCCCCCCCACCCCCCCGGGCATGGGAGTTTGTGTTGTCCTTAGTTTAGTTTACCTTAGGTTAAGTAGTTTGTAAGCTAGGGACTAATAACTAAGCTGTTGAATCCCATAGATTTACAAACATTTGAACATTTGAACACAGATGGTAACGTATTTTATTACGATAGTGGTTACAATTGTAATTTGTGTGTAATACAGTACGATTTTTTGCTATTTCAACTCTTGAGGTTTACGTGTTTACTTAGTGCGAGGCACCATGGGGATACCATAGTAGTGAAAAAGTCATTCTCATTGCTCTCTAATATGGTGTGTGATCACCTTAGACGGCCACTGCAGTTGCACATCTCCATAGCGTTGAAAGTATGATGTTGTCAATGTTGAGGGATATTTGCCCATTCTTTCATAAGTACAATATCCAGCCCTGGAACCGTTGTGGGATGTGCAGGTTGGCTACAATGCGTCTGCCAAGTGCAGCCCAGAGATTCTCGATCGTGCTTCAGTGTGGTGAACAAGCTGGCTACTCCATTTGTTCAGTGTCCTCAGCTTGAAACATGTTGTCCACCAGTGCAGCTCTATGGGGACGAGAGTCATCGTCCACCAGAAGGAACTCTTCTCCTGTGGCACCAGCATAGGGCACAACAAGAGGTCGAAGGATCCCGTCTCTGTACCTCTGAGCAGTGAAAGAGCCATTCTGAACGACTTAGAGCTCCATAGGTCTGCCAATACCCACTCCTGCCCACACCATTCATCCATCATCACGATATAGTGATATTTCCTGCACATAAGCTGCCATTTCAGACTGTTTGTGTTGATACTGCTCTTTTTGTTGCTGCCTGGAGATTGCGATGCCGCCGAGTGGCATTCAGCTTCCTGTCTCCGGAGATAACGGTCATCTCTTGCTGATGTTACCCTTGGACGACCTTGGCCTTACATTCTTTTAACTGTTCCTGTTGTCTGAAATCGCGTCCAGGGCATGGAAATTATACTTTGGGACACTCTAATAGTTGCAGCCACCTCTCTCTGTCTCTGTCCCAGTTCCAACGACCCTGCACATAAGCAGGATTGTTCTCTCCAGATGAGGGAACGACGATTGTGTGGGTAAACACAAAACCTTGACTCATCTCTGAACAGAACCTGGTGCCATTCGTTAGGACTCCAATCAGGATATTCCTCCACGAAGTTTCTGCGGGCTGAACGGTGTCGCTGTTTTAATGGGACACACACCGTAGGCCATCGTGCGTAGAGACCACAATCTTGAAAGCGATTTCAGACCGTTTGTGTTGATATTAGGCGTCCTGTTGTTGCCTGGAGGGTGCATTTCAGCTGAGCTGCATCCTGCCTCCTTACTCGATGGGCTATTAACCGGAGATAGCGGTAATCTCTTGCTGATGTTACCCGTGGAAGATCTTGCCTTCTTTCATCGGTTCCTGTTGTCTGAAATTGTGTCGCTGTGACGTAGTGGCCGAGCGCATTGACGCGCTATGCTGCAATGCGCGAGGCCGTTCCCCGTCAGGGGTTCCAGTCCCTTTAGTATAAAGTAGTATCTTTAGTATAAAGTAGTTTTGTGAATAGTTTGTAAGTTTAAGGACTGGTGACCCCGCAGTCCCATAAGCTTCCAGGTCCTGGGAATTACAAAACTCAAAGTGTTCAAATGTTTGTTAAGCTTATGGGAAGTTAACTGCGGAGTCATCAGTTCTTAAACGTACAGACTACTTATAAAATTATACTGAAGAGTCAGCACAAACATTTATGCCCGAGGGAGGATTCGAACCGCCGACGAGTAACGGCCTCGCGCATCGCAGCATAGCGCCCGAATGTGCTCTGCCATTCCACCGCGACTGGAAATTACACTTTGGGACACTCCAATAGTTGCAACCACCTCCGTCTGTATCTGTACCACTTCCAACCTTCCTATGGCTCCCCGTGCCATAGCTTCGGGCAGGCACGGTCATACACCGCCCCACGGGCAGCACACGCGCCCTCGCCGTGCCCCCGCCGCCGCCCGTGAGCGGCCTTTGCCGCGGCACTTGCAACACACGGTCGCGGCCGGGGCGGTCAACTACAGCGTACTCCGTCCGCGGGAGCGGAATTGTTGGCAATGCTTGGCTTAGGGTAAGTGACGTTGTTGCAGCATCACTAGATTATCTGAACCCAACTGCTTGCGTCGAGTAAACACAAGTCAAAGGCAACCCCTCTGCAGCAAGTTTCTGTTCTCGGTTGCCGTAATGTTGCTGTATCCTCTAAGTAGAACCGACAGGACCATTTTAGTTCGTCGCGACGGAGTGGCCGAGAGCATTGAGGCACTGTGCTCCGATGCGCGAGGCCGCTCCCTGTCGAGTATTCGAATCCTCCTTCGAGCACGGAAGTTTGTGTTGTCTTTAGTATAAGTTAGTTTATAGTTTGTAGGTTTAGAAACTGATGACGCCGCAGTTAAGTCCCATAGTCTTAACAAACATTTGAAAAAGATGATCAAATGTTTGTAAAGCTTAAGTGATTTTACTGCGGGGTCATAGTCCCTAAAGTTACACTAACGTACACTAAAGAGGACACAAACATCAATGCCCGACGAAGAATTTGAATCTCCTAAAATGTTCAAATGTTTGTAAAGTCTATGGGACTTAACTACGGGGTCATCAATCCCTAAACTTACAAACTAGTTATGAACTAGGACGGCACAAATATCCATGCCCGAGGGGGGATTCGAACTCCCGACCGTAGTGGCCGTGCAGACCGTGACTGGAGCGCCTTAGTCCCCTCGGCCACCGCGGCCGGATTTGAATCTCCTACGCGGGGGGCCGCGCGAACCGCAACGTGACGGTCCAGACCGCTCGGCTACTCCCGCGCGGCATACATTTGAACCATTTTATTTCATTCTGTCAATGACGATACTTCAGAACCTAGATATCTCAACTGATCCCCTAATAGCTTTGACCAGTGTTGTCCCGAGTTGGATTCTGGCGACTGATACCTTTCCCGAAAATAAATGGATTCGATCTCAGCGCTCAAGGAAAGGGACAATGAGCGACTGCGCTTACAATCGGAAGAGATATACGTCGAATGGATTTCAAAATTTGTGAAGTGGCATGATAAATGTTTCAGTTTGTATGGAAATTATGTTAAAAAACAACTGTTGTACGTAATAAAAGTACTCAGAAAAAAAAATCGTAACTTTCCGGAGCGCGCTCGTGAGTCCTGCGCGGTGTGGAGTAAGCGAGCGCGCTGGTCCGCGGCAGGTGGCTGGGCCGCCAATTACAGCCTCGCACACCCCTCATCACGGCACGCCCACACCGCCGGCCGCGCCTAATCGCCGCGACCGTTGGCGCAGAGGCCTTCATCACTGCACCGACACTTTGCGACCACGCGGATTGAGCCATCTGGAAAGTGACACATCTGTGAAACAAAAGGACTTGTCAGGTGTGACAGACGCTTTCCTTTCCAAAAATCACCACCGTCGTCCACGTTCCCACGCGTTAGGATGTCTAGCACATCCATAAACAAAGTATTCTTTTGTCACTGGTGTAGAAATAAAAAGTAGTCTATCAGTTCATTACAAAAAATTCACTCATTTAATTTTTATTATAAAAAACGGCAACACTTTAAAATGATTATTTACTCAAACTATAACCTGTTTCGGATTTACTTACAAATAGATTTTCAGATAGTTGATAAATTTCCACCTAGTCCCTAGTTTTGTGTTTGTTATAGTTTCGCTCCCCTAAGATTATATATATATATATATATATATATATATATATATATCAGAATCATGAAACCGTTCTCAGAGTATGGCAACTGCTACGTACAACACCCCCTCCGAAAAGAAAGCTAAGTTTCTTCACTGACGTAAGCCACTTCTTGCGAAACAGGCTTCCACTGTAGCCCTTTTCTCCTAAAGACACACTCTCGGTGCACCAACTTCCTTCGAAGAATAAAGTTTTAGAAATAAATAGCAGCCAACCAGCTGCGTTGAAATGGGTTTAATTAAAACCTTTACCTACGTTTCGACAAAATTAATTTTGTCTTCTTCAGTAGTCGGAACTAAGAACAGTAAAGAACAGTAATATGCCAAACAAAATTTTATTCCTAAAAATTTATACATCCTACTATTGCCGAACTACAGCCATGTTCAAGATTTTGAATTTCCTTCGAAGAGATCGTTTCTGGAATTGGTTGTGGTGGCTTGTGGTGTACAGATACTAGCGCTATGGCTCAGACATCCATTTGCCTAACGGCTGACGAGGACGTCAAGGGAAGGAAAGTTTGTACCTTGATCGTTGGTGTCGTCAAGAATTCGTCCAGTTTTTCACGTCCATGGCACCAGACAACGAACGTGTTCAAATCTTTGAATGTTTGTTAACCGAAAGGACCAGCCTTCAACGGCCAACGGTTCTTACACTTAAGACTACTTAAAACTATCTTACGCCAAGGACAAGACACACAGCAATGGCCGAGAGAGGAGTCGAACCTCCGGCGAGAGTGAACAATTAGTTTCTGTGATACTGTAATAAAAGAGGTGATCGAAGTTAAAAGATATTATAAAATATGAATAAAAACTGAGGCTTTGCGAGCTTACACATGGATTTTCCAAACACAAACTAGGAAAAAACACACTATACTGTGCAGGTTGACACAATTTTATCAGTTATTTCCTTCAGTTGGCTCGAGCCCCCAGTGCTATAGCATGAAAAATAAATAAATAAAACAACACAAGTCATCCATTCATAGCCTGTGTTTGCTTGGGGCTCTGTGAACTGAGGCAGTAGAACCTATTTTATTGTACAAACTGGCTGCGTTTCTAGGGGCCAGCCACGCCTGATGCCATGTCCCCAAAATTTTTTGCTTTAAATAAATGCAGGCAAAAAAAGAAAAACAAAAACAAAACAAAAAGAAATTGCACAAACGACAAACTCAATTTTAACTAAATTGATGTTTATTCCATCTAATATCCGTCATTGAATATTTGTTACACCTGACTTGAGAGCAATGCCGACTTCCTTAAATCTGCCACACCAAAAAATGGAAAACTTGACTGTATAGTTTCTAAGTCACACAGTCGCTAATAAAAATAAAAGTCTAGCAACAATCCTGAGAAACTCTAAGTTCCACTGTCACAGAATATAGAGTCCACGAAGCGACACTGAAGACTTTTCTAGTCTCACAGATGCAGAATAAAATGAAAGTTCGCGAAGCAAAAAGGAACAAATATTTCTAATTTCCTCACTAGAACACTTCGCTGAAATTTTACAAGTTCTCAAGCGACTCCACAGTCACCCAGCATAACGACCCTCTTGTCTGTCAAACCAACACCAACAGACTGCCCTTAACAAGCCAAAATGGCCGCTTAAGTACCCTCGCTGGCTTACCCTGAAGTCAAATCAGTATCTTATTTTCACAAAATAAAGTATTTTACATAAAATACAAATGAAATAAATACATGTGATGATGGTATTTATCGGAAGCTTTTCGCAGAAACAGAATATTGCATCAATAACATTGTACATATCGTAGGTTTTGCATTACCAAAAAATTAAACTTTTTTACATTTGCTTTTTCAGTATTTAAACAGAGATTATTCCCTGTACTATTGATCCTTTTTTACTTAAGTCTAATTTACCGTACTGCTGCTAATACTACAGTTATTATTGTTTATTTACTAAAAATCCAGTTTTTACACCTGTAAACCATGTTACTGGCCTTTAATTCAAATTTAGTGAATTTGCGCGAAAAAACTAAATATACATCTTAATAGTAATCCCTTAGATCTATCATTTGACAACTTGTACGTAATATTTGGTTAACCCGTTTTCAAGATTTATCGTTCACAAAATTGTTATTTTATAATGATTTTTGATTTACTATAACTCAAAAACTATTAAAGTGACAGGTGGTGCGTTTATATCAGCACATCAGTCTAGTTTCATCTTTAAAATGAGCCTACGCGCCCCTTTGTATCATATACGATTCAGTTCTAATTAATTTTAAGTGTTTAATTGCATATTTCTTCAAGGCCAAACAGGGCTTCTCCCGCCGAGTGCATAACAGCCTGGATTTTCCAGTCACGTGTCTATACACAAAGCGAGCACCAGACACTCGTTTGACAGAGGAGAGGTGCCGCTAATTACTGACTAACCCTTGGACTACGGCGACTCAGCAGCTGTCAAAACATCAAAATTTTCGCGCATATGCTCGATTTACCACGGTGTTGCAGACTTGAAGTGTCCCCACGAAACTGTCTCCTTACAGCTTGCAGCTAAGCACAGCGTGGGACGCGGAAGGTTGGAGCGAGTGCGGTTGGCACGCGGTCAAAACATGGCCACATATTGCGATGACGAGAGCACCAGTGACGTCACAGGAAGCAGCGCAGCTACCGAGGGAAGGAAGCAGCAGTGGTTAGACAGTCACCACTTGAGAATGGGCGAAGATATATCGGCCGAAAGCTCGTGGATTCCGAACAACCCGATACGAATGGAAGACAGAGAGAATTTTATCAGTAAAAGTCGCCGCGAAATTATCCATTCAAACAGTTGTTTTTACACTTACACAAATTACTTCCGCAATTATATCTCAGGAACTACTGTAAAGATTTCTTTGTTGTTGCAGTCCGATTACAACTGCTATCATCTCTGACTATAAAATTTTTAAGCTAAGGTCACGCAACCATTTGCACTGGTGCAGAGGACGTCGATGAGCACAGCAGAGGCGCAGGCAGTCGAAGGCGGGGGCGGGGGCGGCGGCGGCGGCGGCGGCGAGTCGAGTCGGGGGCGGCGCGTGCTGCGCGTCGGTTCCCAGGCCCGCGCGCCCCAGGAATGTTTTAATTGATACGTCTGTGGCGCACACGACGCCCGCGTGCGCCCCCCTGTGACCCCTTTCATCGTTCCCCGATCGCCTTATACCTCGCGCCAACGCCGCCGCTATTTCTCTTCGTGCGTTCTCGGGCTCTCCCCGTAATGAGCGGTATCGGTGCAGCGGCTGACTTTACCCTCAACCGCCCCCTACCACTCCTTTGAGGCAGGATATCTGCTCACGTTACTGCCGTCCATACGACGGAGTCAACTACGCATCATATTTCCTTGATGTTCCCCGTTAACGGATTTTCACCAAAAGAAATTAAAATCTAAAATGGAAATGTTTCTCCAAGGGTCCAGTTAACCCATTTCTTCCCAGCTTTCAAAATGCAGTAGAAATGGACTTACTATACAAAACTTACCACACGTGTTAAAAGGCATTCACGAGCTCTCTGTATATGTGTTAAAGTTTCACAATTACCTTAACACTTCGTAAAAAGATGCAAGATTTACAAAAGTCAGACGATCTACATACACAAGAAATGTCAAGTTCAGCTTCACACAGAGTGTTTTTCAATATTTCATGAGTGATACCATCAATGTAAGTCAGAGTTATCATATAATAGACAATATTGCGCAGTTTGAACAAACAGAAGAATGTGATCACAAAAACTAAATTTCTCTACTTTTTTACTAGGAAACAGCGCAACATTATGTGTGGTGCAAATTACAACACATATTGTGGAGGGAAATCGTACATATACTATTCCGAGACGCCTTAATCGTTAGTGCTGTGGTAGTCTAACGGTTAAGACGTCTGCCTAGTAAGCATGGAGGTCCGGGTTCGATTCCCGGCCGCACCACAAATCTTAATTCAATGCTTCCGATCTAACAATAATGTCTTTGACATACTGCTAGTCTGTAATATTTGTAATGTTATTTCAATTATTTTAAAGAGAACCTGATGACTAAATATAACACTTTTTCACAATTTCTATTTTTGGGAAGAAATGGGTTAAAACAATAAACCCTGGAACAGTGATCGACAAACCGTCGATCGCGATCTACAAGTGTCTCGCGACGACTTTTTCGGTAGCTAGCGTAACGCTCAGGTTGGCGTACCTATATTGCTCCACTGATCACAGACCACGCACACGGCAACTGTTTCTTGTTCCTCCCGCTCAACTGCCTTTGTCAGTCAAGAATAATACAGTGCCAGACAGTACGTGATTGCATGTGTCTGAGGTTGTGGCTGTTACGTCTTCCTTGCGTGCATCATACATTTCCTTAACCTTTTCAGACCTGGCGTCCAATATATTGGACAATGACTTTTTATTAATTTTAGAACACTATAACTTTTCGCACTACTTAAGAGACCCATTGGCCTGTTTACTGGATATTTGTCGCTTTTAGTTTCGTGATTCTTGCTGCCATCTGTCACTAGAATGGCGAGCTACAATGAAAAACTGTGAATGTGGCGCACTCACTGAATTAGTCGGTAGTTGAAATTACTTTAATTTCTGAATTTTGCACCAATTCCGCTCTGAGATATAAGTACCACAACAAATATGGAGTGACATAGATAACTGTTTTTATTTCACAACCTTAACTGCCTTCCAGTTGCGGTGTCCAATTTATTTGACATTGTTTTGTTTTGGAAACCAAGTATGAAAATTTTTAATTTTACTCAAATGTACTATAGATAGAATCCTATATACAATAAAAAGTGCAAAAATATGTTTTCTTCCATTTTTAAAATAATTCGCTTTTGAAGGATTGAAGTTGTGTATAAGATGAACACAAAAACTTTTAAAGAAACCTGTATTCCAAGCCAGGCCCAAGTGCTTACTTACAAAAGCGAACAACAGACTGAAAAAAAAAGAGATTAAAACTGACGATTTTTCTACTTATGTCACGCAACTTTTTCTTTCATTTTCAGGAAGAAGATGCTACTGTTGTGATTTATTTTAACATTACATTCTTCCAGCTCTGAAGATATGTAGCTTCTTAAAACCTCTACTGTAATGGAGAAGTCTGACTCAACACTTAAAATGAGATAGCATTTTTTATTCAAAACACAGCCCGAGTATCACAGCCAGATATTCATGGAAAGGTTGCTCGTAATGCCTTAAGTCGGCGAGAAACGGTCCCTCGACCTGCTCCAAAGGGTGGTGGGTTTTCGGGTTCCGCTAAATAGGTCAAGAGTCCACTACACGCAGGAAGCGGCTACATGGATAGCGGGGCTGTGTGCGGTGGACTAGGCGGTTTTTTAGTATACAGGGCTTCGGGGGGAAACAAAATTGCCAGTCTCAAAGTGTGCAGGTGGATCACAGGAGAAATGTAGATCTAGAACTGTCGGTATAACAATTGTAAATTATCGTAGCTGTGTCGGGAAAGTACCATAACTCCAAGCGTTAGTAGAAAGCACCGAAACACACATAATTACAGGCAGTGAAAGTTGGCTCAAGCCGGAAATAAGTTCTGCCGAAGTTTTTGCAAAAGATCTAACTGTGTTCAGAAATGATAGATTAAACGAAATAGGTGGAGCCTTGTTTGTCGCCGTCAAAAGTGGTCTTTCGTGTAGCGAAGTTGATAGTTCCTGTGAGCCATTATGGGTACAGGTTGTACCTGATAATCGTAAGAAGTTAATAATTGGTCCTTTTACCGTCCTCCCGACTCTGACGATACAATAGCAGAAAGGTTCAAAGAAAACCTGTGTCAAATTGCAAACATGTACTCGACTCAGACAATAGGCTGTGATATCAACTTACTCTCAATCTGTTGGCGAAATTATAAGTTTAAATCAGGAGGTACGCATAAAGCATCGTGCGAAATTGTATCCAACACATTCTCTGCTAATTACTTCGAACAATTAGTTTAAGAGCCAAATAGAATTCTAAACGAATGTCAAAACATACTTGCTCGCTTTGCAGCAAATAACCCAGAGGTCATATCGAAAGTCCCAAAGTTACTAAAATTAGACGAAAAGTATATTTGTTCAGAAAAGCATAAAGAAGTGCACTAAATTGGTTCTTGAAAGGCAGTTTCGACTCATTCTAAACCCTAAACGTAAAAGTAGACCAGATGTGGCTCCAATTCAAAGAGGTAGTATCGACAGCAGTTGGCGTTTTATACCAAATAAATTAATAAAAGAAGAAAGTGATTCCCCCTTGGTACACAAAACAGATCAGGACACTGATGCAAAAGCAAAGGAAAAGGCATGCTAAATTTAAATGAACACAAAATCCCCAGGATTGGCGATCCTACACAGAAGCTCGAAATTTAGCGAGGACTCCAATGCGAGATGCCTACAATACTTTCCACAACTAAACTGTCTCTCAAAATTTGACTGATAACCTAAAGAGATTTAGGTCATATGTCAAATACACCACAGCCAAAACACAAACAATGCCCTTACTACGTGACAGAAATGGCGATCCCACCCATGATAGCGCTACTAAAGCAGAGTTATTAAACACAACTTTTCGAAACTTATTCACTAAAGAAGACGAAACCAATATTCCAGATTTCGAATTACGAACAGAGGCCAGAATGAGTAACGTAGAAGTATATATAATCGGAGTAGTGAAACAACTAAAATCACTTAACAAGAACAAGTGTTCTGGTCTAGATTGTATACACATTAGATTTCTATGTGATTATACTGATACGATAGCTCCTTACTTAAGAGCCATATACAACCGCTCGCTCAACGAAGGATCTGTACCAAAAGACTGGAAAGTTGCACAGGTCACACCTATATTCAAGAAAGGCAGTAGGAGTAACCCACTAAACTACAGGTCTATTTCATTAACGTCAATTTGTAGCAGGGTTTTAGAACATATCCTGTATTCAAATATTATGAATTATCTCGAACAGAATGATCTATTGACTCATGGTCATACGGATTTAGAAAATATCGTTCATGTGAAACACAACTAGCTCTTTTCGCACACGAAGTGAAGAGTGCTATCGACAAGGAATTTCAAATTGATTCCGTACTTCTAGATTTCCAGAAGGCGTTTGACACCGTACCTCACAAACGGCTTTTAATCAAATTGCATGGTAATGGAATATCGCACTAAATTTGTGACTGGATAGGGGATTTCCTGTCAGAGAGTACACGGAAATTATACAGGATCTGGGATGGGAATTATTAAACAACAGCGATTATCGCTGCAGCGTGGTCTACTTAGGAAACTCCAATCACCAACATTGTCCTCCGAATGCGAAAATATATTGTTGACTCCCACTTACATAGGTAGAAATGATCGCCAGAATAAAATAAGAGAAAATCAGAGCTCGAACGGAGAGCGCGCTATTCGAGAGTGGAATGGTAGATGAATAGTATAAAGGTGGTTCGATGAATCCTCTGTCAGGGACTTAAATGTGATTTGCAGAGTATCCTATGTGGATGTAGATATAGATTAGAGTGGAATACTATCTTAGGTATTTTTGCGATTCATTGTATTAAACAATAACGGTGAGATGAAACTGCTACCAGATCCCGTATATTCTATCAAACCCACGACACTTTTAAATATTCCCAAACCTGCACAGTGGTACTCTTCCGGGAACCTGCTGACGACCTTCCCTGTAGTGTTTGCCTCAGCTGCCGCTCATCCACCTGATGAGACTGTTGTTCTCCAAACGATTTCACCACTAACTGCGTACCCTGGCTGCTCCCAAAACAGGTGTCTGAGGTAAATGAAATCCTGTTAACATGTGCTAAGCACGTGTATTGAGGACGTTTGGCGCTAACTTATTATTTTCCATTAAAATTACAACTTAAATATATACTGCACAAGTAAAGGGTGCGCCTCGGTTGCACAGTGGTAGAGTGCCAGACTACAAATCCCAAGGTTGCGCATACGATCCTCGCCAGGTCCTAGGATTTTTATTTGTCACTTTCTACTTCTTTCACCTCTGGCAGTATTGCTCATTTGAAAAATACCTAGTAGCACCATAGTTCGGAACCCACGTTAAACTGTAGGTCCCCCTATAAATAGCTGGACAGTCAGTTCGAAGGTCGGAGGAAGGCAACGGCATACCACCTCCAAACAGGATCATGCCTAGTAAAACACTGTGGTCTTCAAACCAATCTTCGGATTGTTGACTGCTTTACCTTTTATTATTAAAGGCGTTACGAGTATTCAAGCCTAAGACTGTCATAATTCAATTAGCAATAAAGGCGATACTTACATTTAAATGGAAAACAATTCAGTTATACAGTCAGCGTGCACATACCGTTGCCTGTTGCATACATAATTAGAGGACAGTAATATTAAGCATACTGACTACAGATGGAAAGCTCCGTGTATAATTAGTGACATTTCACAGTTATTGATCTTAGCGAACTCACATAAACTGAAAAAAAGAAAACACGAGCAACGATTTTCAAAACGATTTTATTTGTTTCACTATTGTTTTAGGAGATTGTCATCTTGGATAACGCTTGTTATGTTTGAACTGTTCTCATAATATACGTAATATACAGTGGCGTATTGAAGGGGGTCCAGGAGATCGGACATCCCACTGCCCAAAAACATTGAACATAAAGACAAAAATGCCCGGCATCTGAATTATTGGAACGAATGATGCGTGAAGGCATCGCCGTGGTACACAGGGTTGGTGAGAATCCACGATTTTGGTGATATCTAGGGAAAAAATAGGTCGTTGGATGTCCTGATTCGTGCTTTCAGAAAAGGGATGAATTCATATATTCAGAGGTTTTCCTCATGTTTATCTATACATTAGTCTTGCCCCCCTCCCCCCCCCCCAAAAAAAAAAGTTTATGCTATATTCGCCACTAGTAATATAAGCAGTGAAAACTGTACGCAGCTTTTGTAAATGTACCTGTATATGGGTGTGTACAATTTTACCACCACTTTAAATGTATGATAGGCCTATAATCAGAATAAATCAGAGTTTGCGTTCTTCGTTAACATCACCGAGATGATGCACTGCATTCACATTTCCTAGAATGACTTCAGATTCGTGTCCGACCATCCAGTTTTAGTTTTTTAGTGTCTTTGTCAAATAAGTAAGGAAATTCTGGAATGGAACTATCGGATAGGTAGAGCGATTTGGCCGCGTGAGAATGACAGAAGTTCCTCTCTCCGTTGCCCTTTTCTCTTTTAACGTTGCATTAGCAAAGGACGTTAATCTGCCAGTAAGTCACAGACCAGCAGACAAAAGTCGAATAAAAGTGTCAGCGTTACTTTCAGCCTCCAGTGGATGACAACCCTGTGATTACTGTACTCGCTAAACACAATCGTTCAAAAGGAATTAGTATGAGACGAATCTACATTTACAACAATTCTCCGCATGCCGTCTTGCGGCACCACTGTCATTTTCTTTCGCTTATTGATTATGAGGAAAAAAACTTTAGGTATGCCTCTGTATGGGTTCTACTTTCTTTATTTTTATCCACAAGTTACTTTCGTGGAGTCGACGTACGAGGCAGCAATATGTTCGTTGACCCTTCCAAAACGTTCGCGCTCTGAAATTGGACAGAAGGCCATATCGTGTCACCATCTGCCGCTGGAGTTTGCGATTATCTCCTTGCGCCTGTAACGAAGCTTTCTGCTCTCCTTTACAATGCAATGATTAATTCTTAAAACCTAACGAATAAATTTTTTATATTCAAACATAACCTAAATCACTTTTCTTGAGTAGCAGCCTCATTCAACATGGATGTGCCTGACCAACCACATAATCGCTAGTGTCATGCTGCCCATAAGTTCATCTAACGACCACTGCACGTCTACTTTATCCCACTATTAAACGTTATTCCTGCTAACTCCCATAGATTTCGTACTGAAGACGTTCTCGCACAGCTCTTTACAATTAATTACAACCATGTTCAACTGAATTCATATCGGAGGGGGGGGGCATGTAGCCTATATCGGAACGGGTGATTTAATCGTTGACGATGCCTGCACGATGGACACGGGAGTTGTCGTCCATAAATTTGAATTCCTCCCTAAAATACTGATGAAACGCATCAACAATGTGTTGGAGGATGTTACCCCTATATTGTGGACCCACTTTCGTACAGTTTCGTACAGTCTTGTTTGACACGTGCCTTTCGGTGGACCTCACAAAATCACTGTTTGACATGGTGGCAATCTGGTCAGGGTTCCTTCGGGCAAGAGGTCACAGATACGGGTTGTCTAGCGCAGTTGTGACCCTAGACGACGAGTACGAAGCAAGTCATGATAACTACCTATACTCTGAAAACGATTCCAGGACCTTATTCAGATGTTCAAATGTTTGTTAAGCTTAAGGGTCTAAATTGCAGGGTCATCAGTCCCTAAACTTATAAACTACTTATGAAATACCTTATACAAAAGACGACTCAAACATCCATGCCCGAGGGGGGATTCGAACCCCCGACGGGGAACGGCCTCGCGCCTCGGAACATAGCGCCTCAATGCGCTCGGCCGCTCCGCCGCGGCCCAGGGCCTTCTCACATCAGTCTGACTCCCGATTATTCGTTTTTAATTTCGCTTGATGAATATTCTTGTTGAAATAAAGCAACAACACGTGTGCGATCAACGTCGATCGGGCTGTCGGGTAAAGTCTATACAGTGTCTACAAACTCCGTTTAGAGCTCCCTTACTGTGTACTGAACGAAGATATTAATGTACGATTGCAAGAAAAACTACCTCTTCTCTCTTTTCCCATACGTGAGGACAAAAAAAATCCTGCAGGGTATGGGAAAGCCATGGTCGATCTCCGCATGAGGTTTTCTGGAACCAAGTGTGACGATGACGTTGGTCCAAAACACTTTCAGTTTTGCTTTAGGAAAGGTAAAGGGACCTGAGACACAGACAGACCGGATATTGCTCTTGATAATGGAAGCCACAGTGAAAAAAAATGAAAAAAGAAACCCTCGTTCATAGGATTTATAGATGTGGAAAATATGCTGGAAGATGTTCGAAATCCTGAGAAAAATAGGACTAAGGTATAGAGAAAGACAAGTAATATACAGATCATACAAGAACCAAGAGGTAATAATAAAGCCGCAAGACCAAGAACGAAGTGCTAGGATTAAAATGGGTGTAAGATAGGGATTTCGAACCCACCACTCAATATATATACGAAAGAAGCAATGACTGAAACCGTACGTTACGAGAGTGGCACAAAATTCAGTGTGAAAAGAAAATAATAAGATTCGCTAGTGTCATTGGTATTCTCAGTGAAAGTGAAGAGGAATTACAGAATCTGTTGAATGTATTAAGTAGCCTACAAAGTAAAGAACGTGAAACTAAATAAAACCAAAAGTAATAAGATGTTATAGAAACGAAAGTAACAAGAAACTTAACATCAAAGTTGGTGATCACGTCGTAGATGAATTTAAGGAACTCTGCCGTCATATAATTTAAACAACCCACGACATTGGAAGCAAGGACATAAAAAGTAGACTGACACAGAAAAGAAGCCCATTCATGGTCAAGAGGAGTCTACTGGTTTCGAACATTGGCATAACTGTCAGGACGAGATTTCTGAGAATCTTCTCAGCTTTGTATGGATGTAAAAATGTGGAAAAACTAGAACAGAAGAGAATCGAGGAATCTGAGATGTGACGCTGAGAAAATAAAAAAAATGTTGAAAATAAGCTGGACTGTTAAGTGACCGAGAATCGGCAAAGAGAGCACCACACAGGAAACCCGAAGAAGGGGCAGTATGATAAGACATGTGTTAAGACATCAGGGGATAACCTACATGGTACTAGAGGGTGCTATAGGGGATAAAAACTGTACGGGGAGAAAAACTGCAATAGATCTAGCAAACAGCTGAAGACGTAGGTTGGAGGTGTTACTCTGATAAAGAGGCTGCCGACAGAGGAGTTCGAGGCGGGACGCATCAAACGAAACTGATGGGTAAAAAGAAAGTGCAGTGCAATATGAGACAAGCAAGTCTTTAAATTGCTAACATCAAAACTGAAAGCTCCTCTGGAAGAGTGAGTTTGCGGACACCGATTTACCATGTGCTTGACTCTACTGCTGTGGTTCCCAGTCTGTGGTCACGACAGTTAAAGTGTGGTCTGTGAACGATATAAAATATCTAACTTTTATTCATTTTAAATTACTAAATCCTTGTTACGTGCTAAGACAATCGTGTTACTACGATAACGTGATTACTTCACGGGTGACGACAGAATTCGATAATATCGGGACCGAAAAAAATACATTCAATCTTCTCCAAGAGCTGTGAAAGCTTATTGAATTCCAAAATAAAAGAAACTGTAAAAACTAATTGAATCCATCCCCTCGGGCATTATCTTCTAAAAAGGTAAATTCTTGCAATAACGTTCAAATGTTTAAATGTTTGTAAACCTAAGGGACTAGCCAAACTGCTCTGGTCATTGGTCCATAGACTTAAAATCTGCTGAAATTAATTATGCTATGACAACAGACACACACACAAAATGACACATCCTGACGGGAGCGGCCGCACAATCCATGACATCACGCCTTAGACCGCGCGCACATTCCGCGCTGCGGAAACACGCCTTCCGTTATCTTACGACTTTCTCAACGACTTGCAGTATGTGATCAACAGTATCAAGACACGTAGCTGAAAATGTCTTACAAGTTCGTGGAGTCCTCCAGCGGTAATATAATATGGTGTTGGCCCATACTTAGCCTTGATGAAAGCTTCCACTCTTGCAGGCATAAGTTCAATCAGGTGATGGAAGGTTTTTTCTTGGGGAATGGCAGCCCTTTCTTCACGGAGTGCTGCACTGGTAGAGGTACCATTGTAGGTCGGCTTTCCACAACATCCCAAATGTGTTCTAAAGGACTCCAATCCGGACTCTGTGCACGCCAGTCCATTATATACATATTGTCGTCTAACCACTGCGCCATATGCCGTGCTCAAGAACCAGAGCTCGATCGTGTTCAAAGATCAATCGAGATCCCCTTATTCATCTTCAACAGTGGGAAGAAGTGCTTAAAACATCAATGTAGGACTGTTGTGTGACAGTGCCACGCAAAACAACAAGGGTTGTAAGCGCCATTCATGAAAACACCAGCGCGTCCGAATTTTACTGTTGGCACTACACACGCTGGCAGATGACGTTCGCCGACCATTCGCCATACCCACACGCTGCCATCGGATCGCCACATTGTGTACCGTGATTCGTCACTCCACACAACGGTTTTCTACCGTTAAATAGTACAATGTTGGAGTACTGTTGCCCCTTGTGGGACCCTCACCAGGTGGGACTGACGGAAGATATTGAGAAGGTTCAGAGAAGGGCAGCTCGTTTTGTTTTATCACGTTACGGGGGGGGGGGGGAAGCGTCACGGAAATGTTGCACGAATTGGGGTGGAAATCATTAAAAGAAAGACGTTATTCATTGCGGCGTGATCTGTTTGCGAAGTTTCAATCACCGACTTTCAGTTCTGAATGTGAAAATATTTTGCTAGCACCCACCTACTTAGGGAGACATGACCATCCCAATAAAATAAGAGAAATCAGATCGTTAACGGAACGATTTAGGTGTTCTTTCTTCCCGCGCGCTATTAGAGAATGGAACGGTAGAGAAAAGTTATGAAGGTGGTTAATGAACCCTCTGCCAGGCACTTAAATGTGATTTGCAGAGTATCGATGTAGATGTAGATGTAGATGTAGATGTTTATGCGTCATACACCAAGCGAGGCGTAGTTCGGCATTGGCCTGCGGATTTGTGGCTTATGGGCAGCCGCTCGACCATCAAATCCAAGTTATCTCTCCTCCCACCTAACTGTCATAGTACTTGTAGTGGATCCTGATGCAGATTGGATTCCTGTGTGATGGTCTGGATAGATGCTTGCCATTACACTGTACAACGGTTTTCAAATGTAGGCGGTATCTGTCAATGAACAGAGGAGGTCGGGCTGTACACTTTCGAGCTGTACGTGTCCTTTGATTCACTATCACATCAGAAACAGTAGACCCAGGGATGTATAGGAGTGTGGAAATCTCGCTTACAGATTTCTGACAGATATCCTCTTGGATTTTTCATAAAATCCTTTATGATTTTCAAATGTGTCCATCACAATGGCATGTTGATTTTGGTGACGTAAAATGAAGCTATGAAGGAAATGAGAAAATGGAAAAACGCGTTTTGCTGGTACTTACATAATAGTATTACAAGGCAGATATCGCATGTGCCATTTTGATAAAATTAAATTCGAATAATTTGAATAAGGAATACTCACCTTCATATACAAACACTTCATATACAAACCTTCGAAATAGCTGCTACGTACTGCACGTACGCAACGTATTGAAATGGATCGTAGGTATTATGAATGTTTATACAGACTATACGACATAAGGGCGAAAATGGACATCAAGTCTCAGGAGGATACGGAGAACTGGCAGTACATGGCAGCACAATGCATCTAATATGATAAATGTATGTTATGGGGCTGTCCGAATACATTTAATCACTTAATTGTATTTGGATGTACGAAGATATTCTGGTAAAAAAACAAATCCAGAAATGGATTGGAAGAAAGTGTTGATTTGCATGCAGTTCATCTACATCTTCATAGATACTCTGCAAATCACATTCAAGTGCCTGGCAGAGGGTTCATTAACCACTTTCATAACTTTTCTCTACCGTTCCATTCTCTAATATCGCGCGGAGAGAAAGAACACCTAAATCGTTCCGTTTTCGATTTGATTTCTCTTATTTTATTGGGATGGTCATGTCTCCCTAAGTAGGTTGGTGCTAGCAAAATATTTTCACATTCATAAGTAAAAGTCGGTGATTGAAACTTCGCAAACAGATCACGCCGCAATGAATAACGCCTTTCTTTTAATGATTTCCACCCCAATTCGTGCAACATTTCCGTGACGCTTTCCCCCCCGTAACGTGATAAAACAAAACGAGCTGCCCTTCTCTGAACCTTCTCAATATCTTCCGTCAGTCCCACCTGGTGAGGGTCCCACAAGGGGCAATAGTACTCCAGGAGAGGACGCACAAGTGTGATGTAGGCAGTCTCTTTGGTGGAGCTGGTGCATCTACGAAGCGTTCTGCCAATGAAACGTAACCTTTGATTCGCCTTCCCCACAATATTTTCTGTGTGTTCTCTCCAGTCAAAGTTGTTCGTAATTGTAACTCCTAGGTATTTGGTAGAATTTACGACCTTAACAGTTTTGAGCAACAGTGTTAGCCCGAACTAGAAATAAAAGAGTCAAGGTCTAAATCTCGTTGCTGTACCCTGAATTTAACATTCTGGTAAAAGTTTTTATTACAATAGTTCTGCTTCAAGTTTATTTTTTAATTTTAGATTGACACGGTTCATTTTTGTGGAATCTGCTCCCTGGTCGCCACAAGTGGTCGTCGGTCTAGAAGAGGCAGGTAGCGGGTAGCGCCTGGTGCAGAAGTCGCAGGACAGGCGGGAGTGGCAGCGCTCTCTCAGGTGCGTGTCGCGCTTGCACGTGGACACGTGTCGCGGCAGCGGGGACAATCGTTTAACGGGTTTCCTTATCGGGAGGCTGCGCGCCCATCCATCTGGCGCCGTGGCCCACTTCGATAGCAGCCGGCGGCCGCGGCGCCGACGCCCGCCGCCTTAATTGTGCCCGACACCGGCCACCATCCATTTACGTAACGCCGCCGCCGACGAGTTATACATAATACCAGTTCCCGGGCAACTTTCGACTGCGGCCTACTGTTTTGAGAAGTGTGATAGCTGACTTCTGCTGAGAGGTAATACGTTAGATGATTCCTAGATAGCCACCTGTTGGCGGTATCTGTTTCGTGGAAAACGAAGGCGCTCACTGCCTATACAATTTATGACCCCACTGGCGTCTCAAGGTTAATTAAGAAGAAACACGATACGACGATTAGAAATATTTTATTCTGGTAAAACAAAAGCATCGTAAACATTGACCAAATTGACATCCTGTAACAGAATTAGCTTATCTGACTTTACGAATGTTTCTTTCCTCAGTTTTCAGTAACAAAATTAATACTGCTAACTAAAAAATTAAACAAAAGGAACACTACTACGACATTCAATAATATTGCGAAGTTAATTTCGGGTATAGTGGCAACACAGCTGTGGAGACACTATGCAATGCAATCTACTATTGTCGCTGGTGGCACACGTTGTTGACATACCTACCTTACCTCCGAGCAAATGGACTCGCCCGTCCCACGTCACCGGCGTGCGGACAATCGAGGAAAATACAATCACCTGTGATCGAGCTGTCTAACGCATTACGCAGACGGTCTAACAGATTTATATCCTCTCCGGCAGACAGTCAATGTACAGTATTACTGTTTGTTTTGGGAGCATCACCTGCGACCAGATTTGCGAAAAAAGGGACAACACTTTCTGTGCCACCCACTCATCAAGTTGCACGACTATGCGCGGTAGCATACAGCGCAAGCTGTCGCTTCAATGTTCGGTCGATGGGACTGGGAAGTACTGTACCATCCGCATACGGCAAGCACTTGAGTCCTCGTCACTATCATTCCGAAGATGAAGGAACCATTTCTTGGCATGCGCTTCAGAACTGATCCAGGCAGTAGACCACTCCATTCGCACCATCAACAGAACAGGCTCTGTTAACTGCATAGTACGAGGGTCACTCCAAAAGAAGCCGCGGTGGAGTAGCCGAGCGGTCTAAAGCGCCTCGCTGCGAAGCGCGCGGTTGCTCGCCGTGGAGGTTCGAGTCCTCCCTGGGGCATGGGTGTGTGTGTTGTCCATAGGTTAGTTTACCTAGGTTTAAGTAGTTTGTAAGCTACGGAATGATGACCACGTCGTTTGGTCCCATAGAATTACAAACATTTGAACATTTGAACTCCAAAAGAAATGCACACTATTAAAAAAAATACAATTTTCATTCTGCATGTCTGAAAGTTTAACAGTGTGTAGATACATCCTTCCGGCTTATTTTCAAACTTAGTTCAACCTTTTTCCGTGAGTGGCGCCATCACAGCATTTCTTCAAGATGACGGCTACATTTGACGTTTGTCAGAGCCAATGTGCTGTCATTGAATTCCTGTGCTGTGAAAACGAGACAATGGGAAACATCCACAAGAGGTTGAAAAAGGTGTATGAAGATGCTGTTGTCGATGGCAGTAGAGTTAGTCATTGGGCAAGCAGGTTACGTGATGAAAGCGGGCACGGCAATATTGAAGATGGTCCTCGCAGCGGCAGGCCTCGTACTGCACACATTCCAGACAATGTGCAGAGAGTTACGAATTGGTGACTGCTGACAGACGCATCACAATTGTCACGCTACGTTGGGATAGGGGAACTAACTGTCTGCAGACTACTGAAAGTGTTGGCGTTAAAAAAGGTTTGTGCCAGGTGGGTTCCCAGGACGTTGACAGTGACTCACTAAGAAACTCGAAAAACGGTATGTAGCGAACTTTTGGAACAGTACGGGAATGGTGGCGAGGAAATTCTTGGAAGAATTTTAACAGGTGATGAAACATAGCTCCATCATTTTTCACCAGTGACGAAGAGACAATCAGTGGAGTGGAATCATGCAAATTCGCCCAAGGAAAAAAAATTGAAAACCACACCTTCTGTTCGAAAAGTTATGGCTACGGTGTTTTTCGATTCCGAAGGACTCTTGATTGTGGACATCATTCCACGTGGAGCCACCATAAATTCTGATGCATATGTGACGACACTGAATAAACTTCAAGCTCGGCTGAGTCGTATTCGACCACATCGGCAAAAGCAGGATGTTTTTGCTGTTGCACGACAATGCGCGGGCACATGTCAATCAAAAAACCATGGAAGAGATCACAAAAATCGGATGGACAACACTGAAACACCCGCCTTCCAGTCCTGACCTGGCTCCGTGTGACTATCATCGCTTTGGGAAACTGAAAGACACTCTTCGTGGAACAAGGTTTGAAGATGATGATTCCCTTGTGCACGCTGCCAAACAGTGCCCCAACGTGTTGGTTCAGAATTTTATCGTACGGTTATACAGGCGCCGGTTCCAAAATGGCTTAAGACAGTTGAGAGGGATGGGGATTATGTGGTGAAATCAAAATATTGGATGTATCTACACACTGTAAAACTTTCAAACATGTAGAATAAAAACTGTATTTAAAAAAAAATAGTGTTCATTTCTTTTGGAGTGACCCTCATTTCTTTTGGAGCGGCCTACGCCTACGTACGCGTAACAATTTGGTGGCTATTCACGTCTCAGAGGGAAGCCAGCCTTCAATTCTCTGGCCAGAAAGAAGTGCGCCTCGACCTCCTATTGATCGCAGCTTATTATCCGTCACGCCCAGCCAATACTCCTCCCAGAGACGCAAGACAGGCTTATTGACAGCGCACTTCGGGCTCGGACAGTATGTTACGGTTGGCCTCCACGGCCGCCGTATCGGCAAACCCATTTCAACGGATACTCAGCAAACTTTAACCTCCTTTCCTTGTCTTTTCAACTGCTGGAGAACGTCTTGGAAGTTCTGCTCGGATCTTAATAGTGCATGCGTATGTTAAAAGGTGTGTAGATCGTTAAGCGAATCAGAGCAGATCAGCAATTTGGATTCAGCAACAAATTTCATCTAATAATGTTTATAGTGTCGAGGATAATAGACTCACTAGGCACAGGATTCTAAAGAAACGAGCGGTAGAAGAGCCAGAAAACCTAACAGTGTACTCTTGTTTCGACCAATCAGTACTCTTTAACTATCACTAAGCATTATTTTTAAGTCATAGTACTCAGCTAAAATGATAATAAATTTCTTATAAACATAGAATGGAGTGAATAGTTTGTTACATTCTTTGAAATGTAAATTATTCTAGGCTTCTTTAACATCCCTGCCTCCGTAGATTTTCCGAAAGCTGTCCTGGATGTAGTATATCCTCCTTTGTTCGTATACCGAATGGTTTAGCCCTTGTGGGCGAGTACTGCAGAATCGTTCCAAGCATGCACGGATATTAACAGTCACAGCGAGACGACCGCAGCTCGAGTGCTTGTTTTGCTCCAAGAAACATCGCGGCGTAGATAATGGCAGCTCCCTGCTTCGGCACATCACGGTCGCTATAGGACCGCTTATAAACTGCTGAGCTCAGTCGATGCCCCATGGTGTGCGAAGCCCAGAGTCTTCAGATATGTTGGTCGCGTTCTGCCTCAGACGAGACAACAGCGAGCAAGACGAGAGGTCGCCAAACGATTATAGAACTGCAGGCTCTCTCTTCATCCCAATTCTCGCTATTCAAGCACTTCATGATGCCCACCGCTTTATGGGTTTCTTGGGAAGTGACAGCCAAGTAAGTTGCCTACCAAGTAAGAGACCCAAAAAATCACACCGACTCCTTAAAATGGAAAACAACCTTAGTTCGAACAGACAACACTTCTAGTCTCTTAAACGTCAGTTGGAACTGGAGAGAGGGAAAAGTTTGACTAAAAGTGAAGAAAAAAAAATATAAAAGTCATCCACGTGCAATGAGCCTTGCATAGGAGTCTTCACAGCAGACGATCTGCCATTCATCGCAGTTGCGAATAAAATCACGCTTAAAACGCTCCCCGGTGTGACACCATAAACTTGAGGATCTTGAGTTGGAAAATAAGTTTCCCGTGTCCACTGTGGTCAGAGTTGCGTATGAAAGGAAAAAAAATTGAACAAGCCATTAAAGATAAGACATTATTTTTCTACATAATTTCCAAGTACATTGACACACTGATCAAACCGCTTTAAGAGCTTCAAAAAGCCGTCCAGGAAAAAAATCTGGGCGTTTCATGCGGAAGAAGCATTAAAAAGCTATGGAGTGGAAACATGCGTCATCACCTATCCGAAAGAAGTTCAAAAGCACTCCTCTGCAAGTAAAGTGCTACTCACCGTTTTCCGGGACGCCCAAGAAGTTTTGTTACCGGATTTTTGGAGGATGCAACCATCGATGCTGCGCGATACTGTGCCACTGTCGAAATTGAAAGAGGTGATTCGGAAAAAGCGGCCTGGCCTTCTTAGATCTGGCGTTCTGCTGTTTGGTGACAATGCGAGACCAAACCAAAACTATATTGCCACTATTGGTTGGGAGCGCCTGCACCATCCGCCATACAGTCCTGATCTCGCACCAAGTGACGTCCATCTGTTTCCAGCTTTGAAGAAGACTCTCTGCGGAAGGCCCTCTGCAAGCAATGATGACGAGAAACAAGCCGTATGCAGTGCCCTGATTTTTTCCTGGAACGCTTTTTGAAGCTTATTAAGCGTTCTGACAAATGTTTCGATGTACTTGGAAATTATGTAGAATAATAAAGATAGGGTCTATGTCTTAACTTAAATGTCTCATTATGTTTGTTTTTCCTTTCATACGCAACTCTGACCACAGTCGACAGGGGAAACTTATTTTCCCCCTCGTAGAATGGGGACAGTGCAGCAAAAGTGCCGCGACCCTTATAACTATAATGCAATGATTTTGACACATCTGTATATGACTAAATTTTGGAGGTGCGTGCTCAGTGAGGTAACCTCACGACTTCTCTTGTTGCAAAGACTAACACCCAACCAGATAGGAAACGTTTTACAAGAACTAATATTTCCTGTGCACAAAGTAAAGAAACTCAAAGTTTTAAAAATGTAATTTTTGTTTATTGGTATCAGGGGCGATGCCAAGGGGGGTAGGGCTATGCAGGCTATAGCCCCCCCCCCTTGAGAAGTATCACATTACACTGGATAAAATGGCTTTATAACTCAGCGAATGTATTACCTCACCAGAGTGAATAATTTTTAATAATAATGTAGCAATATGAGTTGCACTGTATTTCAAACATATTGGATGTAAATTAATGCATCACTCAACATAAAGAAGAAAGTTGAACTTGACTTAACATCACTTAAAATTGCTGACTCTGGACAGAAACCTCGCAATCGCCTGACAACTGGGTCGAATCGTCATTCTCCACGGCACACATGTTATGTAGACTACAAGTCGGCCGAGGGCCGCGATTGCCGTCGTGGAGAGTGGAGGGGGAAAACATCGTCCATCGTCACTTGCTGCCAAGGCGAGCCTCCTGCCGACCAAAATGTAAATTAAACCCGAGAGAAAATCAGTACGCACTCGTTTGTAGTAGGGAATGCGGACTACATTTAGTCAGTGACTAGAAGGCAAATGTCACTCAAAATATTCATTTGCATGCGATGGCCAATTGTTACCGGCGTCTCACTGCCTCACTAAAGAAGTAGGGAAAATATAGGGTGTTTCAACATGATATTCACAACTTGCTTCATATATATTTCAGAAACTTGTTAAAAATTGATAGTTAATTTATAGGTATATACGTAAATTCACAGCGCAGCACCTGATAAACTTTTAAAACGAAACAAAAACTGATAACCGACAACGCTGAAAGAGAAAGTATATAAACAACTCAAACCTCGAAACTCAGTATAAACATTCATATAACGGCCGATTAAAGAATCCGATAGAACGAAAGTAAAAGGAAAAAATTAAAAATTAAAAAAAAAAAAAAGAAAAAAAAATCGACAGACCACTCGATTGTTATAATAAATACTTGTCTCCCGGTTACAATTAGTAACGTTCTTGGAGTCTGTAATTGTTCAGTGTGACCGAATCATGTGTCGTGAAGTATTGTTTCGTCCTGAAATAACAGTGTACCCGTGGTTGGAGTGAGTGACTAAAGACGGTCCTGCAATGAACAGCAAGCTAACTGATTATTTTGTAAAATCTCTTCAAAACTGTCGATACTCTTACAGCATTTTCCTGGTTTAATGTGAATGTATAATCAGTGGTGAATGGTCCATAGTGGAGTTTTAGAGAAAGAACTAACGCGCACAAATATTGCAATAAAACGTAGGTAGTGAACGAATGGTTATTCCCACTTAAGCGGGTCATTGGTTTTAGAGATACACAGTACACCTTCATGGAGTGAATTTTGCCATTTTGAAGACAATAACCGTAGTTTTTATGATATTTTATAACTACTACGAGGGCGGTGATAAGTCTGGTAAAAATATAATAAAAATTGTTTTAAAGGCGGAAACTCGCTTTATTTCTCGACATAGTCTCCTTGCGAGGCTATACACTTGGCCCATCGAGATTCCGATGTTTTGAACCCATCGGCAAAGTAGGCTTTGTCAAACTCTGCAAAACAGCCTGTCACAGCGGCGGACACTAAGTCATTCGATGAAAATTTCTTCCCGCCAAGCCAACTTTTCAAGTTTGAGAATTAGAAGAAGTCACTCGGAGCCCAGTCCGGTCAATAAGGTGAGTGAGGCAAATTCGAATCGCAAGTCGTGCACTTTTCCATTCCGATAGCTGCTGTGTGGGCTGGAGCATTGTTCTGATGAAACAGCACTTTCTTCGCGCCAATCCTGGACGTTTTTCAGTTAGTTCCTGTTGCAAACAATCCAGCAGAGCAGCATAATACGAGCCAGTTATGAATCTGCCTTTTTCCAATATTCTATCAGGATTATTATACCCTGAGAATCTCAAAACACAGTGGCCATCGAACAAAGTATGTGGGTAGATAAAATTGTCATAACAGAATGCAAATATCTACAGGTTTATCTTGCGAAGGATATAACGGCCACAAACATGTAGAAGGAACTATAATACTAATGTAATATAGTAAAGGTGCGAAAGGAAACGAAGCAAGTCGTAAATTGCCTTCGAGTCCTCCATGCGAAAAAATTAACATGTATTGGTGTTTTGTGGATTTCAGAACTACATTTAAAGCAACGAATTTCGTCATTTGGTCCAATGACACCTGACAAACATATTGGAACTACAGTATTAGTAACCCTGGCATTGCTTGATGTACTAATGAAAGCGGTAGTAATTAATTTGTTTGTAATTGTAATATTTTTATAGGACGAATGGTTTGTCTCTGCATCAAATAAGAGGCTGGAGGATGCATTACGCTAATACTAGTCGTCGTGAAATCCCAATAACTGCTCGAAGAATATCAAAATGATAAGATGTAAATTCAGCACCCGCTCGGTTAGCCGTGTGGTCTAACGCACAGCTTTCCGAGACGGGGTTCGGAGTACCGGACAGCCTGGGTGTGGTTTTTAGACAGTTTTTCACATCCCCCTATGTGAATACCAAATGTTCAAATGTTTGTTAAGCTTATGGGACTTAACTACGGGGTTATCAGTCCCTAAACTTACAAACTACTTATGAACTACTTACGAACTAGGACGGCACAAATATCCATGCCCGAGGGGGGATTCGAACCCCCGACCGTAGTGGCCGTGCAGACCGTGACTGGAGCGCCTCAGTCCCCTCGGCCACCGCGGCCGGCTATGTGAATACCACGCTGGTCTCCAAGTCCCGCCTCAATTACACGATTCGCAACATTTTACACTTTCACACATATAACACTTTACGCAAACATTTGGGTTACACATTTCCTCCCGGAAATAATGGGGTGGCGAGAGGAAGGGCATCCGGTCACCCTGTAAATATTAACACACGCCAAATTCGAATTTAACAAGACGACCCTGCATGTTCTGGAGCACGGGCAAGAAAAAGAAAGTATAAGAATTTGATTGTGTATTGATCTCTCGCGGATGAAGTGACTCACGAAAAACGTAAGCGTGCCCGACTGTCCCCCTGAATAATACACGGCTGCGCCGTGGCAAGGCCGGCGCCGGCGAACGACAGCCTTCCCCTGACAATACCTGAAAAGCTCTGATTGAAATTTATTGTGCGACTGCTGGTGCGCCTGGCGCGGCCTTTTGTGCTAATGTGAATCAGTAACAGTTTGTCACGACTACGAAATTGTTATTTAATCAAGCGTAGCATGTTAAATAAGATATTTACCTACAACCCAATATTACTGCCGTATGAATAACCCGTGCATTTAAGGATCTAAATCAGGTAACAAGATCTCCATTCTACCAAGACGTTAAATTAATATTGTTTGCTTTATTTATCGCCTTTCTTACTTTATATCAGCGTATTTGACGCATTAAAATTACTAGTAGAAACTACACTCTCAAATAACTTTTAAAAATGGGAAACGACACATTATTTAGTGATGCTTCACAATTTCCCACGAATTCCTAAGATACTGAAACATCGAAACAACGTATCACACCTGCTTGTATTACAAGACTTTCTCAAGGACTCTAAATAAACACAAGTAATACGTCAATCAGGCAACTAGAGAGGCTATCTGCTGCTTCACAAGAAAGAAATTTTATGGTTAGTTATCTGGTTATGTCAAATTGGTAAACACTACAGAATTTACGATAGACCTTAGGAATTACGTTTACAAGTCGAGAAATAAAACTTAGCAGATTATGAGACATCGCAGAGTTCATGTTTCAGTTGCGAACATTTTGATAGGAATTCCAGTAATATATTATATTATAATATATTGTACTATATTCTTTATTGACAGCATAGACACTCAATATCCGTATCAAATATACAGTCAAAATTACATAATTTAGTCACCTGAAAGAAGAAAATTGAGAATGAAAAAATGAAAATATGATAAATTATATATTCTTACTCAGAACTCTAATCCACTTCAGGTGTCTACAGCGAAGAATGTTAACAAAAGCTTAAAGAAAAGTCCCATAATCTTTTTAGATAAGTCACGCTATAAAAATCCTCTACCCCCCCCCCCCCCAACATGCGGCCGAAACCACTCTGTAAATAAAAATCAAGCTGTGCAGAATTTCTTAAATTACCAAATAGGGCGTTACTAAATAACAGAAATACTTGATTATCTATTTCTAACGATGGATTAAAGACGTTATGTAATGCTTTACTTAATTTTCTTCTTCATGTCAGTGGATAAAGAGAGGAACACAGAGGAAAAAGAATACCTAAAACATACACTAATAATCGCGTATAATCTGTGAAATTTATTTTAAAAGTTCGCTAGACTTTCTGACATTAAAGTATACTTTCTTATATTTGGCACTCCGATAAGTAATACGGTTTCGGAAAAAAATGCAACACTCGCAACGACTATGTTCAGCAGCAGCTGTGTAACCCTGCAACATTTGTTACAGGTGTAAAACGCCTGCATCTATTTCGCTGTAACACAAGGATAAAACGAAAATAGATTATTTCAATTTGTGGATTAGTTCACGATTTAAATAAAACGTCGTGAACCTATGCCTCAGTTACTCTCATTTAGGAATAATAAAATCACTCTTAATGCCGCATAACAGATTATTTGAGAAAGGGTCGAAAGTCATTAGCTATATTTCTAAGAAAAAATAATAATAATAGGTTCAATTTTGATTTATACAATTTATCCTTTTGTAATTTAGTTAACCTTATTTGATGCGTAATTAACACTTTTCTCAGCAAGAAGCAAGCCAGTTGTGTTCTCGGAAATAGGATTTGAAAATTGCCGACAGATGTCCGTTTCTGCGATGAAATCAAGAACTGAAAATAAACTTTTTTTATATATTTATATTTGTAATCAAGACACAGTGGAAGACGAAAAAAAATCTTTGAAAATGTATTTCAATAAAAAACTTTTTGTTTTATTATATAATTGCCGATACTATTACAAAATTCACTAAAATTTGTTTGATGCTTATTAGGCAGTAGTATAATGTCAAAAAGTTATGAATAGGTAGACGACAAGCTAGATTTGTAGGAATATCTGGCATGTCCGCACTTAGAGCCGTTTTCCTTCAACAGTACTCATGTGTTGTAATAATAATCATGATTATCTCGAGAGTATAACATAAGAATGTACCTTTACTGTTTCAAACATATTAACTGTATCTCGACTATTGTCCGTGGTAACTAGCAATTCACAAATATGTCTAACTGTATAAGTCCTGCTGGGGCTTCTTACTGAGCATTTGATTACACTAAACTTCCGGTCATATGAAAGAAATGAATGTCCTATCGGTGGGAAGAACTGCCTAATATCCCTAATTTTCTTGAATCTTCCAGGGTCTGTTAAATTTAGCATGAGTCTGTTCAAAGTATGGTTCTTGTTCTGACCTGAAAAACCTGTCATAGAAAGTGCTAAGTTCGATCACAATGTTCAGAATGTTTTATTTTTTAATGTAATCAATAAAATAACGAAACTTCATTTTTTCCATATACAGCAACCTCTTCTCTATAACATAAAAGTGTGTATATGAGTTGTTTCCATGTTGCATACAACAAACACATGGACCGGGAATTTCGACAACTCCAAATTTGGCACAAAATCTATTACTATTCCTTAAATATGTTCATTGATTTCTTCTTACTCCGTGGAGTATCTACAATTAACGCTGCAGCTTCAACCTCTATTGCTTGACCATTAAGACTTCGATTTATAAACCTATTACCTTTTTGTGCATAGAAGTTGCCGGCCTACAAAATCGACATCTACGTTCCCTTGTGAATACTTGTTACAAAAACCGTAAGCCTGATTCTGGAAACTTAAATAGTTCATACATCTTCATAACTACGCTTGTCCGTCGTCATTTGGACTATTGCTGCCCTGTGTGGAATTCTTATAAAGTGGGTCTGACAGAAGCCATCGAAAGAGTGCAAAAAAGGGCAGCTCGTTTTCTATTGTTACGATACAGGGGAGACACCTTCACGGAAATGATACAGGATCTGGGATGGGAATCATTACAACAACGGTGTTTATCGATGTGGCGTGGTCTACTTACGAAACTCCAATCGCCAACATACTTCTCCGAATGTGAAAATATATTGTTGACTCCCACCTACATAGGTAGAAATGATCATCAGAATAAAATACGAGAAATTAGAGCTCGAGCGGAGAGTTTCAGAGGTTCTTGCTTATCGCGCGCTATTCGAGAATGGAATGGTAGATGAATAATATAAAGGTGGTTCGATGAACCCTCTGCCAGGCATTTGAACGTGATTTTTAGAGTATCCCATGTAGATGTAGATAACAACTCTGGACTCAAATATCCCTCTAATGTCCATCTCATACTGAAAACTCGCCAGGGGGCTCACAGTTCTTTCGTGAGTACGTGCGTGGCGAGAACGGGGCCCCGAGCTAATGCAGTCTTTCTTCCTTCTTTCCTCTCAGGATTGCATTTCCTTTCCCTATTCTCAGTCCTTCCCCTCGATAGCAGTTTGGTTCTCCAATCACAAACAAACATGCTGAAAACGAAGTTATGTGCTCTCATACTTTTAATGCCTCGTCGCTTTTAACCTTGTTTCTACAGATATATTTCCCTCACTTGTCGCAAGAGGACCTACCTTGAAGTAACAAGATTTGTAGACACCTAACTCTTTTATCGAAAATATAATACAATTTAAAACATCCTCTCCTCAAGACTTTAACTTGTTCGTCATTAAGTAAAACATCATACCTGAAGTGTCTGTCCATCATGCCCTCTTCTTTATGGGGACATTGTTGCTTAGCATCTTAAAAAATGATCATCCTCTGTAGGTGAAGATCCCTGCGCATTTGGTTTCAGTTGGTATAGGTAATCAAATATCATACCTATATCCAATCAATCTTCTCGAAACATTGCCTCCGAAATCTGAAATAAAACTGATGTATTAGGTCAGTTAATAAAAATATAATAAAATAGACCATCCTTCCATCTAGCCATAAAAACAGTTCCTTTTGTAACGTCGGACACTGGATTCAACAGAAATTAAGTTGCTCCTTATGGGAATATTGTAATCTCAACAATCACAATGACACATTACGTATTAATGAAATTATCTTACATGCAAGTTGATCGAACTGGTTTTGCTAGTTTAACTTGATTTTATTCATACTGTACTTTTCAGTATGTCTGTGTCCTTTCTTTTGTTTCTGTGGTATGTATCCACGGTAACAAAGAAATGTTATAACTTTGAACAGAAGTTTACTGTTTTAACCAGGTCATGTTACCAACTTCTATCTGAATATAAGCTGAAACATGAAATAAATGAAACAAACATGCATTTAGCAGAAGGAGCTCGCCCAACACAGCACCGACTTATGGATTGGACCACAGGCAAACATCTAAAATATTTTTCAATGTTCGAATATTACCTGTATATTTTTATGTACGTTAAAAGAAACTGTTATAAGCATTCGAATGCAAACACAGAGATAATCAAATACTCAAGAGGGCGGCACTGCAGTTGGCAACGCCTATGACAACAGGTGTATGGCACCGCATTAGACGGATCACTGCTGCTGCAGTGGTAGGTTATCTTCATGTGAGTGAGTCTGAACGTGGTGTTATAATCGGCGTAAGAAAGATGGGAGACAGTATCTCCGAGGTAGCTATGAGGTGGGGATTTTCCCATACAACCATTTCACGAGTGCGCCGTGAAGATCGAGAATCCGCTAAAAAATCAAATATCTTGGAAGAACGGGACGAACGATGATTGAAGATAACCTTTCAATGCGACAGAGTTGCAACCTTCCGCAAATTGTAGCGGATTTCAGTGCTGGGCCATCAACAAGTGCCAGTTTGTGAACATTCATCGAAACATCATGGACATTGGATTTCGTACACCTTTGCCAACAGCACGACAGAAAGCTCGACGCCTCGTCTGGGTCCACCAGTATCGACATTGGACTGTTGTAGACTGGAAACATGTTGCTTGCTCTGACGAGTCTCGTTTCTATTTGCACTGAGCGGATGGACGTGTACCGGTATGAAGACAGCGAACTGTTCAAACTGGTAGAGGCTCTGTAATGGTGTGAAGCAAGCGCAGTTAAAGTGATGATGGACCCCTCATACGTCTAGATACGAGTCTGACAGGTGAACGTCCTGGATGATCACCTGCACCTATTCATGTCCATTGTGCATTCGGCGGACTTGGCGAATACCAGCAGGACAATGCGACACAGCTCACGTCCAGAACTGCTACAGAGTGGCTTCGAGAACACTCTTCTGTGTTTAAACACATCCGCTGCTCAGCAAAGTCCCCAGACATGAACATTGTTGAGCATATCTGGGACACCTTGCAACGTGCTGTTGAGAACTCCACCCATCGTACTCTTACGGATTTATGGACAGACCTGCAGGACGCATGGTGTCAGTTTCGTCCAGCACTACTTCAGACATTCGTCGAGACCATGCCCATGTTGTGCTGCGGCACTTCTGCATGCTTACGGGGGTGCTACACGATATTAGGCAGATGTTCCAGTTTCTTTGGCTCTTCGCTGTAGCTTAATTGCTTGAACCATTTGAAAGGGGTATCTTTGTGGACCGGCGTGAAATTGGACGCCCATATTGACGGATTGCTGCTCAAGGTGGTGCTATCTACCTGTATACCAGGTCTTCAGCGACTGCGAAGACGCACATTGTGTGACAGATGTGGTCGCCCGAATATGATCCAGTAACGAATTCTGCGGAAATTTTGCACCTACTATATCATCGGGTAGCACTGGTAACCATAAACGAGGGTAGTTCCGAAAGTAATGTCTCGTTTTTGTGCTGGCTTTGGATGTCCGCGTCAGATGTCTTAGTGTAGTGTCAATACTTGAACCTCCCTATTTCGTTTTCAGGTGGTCCCGCACACCTGTGGTAGTTTGCTTCAGGAGGGAAGTGTTCCAAAATGGAGTGTGATATGCACGTATGTATAAAACAGCTATGTTAACTGAATTCCTCACTGCTGAAGATATTGGACAGATTTAAATACATGGACGCATGCTAAAATTATATGGGGATGATACAATAGACTTGATCGATGTAAAGAGAAGGGTACAGTATTTTCAAGGTGACTAAAAATGAGTGCATGACAAGCCACGGCCCAGTCGCACATACATAGCTGCCAGCCCTCAACAATGAAGAGCCTCTTAGTCAACTCAACTGTACTGATCGGCGGATAACAACCAGAGAATTGTGTGCAAACCTAAATGTCGGGTGTTATACCTTGGAAACAATGTTGGAACATCATGGATATCGCAAAGTCTTTGTGAATTGGGTCCCATGGATGCTTACAAAAGAACAAAAAATTCATCGAAAGGAAATTTGTCGGGACCTGCTGGACCAATATGACGCTGAAGATTAAAATTTTCTGAAGAGCATCGACACTGGAGATGAGCCGGAATCCAAATAACAGCCCTAGGAATGGCGTCATGTGAATTCTCCGTCGAAGAAATCCAAGACTCCAAGACACAGACATCTGCTGGCAAAATGATATGCACAGTTCCGTTTCCAAGAAAACACCAACCACGCGTGCTGTATGATGCCGAGCATTATCGTCCATCAGTTCAAAGTCTGGGCTGTCAGCACCTCGCAACAACCTCACAAGAGATCCTGGTACGATACCTGACAGCAGTTAAACCTTGCCGATTTACTGTTACTTTCATGAATCAGAGTTGGTGTCGTCAACATAAACCCTACCCACCCTCCTCGTTATTGGCCTTTATCCAGAAATTTTTGGTGCTGAAATCCCACGCACCCTCCATCTGAAAATGCGTCGAGAATTACTCTCCCGTCCAAGTATGGCTTCATCTGAAAAAGAACATTTTTGCCAGTGTTCGACCGTCCATGTAGTATGGTTATGTCTCCACTCCAGACTTTCCATTGTGTGATGGAACTTCAGGGGTATGCATACAGTGAGAGTTTCAGACAATAAAGGCCTGTGTCGAAGCCGACTGTTTGCCTCGATACAACTCGTCCAGATGCTGCAACATCAGATGCTAGTTATCATGCAGTACTAGGTCGATCCTCTCTTTGAGGTCACCCATGGTCGGTGCTGTCCTGTTTTCGAGATATAATTACTTTCCCTATAAACTGTCGCCCCAACCGAAAAGAAACAGACCGGTTATCATTAAGTCATCGGTTCAAAGGGGTTTGAGACCGTCGTGCTTCCATTGTTCTTACGAACCTCCATTGCACAGAATGTGGTATGAGTGGTTACCGTGTCATATTGCACAGACTGTCAATGTGTATCGAGCGAGGTGCCGGTGGACTCGCATTCGGCAGGACAGAGGTTTTCTACAACTGCTGGGGTGGTTCCTATGAAAGGGAACGGCTAATTTCCTTCGCCATCCTTACCCATAAATCCGAGAGTGAACTCCGTCTCTAATGACCACGCTGTGGATGGGATGTTTAGATTAAATTAGATACGTTGTTCGTTCCATAGATGTGTGTTGAGGAACTCACAATAATACTAATAGTATAACTATAGATACATAAATCATTTGGTTCTATTTAAAATTCATCACTGGAGTAGGAGTTGGCCACAAGAAAGTAATTTAGGCTCCTCTTAATCTATAGCTGTAGCTAATTTTTATGGTTGCTGGTAAATTATTGAAAATATGTGTTCCTGAGTAGTGGACCCCTTTTTGAACTAAACTAAGTGACTTTAAGTCCTTGTGTAGATCATTTTTGTTCCTAGTACTGTATGTATGAACAGAGCTGTTTGTTGGGAAAAAGAATATATTATATATGACAAATGTCTTTAATTAACTTTGTTGATAATTCATCACAACCGCTAGAATGCTTTGTTTTTAAAGATGTTATTATGGAAGTTATTTCTTGTCGTGAAGCAGTGACATATTCATGTACCTGAAGTTATTTGTAAATGCCAGTTTCAAATATTCAAGGGCATTATTTACTGACCCTGACAATCCCATACTATCAGTAACAGATATAAAGTACTTGTTAAATTGAGACGCGAGGGAGTAGCCGAGCGGTCTGGAGCGCCACGTTACGGATCGCGCGGCCTGCCGCGTCGGAGGCTCGAATCTTCCCTCGGGCATGGATGTGTGTGTTGTCCTTAGTTTAAGTAGTTTGTAAGATGGTCCCAGACATTTAGAAACATTTGAACATTTTTTGTTAAATAGATTTGCGACATTATGCCCATCACTTACTAATGAGTCATCTACTCTTAATGCTATCTGCTCCTGTTCTTTTCTGGTTCTACCAGTTTCCACTTTCACTATATCACTTTTCTCTTTTGACCTGATTTTGCTGTCTTCTTCTCATAGTGCATTTGTTTATATGTCTGAATTACTTTCTTAAATATTTTATGATATTTAGCTAAATTATAATCATTGGAACTACTCTTAGCTGAGAGATATATTTCCCTTTTTGTCTTGTGTAATCCATGGTTTTATTGTAGACTTCTGTTTAATTTGAGTTACTTTTATAGAAAAACAGTTTTTAAACATGATACTGATATCATTAATGAATATGTTATATTTTTCATTCATCCCATCAGCACTATAAATATCTTTCCAGTTCATATTTTTAGCAGTTTTCTAAAATTCTCAAGTTTTGGTACTCTCCTGTATGCAGATTTAGCAGTCCTCGTGGTCTACTTAGAATCCGTCCGTAAAAGGAGCTGCACATCATGATCTGATAGGCCTTTAATTATTGATTTTATGATATGATTTTGTTCCTTTGATTTGTCTATAAAATGATGTCAATGGCTGCCCTAAAGGATTTAGTTATCCTAGTTAGAAAGTTTACAGTCTGAGTCAGATTGAAAGACAATGTTACTGACTGCAATAAATGTTTACTGGAAGACTGAATAAAAAGTCTGTATTAAAATCAACAACAATTTAGATTTCTTTGTTTCTTCCTATTAAATAATCAGAAGGAGCTTCTAGATTTAGGAATAGATTATAATTTCCTGCAGGTGCTCGGATAATAGATACTATTATATAGCATATGTTTGCTGTAGACAGAATTAATTTGTATCAATATTCTTAGAATTATTTTAATAAATGTAGCAACTCGTCCTCCCTCCATATCTCCTCTATAGAAGTAAATTACATCCTGGAATATTTAACATATCTATACCAGTGGTCACATAATGTTCAGAGAGGCAAATTATGTCAACAAGGAGAGAGGAATCAATTTCATCAATACAAATGAGTAGTTCATTATCCTTCCTTCCTCTGTGGATGTGTAAACAGCACTTGGGCATGTGCGGTTGCATATCAAATAGTGTTCCATCTGCCGGCCTCATGAGCCACAGAGCCACAGACATTTCCAGACGACATAGCAATACTGCCAGAGAGAGCAAAAGACCTGGAACATCAATTAAACGGAATGGAAGGTATAAGATGAACATTAACAATAGTAAAACAAAGGTAATGGAATGTAGTGTCAGAAAAATCAGGCGATACTGAAGAATAAGATGAGGTAATGAGACAATAAAATTTGTAGTTGAGTTACTTTAGCTGCTACAAACGAATGATGAAGATAAGATGGGTATATCACGTAACTAATGAGGAGGTGCTCAAAAGAACTGGAGTTTTTGGCATATCCTGAATAAGAGAAGGGATAGGTTCGTGGGACACATTCTGAGACATCAAGGAATCGTCAGCTTAGCATTAGAAGGAAGTGTTTGGGGTAGAAATCGTAGAGGGAGAGGGAGGGGTGAATACAGTAAGCAGATTCAAAAGAATGTAGGTTGTCTTACGTATTCTGAGATGAAGAGGCTTACACAGGAGAGGACAGTCTGCGGACTGAAGACTACAACAAGAACAACAACAACAACAACTCCATCTGATAGGTGCCCTGACGTCATCGTTTGCATGATTATACTCTGACCGGATTGCCATCTTCTGCACGAAACACAACTGTACGGACATCTGTAGATAGCTTGTATGATTATGTCGTGAATTCAACACAGGACGAGAAAATAACGGTTTGTAGCTTGAATTTTTAACTCCAGTACACCATTTAGCAGAATATCATTCCAACAGATTTTCCTCGGAAATAGGCCTATAAATTCAGTGTCTGGCCTTAGTTGATTACAAACGTTCAATATGCTACGGAAGTTTGGTCACATACTGTTGCTAAGGAGAGAGTTCATTCATCCGGTGTTTCACGATATTAGTAGCATTCCGTCGTCGGAGAAAACAGCGTAAGGCTTAATATATACGCGACATTCTTTATTACCAAAACAGTGCAGAGACGTGTAAAAATGCTTAAGTTATTCAAAGTAGTTGTATTCCAGGTTTAAGCAAAAGGAGGACCTCCAGCCGAGACGTTTCAGCGGGTGGGCCATTGGTGGCTCTCCCGATTATTAATAAGCGCGGCTGGCAGCGGCAGCGGCAGTGGGCGCCTCGTCACGGAGGACGCGGAGATATGGCCGCCGCCGCCGCCGCGCGGATTATTATGCAAAGCAGCCGCGGCGCTCCTGCCGGCGGATCGAGGGTCCACGGCAGGGAGTGCGGGGGCAGCTAGGTGCCTTCTCAACAATCCGACAGGACAGCTCGACCGATACTGCACTGCTCAGAACAATTATAGGATCAGAACTCGTACACCATATACATATGATTAGATGTTTTATTCAGATATTGGTTACAGATGTAATTTGTGTGTGTTACAGTACGATATTTTGCTGTCTCAGCTCTTTACTTGAGGTTTACATGGCCTTTACTTAGAACGAGGCAGCATGGGGCTACCAATACAGTGAAAACGTCATTCTCGTTGCCCTCTAATATGGTGTGTGATCACCTCGGACGGCCAGTATAGTTTGCACACCTGCGTGGCTGGACAATATCAAATTATGAATCAGCCCTTTGAGGTATTTGCGCCTTCTTCCATGAGTTCAAAATCCAGCTCTGCAACCATTCTGGGAGATGCTGGTCTGCATAAAAAATTTTTTAATTGTCTTGGTCGCACTGTTTTTATTTTAACATTATGCGTTTCGATACATCATCATCAGATCTGTGGCATAAAAATAAATTACATTTCGGATGTACACAATTCTTAATCATAAATTATTATGGAGCAAAAACAAATTATATGAAAATATTCATACAACTTTTTTTTAAACGATGGTAATTAAAATACATCTAATTCAACTTAATGGGAATGAGGATGCGTGCATGTCTGACTAGAAACAATTGCGCCCATCTTTTTTATTGATAATGCATGAACGGACAGCATAATTACTTTCCACTAGTAGTCCAGTGCCCTCTATCCAGGGATTTAAACGAAATTATGAATTTTTGGTGGTGGACCAGAATGATAATCCGCATACGTGCCTCTCTTGAAGACCTAGAGGAGTCAACAGTCTCGAAATTATACAGCTATATTAAGATAAATCAATTAAGCAGTCTAAGATAGCTATATTTTTATTTTTAAATAATCGGCTTCGGCCTCAATCTATTGCCATCTTCAAATATAATCCACTGTACATACAATACAGAAGATACTGCGCCACAAAAAGATGTCAGAACTACATATTACTGTTTACAAACGACGAATAAAAAAGCATAGCATTACCCATTAGGCTGTTGCTGATGGTCACGAGCAGCGGGACGTTGTTGCATAATCATTATTATAACGCACCAACGTCTCCACGGAAACGCCGTCCCCGACTACACCAACCGACACCATAAAATGACGAGTTCGGACAGCCATCATACACTAACATCTTTATGGAAACGACATGACTGGCGACACTAAGCGATGCCAGCAGATGACAATACAAATACTGCATGCTGTGTTCCATATGGACAACAAAAATCAAACAGAATCGATATGGCAACATATGTCTACCTAAGACATCTCTGACTGTAAGCAACCGTGGTACCATAGAAACAGCGTCCATGACGTCATCAAGCGTCAACAGCAGACGGCGATGACATTGGCCCTGGTTTTAAACGATTTTCATTGTTGTGAACACTTTTTGTAATATTGTACAACATTCCTTTTTACATATTTAATGTAAAAATAATTATACATATTTAATCTTATTCGTTAATTTTAACTTATTACGACTGTCAATTCCCATTGGCTAGCGCTGACGTCAGGATGACATAAGCGCGGGTTTTACCTATTTAAACCATGGAAACTCAGCCATCAGCATCAGTTTACTGGCCGGCCGCGGTGGCCAAGCGGTCTGCGGCGCGCCAGTCACGGTCTGCACGGCCTCTACGGTCGGGGGTTCGAATCCCCCCTCGGCCATGGATATTTGTGCCTTCCTTAGTATTCGCTAGTTCATAAGTAGTTTGTAAGTTTAGGGACTGATTACCCCGTAGTTAAGTCCCATAAGCTCTACAAACATTTGAACATTTTTGAGCAGTTTATTGACTGTGACGGAATGTCGCTGCTCGTGACCACCAGTAACAGCCAAATGGGTAATGCTACGCTTTTTTATTCGTCATTTGTAAACAGTAATATGTAGATCTGACATATGTTTGTAACGCAGTATATTCTGTATTTTATTTACAGTGGATTATACCTGAAGATGGCATTAGATTGTTGCCGAAACCAGTCATTTTAAAAATAAAAAAATTGCGATCATAGACTGTTTAATTTATCTTGTTATAAAAACAGATCGCTGAACCCCACAACAATATTTTCTAAAATTATTAATCCAGCTATATGGATGTGATAGGGTCGAATACCGTAAAAGAAGAGATCCAAATTAAAATTCCACTCCAAAGTCATAATTTTCCCAAAAGGTAAAATATAATAACAATTATGTGACATTAAATAACCTTTGCTTCGTAAAATAAAATAAAGTTTTGTAATGCAAGGAAAGCTTCCTATCGACAGTTACTGAATGCCGAGTGAACGGCCTCTTACTGCTAACCATAAATCGGCTCTGTCCTAGTTGACAGCGAATTGATTTTCGTTTAATACGGATTTTCAGCTTCATATTCTTCACTAGGTGATACCAGAGGTGATCAAGCCGGTTAAAAATATAAATATGATAATGTTAAGCCAGAAGCGATGCAACACACCCTTACGACGATATACATAAGCCTCCTGATAAGGTATGTATATCATACATACTAGAGACAGTGGAGACAATGTGGCGCTCAATGAAATGAAGCTTCTGACACAGAAGTTACACTACTCTTATGTCTGCAGGATGTAAAGATGACTCTAAGCCATCATATCCCAATGCGAAAAAATTATGAAATTTCCACTATTTCTACAATTTCCTTACTTTGAAAAATATTACTACAGACAGTGAATTTACCAGGTAATTGGGTTATTACTAACAATTTTACTATTATTATTTACATGCTGCAAGTAAGCAAGGAGAATTTTGTAAAGGGAATTAGAAGTTCTGTCATTGATAGCAATTGACCAGGAAGGCTCCTAATGGAGGGTATAAGATGAATACTAACAAGAGTACAACGAGATAAATGGAATGTAGTCGAATAATTTGATTAGAAAACGAAATAATAAAGAGTAGTTGAAGTGTAATGTTATTGGAGCTGTAGAATAACTTCTGATGGGCAGAGTAGAGAAGATATAAAATGCAGAATGGAAAGAAAAGCGTTTAGGAAGAAGCGAAATTTGGTGACATATTAAAGCAAGTCTGGGAAGACTTTGTTGAGGATATTTGTATAGAGAGAAGCATTGTTCTGGAGTGATAAGCAGTACAGGGAAGTGATGCTACAGAAGATTGTTGGAGATCGGGTGAATAAATCACATGACGTAACGCGCCGAACAGAATTGAACAGAAAAGATGTTTGTGGCATAATTTGATAAAATAAGTGATGGATTGGTAGGACACTTCTGAGACATCAAGCAGTCGTAAAGTTGTCAGTTGTCGATAAGTGCAGGGATTAAAAATTGACCGCGAGGAGATGGCCGCGCGGTTTGAGGCACCATGTCACGGATTGCGAGCTGCTCCCGATGGATGTTCGAGTCCTCCGTCTGGCATGGGTGTATGTGCTGTCCTTAGTAGCAGTAAGTTTAAGTAGTGATAATTATACGGATAGATGAGCATGGTCCGCTAGTTACACAGCTTTAACCGAAAAGAACACATAGAAAATACAGGGCGTACCAAAATGAATATCGGGGTTTTAAGGTTTTGTAGAATTTATTAAGGTGGTCTTACCACTACAAATAAAACATCAAATGAAGTAGCAACTCAAACATTTTGTCCTACAATTGTTCAGTGTAAGTTCCCTTTCGGCACACGGCATACATCGAATCGAAAGCCGAGTTCATCCAAAACTTTGTTCAGTGTGTGTTATGAGTAATTGATGCAACCTCAGCTTCAATCCTATGTCGTAGTACCTATAGATTGTAGCGGAGCGATATACTCCTGAACTTTTACAATCTACGCAAAGATCAAAATCTTAAGGCGTCAGATCAGGTTAACGTGGAGACCATGCGAAACAAGCTGTCATCCGGCCCCTTGCGTCCAATGCAGCAGTCGGGAGCAACCTTGTTTAATCAAACGCGTAGGATGGCGCGGCGCGGCACGGTGGCTTGCTGCCAAATGTAGTTCTTTGTTCAAATTTTGTGTAATTGAAAGACTCACTGTTGTAGCACATCAAGATAAGAAACACCAGTTACCGTTGCTTTAGCGTAAAAGAAAAACCCATACTCTTTCCATCGGGATATGACACAAGAAGCATTTAATTTACATAAGTCTCGTAGTATCTGTGCGCATGGTCACTTGTAGGATTAACTGTTCGATTTGCTTGTTCATTTGGTGTATAATTTGTAATAGTAAGGTCACCGTAATAAATTGTATGAAGCTTTAAAACCCCGATATTCATTTTGGTTCGCCCTGTATTGTGGGGAAGGCGAACGAAAGGATACGTTTCATTGCCAGAACATTCAGATGGCACAACAGTTCTACTAAAGAAACTACGTACACTACACTTGACCGTCATATTTTGGATTACTGCTGCCCATTTTCGGATCCTCACCAAGTGGGATTGACGGAGGATATAGAGAAAGTTCAGAGAAAGGCAGCTCGTTTCATATTATCGCGATAGAGGGGAGATACTGTCACGAAAATAATGCACGCGTTGGAATGGCTATAATTACAAGAAAGTCGTTATTCTACAGCGAAACCAGCCTACTTATGGAGATGTGATCATCATAGTAAAATAACAAAAATCAAATCAAAAACTGGAAGATTTAGGTGTTTCTCTTTCTCGTGTGCTATTAAGAAAATCGCACTGACGTGTTTTACGGCCCACTTTAGATTTGTAGTTTTATAAGTTTTTGCAAACATTTTGCACCAAAATAATAATCTAAATAATAATTAATTAATTAATAAGAGTGTCTGAAACCCTTTCAGGGAAAAAATTTTAGATAGTGGCGGATTTCGAACCACTTACCTTTCGTGTGACAGTCCAACACCTTGCCCACTACGCTACGGCTACAAATCAACAAATCAAAACAGAAGGTCTTTAATCTCATACTATTAACTGATGTTAATATGGCATTTGTAGACATTAGATTATCATTTATCGCGCGAAGAACGATGTGTTTTTGTTAATTCCTCAGTGTGTCGTTGCTTTGAAATGACAACGTGTAAGTTACAATAAGAAAATCATCAAATACGTGAGGAATGTCACGTGACATTTCCGAACGGCTGGTTTTCGTTAATTCAATGGAGGGTATGAAATCTCCGTTTTTTGCAAATATGTCTCAAACGATACGAGGTATGAAAAAAAACATAAGGGAGCTAAGTTGTAGAGAATTTTCTCCTCTACCAATTAGGTTATTCAATTTTCGTGTCAGATGAACGGTTCGTTTGCAATTACAATTATATTACAAACGGCTTTTTTTGGTTTTACTACCGTATTTTTTGTCCGAAAAAGGGTGGTTATGGTCTCTGGCGGCCTAGAATCAAGTCTGTAAAATTTTGTGCTGATCGGTTGAACGGTTCGTCTTAAAACAGGGAACACGTTACGGACAGACAGACGGACAAACAGACATACATCCATCCCAAAATCGCCGTTATTTTTGCAAATATCTTTGAAACGCTACGACATATGAAAAAAAAACATAAGAGAGCAAAGTTGTAGTGACTTTTCTCCTCTACAAACTCGGTTATTCAATTTTCGTGTCAGATGAATAGTTAAGCCGTTATTTTCATTTAAATTACGAGCTGTCAAAACACGATCGCAAAGGCCCACTTTTAGTGTTACTACCGTAACCTAAAGTGGGCCAAAATGAAACGATAGTGAAATATTATGAAACGAGGTGGCTGAACACTCTATGAGACACTTATATGTGATTTGCAGAGTAAATATGCAGATTTAGATGGAGAAACATTGAAAGTTTGAACTTTGATAAAACCTACAGAGCCGCGATGGAGTAGCCGAGCAGTCTAAAGCGTGTCGCTGCGGAACGCGCGATTGCTTGCCGTGGAGGTTCGAGTCATCCCTGGGGCATGGGTGTGTGTGTATGTCCTTAGGTTAGTTTACCTAGGTTTGAGTAGTTTGTAAGCTACGGACTGATGACCACGCAGTTAGGTCCGATAGATTTACAGCGGTGCCCGAGTAGCCTGAGACGCTTAAGTCACGGTCTGCACGGCCACTACGGTCGGGGGTTCGAATCCCCCCTCGAGCATGGATATTTGTGCCGTCCTTAGTTGTAAGTAGTTCATAAGTAGTTTGTAAGTTTAGGGACTGATGACCCCGCAGTTAAGTCCCATAGACTCTACAAACATTTGAACATTTGATAGCGTAGAGAGCTGCATCAGACCAGACTGATGAGCACAACAACAACCTGTTCATCACTTCCCGTAGATTTTTTTTGTGGGGAGCCTCTTATTCTGATGCCGGCACTTACGGAACGTACAGACAGATGAGGCGGAGAGGATCTGTCGATAAGAGACAGGCAGCAAAGTAGGCGACAATAGGCGGCTAACTGCGGCTGGTAGCCGCGTGTCGCCCCGGCGGAGTTAATGACAGGGTAGGGGAGCCGGCGGCCGCTGAAAGGCGGGCAGCCGTGGGCGGGGCGTAGCGCGCGTGGCGCCGCGGCGGCGGGGGCGGCGGCGGGGGCGGTGCCGCGGGGCGGCGCTTTGAGGCGCGCTGACCAGGGGCCCCGCCGCTACCTGCCGCCTGCCGCCGACCCGACCCAAGGCCGCCGCGCCGCGGCCGACTTCCGCGCACCCGTACCTGTCCTCGCGGCTACTCCCGAGCCGACGTCCAGCCGTAAACTGGACACTTCACGACCTGCCTCCACCAAATTACTACCGCTGTACCACAAATTCCGCTCGGTGTTGCTAGTACACGACAGCAACGTATGAGCTTCACAATTAAACTCTGAACCGGGAAGGCTGAGCTTCCTCAACAGCATTACCAGCGGCTTTCTTAATTATTTTGTTTTCTGCTGAATACTTACATCAGGTGCAAGACGACGTAAATTTATATAAACTAGCTAAACCCAACCGCAACCACTGTGGCACAGTCTGATATGAAATCAACGGGAAATTATAAAAAAGGTCCAGAATGAAACTTCACTCTGCAGCGGAGTGTGCGCTGATATGAAACTTCCTGGCAGATAAAAATTGTTTGCCGGAACCGGGACTCGCACCTGGTTTTTGTCGTGAACATTAAAAGTTGCACGTGACAGTTTAAAGTTGAATCTATCGTTTAATCAGACAACAAAAGTATTTTATTTTAAAGTTACTCATTCAAAACCTGGCCTGTCATTAGTTTCAGTCCAAATAGTCGTCATATATTGTAAGGAAGTCTTTTCTGAAGGCATTTGTGTGGAGTGTTGCCTTTTACGGGAGTGAAACATGGACGATAAGCAGTGTGGACAGGAAGAGAATACAGGCTTTTGAAATGTGGTGCTACAGAAGAATGCTGAAGATTAGGTGGGTAGATCGCTTAACTAATGAAGAGGTACTGAACAGAATTGGTGAGAAAAGTAATTTTTGGCATACCCTGACTAAAAGAAGGGATCGCTTGGTAGGACACATTCTTAGACATTGGGGAATCGTAAATTTAGCATTGGAGGGAAGTGTGTGGGGGAAAAATCGCAGAGGGAGACCAAGAGACGCGTATAGTAAGCAGATTCAAGTGGATGTGGGTTGTCGTTCTTATGAGGAGATGAAAAGGCTTGTTCAGGATAGAGTAGGGTGGAGAGCTGCATCAAACCAGTCTCCGGACTGAAGACCATAACAACAACATATTGATGTTTAACAGTCAAGCTCACTAAGTCATCCAATAACTTCATCAAAATTTAACTGAACACGTACATTGTTTCCAGAATGAAACTTTCACTCTGCAGCGGAGTGTGAGCTGATGTGAAACTTCCTGGCAGATTAAAGTAGGAGCCGAGGTACTGGCGGAAGTAAAGTTGTGAGGCGGCATCGTGAGTCGTGTCGGGATAGCACAGTCGGCAGTGCGCTTGCTCGCGAAAGGCAAAGGTCCCAGGTTCGAGTCCCGGTTCCGGCACACAATTTTAATCTGCCAGGAAGTTTCACGTATATTGTTCATTAACAAAGTAATTTGGTCTAATTATCGCCCTGATATTGATGTATATATTGTTAAATAAGAAACAATACATTAAACTGATTATGTGCGCAACGGATATTTTGAACAAATCAACTATGATATGTAACCTGCATGAAAAACACATACTATACTCAAAAAATTTGACTGCGAGTAACATATTAAAAAAACACAAACCACTTTCTTAATGTTGGACTACGAGAATTTTATGCAGATCAGTACCTGATTATCAAAACTCAGTATCATACTCAATTAACTGCAGTGTTGCATAAAAATCATTTACTACGTTACCAATAAAGAAATCTGTTCAACAAGATTACTAAAATCAATACTGCACTTTAAATCCAGAAATAACTAATTATCAAATAAAGGAAGTAGGTTAATCTTCTAACTACATAAATGAAACAGGAGAGAAAAGTCAACATAGTTACTTATTATTAATAATCACCAGTACATTACCTAAATGATACAACCTTTTCATAATTACATAAAATGCTATTACCTTCATTCCATTGGTGATGCAACCTTTTTCACAATTATATAAAATACATTATATTCCAAATACAACCAAATCACTTGCTAGCACTCCAGCCTCTGCTCTACATCGGAGCCATATACACAACACAACTGCTCTCTAAGCGAGCTGAACCACATGTCTGACTCACTGTCTCTCCGCACAAGCTACAATGCTATGCGATACATAATCTTTGCCAAAGATGAAACTTCACAACTTCACAGATTTATGTACACATATCGATACACACAGTAGACGCAATATTATACATTTTCTTGCAAGCAAGTTACTCGACACTAAACATGAGGTACAATATTAGACATTTTCTTACAAATTTAGCAATCTACATTTTCTATGGACACGTTTCAACATGAAATTACCGAAACAACACACCAGTCAAAGAAATACCCTATTCTGTGTTTCTGTGATTAAATGGAACAAAAGGATTCTTAGAAAAACAGACTTTCTAGAGGAAAATTATTTCTTACAATGCCAGTGGATTGATTAAAATTTTAGTTTGTCCATTTTCTGCAAAAACATATAGATCACAGTTTTATCGATTCTGAAGCATGCAACTTATAATTGGCTTTCAAGTATTTTTTTTTTTTTACATTCTGTCCATCAACTTTTCATCCTCTCTTTCTGTACATCTCCTTCGCTTCCTCCATCTCCTCTACCCAACTCTTCCTTCTCCTCCTCCTCCCTCTACACATCTCCCGTCTCAAGCATCTCCACGTTCCCATCTTTCTGTCTCACATCTCCTTATCCATCCTCTCTACGTCCATCTCCTCCTCCCACATCCCTCTGTCCATTCCTCTTTCCCTCCTTGTAGTATTTTATACGAATAAATTAAAAAACAATAACTAATAAAGAATTCTGTGGTATCTGTTAAAAATGACAACACAGTTCATCTTACAGAGCAGTCAACTAAATAACGACAACTTTAAATAAAGCTTTTTGTATTGTCACTAAGATGTTTTCATTTCCGCTGCTGACAACATCGTCGATATGATAGTTGTGAATTTGTGACTGGCCGATATGCAGCTGTTAATAAAAGGGGACCATTTAAATATGAGCATCTTTAGAATTCGAGTTCATGAAACGTTGTCACTTTCGTGTGGCATTTTTACCGGAGCACCCGATTCCTACGCAAGGTCGAAGTTAGTAGCACTTCAATTTGCAATGGTTACTTATGACGATGGAGATTTTTAAGCGTGACAGTAAAAGCAGAAGCTCAGTTGTAGATATGAAAATGTCTACTTCTTTTTACCATTCTTAAAGGCTACGTAGCCAAAAGACTTCTGTTTTTGTACGTCTATGGTAAAACATCTTTAAAATTATATAATGTTCATTTGCCTCCTTCCATAATTAACGTTAAAAATTAATACTTGAGTTTTCCTCTTCACATCATAATACTACGATCCCCACAACTACTCAAATGATACAAAGTAAAGTAGCAATCTTTTTTACTGTCGCAATTTGAGACTGCTGAGAAACGTCAAATACAATGGCAACAGAAAGAAATTCAAATCGTTGTCAAATCGTAGTGGTGTGCTGGTAGCCTTCCTGTATACGAAAAGTACGCTTACTTTTCTATAGAGAACTTAAGAGCCTTGCATGGCACGTCACTAACATTAAACCACAAAATGGCTTACAAGAGTCTTATGCACTACTTTCGCCAACTTTTGTAAACGAATCGTTAGGCAGGCAGATCTCAGTGAAACACGTCTGCATGAAACATATGATGGTCTGAGTGACATGTTACATTTGCTAAGGTAAGTGTTTCACATGTCGGTATCCAACCCTCCGTCTTGGTGTCTACACTCCACAACAAAAGTAAAAAATAACAGAAGACAGGTATTATTTATTTACTTTTCCAACGTAGTTCTGTTTGCTATTGAGCCAATTGAGAACACAATCAATGTTGAACGTATTTCAATGTAGGATCCCAGCAGTGGTATTCATAACGCCAAGCCTGCACAATAAGAATCTCAGTGTCAACGTAGGATCTGACCTACACTTAACTTACTCAAATGTTTGTTAAGCTTATGGTACTTAACTGCGGGGTCATCAGTCCCTTACAAACTACTTATAAACTACCTTATACTACAGACAACACAGCCATCCATGCCCTAGGGAGGATTCGGACCCCCGACGGGGTACGGCATCGTGCATCGGAGCATAGCGCCTCAATGCGCTCGGCCACTCCACCGCGGCACTTAACTTACTAGCAGCCTGGCAGTACAATACAGACATAATTTCATAAACTATCAATGTTTAGAAAGTAAATAGTTGAGAGAATAACGGTGACCACCACCAGGAAGAGAAGACATTTATCTCTAAAATTAGGTCAAACGGTGTCGCACTGTACTGAAGCATGTTCCAGAGTAATATTTCGATGATGCGCGAGCCTCATTACTGAAGGACTTTTAAATGCGGAAATATGTTGTATCAATAAAGTCTTTAATCTACATCGTAAATCACTAATCTAGATAACGAAATTGCCCGTGAAGTTGAAAATATTTAAGAGTAAGAATGATAGTCACATTTTAGTCATAAATCAAACAAAGATCAAGGTTTAGGTAAGAACTTGCATCATAATTTCATGCGTTTTGCAATATGTTAAGATTTCAGTCAAAACTACATTCTTCAGTTCTAGGCATTAAGTGGTCTTTGCAGCAAATACACAGCAAGTGAAGCACTTGTTTTTATAAGAAGTAATCTACTTACATTGCTTTGCAAATGAGCTTCGTCGCCCCTGAATGGCCACACGGTTCTAGGCGCCATGCACGGACTGTTCGAATTATGGCTCGGGCATGTGTGTGAGTGTGTGTGTGTGTGTATGTGTGTTGTCTTTAGGTTAAGTACTTTGTAAGTTTATATTCCGTAGAGTTACAAACAAATGAACATTTTGAAAAGAGCGTGCCAAAAGGTGCGCGCTCTGACAGGTCACTTGCAGGCCTGCCGGCCGTGGTTTTTAGGCGGTTTCCCACATCGTGTTAGGTGAATAAAGGGCTGGTTCCCATGTCTCGCCTCAGTTACTAGACTTGCATAGATACATATGGGCTAAGACCAAGCTTCGTTTAAAATTACATCGTGATTGGCAGATTGCAGTCGTGGGAGCAGTGCTGCCAGCATACAGCTAAGCACGCTTCTCAAGATGGACATAAAACAAGTAGTAGTGCGAGCAAGTGGCCTTAAAAAATAAATTGAAAAAAAAATATTAAATGGAGGTTCGTCAATACTATTCGATTCGCTGAAACATCAGTCACAAAGTACTGTAATTTCAATTGATCAATATACACAGGCTGCTGAGGAACACCAATTCCACCCCGACAGCGAGGAGGGAGAAGGGAGGAAGGGCGAAGGAGAAAGAGGAGAAGGGAGGCAGGAAATGTGCCCTCCTACACACAAATCCACACACACACCACACACACAAACACACACACACACACACATACACCTTATGTCACAAACGCTGTCAAATTCATTAATTAATATGCCGACTACGTGATGCTACAGGATAAAAAGGTGAAGCAGTCAAGAAGCCGAAGACTGGTTTGAACACCACAGTGCTTTACTAGGCATCGTGCTGACTGGAGATGGGACGCCGTTACCTTGGGACGCCGTTACCTTCCTCCGACCTTCGAACTGACATAACCAGCCAGTTATAGGGGGACCTACAGTTTAACGTGGATTCCAAACCACGGTGCTACTCCATATCTTTCACATCAGCAACATTACCAGAGATGAAAGAAGTGGAAAGTGAAAGAAAAAATCCCAGGACCCGCATTTATAGTCTGGTACTCTACCACTGCGCTACCGAGCCGAAGGCCAGCAAAAAGAAGAAGATATTGTTTTATAGAAATCAGGGAAATGGAAAGTGCGGAATTTTTTAGTGGTGGCTGCTTCAATCATTACCGGGAATACGCTGCGCCAGAATTCTGAGAGGATTCGAGTATGAATCTTAGCTCTTTGCATCATCTTCATCTATACCGGAATTCCGTCAATGCTGTACGAGCAGACTTTTTCCTTTCATTGCTTATTGCCCACGTTCACTTCTATAGAAGGCAACAATGCATACGAATACCTTCAGCAAAGTTTTAATAACATTTAAATTTATATAAGATGTCAATATATTTGTCTTCTTCATAAACTCTTCCCTTCCTATAGTCATTTTGCACTTTGTATCTTCTCAGGGCATCATAAGTTATTCTACAGGCGAAGTAACAAAACTTATCCAAAACTCATCTGCTACTTAAATGTCTCGTTTCGTAATCAAATTCCTTCAGCATCGTCTGATATCATTCGACTATATTCCATTACCCATGTTTTCTTATTGTAAATATTCGTCGATACCCTCTTAGGAGCTCTTCGTGTTCACTGGCAGACTCTGGTAGAGTTACTGTATTCAGCAAGCTGCAATGTTTTTGTTTATTCTCCTTTAATTTCCTTTTTCAAATTTCTCTTTGCTTTCCTTCACAGCTTGCTTCACATTATAACGACAAGTAAAACAAATTTTATTGTTTGTTGTACTAATCTTCGTTGTGGCACAAATCAAGAACACAAACCATTAGTTTTGTCACTAAGTCTCTATAAATCATGATTGGTATGTTCTACAAATCAGTCAGTTCTTGAACTATAGAAATTACTTCCTCTGGCAAGCAGCCATTCGAAAACTACTGCCTGAACGACCTTAACGCTGGGTTAGTTCTGCAGTACCGTGGAACAGCACCTCAGTTGCCTGGACTAGCGCTCTTTTGGCGGTGTCGATAGACTTCAATCATAATAGCATCAATCACATTGTTGCGGCCTAGGTCAAATTCTTGACATCAGTTTACTACAGTTGGACGCGTTACTGCATCTTGTTAGTATACCGCCACAGTTTACCGATATCACGGTGGACATTCAAGATGTTCGGCGTCCTTTGGAGTAAGTATCCAGTTACGGTGCAGTTTCGCTCCCATGTTGTGATATGGGCCTGCCTGTTGCCCTTAACGCAGGAGAACTGTGCCTGCAGGAAACCAACTACATGTTCTATCTTCTGGTAGTGCGTCACCCGTGTTGAGCAATTATCTCACTGTATGACATGTACATTACTGAGAGAACGTACAGGAGAGACAACAGCGACACAGACTACAATAAGCACCTGAACAAGTCAGACAGCTGTCTAGTAGGAATATTGTGCAGTTTGGATAACATTATCCAATACGTCGCCCGTAACCGTGAAAGGGAGCTTAACAATAAGTAACAAAGGCTATCAGGTAAATATGGAGCGGGGAGCTGTAGTGAGTAATACTTTAGAATGAAATTCTGAAGGAACACCGTTAAAACTCATTCAGACCGTCCCAAAAGATATTTCGTGGTTTACCTGAATTCTGATAGACAAACAACAATACACTGAAAAAACACTGGAACTAATTTCATAAAGCAATATTATAAAACTTAAGTCACACGCAATAAATATATTACAGCTAAAAATAAAGAACACTCTGAAAAATATATACATCATAAAGACAAAATAAACTAATACAGAATAATCACTCTGCACCCATCTTGCACCCACTAAGACCTCTATAAAAAAAAGTCCCTGTGAGGCCTCTATTGGATTTCAGAAAAGTCCCCACACACAAGCTATCAAGATACATGTTCATATTATTGACAGGAAACTTAAAATACAAGAAAATAAAACCATTAACAACACTACACATGTAATACAACCAATAAATGATATAAATATCCCAGACAAAAAACTCCTCTCATTTGATTTAAAAACATGTATTCCAACTTACCACTATCACAAACTCTAGACATCATATAGAAACACCTGAAACCACACATTTAGCTCACAAATGAGGAGATTAAGGAAATTCATTCTTAAAACCCACAACAAAACAAAACTACTTGCAGTTCAGTACTGAACAACAAGACGAATTTGCCAATGCTGTCCCCAATTTCAAGAACATTAGCAAATATTTTTATAAACCACAATGATCAGATCATTTTCACAATAATTATAGCAAAATAATACAATATAATATAGTGTTTCATATTAATAGATGACATCATCTGCTTAAAGAAGAACCAGTAAACAAAACAGAAGTATTTCATAAGGACACCAACAATAACAAAGTACATGAAAATATAAAATTCACAATTAAAAAAAGACAACAAATCCACTTTTTGGGTTTATCTATTAAAAGCAGAATACCAAACATATGTTTGAAATTTATCGTAATTGCTCAGCATCAGAAATTATCATCACCCAGTCCTCCAACCACCAACACTCACAGAAATGGGCCACATTCCAACACTTGCTCCATAGGCTCAATACAGCAAATCTCAACCATGAAAACTATCAAAAATAAGTTCACATAATAATGCAAATAACTTAAATGATAGTTATAAGAAAGACTTAGTCACAAAAATTAGCTACAACAAAACAGAATCGTACACAAAATGTTCAAATGTTTGTTAAGTTTACGGAACTTAACTGCGGGGTCATCAGTCCCTAAACGTTCAAACTACTTATAAACAACCTAACAGTAAAGACGACACAAACATCCATGCCCGAGGGGCATTCGAACCCCCGACGGGGAACGGCCTCGCGCCTTAGAGCATAGCGCCTCAATGCGCTTAGCCACTCCGACGCGGCCAGAACCTACACGAACGGAAACACCAAATACTATAACGACTATCAACGATTACCCAGAATAACAAAAACAAAAACAAAACAAAAAAAGACACAAGATGGTACACAATGACGCACAGACACAAACTAATAGATAAAATAACCAACATTATCAACAGACAGGGAAACACAACAAACAATTGTATTGAAAAATACATCCCAACTTTGACATAGGCACAGACATATACCAGTAATCTGGAGTATACCAATTACAATGTAATGCTTATGATGGGAGAAATGTAGGCCAAACAAGAACGTTTGATGTCAGATATAAGGAACACATCAGAGCATGGAAGTATGGAACAAACCACTGCACATTTGCTGAACACCTGAGAGAACACAATCAGAAAGCAATATCGAGAGAAGAAGACACGAGAATAATTATTATAAACAACAGGAAGCACATTCTAACACTACAAGACAATTATCACATCCAAAAGCCGAAACCCCGTTAAATAAACAGGTGTATATGCAAAACAACCCATTGCTCATACTAACATATGAAATACAAAAAGGTCCGCTCCCTTCACTCTCCAATTAATTCCCCCTTTGACAAAACATCGAAATGGAAGCTCAGATTACCAAAACACAAAATAATTTGTATTACTATCTGAGATACTAAACATGCACTCATACAGGGAAATAAATATAAAAGTAAACATCTAATAATCTTTTCCGTACACACAAAACACACACGCCTAATGAACATACTCAGTTAAGTTGGCAAGACATGATAAACAAATGTTTCAAATGTTCAAATGTTTGTATAGCTTATGGGACTTAACTGCGGGGTCATCAGTCCCTAAACTTACAAACTACTTATCAACTAGCTACTACTAAGGACGGCACAAATATCCATGCCCGAGGGGGGATTCGAACCCCGACCGTAGTGGCCGTGCAGACCGTGACTGGAGCGCCTCAGTCCCCTCGGCCACCGCGGCCGGCCATGATAAACAACTTTCGAAATGAGGTACACGCACAAGACAGTAAATAAATGAACTAACACATCCTAAAATGATAAAATGAAGAAGAAAGAACATAAATTGTCGTGTTGTGCGCCTTCAACTCGTAACCAGTTAGGAAGAACGTTAGAGATGAAATTCACAAGACTATAAAAAGTGAGCAGCCCTATATATTTATATTAAAACAGAGTGAACTGTTTATAGTCTGTTAAGGCTACATATGTAAATAATGTAATTTCTAGATAACAAATCCACTGATGATGCCCTAAAACAGAAGAGGGCGAAATACGTCTGAATGAAATAAATAGAATGCAGCAAGAAAATGGTGGTTTCAGCACCAATAACAAATGAAGTTTGATTGTTTGTCCTGTTTTATTTGGTTACATTCCAAGAAGTCAAATGGCAGGTTAGAAAGTAGTGTCGGTAATATTCTAAGAAAAGCGGAATATACACCTTTTCTCTTGGGGTACATGTTATAGAGCAGAGTGATTCAGAAGATGAATTTACCGATCGAGGCTTCAAATTGATTTATTTTCGTTTGCTGATCGAGAAGAAGGGTTGGAGGAAAAGATGAAGAAGCAGGTTTGAAATTTTAGAGTAGCATAAAGTAGCGCGGATGCATGTGACAACATATGGAATCTGTTCAATGTCCTGAATAGGTAGCAAGTGTGGTGTGGTCACAAGAGGGTCTGTGTGGATGTGGGTGCACTACGATGGAGCTAACCGAATTTGAACTTCAGAAATTTATGGTGCTAGTATGGTGGGTGGTTCTGTAGCCGAAGCCTGTCTTGCTTCAAACGTAACCAATAGAAAATTTATAAGTAGGCCTATAGCCTACAGGGAAGATGGGAAAACATCCGCTAAATCAATGCGCGGAAGAAAGTGTTGTTGTTATGGTCTTCAGTCCGGAGACTGGTTTGATGCAGCTGTCCACCCTACTCTATCCTGAGCAAGCCTTTTTCTCTCCTCATAAGAACGGCAACCCACATCCACTTGAATCTGCTTACTATACGCGTCTCTTGGTCTTCCTCTGCGATTTTTCCCCCACACACTTCCCTCCAATGCTAAATTTACGATTCCCCGATGTCTAAGAATGTGTCCTACCAAGCGATCCCTTCTTTTAACCAGGGTATGCCAAAAATTCCTTTTCTCACCAATTCTGTTCAGAGTGTATGTTGAGTAATCGTGACGCAGTGTAGGACAAGAGAAGCGGGACGGTAATTAACGATAGCTACTAGGCTGCAGCAGAAGTGACTGTTGCAGTCCCGAACCCCATAAGCTCTAAAACAACACGAAAGAAGCTCCATAACGAGGGGGGTGAAGGTCTATCTAGAGTTCCAGAAGAGGTCACCAGTGATGCAAGTGCGTAATAGGAAATGTGAAGCTGAAATAGTGAAATCTAAATTGTGGAGCATTCGAGAATATTTTTAAGTCAGATGAATCTTCTTGCCGGCCGCGGTGGCCGAGGGGACTGAGGCCTTCCAGTCACGGTCTGCACGGCCACTACGGTCGGGGGTTCTAATCCCCCCTCGGAAAAATGTTCAGATGTTTGTTAAACTTACGGGACTTAACAACGGGGTCATCAGTCCCTAAACTTACAAACTACTTATCTACTACCTTGTACTAAGGACGGCACAAATATCCACGCCCGAGGGGGGATTCGAACCCCCGACCGTAGCGGCCGTGCAGACCGTGACTGGAGCGCCTCAGTCCCCTCGGCCACCGCGGCCGGCTCCCACCTCGGGCATGGATATTTGTGCCGTCCTTAGTATCAGTTAGTTCATAAGTAGTTTGTAAGTTTAGGGTCTGATGACTCCGTAGTTAAGTCCCTTAAGCTATACAGACATTTGAACATTTGAATCTTCTTGCACGATAGTTATCTTCGCTGAAGATTGGGGCAGCGATATCGTGATATTCGTTGGACGCTACATGACTCTAACAAGGTCGTATTACTGCCAAGGACTAGATGACCTTTTTGGCTGAACAAGTCCACCTGTTGGTACAATGTTCGTTTGCAAATGGTGATAATGTGTTCCAAGATGACACGACCTCTAACGATATAGCGCGCAACGTCCGGGACTGGTGTTGTGAGCACGAGAGTGGATTGTCGCATGTCTCCTGCACTCACAACCACCAGGTGTGAATAATATTGTTTATGGTCTTTTTATGAGAGAAGCGAGTATGGTCGTTATGCAATGTCGTCATCGTCATCTGAACTTTTCGGTATTTTGGAAGAAAAATGGTACGAGATTCTCTTGAAAACAATGCAGGACCTCTGTTTACTCTGTCCGAGACAACTGGGATCTGCTCTGATTGCAGTCAATACAAGGCATGCTTCGTGCCGTTTACATATTTTTGTGCACCGACGCGCTGCAGGGCCAACACTCGGTGAAGCAGTGCTCCCCTGCCAGCAGCTGGCTGGCGCTGGTCTGTGAGGCGGCCGCGTGCCCCGCGGCTCAGCACTCGGCAGTCGGCAGTCGGCAGTCGGCACTGCGCGGCGCGGCGCGGCGCAGCCCGCTGTTTGCTCTCGGCATTCCTGCAGCGCCACCGCTCGCCACCGAGTGACCTTCGGCAGCGGGACGGCCCCAAAGCACAGCCAGCCACTTAAGGGGCTCCCACACCGCGCGCCTTACCTGCCGAGGTGTGGTCCTCACACTCGGCCGTGCCCCATATGTTTCCTCCTGACGCCGCGCCGCCAGCGAGGGGCCCCGCTCGCCACAGACGCGGCGAAGGGACGAGAAGAAATAAAAGAAACGCCCACACAAAGCAGCCTCCACCACGAATTTAAGATGGCGGTTTTGTTATTTAAGGCGTTTTACTTAACTATCGCATGTCACACTCTTCTATTTCTAGCATTAGGTCGTTTTAAAACCGCAATCCTAAAATCAATTAAAGCAAAGTAATCAGTGGGATTATTGGGATTATTCGTGACAACTTTGAACGTGGCTGATTAACAGCAACCGCAATCCAATTTTTTTAACCATTTTTTATATCAGTCAACCGGTACCGTAATTTTTAGGTGCTTCACCTAGGTTTCGTTGCCACTAGGGACAACTTCATCAGAAGAATAAAAACAGTTACATGAAACACATGACGTCAAAGATATTACGAGCAGGATGGCTGTCACTGATACGTGGAGTAGATGAGTCAATGTTCCACATACACAAAGGCCCTTATTTTCTGCTAGAAGCTTCTCTCGACCTACATGTGCAGTGCGGGTCCGGCCTTCACTGCCAGATGGAAAAACGGCCCCTTCCTCAAAACAAACATGGCTTCTGTGCCACCTCGCATAGTTTAAAATGTCAGTCCAGTGGCAGGCTCTTAATATATGGAGTGTAATTAAAACAATGACTTCTGAAAGTACAGTAACTACTGTCTCTAATTACCATGTGGGGGTATCACACCGGACAGAAAAGTCTGGCGTTGTCATTCACGTACACGAAAATGACATGTAAGGAGGTCTGTAGTTTTGGATTCCTTACAGTATACTCTCTTAAGTAGATAGAAAAAGAAAAGTCTAAAAATACAATTGATTTTTAACACAACAAGAAAAGAGACACAACAGAAACATTCTTCTTAAGTGGCAGCAACATATTACCATACCAGTATCTTCTGTGACTGTTGTAATTGGAACAGCTTGCATCATGGCCAGTCTGTTGTTACGGTCAAGCATGGTCATTATTGAAGTTATGATTTAAGCGTGCACTACACTAAAATCAAGCTACTGATAGACCCTACTCTAAAGAATTTAAAGCAATAAAGGATGCAGTGCATGTCCACAGGAAACAAAAATCTAACTGTAAATACATTTCAGAGACTGAAAACTAAATTTTTAAATTAACATTAACGAAGTTTGATTTGTGTGATCCAGAGTGAGGCTCATTACTTAACTGCACAGTCAGATAAGCTCCTTGTTTTGGATTGAAGAACCTACATGTTTCACTTGCTCAATCCAAATATTATATATTTGATATTTAATCTACAGATACACAAGTGTTTGACCTCACTCCAAGTGGAGTTAAATCAGCCTTAACGTGGTTTCCACAGTATTAGTCAGCAAGTTAATGATGGAAGAAGTAGTTTTCTAAGCTGCATCCATACTCTTGAGAGAAAAAGAACTCTCACCTCTAATGCCAGTCATGATCCTCACTATTTCAACAGTTTATATTTTTCATGTTACCATTGTGAGGTGGCCACTGGCCTACTTCAAAAAAAAAAAAAAAAAAAAAAAAAAAAAAAAAAAAAAAAAAAAAAAAATTATATGTGCAGGGTAGCAGAGAAAACGTTCCACCCCCTCTGACGCTCGACATGCCACGTCAATCTGAAAAATGATATCTGCACTAACCTGACGATGGTAAGAAAATGAGAAGGTGTGGGTCTGTCACTTAAAAGGTCTCAAGAGACTGGCAGCATCACATTGTATATTATACATCCACTGACCGCATAAATCTGCAAAACAGCCCTCACTGTGATGCCTCATTATATGTGTAGCAAGCTGACAAATTTCTCTTTGATTTATTCAACTTCCCACACTGGAATCTGACACTGCCGTAACCTGGGAGTTGTGGGCCGCAGTGGAATGGCTGAGTGCTCTACGGCGCCTTGCTGTGGAGCTCGCGGTTGCTCCCCATCAAAGGTTCCAGTCCTCCCTCTGGCATGGATATGTGTCTTGTTCTTAGGTTAGTTTAAATAGTTAGTTAGCCAGGGACTGATAACCTTAGTAGTTAAGTTCCAAAGATTTATAAACAGTTGCCCATTTTTGGGGCTTTGTGAGTGCTCACTGATCACATTAGCAGGTACGGCTATCGACAGAATTTGTTGAGCAAGAAAATTTTCCTAGTCTTTAACTGGTGTTAATAATTTACTTGAAAGCTTCACGGACTTTAGTGACGTCTTTCATAAGCCTTCTGTCACAAACAGATTTTATATAGGGAATGACTCACTTCAGTTACCGTGAGGAAATTCTCAGACAAAATTTATTTTTGACAGAAAACTGCTTCCACCTACCAGAGGGCTGTCAACTGAAATTGGATTGACCAGGGGTAAGATGGGAATGTCAACCATGACAATTGGTATTTAGCTCATTAATCCACCCAATTCACATCCTGTAATAAAATTTGGATGTTTGTCCACCATGGAGAGGGTCTCAAAGTAGCGATTGGCTAATTGACCTATACAATTACACAGTTCTAGTGGTATCCTCCATAATGAAACAATTCTTGGTGGCCGAACTATTTTTTGACTCTCTCTGTTTCACAAGGATCATGAGCTGACAATTTTACAAGTTGTTAGTACGACTCAGGCCTATATTTAGTGACACATTACACCATATATATTATGAATTAATTAAAAGAAACATTTCAAAAATTAACAAGTTAATTCTTAATTCACTGATCATGTCCTCACTCACTAGAAAGAGGAAAACATGAGTCCAAAGTGGAGCTTTTTGAGAGTAGTGTCTGTTAATTGTATCTTTAAACGTTTAACATTAACTTCAAGCAATGGTATCAGTTTTTACGGAAGGAAACTAGCCTGTGCATTTACTAAGGGACCGAGCAAAAGGTTTACAATCGGTTAGGATGGCCCACTCCCACATTTATTTTTACTTTTTTTTCATCATTGAGGCTAGATGCTACATATACATAAACAAAAACTAACACAACAGGTGGAATTACAGATCCCAAATGTTTTATATAACTGACTATGAAAGGGAGAAAAATAATGTCACAGCGGGATTCGAACCAGCGACCCTATGATTGCGACGCCAGGACGCTACCCCCCTGAGCTACACCGACAAATGCTGCAATTGATCTAATAACTGGTATTTACCTGTGCTTGCAAAACTTCAAAGTCGATTTTCTCGAGAAATTTTGAGAGTTGCGCCGAATGGCTTTGATTGATTGTTGTTTAAGTTTTGAACTTCACGTACCATAAAAAACAAGGAAATTCTGAAATCCTATGCCCTTGTTGTCTCCTTGTCAGAATGACTCACTGTGGGACTGCAAGCGAGTTGGCCTCTTCTTGTTGTGCCTACAGATTGCTTGTGCAGTCGCCCTGCTGTCTCACGCCGCTGCCGTGAAATGCGCTTGACATGGTGCGACCCAGTTCTGTGGCGTGCACGCCTCCAGACACGATATAACGAGTGGTCCCTCCCGTCCTTTCAGATGCCTCACTTATCTCAGCACCGTGTCGGCGTGTGGTTCCTGCCCTGACTCAGGCCGGTGCATGGCGAGACGGTGGCCCTCATTCAGCTGTGTTATGAACACGTGTAAGCTTATCAGTCGTCCCTCCTTAGGCTGCGTTTTCAGTCTGCGGTCCGTCCGCTGTGGGAGAAACAAAGCGATTTTGCGGAGAATCCGCATCTCACTACATAGCACGCGTTTCAGCCGCACTGACCTTGAGGACCCTGTTCCTACGTGGCGGAGGTGATCAGTAGTGCCAACTATTTTGTCAGTCGGTGAGAGCTCGCATTCTACAACGGACACTTCCATGATGTTCGCATTTGTATATTACTGAATCGAGAACTATTTCTCGGTCTGTGCTTTTTTACAGGGTAGATTTTATCTTTAACTATTACGTTAGACAGTGAGAATTTTACATTTAGCCTAGGGTTCGCCAACTTGCGCCTGTGAAGGCATTTCATTCGTTCTGCAGGTGTGGACTGTTTTGTCATGATTTTCTGTATACGCTAGGTGTAATTTCCATATAAATCTCCATTGCAAACCAGCATTACGAATAATCATTTGCATAGAAATTTTAAAAAGTGTGTTAATTATCACGAAATATGATTTTTAAGCTTCCATGGAAGACGCAGATGGATTATCGCAGATTTTTTTTTTTTTTTTTTTTTTTTTTTTTTTTTTTTTTTTTTTTTTTTTTTAAGGGACTCAACTACGGGGTTATCAGTCCCTAAACTTACAAACTACTTATCAACTACCTTATACTAAAGACAGCACAAATATCCATGCCCGAGGGGGCATTCTAACCCCCGACCGTAGTGGCGATGCAGACCGTAACTGGAGCGCCTTAGTCTCCTCAGCCACCGCGGCCGGCATATCGCAGATTTCTTGATCCAAATTGAACTATTGCTTTTTCATTCAATCATCGTTTTTACAGGAATGCAGAAATGTGAGCGTCTGTTAAGCTTATCTAAAAAAGAAAAAAAAATACTAACAAAACCCAGTAATGCTCCACAATTGCTAAATATGTATGGGAATTGCATATACGTCTTAAATTTCTTGCTCCTTCTCACTTTTCATGTTCTCATCCCTTGTCTATGTCTCTACATCTCTTCCTCCACCATCTGTCTGTGCATAACCCCCTCCACATGGTCGTAAACGTTTATTGCTAGCCGGCCGCGGTGGCCGAGGGGACTGAGGCGCTTCAGTCACGGTCTACACGGTCACTACGGTCGGGGGTTCGAATCCCTCCTCGGGCATGGATATTTGTGCTGTCCTTAGTTGTAGGTAGTTCATAAGTAGTTTGTAAGTTTAGGGACTGATGACCCCGTAGTTAAGTCCCTTAAGCTTAACAAACATTTGAACATTTTTGTTTATTGCTATTCGTTATACTTATCTTGAAAGTAAGCATAAAATCATCTCGAATAACTATTGTTCAGCCAGATCACGTCCTTTGAAAGCAATTTTGTATTTCTGGTTATGAGTAAAAAAAATGAACAGAATCTGGATCATTTCCGGAAATCAATGAATGTAGTGGCTTTGGTGGTGTAAGCATAACTTGGCCACTACCGCAAAACATAGAAATTTTCAAGAAAATTTTAACGTTTTTCTAATCTTTTTATTATTAATTTTATATCTATCAAAAAATTCGTTTGTTAAAAAAATTATGTACAAATGTATGTGCATGGCTACTTATGCTACATCGGTTTCATTGCAATTACATCAATATCGGAGAAAAATGTAGATTTTGTCGAATTCTATTAAGCAAAGTATCCTCCGTCAAGTACCGAATGAAATTTTATTTTCACAATAAGCTTCCTCTCGAGGTCAAGTATGCAAAAATTCATCATTATCAGGGGAAAACTATGGATTATGTCAAAGTCCATATGTAAAGTACCCTCCACAATGCAACGCACTAAAAATTTTATGTAGACAGTGAGCTTCCTTTTGTTTCGGAGGTCAAGTGTGTAAAATTACATCAAGATCGAAACAAATCGCCGAGCGGTCTAAGGCGCCTCGCTGCGGAGCGCGCGGTTGCTCGCCGTCGGAGGCTGGAGTCCTCCCTGGGGCATGGGTGTGTGTGTTGTCCTTAGGTTACTTTACCTACGTTTAAGTAGTTTGTAAGCTACGGACTGATGACCACGCAGTTTGGTCCGGTAGGTTTACAAATATTTCGAAACAAATTTATAGATTTGTATACAATAGTAACACAATGGCGCAGTGATTGTATTTCACAGAAACCTTGTCATGAAACAAAAAACAAAACAAAAAAACAAAAACAAAAAATTGAGCCGCGGCGAAGAGAAATAGGGATTCATATTATTGTGGTTTTAGCTACAAAATTGTGATGTTACATGTTTACGATGATTTTGAATTGCATTGTCAACATTACATCTGAAATGAGTGAAGAATAACTTTCTTTCAATGGACTAAATCAGAATGCTTAAAAAATTAAGTCGCAGATATGTGCGATTCACAAGCTATTAAAGCTATTTCTGTGCAGCCCGCGAGCTGTTCAAGCAAGAACTGTGAGGGCAGTGGCAGGTACTGTAGGTACAGCTGCCTGCACTAAGGGCTATGGCGAACTAGTGCGGACACTTGCGGCTGGTTGGATGCGGTCACTTTTACACTGCAGCCGACTGCATGCCAGCACCTGGCCTTGCGGCCAGCCGGCCGCTGCGGTATAGTTTACACTTGGCTGAATGGAGCAGCTCTAAATATTCAGATGTTTTTTAAGCCACTTCACTGCGGGTCATCAGTCCCTAAACTTATAAACTACTTATGAACTACCTTACAGTAACGATGACACAAACATCCCTGCCCGAGTGAGGGTTCGAACCCCCAACGGGGAACTTTCTCGCGCATCGTAGCATAGCGCCTGAATGCGCTCGGCCGCTCCGCCGCGGCTGGAGCAGCTCTCACGGCAGACTGCTGGTGTGCGGCCAGCCGTCGAAGCGGTTCCAGCTGTGTTTCATTATTCGTGGATCGATAAAGTTAATGAAAAGGATCTTTCAGTAATATGGATTTCAGTACCGAAAAATTTATTACAAAGAGAGGCGTGCTTTGTGCGACTGCTTATGGGAAGAATATGCTGATGTGGAAATGTCAGAGGAAGTGTCAATGATGTTCAGAGGCAGTGTCTGTGCAACACCACAGTAACAAAACATGATGAGTCAGTTACTATATTTTTATAATACTGGAAAGTCCAGTAGTAAGGACAGTTTAAAACTCACCGCAAAGATGTGGCGACGAGCTGCGACAGGCACATGCAAAAGACACACACATAGAACACTTTCAGCTATCGGCCATGGCCTTCTTCAGAAAACAGAACACTCACGAAATCACACAGAAACACAAAAGTCATACAACCATCACCTCCGGCTGCCACACTTCGAATCACGCTCTGCAGCGAATCTGGGACCCACGACCGTGACGTAACCTTCCTATCCCCTCTACCCTCCCCTCCCGTCCCCGATTCGCCGCAAAGCGTGATTCGAAGTGCGGCAGCCGGAGGTGATGGTTGTATGACTGTGTTGTGTTTCTGTGTGATTGTGTGAGTGTTCTATTTTCTGAAGAAGGCCATGGCCGATAGCTGAAAGTGTTGTATGTGTGTCTCTTTTGTATGTACCTGTCGCAGGTCGTCGCCACGTCTTTGCGGTGAGTTGTAAACTGTTCTTACTATATTATTACTATATTTTTATTTGTATTTAATTAGGTAGCAATTTTTCTTCATTTCAAATGCATCGTCGCGTCTCGAATTCTCCTTCATAATGCATCAAAACTTTTTGTAGACAATCTAGTGAAGTAGAAGCATTTATGTTCATGTTCACGACATTCTCCTTCGTAGAGTGGGCTTGCACCCGAAATCTCTTCTTGTTGTCGCAATTTCACCGGTACACAGGCGTAGCTATCTCCGCGGCATCATTATGCGACCGAGCTGCGCTGCGGACAAGTGACGGCCAGCCGTGGCGACCAGCCGTAGCAGCTGCGGCCGTGGCCAGCCAGCGGTCGTGGCCGCACTAGTGCGCGAGCAGTTCACTGCACGCAGCGGACAGCCCCATAAGCCGCTGCAGATCCAAACAACCGCTCCAAATAAAATGTTCAAATGTTTGTTAAGCTTATGGGACTTAACTACGGGGTCATCAGTCCCTAAACTTACAAACTACTTATGAACTAGCTACAACTACGGACGGCACAAATATCCAAGCCCGAAGGGGGATTCGAACCCCCGACCGTAGTGGCCGTGCAGACCGTGCAGACCGTGACCACCGCGGCCGGCACAACCGCTCCGGTTTCTAAGTGCAGCCGCAGGTACTTTGACGCCGCAGCGGGAGTGCGGAGGGTTACAAGCCGCGCCTATAAACAAGTCCCACGCTGCCTTCTGAGAAACCGCGCACTGCTAAACCGTTGCGTTTCTCCCGCAGCGGATGGACCGCAGGCCGTGAAGGCAGCCTTAGTGCGCGGCCATAGCGACCCCTCAAAGAAATTATCTGCGCCCAGCCACCGCCTGAGGCGGCTTCACCACTTTCACTCTTGGTGACTGATATGACCGGCAGCTTGCTCGCTCATTGCAAAATGAAGATTTCAAATGTTTGTAAATCTATCGGATCAAACTGCGTGGTCATGTCCGTAGCTTACAAACTACTTAAACCTAGGTAAACTAACCTAAGGACAAACACACACACCCATGCCCCAGGGAGGACTCGAACCTCCACGGCGAGCAACCGCACGCTCCGCAGCGAAACGCTTTAGACCGCTCGGCTACTCCACCGCGGCCGCTCATAGCATAGATTCCTCTGTACAAGTAACTACTATTATTTGACAACTGATCAAAGCAGACCCTTGGTCTTACCTAATACTACAATAAATGGCTTACGTTACTAAGTCTACTGGTGCTCTTGCACCAGTGTTACACTTTTTTGTTTTGTTTTGTAGTACTTCTAACGTTTAGTAATGTTAATTTTAAATTCCAATTGTTAACGATACAATAGTTCTGATTTAACTGAGCAACCTCTCAACCTAAGTGATGCTGGATAGTGAAGTCGGAAAAAGGATACACGTAGCACCTATTTGTACTCGTACTTTCTATGACAGTAACTACTGCTTGCACTACCTTTCGCAAATAAACTACAGGTTAATCTAGTCATATGCATGTTTACTTTCCCTCTCAACTAATATGTCACATCCATTGTAAGCTGTAATTTATATTAATGCACACTGATCTTCTCTAGACTAAGATTTCCCAACATTCCTAACTCTCCCTCACATTACGCGCTCATAACAAAAGGCCTATTCTCACGGTACAGGATAATTGGTGCTCTTACGTCTAACCGAAAATCCTTATTATTCTGCTCCTTGTCGTACTCTCGGCGATTACTTACTCATCAACTCCACGTGTTTGGTGCACCCGGTCTGAATGTAGTCCAAACGTACTCCATTAGCCGGCCGCAGTGGCCGAGCGGTCTGCGGCGTGCCAGTCACGGTCTGCACGGACGCTGCGGTCGGGGGTTCGGATCCCCCCTCGGGCATGGATGTATGTGCCGTCTTTAGAATAAGCTAGTTCATAAGCAGTTTGTAAGTTTGTGGACTGATGACCCCGTAGTTAAGTCACATAAGCTCTACAAACATTTGAACATTAATCCATTACAAAAAGAAACTGTTCTTATACGCGGGTATGAGTGGAGTAATAGCGCTCCTTTACCAAACAATCTCCGGTTCATCCTAAGCCAGATAAGAACATGTGCATGAATTCTTTCTATTTGCGTACCTGTTTTTGTGATCATAAATTCTTCGACTGATCTCCAAACCCTCCAGGGAGCTCACGGTTTTTTCATGAGTATGTGAGTGGTGAGCATTGGGCTCTGAGCTAATGCAATTTCATGGTGCAAGGAAGTATGGGTCTACAGTATCTAATGGCATGTGGGCACTAGAAGGGGCTAAAATGGTTGACTTGGTTAATTTCTAATCGTCATCTCACGACTAAATATGGCATTTCATTCAGGCATGTTACTACATTTGTCATACGTAAGAACGAAGAAGACGGTAACGTTATAGATCAGAAGGCACAACACTTTGTGGTGGAAGTGAATATGTTTATAACAGAGCAGGATGTGGAGAAATGTAGTGTTTGGAACAGTGACCAGAGTCAATTCCAGCATGACATGTCTTCGGCATAGCTTCACAATTGATGTGACTTCATAAATGGCAGGAAGACTTGCAAACAATTTGTACATCTGGTCTCAAGAGACACAACACTCATGTGGAGGCCAGCAAAAATGGAAAAATGACTAACGAACATATGAAACGTTTTCTAGCTTCGGTCCTTGGCAAACATATAACAATGAAAAGAGCCTATTCTTCTATGATTCCTGGGCGGCTCACAGATCGTAAACTTCTAGATACAAGTTTAAAAAAAAAAGTGACACTGAAGTTCTGGCCACCGAAAACAACAAAATTAAGTGAAGGTGCATGATCGTTATTTCATGGTGACACTTCACTCCGTGATTTACAATCAATTTCCTGCATCTACGTATAAGCCTATGTTGCAGTAAGCTTGGCGAAAGGCAAGGTATGATATTGGCATACCAACATCATCATTTGAAATTGTAATTAACGTGGCTTTTGACATTTGACTGCGTGAATTCGAAAGTGATTTGGAATGTGATAACGTGGCTTTAGTGAAGTGTGCACATTGTACTCTCCCCCTTTGTTTTAACCACTTCGTCGAAATCCCTCGTCTGCACTTTGCGGAGTGGTATATAAGCACTTCCAGGTCTGTGGTACTGCTGTATATATGTTTTTGCGCTATTATAAGTACATTAAGCAAAGAGGTTTTGGCGCTGCTGATTTAATATGTAATGACACTCTGACGCCATTAAATTAAATATAATTTCCTTCCTATGGTACTTATATTATTTCCTTTGTTTCTCTTTGTTAAAATGTTGCTTGAGATACAATGCAATGTTTTGCATGGACAGGAAGCACACCATTGTCCTGTTCATGATTGCCTGCTATTTCAAGCTCGGTTTCGTTCGGTTCCGAGCGTTACATTTCAAAGGTGTCCCTTCTTAGTGTTTCCAACTCAAAAGCATTAGCCTGCGCAATCCTGCGAATGTTGTATGGGCCACAGTACACAGAAAAGAACTTGTGGTATAAGGCCTTCTGTTTATAAGACAGGCGGTGCGATTTCACGAGACTTCTTTGTTCCATATGAAACTCTCTGTTCCTTGCCTTTCGCTCTGCCCATATCTTTCTTTTCTGTGCCGCTAGCTTTATGTTCCGTAGTGCCTCGTTTATGATAGTAGCTGTATGCTGTCTCCTTACCTTATCCCTTGGCTGCTTGTTCTTCAGGACTAACAACGGAGGAAGCTTAGTTGTCTTGTATGGCACTTCATGTAAAACTTGCTGGAAGTCGTCGAGAAACACATTCCAGTTCGCGTGTTATTTGGCACATTATGCACGACAGAAATTGCATAAATCCTTTATGACGCGTTCGGCGGAATTGTACGACAAGTGGAATGAGGAAATGAAGCTGGGCTTAATTTTCTTTCTTTACAGCAAATCTAACCATCTTGTTGACCTAACTTGCGAGCCACTGTCTGTCATTATACTTTCAGCCTGTCCTACTTGTTGAAGAAAGTCCTCACAAAAGGCTTTGGACAGTCTCTATGCCCTCGCCTTACGTTTCAGAGTAAGTGTCACGTTTTTGGATGTTAATTCAATGGCAACGAACACGTAGCAAAATCCATGATTAGTTCTTTGGATCGGACCTAGTTAGTAGACGGCTGCTCATTATTTTATTTTTCTGGGAATGATGGGGCATATTAGTGTCTGAAGAGTTATCAGTATCAAAAACATTTTCGCGTGATGAAGTGTCCGAATGAGTTCCAATGTTCAAATGTTTGTAGAGTCTATGGGACTTAACTACGGGGTCATCAGTCCCTAAACTTACAAACTACTTATGAACTACTTACAACTAAGGACGGCACAAATATCCATGCCCGAGGGGGGATTCGAACCCCGACCGCAGTGGCCGTGCAGACCGTGACTGAAGCGCCTCAGTCTTCTCGGCCACCGCGGCCGGCTCCGAATGAGAGACGTGTGTACTAAAACAATTTGCTGATGAGCTCCTCTGGCATGCAGACGACGTCATCGGCTTCCTTTCGGTAAATCCGAATTTTCGGTGGAACCTGATAGAACTCACCGATTTGGACTAGATCCTTATCATTCCACTTTTCCTTAATGAAGCATATGAATGGGTCACGATCTTATTCTCTTGTGATGTCTCTCAAAGAGGTGGTTACGAAATTTTGGAATGCCACTTTTCGCAGTTGAAGGTGCTGAAGTTATTGTTTTCGGCTTCTTTCCTGACAACTAGACCTACAGGGAAACTAGAGAGGGCTTCTGCGGAAACGTGGGTGGCCCTGGTAGCAACAGCTGTAGAGCACTCGTCGAATAACAACTTTGCAGAGAAAGCCGTGAACAGAATTCTGTCGAGCAAGAAAATTTCCCTAAGATAAAATTATTACCATCCACCAAGCTGACATTAATAGTACTGATAACTTCATATTAAATTAGTCACACGGCTGCAATTATTATCGTCACTGAGTGAAATCAGAATAAAAGAAAGACTGCACATTCAAGACCTGTAGTACTCACTATTCACCAAATTACGCTAAAATCGTGCCTGTCATGCTAACGCCAGGCTGTCTTGTATTTAACTGATATTCATAATTTACATGAGAGTGTCACGTAATTCAGTGACGTATTTCACAATTTAATAATTATACAATGATTACGTGATAGTGTTAGCAGCATAATAACATGTATTTAAATAAGAAATACTAACAAACAATATACGATTCATAAAATAATTACTGAATAAGAAAATAGGAATGCGGGTCAACTACTATGAGCAGCACAGTGATCGCGTTATCATTGTCAAGATAGATACGAAGCCAACACCGACAACAGTAGTACAGGTTTATATGCCAACTAACTCAGCCGATGATGATGAGATCGAAGAAATATATGAGGAGCTAGAGGAAATTATTCAGACAGTTAAGGGAGAGGAAAACTTAATTGTGATGGGAGACTGGAATTAGGTAGTAGAAAAGAAAGAGAAGGAAAAATAGTAGGTGAATATGGACTGGGCAGGAGGAATGAAAGAGGAAGTCGCCTGGTAAATTTTGCACAGAACATGATTTAATCGTAACAAACACGTGGTTTAAGAATCACAAAAGATGGTTGTATACGTGGAAGAGACCAGGAGACACCGGAAGGTATCAGATAGATTTTATAATGGTAAGACATAGATTCCGGAACCAGGTTCTAAACTGCAAGACATACCCAGGGGCAGATATAGACTCTCACCATAACTTCTTTGTCATGAACTGTAGGCTGAAACTGAAAAAACTGCAGAAACGTAGGAAAATAAGGAGATGGCACTTAGATAAATTGAAGGAAAGTGAAGTTTTGGAGAATTTCAGAGGGAGATTTAGGCAACAATTGACAGAAACGGTGGGAAATAAAACAGTAGAAGAGGAATGGGTAGCACTGAGAGATGAAATTGTGAAGGCAGCAGAGGACAAAATAGGTAGAAAGGCAAGACCTACAAAAATCCTTGGATATCACAGGAAAAGCTAAATTTAATTGATGAAAGGCGAAAATATAAACATGCAGTAAATGAAACAGGCAAAATGGAGTACAGACGACTAAAAAATGAGATTGACAGGAAGTGCAAAATGGCTAAGCAGGAGTGGCTAGAAGCCAAATGCAAATCTGTAGAAGAATGTATAAGAAGGGGAAAAGTAGATACCGCCTACAGGAAAATAAAAGAGACATTTGGGGACAAGAAAAACAACTCTACGAATATCAAGAACTCAGATGGGAAACCAGTTCTCAGCAAAGAAGGGAAAGCTGAAAGGTGGAAAGAGTACATAGAGCAGCTCTATAAAGGAAATGAATTTAGAGACGATGTTGTAGGAAGGGAAGAGGAAGTAGGTCAAGATGAAATAGGAGATACTATACTGAGAGATGAATTTGACAGAGCCTTGAAAGACCTAGGTCGGAACAAGGCCCCAGGAGTAGATGACATACCCTCAGAGCTATTAAAGTCTCTGGGAGAGCCAGCCATGACAAGACTATTTGAACTGGTATGTAGGATGTATGAGACAGGCGAAATACCCTCAGACTTTAAGAAAAATGTAATAATCCCCATTTCAAAAGAAATCAGGCGCAGACAGGTGTAAAAATTACAGAACCATTAGTTTGATAAGTCATGGTTGCAAAATTTTAACACGAATTATCTGCAGGAGAATGGAAAAGCTGGTAGAAGCTGACCTCGGGGAAGATCAGTTTGGATTCAGGAGGAACGTAGGAACCCCGGAGGCAATACTTACCTTTCGTCTTATCTTAGAAGATAGATTAAGGAAAGGCAAACCTACATTTTTAGCTTTTGTAGATTTGGAGAAAGCGTTTGACAATGTTGACTGGAATACACTCTTTCAAATTCTGAAGTCAGCAGGGGTAAAATATAGGGAAAGGAGAGTTATTTGCAACTTGTACAAAAGCCAGATCGCAGTTATTAGACTCGAGGGGCATGAAAGGGAAGCATCAGTTGGAAAGGGAGTAAGACAGGGTTGTAGCCTTTCTCCGATGTTATTCAATTTGTACATCGAGCAGGCGGTGAAGGAAAGCAAGGAAAAATTTGGAATAGAGGTTAAAGTTCAGGGAGAAGAAATAAAAACTTTGCGTTTTGCTGATGACATTGTAATTCTATCAGAGACAGCAAAGGACCTGGAAGAGCAGTTGAATGGAATGGACAGTGTGTTGAAGACAGCGTATAAAATGAACATTAACAAGAGCAAAACAAAAATAATGGAATGCGATCTTAGAAAATCAGGCGATGCTGAAGGAATTAGATTAGGTAACGAAACAATGAAGGTGGTAGCTGAGTTTTGTTACTTGGGTAGTAAAATAACATGCGATGGTCGCAGTACAGCGGATATAAAATGCAGAATGGCAATGGGAAGAAAAGCATTTTTGCAAAGGAGAAATTTGCTAACATCGAATATTAATTTAAGTGTAAGGAAGTCTTTTCTGAAGGCATTTGTGTGGAGTGTTGCCTTGTACGGGAGTGAAACATGGACGATAAGCAGTGCGGACAGGAAGAGAATAGAGGCTTTTGAAATGTGGTGCTACAGAAGAATGCTGAAGATTAGGTGGGTAGATCGCTTAACTAATGAAGAGGTACTGAACAGAATTGGTGAGAAAAGGAATTTTTGGCATACCCTGACTAAAAGAAGGGATCGCTTGGTAGGACACAATCTTAGACATCGGGAAATTTTAATTTAGCATTGGAGGGAAGTGTGTGGGGTAAAAATCGCAGAGGGAGACCAAGAGACGCGTATAGTAAGCAGATTCAAATAAATGTGGGTTGTCGTTCTTATGAGGAGATGAAAAGGCTTGCTCAGGATAGAGTAGGGTGGAGAGCTGCATCAAACCAATCTCCGGACTGAAGACCATAACAACAACAAAATAATTACTAACCGATTAAATAAAAAATGGATCGGATGCTGTTCACTGAGTAACGCAAGTACGTAACAAATAATTAGAAAGGCTCTAATGATAGTTCCGAAACGATTCAATGTTCCAAGTCGAACTGTTTGCTTATTTTATTTCCTTCATACTCCACTCCTATGAGTGGCGCGAGCTGTTTCAGATCTGACCCATGAAGAGTCGCGGTTCTATTCAGCCAATTATATCTATTCAGCTGATAATGGAGCAAACGCGAAACCCAACTGGGAATAAGTGAGAGGGGCTTACCAGTTCCGGCACACGCCTTACAACCAAGAGAAACCTCCCGAAAACCTTGGTCGGAACCAAGGGATTGGGACCAATTTAATTTATGCCTGGGGCGTTGACCCAGACAAAATAATTATTATCAGGATAGTACAAGTTGACTCCCGATAACCAATAACTGGACGCCCGAGTTACTCTCGTAAACTTGCAGAGATCAGCTAGACCAAACTGCAGTAGACGAACATTGCCCTAGGGGAACCGCACCCGGGAATGCAGTAACATCTGCGTCTGAGCTTTATCTTGTGATAACAATTTTCAACTTCTGTAGATCTCATGCAACTGAGAAAAGTCCGGCACAGCTTCACGATTCTGTTTTCCTTCAAATGCCAACTGACCAGATGCTGCTCGCCCTAATTGGTTTTTTTGTGTTCTCTATGTAATTAATTACTTTAGTCATTCATCAGTGACCTGTGTAAGGGGACAGTTTCGTGGGGACACTTGAAGTCTGCAATTCTGTGGTAACTCGCACACATGCGCGGGAATCGTGATGTATTTTGACAGCTACTGAGTCGTCGTAGTTCTGGGGTTAATAGATAGCGGCACCTCTCATCTGTCAAACAAGCGTCTAGTCGCTCGCTTTGTGTATAGACACGTGACTGGAAAAAATCCAGGCTCAATGGCGAACGGCGGGAGAACCCCTGTTTGGCCTTGGAGAAATATACAATAAACCACTTTAAATTGTTAATTATTGATTCATATATGATACAAAGAAGCGCATAGGCTCATTTTAAAGATAAAGACTAGACGGATGCGCTGATATAAATTTTAGTTTGCGGGAAACTGACTATAAAGAAAAACTTTTGAAATTTGTTACTTACAGTTAATTAAAACAGTCCTGCTGCATATGATGGCCCTTCTTTGGCCTCTGGCAGGCCTCCCAGTTTCTTTGTCACCTTCCTGGATGTTTGTCTTGCTTTCTGGGCCATACTAGATGCAGACCTGTTGGTTTCTCGGGGTTTCCTATCGTGGGGCTTCCTACTGGCCTGGGCCGGCATAACAAATTGAGGCTCCCCTTGCCACTCCCTGCCCCCTCCCTCTCCGAGAGTTTCAAACGCAAGACGGAAGTAAGTCCCACATTCATTTTCTGTGGTGACAAGCTACAAGGTGTAACGCTAGTAGTGGGGTAATACCAGTATCACACCACTGAGATTCGCCCGTCTTTGTCTTCGATGCCACTGGCCACCATCTTGGATGACGTCATTCCCATGGGAATTTTTTAACTTCCACCACTAGATGTCAGCACAACAACCGACCCTCCCTTATAAAAAACCCACGTCAACGCCCTCCTCCCCTTCGTGCGTACTTGACCGACTTCTGCAACCGTAATCCACCGCCAACAAGGCGCCGTCCCCCGACATGTCCAGACCTATACACCCCCGCCAGACTAGCGTCACCTCCAAACCGGAAGCCACCACCACCCGCCTCCGCTGCCGATTATTTATATTAAATTTGCATATCAAATTACCCACCCGCCACAGCCGACAGGTATGCCTCTGATTATTTTTCATAATAGAAATACTTAGTATGTGTTTATTAAGTATCGACATACACCAACATCGGATAAAATGAAACAATTATTTAACCAGAATAACATTTTTTTCAGAAAGTATATTTCTCTCAGAAGTAATGTTTAACAACAATTGTTTATCAACAATTACCAAGGACATCAATGACCTATGTTTTCTGCCGTGACATTTCGTAACTTACTTAAACGATCATTTCACAAAGAAACAATTTATTTAGTCAACTCTAAATGAGTGCAAGTACAATCGACAAAACCCTCCACCCTCGCGCTAGAGTGGCTAAATATTCCTCACTGAAAACTAGACCAGCAATTTCCCGGCTTGAGAGCACGCGTGCTCCAAGCCTGGCTGGTGAAAACGTCCTCCCTCTGTTTGCCTATAGCCAGAAATAGCAGTATGGCCAACTGCCCTCCACGAAACTTGGCTAGGAACCCAAATCTCCACAAGTACGAATATTTAACCATGATAGATGTAATCAGTATATCACGCTTTTCGTTTTTCATACAACTAAAGATGACCAAATAAACATCGCAGAGAGAGAAATCATTTATTTTATATAAGGAAGTAACCTCTAGTTATTTTTCTTTTACAAATCCGTCTATTTCTTAACAGTGGTCGAGACCTGAGTTCTTCATAATTTCACCATGAAATAATTGCTAACAACAATTTCTAAGCATCATATTCCCAAAACAAAAAGCATCACATCAATGACCAGTATATCACGAAAAACATCGTAGCGCTCAAATTATCTATCTCAAACATTCATATTTGATATAGGAAAGTACCCTCGTTCATCTATTTCGTAGCAGCGGTTGAGACCTAAACTCTATGCACCATAGTACCGACAATATTTTTTAATGTCCTAAGCTTTAGTTTTTACGATACCCCATACAGCTAACGATGTCTCAGCTATTTATTCAAACAGGTATCATACAAGAATCCGCAAACAATGCTCTGCACATAAACAAACGTCAACGACCGCTACATTAAATCATGGTTGCAGATACGTTATCGGACTCCATGTCTTCCTTTAATCCACTTAATATCCAGTACTGCATTTCTGACAATTTTTCTAGCCCTCTTATTTCCTTTATAACATGAACGCTAAAGCAGTAAACATCTTCTTGCTTATACCCATATAAACAAAGCAAAGGGAATGTCTCTCTCTCTCTCTCTATCGACCATCCCCTATCACAATATTAAACACTGCAAACGATTCTTTTAGAAATGCTCCAAGTCTTTACAACATTTAACTGACACAGATCAAACTTGCAAATACAGATAATCGAGCACTCCAGAAGATGTTTAAAATTGTTCTTTCTATACGTTTAAAGAAAACTATACCCTATTATACAATGGTATGTCCTTCGAGAGTTATAAAAAACAATAAAAATGCGTAAAATAATTTAAGATCCGTTGTTTGCCGGTTTCCGACCTAACCACATCCTTCTTTGAATGACGCTCGCCAGAACAATAACCACAGAACTGTGAACATCCCCCTCCCAAACTGAGGGTACAATAAAAGTAATACTTTACCTGCCCAATGGAAACAAAACAAACTGGGTATGTGTGAATAGCTAACATTCACCCATTACTTTCGCCTGGAAGGAAGCTGTTTAAGGAACAGCAACGTGATTGGGCTGTTGGAATCGACTGTTTAATTTAATTGACGACGAAAACATTTATTTGTCGAATCAAGAGTTCTGGTGTCAATATAATTACCGGTATTTACCTTATCGACAAGAATTCGGGCTGGAGGCTACAACAGACATTTAGGGATTAGATCGGAAAAGAGGATAGCCAATATTTACAAAGTGCAGCCCTGTACTGTGTGTCAAAACCCATCCATGTGGCCTCGGGTAACAAATTATTTAGAGAGTAGTTTTGTTGTTGTTTTGCAAACTGTTTGCTGGGCTAATAAGAACACCTAAATTGACTGGTGTGTCTATAAATCTAGCGAACTCTGGGACGATTGCGATCTTAAGGGTTTGTTAATTGGTACATTGCATTTGTATGGTAATGTGTAGAAATATGGTGATCGATGCATGCCTATCTGTCGCGTTTTCTTACATCGTTATGACCTCGTTTGCGATCATTACATTACACGTACTGTAGTCACATCATGTTCGACGTCTGTTTATCTGACTCTCTTCTCGCACTGTGTGCTGTCGTTTTGGAGACCGAAGGTGTACTACCATCGTCCTTAAGTTGTTGGTTTAAACGTTTTTGTTGTGTAATACTATTCCAAGAGAGGATGGTAACTTAGACGACCTCATTGTTGAATGTTTTTACCTCTAGAAAGTCTACTAAATTTCGTTGTCTTTAAGCAATGTCTACTATTATTATTAGGATGGATCAGCTGTCATCGTGTGTACTTTAACATAGGACTTCGAAATATACGAGGTTTGTTGGTGTTTTGCAGATATGGCTATAAATTTTTCTTTTAACAATCAAGTGTTGCGGTGTGTAGATTAGCATCCTAGGCATCTTTTTTTGCGGTAGCAAGCTACTTGTAATTATTGATATAAACAATAAATCCGACTTCTGTTTAAGGCAATGAAAAAGAAAGGAAAGAAGCTTGATTTGTGTTTGGAGTAAGAAGTTTTGTCTATATTTCGGGTAAAGGGTGGGTCGATCTTGCTCTGCACAACTGAAAATCTGTTGTATGTGTGTTGCATCAGGCAGGTAAAGTATTCCCTTTATGTCTTCTCGGTTAGGGAGGGGGATGTTCACAGTTCTGTGGTTGTTGTTCTGGCGAGCGTCATTCAAAGAAGGATGTTGTTAGGTCAGTGCTTTCGAAAAACAGTTTTAGTGTAGACGGTCGCCAACCGGTAAACAGCTGATCTTAAATTATTTTACGCATTTCTTATTGTTTATTGTAACTCTCCAACGATATCCCGTTGTATAATAGGGTTTAGTTTCGTTTAAACATATAGAAATAACAATTTTAAACTTCTTCTACAGTGCTCGATGATCTGTATTTGCAAGTTTGATCTGTGTCAGTTAAATGTTCTACAGACTTGGAGCCTTTCTAAAAGAATCGTTTGCAGTGTTTAATATTGTGATAGGGGATGGTCGATAGAGAGAGAGAGAAATTCCCTTTGCTATGTTTAGATGGGTATAAGCAAGAAGAAGTTTACTTCTTTGGCATTCGCGTTATAAAGGAAATAAGAGGTCTCGAAAAATTGTCAGAAGGCGCAGAACTGGATATTAAGTGGATTAAAGGAAGACATGGAGTCCGAAAACGTATCTACAACTATGATTTAATGTAGCGATGAGTGACGTTTGTTTATATGCAGAGCATTATTTGCGGATTCCTGTATGATACCTGTTTGAATAAATAGCTCAGACATCCTTAGCTGTATGGGGTATCGTAAAAAATAAAGATTAGGTGATTAAAAAATATTGTCACTACTATGATGCATAGAGTTTAGGTCTCAACCGCTGCTACGAAACAGATGAACAAGGTCACTTTCCTATATCAAATATGAATGTTTGAGACAGATAATTTGAGCGCTACGATGTTTTTCGTGATATACTGGTCATTGATGTGATGCTTATTATTTTAGGAATATGATGCGCAGAAATTCTTGTTGACAATTATTTCATCGTGAGGCTATGAAGAACTCAGGTCTCTACCGCTGTTAAGTAATAGACGGATTTCTAAAAAATAATTAGATGTTACTTCCTCATATAAAATGAACGATTTCTTTCTCTATGATGTTTATTTGCTCAATTTTAGCTGTACAAAAAAACAAAAAGCTTGATATACTCATCTCCTTTGTCATGGTTAAATATTCCAACTTGTGGAGATTTGGGTTCCTAGCCGAGTTCCGTGAAGGGCAGTTGGCCATACTGCATACTAGCATTCCTTGCTATTTCTGGCTGTAGGCAAGCAGAGGGTGGACGCTTTCACCTGCCAGACTGGGAGCGCACGTGCGCTCAAGCCGGGAAACAGCGGCTGAGGCGGGAAAGAATCCGAGGTGTGGCGCAGGCTCTGGCGGCGACGATAGCGCTGGCTGCACCCGGTTGCAAATCATGGCAAAATCCGCTTCATTGACCCTTGCAGACTCGTTTCAGAGGCCAACCTTCTCTATAACGACTTTCTTGAAACCCAAAGCCTAGATATTGCGGACTAACCCATGTCAAGCCTAGATAACAAGCGAAGACGTAATTGGGAAACAACAGTCTCAGAAATAAATTTTCAGCACTCTAGACGCAAAGCCTGGAGCCTCCTCAGAAAGCTAGGGTCAAATAATCTATCCACACGAGAGGCACTGAACGTTACTCCTGATAAAATTGACAGCCACTTGTGCAAATGTCAAGGGCGCCCGTTAACAAGGAGCATACCAGATTCGTAAGGAAAGAATTGACGACGTCAAAGAAAAATGCACCGCGACAAACAATGTACTCAAGATCGTACTCTATTGATTAATGGAGGCATATTAGACATGAAAACTGGCAAGGCTCCTCGTTTCGATGGATCATCGATACAGACTCCAAAACAAGGAAATGGCTGTCACTTTCCCTTACATGCCTTCTGCAAATATAACGTCTTCCACAAGAATTCAAGATGACAAAATAATATCAATATTGAAACCTGGTAAACCAGGCTACCATCAGCCATAGGCTCATAGCCTTGCTCAGTTGCTGTTACAAGTTACTATAGAGACTAATTTACAATATAAGAAGCGAACCCATCCTAAACCAGGTGCCAATAACCCAGGCTGGCTTTAGATCCAGTCGTAGTTGCTGCGACTAAGTATTATCTCTCACAACAAACAACGAAGCACATTATCAACACAAGATGAAGACTGGAGTAGCGTTTGTAGACCTCACCGCCGCTTTTGACACTGTTTGGAGAGAAGACGTTCTTTTAAAGTTACTAAAGGCGATTCCTTGTTAAATCAATGCAAAACTAATAAATAACATGCTGTGCGTCAGTTTCACGTGGTGCTGAACGAAAAAAGTATAAAGCCGAATAATGGACTTCCGCAAGGCTCAGTACTGGTTCCGCTACTTTTTAATCTCTATATATCCGACATACCAGATACAACAAGCAACAAATTTTGTTATGCTAACTATATAGCCATCGCTTTTTCCAACAAAAGCTTTGAAAATATTCAGCACACTTTAACTAACGATCTGCTAGCTTTAATAATTATTTCGAGAAATGGAGATGGATACCCAGCCTCAAAAAGACCGAGATTTTCTGCTTTCATCTAAGCAACAGACTAGCCACATATGATTTAAACGTTTTGTTCGTGGATCGATCTCTAAAGCACAAGCATTTCCCAAAATACCTCGAAGTAACTTTAGATCGCACTCTTTGTTACAAGAAGCATCTAAGCAACGTCGCAGGAAAACTGAGAACACGGAACAATATAATTCAGAAGCTTCGTGAAGCAATGTGGGGGGGGGCTACAGCTTCAACGAACTAGTGCTCTAGCCGTTACACATTCATGTGCTAGGTACTGTGCTCCCGTATGGCTGAAAAGTCATCTCACCAGAAAAGTCGATGTTCAGTTAAATCATACTGTGAGACTCATCAGAGGAACAATAAAGTCCATTGCAGTGGCTACCTGTTCTTTCGGGAATAGCCCCACCACAATTTAGAAGGACTGACGCTCTCCTGCGGAAGTATAATAGAATTACTGGCAATAATAAACTTATACAAAAACCAAACTGCGGTTATTAGAGCCGAAGGGCATGAAAGGGAAGGGAGTAAGACAGGGTTGTAGACTTTCCCCAATGTTGTTCAATCTCTACATTGAGCAAGCAGTGAAAGAATGCAAGGAGAAATTTGGAGAGGGAATTAAATTTCAGGGAGAAGTAATAAAAACTTTGCGTTTTGTCGATGACATAGTAATTCTGTCAGAGACCACAAAGAATCTGGAAGAGCAATTGAATGGAATGGACAGTGTCTTGAAAAGAGGATATAAGATGAACATCAACAAGAGTAAAACAAGGATATTGGAATATAGCGTCAGAAAATCAGGTGATACTGAAGGAATTAGATTAGGTAATGAGACAATAAAAGTAGTACATAAAGGTTGTTTTTGGGGTAGAAATATAACTTCTGATGGCCGAAGTAAAGAAGATATAAAATGCATAATGGCTACGGGAATGGGAAGAAAAGCGTTTCTGAAGAAACCAAGTTTGTTGACATCCATTATTAATTTAAATGTTAGGAATACTTTTCTGAAAGCATTTGTCTGGAGTGTGGCATTGTATGGGAGTGAAACGTGGACAATAAGGAGTTCAGACCAAAAGATGATAGAAGTTTTTGAAATGTGTTGCTACAGACGAATTATGAAAATTATATGGGTAGTTCACGTAACTAATGAGGAGGTGCTTAACCGAATCGGGGAGGAAAGGAGTTTCTGGCATACGCTAAGAGAAGGGATAGATTGGTGAGACACATTCTGAGACATCAAGGAATCATCAACTTAGCATTAGAGGAAAGTGCGTGGGGTAAAAATCGTAGAGGGAGATCGAGGGGCGAACATAGTAAGCAGCTCCAAAAGGATGTAGGTTGTCGAACTTATTCTCAGATGAAGAGACTTGCACAAGACAGAGTAGCGTGGAGAGCTGCATCAAACCAGTCAGCGGACTGAAGACCACAATAATAACAAACTGCCCATTCATCATTAATACTACCTGCACTCCGAGTAAAATAGACTAAAATCTCGACAACCACCAATGAGAGAAGCAGAGACACTTACAGTAAAGAACTTTGATTTCATGACACAATGGCGCACGCAGTAGAATGAATTTTCTGAACCAAAGCTTGTATGTGCTTTCATTGGAGCAAATCTGTCCTCAGATTCAGAGCTATGTGATGACACCTTATATTGATGGGGTTATGGACAATCTCCCTCACGCGACTGCAGTGCACCTCGACAAACTGTTGATCGCATTGTTATGAACTGTAAGCACAGAACATTTCAAAGAGAGTGGAATCAGTTTCTCACTGCTACGCCCTCGGCGCTGGACCGGATTAAGCACCTAGACATAAATCTATGAAATCCTCCAATTTGTATTAATTTATATCAGTTTGTTATTATGTTAGTTCAATTATACACATTTGTCAGTGTCACATACATATTCGTCATCGACTGTTAGAACATAGCTTTTATTACTTGTATTGTGTTTTTCTGTGTATTACCTGTTTAAGTTCTTACATCTGTCATGTAATGCCATACGATAAATAATAATAACAGGCAAACCTCAGCTCCTTCAGGCGGATAGTGGATTTGGTGAAGACAGCTAGCAATGCTTCGTGGGGAAGAAGCGGAACTATTGATTTACAGCATATATATGTAAATGACCTCTTAGATAACATCGAAAGTTCAATTCGGCTTTTGGCGGATGATGCTGCACCTTGTCGAGAAGTCGCAAGGGTAGCGAAATGCAGGAGGATCTGCAGTGTATTCAAGCACGTTACAGGAAATGGCAGTTAAGCCTTAACGTAAGCAAGTGTAAAGTTCATAGTTCACAAAGAAAGAAAAATACGTTATTACATAACTACGCAGCAGTTACTGAAGCAGTTATTTACATAAAATATCACCCTTATGAACCACAGACATTGCCGAGGTGGGGTGGCTTGCGTGCCTCAACAATGCAGATAGCCGTACCGTAGGTGCAACTACAGCGGAGGGGTATCTGTGGAGAGGCCAGACAAACGTGTTGTTCCTGAAAAGGGGCAACAGACTTTTCAGTAGTTACAGGGGCAGGGGCAACAGTCTGGATGATTGACTGAGCTGCCCTTGTAACAACAGCTAATGTGGCTTTGCCACACAGTTACTGCGAACGGCTGAAAGCAAGGGGAAACTACAGCCGTTACATTTCCCGAGGACATGCAGCTCTACTGTATGAAAATGATGGCATCCTCTCGGGTAAAATATTCCGGGGGTAAAATAGTTCCCCATTTGGATCTCCGGGCGGGGACTACTCAGGAGGATGTTATCATCAGGAAATACAATACTGGCATTCTACGGATCGGAGCGTGGAATGTTAGATCCCTTAAACGGGTAGGAAAATTAGATACTTTAAAAAGGGAAATGGATAGGTTGAAGTTAGATATAGTGGGGATTAGTGAAGTTCGGTGGCAGGATGAACAGAATTTCTGGTCAGGAGAGTACAGGATTATAAATACAAAATCAGTTAGGGGTATCACAGGAGTAAGACTGATAATGAATAAGAAAATAGGAATGCGGGTAAACTACTATGAGCAGCACAGTGATCGCATTATCATTGTAAAGATAGATACGAAGCCAACACCGACAACAGTAGTACAGGTTTATATGCCAACTAGCTCTGGCGATGATGAGGAGATCGAAGAAATATATGAGGAGCTAAAGGAAATTATTCAGACAGTTAAGGGCGAGGAAAACTTAATTGTGATGGGAGACTGGAATTCGGTAGTAGCAAAAGGAAGAGAAGGAAAAATAGTAGGTGAATATGGGTTGGGCAGAGGGAATGAAAGAGGAAGTCGACTGGTAGAATTTTGCATGGAACATGATTTAATCGTAAGAAACACGTGGTTTAAGAATCACAAAAGAAGGTTGTATACGTGGCAGAGACCAGGAGACACCGGAAGGTATCAGATAGATTTTATAATGGTAAAACATAGATTCCGGAACCAAGTTATAAACTGTAAGACATACCCAGGGGCAGTTATAGACTCTGACCATAACGTGTTAGTCATGAACTATAGGCTGAAACTGAAAAAACTGCAGAAAGGTAGGGAAATAAGGAGATGGGACTTGGATAAATTGAAGGAACGTGAAGTTCTGGAGAATTTCAGAGGAAGATTTAGGCATCAATTGACAGAAACAGGGGAAAATAAAACAGTAGAAGAGGAATGGGTAGTATTGAGAGATGAAATAGTGAAGGCAGCAGAGGACAAAATAGGTAGAAAGGCAAGACCTACAAAAATCCTTGGATATCACAGGAAAAGCTAAATTTAATTGATGAAAGGCGAAAATATAAACATGCAGTAAATGAAACATACAAAATGGAGTACAGACGACTAAGAAACGAGATTGACAGGAAGTGCAAAATGGCTAAGCAGGAGTGGCTAGAAGCCAAATGCAAATCTGTAGAAGAATGTATAAGAAGGGGAAAAGTAGATATCGCCTACAGAAAAATAAAAGACACATTTGGGGACAATAAAAGCAACCCTACGAATATCAAGAACTCAGATGGGAAACCAGTTCTCAGCAAAGAAGGGAAAGCTGAAAGGTGGAAAGAGTACATAGAGCAGCTCTATAAAGGAAATGAATTTAGAGACGATGTTGTAGGAAGGGAAGAGGAAGTAGATCAAGATGAAATAGGAGATACTATACTGAGAGATGAATTTGACAGAGCCTTGAAAGACCTAGGTCGGAACAAGGCCCCAGGAGTAGATGACATACCCTCAGAGCTACTAAAGTCTCTGGGAGAGCCAGCCATGACAAAACTATTTGAACTGGTGTGTAGGATGTATGAGACAGGCGAAATACCCTCAGACTTTAAGAAAAATGTAATAATCCCCATTCCAAAGAAATCAGGCGCAGACATGTGTGAAAATTATAGAGCCATAAGTTTGATAAGTCATGGTTGCAAAATTTTAACACGGATTATCTACAGGAGAATGGAAAAGCTGGTAGAAGCTGACCTCGGGGAAGATCAGTTTGGATTCAGGAGGAACGTAGGAACCCGGGAGGCAATACTCACTTTACGTATTATCTTAGAAGATAGATTAAGAAAAGGCAAACCTACATTTTTAGCTTTTGTAGATTTGGAGAAAGCGTTTGACAATGTTGACTGGAATACACTCTTTCACATCCTGAAGTCAGCGGGGGTAAAATACAGGGAAAGGAGAGTTATTTACAACTTGTACAAAAGCCAGACCGCAGTTATTAGACTCGAAGGGCATGGAAGGGAAGCATCAGTTGGGAAGGGAGTAAGACAGGGTTGTAGCCTTTTTCCGATGTTATTCAATTTGTACATCGAGCAGGCGGTGAAGGAAAGCAAGGAAAATTTGGAATAGGGATTAAAGTTCAGAGGGAAGAAATAAAAACATTGCGTTTTGCTGATGACATTGTAATTCTATCAGAGACAGGAAAGGACCTGGAAGAGCAGTTGAATCGAATGGACAGTGTGCTGAAGAGAGCGTATATAATGAACATTAACAAGAGCAAAACAAAAATAATGGAATGCAGTCTTAGAAAATCAGACGATGCTGAAGGAATTAGATTAGGTAACGAAACAATAAAGGTGGTAGATGAGTTTTGTTACTTGGGTAGTAAAATAACATGCGATGGTCGCAGTACAAAGGATATAAAATGCAGAATGGCAATGGGAAGAAAAGCATTTTTGAAAAAGAGAAATTTACTAACATCGAATATTAATTTAAGTGTCAGGAAGTCTTTTCTGAAGGCATTTGTGTGGAGTGTTGCATTGTACGGGACAGGGAGAGAATAGAGGCATTTGAAATGTGGTGTTACAGAAGAATGCTGAAGATTAGGTGGGTAGATCGCATAACTAATGAAGAGGTACTGAACAGAATTGGTGCGAAAAGGAATTTTTGGCATACCCTGACTAAAAGAAGGAATCGCTTGGTTGGACACATTCTTAGACATCGAGGAATCGTAAATTTAGCATTGGAGGGAAGTTTGTGGGGTGAAAATCGAAGAGGGAGACCAAGAGACGCGTATAGTAAGCAGATTCAAGTGGATGTGGGTTGCCGTTCTTATGAGGAGATGAAAAGGCTTGCTCAGGATAGAGTAGCGTGGAGAGCTGCATCAAACCAGTCTCCGGACTGAAGACCATAACAACATCTGGGATTAGACATGAGGAGCGATCTGAAATGGAACGACCACATAAAATCAATCGTGGGTTAGGCAGATGCCAATCTGAGATTCATTGGAAAAATCCTCAGGAAGTGTTGACCTTGCACAACGGAATTAGGTTTCAGAAGTCTCGTTCGTTCAGGGCTTGAGTGTTTGACAAACATGCTTGGAATGACACGGGGTTTAATTAGAAAAAAAAAAGTTCAAAAAATGTCCGACAGGTGGCGCTTCATCTGATCAGAAAAGCAATCATTAGCATAACAAATAAGACAAAGCAAAGATGATGTTCTTTACAGGAAATTTTCAATATGTTCACCATCATTCATCAACAATAGCTGTAGTCGAGGAATAATGTTGTGAATAGCACTGTAAAGCATGTCCTGAGTTATTGTGAGGCACTATCAGTTCCGATCGGAAGATTCACTTGAATGTATTACAGTACCGATGCATACGCTGTTACCAAAACATTCAATACCAGATTAATCGAAGGTAAAACCTATGACCTAGAAGGATATTAGTAGTGAGAGCTTGTCATCTGCTGCGACTCTCATTAATGTTTTTACTCCGTCACTTTTTTGAACTTATTTTTTTATGCTTTAATAAAACCCCATATCATTCCAAGCATCTGTGTCAATTTTTACCTCTCTATCTACATTATACCGTAATTTATTAAGTTTTCAAATTTGTACTGACTTTTTGATCATCCGGTTCAACGTATTTTGTGCATCAATCATTTTAGTTGTAAAGCTTCTAGTACGATATTTTGCCGCTTTGTACGGCGTGTAGCCACTTCTGAGGCCATAATCTGTCCATGTTGGAGGTTGTGTTACGTTGCCGGTCGGGGGTTCAAATCCCCCCTGGGGCATGGATATTTGTGCCGTCCTAGTTCGTAAGTAGTTCATAAGTAGTTTGTAAGTTTAGGGACTGATGACCCCGTAGTTAAGTCCCATAAGCTTAACAAACATTTGAACATTTGTTGTCCTTAGGTTAGTTTACCTAGGTTTAAGTAGTTTGTAAGCTAGGGACTGATGACCACGCAGTTTGGTCCGATAGATTTACAGACATTTGAACATTTTGAAATGGTTAAGAACACAACAGTATCATCACTCAATACGTTAATTCAGTGAGATGCTTTTTTCTGCAACGAAGAGATCCGAACTGCACGACTTTGAAGCGCAGCATGAAGGGCGCGTGTTGGTGAGATCGGAGCGCGACGCAGGAGAAAGTGGCAGGCAGCGGCTGGTGCCGCCTCAGAGGCAGCGCAGAGGCAGCGCTGAGGCAGAGGCGCGTCGCGCCCACAGAGACAGAGCCGGCAGCCCTTTCTCGGCGAGTTAGCGGTCCGCCGGCGGGGCCAATAAAACGCCTCGCCTCCAGCTCCGGCGCATTGTGCCGCGCGCTCGGGGCCTTTATTTACGTAAGACGTGCGCGGTGCTGTACCATTCTCCAGGTGAAGAACCCGAGGTAGATAAATAAAAGGCACGTTTGTTGTTCCTTGTTGCCACATCTGCTGTTGACACAAGATACACTTCTTCCATCGAGGGCCCCGTATGTGTCCTCCCGGTAGACGGCCCCTCGCTGTCGCCGTACCACCTGACGCCTTCAGCGCCACACGTCCTCACTACACGCGACCCTACACACGTCGCGCCTACTGAACATAGCGGCAGTGAAAGACGCCCGGGGATATCGGTAGACATATCTTTGGGTGGAATCACCTACTTACTTCCCAGCTACATTAACTCGTTGCAAATTATGTGGACTGTGCACCTTCGATATTCATATGTCTCCACGAAGCCGTCTTCTCCAGATGCCGTCTGATTAAGATGCTGTCCTAAAATTGATTTGATTGTGGCAACCAGAAAGTGGAATATAATCTACATCTACATAGAATACTCTGCAAATCACATTTAAGTGCCTGGTGGAGGGTTCATCGAATCACCTTTTGTACTATATATCTCCCATTCCATTCTCGAATACCGCGCGAGAAGAAAGAACACCTGAATCTTTCCGTTGGAGATCTGATTTCTTGTATTTTATTCTGATGATCATTTCTACCTTAGATGAACATTAAAAAGAGCAAAACGAGGTTAATGTGTGTATAAGGAGAATTTGCGTCTGACGGGTGCCTTATTACGCGTAGTTCTCATCACTGTGTCCCGGTGGCGCAGTGGTCATTGTGGCCACGGAATAATTGGGAGACCCCAGTTCCAATCCCATCCCGGTAAAAATTTTCATTCTACCCGTTCATTTATTTCATTGTTCACTGGCAGTTAATTTCGTAAATTCCTTTGTCAGCTCATTATTGCTACGAATAACACCATTAAACTTCCACTTGTGATAGACTTTTTTCTCTGTTGTACATACGCGCTCTATCGGTCTGTCAATAAGTTCTTCGAGCGGCAATAGTGGGAGTTCATTCACACTTCCTTCAGTCTTTGTTTCCTTTGTGCATCCAAATACCTGATTCACGACCATTTCCTGCAATTTGACGTGAAGTTCGATGGATGCTTCTGACACCAGATGTAAATCAGTAGACTCTATGACTGGTTAGAAATCATCTCCCGATGTCTCCAGTTGTTGAAGAGGAGATGGAGATGGTGTCGCCCCTGAGCAGAGAGACAAACTAACGCCACCGCCAGAGTTCAGCGGCAGAATGGCAAGAAAGGTTCAAGTCAGTGGTAAACACATAGGTCATGAAGGAGCGATCGACATAGGAAAGAAAGTCATAAAGGAGGGGAGCAGTACTGGGGACATAGATGGTGGCCAGTAAGGGAAAGAAGGAAGAGCCTGAGGACGAGGTGTTCTGTGGGATCGTTCAGGTGGGGTTGTGTGTATATGAGGTAAGGATCGGTGCTAACGGAATGGCTCGGCTGAGGGAAAGTTTGCTTGGGGATAAAGGCGTCCACGTGGTGGTGGAGGAAGCTATGCATGAATAGGAGCTTATTGACTAGTGACGGGAACAATCGAATGAAAACAATCGATTCATTCGGTTGTTGAAAAAAATCGATCATTTGGTTGTAGTTTCTCGTATCGGTTGAATTATTCATTCATTCTTCTGAGTGAAACCAGTCGGTGGGACCAACCGAATGAAACAACCGATTCAGTCGTTCTTTTGAGTGAAACCAATTGGTGGGATCAACCGAATGAAAAAATCGACGCAGTCGGTTGGACTACTCATTCCTTCTTTTGAGTGAAATCAGTCGGTCGGAGCAACCGAATAAAAAAAAATGGACACAGTCAATTGAACCACACATTCCTTTTCTTTTGAGTTAATTCAGTCGATGGGACCAACCGAATGAAAAAAAATTGACACAGTACGTAGGCCTCTTCATTCGTTCTTTTGAGTGAAACCAGTCAGTGGGAGCAACCGAATGAAACAGTCAGTCGGTCGTAGTTTTACTATGTTGGATTAATATTCGTTTACTTTTTTCGAATGAAAGTAGTCTCTGGGAACAACCGAATGAAAACATGCGACACTTTTGCAGTTTTGTACTTTGACTGAATTACTCATTCTTTCTTTTCAAGTGAAAACAGGCAAAGTTTTTCTGTCGGTTGAACCATGTAATCATTATCCCAACTGAAACGAATCATTAGTGTTTTAGCTTACAGAGCTATCCATTTATTTGTATGAATGAAACTGACATGCACATCAGATAACTACAGCAGTGTTACATTATACCGCCAAGGTTAAAATGCATATTACAATGTTCATTTAATTATGTACTGAATGAAGTAACTTTTCGTTTTATGTTATACAGTAACAGTGATTCATATTTTGTTGTAGTTTAAATTGTTTGAGGTGCCATCAACGAGTAACTAATTAGATGTCATATCGCTGGAGCAGGTCTACGATCACTTTGATTGCCCACCCCAGACTTCAAAAACACCGATCATCTAGGCCCGATCAGATTACTTTCGCAGACACCCAAAATCTGAAGAAGATAAGTGGCCGATGACTACGAAGTACCGCGGGGAGCGGGGACACCAGAGGGGGTGCTGCCTCGCTTGTGTTTTCGCTGCTGACTGCGCCAGCAGGCGCGCGCCAATCTCCACTCAACAGTGTCTGGCGGGCGGGGCGTGCCATTGCCGATTGTTGTCGGTTTTTTACTGTCTCAATAAAGAAGTGCGCAAACTACAGGGTGTTCCAAAATGATCTCTACAAGTTTAATCTCGCATACTGTATCTCCGAAGTGGGAACAGGTAGAAACGTGCGGTTTGCGGCTTATAGTTCACACATATCTAAGGTTCTAGTAGGACAGAGTTAAGTATGTTAACTTTGAGAATATTTGCTAGATCAAAATTCGAAGATTACTGCCGGCCGCGGTGGCCGAGGGGACTGAGGCGCTCCAGTCACGGTCTGCACGGCCACTATGGTCGGGGGTTCGAATCCCCCCGCGGGCATGGTTATTGTGCCGTCCTTAGTCTTAGTTTTTTTTTTTTTTTTTTTTTTTTTTTTTTTTAAGATTACTAAATCATTAGGTATTGTATAAAAAGCCTTCATTAAAGTATTTTGTATAAAAATATTTCTTATAAAAACATTGTTGTTAAATCCATCTAATTTAAAGGAGTACGAGAAGACATACAACATTTATCAGTGCTGTAAATTTTCTTCAGCGTGTCTGTATTCGTCAACAGTATATGAAAACATTCATCTCAATTTTCATAATTGTTCACTCTTGTGACAGATATTTCTGTGGTTATCGGTGAAACGGTGTGGAGGTTTATTCCATCCCTACAAAATCTTAGATGAACAGCGAACTGCCACTTGTTTTGAAAATCAAGTGTGCAAAATTTCACCAAGATCGGAATAAAACTTTATAGGCCCTATTGGCGTCAAAGTCTGGAATACCTTCTGTCATGCATCGAACTTAAATATATGTAGATTGTGACTATTCTCTTTCTTTGAAGGTGAAGAGTGAAATATATCATTAAAATTCAAATACAAACGGAATTTGTCTATGTTAGTAGGTAAAGTACCCTCTGCCATGCACCTACGAAATTTATTGTACACAGTTGCCTTCGCCTTGTTTTGAAGGTCGCGTGTGCAAAATTTCATCAAGATCACAGCCAAATTTTGTTGAAGTCAGTATGTAAAGTACCCTCCGCCATACACCGATTGAAATTTGACGTATGCAGTGACTTTCCTCTTGCTTTGAAGGTCAAGTGTGCAAAATTTTATCAAGATTGGAACAAAACTGTAGATTTGCATGCAACAGAAACACACACACGGACACACTGCTATATTTATAAGATTTGTCTCTAAGAAAGTTTCATACTGAATCACGATTCATTTATACCCGAAAAAGCTGAAGGAGTATGCAAGTAAAGTCACACAAACTCGGTGAATTAATGAAAACACCCATATAACTGCAGAAACCGACAGTGACTTTTTCCAGCCGGTTGTATCGCATCAAGTGAAACCACTCAATGCCGAAAACATTCGTATAAAGGCCAGAGACTTGTTTCATTCGTTGTTCGCGCATCGTCTGAAACCACTCAAACCCAATGAATGAGTGAAAACATTCATATAGCGGCTGCAACCGACAGTGACTGGTTTCATTCGATTGTTTTGCATCGACTGAAACCACTCAAACCCCGCCATTGAGTGAAAACATTCATACGGCCACAGAGACTATTTTCATTCGGTTGTTTCATTCGACTGAAAAAACCGACTGAACGAAAAAACAGCCGATTGGCCAATCGGTTGTTAAAAATAGTCGGTTGTCCCATCACTATTACTGACGGATTCTACTCTTACAAATGCATTTAAAAATGAAAAATGAGGTGGATAGATGAGGAAATACCTGCAAGTTTGAACTAAATCAAAGTTAAAATAAGACATATTTGTAATTATTGTCAAATACAAGTCAGTAATTGATTCCTGAAAGTATTCAAAAGATTTGTATCTGTTTAATTTTTGATTATACTGTACTTAAAAATGAAACTTAAAAATTAGTATTCCTTTTAAATATCATCTGTTGCGAAATAATCTCTTTTACTGATATAAGTGAAGGTACGTCTGATAAAACTGTATGTACAGGGTGTTCCACGAAGGAGTCTCTGATTTCAAAATTAAATATCTCGAAAACGAAGATAGAAGTTTACAAAGAGTTCGAAATAGTTGGAAAATCTGATAACAGATGGTGATGTAAGCGGCGCAGTTCGTACAGAAGCAGCGTCCATAATACAACTCTTCCGTCGCACGCCGTTTTTTCAATCACATCACCATCTTTTCGAAATGCCCACCACCCGCAGCAGGGAGGTGGCTTAAACGAACAATAAGAGCTGCCATCACAATATGTAGTGTCTCGACGGAAATGGAGTCGGATGCCTCGCAGATCGCCGATTCAAGCTCGTCTACCCTCGTCCGATGGTTCAAATAGTGTCTTTCAATGTGTCCGACAAAAAATAGTCATAACGGGCGAATATGGGAGCCCATCCTGTAGTCCAACGCAATGGTTCTGCTGCCGAAGTATTTATCGCCGCGGTGGAAAGGCCGAGCGCTCTTGGGCTCCTTGCTGCCGAGCGTATAGTTGCTCCCCATCGGAGGTTCGAGTCCTCCCTCGGGCTTCAGTGTGTATGTGTGTGTGTGTTGTCCTTAGGTTAGTTTAAAGTTAGTTTAAGTAGTTTGTAACCTCAGAGATTGATAACCGCAGTAGTTAAGTATTCTTCAAGAAAGCGGAACACCTTTTCGCTGCAATGTGTTCTGGCTCCATCTTGCGTGAACCACTCGGTGGCTGGAGATCCTCCAATACTACCCGTGTGGCGACAAACTGTTACAAAATTACAATATAATGTTCATTAGTGATCGTTTCTCGCATGAAGAAAGGACCAATAATGACACTAAGTGTGGGAGAATACAGCGGTTTTGCTTCACACAAATGGGGATGTTCAGAGCCATAAAATGGCCAGTTTTGCTTATTCACGACTCCGTTCAGCTGGAAGTGTGCTTCATCTGTGAAAATCAAATCCTTCATTATCAACCATGGTGATAATTTGGTCCACAAAATCAGCCCTCTGCCGCACTGCTCGTGCAGGTATGGCTTGGGGCATCCGATTTCGAATGGGAACATGCGTGGACTCTGGCTCAGTATTTTGTGTGTGTTGCCACGCTTCATGCCAGCCATTGCTGCAATTCTTCGGTCGAATTTCATTGGATTTTGATAAATACTTCCAGAAACGATGACGACATTTGTAGGAGAAAGAACAGTTTGCAAGGGACCGAAATTCCCTGACCAATTATAGCGACGCTGCCTGTCGGCTGGATTTTGGCGATGAGTTTGCGAATTGTTTTCGCATCGGGTCCCTTTAATACGTCAAACCTTGTTTGAAAACTGCGCATTTTCGCCGTAGAACTGTGTGGTAACCAGTAGCAGTAAAACACTCCGTCAGATAAGAGACATGACTGCAACCTCCTCCTTCGGTACGCGAATCACCTTTCACGTTGCTGAGGTGGAACCAGAGTTATTAAATGGAGGGTGGAATTCATCGATCGATGCTGCGATGCACTGGTTGTAGGTACGCCATGATGTGGTTTCAGCACCATTTGTCAGCACCTATTCGAACTATTGGTATTTATTTAGCTTTCACAATACAAAGCCTGTTTCATTAATCCAACTATCGTCTTAGTTTTCGAGATATTTAATTTTGAAGTGAGGGACACGCGGTGTCAGAAGGGTGACCCTACGCTGAAAAGTATGAAAATCATTGTTATAGCGACACAACATAGCCTGATGATGGAATGCTTTTAGGTATATCGTGATCACCAATTGTAATACTTTCAAGTAAATACAGTACTATGAATATTTTCAGAGATTTTTGCTAAGGTGAATTTGAAGAGCCGTAAGATAATTGTGAAAACGGCTTTTAATCAAATTGCGTGGTTATGGTATATCGCCCTAAATTTGCAACTGTATAGGTGATTTCCTGTCTCAGAAGACACAGTTTGTAGCAATCGATGGTAAAGCATCGGCTAAAACAGAGGTGATATCGGGCATCCCACAGGGTAGTGTTATTGGTCCTCTGCTGTTCCTTATTTACATAAACGATTTGGGAAAAATCTAAGCAGCTCTCTTAGGTTGTTTGCAGATAATGCCGTCGTTTACCGTCTAGTAAAATCATCTGAAGATCAAAACCAACTGCAGAACGATCTGAGTAAGATATCACTATGGTGTAGAGATTAGCAATTGACTCTAAATAATGGAAGTGTGAAGTCGTCCACATGAGTAAGAAAAGAAAACCGTTAAACTTTATTTACAAGATAAATCAATCAAAAGTAAAGGTCATAAACTCCACAAAATAGCTAGGAATTACTATTACTTCAGACTTAAACTGGAAAAAACACGTAGATAATGTCGTGGGAAAAGCGGACCAGAGACTGCGTTTTATTGGCAGAACTCTTAAAAGATGCAAAAGAACTACTAAAGAAACTGCATACACTACGCTCCTCCGTTAATTTTTGGAGCACTGCTGCCCAGTGTGGGATCCTTATCAGGTGAGTTTGACGGAGGACATCGAAAGAGTCCAAAGAAGGGCAGCTCGTTTTGTATTGTCACGATACAGGGGAGACAGCGTCACGAAAATGATACAGGATCTGGGATGGGAATCATTGCAACAACGGTGCTTATCGCTGCGGCGTGGGCTACTTATGAAACCCCAATCGCCAACATTCTCCTCCGAATGCGAAAATATACTGTTGACTTCCACTTACATAGGTAGAAATGATTATCAGAATAAAATACGAGAAATCAGAGCTCGAACGTAGAGATTCAGGTGTTCTTCCTTCCCGCGCGCTATTCGAGAATGGAATGGGAAATAAATAGTACAACGGTGGTTCGATGAATCCTCTGCCAGGCACTTAAATGTGATTCGCAGAGCGCCGCGGTGGAGTACCCGAGCGGTCTAAGGCGCCTCGCTCTGATCGCGCGGTTGCTCGCCGTCGGAGGTTCGAGTTCTTCTTATGGCATGGATGTGTGTGTGTGTGTGTGTGTGTGTGTGTGTGTGTGTGTGTGTGTTGTCCTTAAGTTAGTTTACCTTGATTTAAGAAGTCTGTAAGCTACGGACTGATGACCACGCAGTTTGGTCCGATAGACTTACAAACAGTTGAACATTTGATTTGCAGAGTATCCCATGATACTCATGATGATAGATGTAGAAAGTGCATATTCAAACCGCCAGCTGTTTTATTTTTTCTTATACATCGACCGGCTTCTATCCTAAACCATCTTGACGGGATGTAACGTTGAACCACCCGATTAGATAAACGCATAAGCCATTTTCCTCTTATCAGCGCTTACAGACATTGTCGAAGCGGTAAAATTAACAAAATATGACATGAGTCTCTATCAGCTCATATCATCAGGTGCCAAAAGTAATCTTAGTATTTATACTGGTCAAATCCGGTCTACCTATAAGGAAAAATAAAACAGCTGACGGTTTAAACACGAGCTTCTTCAATTTTCAAAAGTTTGCAGTTGAAAAATTGTGTCGTTGGCGATTTTGCGTTTTACGGCACTTATTACAGAGTAGAAAATTTAGCTAAAATATGAAAATTGTTTTTAATTGTGAAAGGAAATTCATAGCTGTTTCCTTTCTCCAGAAAATACGTCGAGAGACACTGGACGTTGTCCTCGACAAGGTTGGAAGATACACCCCACGCGCGCTGCTCATTGCCGCCTGTTTTGTTGAGTGTGGAGCTGACCTCTATTTGCAAGATTCCAAATGAAAACCCGGAGTCAATAGATGGTAATGCTGATTATATGTTTTTCCAGTCTGTGCTCCCTAGTTTCAAAAAACTTTGTTACGGTTATATGAGAAGTCGGAAAATTAGTTACTGTTAATTCTGAATGAGCAATTGGACGAAGCTGAGGAGGATACACTAGGATTTCCCGCATCATTAGGTCTTCTTTCGTTTCTTCGAACACAGTGTCTACTCCCACGCAGACATCACTATCCAGTGCTATACCATCGTTGGTGACTAAACTCTTTCTTCACAATATTCTCGAAAGATGAATTGCAAAATGGGACAGTTGTAGAAATAGTAACACAGTTTTACTAATGTATAATGCAGTAGATTAGATCAGATTAGACTAGATTAATACTAGATCCATAGATCATATATACCACATTTCGTAATGATGTGGAACGTGTCAGTTTAGTAAATGTTGTATCACTTGACAATATTTTAAGGATTTTTTTCTTTACATTTTTTTTAAATTTTTTTTTTAAGTTTTATCTAAAAATTTATCTACATTGTAGAAGGAGTTGCCATTCATAAATTCCTTTAATTTCTTTTCAAATACTAGTTGGCTATCTATCAGACTTTTGATGCTACTTGGTAAGTGACCAAAGACTTTTGTGGCAGCATAATTCACCCTTTCTGAGCCAAAGTTAAATTTAGCCTTGAATAGTGAATATCATCCTTTCTCCTAGTGGTGTAGCTATGCACACTGCTATTACTTTTAAATTGGGTCGGATTGTTAATAACAAATTTCATGAGTGAATATATATATATATTGTGAAGCTTGATTTGTCATAGAAGCAATTGTAGTTGCTCCCAGAAGTGGACACTGTTTCGATATTTCCATGTCTGTCGTTTCACGCTAATTTTTTTAGTGTTCCTTGAGAGATTGTCTTTCATTGATTTCTACAGGTTTCATTTTAAAAATCAAATGTTTGTAAATATAAGGGACTTCACTACGTTGGGCAACAGTCCCTAGGCTTACAAACTACTTACACTAACTTAAAGTAACTTATACTAAGGACAACACAGACACCCACGCCTGAGGGAGGACTCGAAAGCCCGACGGCGAACGGCCGCGTGCACCGCAGCTAGGCGCCTTAGTGCGCACGGCTTTTCTGCCGCGGCTAGGTTTTATTCAGCTGATGTGTAACTCTGTGGCGGGTTACAACACAGTTCTCCGTCATGCCGGTTCCTCTGCTGACGGTATTTTCCAAGATAAGATTCGGCGGTCGCTAGTTGTGCCTATCCCGGAGGTGGTCTCGAAGAGAGTAAACTATTACGGAAATCGGTCTCTAGTAGATACAGATTGCAATACCTGTGTAAATCAACCTTATATTTGCCAACGCATGTACTTAAAGATATCCTCACTCATAGTTTGAAGTAGTAAACAGCTTATCCATTTAATACATGCCGTTTCTGTTAAGGTTTCATTCATATACATTTGTAACTTTCCAACAATAGCAAGATTTACTTTTACTTTTTTGTGCAATCATGCTACAACCCGTAATATACTATCCGTATCTTTCATCTGATCTTCCGAGTCATTCTGCATCACTGAAAGAAATAAAATGTCATCGATGAACGTCACTGAAGGATTGATTCCATAGGCGTAGCCAGGATATGATTTCGGGAGGGGTTTTCAATGAATGGACATTGTAAACGCGTACTTTTAATAGAACTGCAAACGGCAGTAATACTGTATATATTACATTTTATTCCAAAGGACTGCATACTAGGGAGTCAGGAGGGTATATAAACGAAATTAGTAAAATTATTACGAATCGACCTACTCTTCAAAATAGAAACAAGACAAATCATATCACTAAGATAGCAACATTCTGATCAAACACGGTTGGCAATCAGAAAGGCAGTGCGTGACGCTTTATCGCAAAAGCACTCAATCTTTGCGGTACTTGTAAGCTGTCAACAGCAAAAAATAGGCGTACAGATACTCTTTGACTAGACAGGAACCTTAAGTCGTTTCATAGGAGCATTGACTGACATTGTAATGTTTGACTGAAGTTATTATTACCAATAATAAAACTGCTCATTATTTCAGTAGTAATCACCATAGCTGTTGCTATATTTAACCCAGTGTAAGACGAAAAGGTCAATTCCTAGAAGCATACGTGTCTGAATTTCGCTACAGGACCATGATTTTTTTTTAATTAATTTTTTTTAACTCTGTGTGCACTTCATCGGCAGAAACATACCGATTACCATGAATGGCTCTCTTCAGGGATCCAAAATCCAAAAAACATATGGGAGTCGCATGGGGAGGAATCGGGACAGTACGGAACATCTACATCTACAGATACTCTGCAAATCACATTTAAGTGCCTGGCAGATGGTTTATTTACCACTTTCATAACTTTTCTCTACCGTTCCATTCTCTAATAGCGTGCGGGAAGAAAGAACACCAAAATCTTTCCGTTTTCGATCTGATTTCTCTTATTTTATTGGGATGGTCATGTCTCCCTAAGTAGGTGGGTGCTAGCAAAATATTTTCACATTAAGAAGTAAGAAAGGAAGCGGCGATTGAAATTTCGCAAACGGATCACGTTGCAATGAATAACGTCTTTCTTTTAATGATTTCAACCCCAATTCGTGCAAAATTTCCGTAACGCTTTCCCCCCGGTAACATGATAAAACAAAACGAGCTGCCCTTCTCTGAATCTTCTCAATATCTTCCGTCAGTCCCACCTGATGAGGGTCCCACAAGGGGCAACAGTACTCCAGGAGACGACGCACAAGTGTAATGTAGGCAGTCTCTTTGGTGGAGCTGGTGCATCTTCGAAGCGTTCTACCAATGAAACGTAATCTTTGGTTCGCCTTCCCCACAATATTTTCCAAGTGTTCTCTCCAGTCTAAGTTGTTCGTAATTGTAACTCCTAGGTATTTTGTAGAATTTACGACCTTAAGTTTGGACTGATTTATCGCGTAATTGAAGTTCAGTAGATTTCTCTTAGTGGTCATGTGTATTACTTCACACTTTTCTTTATTTAGTATCAATTGCCAATTTTCGCACCATGTAGAAATTTTATCTAAATCGCTTTGCAGTTGCTTTTGATCCTCTGTTGACTTCACTAACCGATGAATGACAGCATCATCCGCGAACAGTCTAAGGGAGCTACACAGTTTGTCTCCTAAATCGTTTATAAACACAAGGAAGAGTAGGGGACCTATAACGCTTTCCTGGGGAACGCCACATATCACTTCTGTTTCACTCGATGACTTACCGTCAATTACAACGAACTGTGTCCTTTCTGATAGGATATCTTGAATTCACTCGCACAATTGGGCAGATATTCCATAAGCACGAAATTTCATTAGAAGCCGCTTGTGGGGTACAGTGTCAAAAGCCTTCCGGAAATCCAGAAATATGGAATCAATTTGAGATCCCTTGTCGATGGCACTGATCACATCATGTGAATAAAGGGCAAGCTGTGTTTCGCAAGAGTGATACTTTCTGAATCCGTGTTGACTGTTGGTTAATAGGTCGTTCTCTTCGAGGTGGTTCATAATGTTCGAACAAAGTATATGTTCCAAACTCCTACTGCAAATCGACGTCAGTGAGATTGGCCTGTAATTTGGGGGATCACTCCTATTGCCTTTCTTGAATATTGGAGTAACTTGGGCAACTTTCCAGTCTTTGAATACGAATCCTTCGCTGAGTGAGAGGAATCAACTTGGTATACAATCTGGCCCGGAAGATTTGTTTTTGTTTAGTGACGTAAGTTGTTTTACTACCAGGAACATCTCCTTCTAAGTTTCGCATGCTGGCAGCTGTTCTTTGATTGAATTCTGGAGTGTTCACTTCGTCTTCCTTGGTGAACGAATTTCGGAAAGCTGTGTTTAGTAATTCTGCCTATTCCCAGTAGTTTCATCTTTAGACGAACATACGGGGTCATAAAAAAGAAATGTGTACACAGTGGAATATCACAGTCTAACATACAAGGTGCGTCCAGAAAGTAAGTTCCGTTTGGTAATAAAATGAAATTGTGCACAAATACAGAAGAAATTTTTATTGCACAAAATTCTACAACTCTTAAACTACTTTTCCACATAACTGCCGAAATTTTACAGGCATTTGTCATAGCGTGGCACCAGGTTTTGTATACCTTCTTCATAGAAATCTAGCCGGCCGCGGTGGCCGAGGGGACTGAGGCGCTCCAGTCACGGTCTGCACGGCCACTACGGTCGGGGGTTCGAATCCCCCCTCGGGCATGGATATTTCTGCCGTCGTTAGTATTAGTTAGTTCATAAGTAGTTTGTAAGTTTAGGGATTGATGACTCCGTAGTTAAGTCCCATAAACTATACAAACTTTTGAAAACTTTATTTTGATACAGAATAATGCCAGTGTTTGTTAGCTTCGTCAACAGTTCGGGAGGGGTTTGAGCCCCAGAAACCAACTCCCGGCTACGCCCACGATTGATTCTGTAATGGGAGAAATATGTAGCGAAGGTAGCTTATTTTCAGGATTAACGCAGGTGATCTTTCTTAAGTCACCGTACGATGCATGTTAGAGGGTAACCAAAAATGGTCAAATGTTTGTAGAACTTATGGGGCTTAACTACGGGGTCATCAGTCCCTAAGCTTACAAACTACTTATGAACTACTTAAGACTAAGCACGGCACAAATATCCATGACCGAGGGGGGATTCTAACCCCCGACCGCAGTGGCCGTGTAGACCATGACTGGAGCGCCTCAGTCCTCTCGGCCACCGCAGCCGGCAGAGGGTAACCAATTCAACACAATTTGACCAATTAATATGAAAGCGGACATGGGGATGCTGGATACAGAAGAGGAGAGGGAGGAAGTAGTGGAGAGACAGGGGAGTAAGAGACGAATGGTGTGGAAGAGATGGACAGAGGAAGAGGGGAGCGTGGAGATAGTGGGAGGGGGGGAGCAAGATTTTGTAATTCTCTGCTCAGTGGCATAAGAATGCTTTTCAGTAAATAAACGAGTGAGTTGCGAGAGACATGTCGAGTTTTTCCCATCCTTCCAATTTGTTTTCGATGTCACTTGTTTTGTTGAATTTCGAGTGGCCCGCGAAACGAGTGGCAACAGATAGCCTTTGTTATAGTGCACTAGCTGAAAACCCGGCGTTGCCCGGGTATTTACTTATTCGTATGCTCATCCTTACAGAGAAAGAGCTGAAGACATTGTAGCACGCATAGACCAAAGATATGGTCTGTGGCATCACGTTTCGCTGTATGTAACCTCCTTGTTATAGAGTCGCAAAAGTCATCGCTGGCCTTCAGTCCGAAGTTTTTCATAATTTGACGACTTTCAACCGCCATATCTTACACCCCCTTACAGCTATCGGCATGGAACTGCTATGGTGTACAACGGAAGACTTCGGACAACAATTACACACATACCATTCGTTTGCGTTCTGTAGTTTTCCTGCAGAGCGAAAAATTAACACACACACACACACACACACACACACACACACACACACGTAGAATTTTATTTACACCGATAACTTTCCATCCCAATATACTCCACCCTTTTATCATTAGCAATCCTCAATCGCCGGCCGCGGTGGCAGCGGTGGCCGACAGTCTGGCTCTAGCTGTCGCCGCGATCGGAAGTGTCCGCTGCCGCTCCGCTACGCCAGTGTTTACGCCAGCGCTACTTGTTTGTGTCTTTCGTTTACGGTTTTGTGTGATACTCTTCTGCCGTTTATTCGTTTTTGTGACTGATCGTCTCTGTCGTCGCCGATTTCATCGTCGTCGTACGGATTTTCGGTCTTGACCGAAGTCCTCCCGCAACTGCACAACATGTCTGCATCTCTCAGGAAGAATAATCTGGTATTTTCGTTTGAAAAGGAGACCCGGCGAGTTCAACCGACAGCCCTCGAGGTTCACGACTGGCTCTTTGAGGTAATCGGCATCGAAAATGATTCTGTTCATACCACCCAGCTTGATTCAGATAATTACTGTGTGTTTGTAAAGTTTTTGGACTCGGTATATGTAGATAACATATGTAGCAAGTTTGGCAAAAAAGTAGAATTTGTGCATAGAGACGGTACTAAAAGTCTGGTTTCAATAAGACGAGCCGATGCTGCATATCGGACTGTTCGTGTGTTAAACTTACCTATTGAAATTGACAATGATAAAATCAAGGATGCTCTGTCAAAATTTGGGGAGGTTAAGGAAATCATTAATGAAAGATGGGGCCCGCAATATAAGCTGCAGTGTTTTAATGGAATAAGGTCTGTCGAGATGGAAGTGAAAACCAACATTCCGTCTCATATTACTGTAGAGGGCTACAAGGTACATGTTATTTATACTGGACAAACGCCTACTTGCCATGTATGTAATGAATCGGGTCACTTTCGGCAAGACTGTCCCCGTCGTGTGTTTGTGCTAAAAAGTAACTTATCACAACGACGAAAACTGACCCTCAATGATCTATTACCAGCAGATAACACTGTGGAACCAGTAGTAGATCAGGCTAACACCGATATTCCTGATATCAATTCCACAGAGAAAAACGATTTTCCACCTCTGAAAGTCCGATCCGGTCCTGAATCTGTTCCTCCTGACTGTGAAGTACAAAATAAGAAGAGACCTCTGGAACAAAGCGATGACCTTTCTGATGAAGAATCATCTCGTAAGGCCCATGTATTCCGCAAACCGAGACCTTCGGGTGATGACGAAGCAGCAGAAGAAAGTAGCATGCAGGTCGATCCTGAAGTGTTAGTCGATAATGAGGAGCCCCGGGACGATACAGAAGAAATAGTGGTGGAGCCAGATATAATAATACCGCTCGATGCCGCCGCGCTGGAAGCGCAACTTCCGCCTCAGAGCGAGCAGCACGAGCTAGCCGGCCAAGTCAGCGGTAAACAAGAGCCTCCAAGCCAAGAGCCACAGCCGGCTGCGGCAGGAGGCGGGCAGGAAAAAGCGGCCACCGAACAACCAGCAACGTGCCCAAGCCAAGTGTTAACAACAACACCGACTAGCGGCGGTACAATAACTACCTCGGGAGCTCAAGACGTAACACGTCGTAAGAAAAAGCTGCTGCCGAACTCTCCCGTTCCACGCAACACAGGGAAAACAAAACCGGGGAAAAAAGACGTAAAGCCAAATATCAGCTATGAAGTAGTTCATGAAGCTGATCAAAACAGAGAAATCAGAGTCGCCCGGCCCCACATTAGTAATGATACGTGAAAATGTCGGTGTTTAGTACCACAGTTAAAAGACAGATAGATCACTTGTATTTTACTGCAAATGTATACCAAAGACTTTCTAGTGTCAACAGAATCATATTAGTTAACTACTGGTAATAGTAGACAACGGGATGCAAGCATACACCATTGCCTCTATAAATATTAATAAAATTACATCCGAATTAAAATTAGCCTTACTTAAAGAATTTTTATATGAATCCGGAACTGACATCGCGTTACTGCAAGAAGTCTGGACTACCGATCTAAAAGTTCCAGGATTTGTAGAAATTTTAAACGTATGTTCCATAACAAACATAGGAACAGCATTTTTAATACGTGAGGGAATACCAGTTAAAAACATCGAAAGACTGGAATCAGGAAGGGCAATATCTCTAGAAATTTTCGATGTCACCTTTATTAATGCTTATGCCCCGTCAGGAAACACACACAGATCAGAGAGAGCCACGTTTTTTAAAGAAGAAATTATTTATTTGTTACGGAAGAATCCCAGCAGCCTCGTTTTTGGTGGGGATTTCAATTGTGTCTTAAACCGCAAAGACCAAATCCCTAATTTTAACTACTCAGCTGAACTACAGCATTTAATAAAGGACCTAAAACTCAAAGATGCGTGGGAAGTCCTACATCCAACTGCTGTCGACTTTACATACGTAACAGGCACTTCAAAAAGTAGGATCGATCGGGTCTATGTATCCGTGAATTTCGAACACTCCATATTGAAGGTCGAAAGTATACCTGTATACTTTAGTGACCACAGTTCTGTTCTTGCCTGTGTAAATCTTCCCACGCAACCAACACGTCGTTTTAAAAACCAATGGACGTTAAACATCTCCCGGTTAAGTGAACTAGACATGGAAGAAGAAATCCTAGCAGCGTGGGAACTTTGTTTAAGATCAATAGAACGACATTCAACAGTGTTAGATTGGTGGACTACACGAGCAAAACCCAAACTGAGGAAGGTCTGCATGCAATTCAGTGCACGTAGACATAGGGAGTTAAAGCACACCATGGAATATTATTATACAATATTAAGAGAACTTTATGAACGGGCAAGTGAGTCATCTCCTCGCATTGAAGATATAAGAAAAATAAAAGCAAAATTACTATCCCTAAAAAAGAAGCAAATGGAGGGTTTAAAAATAAAATCAAAAGATAAATCTGTTTCTGAAAATGAAAGCACATCATTGTACCACCTAACACGACACGCTCGAAACAGGAGGACAAATTTTATCGAGGAAATACAAACAGAGAACGGTTTAAAACTCACAACGCAACAAGAGATCGTCAATGAGGTTTTCAGATACTATGCAGATTTATATTCTGAGAAAGAGATCCATGAAGAGACCCTCGATGAATTTACCAAAATTATTGGGCCGCGTGTGTCAAATGAGGAAAACGACGAGCTTCTCTCACCAGTTAGTAAAGACGATGTGTTTAAAATAATATGCAACTCGCCTTTAAAAAAGTCTCCTGGTCCAGATGGCCTGCCACTAGAATTTTACAAACGATTTTGGAATATTATCGGCGACAAGATGACACTCATCGCTAACGAAATTCTTGACGGCAAGACTGTTCCAGCAGAATTCAAGGAATGCAAAATTGTTCTAATACCAAAAACCACGGGAAAGAAAAACTTGAACAACTTCCGTCCTATTTCCTTACTAAACTCCGATTATAAAATCATCTGTAGAATCATAAATAGCAGACTGCTTCCCGTTGCCACGAAAGTCATAAGTCCACATCAGTCCTGTGTTGCAAACCGAACAATTTTTCAAACAATTTCCGAATACAGGGACATAATAGCCTTGACGGCTGTTACAAATATTAAGTGTGCACTTCTATTCCTTGATTTTTATAAAGCCTTTGACTGTGTCAACCATGGATACCTCCTTGAAACTATGAAGAAATTTGGTTTCCTTCCCCGCTACATAAACATGATTAGGAACATTGCATTGGGTATAAATGCAAAGATAGCAGTCAATGGACAACTCACCAAGCAACTGAAAATTATGCGAGGAGTCCCTCAAGGAAGTCCGCTTTCAATGAACCTATTCATCGTATCTATAGAACCATTTCTACAGCATGTTCACACCAGTCTTACAGGTATGACATTATCCGGACATAAAATGGTGATAAGAGCATATGCTGACGATGTGGGCGTAATAATAAGAAACAAAGAAGATTTGACTAAGTTGGAAAGGATTGTTAGGAATTACGGTCTGGCATCTGGCACAATTATAAATGCCAACAAAAGTAAGTTTTTAGATCTACGAGGCCTTGCTCACTTAAAGATACAATGGGCGAAACAAGTAACAACACACAAAGCTCTAGGCACGACCTTAACAACCTGCCCGATGAAAATGTGTGCAGAAAACTGGAGGGATGCTTTAATGAAAATCCGAGGATCTATCATTGGGAATTCACTTCGCAGCATGAATGAAATTCAAAGGACAATCTTCATAAACACCTGCATCTTCTCAAAAGCCTATTTCATAGCACAGGTTTTTCCGGCTCCAATAATGATAACCAGGAAGATCATGTCACTTGCCACAAATTTTTTATGGAAAGGAGAAATATTCAGGGTTGACACCAAAACTGTTGTGTTACAACCTAAAAATGGAGGTCTCGGTCTCATTGACATAAGAAATAAGGCTTCAGCTTTGTTTCTAAAAAGAACTTTTGATATTATTAGAAATCACCCAACTAGCATCACAAGTATGATATTCGCATGTGTGAAACCCCAAAGTCTGCAGCCACCTGTTGACATAAAAGAAATAAATCCACGATTGCGACATATTAGAATATTCTATGTAGACGCCAGTTACCTTAGTGATGTTATTATTAACTCTCAAAATGTGACTGCAAGAGACATTATACGCGAAAGAATGGAAAATGAGGGAACGAATAAATTAACAATGAAACATCCCAGTGTCAAATGGGAGGTTGTGTGGAAAAACATCAGTCTTCAGTGCCTATCAAGTGATGTAAAATCCGCCTGGTACAAGGTCGTGAATAACATTATCAGTACCAATGAAAGATTGTATGCCATTGGTATAAGTGCAACTCATCTCTGTTCTAAATGCAAACTAGCAGATACGCTACAACATAGATTTGCTTGTGGTGGCCACATCGAAAACTGGAAGTGGATCAAAAGCAGGATAGCACTTCTTTCAAGATCGTCTGCTGAATATATATCTCCTGACATAATTTACAGGCCCCAAACTCTGTACTACCCAGTAACAAAAAACAATGCAATTCACTGGCTACTTGGCAAATATGTCAGCTACGTGATTAACAACTTAGGCACTGACAACACAATAGAATTTAAGGCATACATGTTATGTGAATACAACACAATAAAAAATACAGTAATCACAAAAAGCAATACGCGAATATGTTGAAAGTTGTATTTGAAAGGACAGGTGTTGGTTAAATAACACAAGGAAAAATCCCTAAATTGGTCCCATCGGAGTAAAGAACCCTGCTGGGAATCTCAACAAAGGCTGTTTTCAACTCCATTCGAATTTATACGTGAAGGAATTAGATTGATATCACAGAAGTATTTTAAACTCTGTTAGAAAATTCACTATTATAATGCAGAGCACAGGTTGAAGGAACTCCTTATACTGTACGCCAACAAGCTAACCAGACAAAAGAGTAATTCACGAAAGAACTACCCAGCAACAAGAAAACTAGAATTGACAAAGGGATGCAAATGTTTTAACGTATACACTGATGAAGAAAGTATAAAGTGAACGATAATTTTAAAAACAAAAAGAAGAGACACGCTTTTTTTTGCATTACAGTTGTGAAGCTCGCCAAAGAAGGCATTGCTGGAGAGCGCAAGGACGGGCTAGAAGGGGAGATGGGAGGCCCGAAAAAAATGGAAAAAAAAGGGAGACTGAGGCGCTTCAGTCACGGTCTGCACGGCCACTACGGTCGGGGGTTCGAATCCCCCCTAGGGCATGGATATTTGTGCCGTCCTAGTTCGTAAGTAGTTCATAAGTAGTTTGTAAGTTTAGGAACTGATGACCCCGTAGTTAAGTCCCATAAGACTTACAACCATTTGAAAATTTTGAACAACCCTCAATCAACAATGCAACCAATAAAACCATTTTCAAAGAATAAATATAATTTTCAAAGAGTAATTATTGTTCCGCATTTCGCGTTACATTCTTCAAATTAATATCTCTCAGATCGCTATAAAACCGTGCCTAAACACCTTCCTCAGGTATAAATTAGTAACTGTACAAATACTTAAGTCTCTGCGTCTTGTGGTTCAGATGTGATAAGCGTACACCGAACAGACATTAGCTATAGCTATCCGATCGCCATTAAACCATGCCTAATGCCTTCCCCGTGTAGACACTAGTAACTGTAGAAATTTTCAGCTCTGTATGTCTTGTGGTTCAGACGTGATAAACGTACACCGAACAGACATTCACATTTATAGTTATGCGTGGATGTTTAGTTTTGGCATTTATTTTTTTAAAATAAACGTTTACTTTTGGTAACATTGAGGACGGAGCCTAGTTGGTTACAACATTGTTGATGCATAACAGGGTTTGTAAAGGACCGGAAGTTGCGGAAACGGATGGAGGTGGCAGAGTGGAAACAAAAGCGGGCAGCGGCGAGGTGCGAGGAGTGGGCGGGCGGGGCGGCCGTCCGTCAGGCGCGCGGCCACAAAGCCAGCACCTGCCGCCTGCCGCCTGCCGCGCGACTGACGCCTCCATTATGGCGGCGAGTGTCACGTTTCCGCGACGTTTGCATTAGGCCGTGAATGGGCCGCATTCCTGGCCGCGCTGAATGAAATAGTAGGGGCGGCCACCACTCTGACCGGCCACACCTGTCGCGCCCGCCCGCGGGGACGTGCCCTGGCCGAGGCCTCACCGCCGCTACCGACCTGCCGGCTGCCGCACGCACCGCACAGTCTACACTGCTTCCTCCACGAGCGAAAATGCTCCACCACACAGTCGCTCAAAATTGGGTCCGTATAAAACCATCGACTTTGTGGTAGAAATTGACTACTCCAAGTGCGTCTAAATCAACCGCCAACCACATGGCGACTGCGTCAATGACGTCAATTATACAGGGCCGGCCACAGGGATTTTGCCGCCCCGTGCAAAAATTTCAAGCGCCGCCCTCTCCCCCCCCCCACACACACACGCACACATTTTTCGACATTGTCAGCTTTATTCAAATATGACGTCTTATTTTCACATATTAAGCTCATGCATCTCTCTGTAAGGGATATGTCTTTAAGATCAAAGCAGCTTCAATATTACAGAGCCGGCCGCGGTGGCCGAGGGGACTGAGGCGCTCCAGTCACGGTCTACACTGCCACTGATGTCCCCGTAGTTAAGTCCCATAAGTTCTACAAACATTTGAACATTTGAATATTACAGAATACAATAAATGTCAGGGGGCCTGTCACATACAGTTTTCATTCACGGTGGTTCGATGAACCCTCTGCCAGACACTTATATGTGATTTGCAGAGTATCCCATGTAGATGTAGATATACAAGAGTTTTCAGGCCGTAGTAAACAGCAGCATTCTGTTCCTTTGTGTTTATGCTTATATCGTTCTTGTTTTCTTAAATTAGTGTTGATGAAACGGAACAGTGCCGTAGTCGAACGCAAGAGTACACTTCGCCTTTCTACCGATTCTCACAATCCACAGTGACGTCACGCGGAAGCGCCGGAATTGGATTAACCTTCTACGTAGTAACCTTGCACGTTTATTTTGCTTGTAGGGTGACGCATACCACTGTTGTCTGTATTAATGTCTATCAATCTGTAACAATTTGTATTTCCTAACTTATTTTCACATTTGTACATTTATGCAAGACACTTCCACTTTTCATTGTCCTGTTTAATTTAACCTATCGGAACTACATAAAAATTGAGGAATTTGCCGCGCCCAAAAATCTGCCGCCCTGGGCGAAGGCACGGTTCGCCCCTCCCTAGAGCCGGCCCTGCAATTATATGAAGATCGTACCGAGTGTGGGGTTCCAAACAAAGTGTGCTAAACTACGCGCATCCGCAAAAGCAAGGCACTTTGGTCGTGTCTGCTAACACACAAAGTTAACCCTTTCATTCCCAGCGTTGTTCATCAACAACAACGTATTAAAAGCTGATTTATACCGCATTTTGTGTAGCAGTGCTTAAAAATCAAATGTTTGTAAATCTTATGGAACAACTGCGGAATCATCAGACCCTAAACTTACAAACTACTTATGAACTACCTTACACTAAAGACGACACAAACATCCATGCCCGAGGGGGGATTCGAACCCTCTCCCCAGTACCTCGCCTCCTAATTTCCAAACTTCACAGAAGTTCTCCTACGAACATTGCAGCCTAAGGGATGTTTCCAGAATGAAACTTTCACTCTGCAGCGGAGTATGCGCTGGCAGATTAATTATGTGTTCAGTAACCGGGACTCGAACCTCGGTGGACGATAACACTCGTCCCCACAGAGCTGCAATGGTGCACAACATGTTTGAAACTGAGGGGACTGGACGAATGCTGTGGCCAACTTGTTCACCGGACTTAAACCCGATTGAGCATGTCTGGGATGCACTTGGCAGACGCATAGCAGCCAGACCTGCACCTCCCACACTGGATGCAGAGCTGCACATTGCACTCATAGGGTTGACTGGTAACTTCATACTGCGTTAACGGCAGTGCCGAGGTGGATACACCGGTTCCCACCAGATTACGGAAGTAGGAAGGAAGGGAGCTTAGGGTTTAACGTCCCATAGACAGCTTGGTCATTAGAGAAGGAGCTAACGCTCGAAGTTTTGGGTAAGGACGGGAAAGGAAATCGGCCGTGCCCTTTGAAAGGAACCATCCCTGCATTTGCCTTTAGTGATTTGGGGAAATCAAGGAAAACCTAAATCTGGATGGCCGGGGGTGGATATGAACCACAGCCCTCCCGAATACGAGTCCAGTGCATTACCAATGCGCCACCTCGCTCGGTATCACAGACGTGAAGCACCGTCGGGTGTGCGCAGTACTTGCATTGGTAAGCGTCCGGGTACGTCACGAGCTGTTGACAATTTTCCCTTCGCCTTACGGCAGAGGGAACATGGAGGGGTGGTGGTTGCAAAGTCCTTGATCACCAGTCATTGCACCAATATCCTGGATTAAATTCCATATCCCTCCACAGTGTCTCATGGAGTGAGGTTGATGGTGATCCGTCTGTGGGAGGGGGAAGTTTCTTTCGGCGCCCTCTTGGTGGTTGTCATGAAGAGTAGGCTATGTGCCGGCCGTGGTGGCCGCGGGGACTAAGGCGCTTCAGACACGGTCTGCACGGCACTTCGGTCGGGGGTTCGAATCCCCCCTCGGGCATGGATATTTGTGCCGTCCTAGTTCGTAAGTAGTTGATAAGTAACTTGTAAATTTAGGGACTGATGACCCCGTAGTTAAGTCCCATAAGTTGTACAAACATTTGAACATTTGAAGTAGGCTATGTGTTATCACCGGATTGCACCCTCTGCCTTCTCCCATCAGCACTAACACGACACTACACTACACTACACTACACTACACATGCACTCATTACAGTTACCTAGCGCCTCGGTTGCACAGTGGTAGACTACAAATCCAAAGGTCGCGGGTTTGATCCCCGCCAGGTCCTAGGATTTTTATCTGTCACTCTCCACTTCTTTCACCTCTGGCAGTGTTGCTGATGTGAAAAATACCGAGTAGCACCGTGGTTCGGAACCCACGTTAAACTGTAGGTCCCCCTAAGTCAGTTCGAAGGTCGGAGGAAGGCAACGGCATACCACCTCCAAACAGGACCATGCCTAGTAAAGCACTGTGGTGTTCAAACCAATCTTCGGATTGTTGACTGCTTTACCTTTACCTTATACTTTATGTTACGGACAGGACACAGTTCTCATACTTCGCGAAAGAAAGGTGAAGGATAGGGGCAACCTTTCCAATTAGGCGGCTGAACCTGCACTTCGGAGTCTGCCAGCCATTCATGCCATACGACTTTACTTCATGTCCATGCAGGTCTTCAACTATGCTGGCTGTCCGAGGTGATCACACAACATATTAGAGGGAAACGAAAGTGACTTTTTCACTATCATGGTAGCCACATGGTGCCTCGCTCTAAGTAAACGCCATGTAAAGAGTTTAAACAGCAAAATAGCGCACTGTATCACACATAAACTTCAGTTGTAACCCATATCTCTATAAACTACGTCACCATTTCTGTATTGTGCATGATATGTCAACTGATTCCCTAATTGTTTTGATCAGTGTGGTTAATGTACTGAGTATTAGGAGAGTACTATTGGAAGGATAACGCGTGGGCGTCGTGGCCAGGGGCTACTACCTGAAGAGGGAAAATGGGAAAAATACTCTTAACGTGACGGTAACAACGTCAGCAGTTGGGTGCAGTGAGGTGGAGTGTAACATAGCGGTGTGGAGGCGAGGCGAGGCTGCCGGCTGCAGGAGAGGCACGCCGCGCCGCGCCGGAGGGAGAGCGCGCTATTAGAGCGCGCGCGCCAACGAGCTGAGTGTTGACTGACGCCCGCTGCCGCCACAAAGCCGCTGCCGCCTGGGCTGCCTGCACCTCGCACATTCCACTCAGCGCCTTGGGTGCCCTCCAAATCACGGTCTAAACTTCAAACATCCAATTACTACACCTTCTACAAAGGGCATTGAAACTGTCTTGCCCAGACGTTCTTTGCATTGGGAGAATGACATTTTTTGTGAACATACTTGGAACTTTCAGCTATACGTTGAGCCTACTCATTGTAGCTTCCATCAGCTGTGACTCATCTGGCCCGACGTTCTTTCCACGATGTATTCGGCCGCGGTGGCCGAGGGGACTGAGGCGCTCCAGTCACGGTCTGCACGGCCACTACGGTCGGGGGTTCGAATCCCCCCTCGGGCATGGATATTTGTGCCGTCCTTAGTCTTAGCTAGTTCATAAGTAGTTTGTAAGCTTACGGTCTGATGACCCCATAGTTAAGTCTCATAAGTTCTACAAACATTTGTACATTTTTGAACACTATGTAAATACACTTTGGTAAAATTCTAGGGATGGACTTTTCCACCATCGCTTGATACAGGAAATAAGGACGTGTATCAAATGTTTTACCGCGCAGGCGGGCCGTCAGACGGCCAAAGGGGTAAAAATCGGGCCGACCGCGGTGGCCGAGGAGACTGAGGCGCTTTAGTCACGGTCTGCACGGCCACTACGGTCGGGGGTTCGAATCCCCCCTCGGGCATGGATATTTGTGCCGTCTTTAGTATAAGGTAGTTCATAAGTACTTTGTAAGTTTAGGGACTGATGACGCCGTAGTTAAGTCCCGTAAGCTTAGCAAACATTTGATTTGGTAAAAATCGGACGGAGCCAAGTCCGGACTATAGGGAGGATGAGTAACAATTTTCCAAACCATTTTCACGATTCTTTACTGTGTCATAACAGCTGTATAGGGTATGGCATTGCCATCGTGTAGTCTGATGAGCTGACCCTGAAGCTGTGGTCTGTGATCTCGATGGCACGTCGCAGCTTGTCCAATGACAAACAGTAACGGTCCCAGTTAGGGTGGGGGCAGAGACTCCATTTATTGGACCGGAACCTGCCCTGACAATCACCAAGGCAATGATCTAATTGGAGATACGTAACTGGCTCAGAAGACAGCACGTAGAATAATGGACAAAGTCTATCAACAAAAACATGGCAAGGTAATGATGCCAAAGCCATGTTTTAAAAGAAGCTCTGCAATCCTGGGCCTGAACAGGAGAGAGATTAGACTCATGGTTGGATTGCTGACACGCCATGGGAATTTCATAAAACCCTTACATACAAAGGGAATAACAGAAGGGGACCCTAAATGTAGGATCTGTGATGACGGTGCATCACATCTAATCTTAGAATGCATTGCATTAGATAGTAAAAGGCACAGAACATTTGGGACAACCAGGCCGGAAGAAATTGTGTCTAATAAAGAACTGGTAAAGGGACTCCTAGCACTGTTCAAGGGCATTGGTTGGCTTTACTAGATATACAGGGAGCGATACCGCACAATAAACTTAGTTTCGGTGCGGGCAGTGGCGAGTTGGACCAAGACTGTTTTGGCTTCCCTGAGAAAATCAAATCAAATCAAATCAACGGTCCCAGTTAATGATGGTGCCAGGTTCCAAAAACACAATGAAAATGACACCACGTCGATCACAGAAACAGACCATCACCTTTCTCCCTGCCGTCTAAACACTGTTTCCACTCTTCAGTAAAGGTCTGCATGAGACCCCCGCACACATTTTTCCTCGTTGTTTTCATTTCTCTTGTCAATAATCTAGGCACCCAACGTGTACACATTTCTCTGTGCCCTTGTTACTGCACTAGTGATACCACACCACACAAAGACAAACGAGTCATATTAGTAAGTTGTCGTGTCGTCAGGCGTCTATGATTTTGGATGATTTGATCAATGGTGTCCTTATTCACATCACTCATTGCAATCGATGGTCTACCGCATTGTGGATTGTCTACCAGAGACAAATTACCATATTTAAACTCCCTTGCAACCACCGCTGGATACTGCTGTGCGCCACTGAGTCCTCCCCGTAACAGGGACTACTTCCTCTCTGTACACGTGGCAGACTCATCGCCGTTCTTGAAGAGAAAGTCCTTTACCGACCGTTGCGCAATCTGACATCTACTTCACGGTCCATTACGTCTCACCTGTAAATAAAAGAAAATTTATATAACAATTTATAATGAAATTTTACAAGTATGTTCACGAAAAATGTCTTCTCCTCCTGCAAATAAATAAATAAATAAAATAAAATAATTGGAGACGATTGTGCAAAACTTTTTGAACACCCTTTGTATAAGTATTACTACTGCCTGTAGTCTAAATTCGCAAACTATGTTTACAAAGTAATGAAACTCAATTTTTACAGTAATTCGAGATTGCGGCACTAAGCCCTTATGAGGCCAACTGATTAGCTACTTGATTAAGAAGTAGCGGCTCCGGTCTGGAAAACCGACGCAACGGCAGGGAGTGCGGGGCACTGACCACGTCCCCTCCATACCTTCGGGTGGAGGATGACACGGCGGTCGGTCGGTACACGTTGACCCTTGAGGCCTGTGTGGGACGCAGTTTAGTTTTTTAGTTTAGAAATTGGACTGTACTCATATGTAGATACTTTCTTCCTACCAATACCCTGCATTGCAGTATAATAAGGGACTTATGAAGACGTCACTGTTCAATATGAAGAAATTAAAAATAAGGGACTTACTTTAATCTCTTGTAAGTATTCTTTCAGAATAATACGCGAAATAGCGACGTCAAGAAATAACGTTATTCCTTCACCGCCAAATTTCATTTCCACTGCTGACCTCTTAGTTCCACGCATGGCTGTCGTACTAGACTTATACATTTCGCTGCGTACCTTCCTCCAACACCCCCATTAGGTATGACAACATCCACTACCTTAACATTAACGGCTCTGTACACACATGATCTTTCGTTTGCGCACATCTATGGCAAAGCTCCTTTCGAATTATATAATTTTCATTTGCCTCGTTGTATGATTAAAATGAAGAAAATTGAACTTCTACTTTCTGTTCATATAGCTACATAACGCCAAAAAATAATGCTACTTCGCTACTGCGATATTTTGATTTTCACTGCTGATGGCTGTCGAGATATTAGCCATTAGTTTTTAAGCAGTTATATTATTTACTCCAACTCGCGAAAGAAGGTGGAGTTCACGAACCGTATTTACACAGGGTTTTTAGTATTCCACCAATGCAGAGGATTCACCCGGTTCGCCACTAAATGTTTCCCAGCCAACCTTCTGGCCGCAAAGGAACTTGGGACGGAGTTACGACCAATTAGGTAAATTCGGTTCTGCAGCGTACTACCTCTAGCTCGATTGCTATCAGTCTCTGAAAACGATAACATAAACACAAATGATTTTCTTGCTGTCAGTTACAGTGCGCACGTAGAAGTCGAAGAAAATTATCTTCCTACTTGTAATAAACTCGGATGTAATGGTATACTAATATCTGAGAGGCCTTGAAAGAAATTTATATATTACTTCGTCTTAAGGGTACGACCGAAAGAGTAACCACCTGGTTTTAAGAAGTGCGAAAGGAAAACGCGTAGTAAATAATCAAGAAATCTAGTTTTATTTACTGTGTCCTCTTTGCAACAGCTACAGATACTCGTAACAACATTCTTCTCTCAACGTTTAAAATTGTGTCAAAGTTCACAATCAGGAAAATAGAGGTCTTCATGGCATGCTGATAGTACAACTAGCGATATTTGGCTTACAATTTATGTTATCTAACGACGAACCGATGGCGGCATCTTGACAGATATATCTCGCTCGTACGTAAACAACTAACAAAATGAAATAATACAAGAATGTTTCATAATCCCTTTCACCCGGCTTAACTGTTCAGAGCGATTACCGTTGACTGCCTGGGAACAAATCTAGAAAAGTATTGGGCCCTCTTCACCTAGCATCAAAGGTCAGAATAACATAAGAAATGTTCCGAAAAGATACCAAACTGTAGGCTCATCTAACTACACGTGTTTGTGTAGTGGCATCATATCATCATAACTGTCCCGACAGACTTTACAGAATATGTTTGTATTGCTACAAATTGTTGTAAAGCAGCACAGAAACTCCTGTATTTTTTTTTATTTTTTTATCTTGCACAGCACTAACGCTGATGTACAGTGTGAGTGAAGTTTTGGCGGAAACAGCAATCGATCGAGATTTATTATCTTGAAATATTTTAAATTTTAAATTTACCTATGAAGTTGTGATCACGGGAAAACAGATATTAAACGACCTTATAATGCTGATCAGCGGACCAGTCAGTAGAAGAATTCGTTCTATTTTAATACAAGATTTGAAAAATTTAGGCCACGAAGAAACGTTGTAGAAAGTCGAGAAAAAGATGATCGCAACATGACGCTTCAAGGCGTAGAATAAATAGTCGTGCTTGTTAATAGCTCGCGTAGAGTTACTTACAAGACGACTACCTTTTTTATGAAAATTCATCGAAAGATGGCTTAGGATCAGCAACTGTTATTAAAATAGGTTTTATTTACAATTGTAATAAACATTTCTGGAGAAACAGCAATCGTTAATGAAATTATATTTTTAAAAACACAATCTCGATCTCGATTTACATTCTTCTCCGTCACAGTTGAACAATTCTTTATAAGTTGTAACTAGTTTCGCAACATTGCGTCAATTTTCAAACTTTTAGCCTGGACTTCAACTAAAAGAAACCCAACTGAATAATAACTTATATAATTTTATCTGCAAAAATTTTAAAGTTCTATAAAATTTAGCACAGGCTAGAAGTTTGAAGATGGACGCAATGTTCGAAACTAGTCACAACTTATAAAGAAATGTGTAACTATGTCGGAGAAGAATATAAATCAAAGGATTTTTTTTTATTTTATTTTATTTTTATTTTATTTTTTCAGTTGTATGTCTTCCAAGGTAAGGAATTTCGTGAACAACAGACAACTTTTTTTTTTCTACGCAAGAGAGAAGTATGGAAACGACTGTCTCTTTTGAAACAAAGTATACTGCCATTACACATTCAATTGAATGACCTTTCATATACGGTTGTATTTCTTCCTTCCTTCAATTTCTTCTTAGAAAAAACCATTTTTCTTGACTTTCAAACTCCTTTCTACAAAATGTGTAAAATTGATTATCTATTCTAGTGGCCGAATAGGATACAGTTAAAAATTCATTCTGCTTTTCTCAGTCTGGATTACTAAGATTAGGTTTTCGTTTTTGCAAATAATCTCAGACATTCTCCTCAAGCATTCACCGTCATCTGATAAGAGTAAACAAATTTTCAGTTGATTTCGCACTGTTATCGTAAAACAGTTTCTGAAAATAGCAGATACATGATAAACGAAATATTAAGAATATTAGCTTCAAGGGCTATTGTGAAACAGATCGATGAAAGGAAAGGGAGAGACGGGTAAAATGCAACTACACGACTACGCAATGACTGTCAAAGTTTTGCATCTTAAAGTAAGTAAAGGGGATGTACATTATGTGATGCGATCCCCAGATGGATTTTAAGAGGTCACCCAATATGAGAACAGACACCTTTCGTAGCCCACCGCAATGGTAACAGACGCTACTGATTTCTGCAGTCGCCATCAACATCTAGCTAAGCACTGACCACACTGCAGACCATTGCACGTAATACGCTGAAATCTCTTTGTGATTGTGGTTCAAATGTTCAAATGTTGGTTAATTTGATGAGACTTAACTGCGAGGTTTTCAGCCCCTAAACTTACAAACTACTTATGAACTACCTTCTACTAAAGACAGCACAAACATCCATGCCCGAGGGGAAATTCGAACCCCCGACGGGAACAACCTCGCGCATCGTTGCATAGCGACTCAATACGCTCCAACGCGGCATTATTAAGGTCACTGGTGGGAAAATGTGCTCATCACATACGTAACTTCATTGCCCAGCTACAATCTGCAATTGGACTGTTATGTTTTATTAGTCATTTTTATGTGTTGTCTTTATTTATAAAGGTTCCTCTTTCTCTTATTGGCAAAAACTTTGACAAAGAGATTTCAGCTTCGTTCAAACATGTCATGACATCCACATTTTTTTCCAATAAGGAGAACTTTGAACAGACTCACGGTGTTGCCATGAGTACCGCCTTGTCGCCTTTACTGGTCAATATGTTCATGGAGGACTTCCGGGAACCCACTACGGTAGGGGGTTCGAATCCCCCCTCGGGCATGGATATTTGTGCCGTCCTTAGTATAAAGTAGTTGATAAGTAGTTTGTAAGTTTAGGGACTGATGACCCCGTAGTTAAGTCCCATACGCTTAACAAACATTTGAACATTTTTGAACTTCCAGGAACATGTGCCGGAAACTGCCAGATTGAAGCCCATAGTATTTTGGATGTATGTAGATGACACGGTTTTTGTGTGGCCGCATGGCGAAGACAAGTTACAAGAATTTTCAAACCACCTTATTTCCATCCACAAGCAAATCAATTTTACAATGGAAATCCGAATAGAGGGATGCCTTCCATTTCTGGTTGTATTGGTACGACACAAAGACAATGACACTTTAGGACATTCAGTGTACAGGAAACCTACGCACACGGATTTGCTGCCATTATCCTTCCCATACGATAAGAGTTCTAAAAAAAACGATTTACAGAGCACACGTCATTGCTTATGAGAGCAGTCTATAGGACGAAGTGTTTTTGAAGCAAAACTTCTCCATAGCAAACACATAAGGCACTACAAACTAAAACAACAGTACGCCTAAACAATACAGAGGATGATGCAGAAAGTTTCATATCAATTGTTTCTCTGCCATATGTGGAAAGCCTGTAGTTGAAAATCGGACGGATCGTGAACAAACACAAAGGTCATTTTTCACCCCTCCACGAAATACAATAGCAATTTTGTATACCATCACAGATGATTTGGTACTACGGAAGTCTGGGGTTTATAAGATCCCCTGTGAGTGTGGTACCAAAGGCCACATGACGAGTACAATCCAAGAAAGATGCTCGGAATACCAAATGTATACTCCGCTCTTACAATCTAATGAACCGACGTTGGCAGACTACTGTACTGATGCTCAAAAACGGCAATACATTTCAGCCTAGAATTTTTTTTTTCTGGGACTCAATGGTGAAAGAAGCAATTGAAATTCGCTTGCGGACGAATTTAAATAACAGAGACAGCGGCTTCTGCTTAGATAAATATTGGAATCCGGCACTTCCTTTAATAAATCTACAAAGACGTCGCCTCAGCACAACTCATAACACATCGATGCCTCCGCAACAATGGACTATGCAGCCGTAGACGTAATTCATACATATGTATACCTTCGACCACAGATATTGGTAGACTAGGCATCACATAATTTTCATGGCACCAATATCCCTACAGTGATCCCACATGACTATTCGCAAAACAGGGGTTATGTATAGCTGTGCTTATGATAATACAAAGCTTATTGGGGAGGGGAGTGACATCACATTTAGCGTGTAAGTGTAATTACTTTAAAACATTGGCAATTCTTGAAAACTGCTAAGCTATTTTTTACATCCGGCTAATGTTTGTCAATAGTCATGTGGTTCTACATTACTACCACGTCATGGGTATAGCCGCTCTACTAATTGCCTGGGCTACTAGTATCTATGGTGGAAGATGTGTACGTCGTTGCCACCGAGTAACTACTTTGGCGCCTGTTTATCTCTGACCGCTTGTGCAGTAGCGCGCTCAGTGCGTTTATAAGGACGAAGAGCGTGTTAAAGCGTCAGTCTACGACTCTCTCTGAAGATGGCTGGACCTTACACAGGCGAAATATTAAAAGTAAACTTTATGCAGCTGCACAACCGAAATTTATTTCAATGTTATTTTGAAAGCATGTAAAATTATGTTGTGACTTTTCATGCAGTGATGGAATAAGACACAAAATAGTAAATTGCGTCCCGCACGAGTCAAATTGAATCGACGTTTACAGGTGTTACTACTTAACATTTCATCTGTAATGGTGTATATTCATCCCAGCGTGTCGTGCATCTGCCTCTACTGAGCCGCAATTTTTTTAATTATTTTATTTCAAAACTTAGCTGTAGCAGAACTGCACGTATAGAAAACTCGCATTGTTACATTCTGAAGTTTCATGACAATTTAGTAGATCTTCAGACAGATGTGAACTGTATTAATTTGTTCATATGTAACGCATTTCTTGCCTTGTCTCATTCGCAGTTCATTTGTTGTGGTTATGAAATGCAAAAAGAAGCAATCTTTGTCTCATTTCACCGACGTGAGATAAGGAGAGGGGCGTGAAATCCTGTAATATCTTTCTTGATTAATGTTATGAGCAGCACTAAAGTATCGCAGTTATATTATCATTGCCAAAGTAGAAGAAAAATAAAGCAGATATTGTTTTATTAGAGCATTCGATAAGCTCTTTGTCTCAAGGTGACAGGCAGTTGCTTGATTTTGTGCTGTCTCATATCTGATAGCCTCTTATGCAAGTGGAATTTCAAACTGTCGACCGATATGTTATTGCACACATCAGGATTTTATCAAAGCGTCACATATAGTTATGAAACTTCCGTTGCGTCATCATGGCACAGCAGATTAAAGAAAAAAATTATTAAAAAAAATTTTAAACGACACAAGAAAGTCGCTTCCACTGGCTAGTCTATTGAAATCTTTCCACGATTAGCATTCTTTCAGGCATCCTATGCAGCGTATCATGTAGCAACAGGGGATGAGTATTCATAAGGATTCTGGAGTAACTGTGGAATATCATCATCATTTGGTTGTCTGCCGTACGGCAGGTTTAGACTGCATAGCCCTCCATGCTTCTCTGTTTTTTGCGACCATCTTCGTTCTTTGGTACCCTCCTAGTAGCTTGCTGACGTCATCCATCATCTGGTACCTTCTTCTTCCTCTTCCTCTCTTTCCCGGAACGCAACCTTCAATTGCCTCTACCAGAAGGCAATCTCGTCCTCAAATGTGGCCTAACCAGTTTAGTTTCCTATTCTTTATCGTCAGCAACATCCTCCGTTCCTCTCCAACTCTGTTCAGTGCTTCTTCATTTCTGACTTTATCGACCCAGCTGATGTCCTCCATCCTACGCCATATTCACATTTCACAAGCTTCAATTTTCTTCTAATCTTGCTTTCTCAATGTCCACGTTTCTGCTCAATATAACGCCACCCTCCATATTAGACACTAAACCAGTCTCTTTCTTAAATATTTGTTTAAACCACTGGTTAGGAGTCTTCTTTGTTTCTGGAACGCTTCTTTCGCCAGAGCCATTCTCACTTTTATGTCTTGTTGGCAATTCATACCTTCCTTCATCCAACTTCCCAAATACTTGAATGTTGTCACCTGTTCTATGGCTTCTGACTCCAACTTGATTTTCCCTTTTCTTTTCTTTAAACCTATGTCCATGCTTTTCGTTTTCTTTTTATTAATTTTCATGACATATGCTGTACTGGCTTCACTCAGATCATTTAGCATTTGAGTCAGTGAATCTTTATTTTCTGCAAGGATGACCATGTCGTCTGCAAATCTTACACAATCAATTTTCCTCCCACCTATCCTTACGCCTCTTGTCCCATTAAAACAGCTTTCCAGTACTTCTTCCAGATAAATGAAAATAAAATTGGAGAGAGACAACACCCTTGTCTGTGGAATAGCCCAGAGTAATTACAGCCGTAACATCACATCGGCAACAAGGTCATTATAGACGAAACACAAGCTCGTATTGCCGAAGGCTGTGGATCAATATGTGCCCTGTCCTATGCCTTTTTCTTTTCTCTTAACTGATTCAGGAGCACCATGTGAAAACTTCAATCTGGATTGTCCCACAACCATTCGAACGGTCGTCCTCCTGAATATGAAAACAGTATCTCACTACTCCACCATGGATGTAACTCGAATAAATGTAACAGAATGGTAGCATGAATTAGTTGAGAAACAATCAACAGTTATTTGTGCAGAACGTATTGTTAACCTTATTAAAAAAAGAAAAAAATCCACGTTCTGCAAAACTTATTTACTGAGTCACTAACCGGCTTTGCCTTCTTATTCCATTATCAGCTTGTTACCTTATGATGACCTAAGAAGCCGAAAGCCAGTTAGTGATTCAATAAATAGTTTTTGCAGAACATTAGGAATTTTTCCTTTATGATATCATCATGTTGGGTCAAGCACTGACGGATAGTCCAATTAATCGTATACTTTAACAATTCATTTTTTTTTTCATTTCCTCACATGTTTCACTTATAAATAATTCTTTTATTTATTGAGAGAAGTAGTGACGCCTATTACAATTTTTCGAAAATGTGGTATATGCTCCTTGATCTGCGTGGCCGAAGAAGTATATTCTGCTGTACTCAACTTAAGACAAATGAATTTTATCAGCTTATCACTTCGGTCAAAGGGTGTAGAACGGTAATCCCATCCAGAAGTGCAGGAGTGCAGGAAGCCTCGGTTGCAGGTGTCCACGAAGCGACAGTCTGCTGCTGGCTGCGACGCCTTCAGCAGACGGCTCACTGGATGGCTTCTTCCACTAGCGGACGTTTCCTCCAGGGCTACAAACTCGCGGCACGTGCATTCTCTGCTCTTTTATAATGCGTTTTCTTCACAGGAGCCATTACGCTAAAGGTTCTACAACTAGTAGCTTCCCTCTAGCCGCCAGACCTCCACGAAGGGCTTGAATTTCTCTTTCATTTAATAAGTAAAACTACATTTTAAATGATTTGTGAAATTTGATATAATGTATCTTGTATTATAAACATGAAAACTGATCTTCTCCAGGATCAGCTTCTACCAGCTTTTCCAAAATGTCTGTAAATCTATCGGACTCATCTGCGTGGTTATTAGTTCGTAGCTTACATACTACTTAAACTAAGGTAAACTAATATTCACAGAATATATGACATCAACTGCTATTGGGCAAAGCTGAAAATGTGTACCCAGGCGGGATTCGTACCCGGGTCTCCTGCTTTCTAGGCAGTTGCGTTGACCCCTACACCACTGGGAACACAGTGGTCACCGCACCTGCAAGGACTACCTAAGCACGCCTCCCGTCAGATACAAATTCGCAGCTTCGCCCTGCCCACAGTACTCAAACTCGTAGTTATGAAACTAATTCCCGTAAGAGTAAGGGCTTCAAACTTGCCCACCCCTCCCCACTAACGATAGGATCATTGCCCGTCACCGGCATATTATATATATATACATGTGGCGTCTGTTCCGAAAGAACAGCCGTCACTTCTGATCCTGCAGTTGTTATTACTTATAATATGCCGGTGACGGGCAATGATCCTATCGTTAGTGGGGAGGGTGGGCAAGTTTGAAGCCCTTACTCTTACGGGAATTAGTTTCATAACTACGAGTTTGAGTACTGTGGGCAGGGCGAAGCTGGAATTTGTATCTGACGGGAGACGTGCTTAGGTAGTCCTTGTAGGTGCGGTGACCACTGTGTCCCCAGTGGTGTAGGGGTCAGCGCAAATGCCTAGAAAGCAGGAGACCCGGGTATGAATCCCGGCTGGGTACACATTTTCAGCTTTGCCCAATAGCAGTTGATGTCATATATTCTGTGAATATTAAATAAAAACAACTGCAGAATCAGAAGTGACGGCTGTTCTTTCGGAACAGACGCCACATGTATATATAAGGTAAACTAGCCTAAGGACTACACAAAAACCACGGCGCCCCAGTACGCACGGCTAATCCACCGCGACCAGCTTTTCCATTCTTTTGTAAATAATTCGTGTTAAAATTCTGCAATCATGACTTATTAAACTGATGATTCTGTAATTTTCTAACCTGTCTGCGCCTGCTTTCTTTGGAATGGGAAATGTTACGTTTTTCTTACAGTCTGAGAGTATTCGCTGTCTCATACATCTTACACACCAGGTGAAATAGTTTCGTCATGCCTGACTCTCCTAGAGACTTCAGTAGATTGTCACTACTCCTTATTCCGACTTAGGTCTTTCAGGGCTCTGTCAAATTCATCTCTCAGCATATGATCTCCTATTTCATCTCCATCTACTTCCTCTTTCCTTCTTAAAATATTGTCTCTAATTTAATTTCCTTTATAAAGGCCCTCTCATACTCTTGGTATTCATAGATATGTGTTTCTTGTCTCCAAATGTATCTTTTATTTTCCCCGTAATTACACATTCTTCTACAGACCTCTAGCCATTCCTGGTTAGCACGTCCCGTCACTCTCGTTTCTTAGTCCATGTACTCCATTTTAGCTGTAATTTGCCTGCTTCATTATACGAATCTAACGGCGTGTCACAAGTCCCATCTGTCACGGAACATTCACACGTCCAGTGTAATACACCGTGACGGCTTTCACAGCTGCCGCATTGTACACGGCCGGCGGTAGGGTGGAGTATTGGCTGAATCACCGGATTTATTGGCAGGCGCGTCTAATATCCGGGCTGTAATTGCAGCAGTATCACTGGCGGCGGGGGCGGCAGTCGCGGGGCCGAGCGGTGGTAGCCGCGTGGTAGCCGACCGTGAGCGCAGGCGCCGCACTTGCAGGCGATAGCCGGCCGCCCCGGCAAAAACTCAACACTCTTCACTACAGCTCTCTTTAGAAGCTCTGTTTACAAACATCAACTGCCGCTGCTACCGTACATCTTTCGTTCCCTTCTCGGAGACAAGAAATGATTTTGAAACACAGAGACGGTCGCGGTGGCCGAGGGAACTGCGGCGCGCCAGTCACGGTCTGCACGGCCGGTACGGTCGGGGGTTCGAATCCCCCCTCGGGCATGGATATTTGTGGCGTCCATAGTGTTAGCTAGTTCATAAGTAGTTTGTAAGTTTAGGGACTGATGACCCCGTAGTTAAGTCCAATGAGCTATACGAACATTTGAACATTTGAAACACACAAACGAATACGCACACAACATTTTTACTCATACGAAAACTGACGGGTCACATATGTTACACTCTGAATCGTGTAAATATCTAAGCAGCAGGAGGGTACCAGTAAAAAGAAAAGAAGTGAAGGGGTTCGACGAAAATACGGAAACACCGCAAGAAACACATGCTTGAACATAAATGCAGATGTAAATCTAGTACACAGATGGCGCTGTTTGACTGGCTGTGTGGGATTGCCGAGGCAGACTCCCCATCGAACCCCTCTCACAAGGAAAGTACTTGGGCTCTTAACAAACACATATACACCAAAATCGTATGAGAGATAATGTAAAGATCCCTTATTGTACTAGTGGTATTCCCGCATCTACAAAACTCTGCAGTCGTCCGTTAGAGGCCTCTGCGTGTGCTATGCCACTTTGCACTTTGACCTGTCGGTTCGCCAGTAGGGACGGTGCAGTGTGCGTCGGAAGTTGCGTTTTGTGATATTTGTGTGGTGAAGCGTCAGATAGGGTGGCGTTTGATAATCAATCCTGCTAAAGTATTGCGATTGGTTGAGATGAAGTAACGAAGAACCATTCTTCGTGAAGATGGTATTAGTGTAGAAGATGAATCATTTGCATGCTTTCTCGTATTTGTTATGGTACAGAAATGTGAGCATAAGTTAGATACTGTTGTTACAAACTCATAACAATGATATTAGGGATGATAATGACGAACAACTCATTGCAAGCGGTAGTGCTACGGTAAGTGCGGGAAGAGGCGATGGAAGCAGTGGCAGTGAATACCAACAGTCTTTCGGGAAGAAGGTTAAAGTTGCAACTATCATCACGGATTTTGACGACAAGAACATGTACGATGATTATTACATAAGTTATAGTTTAGATATCTGCATTATGTATGGCCTCTACAATTACATCTACAGTGCTATCTACAGCATGGTTGCAGAGCTTTGCAGAAAAACGACACCCACCAGCACATTGAGGTGTACGTAGAGATCCTGTAACCAATCGTTCACACAGATATGTTTGTTCGAGACCATGTACTTTCCTTGTCAGATCCAGATCGACTCCATTAGCAGCCTGGTGGATAGTCCGTCAGAAACTCCACACAGGGTGAAGATGATCGGATCGGTAAAGAGCAAGGAGCGAAATAGAAACAGTGTACGAGCGCGATCGCGATCTGCAACATGCAGTGAACTGGTAGACCCAAAGCGTCACGGTTACATCGTCACGTTGATCGAATGCGACGCAAGAATTGCGTGTTCACGTGTCCTTAGTGATCCAATTCTTTTTACACAAAATTATCAACTGTCCGTCGAGATATGACGCGTCTCTATATCCACAGCTACATGGGATACTCTGCAAATCACATTTAAGTCCCTGGCAGAGGGTTCATCGAACCACCTGTATGCAGTTGTATGTCTGAATCGTGGTGTAACTTCCGTTTGTAACAGCGAGGCATTAGGCAGGGAACTATAACAAAGGTTGACGTCACACTATTACTATACAAGCAGCCGAAAGAAAGTGGCTCTCGATTGGCAACCGCAGAAGTTTAATAACAAGATGAGAATCCTCCACCAGAAAACTAGTCTGATATTTCATATATAACACTGGTGATACTATGTGCCATATGAAAGCAATGACTTATTGATGCACATACCTTGTACGCCTAGTGAGTCAAAGAAATACACCTTCTTACCTTGTTTGGGTGTTCGTATGAATGGGAATATGTCCACTGAAAAAAAAAAAAAAAAATATAAAATAATTTAAAAATGTTAAAAACGTAATCGTTTCTCACTTCAGCTGCAACAAATCAACGCGACAGTTCTACTATCTCTCAATTTTCGCGGTTTTCTGTGAAAGCTTACATTACTGTCGGTTTTTTTCTGTGTTTCTTTTTTTTTTTTTAATTTTCTATCCATACACCATCAATTACTGTTAGTTCCAAGTAAATATGTACATGTCCTGTAATTACGTATTGCGAAGTTGATTATATGAGAAAACTTGGACACTGATAATACACATGGAATTACGTAAATAATACTGCTTTGCGTATCTGTGCAGCTTTCGCAACAGGTCCCCGTCCTTACTCCACGCTGTTACAAACGGACGTTACGCAAAGACACAGACACAAAACTGAATAAAAGCAATGATCACGTCAGTGGGCTGACGGACAGTTCATAATTTTGTGGAAAAAGGACTGGGTACGAGGGAGACTTGAAGACGGATTCCGCCACCGTGATCACCTAACCATGGCGCCGTGCCTCTGCCAATTCGCCCCAAGTTGCAGATCTGAGCTTGGACCATTCACTGATTCTTCCTTGTTTCTTTTCTCACAGTTCAGTACAGTAGACTGCATTCCAGTTTTTGTGCATGACCTCGCTTCAGTTTTTCAAGTTCTGTACACTAGACCATCTTAGTACTAAATCTGAGTGGCGAGCTATGGGAATTTTCATCTTGGAATAACAGCACCTGACCGATACTCATTACGTTGCACGAGACAGTCGTGGACAGAACAGTGGTCTGGTAGTTGCGGATTATCATGTCACTACCAAGTGAATTCCAACGTCAGCTAATTGTTCGCACTCGTATCGTGACTTTTTTCTAAACCAAAGCTCCCAAACTGTTTCGTATTTAAAGAAGCACCAGCTCGACATTTATATCGCATACAGTAAAACCGAGAACCCTTAATCCACTAACTCACAACGCAGACGAAAGCGTGTGTTGAGTTTTACTGACGGAGGAGCAGTAAGAAGGATTATAACGAAAAAATTACAATGACAGCAGCGAAAGTCACTGCAGTTCTGAATGTCGTTCACGTGAACCCTTTCGACGCTGTAATGACGGGAGTATAAATGTTCAAAAAATGTTCAAATGTTTGTAACTCTATAGGACTTAATTACGTTGGTCATCAGTCCCTATGCTTTCAAACTACTTACACTAACTTAAAGTAATTTATGCTAAGGCCAAGGCAAACACCAATGCCCGAGGGAGGACTCGAACCCCCAACGGCGAAGGGCCGCGCGCACCGCAGGAGTGCGCCTCATTGCGCACGGCTATTCTGCCGCGGTGAAGATATCTATAAGCAGAAATTACGAAGGTAGATGGAATTCCGTAACCACGTATCAGTGATAATAAAGTCTCCGAACATCCGAAAAACAGTCTTCAAAGTAGGAAAAACTGTTGTTGTTAGTAGCTCCCCTTACAGAAGAGAATTCCTGGAGAGTGCAAGTAAAGTTAAGCCTGGAAAAAAGAATGAACAAGAAGGAAAGATTCACCGGAGAAGATGTTAAAAAATCCCTCTTTTTTTGTAAAGGCAAAAGTGGGAAGAATTAAAAAGCAATAACGAACTTGGCAAAGAAGATAAAAAAATTGAAGAAGAAAGCACATTAGAAGAAGATGACACTGTGTGCTTGTATTGCGGCTGTTTTTACTCACAGTCAACAGAAGGATGGGTGTCATGCGTCTCTTGCAAAAAATGGGTTCACTGTTCATGTGAGGGAGAAGAGGACGAGGATGCTGAGGTACATCATGTGTGTGAAGTTTGCTTACAAAACGACGATAATAACTGAACAACAATAAACTGAACTTTAACATCACACAATGTTTACTTCGTGCACTTTCATTAGATATTAGAATAATTCTTTTATAATTTTGTAAACCTGTGTTCATTGAATAATTTAATTACCTTTGCCTTATACAGTATTGAGATAACCCATCTTGTCCCACCTACGTGCCCCATCTTGCCCTCACTGTAGGATGAGGTACTTGGTAAACCCTGGGAAAATGTATTTTTTTAAATAGTAAATACCAACAATTTTGGTCCTATTTTTTTATAAACTCTAGAAATAGTGAAGTTTAAAATGGAATATATGGTATTTTACTAGAGCATTTTGTAAGCTCACAAAAAATTGTTAAGTGCTTAAGTACCCCGTATTGCCCCGCTCTCCCATAGTTACCACTGAATCACACTGGTTTGTTTTCGAATGTTTTCTCATAACATAGACAAATGTTCATGCAAAGAAGGTTTAATTCCATTTACATCTCAACTGTGTTAACATCTCTGTATTTATATATGGTGTTACATTACATCGCACTTGTATTTTGGGATATTATTTGTTTCGTTTTGTATTTACTCTGGAGCAACTAGGGCTTTAAAAAGTGAAATGATTGTCAGCAGCTCCCGAAAGAGATAATATACACTAACATAATGCATATTATTGTATGTAATGCAAGTTATTCCAAACTCTTCACAGGGAGTCTTGAACACTTATAAATATTTTGTACTATAGCAATTAAAAAAGCCTAATGACTTCAGAAATTTGGTACATAAAATGGAGTTACTATAAATCACGAAGCAAACTACTATCATTTTCCTGAAGCTCTATTTCTTAGTCTTGAATAGTTCATGAAATGTTTTAAGAGAACGTTATGTGAAACTAATTATACATAAAACGTTGTGTTCCGCTAATTTTGAAATCATTTTGTTTTAAGTTATTATCGTGACATTCCATGTAATATCATTTCACTGTCTTTCGAGAAAAGGATTGAACTTCTGGGAACAAGAATCCATCTCGAAACATTGTCTCAGAAGGTGTTGGCATTCCTGTGATTAGATTTCTCCCACGCCTTGCTTGTGACGTAACTTCAGTAACACCAGGAAGCGATCACCTTATCGCCCGCATTTCGCAACGCCGTCGCGTACGTCTGGCGCCCGTACACTCAATTAGATAACAGGAGGTGGTCTTCCACCTATCAGGCCTATCAGCTCACCACAGTGAAGCTTCAGCTGGTTTCGTGGAATGCGTGATACAAATCTGACGAATGACATTCTTTGCGGTTGTAGCAAACGACACTTTACAACTGAAGGAGTTCACTTAGCTCATTTCGAAAGATGACAGTGACAAACATTCCTAAAGTATGAAACACAGCCAAATATAACAGAAAATGTATCCATTATCGTTCTAAATAGCAAGCCTATTTGTCGCACCTGCGCACTAAAGAGACAAGTCACATTGGAAACGAAAAACAAGAACGTCCTACAATTTCATGACCAATGTCACTGTCTTCCTAATACTGTGCGAACTGCTGCCATCATGTTCAAAATGTTCAAATGTTTGTTAAGCCTATGGGACTTAACTACGGGGTCATCAGTCCCTAAACTTACAAACTACTTATCAACTACCTTATACTAAAGACGGCACAAATATCCATGCCCGAGGGGGGATTCGAACCCCCGACCGTAGTGGCCGTGCAGACAGTGACTGGAGCGCCTCAGTCCCCTCGGCCACCGCGGCCGGCGCTGTCATCATGGAGCTAGTGTTCAGCACTGCGGGAAGTGACTGCTTTCCACACGTGACACTAAACAAGGACAAGTTTGTCGAAATGGAAGCAATAATGTAATACTAAATGCCGAATATGGCAAGTAACATATAATCTACACATCAAAGGAATTGTAGATATTTTCCAAGCTGGAAGGACTGAATACTGTCGCAAGGTACAGTGCCGTAACGTCGTCAAAGAAGCATTGACTACATAAGCTAAATACATGAACTATCGACTAGCGGTCAAATACATTTCGGGTCTCCAGCAGGATGAAAGTTCTCGCCAGAAGATGGTGGCCAGGTGGATCGCACAAATAGTGTGTAACGTTACAGTTTCACCCGGATGAAGACCGACCTATTTGAACAATTAGTACGCTAGGAAAGCCTATAAAACTACATGAATTACCAATTGTTTCTCAGTTCAGGTAGTTGAAATTTTGGGTTAGTTATATGATAAGCGGTTTTTTTACATGCAGTAGTTTCCTAGCTTTTTACTAAAATATTATGAATCCCCCCTGTTACTTTTCCTTCAGACAAAATAATTAATTGTATTCATAAACATTTGACATCATACCATCTGCAGAGTTCCTTTACAGCATAGGTGTGAGTCTGGCGACTGGATCATGACATTATTCTAAAAATATAACCAATCCAATTCCGATTATATCTATGATACAGAAAGTGTCTCATAGTATGTAGGAAAAGTGTCATCGTTGTGGCACATCGAGAGTTGGCATCCAAGGAGCTACTTCAGTCCAAGCTTAAGAAAGCTGACAACGCACGAGAAAGCGGAGTGCTAACCTCACGTCTCTCCAGTACCTCATTCTATGACTCCAGTAACAGTGGATGAAATGGCGGGCGGTCGGTCTTTAGTGGCGCTCCATCCCCAAAACGTGGACTTGGGTTTAATTTGCTGTTCCTCATGATTTTATTTTCTTCATTAGATTTCTGTGTGCAATTTGAATTTTTTCAGCAAATATACTGGTATAATTAGTAAGTGAAAATAACAATATACCTGTATGTTGTTTCAGAGTTTTCCCCCTTAATTTTTATATTGACGATTATTAATAATTTGAATATTTTGTGTGATCGTGGCTTAAAATAACTGTTCATTGCTGACAGTTAAGATTATCGATACACGAGTTTGGGTAGTTTAATGGTTTAACATGAAACAATTTTGTTATAGACTGAAGAGGCAAAGAAACCGGTACATTTACCTAATATCGTGCAGGGTTCCCACGAGCACGCAGAAGTGCCGCAGTATGACGTGGCATGGACTCGACTAATGTCTGGAATAGTGGTGGAGGAAATTGACACCAGTATCCCGCAGGGCTGTCTACAACTCCATAAGAGTACGAGTGGTGGAGATCTCTTCTGAAACGCACATTGCAAGGCATCCCAGATATGCCCGATAATGATCAAATCTGGGGAGTTTGGTGGCCAGCGGAGGTGTTTAAACTCAGTTGAGTGTTCTAGGATCGACTCTGTAGCCATTCTGAATGTGTGGGTGGTCGCTCTGTCCTGCTGGAATTGCCCAAGTCCGTCTGAATACAGAATGGATGCATGTGATCAGCCAGGATGCCTACGTGTCACCTGTCGCAGCCGTATCTAGACGTATCAGCAGTCCCATATCACTCCAATTGCACACTCCTCACGCCATTACAGAGCCTCCAGTCTCTAGAACAATCCCCTGTCGACATGCAAGATGCATGGATTCATGAGGTTCACTCCATACCCGTACACGTCCATCCGCTAGATACAAGTTGGAACGAGACTCTTCAGATCAAGCAACACTCGTGTGTTTCCAGTCGTCAGCAGTCCAATCTCGGTGTTGACGGGCCAAGGTGAGACTTACAAGCTTTGTGTTGTGCAGTCAGCAAGGGTACACATGTGGGCCTTCAGTCCGAAAGCCAGTATCGATGATGTTTAGCTGAATGGTTCGAGCGCCGACATTTGTTGATAGGCCAGTATTGAAATCTGCAGAAATTTTCGGAAGTGCTGCAGTTCTATCACGTTGAATGATTCTCGTTGGTCCCTTTCTGGCAGGATCATCTTTTACAGCCTCAGCGATGTCCCGATATTTACGGTGCACTTAAGAAATAGCCGCACGGAAAAATCCCGGCCTGATCGCTACCTCTAAGATGCCGTGTGTCATCACTCGTGCGCTGACTGTAACATCAAGTTCAAACTCAGTTAAATCGTGATAACCTGCCATGACAGCAACAGTAACCGATCTAACGCCTGCGTCACTCGGTGTCTTATATAGGCGTTGCCGAACGCAGCGCCGTCCTCTTGTTTAATTTGTTTGATGTCTACATTCGCATGTCTATACCAGTTTCCTCGGCTCTTCAGTGCATAATGTATGTAATTGACATAAAATATTGTTAAAATGCCTTGCAGTGCCTACTTGCTGTTCAGATGAGGACATTTATCAAATTTTAAAAACAGTCATGAAATTTTATAAAAAGACAACAAGTAATTCAAACAGAGAATGTTGTAAACTAATATTAGAAAGGATACGTGGTATAAGAATTTGTCACTAAATCTAGCAGAATTTACATTCAGTTGACACATGTTAAAAGTTTCGAAAAAAAAATTAGAATGAAATAGTTATTACAAGATTATTAGTATGGTGTTGATTGCGATAGCATGACTGTTCTAATATCAGGAATAGTCCTGTAACATTGACGTAGGTGACCTATGATGTAAAGTTACCTCATTGACCTTAGAAATAGTCACCTCCCGTAACTATGCCCCGCTGAGCTCTGCGACACATGTCCTGGAAACTTGGCACGAATTCTTCATTTGGGTTGGTGTTCAAAGGTCTCGTCACGTTTCCTTGGATGTCAGGCATATTGTCAAATCTCTTTCCTTACAAAGCGATTTTGAGTCAAGAGAAAAGGAAGATGCCTGGAGAATTGAGATGCGGCAAGTATGGTAGGTGTTCACACTGCACCACCACTTTTTTTGCCAGGAAATGTTTGGCGATATTCTCTGTGTATGGGCGAGCGTTGTCGTACTACTTGAACATCCACCATACTCGCCGAATCTCCAACCTATAGACTTCTTCTTATTCCCTCAAACTCGATTTGAAAGGAAAGAGATTTGACGGTCTTATCTCTAACTGTAGTTGATAGTTCATGTACGTTAATGTTACAGGTCCATTCACTAAAATTTATTGTCAGCTGTTGTAGCTGGTTGTTATTCATTCTTGGCTCAGTAATGGCTAAAGTTTATGTTCTACCACATTTCCAGTTTTTCTTTCCTCTCAGTTATATATGACAGAAGCGTGTCCACAGTGAGGAAATCAAAGAAAAACTGGGATCAAGCAGTTAGAGCGAACAGGCTGAGATGGTGGGGTCATGTTACACGCATGGTAGAAGCAAAGAAGAGGCTCATGGGTTCGGCAGTAGAGAGTGAGACGACCCGAGGTAGACCAAGGAGAAAAAACTTGGAATCGGTTCAGAATGATATTGAAGTAAAAGGATTAACATCAGTCAAGACATCATTGAATAGGGGATCATGGAAGAATTTTGTTAGGAGGACTATGCTTCAGACTGATCGCTGAAAGGCATAATAACTATCTATTGTTGATTCAGTTTTTTCTTCATTATCGACGGAGGGTAGTAAGGAAGCAGAACGAAGTGATTAGCTCACTGGACTAGCATTCAGGAGTGCAACGGTTCAACTTATTGCCTGCCCACCCAGACTCAGGGTTTCTCTGATTTCCGTAAGTCGCCACACGAGATATCCCAGACGTTTACTGTGAAAGGACGTGGCCACGGTCACTTTTCTATCCCGTTCTTGAAATAATCCGAGCTTATGTAGAACTTCGAGTGACGATTATGTCGACGGGACGTAAAATGCTAAACTTCCTTCTTTTAGAAAATAATCACACAGCCGAAGCAAGATTTTTTTTAAAAATAAAAATGTGACACAATGCAAATATTTCAAGAATTGCGATAGTGTCCCAGAAAAAATTACCGTAGTTCTAGGAATTATTTAAAATCGGCACGGACTACCACAAACATGTAACTAATTTCGTTCAACGACGACCTGTCGGTGTACTACACAATTCTTGACCGCATATATGGATGTGACTATACGAACTATGCTGCTGGCCGTCCAATACGCAGCACCAAGAAGGAACGGAGACAATTGTAGGGGGATAGTAAAGCTACGCGTGAAGCGAGGAAGATGATGAACACATGTATATCAGTGGCTGGTGCGTGAGCGGACAATTTTGTCGCCGCGCGGGCACGACGTGAGCGCAACTCGCGACGTCTTAACTCGTGAACAGCGCCGACGGCTGCCGATGATATACGATCGACAGCTGACTCGCGCGAATGTAGTCACGTTAGAAGCACTCTTTGCACTGTCCTAATTATTAAAGTACGCAAAAGCAATGAATAATTACGAAGAAATGTAACATTTACCGTAGTTGAGTGGTCGGGCGTTCTAAGGCGCCTACCTGCGGAGCACGCCGCTGCTCGCTGTTGGAGGCTCAAGACCTCCCCAGGGCAAGGGTGTATCTCTTGTCCTTAGCGTAAGTTAGTTTCAGTAGTTTGTAAGCCTAGGCCTAGGGACTAATGGCCAGAGTAGTTAAGTGCCATAAAGATACAAATAATTTAACATTTGCTAATTTTTTCAGAAAGTGTATCTTTATAGACCAATCATGTGTTGTACAAAGGCGTCACGGAATGCCAAGTAGTTTCAGCTTATAACAATTCTATCAGATAAAAGGACAATGTAAGACAACACATAAAGCTAAATACGGAAAAGTTTGCTGGTCCGGATGGAATACCAGTTCGGTTTTACAAACAGTATTCTGCGGCATTGGCCCCCTACTTAGCTTGTATTTATCGCGAATCTTTAATTCAGCGCAAAGTTTCTAGTGATTGGAAAAAAGCGCAGGTGACTCCCGTTTATAAGAAAGGAAAGAGAACTGACCCACACAATTACAGGCTAATATCGTTGACATCAGTTTCATGTAGGATTTTGGAGCATAATCTGTTCGAATATAGGAAATTTCCTTGAAACGGAAAAGCTTCTTTCTATGAATCATCACGAGTTTAGGAAACGTTTGTGTGAAACTCAGCTTGCCCTTTTCTCACATGACATCTTGCGAGCCATGGATGAAGGCCAACAGGCGGATTGTGGTTTTTCTCGACTTCAAAAAGGCATTCGACGCAGTGCCACACTGCAGACTGCTAACGAAGATACGAGCTTATGGAATAGGTTCACAGATTTGTGACTGGCTGGAAGACTTCAGTAGAATAGAACGCAGTACGTTGTTCTCGACGGCGAGTGTTTCTCAGAGACGAGTGTATCGTCAGGCGTGCCCCAGGGGAGTGTGATAGGACCGCTATTATTTTCAATCTATATAAATCATCTGATGGACAGAGTAAGTAGTAATTTGCGGCTGTTTGCTGATGATGGTGTGGTGTATGGGAGGGTGTCGTCTTTAACTGACTGTAATAGCATACAGGATGACTTAGACAAAATTTCTAGTTGGTGCGAAGAATGGCAGCTAGCTCTCAATGTAGAAAAATGTAAGGTGATGCGCATGAGTAGGAAAAACAATCCCATAATATTCGAATACAGTATTAGTAGTGAGCTTCTTTATGCTGTCGCGTCTTTCAAATATCGAGGCGTAACATTGCAGAGCGATATGAAATGGAACGAACATGTAAGGACAGTTGTGAGTAAAGCGGACAGCCGACTTCGGTTTATTGGGAGAATTTTGGGAAGATGTACTTCACCTGTAAAGGAGACCGCATATAAAACGCTTGTACGACCACGTCTTGAGTATTACTCAAGTGTTTGGGACCCGCAGCAGATCAGTTTAAAGGAAGACATAGAGGCAGTTCAGAGGCAAGCAGCTAGGTTTGTTACTGGTAGGTTCGACCAAAGCGCGAGTGTCACGGAAATGCTCCGGCAACTCAATTGGGGATCGCTGGAGGAAAGACGACGTTTTTTTCGTGAATTTCTGTTGAAATTTAGAGGGCCGGAATTTGAAGCTGAGTGTAGTACGATCTTCAATCAAAATGTTCAAATGTTTGTTAAGCTTATGGGACTTAACTACTGGGTCATCTGTCCCTAAGCTTACAAACTACTTATGAACTACTTACGAACTAGGACGGCACAAATATCCATGCCCGAGGGGGGATTCGAACCCCCGACCGTAGTGGCCGTGCAGACCGTGACTGGAGCGCCTCAGTCCCCTCGGCCACGGCGGCCGGCTAGTACGATCTTGCTGCCGCCTACTTACATTTCGCGAGGTGATCACAAAGACAAGATAAAAGAAATTAGGGCTCGTACGGAGGCATATTGCATTCTTGTTTTCCTCGCTCTATTTGGGAGTGGAACAGGAAAGGAAATGTCTAGTAGTGGCACAGTGTACTCTCCGCCACGCACCTTACGGTGAATTGCGGAGTATGTATGTAGATGTAAGTAAAAAATAGTACAGGAGCGTCGCAATACAATACGTTGCATAGGTTGGCAGCAGTTACGTTCAAAATTCTGTCGTTCATGTCATTGTTGACGAGTATAAATCGCAGCTTATGATACCGAAACTACAGTATAAAACATGAAAACTTGACTGGTATGAATAAAGATCTAATAGAAAAGCTGATCAAAGAAAAGTCAATGCTACTGATAGAAATCCTTGAAAACTTGTTAGACAAGTTAGTCAGAAATGTAGAAACTCTGCGAGAAATGCAGACGTGAACGTAAATTCAGGTGCAGGTGGCGCTGCTTTATTTTACCACAAAAGGCATTTGTGGAGAGCTCGCGGAATTGATCGTGACAAACGGAAATTGAAAAGTATTGTGATTGAAATTGTTTTTTAAATAATAATAAAGGAGGACAATATATTCAAAAGCCATTGTACAATTGAATGTAGCATTCTGTCAGCACAAAATGAAATACACGAAGCGAGCTCCATAAGTGGAAACTTCAGAAAGCTCTGATTTCAAAAGCAATCACCAGTGATGTCAATTCTCCCAATGGGGAAATGTGGTGCCGAAGATATAAACCGGGACTGTGAAAGGATTTGATGAGATGAATAGCCTTTCACACTGTCTTACAATGTATGCCGATTTTGTTTCTTGTACAAGCTGCTGTAATTCAGGACCCAGACTGGTTTGTGTCATATCACGGTATTCTGTGGGCTTTAAGGGTTTTCTCCAAATTCGCGTAACTGCCACGGATGAAGTAATTGTTTTTTCTGCTCTGCTCCATCTCATAGTACAACATTCGTCCCCCAAATAGTGATGTGTTGGTAAGAGGCAGGATTCCAGTAAAAAAAAAAAAAAAAAAAAAAAAAAAAAAAAAAAAAAAAAAAAAAAAACACCTCAACCAGATCCCTTTTTGGGAGTTCGAGGCTAAACTGTCGCATCTCCTGTGACCCACGCAGTTACTACATCTCAATATTATTTGTATTCTGTGGTCCATATCGGAGGGAAGGGAGCGTGATCGCTCTCCATTTCCATCATCATTACCCAGCTCTGATCAAAATGTCGCTAAGGAACCCACCAACCTCACATGCAAAGCGCAAAAGAAGTCGTTGATAGGTGTCCAGTCTCCCCTGTTTCATGTCAGGACAGAGCATTCAACATAACGTGCACACAGTTTTCTGTGCGGCAGTTCTGCAGTGATACCCTGAACTTGCTCTCACCATATGTCACAATTACCTGAGAACCGTGTTTGCGTTATCCGACGAATTTTTCGGATGAATCCATCAACCAGTTTCGATGAGATTCGTCGGATGAATAACACTCTCGTCCACTCGGAGTTAGCAGCACCATTCACAACGAGCATGAATAACTCAACGTCACACACTACAGAAGCTAAGGCAACTGTTACCATCCAGTGGTTTCACTCTTCTTTGGATTTCAATTGGAGGCGTGTCTCCTGTGGTTGGAAACACTGTTTCTCGCGCACCACGTAATTTCGTTACAGAGCTCCTTGCGACATGAGCCCTTTTATCAGCCCATGGTTGCAGCTTTCATCAGAGGGTTGTAGGGCTGATATGCAGTACCTCAGCTGATATTGGGAACACGTTGAGTAAGGATGAAAACACTTATCTCTCAGCACATAACCCTAGTTACAATGTTGGTAAAATACGTCCACTTATTCCAGGCATTAAACAGCGCAGTAGAAGCGTTTAGTTTTCACGAGCTGCTTGACGCACTTCCACCCTGTGAACGAACTCTGTAAAGCATGCCTACTTATAATTTACAGAGAAGGGGATATCTTCTGTGTTTTTGTCGACATGTAATTTTGGATCACTTGCATCGCGTCTTTACTATTGCAGGGTCGTAGTGATAAATGCTGACCGCTGTAGGTGTAACGGTCATAATGGTGGCTACTGTTTGTCGCGCAACAGACACGCATATGAAGGACCGCAGATTCGCGCTGACTAGCACCTGCAAGAGGATCTGCCAGGCTGCAAGACATGCGTCACAAAGATCCGACACAATCAACAGCTACGGCGGCACTGCACTGCAAGGACGCCACGAAGCTGATACGACCAGCTCGTAAAGGACAGGGACAATGCAGTTATCGCATAAAAAGCACACACGATGGGGTTTCTTTTCTCGGTCGTCTCATGATAGTTAACTGTGCTCCGACGGGGATTTCCGAGTACATTATTCCCAAGATTAATGGCGATCGAAGCTGCTGTAGTGTGAGACGGTGACCGGCGCTGCACGAAAATGCGATGGCCCGCCACGAGGAGAGAGAGGAACCGTTGGTGGAGGTGCCTTGTTGGCTCTGTATCACGTATAGAAATCACATTCTTCTTCCAGTGTGGTACGAAAATGGGCAATTACCCAATTCATGACGACTAAATTTCGACAACGTCTAACAACGTCAGCATAGATTTCCGTACGGCAGATAAGATCCATGAAAAGTACTTCTAGTAACTAAAGGAAAGTAATAAAATTAACAAAAGTTTGTCATATCTGGGAGGCGACCACTTCTAACAATTTATTGTGGAAAACAGCCAATATCGCTTATAATCTTTATTCATTTCGATCATTGTTTCTCCCGTACATGGCGTCTAAGTTTGACATATTGTCGTATTTCGATTCTTGAGGGATCAACCTGGCTTCGGTTTCCCTATGAGTTTTTGTCTTCTCTAACTCCAGGGCGACAACTCGCCGAAGTTCTCCACACAGCCATCCGGGTGGAAAGCCCAGTCTTGTGCTAAATGACCAGACTCAATTTCCATTCTCTCCACTTCTGTCTGAGAATCTAACCATGCCACGTAAACTTCGCACTCCTAATCACCTGCCTCATGTTCCTATTAGAGATCCATAGTCTAATTACCTTGTATGGTCACATGAGTTTATCTACTTGTCAGACATCAATTCTAATTTATTATTTTGGTAGTAATATTGGATATCGAAGCCAGTAACTATAACTAAACCATTTAAAATTTTAAGATATATATATTCACAGATGTTTCACTCAGTTTTTCATAAGCCAATTTATATTGTTAAATTTATATTCTTAGGAACAATTACATACTTTTCATCTTGTCATATGTCATCAAAGTCCACCGAAAAACAGTCAGTTAATAGTTTCACCCACCTCGTGACGATTCTCTTCTTCAGCAGTCCATCCAGTGCTGACCTGACTATAAACGAGAACCGTAAATCCACTGTAAAAAGCTGTGTAGAAAAACTAGGTGGAGATTCTTCTTTTCATTCAGTCGCATTTTCCTTAAATTGTTTATGAATGGTGGGATCTATTGCGTTAAAATGATGTTAATGTGGGATTTTTTTTTCGATGTAATTATAATTTAAAAGCATTCTCAGTGTACAGTTCACTGCCAATCCCGTGCTAAGGGACGCAATAGTCACACCCATACTAGAGGTCTGCAAATCGCCTGTTTCGCTCGCTCGTACTCGGTCGAGTGCGCAACGCTCGTCGGTGGCGCGGCGAGCGTGTTCGCTCGGAGCGAGCGTGTTGACACTCGAACGAGGCTACGTGGGACGGGGCGGGCACAGGCCGCACAGCGTGGCGCTGCCGCTGTACTCACAAGGAAACCTGCCGAAGTCACTCTCCGATTTTTATGAAATTTGCATATTTTATAATACATGAAAAACTATGGGACACGTAATTTTTTTAGCGGCGGAAAAACATATTTAAGGGATGAAACGGCCCCTCCAAAATTGGACTAAATTAGAAAAACGGCGATAACTTAGAGATTAGTGAAACGATTTTAATTAATTTGGGGTCGGGGGTGCGAATCCCCCCTCGGGCATGGATATTTGTGCCGTCCTAATTCGTAAGTAGTTCATAAAGTAGTTTGTAAGTTTAGGGACTGATGACCCCGTAGTTAAGTCCCATAAGATTTACAAACATTTGAACATTTGACTGAATGTTGGTATGAAAGTATCTTTTGATAAAAGACAAATTTCATAGATTCACCTTCGATTAAATAAAAAAAAAATTGAGCACAAAAAATTGGTCACTTTAGGGGTAGTTGCCCCCCTAATTGTCACTTCCCCTGCAATGTACCCAGGCCGATCTCTTATCAAAAGATACTTTCATACCAAAATATCATTACAATCGCTTCATTAATCTCGAAGTTATCAAGATTTTTCTATTTTAGCCCCGCTCTGCGGCGCTCCAGTCACGGTCTGCGCGGCCACTACGGTCGGGGGTTCGAATCCCCCCTCGGGCATGGATATTTGTGCAGTACTAGTTCGTAAGTAGTTCATAAGTAGTTTGTAAGTTTAGGGACTGATGACCCGTAGTTAAGTCCCATATGCTGTACAAACATTTGAACATTTTTGAACAACCATTTTCTCATTAAGACGGCAAGTAACACCTACCACTAAACAGAAACTAACAGTCCACAAATGGGAACAAGAAAGTAAGAAAGATCATGGAAAACTCATTTAGTAAATGATCTTAGCACAGATACTTTATGTTAATCACGTATAATAACTTGTATGGTAAAGTACAAAATGCGAAACTGAATAGCTAGTTCAACTGGATTGAGGGAACATCTTTAGAAGCACCCGGGAAAGGGAACAATTCATTTGCTCCCGACACTCGCCTTGGACTCGAGTGGCGGTGCGGTGGGCGACCGAGTGGCGAGCGGGCAGTGTGGACGGTCGGGCCGGTCGAGCGTGCGCCGCTCGAACGAGCGTGGAGGAAGTCGAGCGCAGCCACACGCCTTGCCGCAAGCTGCAGTACCGACACCTGTCGGACTGTCATAGAACGACATGTATCACGCGATTCGAGCGAGCAACCGAGCGAGGTGCAGACCTCTAACCCATACTCGACACTCACTAGTAAAGCAAGTTTGTGGTCATTAATTTACGCTGTCACCAAAAGCGTTTTTTTTGTGCCATAGCGGAGATATATTTACCACAATATATCATTATATAACCAACCACATCACTAGAATACAGAAATAAAACAGAAAACATACCATGGGACTCACAACTCAAAAATCAACAGTCCTATCGAAACAAGCTATGTTTTGACAGCCATCTTGTTTCCAGCAACAGCTGTAATGACAGTTAAATCGACATCTTGTTTCAATCAGGAGCTATGTTGATAGTGAAATCGTTTTTGCAGTGTTGTACTTTACGGCTAATAAGCTAAAAGATATGTTCAACAAAAACAGTGTCTTTATTTTTTACTTTATTTTATTTATTTATTTATTTACTTTTTTTCATAAAGCAGCAGAATGTACGCTGTCTTGTAACTTGGTGGCGGTCTTAGAGACGAACCCGGTACCTTGCGTTTCACGGACAACGCTCTTACCGCTCAGCTCTCAAGGATCGTATCACTGCTCACCCTCAGGCGTCATTTACAATTTCCCAAACGTCACACAAGTTCTGCTGCGTAGCATCCAAGACTAGGACGTTGCGAAGAAATGGCTTAAACATACGAAGTACCCGCGAGGAACTAAAGAGTCTAAGGGTGTTACAAAAAGGTACGGCCAAACTTTCAGGAAACATTCCTCACACACAAAAAAAGAAAATATGTTATGTGGACATGTGTCCGGAAACGCTTAATTTCCATGTTAGAGCACATTTTATTATTTCTCTTTAAATGTAAATTTCATTCCAATGTGATCTAATTTTAAATTTTTACAATCAACATGTGCGGGCTGACGATAATCCGTACGCAGTTGTGCAATCACGTCATCAACACAGATTTTCTGTGAACGTTTGGGAAGGAATTGTTGGTGATGTCTCGATTGGGCCTGATGTTCTTCCACCTACGCTCACTGGAGCACGTTATCATGATTTCATACGGGATACTCTACCTGTGCTGCTAGAACATGTGCCTTTACAAGTACGACACTACATGTGGTTCATGCACGATGGAGCTCCTGCACATTTCAGTTGACGTGTTCGTACGCTTCTCAACAACAGATTCGATGACCGATGGATTGGTACAGGCGGACCAATTCCATGGCCTCCACGCTCTCCTGACCTCAACCCTCTTGACTGTCATTTATGGGGGCATTTGAAAGCTCTTGTCTACGCAACCCCGGTACCAAATGTAGAGACTCTTCGTGCTCGTGTTGTGGACGGCTGTGATACAATACGCCATTCTCCACGGTTGCATCAGCGCATCAGGGATTCCATGCGACGGAGGGTGGATGCATGTATCCTCGCTAACGGAGGACATTTTGAACATTTCCTGTAACAATGTGTTTGAAGTCACGCTGGTACGTCCTATTGCTGTGTGTTTCCATTCCATGATTAATGTGATTTGAAGAGGAGTAATAAAATGAGCTCTAACATGGAAAGTAAACCTCTCCGGACACATGTCCACATAACATATTTTCTTTCTTTGTGTGTGAGGAACGTTTCCTGAAGGTTTGGCCGTACCTTTTTGTAACACCCTGTATACGACTACACGACTGTAAGTTGTACACTATTGCTCATAAAATTTTAAAAAAATATTCGAAATTATTAAGGTAATATAAACATTACAATCTTTCTACCTTAAGAAAAGAACATACTCTTAAAATTCTCACTGAAGGAAACTATCCCACAAGACTGGTAGTAGCGGGATGCACTCTCTCATCCTTACTGCATTACTGTTCGGCCTATAAATCGAAGAACCAGTGAAAGACAGGATCAGAAATTGACCGAAACCCAGAGTGACAGGATAATGACAAGGTTAGCAAGGCGGTCATAAAAAGCGGAAGTACCATGGAAAGAGGGCAACTAAAGTCTATTAATATCAAGGTAATACACTTAATAGATCAATTTATTTATTTATTTATTTACTTATTTATGGGGTGGGGATAAGCGAGAAAAAGTTTTGTAACGGTTTGAAAGTTTACTGGATATCGCTAAGTGCTCTGAATCACAATTCTGGACGTTTTTGAACCATCATTTATACTCCAGAATGAAACTTTCACTCTGCAGCGGAGTGTGCGCTGATATGAAGCTTCCTGGCAGATTGAAATTGTGTGCCGGAACCGGGACTCGAACCTGGGATCTTTGCCTTTCGCGGGCAAGCGCACTACCGACTGTGCTATCCCGACACGACTCACGATGCCGCCTCACAACTTTACTTCCGCCAGTCTCGCCTTCTACTTTCCAAACTTCAGAGAAGCTCTGCGAACCATTCAAGACTAGCACTCCTGGAAAAAAAGGATATGGTGGAGACATGGCTTAGCCACAGCCTAAGGGATGTTTCCAGAATGAAACTTTCATTCTGCAGCGGAGTGCGTGTTGATATGAAACTTCCTGGCAGATTAAAATTGTGTGCCGGTACCGGGACTCGAACCTGGGACATTTGCCTTTCGCGGGCAAGCGCACTACCGACTGTGCAGCAGTATAACTTTTCTTAATTCTGTTTAGAGTAAAGTGAAATAATTTTGTTGCTTCTGCAAGGAAGTAGCTGGACAACGTACAACTGGTATTGGGTTCCAGAACAGCGCTTTAATAAGACAGAGAACACTTCCAACCGCATCATTCGGGCCTATACGACTGATACATTTCACTGTTTTTTAGATTCTCTAGAGCTACACGGATTCCTCATTCTCAAGCAAGCGTCGCAGAATGACTAACGAGTGGCGCATGCCGGTGGCGTCATCGAGAGGCCCTCGTTTCGAATGGTTTATTTGTCAGTGGTTACAGAACGGCGACACGCATTCAATGCCGTGCAGTAAATATTGTGAGAAATCGGCCGACCTGCGCGGTTCTCATCGCGCGCCGTAATTTATCGCATTCCTCCCTATGAATAGCCGGCCGACTTGGCCGGTGGCAGCGGCGCGTCACTCGCCCGACGCCAGCAGCGGCGGCGGCGGCGGCGGCGGCGGCGGCATAGGCGGCCTCTGCCCTCCCCACCGCCAAAGTGCTGCTGCAGCCCATAACTATAGCTGCAGCTCCCTGCGGCCCAGGGGGTGTAAATTTGACTCGCGCGCTTTGCTTCTGTGACGTCACCTGGCAGCAAGCGCCGAGCAGTTGCCACAGTACCCTTATGAAACGTGCAAGAAGGAAGTTGTGTTTTGCACTTGATCGTTTCGTGACCTGTGAAGTTTTCGGATAGAAAGTAGCTTTCTTGTTTTAGGGAACAATTTTTCCATATATTCTTTCTGTAATTATGAGTAAGAATACTTCGTGTTTTCTTTATCTAATATATAAAAAATCAAGGCCTCTGTTAGTACGTATGCTGTCAAAGTCGTTCAGTCGATTGCGATAAACGTTCGTCAACTTATTGCATGAACTAGCGTCACGGTTATAGCCATACTAAAATTTTGAAATTCGCACATTTTCTCTCTGTCTGTCCCTTTAACCTTCTATAACTTGAGAACTACTGAACGTATCGTAATGAGGTTTCTTTTAAATTGTAGATCTCACAAAGGTCTAAAAACATTCCGTGAGGGCATATGTTTAACTTTTACGAGTGAAGCATATGTACCATTATTCTCTCATAGGGCGCTGGCGCCGGATGGCTTTAGACTACATAAATAGTGATTGTGGGAAATCTATTATGAGCTTTACAAAAAAATAAAAAAAAAATAAAAACTCATCACAATACGTTCATTGGTTCTCGAGTTAAAGACGTTTAAATATTACCCGTGCCAAGTCGCGGGGCGGGACGGGTTAGCTAGTTGTTAATAATGTATGAAGCTTTTCTTTTTCAATCCTTTGTATGTTAGTATACATATATATTGATCACAAGCGTGTTCGATCGGTTAAAAGCAATGTTTTTTGTCGAATGAGAAAAGAAAAACCGGATAAAATGTATTCACGGTGGCCTTATAATACAGCGGCTGGCAGAGCTAACCAATGACAGTGAAGAAGCCCAAACTGGCATACCTTTGTTGTCTACGTACCTTGCTGCGGCACATTACCGGTCACAAATGCGTCGCCTTTCATAGCCTCGTGTGGCGCAGGCTAAGCACTTGTGTCGCTCCTGCACAGCTTCTGGATCTCCAGGATCGCTATGGCTTCGCTTTCTCGATAGTCCAATTGCTTTACCTGAAAAATACACTTTTCCTAGTCTAGTTAGCGGTTAGCACAATCAGAAAAGGCTCCTAATGGTCGTCGGCGGTGATTATTATGCCTTTCTCGCGCTGTTTCATATCAACGTAGGTCTCCTCCGCTTCTTGGACGAATAATCTGCATCCAAGTTTATCGTCGTCTCCTCGCAGTGGAAACTGAACAATGTTACCAGCTACTCGGAAGTGAAGGGTGAGGACTTATGAAGAAGGAAAAGATTTAGTTGGCCGGGGGAGTGATAGGATAAGTATTGTTGACATACTGGTAGGTTAGATGTCGTCCATGTCGTCGCGGGCACGTACAATCGAGTCTTGAAACTGTCATCTGAGACATAATAAATGTGCATGTTTACCAACATTAGAGCGTTTTTTTTTTATTTTTTTTTTTATTTTAAATATATCAAGGGACAAGCACACAGTATAAAAAATGTAAACATTCATTTACATGAACAAGTCAAAACACAAACTAAATAAAATGGTCATATTCAAGCTGAATACACATGTAAAAACAAAAAGTATAATTAATATTTGTCGCCGCGAAGTGGCCGAGCGCATTGGAGCGCTATGCTCCGATGTGCGACGCCGTTCCCCGTCGGGGGTTCGAATCCCTCCTCGGGCATGGATTTTCGTGTTGTCTTCAGTATAAGGTAGTTTATAAGTTCAAAATGTTCAAATGTTTGTATAGCCTATGGGACTTAACTACGGGATCATTAGTCCCTAAACTTACAAACTACTTGTGAACTAGGTAACACTAAGGACGGCACAAATATCCATGCCCGAGGGGGGATTCGAACCCCCGACCGTAGTGGCCGTTCAGAGACACACACAAACATGCCCGAGGGATGATTCGAACCTCCGACACGAGTGACCACACAATTCCCAACATGGCTACCCAGACCTCAGCCATTATTGCGCTGTCAGACACTAATTGTGATGATGGACGTACGCGAAAATCCTCTCCTCTTCGCTACCTCTCTTGCGCCAACTGTAACACCACGTTCGAAATCATTTAACCCTTTCAGTCCCACATTATGAAATCACCTTTCGAAAAAATAAAATTCAGTGTTTTCTGTATTAATACAGCGCAGTAAACATCAAAATATTTGTTTTAAAATTTGCGGTCGAACTATTGATTTTGTATGTCATGTATTTCATGCACAACACAGACGTTTGTATCAAGGTATTTTATTACACGTACTTGGGCGTTATTTTGTTGATAGTTAGCACTCCCAGATCAATAATGCTAGCATAAACGTCCCACAGCAGTAAAGACAACAATTCCAGCAGTGAATAAAATAAAAAGAACCGCACTCACGCTCACACTCTCAGCCACCTACAGACGGCAAAGCAATACAACCTCCAAGATGGACAGATTAATGCCTCAGAAGTGGTTAAACGCCGTACCAAGCGGCAAAATGTCGTACTATAAGCATGTTCATCGACAAAAATAGCCTGATGTACAATTTACGGTATAAATAAACTTTTAATACGTTATTGTTCAGGAACAAGACAGGGAATGAAATGGTTGACTCGTGATAAGCTACCATTACAGCATCAGTAACCGACCCACCGCCTGCGTCAGAAACATGTTGCCTTGCATAGGATCAAGCGAAATTCAAGCGATCGGGCTACGCAGCGCGATTCCTCACATGCCAGCACCAAAAAAATGTCTGGCACAGAATTTCGTCCTGTGCATATTTCCAGCAGTAAACGGACGTCGAAGACTGAGATAGGTCTTTGTTCCATACGTCAGTTTGTGTCACAATTATACCAACAAACTTCGATGGGATGTAGGGGGCGTTTTGAGGAAATGTCTAGCGGCAGGCACCGGTGCCTGTAACTTGAACTCACCGTAGCGTCGTTGAATGGCGTTTGCGGGCATGAGTTTATACGCTCATTTCGTTTCTCAAGATGACTTCCACATCCTATAGAAGTTTTTTGGTGTAATTGTGAGATTAAGTCCGCTTTGACTGGAACATGCTTTTATTTAGAAAGCACAACCGGTTTCGCGTCTTATAGATGCATCATTAGGTGCTCTGTAAGGTACAGTAGATGAAATGGTCTTACAAAATTAAAAATAAATATACAATAAATTGTTTAATGTAAAGTAGAATCACATAAAACATGGGAAAAGTACTCACTAAAAAAAATGAAAAAGCCGTTTAGCCTCTCCCCAGCGATCATGTCGGTTGTTTGAAATTTTTGTACACTCCGTAATGTTCACGTTCTCGTTAAAACAACGAGCGCTGTTGCGGTAGTCACATTTAATATACTGGTGATGGACGGCGGACAAAACCTATGAGAAAATACCAATACTATTAAAAAATGTACCTGACATTTACACCATAATAGGTGCACGACGCGAAAAGCCGATAATACTCAATGGGAAAAGATAAGATTCCTTACCATGCCATTTGTCAGCGGTGGTCATGCGGCACTGCCTGATACAGTACTGGCCATTCAATGGTGCGACCGCTGTTACCAGGGTGACGTTAGCGTCGCTCGAAACGATATCGTCTCTATTAAAGGCGTGAATGGTGGGGATGGCTGTACATGTGTCAAAATCCGGCTGTATATGTACCAAAATCCTTTTGTTTATACTTTCAATCATTACGGCCCTGACTATAGTGACGAAAATAAAGATTTAAATAAGATCACATACTCGAAAGTGTCAAATAATTGTGTAAAAGCCAATCCCAACAACTTACATAGCATAAAAAAATATATAAGATTTAAGTGTAGTTGCAAGCTAATTGCAATGGGCCTTGTGCCTAGACAAGAAAAATATAATAATAATAATAAAATAAATTCAAATGTTTGTAATTCTATGGGACCAAACTACGTTGGTCATCAATCCCTAGACTTACAAACTTAGTTGAAATAACCGAAGGACAACACACACATCCATGCCCGCGGGAGAATTCTAACTTCCGACGCGAGATGCCACACGATCCGTAACGTGGCGCTCCAGACCGCTCGGCTACTCTCGCGTGCCTGTGCTTCGCCACCTGGAGATAGAACAACAGAAAAAGAAATATACAACAAAAAGAGTGTAATTCTGAAACATACTGACGTATGGAACATTCACACCTCTTCGTTTTAGACGTTCATTTACTGCCGGAAATATGCCCAGGCCGAAATTTTGCGAGAGACTTTTTTTTTTATTGCTGCATGTGAGAAATCGCGCTACGAGGCCCGAGTGCTGGAATTTCGCTTCACCCATTATAGGCGTCGACGACCGCAGTGCCGGCCTCTGAGTGTTTACATATCTCTGTGTTTGATTACGCGTACCAGTTTATTTGACTCTCCGATGTAAAACACCAAATGAGAACGTAATACATGGTAACATCGACATATTTCTCGATCCGTTTTAAGACACATAGCGAAAGTGTAGAAGAAAGAAGGCCTGGGAAATCCGAACGTCCATTTATCCATACAACAGTATGTTACATGTTACATGACATTACAAAAGCAGAGGCCGTAATTGAAATGCCTGAGAAACTAAAAGCAACAAGCTGTGGAAAGTGAATTCTCAGGCGGATGTGACTTCATGAGATAAACAATAATTCCGTGCAGACAGTCTAGTAAACAAACTGTCTGCGATCGCGACAACATGGTCTAAATCTAAAACCAACCACGAAGTTTGTTCTATTGCCATTCTGTCACTCTGCATTATTTGAGTTGACAGTATGTTGACGGTATTAAGAATAAGATATAAGAACCAACTTCACGGACTCAAACAGAAAATAAGGGCGATTAGGGTCTACGATATTAATAGAAACGGAGTAAAATGTTCAAATGTTTGTTAATCTTATGGGACTTAACTACGGGGTCATCAGTCCCTAAACTTACAAACTACTTATGAACTACTTACGAACTAGGACGGCACAAATATCCATGCCCGAGGGGGTATTCGAACCCCCGACCGTAGTGGCCGTGCTGACCGTGACTGGAGCGCCTCAGTCACCTCGGCCACCGCGGCCGGCAGAAACGGAGTACATGCTCGTAATTTTGAAATATGGGAAAGGGGGGTATAATATTGGTATTTCCGTTAATGGTATAAGACAAGTATGGGATATGTAAATGCGAACTTCAACCTCGCCTTTTACTATGTTACTCCACTGTCTTAACCATTGTACCTGCTGAGTTTCTGACAAATGACGATGAATCTAAAGAAGCCCGATAAAAGTGATAAAACACAGATTCAAGAATTCAGCCGATGAATGTAATGTGAAGTAACTTAGGTTGACTGAAATGAGTTTAACGTAACCACGTCATTCGAAGAGTTTATGATTCGCAACGTTGGTGGTGAGTACTTGTTTCTTAATCAACATCGTTTTTCTGAAGCCTACTGGCAGATAGTATACGAGAACAGGAAGGTTCGCAACCACTACTCGATACACTCAGCACTTTTATTGCTCGTAACAGACACCTATTCTGATTCCAGATGACGTAAGAGTGATGTCATACGCAGTAAAGCGCTAGGCCTAAGAGTTACAGTCTCGAATAGTCTTCAGCAGTTTCATGTTGAATGTGTTCACAGCCCACACCTAGTTTTTGAACATAAGAAGTTCTAATCTTTCGAAAACGTATAATTCTGCGATTACAGATTCAAGTATTCCTCATTTTCAAGTAAAAGCTACAAATGCAACTATGCTCACAAGCATTTTGGTTAGTGTGTGAATGCCACTGTTAGTCATGCTAATACAGGCGATCTTTCAAACTTCAAACGAATACTAGCGTCTTTGCTTGTTAATACAAAAATCCCTGGCTTACCTTCGCACACTTAGGGCTATGTATAGGAATAATAAATAAGCCAAGGCGGCAAAAGCGTTTCGCACAGAGGTTTTCTAACATGAAGATCAATAAGATGTCCATGGCTTTTTATTATACTACTGGTGACAAACTATCTCTAAATGAGTGAAAAAGTAATTGCAGGATTAAAGCCCATAAAATCTGATCCTAATGACTGGAAAACTACATTTATCTAAATTAATCTCATTATGATTTCTTTCTTGACAATTGTTTCTTGTCTGTCTTTTGAATTTACGAATGGAGAATGCTTAGACATTCGTTATCAGGAAGAAATCAAGTAATGTTACCACTGGACAATTCTAAACGTGTACTGCCAGAAGTTGGAATACTGCAGGAAAGCCGCGGCGCAGTGGCCAAAAGCATTGAGGCGCCATGCTCCGATGCGCGAAAATTCAAATGGTTGTAGAGCTTATGGGACTTAACTACGGGGTTATCAGTCCCTAAACTTACAAACTACTTATGAACTAGCTAATAGTAAGGGCGGCACAAATATTCATGCCCGAAGGGAGATTCGAACTCCCGACCGTAGTGGCCGTGCAGAAAGTGACTGGCGCGCCGCAGACCGGCCGGCCCCGATGCGCGAGGCCGTTTCCCGACGGGATTCGAACCCCCCCCCCCCCCCCTTGGGCATGGATGTTTGTGCTGTCTTTAGTATGTTGTTGTTGTGGTCTTCAGTCCAAAGACTGGTTTAATGCAGCTCTCCACCCTACTCTAGCCCGAGCAAGCCTCTTCATCTCCTCATAAGAACTGCAACCTACATCCATTTGAATTTGCTTACTATATTCATCTCTTGATTTCCCTCCGCGAATTTTACCCCACACACTAAATTCATAATTCCTTGATGTCTAAGATTGTGCCCTACCAATCGATCCCTTCTTTTAGTCAAGGCACGCCAGAAATTCCTTTTCTCTCCAATTCTGTTCAGTACCTCATCATTAGTTACGCGATCCACCCACCTAATCTTCAGCATTCTTCTGTAACACCACATTTCAAAAGCCTCTATCCTCTTCCTGTCCGCACTGTTTATCGTCCATGTTTCACTCCCATAAAAGGCATCACTCCACACAAATGCCTTCAGAAAGGACTTCTTTATTTTTTGGAATAATTAATGCTGCAGCAGTCACTTTTTACTAATATTTTTATTAGCACGACGCGTTTCGGCAGCAAGCTGCCATCATCGGGTGAATTTTTACCGTTACTGGTTCATTATTGTTTTATTATGTTTTCTGTTGTGGGGGCCACTGAGGTTATGTTTGGACATTTTAACCTGTTCAGGAAGATATAGCTATTTTAGTATTATGTTTCATCATTATAGTTTTGGATTGCAAGGTTGTTATTTCTTCACCCTGAACTCTAATACCTTCTCCAACTTTCTCCTTGCTTTCCTTTATAGCTTGCTCAATGTACAAATTGAAATAACATTGGGGAAAGGCTACAACCGTGTCTTACACCCTTCCCAATCTCTGCATCCCTTTCGAGCCCTTCGACTCTAATAACTGCTGTCTGAATTTTGTACAAATTGTAAATAACCTTCCGTTACCTATATTTTACTCCTGCTGATTTCAGAATTTGAAAGAGTGTATTCCAATCAACATTGTCAAAAGATGTCTCCAAATCCACAAAAGCTAGAAATGTAGGTTTGTCATTCCTTAATCTATCTTCTAAGATAAGCCGTAAAGTGAGGATTGTCTCCCGTGTTCCTACATTTCTCCTGAATCCAAACTGGTCTTCCCCAAGGTCGGCTTCTACCAGCTTTTCCATTCGCGTTAAAATTTCGCAACCATGACATTAAACTGATGGTTCTGTAATTTTCACTCCTGTTTGCACATGCTTTCTTTGGAATGGGGATTATTTAGTTTAAGTTAGTTTATAAGTAGTTCGTAAGTTAATGCACTGATGACCCCGCAGTTAAGTCCCATAAGCTTTACAAACATTTGAACATTTTGAACTTCAGGAAAATCGAATGATTCGAGAAAAGCAATAAATATACTTCATTTAGACTTAAAAGTGATTAGGAAAGTAAATGGGAACATAAGGCTTGTTGACTTGGACAAAGCTGTGATCAGTTTATACATTTTAAGAACTAATATTTCTAGATAGATAACTTACAAACAAATATTGAGAAACTGATAAAATACGTATGTGGTTCTGAGAAACTGATACAGTAGTTGAACAGAAGCAAAAGTTAGAGCTGAAGAAAATAAGCGATGGCATGGAAAATCGATTTTTTTCTGTGATATTCAAATGGTCCGGTTTAAATTCACCAGATACTCAGAAAAAAATCAGAAAATATATACAGCAAAAACAAGTGTTCTATCACCACGATTCTAGGGGTTCACGACCCTTTACCTAAAAATGAAATCGAGATATATAGTACCAAGATTTAAGTTCTCTTAGCGGCTCGAGAAAACAGAAATTGATAAGTTGTATGACAATAAGTGAGACATTCCGAAGATGAGTTCCTAACTGCAGCATACACCAATACCTCTACCACCTCTTCCACTTATGCATGCCTGTATTCGGCGAGGTATACTGCCAACAACCCTTATCAATGTTTTCCAGACATACTGGATGGCGTTCATGTCTGGAGAACATGCTGACGATTCTAACTTGTGATGTCATTTTCATTAAGGAACGAATTCACAAAAAGTGCTCGATGGTTGTGAGAATTGTCGTCCACTAAGACGAATCCCTCACCGAATTGTTGCCGATATGGTTGCACTATACCTCAGAGGATTTTCCACGTATCGTATAGCATTTTATTGCCTTCTACGATCACCAGTGGTCCCACCTAATTCCACCCCAAAACCATCAGAAAACCACCACCTTGCTGTACTCGCTGAACGGCGAGTTTCAGAGATTCAGGCTGCCTCCAAAGACATCAGAGGCGAGTCTCACCTGTGAATAGCACTTTATGCCAATTCTGGCGAATCTATTCAACATGCTGTGCCGCACTGCATTGTGTCTACGTGTCAAAGATGGACTTCGTCATAGAAGTCGGGAGTGAAGTTACATGTCATGCAGCCTAATACATACAGTTTGAGTCGAAACACAATGTCCTGTGGCTGCACGAAAATCATTATTCCGCGTGGTGGCGATCTCATAAGTGTTCCACCGAGCCAAGTGGCGGTCATCAGCTGATGTGGTAGCCTTTGGGCGGCCAGAGAGAGGCGAGTCATCGACAGTTCTTGTACCTCTCTACCTCGTCCACGTTCGAACAACATCGCTTAGGTTCGTCCGGAAACTTCCCTTGATGGGAGTTCCTCCTGACACAAAGTAACAATGCGTATGGGGTAAAAGTTTGGAATTGACATTCAAGGTACGGCAGATCTACAGTCAACACAAGCAGTATACTTTCCTTCGTGGTGGTATGACTGTAAATGATCGGCACCTTTCATGCGAGTTGACATCTATGGGCAATCTACGGGACTGTATCCTTGATGCAATATCGTCATTGTTCCGAAGACCTTGGAACCAAGGTGATGCAACACTTTTTTATGTGTGTAGAGAGACGCTAATCTTGAGATAAAGATTTAGAAACAAATGCTGGTTTAACCAGGTGAGCGTGCGCCATATTTCATAACATTTTGGATGTGTTTCAACGGAACTTGGTACATATTCAATAAAATTCTTCTGGGTGTGAAACGGCATTGTCAGTCTTCAAATCTGTCCGACATGTCGACCTCTGTTGCAAGTGGCCTTCCTCTGCGTGTGTCTGACTGCACAGTGGCCGAAACGTCGATCAGTTAGACATTGCGGTCTCACACCTTGTGACAACGCCCGGGAAAGCCTATGCTTACACTTGTACACATTCCTTACTCTCAAGCAACAATCACTGTGCGGATAAAACTCACCACCTCCCAAGGGCGTGAGGGTGGAAAAAGAAGGGTGGCCCGCGAGGCGTGAGAAACCAGATATCATTAAACCTCTAATTGAAAAGAGTGCTCTTAGCGACTGGTAATAAATTTCACTCCCAATTTTAACCTTTAAGAAACTTTTTGTCGCTCACAACCCCCACGAAATGACAAAGTAAGTTCATCGCTAACTACTTTTTCCGCTTAAATACAGTAAAACTATGGCATTCAATACGATGTTACAAATCATTACTTCTACACAAGTAAATATACTCACGAGACTTTTATCGATAGTGTGCACATACAACACAGAATTTACCTTTCAAATTATATCTTAACAGGACAAGTAGTTCAGGAGATATTACGTCACAAACTGCCACGTCACGAAGCGTATGAGTAAGCAAACTTTGCCCATTATCTTGGAATGACAGCACTTAGTGACTTGCAAAAAACTTGACACATATTTTCAAACTTTTACGAGACACAATTTTGAATGGAGATTATTTTTTGGCTTACTTCGTTTCCGCTGTTCATGTGGTGAAAATAAGACTTTCGGTCTAACATTATAATTTATAGCAAATTAATAATCAGCCAACCAGTTTCTACACTGTAACCGTTGCTGAGACTCAATCATGTTTATTTTCTTTTCTTTTTTTTTTCGTTTTTTAAAAAGAAAAAATATATATAATTTATTACATCTACACTACTAACTGTACTCTTATGACTTTTGCAGACAGTATCCTCATATATCAGTGTATGTATCTCCAAAATTATGTAGTAGTACGGCATATAGTTCAGGACAGGGGTTCTCAAACTTTTTAAGAAACGGAGCATCTTTAGAAAGTGCAATTCCAGGCGGAGCACTAGATTTATGTCTCAGATATATACTGTATGTGGTAACGAAAATGGACATCACTAACGTAGAGTGGTAGTCTCACAATTTAAGCATACAAGTTATTGAGTTTAATCCCTGTATATGCTTATTTTATCCACCAGATTCACATTACACAACATTTCACGCTCATAATAAGAAACCGTAACAAAACTGTAGTAATACAAAACATTTGAGAATGAATTCAGCCGAACGAGTATTGAAAATCCAAACTTTTTAACAGTCACAGATAAACAAGTATTTAGATACATTGGTTCGAGCTTTTTCCCTGGCTAAGGAAAAAAACAATGATATCAATGAGAAGGATTAAACTGTTTTAATTTGCACAATAGGACTATATCTGGTTGACGTTTGAGCAACTGGAATCGAATATCATGCTGTGTAGAGAAACGGGAACTGTATTTTCTTTTAGTAGTAACGTATTCAGAAAACCTTGATTCGCGTAGAAAAGTGGCTGAGAAAGTTAGATGGATAAGTTTAGTTTTATCTGATATGATTTGAAACTCATCGTTTAGCGTACACCAAACTTCCAACACTGATTGCTTAGTTTGAAATTTTTTTGTTATCTCTGACAGGCATTCATATTGCTATTACGTTATAAAGATTGGATTCTTCGATACATTTTCTTTCACGTCTTCTTGCAATCGGTCTGAAAAATAAGAGTTCAAAGAATCAAGCGAACGTAACAGGTGAACTTCAAACTCATTTAGGATATCTACAAGAGTGTTTCATTCGCATTCTTCTCTAAATACCTTTGTTATTGGAAAATGATCGAACTTCATTTTCGAGTGACTGTTTCTATTTCAATGTTTCCACATTGGCATTAGCATCTAAAGGAGTTAATGCTTTTCCTTGTATAGACTGACATTTATTTCTTAAAACTCAAACAATGATAATACTTTTTTTTATCGTTATCTTTTCGTGGAGCATTAGGAATTGTTTCGCGGAGCACCAAGTGCTCCTCGAAGCACTGTTTGAGAAATTCTGGTTCAGGAGATATGGCATCGTAAACAATGAAGTGCATGAAATATTGACCCACTACGCAAGTCAAATCAAGACCCCTAGGACTGAATGATATTTCCTCTGAACTGCTGCCATCACTGGCAGAGCCTTTCGTGAAAATACTGTTCCATGCAAGATGTATGCGACAGGAAGGATATGGTGATCTAAATTCCAAAGAAAACAGTAGCAGACAACTGTGAAAAAATAAAGAATTATCAGTTAAATAAGCCATGGTTGCAAAATGCAATCACGAATTATTTACAGACGAATGGAAAGAATTGGTAGAATCCGACCTCGGCGAGCATCAGTTTCGATTTAGAAGAAATTTAGGAACACGTGAGGCGATAGATTAAGAAAAGGCAAACCTGCGTTTTGAACTTTAGCAGTATTAGCAATGTTGACTGGAATGTACCTTTCTCCAAAGTTATTCAAAAATGTTCAAATGTTTGTAAAGTCTATGGGACTTAAATACGGGGTTATCAGTCCCTAAACTTACAAACTACTTATGAACTAACTAAGACTAAGGACGGCACAAATATCCATGCCCGAGGGGGATTCGAACCCCCGACCGCAGTGGCCCCAAAGTTATTCAATCTGTACATTGAGAAAGCTGTGAAGGAAAACAATAAGAAATTTAGAGAAGGAATTAAAGTTTAGGGAGAAGAAATAAAAACTTTGCGATTTGCCGATGAGATTGTAATTCTGTCAGAGACAGTAATGGGACCTGGAAGAGGAAATGAATGGAATGGTCATTGTCTGTAATGAGGGTAAGAAAAATAAGTGTAAATGAGAGAAATCTGTTGACATGAAATATTAATTTATGTCTTGGGAAACCTCTTTTGAATGTATTTGTCCGAAATATAGCTCAGTACGGACGTGTATCGTGGACAATAAATAGTTCAACTAGAAAAATAATATAAACTTTTGAAATTTTGTTCTACTGAAGAATGCTGAAGATTAACTGGGTAGACATCCTAACTATTAAGGTGGTACTGAATAGTTTTGGAGAGAAAACATATTTCTGGCAATGTTGACTAAAGGAAGAGTTCGATTGTTAGGATACATTCTGAGACATCAAAAAATCGTTAATTTAGTATTGAAGTGAGGGGAGAGTTAAAATCGCAGAGGAGCTCAGTACAGTAGGCATTTTCAAAAGGCCGGCCGCGTTGGCCGAGGGGACTGAGGCGCTCCAGTCACGGTCTGCACGGCCACTACGGTCGGGGGTTCGAATCCCCCCTCGGGCATGGATATTTGTGCCGTCCTTAGTTGTAAGTAGTTCATAAGTAGTTTGTAAGTTTAGCGACATATGACCACGTAGTTAAGTCCCATGGACTCTACAAACATTTGAACATTTTCAAAGGGATGTAGCTTGCCGTTCTTACTCAGAGATGAAGCGGCTTGCGCAGGATATGGTAGGCGTGGAGAGCTGCATCAGACCATTTTTGGACTGAAGACACGCAACATGCAAGGTACTTTAATATATTACCTCTTTACTATTAATTCTACTCGCAACACATTTCGCAAACAATTTCTTAATATTCCACAAATCATAACTGAAAAATTACATTATTGTAGGACAAGTTGTTAAGGATTGAGCTGCTTAAAAACGAAGCTCTAGGTGAAAATTCGCCACAGAAACAGAAGAAATGGACAGAGAATGGGGCAGAAGGTAATGGACAGAAGGGAAGTGTTTATTATAAGAGTGGCACAAATTCATCCCTGGGCAACACGGGGTACTGAGGCTACCCGGATGTAAAAAAAATAGTGTTAACAATAAAACTTCAAGCCTAATTAATCAAACAATAACTCTCCGATCAGAATCTGAATTATCTTGCACAAATTTGAAAAGTGCGAAGCGAATGAACATTTCTGTGCTTCCTTACTGGCTGTGGCGGACTATGGGGGGTGGGGGTGGGGCGGTCCGCCCCGGGCCTCTCGTCTAGGGGGCCTCCAAGTACCCCGAAAAACGACCATTCTTGTATTTTAGTTGGAGCTACCTTCGCCTCCCATTCTGGGGCCTCCGAATCTCGAAAGCTATTTTTTGTAGACTGGCCCGTACCACTCGTCCTGGGAGGGCCTAAAAAACGGCAAAAGTTACTGTTTTATAGTAATACATGTATTTACAAGTGGACGAGGGTCCTCATTTTATTTTCCGCCGACCCTGGCCTCCGACAGCCTTAGTCCGCCATTGCTTCTTGGTTCTAAAGTATATTCAAGAAATGAATAACAAGTAGTGTTGTTCCTTGGAAGAAGACTACCTCTCCATCTAGATATTTACTCTGCAAATAACATGTAAGTGCCTAACAGAGGGTTTATCGAATGGAATAGTGCGTCCGAAAAAGGCAAACCTGAATCTTGCAGTTTTGATTTTCTTTTTCTTCTTTTATTACGATGATAATGTAGGTGGGCACTAACGAAATATATTCGCATTCAAACGGGAAGTTACTGACAGATATTTCTCAATAGATCTAGCCGCAGCGAAAAGTCTTTCTTTTAATGATTTCCACCGTAACTCGTGCATCATTGGGAGGATGGTGGTTCAAATCTACATCCGGCCATCCAGATTTAGGTTTTCCGCAATTTCCCTAAATCACTTCAGGCAAGTGTCGGGGTGGTTCCTTTCAAAGGGCATGGCCGATTTCCTTCCCCATCCCTAACTAAACAACCGGAGCGCAAGCTCCGCCTCTAATGACCACGCTCTCGACGAGCCGTTAAACACTAATCTACTTTCCTCCCTCCACTCCCTCCCCTGTGTCGCTATAATACAAAACGAACTGCCCTTCTCTAAACTTTCTCTTCAGCAGGATGTACATAACTATCGCAGTTTGTCGAAGATCAGTAGGATCACATAAAGCTAGGTGTACAATATAAATGTCATTATTTTTTACTACAGAAACCGCAGCAGTTTTTCCAAAGTAGTGTTTTATTGGATAATTTGTACAGTACAAAATGCATTCTATATAAGACAATTAATAAATTGGTTTCAGAATGAAACTTTCACTCTGCAGCGGACTGTGCGCTGATATGAAACTTCCTGGCAGATTAAAATTGTGTGCCGGAACCGGGACTCGAACCTGGGACCTTTGCCTTTCGTGGGCAAGCGCACTACCGACTGTGCTAACCCGACACGACTCACGATGTCGCCTCACAACTTTACTTCCGCCAGTACCTCGCCTCATAATTTCCAAACTTCACAGACGTTCAAATGTTTGTATAGCTTATGGGACTTAACTACGGGGTCATCAGTCCCTAAACTTACAAACTGCTTATGAACTAGTTACAACTAAGGACGGCACAAATATCCATGCCCGAGGGGGGATTCGAACCCTCGACCGTAGTGACCGTGCAGACCGTGACTGAAGCGCCTCAGTCCCCTCGGCCACCGCGGCCGGCCACAGACGTTCTCCTGCGAAACTTGCAAGACTAGCACTCCTGGAAGAAAGGATATGGTGGAGACATGGCTTAGCCACAGCCTAAGGGATGTTTCCAGAATGAAACTTTCACCCTGCAGCGGAGTGTGCGCTGATATGAAACTTCCTGGCAGATTAAAATTGTGTGCCGGAACCGGGACTCGAACCTGGGAACTTTGTCTTTCGCGGGCAAGCGCTTGCGCGCGAAAGACAAAGGCCCCAGGTTCGAGTCCCGGTTCCGGCACACAATTTTAATCTGCCAGGAAGTTTCAATAAATTGGTTTTAGTATTAACACATAATAAATTGTTTCTCTATATTCGTTTTATATTCTTCGAGTCATATGTCTGTTCGGAATTTATTAGGAAAATTCCCCAAGCGGATTCATTCTTTTCAGCTGATACAATGTCTTAATTTACGAAGAAAAGCATCGCTAAGTAATAACCGAGGTAAAAATTCTGCTTCGTCCCGTAAAATGCAGGAACCAGTGTCCGCAAGCTCTTCACTTTGGTTGTGCAGGTGAGCAGGAGTTATAGGTGAAGGAACTGAGCGGTGGGGCAGGTTCTGGGTGCGACATGGCCCGCTGCCGGCTAAACGGGGCTCTGAGCGACAAACGGGAGCCGCTGGCGCCAGCACGCTGGCGATTGGCGGCGAGGTGTGCGCCAGCCCGGCAGGCCGCCTTTATCTGGCGGCGTCATCCCGGCCTCCCGCTGCGCCGCCGCCGCCAAACAAAAAAACTTTAATTGGGAGCAAATTGTGGCAGCTACCAGCCATTGTCGAGATCTCCGCATAAAAACCATTTGCGTATGCGTATCATGATCGAGCCCTAATCTGATTCAATAATGTGAGGGCTAATCTGCCTGTTAAATAAGACCGAAGACGGGAGGTCCGCCGTTTACCCGTAGAAAGACCTCATTTTAGACAAGAGATCAAAAACCATCTGCATAATTTAAAACAATATTTTCGGTGCGTAATGCACCGCTATTAGTAGTGGCAAAGTGGAACATAAATGTATTACACCGCGTTACCAGCCGCGTAACAAGTCTGCCGCGTTGCTCGAGCCTGGCGCCTCGCTGCCTGCCATTCGTCTGCCGGTCAAAGCGTGTATCGCTAAGCCAAATGGGCGTTTCTAACGGAACCTTTTTTGTGACTACCAACGGGAAGAAATATGGAACCAGTATTGCAGTATATGACGTACTTACACTGTACTGAAATTAACTTACATTGTCGAACGGCCGGCATCTTCTCAAGATCGTACGGCAGACGACCGTGTCTAGACACTAGACGCTAGTGACAGGGGCTACATGTGCGTAGGTGTACACGATATTTCAGGGTTCTCTACACCCACCTGAGTATGCGTCGATACGCCGACACTCTGGGGCATTTTGTTGACAGAGAATGCGTATTATGGAGGCTCAAAACCTTCAGCACTCTTCTGACACGTATTTTCTTCTAGTTCCATAGACCAGAAAACCGAAACGTTCTACTCCAAAGGTTATACGTCTTCACACAAACAGCTGTTGGAGATGCAAACTATTTAATATTTTAGGTAATCACATCGCCGTTTGAGTGCTCTACATAACATATCCATCACCCTACAGGAGTAGACACCTCATAATGGCGGTCTATGTACGCCACAAAAGAGTAAAAGTTCATTCCGCAGGAATAAGAATCCTATGCTGCTTATACCTCGCTTCCCACGTCGCGAAAAACGTAATGAGTTACGGAAGCTTTCCACACAATAGAACAACCTCTATTAGGATAAAGTGGCCCACAGATCGGAGCACTTCTCATCAAAACCACAGGATTACAACACACGCTTTTAGTTCAGAGAAGCCGGCCGCGGTGGCCGAGGGACTGAGGCGCTCCAGTCACGATCTGCACGGCCACTACGGTCTGGGGTTCGAATCCCCCTTCGGGCATGGATATTTGTGCCGTCTTTAGTATTAGCTAGTTCGTAAGTAGTTTGTAAGTTTAGGGACTGATGACCCCGTAATTAAGTCCCTTAAGCTTAACAAACATTTGAACATTTGAGTTCAGAGAAATTCATATGAAAACCACCGGATCGTTCCCTAGTAAGACACCTGGATGTTATTCGAAATTTGCTTTTTGCGTGAACATTATATATGAAAAACCATTTGAAACAAAAACAAGCACGTTATTATGACTCTTCTGATCCTAATCACATTTTTATGAACCCGGTATCAACCCTCCAGCCCTGAAAAATCGCAAAACATTCGCCTCGGTTGCACAGTGGTAGAGTGCCAGACTATAAATCCAAAGGTCGCGGGTTTCATTCCCGCCAGGTCCTAGGATTTTTATCTGTCACTTTCCACTTCTTTCACCTCTGGCAGTATTGCTCATGTGAAAAATACCGAGTAGCACCCTGGTTCGGAACCCACGTTAAACTGTAGGTCCCCCTATAACTGGCTGGGTAAGTCAGTTCGAAGGTCGGAGGAAGGCAACGGCATAACACCTCCAAACAGGACCATGCCTAGTAAAGCACTGTGGTGTTCAAACCAATCTTCGGATTGTTGACTGACTTACCTTACCTACACGACATGTTCTAAGTCTTTACAGCAGTTAAATGGCAATCTCGAATGCGACAATCTCGAACTTTTAACCATAGGTGAATCCTCCGAGGGTAATGCGTTTTCAAAATTGTTCAAATGTTTGTTAAGCTTATGGGACTTAACTGCTTAACTACTTATAAACTAGGTTACACGAAAGATAGCACAAACATCTATGCCCGAGGGAATATTCGAACCCTCGACGGGGATCGGCCTCGCGCATCGGAGCATAGCGCCTCAATGCGCTCGGCCACTCCGCTGCCGCGAACGCGTTTTCCTGCATTGTTTTGACTAGTCGGATGAGTCTCTCGTTCGGATGTGTTATAAGCGTTGCGATTATTACGTTCCACGTTCCCAATTGTACTGGAAGCAAAAAGTACCTATTTATCTGTCGGTAAGCTGATGCACTTCTCATAATGTGCACTGTCGTTTGTGAGGCAGAAGGTGCACTACTTAAATCGAAATGTTGTCGGTTTAAATATGCGGAAAGTGCAGACTATTGGCTAATAAATTGGAAGTGCCACGACTTGGCTGATTAGGATTCATGAAAAATTTAATGTCAGTTTATTCCGAGGTGTGATTGGTTGATAGAGCAGATGGAAGCTAGAGCTACTGTATGATAGATAGCGGGTAGTAATTTCCAAATTGTGTTTCGATTTGAACGTAGATTGTCGTTAAGTTGTTCGTGTAAACGTTTTTGTCTGTGTTATACTATTCCGAAAAGTGTTAGGACGATAACGCAGCCGGCCGCGGTGGCCGAGGAGACTAAGGCGCTCCAGTCACGGTCTGCACGGCCACTACGGTCGGGGGTTTGAATCCCCCCTCGGGCATGGATATTTGTGCCGTCCTAGATAGTAAGTAGTTCATAAGTAGTTTGTAAGTTTAGGGACTGATAACCCTGTAGTTAAGTCCCATAGACTATACAAACAATTGAACAATTGAAACGATAACGCAGACGGCCACATTGACGAATGTTATGGACTTTAGAGGGAGTACTAAATTTTATTGGGAGTCGAATTTGAATAAATAGTATAGTGAGCACGTTTTGGTCGTAAGTTTACCTACTGTGTTGATGCCATGTGGGCCAGGCGTTTATTTAATATAGAGCATGTATGTGTAATAGGACAGGGAGGCCCATAAAAATAATAATTGTTGTTTCGGCGAGAGGGATTGCACGCACGTGCCCGTCCGCTGCCTGGAGGCTCCGTTTATAACAGAGGTGTCGCGCATTTACACCGCGTCCGTTTAAAAAGTAACAGTGTCCCCTTAACTGCACCGCGCTACTTGGAGAACATTTTTTCGCGTAGATGTTGATGTTGGAGTGCTTAATAATAAATAAAGGCAGAAAGTGTGTATTTCTCGGAGGTGGAGTGGCAGACAAGATTGGATCTATCGACGGTTTTCGTTCATGTGCTTGGCCCTCAAATCGGCTCCATGTGAGGACTGTCTTTGCATCATTTGTCTGCTCGAGAGGGATTCGGCGAGAGGGATTGCACGCACGTGCCCGTCCGCTGCCTGGAGGCTTCGTTTATAACAGAGGTGTCGCGCATTTGAACCGCGTCCGTTTAAAAAGTAACAGTGTCCCCTTAACTGCACCGCGCTACTTGGAGAACATTTTTTCGCGTAGATGTTGATGTTGGAGTGTTTAATAATAAATAAAGGCAGAAAGTGTGTATTTCTCGGAGGTGGAGTGGCAGACAAGATTGGATCTATCGACGGTTTTCGTTCATGTGCTTGGCCCTCAAATCGGCTCCATGTGAGGACTGTCTTTGCATCATTTGTCTGCTCGCACCGTATCTGCACGGCACCAGGTAGGTCGGTAAGCAGCGGTGCTCATTCAATTGCCAACAACTACGGCGTTGATGTAACGCAGGGCAGTGAGCGTGATTTAGGTTTCCTATTCTAGACTATAGTTCTGGTGCATGTCGTGTGGCCGGCCGCGGTGGCCGAGAGGACTGAGGCGCTTCAGTCTCGGTCTGCACGGCCACTACGGTCGGGGGTTCGAATCCCCCCTCGGGCATGGATATTTGTGCCGTCCTTAGTGTTAGCTAGTACATAAGTAGTTTGTAAGTTTAGGGACTGATGACCCCGTAGTTAAGTCCCATAAGCTATACAAACATTTGAACAAACATGTTGTGTAGCGTTGTGTGTGTGTGTGTGTGTGTTGTTCGGGCCAGGAGTGCGGTATTGGTGTTATTTAGTCTCGAGAGTGTACTTAGACATTCAAATGAATATCGAAAGTGTCTTAGGCATAGAGTGAAGAGCACTGACTTCCAATCTGGAGGTACAGGAGGACTCACAGGTGACTACAATGCAAACGAAAATTAGCTTGAAACCCATTTATAGAAATTTTTTTCACGTCTGGACGGGGAGGAGGTTCTTCCAAGCTAGTGGCTAAATGCAGATTGAGGATATGTGGGGCGGGGGGGGGGGAGGTGGCAGGGGATGGGAAGTGTTAGGATGATAGCGCAATGGCCACATTGACGAATGTTATGGACTTTAGGGTGACTATTAAATTTCAGTGTAAGTGGAGTTTGAATACATTGTATTGTGAGTGCATTTTGGTTGTAAATCTAACTACTGGGTTGTTGTTATGTGAACCAAAGTTTTTTTTTTTTTTTTTTTCATTTAGATCATGTGTGGAATGGCTCAGAGAGAGTCATAAAAATAATAATGGTTGAACCGCTGTCTTCAGGGGCGGATCCAGGAGAGCCTGCTGGAGAGGGAAGGGGACGGTGAAAGAATTTTCATCGTCAGCTAAACTCTTTGTAGAAAGACTCTAGTACCGGCCACCCCTTTTTATCCCACGGATCATAAAAATCCACGAATGACCCTTCGCTCCACCTCCCCCCCTCCTGGATCCGCCAATGGCTGTATGTATTTAATTAATTTCAATGTATGTGTAGGTCATAGTTTCTGGTTGTAATACAAACTGTACATCGATAAGTACAAGCAGATATAACTTTTGTAAAATAATTAGATGACTTTCGAAAACTGTATACATTTATTTCATACTAAGTACAAATATTAATTTAATAAGCAATTTAGGATTTAAAAAAAAAAATATTTGGGTGGGGTGACGTTGGTGGTGGTTGTTCGCCATGCAAGTGGATAGGGGGGGGGGGGGGCAGTGGATCTGTCAGGGGTGGTAGCTGAGGAAGCGTGCGTCTCACGGAGGTGGACAAGTCTGGGTCTCTCAGGAGTAACCCCTCCCCCCGCTCCCCGCGCTAGGCTCACAAACTGGCACCATCTTGGATTCTGTGCCCAGCCCACATAGGGGTGGGAGGGGGGGTGTTTTCCCCCGAACCGCCGCTGATTCTGTGCCACTCCCCTCCTTGCCTTACTAATAATATACTATCAGCTTCTATTGTTTAGACATGCAGCAAGTCAGTTTAGGTGTACTTTAAACCGTTAAATCTCGACAATGTATAATGATTATAGGAAAAAAAAAAAAAAAAAAAAAAAAAAAACAATTCGTTTTGACTTTATAAAAAAAGTGTTTGTAAAGCTTAACTGCGGGGTCACCAGTCCCTAAACTTACAAACTACCTTATACTAAAGACAAACATTCATGCCCGAAGGGGAATTCGAACCCTCGCCCGTAGAGCGCCGCAGAATGCTCGGCCACTGCGGCCGGCATTGACTTTATACATTTCTGTGCTGTCGCGCAAAGTTTTGAATAAATTCGTAGAAGTTTAAAAGGTGGACGCTGGTCCGAGATAAAACAGAAATATTTCACATTTCACCTCATGATCGTAGATCAAATGAACACCAAAAACGCAAAAATGGCTATTCCGCACTCGGTCTTTTTTCAAATAATTTTTTTGTTTTTGTCGATGTCTCGCCTGCCACTGTTTCAAAGCGCCAGTCCCACCACGTGACCCACTGGGCCGGCCGATGTCAGCGTGGGGCAGGGCCGTAGTGGCTGCCATGCTGTGCCGTGCTGTGGGGCGGTGGGGCGGCCCGCGCGCGCCTGCGCCTGCGCACTCGCTATCTGGCGCCGTCAGCGGCCGGCCGGCGACACGGGCGGTGACAGCGGCGCCGCGATATGCAGATCAACCGGGCGCTGCCGGGCCCACTGCCGCAGCAGCCGCCGATGCCATCGCCGCGCTAGGGAGGCGGCTTCGGCTCGTAAAATCGAGGCACCTAGTGAGCTACATAACTGTCTGCTCAACACACTGCCTTATACTATCAATAACGCGCTTAGCGTGTCGCAGCGATAGCGCTCCTTTTCCTCCGAAGCTCAGGACTAGGAAAAGTACGCGACATTGATTCCGACAAAGAACGATGCGAGACAACGAAGCTGTCGCCGACGAATTCAACTCTTGTTATCCATTTTCGGCATACAGTGACTAATGTAGCAGAGGTCCTTTTTTTCTAGAGGCAATGATGGTTGTTAAAGTATCATTGTATAAATAGGCGAACACAATATAAACTAGCTGCAAACCCGGCGTTGCCCGAGTATTTATCTATTTATTCCTGCCATTTCTCAGGTATATACTCATTTTTATAAGGGTGTATAACTGTAAAATCTCTTGAGAATACAATTAGTAGAAAAGAAGTAATAGATTAAAACTTGGTGCGTGATAGGGCAGTTTTCCGTGAAAGTTAGTCCGCCTCCGTAGTCCAGTGGACAGCGTGGTTGGTTGCCACGCAGGGGGCCCGGGTTCTATTCCCGGTCGGGTAGTAGATCTTCTCCACTCGGGGACTGGGTGTTGTGTCGTCCTCATCATCATTCCATCATCATTGACATGCAAGTCGCCGAAGTGGTGTCAGATAAAGAGACTTGCACCAGGCAGGCTGAACACGACCCCAGTTGGGGTCTAATGGTCATAAATGCCCCACGATCATCATCATCCGTGAAAGTTACTGTTTATGTGCTCATATCTCATTAATAACGTGTCGTACTTTGATACAATTTAGAAGGTATACTTCACTATTTGCGTGTATACTGTCTGTAAAATTTCCTGCAGCTACAACTTTTAGTGTAAAAAATTGTAACGTCATACCGACAGCCGTAGTTTTAGTCCATGAACAGCGCAACGTTACTGTTTATGTGCTCATATCTCATGAACTACGTGTCGGAATGTGATACAATTTAGAAGCTATATGTGTGTATACTGTCTGTAAAATTTCCTGTCACTACAGTTTGTAGTGTTCAAATTATAAATTGTAACGTCATACCGAGAGCAGTAGTTTTACTCCATAAACAGCGGAAAAGTAGTAAGCGAGAAACTTTTTTCCTTTCATCATTTTACTATGGTTGCCAGCGAGAAAAACTTTAATAAAGATTTCAAATTATGTTTAAAGTTTGTCGCATGTCGCTAAGTACTGTCATTTTCATACAGTGTATTTCGAAAGTCTCGCCGCATTATATGGTATTTTTTGCGATTTTTATTGGTAATGACATAATATCTTTTGAACCATGTGTCGTATATGATTCTTAACCCTGCAGCAACTGTACCTCACGGCAAGGAATGTGTGTACCAAATTTGGTTGAAATCGGTCCAGTGGTTTAGGAGAAAATGAGCAGTATTGTCGCTAAATGCAGCAGTTTCCGCGCATCTCATAGTTTATGACGTCATATCTCGTGAACTATGTATCGTACGCGGTTCTTACACTTACGGCGGCCGTTCTCATGGATTGAAGCTTACGTGTGCAAAATTTCATAAAGATTGGAACAAAATTGTAGATTTCTATGCAACACGTACAAATATACGGACACTGCGTTATATATTAGATTACACATGGAGGCCAAATAAAACTTAATAGTCCGAAAGGGGTTTTAGTACAGATGTGCACAAACAAAAGTTATTTGTGTATGCATCAGAGTAGAGCGAGAGTGGCTGTGCGTTCCAAGGCCCGTTGCTGCGAAACGTGCAGCTGCTCTCGGTCGGTAGTTCGACTCCTTCTTAGGGCATACGAGAATGTGTTGTCCTTAGCGTAAATTAGTTTACGTAGTTTGTAAGTCTAGGACTGATGACCGTTACAGTTTGGTGCCATACCTTTACAAACATTTGAATTTATGTACGCAACCGTTACGGCACCTTAAAGGAAATGACGTTTTCATATCTGAGGAGGGTGTTCGACGACGAACGCCGCGAAAGGTTCAGGCGTAGGACGACAGCCATCTAGCGGTAGAATGAGTCAAACTACTAGGTCGACAATGTCGTCAGCAGTGGAAATAAATTTTTGTCGGTAACGGAGTAATATAATTTCTTATCGTTGCTATTCCTCGTTTTATCCTGAATGAATACATTTGAGGTCATCTGCTACTGATACCAGAGAATACACGTAAGTTCCTAAATTTTAATTGGTTCTTTTTGAAAGGCTACATTTCCTGCTTCCTTATTATATGGAACTGCAGGATTCACGTAGGATTTTCCAGTCTTTGTAAATCTGTTGAGCAAAGCTGCTACGGTCAACAGTCACTACACTTACAAACTACTAACTTACACTAAGGACAATACACACAAACATACCCGAGGGAGAACTCGAACCTCCAGCGGGAGCGGCCGTTATAACACCCTTTTTTCCGTAAAAATACATAATTACCTTATTAGTTACGTGTGGAAGGCAACAACGCCGTTTCTTACAATTCCATGCCCCTGAGCCCATATTTAGCATTAATAAAATTGCAGTTTCGATGCCATGGATTCCGGACAGGCTAACACGTATTGGAACAGGGGAGTATTAAGTACAGTTGGTTACTGTCTGAAACTGAGAACATAATATTTTAATAGCAAGTAACCACCAGTGCGCAACACGCGCGGTCCATAGAAAACTTGCATAAACTACAGCTCATCATTTGCTGACTATAAAAAGAACAGTTCAACTTAGACAAAATGATAGTAGCAGCAATCCAATATCTAATTCCAAGTAAAAACGACTGCTAGTAGATCTCAACAGCAACTGAGAACGACGGAGAGCGACTGAGAAAAATGCTGTCGCCTCAGCATCCCCCAAAAGGGCTCACACTCGCGGGCGCCCTCTGGCGGCCCGTATCGCGACCCTCACGTTGACCACTGTTTGCGACCTTCCCAGAGATATAATTACGTAGGTTTCCGCGGCCAGAGTCAGATGACATAAAATTTTTCTGGGTATGGTACCGCGTCATGATGTAAGGCTATTACTTAAATAACCAACGTTTCGGCCAACGTTACAGTGGCCTTCATCTGGGTAACTTACCCAGATGAAGGCCACTGTAACGTTGGCCGAAACGTTGGTTATTTAAGTAATAGCCTTACATCATGACGCGGTACCATACCCAGAAAACTTTTATGTCATCTTCCCAGAGATGTTACACTGCCCAGACAGTAGCATGATGCCTTAGGCCACGCGGCTACACACGCGCGACTCACGTAGGCACTAAGAGCCTACATACCAATAAATTTCAATTACACTTTATAAATTCGGAGTTTCATTACTTTGTTTCACGCGCTATCATCCCGTTTACATGGGCTCCCAAAACCGGATTTCGTAAACCGATTTCCCAATTCCGATTTTGGTTGGCCATATAAACACTCCAAAATCGATTCTGGAAATCCGCTTCTCTAAAGCGGTTTTCCAGTTCCACAATCGATTTTCGTGCTCATGTAAACGCAACCGTTTTTGAAGCGTTCTTGGCTTGTCAGATTGTGTTTTCTTGTTAAGAATTCTCGGCACATATGGAAAGAGTGACATTTTCTAATGGAAAATAAAACTATAAATATTGGAGTGAGCATGAATCTGTGTATTTAAATAAAGAAAAATAGCGATTGTGCTGAGTAAATCAGGAACTGAATCAGCTGTTTTTCAGTCGCCATCTTAAGTGGGCTAGGAAATCCGATTCAGGCTATGCCATGTAAACACGACAGCGAAAAACGGTTTACGAAAATCGGTTTTCGTGTTCCGGAAGATGTGTTGCATGTAAACGTACTGTATGTGTGAGCAAGCATTATCGTTTGAACAACATGTCACATTCCTGTTGCAATAATGCCAATACGGCGGCGCTTGCCAGGTCTCTGTCGTACGAGCAAACGACTATCAGATGTGTACAGACAGAAGCTTCCTTCATCGCTGAAGACCACGGCTGTCATTCCATGTGTGTGTGTGTTTGTCCTTCGGTTATTTTACCTAGGTTTAAGTAGTTTGTAAGCTACGGACTGATGACCACGCAGTTTGGTCCGATAGATTTACAAACATTTTGTAATTCCATCACGTAAGTGATATTCTGATGGCACCAGTGAAGCCGTTTAGGTCGATGTGGCGTAAGTGGAAGACGGGTTAGAGTTGCGCGTACCCTTAGTCCCACAGCTAGTAACCCGTTGGCAACAGCCATGTTGACCCTTCTGTACTTACAAATCTTTCAGCCGTGCGGGACAGCTGTATAATCTGCAACCCTTTCCTTTAGAATACGACGATCTTAGCGGGCGTCACTGCTGGTGAACATGCAGAAGCTAGCCAGTGTATGTGAGAATGTCCACGTGATTGTTGCAAACAGCATCGTTGCACAACTGACGCAACACATCCAACCTTATCAAGTTCGTCCGAATGTAGACTTCTTGCGTCAACATTCCCTGAATTCTCACCCAAGACAAACAGTTTTAGTTTTCCGGGATGAATTTTCACTCTCAATTCAGCGTATGCTGATATGAAATTTATTCTGGAAACTAATTCCTAGTTTGTGTCTAAGCCGTCTCTGCAACATACTTCTTTTCACGACTACAAGGCCGGCCGCGGTGGCCGAGGGGACTGAGGCGCTCCAGTCACGGTCTGCACGGTCACTACGGTCGGGGGTTCGAATCCCCCCTCGGGCATGGATATTTGTGCCGTCCTTAGTATAAGGTAGTTCGTAAGTAGTTTGTAAGTTTAGGGACTGATGACCCCGTAGTTAAGTCCCATAAGCTTAACAAACATTTGAACATTTTTGAACGACTACAAGTCCAAAAGTTCTGTAGGAGTATTTAACTGAAATGTGGGAGGTAGAAGGTCGGATACCGACTGAACTAGATTTGTGAAGACGCGTACGGGAATCGTGTGAGGTAGTAGATAACTTTTTCGGGAAAGGCACACATACAGTCCTGGTCCGTCACAAACTTGTAATCCTCCAGGAAGTTTCAGTGACAAACTTTTGTGTAACTTCCACATTTTGTTAGGGGCGACTGAGTATGACTGGTTATATGAATTCGCAAATGTTGAAACTACTTTATTTTATTGCATGACCAGTTTCAGGAGAAGTAGCTGCCATCTTCAGATGCTGTCATATTACCATACTGGGTCCTCACAATAATGGTATCTGAATTTATTTTTTTATTTTTATTTTATTTATTTATTTATTTATTTTATTTTTATTTTTTTATTTATTTATTTATTTATTTTTTTTTTTTTTTTGAATACGTGAAAATTAAAATCACGGGCACAAGCGGATCCATTCTTATACATATACTGTCAACGACGACAAATATTCACATGTTTGTAGAGCTGCAGGAGCAAACTGCAGCGGTCACTAGTCCTAGAATTACAAACTTTTTAAACAAACTTATGCTAAAAACAATACACAGACCTATGCCCGAAGAAGGACTCGGACTTCCGACGGGAAGTAGCCGCGCACTCCACAGCAAGGCGCATAACAGCGCACCGCCATTCCCATGCGGATGCAAGTGTAAGCAACAGTACATCTTCTCAATGGTCAGAGAAGTGATTTTACTTTATTTCGATGATGATCGACTCAGACATTAGCCTCTGGAACTGAACTCCTACACATTATCAAAATGCCTCACGCTCATTTATCATGTGAATAATTAATGCAGTTTTAATTGGGCATTTTTGTCTCAGCTGCTTGAAGGTGTAATCAAATAAGACGGACATATGAACATGAGTGTCCGGGCCGGAACCCCAACTGTCTGCTGCTTAGTTGTGGTAAGCCTCGCACCATCCAGGCAGATAGGCTTCACGCATTTGCACGGACTAATCAACACGTGCCGACTACGACACAAATTCCCGTATGCCTGCGACCGGTGTAATCCATGGCTCACAGCTGGCCCTGTGTTCCGCCGGGATTCCGATCCTCGTGTGCCTCCGTACAGAAGTAAGCATCAAACCTCGACTTGGTGGACTGCAATTAAGAACTGCGGCCACTCTTTCTTCGGACTGTCCGAAAAAACAGACGTCGTAGTTCTCAATTGCTTGTATATTTGTAATCTATTGGGCGAAACTGCTGTGGTCATCGGTATGTAGACTTACAAATGCTTAAAGTAAGACTGAAAGTTTCACTCTGCAACGGAGTGTGCGCTAATATGAAAGTTTCAAAAAAATGTTCAAATGTTTGTATACCTTATGGGACTTAACTACGGGGTCATCAGCCCCTAAACTTACAAACTACTTACGAACTAACTAATAATAAGGACGGCACAAATATCCATGCCCGAGGGGGGATTCGAACCCCCGACCGTAGTGACCGTGCAGACCGTGACTGGAGCTCCTCAGTCCCCACGGCCACCGCGGCCGGCTATGAAACTTTCTGGCAGATTAAAATTGTGAGCCGGAATCGAAACTGGAACGTGGGACCTTTGTCTTACTTCAATAAGTAAAGTAGTGAGGACGGATCGTGAAGCCTACTGGGATAGCTCAGTGGTACAGCGCTTGCACGTAAAAAGCAAAGGTCGCATGTTCGAGACCCGGTCCCGGCACACAATTTTAATCTGCCAGAAAGTTTTACTTAAATTAATTCACATTCCCGAGGGAGGACGCGAACCTCTGGCAGCATCGACCGCACTGTCCGAAGCATTACGCGTTAGACCACGCGGTTACTTCCGCGCGCCGATTGTTAATTGATGTCTTCTTCAGCGGCCCTACAAGATATCTCAAAGGTTTTCCGCAGCAGGTGCACATCCAGGGGCTAAGCTGTGTTCTGTCGTACAGAATTCAGGATTCCTCCTGATAATTCTCCCTGTCAACAAAAAACTTTAGAATGCTTTGGTGAGGGGAGTGTCAACAGCAGTAATATAGTTCATAAAATGCATTTAAAAAACACCTTTTTATCCATGAAGATGGTCTATTGATCGAAACTGGTAGATATATAAGGTTTTGAATAAACAGCTGATGGTTTTTAAAAATGCATTTCATGGAAAAAACTTAAGGAGGCCAGAGTACTCAGAAATTATAATCAAGTACGTCATCAGATTTCAAGGTGAGTATGTGTGTGTGTGTGTGTGTGTGTGTGTGTGTAAGTGCGTGATGTCGTTAGCATTAACCAGAGTAGTTTGTAAGTCTAGGGTCCAATGACCTCAGCAATTTGGTCGCTTGGGTTCACAAACATCTGAACTTCTTGTTAAAGGCAGACACTGCAGATAATAAGATTATACCTCTTAATGAGTAGCTTTTAACAACGTGTCAAAACTTATAAAATGCGGAAATAACCCTGTCACACATTTTTAAAAATATTGATTCGTTTCCCTGGAAGATAGCCTGTCTATATTTAGGGGCCTATGATGGTCCGTCCAGTGTTGTAGGTTTGAAATTGTCTTTATAAGAACTGAAATTGCTACTGGGATAACACAGACATATTCGGTTTCACGAGGCATGAACACGGCGTTGTCGGGGAACGAGACGTGCCGGCCGCGGTGGCCGAGCGTTCTGCGGCGCGTCAGTCACAGTCTGCACGGCCACTATGGTCAGGGGGTTCGAATCCCTGCCGCGGAGGAGTAGCCGAGCAGTCTAAAGCGTCTCGCTGCGGAGCGCGCGGTTGCTCGCCGTGGAGGTTCGAGTCCTCCCTGGTGCATGGGTGTGTGTGTGTTGTCCTTAGGTTAGTTTACCTAGGTTTAAGTAGTTTGTAAGCTACGGACTGATGACCACGCAGTTTGGTCCGATAGATTTACAAACATTTGAACATTTGGTTCGAATCCCCCCTCGGACAAGGATATTTGTGCCGTCCTTAGTATAAGCTAGTGCATAAGTAGTTTGTAAGTTTAGGGACTGATGACCCTGTAGTTAAGTGCCATAAGCTGTACAAACATTTGAACATTTTTGAGCGAATCGTGTCGCGGGGCACACGCCGCGTGACCAGCTGTCGCAGAAAGCGCTGCGTGGCGGCAGGTAGCCGCGGCAGCAGCAGCGGCTTCCGGCGCGGAATGCGCGCCGCATCCGGCGCGGCTGCAGTATCAGCAGGTGTTGTGTCTGGCGGCAGGAATGCGCCGGTATTTTCAGAAACAATACGCGGCACGGCCAGGTCGGTGCGAGTGCCGCCAGCGCCTCCTCTGCTGCCGCCGCCGCCTATGCTGGGAGCCGAGGGCGGCGAGCGGCCGCGGCGGCCAGCGTCAATATTTGCCCGCTGCAGGAATGCGACAGCCGAGCCGCAGCCTCAGGCCGAGCACGAGGACGAGGACGACCGCGAGGCTGCCGCTGGGCTGACGCTGACGCTGAGGCTGAGGCTGAGGCGCTCCTTTCGCTCTCCCGCCGCCTTGCCGCCCAACGCGCTGCGCACTCGTGCTCGCTTCTCCGACATTTATAAATACCGACATCGAAAAATATCTTCCATTGCCTATGTGCGCTCTAAATACATTCCTCCTGGGCCTGTGTTGACATGAACCAGAAATGTGGTCCTTTGAACATACATAAAAAAATGCATTATCTATCGAAAGCTTATCCGTTTAGTCGATGCAGGTGAGGTAATAGTATATGGCATTAGTAGACACTGTATGAACGATAGCAAGAACAAGACAAAGTTTCATCGAACACAGATCGTTGTTTTACGTCCACAACTACTGTCAGCAGTACAAGTTGCAAGCGAAATTGATCAGCTAAGGATCTGCAATCCTTTTCAAACTGTATGCAGTCTTCATGCCCCACCCCCACCTCCTCCCCAAACGTACTAGACACACTCGGTAAAAACTGATGCAGGCGACCATATCTCCGATATCTCCCTTTGAAGTTTCCCCAACCACACTACTACAATACTACACAATGACTCCGGCAGGACCATCGGGAAGCAGTTTCAAACCAGACTGTATGAAACAAACAACTGTAGTCTAGACGGCCATGGAGATGGCTGGTCCTTAAACCCAGATACCATGCTCCACGGTATATCTGACCTCAAAATCACAATGGTCTGCAGCATAGTTCTCTTCACATATCAGTGGCGCATATGCCTGACACCACACGACAGTCGACACCGTGAGTGAAGGGATTCTGCTGATGCTGCGCGCCAGAAAGCTACCATCAACCGAGTACAGCCAACACCACCTAGAAGACAAGGCCTTACAACAGGCCGTTCCTACGTCACACTTAGAGGCCGCGGCCGCCACCTCACTGGCTGGCCGCTGGGGCACGCCCACCGCCGCACAGCGGCCGGCCAGTCAGTTGGCGGCCGCGCTCTAAGTGTGACGTAGGCACGGCCTGTTGTAAGACCTTGTCTTCTAGGTGGTGTTGGTACAGCCAACACCACCTAGAGACAAAGCCTCACAACAGCCCGTGCTACGTCACACTGAGCAGGCCGCGGCCGCCAGCTTACTGGCTGCCCGCTACGAGGCAGTGGACGTGCCCCAGTGGCCAGCCATTCAGTTGGCAGCCGCCGCCTCATCAGTGTGACGTAGCACGGCCTGTTGTGAGGCCTTGTCTCTAGGTGATGTTGGTACAGCAGGGTGGCAGATCAATCAATGCTCGGACGGTAGGTATCACATGGAGAGTTTCGGACGACATTGTTGGTCGTCAAGTATAATCTCAAGGCTTCACAGTACAGCAATAACATCCTCGAACCCATCGTTCAACAGTTTCATCCGCATTGTGCCGGAGTTATCAAATTTATCGCGTCGGTATCGCACGAATCGACTGGTCATCACGTCCCCCCCCCCCCCCCATATAAAACGGAATGAACGTGTTTGGATTAAACTCTGCGATCACGTTCTGGCCAGTGATGAAATCTACGGGAGTTAAGCTGAACTACCATTGAAAAATGAGGTAGACCAGCAATGGTTAAATGAACTTGTAGGCAGCATGTCACGAAGAGAACAGGATTGAATTCATGCAAACGGGCATGCAACTCTTTATTGAATGAAGTTGCTACACAATGGACTTACCTAAAAAACTAATTTTAGATGTTTGAATAGGAAAGAACTGATTAGTTGGTTTTTGTTTGTCAATAAATCGGACGATGGATTAGTTTATAAATAGCACTTACCATTGCATAGAAAACAAAGTAACTTTTGTATCCTGAGTGATGCAAAACTTTTTTTGATGCTGATACTTATATTCTTTCCGCCACCTAAGACCGAGTACATACTTAAATACTAAAAAAATAAAATAAAAATTAAAAAAATAAAATCGACTCCATAAATAATCGAATTTCCATGTACGCAACTACCTCAAACATCTGATTACCTTCCAAATCAATTAATATGCTAAGTATTTGACTTTACGTATGTAATTGATATTGTACTTAGGGTTTGTTTCATATCACTAAATGCTATGATTATCATACACTAGATGACTATAGAGTAATTTGTACACAATTTTATGCAACAGCTACTTTCTCATACTTCTTTATGTTTATGACGTTGTAACTCATGAACTCTGGGCTGTAAAGTGACGTAGTTTTGCATGTTTATTCAGAGATGTATCAAGATACTGTATGAAAATTTCCTTTTATATAGAGTTCATATAACGTAATAAATTGAAACGTCATGTCTAAATTAACCCTTATGAAGACAGGAAATGTGGTAAGCGATAAACTTCTACCATGATTTTGTGAGGGTTTTCAGCGACTTAAGTTTCGTTACGGCTGGAAATTATCTATGACGTTTCTTTTAAGTCGCTAACAATAGTTGTTTTTGAGTGATCGGTGAATAAATTTAGATTATTTGAGATGTGTCAGCTTCAAGACAAACATACAGCTTCTAATTGTAATACTTGTCTTATCATGTTAAATGAATCATAAGTTTACATCTCTTAATGAGTAGAATATTACAGCATTATAAAATTCAAAAATCGTCATTAATCACGCGAATTACTGAAAATATTTTTTTCTTAGTGCTGGAAGCCACGAGATTATTGGCCTGCAACAGGTGAGGACCAAGTCTCGAGATCACCTTGTAGTAATGCTAATGTACTAAAGACCTTCTCTTGACCAATCTTAATATTTAAACTGACACCACGTTTCTATCAAGTTTGTCAGCGCTTTGTATTGTTGTGGTCTTCAGTTATAAGCCTGCTATCATGCAGCTCTCCATGATACCTAACGTGTACAAGCCTCTTCCTCTCTGAACCTGATTACCATATTCATCTCTTTTGGTCTCCGTCTGAGAATTTTACCCCACACACTTAAACCCAATGTTAAAATGAAGATACATTGATGTTTCTGAATGTATTCTACAAATCTATCCCTCCTTTTATTCCAAATATGCGACAAATTTCTTTTCTCCCAAATTCTGTAGAGCACCTCCTCTTTAGTTACGCAATCTACCGAACTAATCTTCAAATGTTTGTAACTACAGTGGTTAACGGTCCCTTATCTTACAAACTACTTAAACTAACTTATCCTAAGAACAGCACAAACACCCATGCCCGAGGAAGGACTCGAACCTCCGAGGTGAAACGGCCGCGCGCAGCGTAGCAGGGCGACTAAGCACGCACGGCTAATCCGCCGCGGCGAACTATTCTTCACCATTCTCCTACAGCGCACCAATTCAAAATATTCTATCATATTTCTGTCTGAACTACTTATCATCCATGTTTCTCTCCCGCACAATGCTACACTGCAGATAAATGCTATGAGAAAGGATATGCCGACATTTCAATTAATATTGGATCTCAACAAATCTCTTTTCTTCAGAAATCATTTTCTTCCCATAGCCATTCTACATTTTGTATCTTCTCTATTTCGGTCATCATAAGCTATTTTAAATAACGAAATTCATCTAAAAATTTATTGCTTCGTTTCCCACTCTAATTTCTTCAAAATCGGCGGATTTTCCTACACTATATTCCATTATCTTTGTTTTGGTTTTCTGAATGGCCATCTTATATCCTCCTTTCAAGACACTGTCCCTTCCGTTCAGTTTCTTTCCAAGACCCTTTGCTGTAATAGCAAGGTATGTCATACTTTCCTTTTCTGCCCAATTATGTTCAGTACCTCCTCATTAGTTACGCGATCCACCCACCTAATCTTCAGCATTCTTCTGTAGCACCACACTTCAAAAGCCTCAATCCTCTTCCTGTCCGCACTGTTTATCGTCCATGTCTCACTCCCATACAAGGCAACACTCCATACAAATGTCTTCAGAAAGGACTTCCTTAGGATTAAATCAACATTCGATGTTAACAAATTTCGCTTTTTCAAGAACGCTTTTCTACCCATTGCCATTCTGCATTTTATATCCTCTGTACTGCGACCATCATTTGTTATTTTACTGCCCAAGTAACAAAACTCATCTACCTCCTTTATTGCTTCGTTACCTGATCTAATTCCTTCAGCATCACCTGATTTTCTTACACTGCATTCCATTACCCTAGTTTTGCTTTTGTTAATGTTCATCTTATATGCACCTTTCAGCACACTGTCCATTCCGTTCAATTGCTCTTCCAGGTCCTTTCCACGTATACAACCTTTTTTCATTGTTCTAAAACCAACTGTTCGTGGTAATTAAATTGTGCATTGTGCAAAATTCTACCTGTCCACATCTTCTTTCATTCCTTTTCTCTAGTCGTTATTCACCTACTCCCTTTCCTTCTCTTTCTTTTCCTTTTACTGAATCACAGTCCTCCCAACTCAATCAAATTTTTCTCTCCTGTAAGTGGCTAAATAACTTCTTGCATCATGATCATCTTGTGATGGTGCAGCTCCTGTATCTTCCGTGCTTGATGTATTTGGTGTGTGGTTAAATCCGCCTTATGCAAGGCACCTTGTTTTGTTTTAATAGCCAGGCATGTTTCGGCACTTATTGTGCCATCTTACATCGGTTTTTGCGTTTTACTTTCTAGAATAACATGTTACAGATTTTGGTTATACAATCGAGTTCGACGAGTTGTTTGATTTGACAATGTTCTTAAATATATTAGGCCTAATTTATTTACGATACATACATTATGTCGTTCTCAGGTTTGCATATGCTTTAATTGAGGAACGACAAGTTTTCACAGCTTGTCATTTGCAAACTACAAAACATTTTTATTTACGAAAACTAGGTGATTTATTATACATTCACCTGGAAGTTATGTTGCTGTTACGTGGCTGTTTAGTGGCTTACTTACATTCCAGCTGTGGTGTTGCAGCTTGCTTGTTTGTGGCGTGTTCTTACGTTTTATGATGGCCGCGGCAAATTACTCGTGCGGTCTGGGGCGCCGTCGGGGGTTCGAGTCCCCCCTCGGCCATGGGTGTTTGTGTTGTCCTTAGGTTAGTTTACCTTTCTTTAAGTAGTTTGTAAGCTACGGGCTAATAACCAAGAAGTTAAGTCCGATAGATTTACAAACATTTGAACAGTTTTTGTTTATGACGTTTAGTGCGCTTTTTGATAGTTTATATCGCCATTTGTCTTGTTGTGGTGGCTGTATCGTGTTTATTTGTTTGTGTGGTGTGCCAGTGATATGGCGCACGATTTTTGAATGATTTTGACACTTGCGATATTTTGTGTGTGTGTGTGAAACAGAGAGAGACAGAGAGAGAGAGGGGAGGAGAGAGAAAATATTGTGTGTATGTGGAAGGGGGTGTGTCAAGTGTAATGTGTTGGAGAGATTTATTTATGGTCTCAAAGAGGGTTTTGTTGCATAGTGATGTATCTGGATGTGATAGTTTTCCTCTATTGTTATGTTTTGGAAAAAGCTGTGCCGGTTTTGAGAATTTGAAGGTCAGTTTCTATGTTTGTTGGGGTATGATTTTGTTTCATTAAATGTTCAGCACATGTATAGTGACAACTTTTACTTTTCAGTGTTCTGGGGTATTCATCGGAACACCGATGACCAAACAAGACTACACAGAAGAACCGAAGATAGTAAAATAAATTGCAGAAGAAAATGGGTATGACACAAAAACAGTGGACAGAATACACAGAAAATTACAAAAATAGGCATCACACAGTCATAAAATTGCACACACCGAGATGAAACACTGCACACAACAAACGACCACACAGTAAGCAACAAATGGCACATAATATTGAAATGTTTGTAGAACTTATGGGACTCAACTACGGGTCATCAGTCCCTAAACTTACAATATACTTATGAACTAGCTAACACTAAGGACGGCACAAATATCCATGCCCGAGAGGGGATTCGCAACCCCGACCGTAGTGGCCGTGCAGACCGTACTGGCGCGCCGCAGACCGCTCGGCCACCGCGGCCGGCGGCACATAATGACTTACAACAAAATTACACGCAGAGTGGGCAACATACTTAAGAAACAAGGGCTGAATATAGGACACTGAACCAACAAAATGTTCAAATGTTTGTAAAGTCTATGGGACTGAACTACGGGGCTATCAGTCCCTAAACTTACAAACTACTTATGAACTAACTAAGACTAAGGACGACACAAATATCCATGCCCGAGGGGGGATTCGAACCCCCAACTGAACCAACAACCCTATACAGAATAGACTAGCGAAACATCCCAACAACACTGACAAGTACAACCCATAAGGAATAACTGCCAATTTGTGTATGTGGGTCACACCTGCAGAACTTTCAAAACAAAATACACTGGACAACTCAGAGCACTAAAACGTAGCAGCTGACACTCAACACATGCTGAACATTTAATAAAACAAAATCATACACTAACAAACATAGAAACTGACCTACAAATTCTCAAAAGCAGGACAACTTATTCCAACACCTAACAATAGAGGAAAACTATCACATCCAGAAAGCTTTAGCCCGAGGGAAGAAAGTAGTAAACCAATATACATCACTATGCAACGAAACACTCTTTGAGACCATATAACAAGTATATAAATAAATCCCTCCACCACATTACATCTCACAGCCCCCCTCCCAACCCCGCGTACAGACATTATTTTTGTTTTGTCTTCGTCGGCCTATCTTTCGGGAAAGCTCAGGACGCGTGGGATGCGTGGACAGCTAAAACAGCTATACAAATTAGTGATACAAATTTTATTTACTAAGATATACAAAATACGCAACTTGTCTGTCTGTTTGTTCTCGCGGCGGCGTCTTCTTGCACGATGCTAGCTGCGTTGACTCATAAAATAACTACTAATTCGGAGTCGAGTTCGGAGACCCCTACCAGACGCATGTCGGCCTAGATAAAGCTGCTTGTAGACGGCGCGCTTCTCGATTGCTCCCTCCGGGAAGCGCGGTGTCGGCGTGTAATTGGCTGCCGGTCATCCGAGGAGGCCTTCTTCACGATCGTTTTCGTGGCGTCTGCCGTGTGGCGCTGACTTCACGCTACAACAATTTTCTTCTCTCTCTCTCTCTCTCTCTCTCTCTCTCTCTCTCTCTCTGTCACACACACACACACCCAAGTGAAATATATATTTCTCCACACACACACAAATACACACGCAAAAAACATCGCAAGTGTCAAAATAATTCAAAAATCGTGCGCCACACCACTGCCACATTCACAAACAAATGAACACGATACAGCCACAACAACAAGACAAATAGTGATATAAACAGTGCCAGTTCACAACAAAAAGCGCTCTAAACATTGTAAAGCATAAGAACACGCCACAAACAAGCAAGCAGCAACACCACAGCTCGAATGTAAGTAAGCTGCTACAAAGCCAAATAGAACCATATTTCAACATAACTTTCAAGCGAATGTACAATAAATCAATTATTTTCGTAAATAAAAACGTCTTGTAGTTTGCAGGTGACGAGCTGTGAAAAATTTCCATTCCTCAATTAAAGCAGAAGCAAATCCTGCGAATGACGTAATGTACGTATCGTAAAAAAACTAAGCCTTATATATATCTAACAAAACTGTCAAATCAAACAACTCATCCCAATGACTGTTTAACCAAAGTTTGTAACATGTCATTCTAGAAAATAAAAGGCAAAAACCCACGAAAGATGGCACAATAACTGCCGAAACATGTTTGGATGTTAAAACAAAACAAGGTGTCTTGCATAAGGCGGATTTAACCACTCTTCTTCTTTTACTTCTTTTATCATATTATCCATTTTTCAATCTTCTCATCATCGGAAGATATAGTTGGCATATAAACTTCCACTACTGTGGTCGGTTTCGTGTCTATCTTGGCTAACATAATGCATCCACTGTGCTGTTCATAGCAATTTATCCCCCGCATCTCCATTTCCTTATTCAGCATTAACCGACTCCTGCGTTATCCTCAACTGATATTGTATTAATAACACTTTACTACCTGATCAGAAATTCTGTTCATCCTGCCACAGAGCATCATCAATCCCCACTAAATCTAACTTCAGCTTATCCATTTCACGTTTCAATTTTTATGATAGTGCTTTTCACCCTTTGATCCCTAAAATGCAGTGAGCACCATTTTGCTTCCGGAATATTTTACTCAATAGGACGTCATCGTCTAGTTTTCATACAGTAGAGCTGTAAGTCCTGGCGAACTATAACGACTGTTGTTTCCCCTTACTTTCAGCCATTGGAAGTAACTATATGGCAAAGCCACAGTAGCTAATATAACTTAGTCAGACACTCAGTCATCCAGACCGTTGTCCACGCAACTATTGAAAAAGCTGATGCCCACTACAGGAACCAAATGCTTATCAGGAATATCCACAGATACCCTTCTGCTGTGGTTGCACTTACAGTACGGCTGTCTGTATCGTACAATCACGAAATGGACAAGGAAATGGCGTATGAGTATAATCATTGTCTTGTAATAATCAAATATTAACTTTATCCCTCTCTTCCGTCTTCTTTACTCAAAGCCATAATTAGTGAATTTAGTTCTATTTTTACCTGTCCTAAAATTTCTGCGTTTCCTCTCATACGACTATCTATAGAAAGAGGCACTTTTGTGTTACATGAGGCTAGACGCCACGCAAACAAGCAGCAGTTTCAACAAAAATCATCACGGTTCGAATATCATTAGTATTACGCGATTGTCTTATCACAAGTGACGTTTTGCACATATAAAGTCGCGGTATACCAATAAAATCCAAAAATGCGATGCGAGTAAGTCGGATTTTCTTTATTGAGGTAGAACTGTGACTTCCAACCTATTACCAAACGAGAGGAAACGATTTTGTCAGATCAGGTAAAACAAACTCTATATAACTTTTTATTTAAGAAAAGTATTATGATGTCAAGTTTTAAAAACAATAGCACAGATAACCAAATTGTACATTGTTCCAGAAAGTATCCACTGGAGACGAAACACGTGTAAGAAATAAGATTTATTGCAGCAAGGTAAGTTGTTAAATGTATAAATGCATATTTATCTCCTGTAAAAATGGACAGACCAACAAACTCGTTCTTTGTGAACTGTTTGCAGAAGGAAGACGATTAAGATAGTTTATGTTTCTTATATCATCAGGAATGGAAATTAAGTTCTGCCAGTAGTGCACTTATATATACCTACATAATTACTCCAAAAATCACAGTTAAGTGCATGGCAGAGGGTTCATCCCACAACTTCTAAGACATTTCTCTACTGTTCCATTATCTAATAGCGCGCGGGGAAAAAGGAACAGCTGAATTTTTCCGTTTTCGATCTGATTTCTCTTATTTTATTATGACGATCAAGTGTCCCTATATAGGTGGGTGCTAACAAAATACGTTCGCATTCGGAGGTGAGAGTTGGTGAAAGAAATTTCGCAAATAGATCTCGCTGCAACCAACAACGCCTTTCTTTTAATGATTTCCACCCCAAATCGTACATAATTCCATTACACTTTCTCTCCTATATCGGGACAATATAAATCGAGCTGCCCCTCTCTGTACTTTCTCTATATCCTCCGTCAGGCCCACTTGGTGGAAATCCAACAATGCGCAGCAATATTCCAAAAGACAACACACAAGTGTAGTGTAAAGAGTTTCTTTAGTAGCATCTTCTGATTTGCCATTGATACGTTGCCCTTTACTTGCCCTTTCTGCGATATCTTCTACGTGTTCTTTCCAATTAATGTTGTTCGTAATTCTAATTCCTACTTATTTAGTTGGATTTATAGTCTGTAGATTTGACTGATTTATCGTGTCAGTGAAGTTTAGCGGATTTCTTTCGCCGCGGTGGAGTGGCCGAGCGTTCCAAAGCGCCTTACTACGGAGTGGGCGGCTGCTCGCCGTCGGAGGTTCGAGTCCTCCCTGTGGCATGGGTGTTTGTGTTAGCATAATTTAGTTTAAGTAGTTTGTAAGCCTATGGACTGATAACCGCAGCAGTTATTCCCTTAGATTCAAAAACATTTGATTTCTTTCAGTGTTCATATGGATGACTTCACACTTAGAATTATTTAGGGTCAACTTCCAACTGTCGCACCGTGCAGATATCGTATCTAAACCGTTTTTCAGTTGTTTCCGAACTTGGGTGACTTTACTAACCGCTAAATGACAGCATCATTCGCGAAGTCTACTAGAGCTGCTCAGATTGCCTTCTAAATCGTTTATAAAGATAGGGGGCAGTAAGGACCCGATTATTTCCTGGAGAAAGTCAGATACTTCTGTTGTACTACGTACTGTGCCCTTTCTTACAAGAAATCGGAAATACAGTCAAACTACTGAGGCGGTATTCTATAAACATGCATTTTCATTAGAAGCCTCTTGTAACAGCGTGAAAAGTCTTCCGAAAATCTAGGAATATGGAATAGAGTTGAGATCCCTCGCTCATAGTATCCATCACTTCATGTGAGAAAAGAGCTAGCTGTGTTTCACAATAACGATAATATCTGAATCAATTTTGACTATGTGTCAACAGGACGTTCTGATGAAGGTTGTTCATAATGTTTGAGCAAAGAATATATTCTAAAATCCTAACTGCAAACTGACGTCAGGGATATGAGCCTGTAATTTTGTGGATCACTTCTATTGCCTTTCTTGAATATTGGAGCGATCTGTGCATCTTTCCAGTCTTTAGGTACGGGTCTTTCGCTGAGCGAGTGGTTGTATATGATTGCTATCTACGGAGCTACTGCATTAGCATACTCTGAAAGGAACCTAACTGGTATACAATCTGGACAGAAGACTTGATTTTGTTAAGTGATTTAAGTTGCTTTAATATTCCAGGGATACCTACTTCTAAATTACGCATGTTGGCAGCTGTTCTTGATTCTGATTCTGTAGTATATTTTGCTTTGTTTTCTGTGGTGAAGATACTCAGGAAAGCTCTGTTTAGAAATTCTGGTGTAATTTTGTGGTGTATGAGGATGGTAACAATTTATGACGTCGTAATCGTAATTCTATGCTTTCCAGTGATTAGTTATAATTTCGTGACAATAAAATCTCTGGTGTGTTTGTAAATTCCGTCTATCTCTTTGGTAGAAATTTTCCACACGCAAATTTACCCTGTTTTAAATAAACAAATCTAGATGAAGCACAAAAACTTTATTAGTACCATTGTATCACTACCTCAGACTCAACAAAAAAAATTCATTACCCATTTCCTCCACTAATATGCACCTAAAATAGTTTAAAGAAGTATTAAATATTCGCTTATTTCGCATTGACTTGGGAGACGAAGACCATTTTTGACGACTGCTGCACGAATGTATTTGAGAGAGGCGTTTATCCGTCGTAACAAAGTCTCAGGATAACAACTACAGTAAGAGTGTGAGAATGTATATGTATTTTGGATAAAAGAACACAGTGTACTCTCTGTAGTCAAACGCTCTGAAACCTAACACGGCCCCGCAGCATAAAAATCTAACGTACACAGACTAGAAAACTTTGTTTTGCCAGTGGCCCATTTCACATGATATATTTCTAAAATCAATTCAAGAAACAAGCGATTTATTTATTTATTTGATGATTTCCTTCATAATAAACCTTCCCATTCCCATTGGAGATTCAAAACATACCTTGCGCAGTTTCTTACAAAGGAAATTTCCCATCGAACTGTGTCACATTTAGTGGTGTGGTATCCGTGTGGTCTCAATGACGAAATTAAGTCTATGCTGAAGTGGTCTCACCATCACATTTAACGCTGAACGGAATTTTGTTGGGTGTCACACCTATATCTAATGTACACTAGTGGCACCATGATTTTTTTTTTAATTTCTAACTTACAGTTGGGTTGACAAACCAGTGTGTTCGTTACTGAGACAGAAACGTGCTGAACAATTTAGGCGTATACACTTAATATTTTATATGAAAAAAAAGTCTGGAGCGCAAAACGACTTTTCATTGCCAACTACTTTCGACCCAATGTTGGGCCATCTTTAGCATGTTGGTCCGAGATGGTGTGCAGCGGTGCCGAAGCTGTGAGCTCCTCAGCTGCTGCCACTGTTTCGTGACAGCACCAGAGGAACTCACAGGACTGTTTTCCCAAAGGAAACAAAAATGTTTTCAAAAGTATGTATACATTTAAGATATTCTTGTAAAGTGACAGCAAACCTATCGAATCTGGGTAAATTAGAGTAACAATAATATAAAGAAGTAGCTATACTGCCACGGAAAACTGCTTTTAACTAGCATGTCAGTTCTTTCGTTACTAGTGTATGTCACAAAAATACATATAAAAGAATGCCGTACTACCAACTAATACAGAAACTTCCCGAGGGCAATATGTGATAATCAAAGCTAACGAAAGAAACTAGTTCCTCTTACGCGCTATTTTTTTTATCTATATCTATAAATGTGAATCTTTGTTCGGTGTACGTTTATCACGTCTGAACCACAAGACATAAAGAGCTAAAAATTTGTATAGTTACTAATGTCTATCCGGGGAAGGCTTTAGGCACGGTTTTATGGTAATCGGATAGCTATATATATATATATATATATATATATATATATATATATATATATATATATATATATATATTTTATGAATGTCCGGTGTACGCTTATCACGTCCGCACGACAAGACCCAGAGACTTAAATATTTGTACAGCTACTAATTTATACCTGAGGAACGTTTTAGGTACGGTTTTATAGCGATCTGATAGATATTTACTAATTTGAAGAATATAACGCGAATTGTGGAACAATAATTACTCTTTGAAAATTATATTTACTCTTTGAAAGTGGTGTTATTGGTTGCATTGTTGATTGTGGGTTGATAATGATAAAAGGGTGGACTATATTGGGATAGAAAATTATCGGTGTATATAAAATTCTACGTGTGTGTGTGTTAATATTTCGCTCTGCTGCGAAAGCTACAGAAGACAAACGAATGGTCTGTGTGTAATTGTTGTCCGAAGTCTGCCGTTGTACGCCATAGCAGTTCCATGCCGATAGCTGTAAGGGAGTGGAAGATATGGTGGTTGAAAGTCGTCAAATTATAAAAAATTTCGGACTGATGCCAGCGATGACGTTTGCGACTCTATAGCAAGGAGGTTACATACAGCGAAACGTGATGCCACAGATCATATCTTTGGTCTATGCGTGCTACAATGTCTTCAGCTCTATCTCTATAAGGATAAGCATACGAATAAGGAAATATAAGAATAAATAAATAAACTAGTAAAAAAAGAAATTTCTTTTAATACATCTCTTTAGTGCGCCTCGGTTGCACAGTGGTAGAGTGCCAGATTACAAATCCAAAGGTCGCGCGTTCGATCTCCGCCGGGTCCTAGGATTTTTATCTGCCACTTTCCACTTCTTTCACCTCTGGCAGTATTGTTCATGTGAAAAATACCGAGTAGCACCGTGGTTCGGACCCCACGTTAAACTGTACGTCCCCCTATAACTGGCTGGGTAAGTCAGTTCGAAGGTCGGAGGAAGGCAACGGCATACCACCTCCGAACAGGACCATGCCTAGTAAAGCACTGTGGTGCTCAAACCAATCTTCGGATTGTTGACTGCTTTACCTTACTTTACATCTCTTTAAAAAAAATCGATTTGACGTTTCGCGCATTACATCAAGTGATCGATCTGTGATATTATTACACTCATTATTGTTCAATTTCGTGACTGGATTCTACGATGCGGGTGCATTTTTACGTGTGATTTGATCTACACTACTTACTATTCAGTCTCCTAGCACACTACTGAAAGACAGCGTATCTATTATAATAAACGAACACGCGAGTGGAGTCGCGGGTTTAAGCTAGTAAATTATAATACGCACCAAATGGTGTGATGAGTTATTAAGCACGTCTGTTCTTGCCTGATTTAATGAGTGAAAAATGTAACTCAACCACTATAGAAATAACAGCCATTCCACATTATAAATTCGTATAGACGCCTTTGCTTCTGTGAAACCTTTAATTACAGAGTTTCCGATTCGTTAAGGCAACGCAGTCAGTCACAATTAGGCGGGATCATTCCGGCGTGCAGATGTGCAGGCAGGCAGCAGAGTGGACGCGACGCGGCGCTGCCCGCTAGGCGCCGGCTGCCCGCTGCCGGCTACCGCTTACGTTAAGGGTGACGCGGCGGGCGACCGCCGACCGCCCCTTACCCCGTCACGACTGACGGCGGGGTGTCGGTGCGCCACAAATCACGCGCCCAACTAGCAAAAACTGGCACCGCGATTACACAGATTACGGCGGCGGCGCCCATGAATATTTTAAGCGCGCCGCCCCCACCCCTCTCATTATAGCGCGCTCGCCTCGGCGCTAACCGGTTACACCTCCGTCCGCCGGACCCTCGCACCCGGGGACCGGCACCGAAGCCATCTTCGCAGATACAATTTCCATAATCTGCTGCTACCTTGTTTTTATAATATTGGAACTCATAGCTTGTTATGGATGACACGCTTTTAAATACCGCTTAGCTACTAAAATACCTATAAGCGACGAGCGTCCAGCCTCGAAACTGCAAACAGAACATCTGTATCCAAACTCACATCTCGCAAGCTGCCGCTCACTGCTCAGCAGGAGGTACATGTGCGAGTGCTAAACTCGTGTCATTACTAACTTACACGTATTTAGGCCTAACAGTACAGAGGATTTATCCGCGCCTGCCTTCAAACGTTAGTGGGTAAATGTGCACCAGTGACGCATTGCCGGGGACCGTTGGCTATTGTAGTTTATATTTTAATGAAAGTCCAGCTCCAGTTGCATATATTGGTGCTTTATTTAAGCCCACACTACCGGTTTCGGCCTCTATGCTAGGCCAGTTTTCAAGTGTGACAAACCTGCATATAATGTGTAACAATGAGTTTACAAAAATTACATGGTACAAGATAGAATGTTACATATATAAAAAGTTACTGTACAGAAGCAGAAGGAAACTTACGTTATGCCGTAGAGAAAGCAACGTCAAGTAATTAAAACAATAGAAGTCAGAGAATTTATAACTTTTGGCGCACAATGGCGACACGAGAAAAATGGGCGTGTCATATTTAACATTCCAAATCATTATAATCGGCATGTTCTGATGTGTTCTGATATTCTCTGACTCCTATTGTTTTAATTACTTGACGTTGCTTTCTCTACGGCATAACGTAAGTTTCCTTCTGCTTCTGTACAGTAACTTTTTATATATGAAACATTCTATCTTGTACCATGTAATTTTTGCAAACTCATTGTTACATATTATATGCAGGTTTGTCACACTTGAAAATGGCCAAGCATAGAGGCCGAAACCGGTAGTGTGGGCTTAAATAAAGCACCAATATATGCAACTGGAGCTGGACTTTCATTAAATTCTACCACAGTTGCGGCAACAGCAAGCATCCAGTCATAGAGAAACTAATATTGTAGTTTAGTGATGCATTGCTCGATTTGTCGTGCATGCCGCCCATCGCTAAGGATGTCTTGATCGCGAATTTGACGCACAGCATCCCCGAGAACAGACAAAAGGAACCATTCAATCTGACACGTAATCACTGTGATTAATTCGTTACTCCAGTAGGTCCTACGTTGATCGGCGTAAACGTCATTTTATTCTATGATAAATATCAAAGTACAGCAAATAACTCGTATAAACCATAGCTTTTTGGTTATGCGACATGCACAACAATATACATCGGTGTGACTTCTGTTCTTTCGGACATGTTCAGCACCTATGTAACGACGGTTAAGGTTCACTTATCTGCCGCAATCGATGTCCTGCGGGAGTCCAAAATCGGTATACGAGCATAAGAGGGTGTGGACGATAGGAACGCTACAGCCGACCTGTGGCAATTTGGGGCGGACAAGAGGCAAAAAGGGTTAACGCGACCGATGGTCCGAAGCGGAAAACTCGGTTCGAATCCGGAGATGACTCAAATTTTCACGAGCCGCCATTATTTCAGTGTCGTATTTCGCAAATATACAAAACGAATTTCCTTCGTTTGAATATTGTCTACGCCCTCCATCAATACTATCTTGTAAAAATTCCATAGCGCGCAGCAGTATTCCAGAATAGGACAAAACTGTAACTTCTAAGTAATCTGCAGATAAAAAGTAGTTATTATAATCAATGTTTCAGACTTACCTGATTTGAGTACTCTAGGCGAATTGCAACTTGGAAATAATCAACTAGCTAGAGCCGACCATATGGTGTCACATAATGCTGTCAGTGTAGTACAGTAAGTCAGTAAGGACTTAATACGAATGCCAAGCAGGTCATTTATGCTTACATTCTGCAGGTATACAGAATGTATTCTTAATTGTGAAAATTGTGTCTCGTTATGTACATGAATGTCTAGCAGTAGATAATGAAAGGAGAAATATGTGTCAATTCATTTCCATCCCGTAAATACCTTCCGACGAACTCTCAGCTCTGGTGGCCAACGGAAAAGCGTGGGTTGCAACAATCAAAAGTTTCAAATCATGATGAACATCGAACTTTTTACCGCGGTGTCATAATATGCTGACTATTTGAAAGATTCTGAGACACCTTAGTGAAATGAGTTTTTGTAAATAGCTATAATATGACTGCAGACAAGAACAACAGAAACAACACACCGAGAATTTTGTCATTCCTGAAGTGTTACTCTTCATGAGGTGACTATCTTTCAATCATGCCTAACTTATGCCCTGTTTTTCGGATGTGTCTGGTCATCTATAAGGAACTCCGCTGCAGTCCGCTGACTACCGCGCAGAGGATGTGGATTTGATTCTCATCTGGAATTTCATCATCATTATTAGCACGCAAGTCGTAAAAAAAAGTCACTAGGCAACCAATCTACCCCACTCATAGTCTCTTGGAGAATAATGCCATACGATCATTTCATTTCACCTAATCGAGTAGAGCTTGTTGGATATGAGTCGCTGAAATTCACGAAGTGGAGCGAGGCCTGTCAGAAGCTAAACTAATAATCTCATAGTCTGGTTTAGCTATGGCATGTTACTTTAAATTTTTGAAATATGATGGTAGTGAAGAGTCGCAGCAGCTGTTAGCGACATGCCAGTATTCAACATTAGTGACATTTCGACATCTTGAAGAGACGAATATCATACAGATGCGATATTCACACAAATCATGCTGATATCATCTATTTCCCTTACGACAAACAAAAGATAACAGGTTTCTGGTTTGTTGGCTATTACAATATTTTTCCCTTAAGAACAACACAGAGAAAGTAACACCATTTGAGCCGTGGATATTGAAATAAGACGTGGTTGTAGCTCCCATGTGAACACACACTCTTTTCTAAAATGTACATCGGTTGTCAAGTTACGTCTTGATATTAAGAATATTCGGCTTTTCCTGCACTGAACGAGAAGTAGAAATATTAGAAAATGTTCAAACGCTTGTTGAACTAAAGGACCAAACTAGTTATACTGACTTACAACTGACACATAGCAATGTTCGAGGGTGTACTCGAACCTGCGGGAGCAGCGGTGCAATCACTGACGTGGCACCTGGAACCGCAGGACCATTCTCCCGCATCAGAAATACTAGACTGAACATGAAGCTATATAATGTTCAATTTAGAACAAACAGTGACTGTGCTAATTAAATCAGAAACTGAAACAACAGTTTTTTTATAGAAACAGCTATTGTTTTAAATGACTATTTTTTAATTATGTAATGTCAATAAAACAAATGTTTGATCTCGGTAAGATAAAGTAAAGTAAATTTGAGTAACAAAACTCAAACATTAATCTCCCCCCCCCCCCCCTCTTTCTAACTATATGTTATATTCACCATTTTAGTATCTTGTACCTGTGATCCTATAATTAGACACTCTCCACACAGGCTAACATTTCTGACATAGTAATGAAATAAAGAATAAAGATAAATGATTAGTTAATAAAAGAGGTTTTATGCTAAAGTTTGCAAATGATGTAGGCAACACCAGAAAACTCAATTAAATAATGTTTATTCAAATACATGTATTGGTCTATAGGTAGTGACCTTCACAAACAAAAGTACTCAATTAGAAATAAACCTATAAAATTATCAGAATAAGAGCGTCAGCTGAGTTATGAGAATGATAGAAAAACCTCCAATTAAGTAATTATTCACGATGCTTAGGCACTGCGTCTTAGTCTGATGAATAATATATCAATAGTCGTAAATTCTCGTGTAGAATCACATACACCAGTTACAATGCGGTAATTAAATTGTAAAAAAAGTTAAAGTTCATATATTAGCACACATTAGCCCTAGCCAAATTTGAAGTCTGACAAAGCGACCGTTTGCCCTGTAGACGCAAACGAATTACTTCAGCTTACCAGTCAGATCCTCGTCCTCCTAAGACGAGAAGTAATATGTCCTCATAGTCCCAAGGTGCTCTCCACACGAACCGTCCAAATATTTTTTTCTTCACCACAGCAATTTTCTACTCTAGCCACTCTCTCATTGGCAGATCAACAACCCATCCAAAAGCAGCAGAGTTCTAAGATGAAAGAGTTGTTTTGCCTTCTGTTTAACCACTTCCACACTGACTTGACATTTTAAGAAAAATAGGTAACATAAAAATTCAGTCACCTTGGGACTATTTATCAGCAGTACAATTAATGTGTGCAATAAACAAGCCAGCCTTCATGAACTTGACCGCTCATACAATACAATATTTACGTAAATTTACTGACAAAATAGACAAACATTCATTAAGTAGTTACACAAACATGACGCAAGAGGTGCACATAATTCATGCTACTTGCCATTGTTGATTTACTGTGTAGGATACGATGATCTGACTATATTTCTATAATAAACCGACATAACAAGTGTAATAAATCCTTTAGTAAATAGATACAATGGTGTTGTTTTCACGATGATATATTGAGGTAATAAGCTATCATCTACTACATAATCTTTTTAAAATCGCCTGAAAGTTTGAAAAGTTCGTAATTTGAAATTTAATTTTACTATATTCAGATATTGTAAACATTAATGTTTGTTGACATTATCTAGCTCTGCAGGGTGGAGCCGATATACACTGATTAATTAGCTCTAAAAGGAAAAAAAGCCAAGATCGCAGTTTGATTTAGTTATTGACGGCCGCTTTCGATATGTTTTACCATCATCTTCTGGTTGCAGGGCAAAGCACATCGAAAACCGGTCGTCAATAACTAAATCAAAATGCGATCTTGGCTTTTTTTTTTCATTTTAGAGCTAATTAATTAAGTTTTGAAATTTTGGAAATTGTCTATTCATGATATACACCAAATTTTTCTAACGTCGTAGCTTCCTTCAGGACTGATGTTGACATTACATCTACTTCTACATAGATATTCTGCGAGTAACACCGAAGTGCACGGCAGAAGTTCATTTCTCTACAGTTCCATTCTCTAATAGCTCGCGGGAAAAAGGTACACCTACATATTTCTGTTTTCGATCTGAATTTCTTTAGCTTATTATGATGATCATGTCTACCTATGTAATTGAGTGCTAACAATAGATCCTCGCACTTTGAAGAGAAAGTTGGTGAAAGAAATTTCGCAAATAGATCTCGCCGCAACAAACAACGCCTTTCTTTTAATGATTTCCACCCTAACTCGTACGTCACTTCCATTACACTTTCTCTCCTGTATCGGGACAATACAAATCGAGCTGCTCCTCTCTGTACTTTCTCTATATTCTCCGTCAGTTCCACTTGGGGAAAATCCCACAACTTCTGCATCATTTCCGTGACACTCTTTTTCCTGTATCGCGATAATACAAAAAAGAACTGCCCATCTCTAAATTATTATTTGTTTCTAGTTAAGAAGTCCCATCTTTCGTAAGTATTCGCCAGGGTGTCCATTCAGAGACCTTCCTATCACCGGTCATCATTATTTACTGCCCTAGTGCACGAGTTTTCCCATTTAGGGCTGTTCGACATAGTCTAAATGTTCAGATGTTTGTGAAGCTTAAGGGACTTAACTGCGGGGCCATCAGTCCCTAAACGTACAAACTACTTATGAACTACCTTATATTAAAGACGAAACAAACATCCATGCCCGAGGAGGGTTCCAACCCCCGACGGGGAACGGCCTCGCGCCTCAATGCGTTCAGCCACTCCGCCGCGGCCGACATAGTCTACCGGCGTATTAACGGTCTTAAGCTGTTGCTCGGGACAAACGCAGGATACCCTAATAGCTGCACTTTGTGCCCGCTTACACGAATGTCGCCCTGCCTTCCATACAACTCCTGAATGGGAATAATTATGTGACATACGGAGTATCAATCCGTTACGTCACAACCACACTGCAGATACCAGTTCTGGTTTACTCCATAACTCTCCGTCAAATACTGAGAACTGTGATCTGACAAAAGCGCGAATGCAGTAGTAGTCCATAGTCAGATAATTAGAAGTCGCTTGTACATGTAACACTTAACAGTTATGCATACAACTTCGCGCAAAGAAAAGTGCATTAGTGCGCGAAGGCTAGGAAAGCAATTTTCCAATCGCTCGTGCTCTTCAGGGTCTCAAAGCAGTTCATCCCACATGACTTTACTTTCTGTGGCGGAACTAGGGACTACATTTGAGAATCCAAGTTCTTTCCCACTGGCACTTTGTGCAACTTAATGATACGTTCATTCCAAAATATGAGAGAAAACTGAAACTCTCCTTAATAAATGAAATTCTGCAATAAATTTGTATTATAGTGCATTCGTAAAACATTTCAGTAGCTAAACAGAATAATGGACTGATACCTTGAAAAATAAGTGGATAATGTTTTTTCCCTTTTAATTTTAGTTTACAAATAAATTTCAAATTGTTCAAATATTTGTTAAGCTTAAGAGACTTAACTGCGGGGTCATCAGTCCCTAGACTTACAAACTATTTATGAACTACCGTACACTAAAGAAGACACAAACATCCATGCCCGAGGGGGCCAAATAAATTTGATTTGGTTTTTTGTCAAATATACGACTGTCGTGAACAGCAAACATAAAATACTGTATTCTGCGTCAGTGACTCCTGAATCATTATATATAAAGCAGTGTGTCCGTGTGTTTGAGTGTACGTATTTCTCACTTAACCTATAAACCATGAGGACGGTCGCCATAAGTGTAATAATCACGCTCAAGACATAGTTCACGAGGTATGACGGCATAAACAAGTGCTGCATCACGTGACAATGTCGCACATTTCCTCCTAAACCAGTGGACCGATGTCTATCAAATTTGGCGTGAGGTAAAAAATTGTTGTATGCTAAAGAACCACATACGACACATAGTCAGGAGATATAACGTCATAAAGAATAGCAGTTCCAAGAAACTGCGACATAATGCGACGAGACTATTCATACACTGTATAAGAATGATAGTAATTAGCGACTTGGAACATACTTTAAATATAATTTCAAAACTTTATTACACTTTTTCTCGGTGACTACCATAGTAAAATGATGAAAGGAAAAATAGTTCCTCGATTACTAAGTTTCCGCTTTTCGTGGATAAAACTACGGCATTCCGTATGAGGTTATAATTTATAATTTCTGTATGAGAAACTGTAGTTGACGGAATTTTCACAGACAATAAATACCATACACAGCTGAATGTACCTTCTAAATTTTATCACAGTATGAAATGTAGTTCATGAGATATGAGGACATAAACAGTAACTTTCATGGATAACCGCCACATCATGCTTCATATTTTAATCTATTACTGACTGGATTAGTAACAGATTTTACACACATACAGCACTTATACAAGATTATATATCTACAAAATTATACTATTTTACAACATATAATTCAATGAGATCATATGTACAGCGATGGATAAAAACCTGTCACATGATGCACCGCGTTTTAATCCATTTCTTATTTACTAAGATACACATGTATTCCAGTCAGCTTAAGGAAATTCCTGAATGATGACAGTTCTGTTGATAACTTAAAACTGCTGGCGAAAGCAATAGATTTCTATAGAGGTATAAGGAGAAGAAGAGAATGAAACAGTATACATCTAACAACTACCCATTATTTATTTACGGCTGTTGGCGGGTACGTTAATTATTTGGAATTAAAACTCGACCAACTACAGTCCCGATTCCATTACAACATGCAACCACATCAATTTATCTTTTAACTTCAACAAACTGCAGTTTCTAGTAAGACTTGCATATTCAATTAAGATTAATAAATCACAAGTCAATCTGTTAAATACTGCGGATTGGATTTGACATCTCCACGTTTCGTACACGGACAACTTTATGTCGCTTTTTAAAGCGTGGGTTCTCCAAATAATTTATTCATAGTAGCTCCTGGACAAGTAAGAAGAAAACTATTGTTTATTGTCAAGTTTCGAATGAAATGAATGGATGAATGTTACATATCATTTGAATTTTGATTACTATCTTTCTTTCTTTGGATACTGCGGTTATAAATTTTGTTTATTATGTAAGACAGTCTTATTTCTTATATATTCCGCCATGAATATAACATTTTTTAGAAAAAAAAGATGGACTGAGACAGAAGGGCTAGGACAAGTACTAATACAATGCTTCAAATATCCGGGCAACGTCGGGTTTTCAGTCTCTCTCTCTCTCTCTTTTTTTTTTTTTTTTTTTTTTTTTTTTTTTTTTTTTTTTTTTTTTACTATTTCTGTAGTTTATTGTCATTGTACGTTTGGAAACCAGCTGTAACATTTCGGCACTGGCTGTTATGCCCTCACAGAACTGGGAGGAGAGTATGGTCATCAGGGACGGAGCTCACGTTCGATTTTTCGATAAGAAATCTTCCCTTTCCTTAGAGTAATCAAGGGAAACCTCGGAAAATGTAAATCTAGATGGCGGCGGGCGGGTTTGAGCCACCGTCCACCCGTGCGAGTACAGTGTATTAACCACTGAACCATCTCGCTCGATAGAAAGTCTAGACAAGTAAGAATGTAACATTGCGCGGTAGGTTTAGGTGCCGCACATTGAAGTTTCTCGCATATATGTCACATTTAGCAACATTTCAACACAAATAATAAATAAATCCGTAAACTGTCACAAATCAAGGTGTTCACGCGCTGTTACACATAAGGGCCATGATTAGCTTCAGATGGGCGAGCTGTGCATGACGACTTTGGGAGGTGAGCTAATTCTGGTGGCGCACGCGCACGCGCATGCGCAGTGGCGGCCGCGGTGGCAGGCAGGCACTCAGCGGCTGAACTGCCGCCGGCGCCGGCGCCAGCGTCGCAGATAACGCGCCAAGTGGGAATTTGACATAAACGACTTTTTAGATGGGCGTTGCCCCATACATTCCATCTGCCTTACTAGAAAAAATCAGAGATAAACAAAGAAAAGAGAAGATGACGGAGGCGTTGCGTCAGCATCCGGGACTGCGACGCAGCGCGCGGCGGACCATCACATTTTGGCACTACGGTACTCGTGAAATGCAGAGGCTGCGTCTACCGAAGCAATTCGTTGTTTCGCTACGTCTCTTTCCGAGACTTGCTATACGTCGGGAGCGGCAACGACAGAGATAATGCATCTCATTACATAATCATCCACCTTATGACCGATTACTGGTGATTTAACGAGCCTGTGTTTTTAATTTAATCAGCTTCTATTGAATCATCCGACATTTATCAGTAACAGCTATCTTAAGATGAACGAAAACGCTCATGTAACAGGTGCAATAACAACCGACGACTCTGCCGAAGTGTCCGAGCACGGTGGCAAATTGGTTACCTCACTGGACTCGCATTCGGAAGGATGGAGCTTGAATCCACTCCTACCCATTCCGATTTGGCACACACTCCTTAGCGTGGTACAGCAAGGCTATTTTCAATTCAGTATTGTTTTAAGAAGTTATTGTTAAATAAAATTATAAAAACTGCAACTGTTTTTAATTCCTTGAATCCTCAGTTAGATTTTCTCTGATTTATTTAATTCTCTCGAGGCAAATTTGCGGTGGATTCTTTCAAACGGCAGAGCCGATTTCCTTCCCCGAGATTAGCAAAAATAATCAGAGCTTCTAGTTCGTCTCTAATGCCCACGCTGTCGACGCGACTCTAATCTTTCTTCTTTCGCCGAATTTTGAACTCGACAGATTACTCAGCTATAGGCTGACCAAAAAATAAAAAAAGTGAGTTACCACACTTTTGCCATCAGGAGAACATTCCAAATGTAGACGCAACAAAAATCTGCGCAACACCGTAGAGTAAGAAATGTTCAAATGTTTGTATAGCTTATGGGACTTAACTACGGGGTCATCAGTCCCTAAACTTACAAACTACTTATGAACTAGCTAATCCTAACGACGGCACAAATATCCACGCCCGAGGGGGGATTCGAACCCTCGACCGTAGTGGCCGTGCAGACCGTGACTGCAGCGCCTCAGTCCCCTCGGCCACCGCGACCGGCTGTAGTAGAGTAAGAGGTCCTCATTATCTTTTGCGATTTGAGCTAATACACTATTATTACTCAATTCACTTCGGTCTACGTTAAAATCCTCGAAGGACACCACAAATGGCCGCGGCGGAGTGGTCGAGCGCATTGAGGCGCGAGGCCGTTCCCCGTCGGGGGTTCGAAATACCCCTCGGGCATGGATGTTTGTGCTGTCTTTAGTATAAGCTAGTTCATAAGTAGTTTGTAAGTTTAGGGACTGATGACCCCGCAGTTAAGTCCCTTAAGCATAACAAACATTTGAACATTTTTTGACAGCACAAATGCTTTAAAGACATCGAAATTAATCCTGAGGTAGTAAAAACACACCTTTCCTAATGATCAGTTCATCTTTCCTCTGGTTTTAATTAATTTATTTTCAATATTTTAAGCGACTAAAGCGCTACGGACACTGACCCATCAGACGTACAAACTTCTTAAACTAAGCCACACAAAGGGCAATACACACGCGCGTGCCCTAGGGCGGGGGTGGCGAACCAGTGGCACTAGTCCCACAACTGGCGCGCGGCCAAAAGGTTTCGACGCGACATCAATTGTAAGAATTTGCGTGCCTATTTGAAATGCTAATTTGTTCTTCTACATTTTATGACACAGTAGCAAAGTTCAGCGTCAACGGGATATTAATGTCCCTTCAGTTCCGCCATTTCCACGTGTCGGTTGGATTTCGCTGCTATGTTAGACCACTCAGCAGTGGACCGGTGCTTGCTGTGAAGCGGAGATGTCGCGAAACGAGCTGCAGGTCACACCCGGCGACCTGGACACTCGGTACGGAGGATGCTGCCAGCAGCAGGCCTACTTGGCCGTACAAGTCGCAAGTTGAAAATGTTGCGACCAAGCTACTGTATGCAACAATAAATTGCCATGTATTATTACCATGCGTTAAAGAATATCTTCACTGACAGTGCGTGAGTATGAGCGAAGATACGTCGCCTTCAACAGTATTCACTTGTTTGTTTACTGTGCGCTTACGTCGTGTCTTGGAATTACACATTGTTTACACCGAAGTAAAACAACTGGTTCGTTAAGACTGAGGGTTACATTTACAGCTTGTGAATGTAAACATGCCTACTATAGAGAGAAAAAAAATTAAAAATCAAAATTTCGTTATGCAGAACTCTGCACGTTAAGCGGGTCAGTTATTTACATTTTGTAATGTAAGTCAAAAAATATACGGTATACGTTGAGAGGGGTATAAGATGAGAGAAAATAAATATTTCTGAGAAATAGAAAGTAATTCTTTCCAGATTTACTTACATTACCGAGCGAGGTGGCGCAGTGGTAACACCCTGGACTCGCATTCGGAAGGATGGTGGTTCAAATCCACCTCCGGCCATCCAGATTTAGGTTTTCCGTGACTTCCCTAAATCACTCTACGCAAATGCCGGGATGGTTCCTTTGAAAGGCCAATTTCCTTCCCCATCCTCACCCAAACAACCCGAGCGTAAGCTCCGCCTCCAATGACGACGCTGTTGACGGGGCGTTTAACGCCAAACTTCCTTCCTTCCTTACTTACTTACGTTTCTGTCCACTTTTCTTTTGTTTAAGAAGAAAAAAGGTACAGTTAACTCTCGATTATCCGCGAGTGGATTAATTGCTTTGCGGATTATCCGCGGCCTCCTCTACTTTTGCTTGTAAATGGGATAAATTTTGGGCTACAATACGAGTGTAGTAATTTATTGGCTGCTCGAACACTGAGTGCTGCACTACAGTATTTTGTTGCAAAAGATAAGATAGAGTACATGTAGTGTGCATGACACTAGGGCTGCTACAGGTTGTGTCATAAGTTTGTTACGTCTTTTTTTTTTTTTTTTTTTTTTTTTTTTTTTTTTTTTTTTTTTTTTTTTTTTTTTTTACGCCAAACCTCACGCAACACGGCACACGACTGGCCAGGCCTGGCAGCAAATTCTCAGAGTGCCTGCGGCTACCGGTGGCTAATCCGGAAAACCACGTATGTTAAAGAGTTCGCTCACTTTCTTCTATACTCTCGACTTGCAATACTAGCATCACATTCTTCACTAAGTTTTAATTTGCAATATTGTAACCATTTCATACAATAAGACATCATTGGCAACAGTGTCAGAACGAATTCATTTTTATTTTGTTTGTGCTTCATTCATTCGTTGTTTGCCTATAGCGTCATGCGATAAACAGCTTAAAAATGAAGGAAGAAAAAGGTAATGATACGATGTCCACAATCGTTATAATTTTACAAAACGAAGTCAGTTTTGGGTAGCCAAATTTTAAATAAATCTGCGAGGCATATTAATGAAAAGTGGTCAGTCTAGATCCCACAGTATTTTCATTTTTTGGGGGTGACCGATTTAGATCTGTGGTTTAGATAATCTTCAGACTATCTCTTAAGACCAGGTGTCAGAAGAAACGTGAACAGTCGACACACGTGTCTTCTCACACCTGAGCTTCTCCCGTCCTGCAGTAGCAACATAGAGACAGGGTCTGAAGATGACCTGAACCACACATCTAAACCGGTCACCATAAGAAAGAAAGAAAAATGCGCGATTTGGGCTGATCATTTTTAATAAATGTCGTACATGGCTACTTCTTCACATGTTTTCAAAAATGGTGAGGTGTATAAGGTCGCACTGCAGATTGGAAGTCTCACTTGGGTTCAACACTAGTTTCATACTGTTATGTAACATAGTGTTTTGCTGCAGTGACTTATCTTATTTAACTCATAATCTGTCTTTTGATGTTTATCAGCAACAAAGCTTGCCGAAAGGGAAATAATTCGAGAGCAGTTCATTTCGGGCAGAACGTCAGAAGTAAGCCAGTAATATCTTACCTCTTGACGCCAGATAAGCAAGCAAACACATCAGTGGACAAATCAGCGATTTCATAACTGTTCTTTTGCTGTAATCTATAGAAAAAAAACATGGATTTCATTGTCGCCTAAGGAAGTACTTCTGTCGCATGCTCAACATATCAGTAACGTTTCTCATTGGTGAAGGGTACAAGTTTCAGACGATAATAATGTCAGTTACTTCAGTTAGTGTGATTGCCGGTACAAATTTCAAAATATTGCTGCTGGTTTTAACGAACACAGCTTCTCGTATCTCATTTTGAGTTACTTCTCCTTCCACTGCTAGACTGTCCTGTGCCTCAAACGTGAGTGCGTTCCATATTTTCCTCTTGAGTTTCTTTAAATACAAGCCCTTCTTCTTAAATTCGCTGATTTTCAGTGGAGTGGCATCTTCTCACGATGCCTTACCCTAACGAGGAAAGGCGGTCTTAATGTTCCACACCTGTTTCGTAGCTGAATGCAATCTTCGCAAATATTCTAAAGCATTCCGGTAGAAACCACAACCGGCGCGGGAGTAGCCGAGCGGTCTGGAGCGCCACATTACGGATTGCACGGCCTCCCGCGTCGGTGGTTCGAATCCTCCCTCGGGCATGGATGTGTGTGTTGTCCTTATGTTAGTTTAACTTAGTTTATGTAGTTTGTAAGACTAGGGACTGATGACGAACGTAAGTTTGGTTCCGTAGGATTACAAACATTTAAACATTTAGGAAACCACGAATGATCAATTTCCAGAGTGAAATTTTCACACGAAATTGGAGTGTGCGCTGATGTAAAACTTCCTAACGGATTAAAATTATGTTCCTGATATTCAAATCCAGGACCTTTGCCTTCCGCGTGCAAACGCTGTGTTCTGCAGAGATTTCGGAAGGTAGGAGGAGACGTATTGACAGGAGTACAACGTTGAGGACTGTCTGCAAACGTACCTGGATATCTCAGTCGGTAGAGCGCTTGCCCGTGAAAGGCAAAGGTTCTGGGTTCAAGACCCGGTGCAGCACACAGTTTTAATCCGTCACGAACATACGAATAATTTCATTGCTGCCATTTTCCCTAACGTCTCCACTGCAGCCATGCGGGAGTGTTCGTGCACTCTAAGACGCCTTGCTGCGGAGTGTGCGTCTACTCCCCGTCGAAGCTTCGAGTCCTCCCTCGGGTATATATATATATATATATATATATATATATATATATATATATATGTGTGTGTGTGTGTGTGTGTGTGTGTGTGTGTGTGTGTGTGTGTGTGTGTGTGTGTGCCGGCCGTGGTGGCCGAGGGGACTGAGGCGCTTCAGTCACGGTCTGCACGGTCACTCCGGTCGGGGGTTCGAATCCCCCCTCGGGCATGGATATTTGTGCCGTCCTAGTTCGTAAGTAGTTCATAAGTAGTTTGTAAGTTTAGGGACTGATGACCCCGCAGTTAAGTCCCTTAAGCTTAACAAACTTTTTTGTGTGTGTGTGTGTGTGTGTGTGTGTGTGTGTGTGTGTTTTCCTTAGTAAAGTTAGTTTAGTTTGTAAGTCTAGGAACTGATGATTACTGCAGTTTGGTCCCATAGTTTTATAGACATTTCACCTTTTTTTCTCCACTGCAAAGCTAGTTGTAGATTCATACTTTGCGGAATATAATGGTCATTGAGGGACAGACTCTTCTCTTTTCCAAACTGGTTAATCAGAGCTCAGCTGACAATGGACGCCCCCTTAAAAAAGTGCATTTTTGATCTGGGGTCACTTTTCGTGATTGGGCCAGAGGATTTTGCTCTGCCTTCACAGGTGAGCGATTATGAGGATGATGGATGATCTGAGGTTATTTGTTTGCTCACAAGTGCCATCTAATGAAGGGACTAAAAATCGGAATAGTTGTGAAGTCAGAGTCTAAGATTTATGTTTTCCTGGTCATTGTGAGAATCCCACATTACAGTATATGTTTATACAAAGCGAAAATTAAGTAACATTTAGGAGATGCTTGAAATCCGCCCGGGAACGGCCGCGCGGTCTAAGACGCTATGTCACCGATTGCGCGGCTGCTTCCTCAGCCATGAATGTGTGTCTTGTCCGTAACATAAGTTACTTTAAATAGTTTGTAAGTCTGTGGACCGGTTACGTCAGCAGTTTCGTCCCTTATAAGCATTTGAATATTGAGCATTTTGTGATGAAAACGTTGTTATCTCTGAATTCCACGTAATCACCGTATTATTTAGATTAATTTCTAGGGATATTCTACTGAGCGTTCTATCACAGACGTGATTCAAACATAGAGTACTCTCTGCAAATTATAGCGTCCGACCGTCACAACCGACGCTTGTCTGAAGCGTCTCGGAGTTTACAGTAACCACCAGCTGCTTAGGAGTTCCCTTATTCGCTAAACTAGCACCCAGACTAACTATATCCATATCACCATCGCCCCGTCGCAAATACAGAAGAGACTTCTTACTCTCGGAATGCTCTTGATGCATATCAACAACTCATGACCGCGGTAAAATGGCCGAGCGCTCTAAGGCGCCTTCCTGCGAAGCGTGCGGCTGCTCCCCGTCGGAGGTTCGAGTCGTCCGTCAGGCATCGATATGTGTGTTGTTCTTAGGTTAGTTTAACTTTAAGTAGTTTGGAAATCTAGGGACTGATAACTGGTTAAGTCCCATAGATTTACAAATCTTTGAACATTTTTAACAACTCATGGTCCCACTAACCCTATCTCTCACAATCGGTAAAAGCGTTGTGGTAAAAAAAGTTAAAAAAAAATCGAGATAAGCTCTCCATCGATGAATATATATTCATTGCAATTAAATTCATTGTGTCTCATACATATATCTCAATATCAATCAATTCTTACAAGCAAAGCAGTAAAATTTAATACAAATAGTATGCATTAAAGATTTGCAATTATTAACAAACTTTGATGCAAATGTACTACTGAGCGTTCGCAGTCAGATTTTCAATAAGTATCTAGTTGGCTCGAAACCTGGTACACGTGTTGCAAGTGGACGCCACTTGAGAGACTTGTGGGTCCACAATCTACACGAGTAACAATGCCGAGGAAAAGAGATATACAACGTAACGTGCAATATGAACAAGTGTCAAACATGGCATCTACACATTATTATGAGATGAAAGCTATGTTAAAGGTTAGTGAAGTATTCGGTGGTGCGACAGCAGTTAGATTCCACGACCTCTGGGTTTCTAGGCATGAGTTTTGCTACACACATTAAAAACAGTGTTGTATTACCACGTTTGTAGTAGTTTATGATCTTGTGTATAAAATGGAATAGAGATATACGAAACAACATTTCAGTTCTTCTTATTGTTCATGAAAACAGAAACTGTGATGCTGTACGACAATAGGCTTGACATTTTGAATTGGTGTTCCAGATTGCAACATACACCAGATACACAAGATAACAAGGCATCTTCCACTGATGCAAGCCCGTATTCGTCGAGGCATTCTATCCACTAGATCAGCGAGAGACTGTTGCCCGCGAAAGACAAAGGTCCCAGGTTCGAACCCCGGTTCCTACACACAATTTTAATCTGTCAGCAAGTTTCATATCAGCGCACACTCCGCTGCAGAGTGACAGTTTCATTCTGGAAACATCCCTTATGCTATGGCTAAGACATGTCTCCACCATATCCTTTCTTCCAGGAATGCTATTCCTGCGAGGTTCGCAGGAGAACTTTGGGAGAAATTAGGAGGTGGGATACTGGCAAATAAACTTGTGAGGACGGAACATGAATCGCGCCGGCGCTTGCGCACGGAAGGCAAAGGTCGCAGGTTCGAATCCCGGTTCGGCCACACAATTTTTATCTGCCAGGAAATTTAATATGAGCGCATACTCCGCTGCAGTTTCATTCTGGACTGTTTGTGCAGATTGCCCCAGTCTTCAACGGCGACTCGGCCGCACATCAGGGAACCACCACCTTGCTGCACTCGCTGGACAGTATGTCCTTCTACGGACCAGGCTGGTTCCAAAAACGTGTCCTACGATTGTGTGGTTGAAGGCAGCTGCGAGTCTCATCCGTGAATAGCACTTGATGCCAATTCTGATCAGTCTACTCGGCATGCTGTTGGGCCCACCTGTACCACGCTGTGTGATATCAAAGCTGGACCTCGCCATGCACGTCGGTAGAGGAGTTTCATGTCATGCAGCCTATTATGTACAGTTTGAGTGGACTGTGACTGCTCGAAAATCAGTATTCAGCATGATGGTCCTCCTCTCAGAGTTCCTCCGCGCTAAATTCCGTAAGTGGCACTCACCAGCTGCTGTGGTAAGCTTTAGGCCTTTTCTATATCTCTGCACATTCTTCGCGTCCAAAGAACGTCGCTTTGGTTCACTCCAATACGTCTGGAAACTTCCCTTGCAGAAAGTCCGTCCTGACACAAAGTAACGATGCGGATTCGATCTAGGCATGGCAGAACTACAGACGAAACAAGCTTTGTACTTCCTTCCAGGTGTTATGATTGGATCGAAATCAACTGTTCATATTTTTGTATACTTGAGGAACCAAACTGCTGGGTTTATCGGGCACTAAACTTACAAACAATCTTACCTCCCACGGGAGCGGTCGCGCAGTCCGCGTCATGGTGCCCCAAACCGCACGGCTATTCCCGCGCGGCTGACGGGAAATGATCGTCCGTCTTACCCACTTCGTCGTATTGGGACTGCTCATGCATAGTTGTTCACATCCCTGTGCGGATTAAGTGACATCTACGGACAATCTAACGGACTGAGTTCTTGATGCAGTAAACACATTCAGCGTCAGTATCAAATGTTCAAATGTTTGTAAAGCGTAAGGGTTTTAACTTCGGGGTCATCAGTCGCTAAACTTACAAACTACTTATGATCAAGCTTAAACTAAAGACGACACAAACATCCATGCCCGAGGGTGGATTCGAACCCCCGACCATAGCGGCCTTGCTTCAATGACGACGCAAGCAGAGGCTGCAGTTGGCGAGGAGGGTGGGGTGTTCGGCAGGTGAGGTGCGGCTGTCGGCAGTGGCACAGGTGGGCCAGCGGTGGCGCCGGAGAAATCGTAGCGGCGCCGCGTGCCGGAACCCGTGTCCGTAACAAGTGGGCAGCGGCGGCGGCGGCGGCAGCGGCAGCGGTACCGGGTGATGGAAGCGCCGCGTGCGCTACGGAGATTGCTGCGCTGGCCATCCCAGCGGAAGGAGCACTCGATCCATCCATTATGCTGCCGGCGGCACTCTCGATTATTTCCTCCCGACAGTCGTCCGCGGCGCTGCCGAGCTCTGCCGCCTCCATTAAAACTAATTGTCTGCCGAAAGACCGATAACATCGTTTTCCTCTCTGTCTGTTCTCTCCGAAGGCGGCGGGCCCGGCGCGGCTTTGGCCTGTCAAACTGGACATGATCTCTACAGTAACATATCGAGGAAAGGACTCGTGCTCGGAGTTTCCTTTTGTACGAAATTCAAACTGTGCCAACAACTAACATCTTTTCATTATTTTAAGTGCATTTAATTTGAATAACTGGTTCACCGAAATTATCTACTCGACGTCCAGTTCCCTCTATTTCTTATTTCTTCGCCGCCCCCTATATTCCTACATCTGAAATTCTAAATGAATCGTACATATTATTATAGTCAAATGCAGTAAATTAACTCCTCATCTACGAGCTATGATGTAACTAACACCAGTATCAGCAAAATTACGACTCTTCTCTGCCTGTAAAGATCCACGTTTTTCACTGTGAGAAGAAACAACAAATCTTGACAACCGCTTTACACTTAGAAATTTATAACCATTTCTACACGAGATTTTCATATACTCATTGAAAAGTAATGCCTCCGAATTTTTCTTCAACACTCTCGAACCTTAACTTCTACATCTTTGTTTTTTACGTCTACATATTTACTACTAAATATACTCACCCTGAGAACGAATACATTTCTTCCAACAGAAGACCACTTTCTTGATATCGCCACTTTACAATGTTTATTGGCAGAGCCAGAAGCTCGCCTCGCCGCGTCGTCACATAGATTAGATCAATACTTGTTCCGTAGGTAATGAATGCGAGATTTCGTAATGATGTCAAATGCGTCAGCTTACTAAAATATAATATTACATTACATAGATATTTTATTTTCATAATTATTTTTTTTTATTTCTTGAATTTTTTTAAATTATTTTGTAATATCACTATTTCTATGTAAAAATACATGTAGTGCGTAGAAGGCGTTGTTATTCAGAACTTCTTTCAATATGTTTTTAAATTGTGACTGGCCACCTATCAGACATTAGATGTTATGTGGTAAGTGACCAAAGACATTTGTGGCAGCATAATTCACCCCCTTCTGTGCCAAACATGGATTTAACCTTCAACAGTGTAGATCATTTTTTCTTCTAGTGTTCTAGCTATGCACACTGCTATCGTTTTTAAATTGGCTTGGGTTATTAATAACAAATTTCATAACAGAATAAAAATATTGTGAAGCTGCTGTGAAGATCCAAAGATCCCTAAATAAGTGTCTGCAAGATGATCTTGGGTGGGCTCCAGAAATTATTCTAATTACACGCTTTTGTGCAATGAATACTTTTTTTGCTGAATAATGAATTACTCCAAATATGATGCCATATAAAAGCAGTGAATGAAAATTTACATAGAAAGCTAATTTAAAGAGATATTTGTCACCAAAATTTGCAATAATTCTAATAGCATAAGTTGCAGACTCAAATGTTTTAGTAGATCGTCAATGTGACGCTTCCAGTTCAGTTCCTCATGATTGCACACAACTAAATACTTTGAATATTCTACCTTTGTTACAGACATCGGACGCATGTTCTCTTTTATGTAATGGTTTAACAATACCATATTTCAGTCTATCTAGGAAAATATCCTGCTCCACAGAGCTATTACATATGTGGACGAGAATCCTTCTCATCTGTTGGGAACAAGGTTCTACTACTACTCTGCTGGAAATGCCACCAATTCCATATGAGTTTTTACTTTTGAGAAAGTTTATTATTTTCTTAATTTCACCGTGAGAAGTGGATAAAATTTCTATTGTATTAGATTGCAGAGGTATGACATCTTCCAATAATAGCTTTGCCTCTTCTATGGAACATTTAGATCCCATTTTTCCCCACGACATTTAGAAAGTGGTTATTAAAAATATTTTCAGAATCAACGGTGTTCTTAAGGTGTGGGAACGGATTAAAATATCAGGGATGTAAGTCGGACTGTACGGAGGCTGATCAGTGAGAATGAAATTCAGGTGTCAGATTGTTGCAGATCTTAGAGCGCTGCTCTGTTCTTTGGTATTGTCACGCAGAAGAAGAGGGTCTTCTCTATGTGTAGTGAACAACAGAAATCTGTGCTTTCAGTTTTCAGGTTCTTTCTCAGACACTGACAGATTAAACTACACGTCGATGCAGTTCGGAGACGTTACGGTTTCAACTTGCGTTTGTGAAACCGAAGGTCGATCGAGTAATATGCAAGATACGTTATTACTTTTCGGCATACCCTCGTAAATTAAAGAATGAAGAGAATAAAAGATTTTTTTATCAAATACAATTATATTATTTCGTCATTTATTACTCATCAAGTGTCATAAAGAGTATCTGATCAAAAGTATTTAGACATTCACCTATTCTCAGATGGGACTTCCGGATGGTTTCAGTCAACGGGATGTACTAGGGGTGTTCAAATGAAAAGGTACGAAACGTCAAAACTACGAAACCGGTTAAAATTTGAATATGTAGCTTTGGGATAACATCTAGGGACGCGATATATGCGTCGTCTCCTCCCCCCAAAAAATCAATGCTGTGCCCACCGTAGGCAAGGTGATGCTTATTGTCTTTTACGTAGTCCGCGGTCCGATTCTCATCGAATTCCTGGAGCACAGAATACCATTAACAGTGACGTGTACTGTGAGACACAGCGTAGCCTACGCAAGTCCATCAAGAGCAAACGGCCTGCGCAGCTCACGGAGGGAATGATTCTGTTCCACGATCCGCGCGTCCACACCTTTCAGGGTCACTCTAAGTATACTGGCCAAGTTCAAGTGGGTGCAGCTTGAGTATCCGCCCTACACCCCGGACATGTCGCCCTGTGACTTCCATCTGTTTGGTCCGCTAAAAACAATATCTCAAAGGCAAGCGCTTAAACTCGGTTGACGAACTGAAGGACACAGTACATGACTGGCTCTTGTCACAGTCATAGGAATTCTGCGAACAGGGAATCCTTCGGTTCGTTAAACAGTGGGATGGTCGAGCTCAGGCCTCTGATGGTTACTTTTGAATAAACACTATATCCACATTGTGGTTTCGTACCTTTTCATTAGAACACTGCTCGTATTTTCATTCATGAGTCAGAATTACCGCGATGGAATCCCAGCCCATTCCTCCTCCACAGACGGAGCAGTTGGGGGTGTTGAGCGAAGTGGACGCCCTGGCTTTCCCCAGGGATGTTGCAATGGGTCACTTCGCAGATTTGAGCAGGGTAATCGATTTCAGTAATGTCACTGTACACAAACCATTACCTGACAAATCATTCCTTATTACATGGTGTACTATCATGCTGGTACAATAACCATTCCTGAACTGTCCCTTTGCCGTAATCGGTACATAAGCCAAGGAAAATTTTACATCCCCTCCACTTCACTTATTACCAATATAAATGATGGCAGATGTCGTACTCCAAGCTTTAGACAAAACCAAACCCCTCCACCCGATTGCCAAAGAGTGAGGTGTGATTGATCGGTACAAAACTACTCCTTACCAATCATCCTGTGTCAGGCGGCGTAGTTCCTCACATCACACCCATTCGTTGCTTAACATTGATCACAGAAATATGTGGCTTATGTGAACCGCTCATCCGCGTACCCATTCGTTTTGTCTCCCTTCGCACTGTCTCTGCGCTAGCTGGAATGCTAGCAGCGGCCACTCGGGGCCGGCCGTGCGGTGTGAGGCGCCATGAGTGCGCGGCCGCTCCCGTTGGAGGCATGGATGCGTCTGTTGACCTTGGCATAAGTTAGTTTGCGTCATTTTAAGCAGTTTGTAAGTCTAGGAACCGATGACCTTAGCCGTCTGGTCATTTAGTGACACAAACTTCGAACGTTGAATTTTGTCAGCAACACTACGCAACTTATGCTTCCTTCCGTTCAGTTTAGAATCAGCCTCTGGAATGTTCGACGGTCCCAGTACATCAGTTCCTGATGTTTGCCTGGTCTCTCTTTAGCTGAGATAGTGCCTTCACATTTCTGCTACAAAACTACATCTTCAACAGTTGCAAAATGGTTGAAATGTACCTGTAGGATTTTGATATTAGCCATCATAGTCGATAAAGAGTGCGATCAAAAACTATTTTGAAATTTATTACGGATTTCCGTGTATTAGAGTGTCTTGTTGACGATAATATTTAAGGCATAATAATATAAAATCATCATTTCTTGAGGGCCAGTTTTGGATTATAAATGGAAGTTGTAAAGTCAAGCTAATTTTGAAAATTTCGTTTATATCATTTGGAGATACAGTTTCGCCGAAACTAGTCATGAAAGTTACTGCGATTCTACCCTTGAGATCACTGTAACATATACGACTTTATACCTAATTTCAAAAGTGTTGGATTTATTACTAATGTGCAGCCATTAGTTAATATTGTAAAATACCTAAACAAATGTGATTTGATATTAGATTAGTGGAGCAATGCGATGGGTGAAGGGTTAAATGGTTCTTCACTCAAAAAGAGCACACGTATGCAAAATTCGCTAACCTATTGAGTGCCTTACTAGGGGGATATGGCGGATGTGTTGTGGACCCCACTGAGCTGTGGCTTAAGTAGTTGAAACTTTATATGTGGTGGATGAAGCTTTTTGTCTGGTAGTTGAAACTTTTTTGTGTGGTAGCTGAACCCTTTTTGGTGGTGGCTGAAATATTTTTGGGTTGTGGTTGAACCTTTTTTCAGTGGTGGTTGAAAGTTTTTGGGTGTTAGTTGAACCTATGTTATCTCTCGTGATGACATGTCACAGCAGGAGCAGTAAGGCAATCATGTTTCTTCTTCTTCTCTACATCAGCACGAAGCACTGCTTTGGTAAACAAGGAGACCATATGGGTATCGGATTTTAGAATTTCTTTATATTCATGGTACGTGATGTTTAGAACTTAAATAACAATCAGCCGAAACCACTCGACGCAACTCTCAAAAATTCTTGAGAAATTAGACTTTGAATTTTTGCGAAGTAGAGGTAAGTACCAATAATTAAAACGGTTGCAGCATCTGTCAGTGTAGAGAAAGTGGTAGCGTTGTAACCCTACAACCCTGAAGTCGGTGGTTCGAATCCCATTGCAACAAGGTTTTTTTTCGAATTTAGTTTTGTAAAACATTTTGGGATCTCTAATTCCACGTGTTGTGTCAGTTTTTGTTCAGGTGTGTGTAGACGAGCTGAAAACCCTGTCGTCACGTAAAACGATAGTTAAGTATGTTAGCTGCTCGGAAAGCCATTAGTACTTAAGGAGACGACCTTCTAAAAACAGTGTCGTAGGTCATCACAAACTGAACAATCAAAGGCTCCCGTTGTCAACTAATAGTGAAGCCAATACTGTAAAAAATGTAAGTTACGTTTTTATATTGAAGTCATCATTATTAACAGCCTTCTAAAATAATGAAAATTGCGAATAAACAAAAATACTTGCACTTGTCGTAAGAATTACCATTAGATATTAAATGATTGAACAAAACGGGAAATATAAAAAAGTTGTCACGACAGGATTCGAACCACAAACCCTAGCGTTCTAAGGCCAGAACGCTACCACCTGAGCTAAATCGACAGATGATGCATTTCAGTTATAGACTGGTACAATACTTTAGTAAACTTCAAAGTCTGTTTCTCGAGAATTTCTGAGAGTTGCGTTGAATGGCTTTAGTTGATTGTTGAGTTCTGAACTTCATGTACCATAAATATAAAATAATTCCAAAACCCGAAAGCCATGTGATCTCCTTGTAAAACAGGAAACGTGTACTTTAGACTTAAAGCTTGTTAGTTGGGATGTATGTATTGGCTGCAGAGTTTAGCAATTCAGCTTGTTTTGCATTGGTGTGCAAACGCGATTGATCTCTGTAAGTTGTTGTCCTATTTGGTTATTGATTTCAATATACATGTATTTCAAATAGTTCTTTAAGGAAGATAAAATGCTTAAGAATTTAAACAATTTATTTAAAATCAATAAAATTGGCTAGGCCGCAAAGTGTAAGTTCTTTTATAATATCATATAGTGGTGACCAGTTTCGACCTTTCGTTCATTATCGAACCTCTGTTATTTGATTGAGACCGTGACACAGGAGTGAAACTAAGCGGTCAAAGATTAGCAGTTCCATCAGTTAACAAATATTTAAAAATCATGTCCAGTCAGAACATAAAATTGGCAGTTCTGACTGAACCCCCCACCTGACTTCCGAATTTTCATCGGAAAGCAGTACCGTGTGAAGGTGGATACCGAGACGCGAAAAAATTATTTCTTAATAGCATTTTGTAAAAAAATAAATAAAATAAAAAAAATAAAAAGGGAAGAACATTTGCTCTAAATTTAAAGAGCCAAAATTTTCAAATTGTTTTGAAAACTTCTATAAAGAGAGGTAAAACTCTTAGAAAAGACACTAAGTTGTTTATTATATAGCGTATATTTAAATAATTTTTTATTTTCTGGTGAGACATATTGTTTTATCATACTGAATAATCCGTATTTCAAATCCGTTGTTCTGTTTGTTGATAATTAATGCGTCATACGGTTAAATAATTACCTGAAAGCGAGCTATAACTATAAATGAATGATACGAGAAAATAATACTGAGAAGAGTTTTTTAAGAAGCTTCCTCTTTGATATGAATGAGGCATTCTCATCACATTGCGTAATTTCGTTGTAGGCAACGCGTAGGTCTAACACGTGGGAATATGGAGATCATCCAGCTACAAGCGTCGACAGCGACCCAGGTTAATTTAGGCTGCTAATGAAGGAAAATAAACACGAAGACCAGTGATGCAGAACTGTTAATTTTGGATCGGAATAATCGAATTAGCAGCGACACCGCTGCCGACTGGCAGAGCGGACTAACGACGAGAAGCTTCTCTGCTGCCCGAGGTGGTCGACCGGCGTTTATTTGGAGCCAGCGGACGGTCGGCATGCGCTGTCCATTAAATACCCTTGTTTAGGCGTCACTGTTAATTACCGATGCAAATGAAGTGGAGGCGGCATTCGGTTGTGATGAACGAGCGCGCCGGGCCTCATTGGTCACTGTAGCGATCAGGAGCCAGTGAGCGCCGCGGTTCCCTACTGCGCCTTCCATGGCGAAACGGGAACCTCTTCCTCGATGTATCTGCATCATCAGTCTGCGGTGAGCGTGCAAATGCGTAACAGAACACGCTACCTCATGTCGCAATAGGCTGTTTAATCGGCAAGACCCAATCCCTATCTGTCGAGTGTATATATGTCACTTTTAAGACTTCCGATGTGTTTTGCAACCGAATATTTTCATCAGCTTGAACCAGGATAAATTTTAGAACTCTGCCGAACTTAATTACAATGACATCAACCCGTGATCTATTTTCCTTAATGAAAGCAAGTTATTCAAATGGAGTACGTAGTTGCTGCAACTTTCCGTAGACACAAACGTACATCTCAGAAGACTTTCTACTGAATTTTATAGGCACAGTGGCGTATCCAGGATCGTGGTCTGGTGGGGGCTGAGGTCAATCCGAGGGTCTGGGGGCGGGGCAGCAGCCCGACAGCCCCCCTCCCCCCGGAAACGCCCCTGTATAGCCACCGAGAAATGGCCGTGCGTTCTAAGGCGCCTAGCTGCGGAGCGTGCAGTTGCTCCCTGTCAGAGGTTCGAGTCCTCCGTAGGCCCCATATATATGTGTGTGTGTGTGTGTGTGTGTTGTCCTTAAGTTAGGTTAGGGTTAGGTAGTTTGTAAGCCTAGGGACTGATAACCACAGTAGTTAACTTCCATATATTTACAAATATTTGAAACTTATGGGTATGTATCTCATATACAAAAAGGCACAACCAAACTTTCAGGAAACATTCATCACACACAAAGAAAGAAAATATGTTCTGTGGACATGTTCCACCTACGCTCACTGGAGCACGTTAACGTGATTTCATACGGGATACTCTACCTGTGCTGCTGGAACATATGCCTTTATAAGTACGACACAACACGTGGTTCATGCACGATGGAGCTCCTGCACATTTCAATCGACGTGTTCGTACGCTTCTCAACAACAGATTCGGTGACCGATTGATTGGTAGAGGCGGTTCAATTCCATGGCCTCCACGCTCTCCTGACTTCAACCCTCTTGACTTTCATTTATGGGGGCATTTGAAAGCTCTTGTCTACGCAACCCCGGTACCAAATGTAGAGACTCTTAGTGCTCGTATTGTGGACGGCTGTGATACAATACGCCATTCTCCAGGGCTGCATCGGCGATTCCATGCGACGAAGGGTTGATGCATGTATCCTCGCTAACGGGGGACATTTTGAACATTCCCTGTAACAAAGTATTTGAAGTCACGCTGGTACGTTCTGTTGCTGTGTGTTTCCATTCCATGACTAATGTGATTTGAAAAGAAGTCATAAAATGAGCTCTAACATAGAAATTAAGCGTTTCCGGACACATGTCCACATAGCATATTTTCTTTCTTTGTGTGTGAGGAATGTTTCCTGAAAGTTTGGCCGTACCTTTTTGTAACACCCTGTGTATAGTAATTATAATTAAAAATTCTAATCGCTGCAAAAATAATACCACTAGCCAGAATGACTTCAAATTGCAACGGAATAATAATCGGAGAAGGGGCCATAAGAAAAATAACTAGTATGGAAACTGATCAATAGATGACGAAGTAGGCATCATAAATTAATAGTAGTCGACTACAAATGACAAACTAATCACACAACAATGCCTAAGATGTAAGTTAAACGTTAAACATACTGTACTACTCAGTGTGCATGGGTGTACAGGTGTGATACTGTTAGTTACGTAAGCCTCTCCACCACTGAAAGGTCATGTAACCCATCGAACAGCCAAAATACACATAAAAAAGCATCCGTCATAACGGTTTTTAATTGTTCTGCAGCCAAAACCGCATTAAAACATCAATCAAATTCGAATCGGAGTTTTAATTTGCGTGTGACGCGCAAAACATGTTCAGTATCCTGTGCACCATTTTCCGGAAGAAGTTGAAATCGATAAACAGCATATTCCACAACTAACGGAAGTGTTTCCGGGGTAACCTTCAGAATGTGTTGCACAATGATTTACTTCAATGCAACTAAATTCGCGATCGAAGCATTGAACACAACATCTCACATGATCTTCCAAATAGCCACTCAGCGAGAAGTTACACGGATTAAGATCAGGTGATCGGGGCGGCCAGGCAGAATGTAAGTGGCGGCTGATAATCCTTTCATTTCCGAAATGGCGCTTCAGCAGCTGCTTAACTGCATTTGGAATTAGACGTGGTTGCGCGAAAGACACTCATAGCGCTAACTAGTGGCAGTACAGGTAACAGGACCGGAAGCCCACAGTGACCTATTCAGAATGAAGTGGTACTGGTTGTGCGTGAGGATTTTCGGATATCCACACTGGACAGTTCTGTATATTGACGTATCCTGTCAGATTGAAGTTTGTCCACAATTCTTTCAAATGTTTGTTAAGCTTATGGGTCTTAACTGTGGGATAATCAATCCCTAAACTTACAAACTACTTATAAACTAACTTATACTAAAGACAACACAAACATACATGCCCGAGGGAGGATTCGAAACCCCGACGGGGAGCGGCCTCGCGCATCGTAGCATAGCGCCTCAATGCGCTCGGCCACTCCGCTGCGGCTCGCTTTCTCCCTCTACCCGGTTGCACACCAAAGGAACTCCTCTTTTCTAACTTCCGAATCACTTTCTCTAGAACCACGGCAGCCACGGGACCAACGTCTGTTTTCAGCGTCCGGAACTTTATCAGAGCGACTTGTGCACGTCATCATTCTTGTAAAACAGCTTTATTAGCAGAGCGCGATCCTGCATTGAACGTCTTAGACAGCGAAACGAGGAAAAGCAAGGTACCCGACATGTTTATCGGAATTTCAACGGGTCGTTCGCATGACATGTTTTCGTTTACATATTCTGATACAGACAGACAGCTATTGATCAATCTTCACACTATTTATTATTATTCTTCCATACGTTTTCCCCTTTCTCCGATAATATACCGTAGCAATTAGACGTTATTCTGACCAGTGGTGTTATTTTTTCAGCGTTTTGAAAATTTAACATTAATTATAATCACCTTACATACTGACTTCATCACCGAGAGAGCTGGCCAATACCAACAAACTTATTTCAAATCGTCGTGCGATGAAACTTGTTTGCTGCACCCTTATCCCATTTCGTGTCTTCTTTTCGTGTTTCACTCATTAACACTACATAGTACTCTAGTATCTAAATATTCGGCGTCGTAAATCCATTCATGTGGAACTGATTACATTTTCGACCAGTGTACTATATACCTAGATTCATCGCTGAAAATTACATCTGGAAACTTTCAATAACAGACTTTCTGGACATAGTTTGCCTCTACATACAGTATCTGCCTATTCACTTCCTGTAACATTTTGGTGTGAATCTCTCTTGGGTCAAACAAGCCCGTAGCCATTCGCGCCGGCCTTCTACGTATTCGTTCAATACTGACCGTTATCTCTATTTCGTAAGAGTTCCACACACGCGAGCTGTCTCCTAGGATGGGTCGCACGAGTCCTTTTTACGCACTCTCCCTTGTACGCTGAATACTTTTTTTTCTATTGGTCTACAGCGAATGCATTATGACACCTGCTTTACCCACGTCCGAGCCCATTTAGTCGATCCATTTCATGTCCCAGATACCTGTACGATTTTATCGACTGTAGTACTGTAAGTCAGTGATACTTTACTCGTCGGATACTACGGATTTTTCCTTTACATTTAGCGCGTTGAAGTTTCGATTCTATGAGGATGCGTAGTGCTTCTTGATTAGAGATGGTTGCTAATTTAGGGCACGCCCGCTAATTAGTTTCAGTTCCTAACACACTATTCATACACTGTCGTAACTACCTCCCCATAGTTCTTTCGTGTTTTCTTTCACCTCAGTCGTTCAGTCTTTATTCTTCCCTCACTGAACAATGTAATCCGTTTTCTATCATTTGTATATTTCTACTTCGTCTGTTGCAATGTAATTCCTTTCATCCTTGTCTCATCTTTCAAAGAAAATTGATTGTACCAGATTTTTCGTTTTACTTGGCTTTATAAAAGCCGTAAGTATTTGTTAATTTGACATTTACTATCGACAAAGGAAAATATCTACCAACTGTATTCCCCAACCATTCCCAATGGCACTGTATTTTCTCTATTGATTCTTATTTCTCGTTTCTATTTTCCTGTCCATTAAATTATTCACTCATTGGTTGTTTAAATTAATGCATGGACATTCAAAATCTCTTTTCAGTTATGAAATGCCATTCATTCGAAGGGCTTCCTACGATACTACAGGTTGCATTTACGCAGTGTGACAAAATATGGAATTAAAAGGAAATGAAAAAGAGAAAAAAATTATTGGACATATCAATGGACACAGCACTTGCATCATTTATAGGAAAAGGACTAGTAAAGAAAGGAAGAGAACAGTCTATGATGAAGTGTTTGTAAGAAATCTATACGAGTAAATGGCGGCACAATTATATGCAGTTCAATTACAGAAAATATTAGGTGTATATACAATATAATTTGGAATTATGTTCATGAAATAAATATATTTGTATACCTCCTTCCTCTTGAAGAACGCAGTAAATATTCTCCTTTTTCCTAATTGGAATATATATATATATATATATATATATATATATATATATATATATATATATATATGCGCTTTCCTCAAAAATGTTTTGACTACGAGAAAAACTGTCAGTACAACTTTATCTTTCGCCAGCATACAGCATCGCATACTGGATGGTAGGGAAGGGCATTTGTAACTAAAAGGGGATATATATAGAAAACCTTCCCAGAATGGTCGCTGATATGACGTACAATATTTGTAATAATCGGTAAAATTTAATTTAATTATTTTATGTTGTTAGTTTTCTTACGTGTCAACTACCGCGTTACAACCGATTATAAAAACTGACTTTTATGAATACATTTCAGTCAAATGGAAAAATTTATAACAGAGTTTGCAACAAATTTAAAAAAAGTCATTTAATTCAGTAAACTCCCTCCATTCAACATAAAATGCTGTGTTGTCTGTCTTAGTGCATGTTCTGTTACGACAGTAATATCCATGACACGATCTAACATTTCAAGCGCATCTCACATGTGAACAAATAATTCTTTTATCAGATGTTGACATCTTCGTAACATTAAGCCATCAATTTGCTGAGGTCACCTGCCTCTGGACTTACAAATTACTTAAACTGACTTATACTAGGGACAACAGACGCAGCCATGGCCGAGGAAGGACTCGAACCTACTATACAAAAAATCATTGCAAACGCATCTAGAACTATGCTTGACATACTACTTGTTGCAGTACTTGTATTATCTCCAAACAAAATGAACTCCAATATAATAACATTACATACCGTATAATCACTTGAGCATCCTCTAACTGTGAAACTAACATAATAAAAAGCTCGTAATTGTGTTTTCGTGGGCATCTCAATGCTGTTTTGGGTACAAATGGGCGAATATAAAACATATTATACAAGCCTCTTGTGCCGTACTCAATTTATGTCAGTTCGTAATTGAAATTTACTTCTGCAAAATACTGCATTGCTAAATGCAAGGCGATTTCTTTACTTTCCTAGAATGAAAGGTAACGTCTAGCTTGTTATTTTTTTTAACATTGTTAGTGGGACTTTATTTAATTTTATACATATTTCTCTGTAACTTTTTGTGCCTATGACTTCTTTCTTGTCGATAACTATTGCTGATTCTTCCTAAAATTTACCAATTTGCGTTTGTTTGTTGATATTAAAGTAATTGCATATTTCCGTCAACAGAACACAATTCATAGGCTATGAAGTTTGTAGGTTTTCCTCTGCTACTATTTTGTGTTACTGACTTCTGTTCTTGCCACGCAAAAGCGTTATTGTTATTTCTCTTAGACATGTACATATTTGTTACAGCAGTATTAAGGGTTCTGTAAACTGCTATGGTACAGGACATAGCAAATAATGATCATGACGATGTTCTGATAGTATGTAAAGACTTTTAACTTTATGTATATATGTTTCCACCAGTCATCTTACTCCCTTCACTGAAATCACTTGTTTTGAAGGCGACAGAGCTGTTTTTGCTATGGTCACAGTTGTGTACGACTTTCCTGCCCGCTACGCATTGCGGCCTTGCGTACGGTACTTTGCTGACATAGAGACTGAGCGACGTCTTCTGCTTTACCCAGTATATCATACATGACCCTCATTTGCACTGAGTAGTAAGGGTCAGTTTTATCTTGACCTACACACCAGAACTGTTATTTAAGCCACAGAAATTAATTAAGTCAACATCTTAAGCTAAAAATCATGAGGATGTAACTCCCGCTTTACTATTTAAAATTTTGCCAACGTAGATCTTAAATTTTTGGCAATTTAGTATTAATCGTTCTACAGTACGTTTCACACATACTATCAACAAGGGGCAACTGGCGTTTTGGAGCAACAGTATCTAAAGATTGCAACAATTTACCCCAAAATATTGGATGTATTCGAAATATTTGGTTTCTGTTGAAGAGATATCGATACTCAAAAAACAATACTAATCTGTCGATAACACAGCTACATTTTTACCTCTATTTTGTGCTTTCATAATCCTATTTTCCCTGTAGCCTACATTTACAGACAATTGTCATTATGACAAATAAACTTAACAAAACAAATATTCATTAAGAATGTCAAGAATACTTCATTTTTTTAATGTACTGGTTTCGACTTCTTCATATTCTAAACAATTTATGCGTGTTCCAATATCTCATCTTGGAAAATCCTTGAATGACTCTGTTAATGGACCTTGTATCTGACAACGACCATTAGGTGAATTCGTTAGTAACTACTGTGTTTGTCTGAAGACTGTTGTTGTTCTTGAAGTTTTCATTCCAATGTATGATTTGCTGCTCTGTCTTGCAAGCTTTTTCATTTCTGCAATTTTGCAATGTACATCGATTTAACACGCTAACAGTACTTAAGAGTTGGTCTCTCTCAAAAAATACTTTTAAAGAGTCATAATTGGAATTTTGTCTTAGAAAAAGCTGCGCGACGAAGTGTAATGGAGCAGAATTTTGGTGATTTTGTAGTATAAAGGACGTTGCTCCCTTCGGTTTATTGGGTAAATACTATGAAGCATTGTTGTGTCGATAAAGGGAACTGCTGGTGAAAGACTGCCACAAACTACACCGGAAAAGCTCAGTAATTCAGAATTAAGTTTGACGCCCGCAGTGGAGTGGCCGAGCGTTCTAATACGGCTAGTTGCGGAACGCGCCGCTGCTCGCCGTCGGAGGTTCGAAACCTCCCTCTGGCATGGGTTATTTGTTGCCCTTATCATGTTAGTTTAAGAAGTTTGTAAGCCTAGGGACTGATGACCAGTAGTTAAGTCCCTTAGATTTACAAAGATACGAGTGTAAGTTGGATCAAAAGCTAACAGCAGCCGGCCGCGTTGGCCGAGGGGACTGAGGCACTTCAGTCACGGTCTGCACGGCCACTACAGTCGGAGGTTCGGATCCCCCTCGGGCATGGATATTTGTGCCGTCCTTAGTCTTAGTTAGTTCATAAGTAGTTTGTAAGTTTAGGGACTGATGACCCTGTAGTTAAGTCCCATAGACTATACAAACATTTGAACATTTTTAGCTAACAGCAGGCGTTAAATGAGGTAAGCCCAGCTCACTGGGTAAGCACTAAGGTTAACAGGATTGTTTGACATCGTTTGGATTTTATGGAAATGCTGCAAATTACAAGAGACCCCAAAAAAGAAAGGAAAAAAGATTGTCTAGCGAATTGTATATAAAAGTAATCAATTGGAGTACATCAGCATTCTTCATCTCTATTTCAGGTCTTGAGTATAAAATTAGATGAACAATAATATGTACGGCCATAAAAAAGTAATCTTCAACGCTACGCACCATTATTGATGAAACTAATAGTAAAATAGTGAAATGGTCGTGTGAATTATTGATTTAGACGTAGTTGAGGTATTTTTTCTTAAGGATAAACCTTTTCAGCGCAGTTAAAGCTGGGGAAGAAGCAGGTCACTGTTTTATACATCGTTAGTATTTTATACATCATCCGTCACGAAAATTCTTGCCGTGGTGGAGTAGCCGAGCGGTCTAAGCCGACGCAGCAGAGCTCGCGGTTGCTCGGCGTCGAAGGTTCGAGTCTTTCCTGGGGCGTGGGTGTGTGTGTGCTGTCTGTAGGTTAGTTCAACTTAGTTTAAGTAGTTTGTAAGTCTAGGGAACAATAAGCAAAGCAGTTAAGTTCCGCAGATTTACAAACATTTGAACATGAAATCCTGAGGAACAACCGCTGTCGCCCACAAAATTGCCATTACCAAAATCATGAAGGCACGGAACTAACAGCGAAAGGAGAATCTTGTAGCTGTTTTACTTAGGGTGGTGAAGAAGTTCTTTGTTATTAGTGGAGGAGGTCAGAATTTCCATCAATAGTGATTGCTTTTCACGCCACTGATTGCTTAGTCCGCCGCCGATACAAATATATTGCTAATTCAAATAAACGTTCAAATATTTGTAGAGCTTATGGGACTTAACTACGGGGTCATCAGACCCTAAACTTACAAACTACTTATGAAGTAGCTAATACTAAGCACGACACAAATATCCATGCCCGAAGGGGGATCCGAACCCCCGACAGTAGTGGCCGTGCAGAACGTACTGGCGCGCCGCAGAACGCTCGGCCACCGCGGCTGGCTTTTGATAATTAACGTAACTTTTTTTAACTGTTCATTACATCTATATTCAGGACCTATTACTTCTGTGTGCATACTGTGTTCTTGTCAAAAGTTCGTGTTTATGCTTACCAATGCTCCTCTTGTGAAAACTAAGCAAACCATCAATGCTGTCGACAAGACTAATTGTCACATACTACGCTTCAATCCAATAAAAGTAATTAACAATCGGAGAGTGGGTGAATGAGAGAAAGGGAGATAACTGATTAGATGTAAGTAACCTGAGATGAAAGATCTGATTATGTTTTAAAAATTGCTGGAGTTTGCAGTGGAGAAGACGGGAGTGTTTTTACAAAACTGGCCCACTGAAAGTTAAACAGTTTTGGTTACAATATGATTGGGCCATGGATCTGGAATGTTTTAACATAATACTTACGGTCATAAATTAAGGCATCACACGTAACGAGAAAATCAGTAGTTGACGGAGATTTTGAAAACATGGACAAGAAATGTGATACTTTTGCGGCTGAAGAGGGTTTTTGTATTTGGAGTTAAGGAAGAAATGATATTGGGTACAGCGTCTCATCGACGACAACGCCGAGTCCTCGCATGACTGGAGGACACAGGGATAAAGTCGATTGTGGCTGCTTCGAAGGAAGGACCTTGCAATTTTCCTTGAAGTGTACAGAGCAATAAAAAGTCTGGATCGACAGACTGGAAACTGAGCCGACATCCTGCTAAATGCGAATCCTGTCCCTTATCACTACAACACATTGTTCTTTCGCTGATGTTCAGTTCTCACTTCGCTTACTCGGGTGTAATATGCATGGTCAGTCCCCTTACAGCAGTTACACGAAACTGTATGCACCATTATTCTTGTGTGAATTTACTGTGAATTTCTGTAGTGTTTTCGAATTCGTGCATTCGTTCAAAAATGTTCAAATGTTTGTAAATCTACATTAGTAATTAGTTACAAACTATTTAAATTAAAAGGAACTTATCCTAAGGACAACACAAACACCCGCGCCCGAGGGAGGACTCGAACCGCCGACGGCGAGCAACCGCTCGCTCCTCAGGAAGGCGCCTTAGAACGCTCGGCCACTCCACCGCGGCTGGTGCATTCGTGCTGAGTTGTTTTGCTTTGCAAAAGCTTAACAGAGTTTAGCAAAAAATAAATAAATAAATAAAAATCTAACATGAAATTTGTGCTAATGTATGTGATTATAGAATGAGCAGATGATAGTAACTAAAGATGGTTTGTAGAAGTAAAACTTGCACTATTGTTGCTACTGACGGTGCTGACAGATCTCATGACGGATGCAGCGAAAAAAGTAAATGAATTTCTACGGTTGCAGTAATGAGATGATAGGTCACTCTAATGACAGTGTAGGTATAAAATATGGGGAGAATTGATACAGGTAATGAAGAAACATTAGGGTATAACGGCTCCTTAATAAAGAGGAAAACTGAGAACTAACTTGGTGGAGAGGTGAGGAAAGACAGTGGCAGTATTCTTTTCATAACTGCATTTGCCCACCCCAATGAACCACAGACATTGCCGAGGTGGGGTGGCTTGCGTGCCTCAACGATGCAGATAGCCGTACCGTAGGTGCAACCACAGCGGAGGGGTATCTGGGGAGAGGCCAGACAGACATGTGGTTCCTGAAGAGGGGCAGCAGCCTTTTCAGTAGTTACGGGGACAACAGTCTGGATGATTGACTGAGCTGGCCTTGTAACATCAGCTAATGTGGCTTTGCCACACAGTTACTGCGTACGGCTGAAAGCAGGGGGAAACTACAGCCGTTACTTTTCCCGAGGACATACAGCTCTACTGTATGAAAATATGATGATGCCATCCTGATGATGGCATATTCCGGAGGTAAAATAGTCCCCCATTCGGATCTCTGGGCCGAGACTACTCAGGAGGATGTTGTCATCAGGAAAGACAATACTGGCATCTACGGATTGGAGCGTGGAATATTAGATCCCTTAATCGGGTAGGAAAATTAAAAAATTTAAAAAGGGAGATGGATAGGTTGAAGTTAGATATAGTAGGGATTAGTGAAGTTCGGTGGCAGGATGAACAGGATTTACGGTCAGGTGAGTACAGGATTATAAATACAAAATTAGTTGGGGGGGGGGGGGTATTACAAGAGAAGGACTGATAATGAATAAGAAAATAGGAATGCGGGTAAACTAATATGAGCAGCACAGTGATCGCATTATCATTGTCAAGATAGATACGAAGCCAACGCCGACAACAGTAGTACAGGTTTATATGCCAACTAGCTCTGCCGATGATGAGAAGATTGAAGAAATGTATGAGGAGTTAAAGGAAATTATTCAGACTATTAAGGGAGAGGGAAAGTTAATTGTGATGGGAGACTGTAATTCGGTAGTAGGAAAAGGAAGAGAAGGATAAATAGTAGGCGAATATGGACTGGGCAGAAGGAATGAAAGAGGAAGTCGCCTGGTAGAATTTTGCACGGAACATGATTTAATCGTAAAAAACACCTGGTTTAAGAATCATAAAAGAAGGTTGTATACGTGGAAGAGACCAGGAGACACCTGAAGGTATCTGATAGATTTTATAATGGTAAGACATAGATTCAGGAACCAGGTATTAAACTGATACCAAGGGGCATATAGAGACTCTAATCATAACTTGTTGGTCATGGACTGTAGACTGAAACTGAAAAAACTTCAGAAAAGTAAGAAAATAAGGAGATGGGACCTAGATAACGTGAAGGAACGTGAAGTTTTGGAGAACTTCAGAGGGAGCTTTAGGCAACAATTGACAGAAACGGGGGGAAATAAAACAGTAGAAGAGGAATGGGTAGCATTGAGGGATAAAATAGTGAAGGCAGCAGAGGAAAAACAAGGGAGGAAGGCGAGACCTACAAAAAATCCTTGGATATCACAGGAAATACTAAATTTAATTGATGAAAGGAGAAAATTTAAAAATGCAGTAAATAAAACATGCAAAATGGAGTACAGACTATTAAGAAATATGACTGACAGGAAGTGCAAAATGGCTAAGCAGGAGTGGCTAGAAGCCAAATCTAAATCTGTAGAAGAATATATAAGAAGGTAAAAGTAGATAGTGCCTACAGGAAAATAAAAGAGACATTTGGGGACAAGAAAAACAATTCTACGAATATCAAGAACCGAAATGCATAGCTGCCAACTTTTGGAAAGGGCTTTCAGTAAAATCACTGGCGACAATCAGTAAAATTACGGTGACAATCAGTAAAATTCACGCATGACAAAAATATTTAACGATACTTCTGGGCTACAAAATAAAATAATTTATGAATGAAATAGTGTACTTCAATAAAATCACATTTACTTACAGAATAGGGCAATGATCTGTAGTTGAACATAACAGCCAAGAAGAAATCCATATTAAACAGCTCCAGGTGTGATAAACGTTGTTTTGGAGCATACCATATAGCAAGACTAACTTGATAAATTACACTGATTATGAAAGTCGACAAAAGCTTTACAAAATAAAAATTGGTTAATGTAACAGTCAAGAAATCATATAGGTCCAATACACACTGCACTATGCAAATCACACGTTAATTTGATTTTAATGTCATAGTTGTGGCCTTCTTAGCTTCCTGCAAAAAGTCTTGGGAAAATGTTTTTTCATAACAGGGACCAGAACTCCTGGTCTTCAAAATAGAAATTGATTCCAGAGATTCATTAGACATTGACGATCTGAACTGTGTTCTATTTTTCTTCACGAGGCTAAAAACACGTTCACATTCTGCATTACTATGGGGTATGGTGAGAATGGAGAGCATTACTCTAGAAATTCTGTTATACTTAAGCCGACCATCGGCTCCTCGAATTCTTGATAGTTGTGCCCAACTGGTATCACTTGCAGCATCTTTATTTGTAATCAAATTGTCTTCCACCTGAAGAGCTGTGAACTGTGCCTGAAGCTCATTCACCACCTCATCTGTAGTTTCATGTTCTTCCTTAAATAACATAATCGGAAACTTTTCCAAGAAAAAACGAACAGAAGAAAACTGTGCATCGTCAATTTTGTCCAATCTAGCAACTTGAGCATGCTTTAACACATCATCCTTGAGAGGAAACTTGTTGATGATGTAGTCACAGGTAGTACAAAAGTAGTTTCTCACCGATGAATAGAAAAGGATTTTATCCATTTCCTGAAGATCATTCACTAGGTTGGAAGTCTGAACACCAATAACCAACTCATCATCACTTCTTTGATTCTCAATCAAGTTGTACTCAACTTCAAGTAATGAGGTGGTTTTGACAATTTTGGGCTTCACAAACTTGGCGAACAACTGCTTTAGCATATCCATTAGAAGTTCTAATAAAATATGAACTTGTGGGGAAGAAGACTGAAGAGCAACATTTAATTTGTCAAACACAGGAATAGTCACATGCAGAAAAGTACAAAAGGCTTTATTCAAGTTTGAGGACAGGAACATAAACAATTTTTCCTCGCGTGTTGTACCAGAAGTTTTGCTTTTCAGGATGGGTCTGTCACACTTGGAAGAACATGCTATTCGTTTAGGGGCATGTGTAGTAGCAGAATCAAGAAGTCTCTTCTTCTGATACTCTTTGGATCCACTTTGTTCAACTCTGGGTATTTTAAATGATGTCAAGTTTGTGGAAATGGCTTGGGTACAGGATATTACTTCCTCCTTGAAAAATGAAAGAAGCGGATCCCACTGATCCAGTAGTCTATCCAAACATCTACCTAGAGATAACCACCTAGTACAAACATGCTTAAGAATTTTCTTTGTCTCTTTATTGTGCAAGCTCTGAAATTTCTGAAGACGTTCTTTTCTTTTGGCACTCTTCTCTAAAAAATAAAATATATCGACAAGGATCTCATCGACTTTAAGAGGTAATCTTCCCGCACCTTTTTCAGCTGCTAGATTAATCAGGTGGCAAATGCAACCTACGATGGCAATACCTGGTCGAACTTCCTTCAGAACTGCTGCAACACCATTTTTTTGTCCAACCATAACAAGGAGCATTGTCGGAGCAGAAAGCGACACAGTTTTCAATTGGAATGTTAAAAGTTTTCAGCTGTGAGAACATCAGGTTACCTATGTTTCGCCCTGTTGAGTCCCCATCTAATGCTGGTACGGATAGCACAGTGCTCACTACTTTTTCCTGAGTAAAATCAAAAAACGTCACAACAATAGGATACAACTTTGTGTCCGTATCATTGCTTCCATCTGTTGCCAATGAAAATGGTCCATTCTCAAGGAACTTAACAATTTCAGATGATGCATTTTTTGCCATTGTTTTGACAATGGATGTCGTTTTCGTGCGACCATAGCTATATTTTTTCGCCACTTCTGATGTGGGAAACATCTTCTTAAATAATGCACCAGCGTGATCAGCGGCACTTAAGGGCACATTGTGTTCCACCAAAAAAGAAGTAAAAAGACACTCGGCCCTAATAACATCATTGTCGAAGTTTCCACATTTGGCAAAAAAGGCGTTGATTTTGGTATTGTCTTCCTTGGATTTGACGCAGCTTAAGTGTTTAGCGCACTTCACGTGATTACTCAAGTCATTTCTTCCCCCATGTGCAATATTAATGTCGCAGCCACATACCGTGCAAAAGGCAAATTTTTCACCTTTCTTTGATTTTAGTATGCACGGAAAATCGACAGAATATGAATTTTTAAATGTCTGAAAGTATTGTTTCTTGTTCGATTTATTCATGACGAACAATAGCAACAGCGAATAAAAATGTCCAACAACACGTGTCTCGCTATGGAGTGGAACAGCGAAAGGAACCTGGATCACTCACTGAACGTCACTTAAAACACTATGAAGTTATAATACAAGAATACGAACTGGTAGTGCAAACACTTTAACACTTCTTTAAAATATGTCACACGCTTTGAAAGGACGATATATTCAAGGAACGCTAACTTTGTAAACAAAGGAGTAAACGGGTTCCACTTCAACAAAAGAACGGATCGGAACAAACAACTTAAGAAGCACAGCCTATCGACACCTAGATTCACACGGAAGAACTGGTTACCGGTAGCGGCTTTAAATTTGAGTCCAATGACGACACAAACATCACACGGGTAAACGAACCAATCATATCAATGCATAAGTTATCGACTATCTTAGACCTGCCTTCGACCCCGCGAACAATCGAATGTTCGGAAGATCGAGTATCGTAGACCTACCTTCGACCAACGCAAACAATCGATTGTACGGAAGAAAATGGATGCGATTATCGAATTTAGATGTTTCAAATGTTTTACCGCAAAATCGTAAAATAGCACTGTCCATCCGTAAAACCGTAAAATCCTGCAATTTCCGTAAATTTTACGGACAAACCGTAAAAGTTGGCAGGTATGGTCAAATGGGAAACCAGTTCTCAGCAAAGAAGGGGAAGCTGAAAGGTGGAAAGAGTTCATAGAGTAGCTCTACAAAGGAAATGAACTTGGAGACAATATTGTAGGATGGGAAGAGGAAGTAGATCAAGATGAAATAGGAGATACTATACTGAGAGATGAATTTGACAGAGCCCTGAATGACCTATGTCGGAACAAGGCCCCAGGAGTAGATGAGATTCCCTCAGAGCTACTAAAGTCAGTGGGAGAGCCAGCCATGACAAAACTATTTGAACTGGTGCGTAAGATGTATGACACAGACGAAATACCCTCAGACTTTAAGAAAAGTGTAATAATCCCCATTCCAAAGAAATCAGGCGCAGACAGGTGTGAAAATTACAGAACCATCAATTGCAAAAATTTAACACGAATTATCTACAGGAGAACGGAAAAGCTGGTAGAAGCTGACGTCGGGGAAGATCAGTTTGGATTCAAGAGGAACGTAGGAACTCGGGAGGCAATACTCACTTTACGTCTTATCTTAAAAGATTGATTAAGGAAAGACAAACCTACATTTTTAGCTTTTGTAGATCTGGAGAAAGCGTTTGATAATGTTGACTGGAATACACTCTTTTAAATTCTGAAGTCAGCAGGGGTAAAATACAGGGAAAGGAGAGTTATTTACAACTTGTACAGTTATTAGACTCGAAGGGCATGAAAGGGAAGCATTAGCTGGGAAGGGAGTAAGACAGGTTGTAGCCTTTCTCCGATGTTATTCAATTTGTACATCGAGCAGGCAGTGAAGGAAAGCAAGGAAAATTTTGGAATAGGGATTAAAGTTCAGAGGGAAGAAATAAAAACATTGCGTTTTGCTGATGACATCGTAATTGAGTCAGAGACAGCAAAGGACCTGGAAGAGCAGTTGAATGGAATGGACAGTGTGTTGAAGAGAGCATATAAAATGAACATTAACAACAGCAAAACAAAAATAATGGAATGCGGTCTTAGAAAATCAGGCGATGCTGAAGGAATTAGATTAGGTAACGAAACAATGAAGGTGGTAGATGAGTTTTGTTACTTGGGTAGTAAAATAACATGCGATGGTCGCAGTAAAGAGTATATAAAATGCAGAATGGCAATGGGAAGAAAAGCGTTTTAGAAAAAGAAAAATTTGCTAACATCGAATATTAATTTAAGTTTAAGGAAGTCTTTTCTGAAGGCATTTGTGTAAGTGTTGCCTTGTACGGGTGTGAAACATGGACGATAAACAGTGCGGACAGGAAGAGAATAGAGGCTTTTGAAATGTGGTGCTACAGAAGAATGCTGAAGATTAGGTGGGTAGAAGAGGTAAAGGTAAGGTAAAGCAGTCAACAATCCGAAGATTGGTTTGAACACCACAGTGCTTTACTAGGCATGGTCCTATTTGGAGATGGTATGCCGTTGCCTTCCTCCGACCTTCCAACTGACCCAGCCAGTTACAGGGGGACCCACAGTTTAACGTGGGTTCCGATCCACGGTGCTATTCGGTATTTTTCACATGAGCAATACTACCAGAGGTGAAAGAAGTGGAAAGTGACAGATAAAAATCCTATGGCCCAACGGGTAGCGAATCCGCGACCTTTGGATTTGTAATCTGGACTCTACCACTGTGCAACCGAGGCGCACTAGAGGTTCTGAACAGAATTGGTGAGAAAAGGAATTTTTGTCATACCCTGACTAAAAGAAGGGATCGCTTGGTAGAACACATTCTTAGCCGGCCGCGGTGGCCGAGGGGACTAAGGCGCTCCAGTCACGGTCTGCAAGGCCACTACGGTCGGGGGTTCGAATCCCCCCTCGGGCATGGATATTTGTGCCGTCCTAGTTCGTAAATAGTTCATAAGCAGTTTGTAAGTTTAGGGACTGATGACCACGTAGTTAAGTCCCATAGACTATACAAACATTTGAACATTTTTGAACACATTCTTAGACATCGAGGAATCGTAAATTTAGCGTTGGAGAGATGTGTGTGGGGTAAAAGTCGCAGAGACCAAGAGACCCGTGTAGTAAGCAAATTCAAATGTATGTGGGTTGCCGTTCTTATGAGAAGATGAAAAGGCTTACTCAGGATAGAGTAGGGTGGAGCGCTGCATCAAACCAGTCTCCGGACTGAAGACCATAACAACAACAACAACAACTGCATTTGGCCTAACGCAATATGGAGAAACGATAAGAAGCTCAAATGTGATTGACTTGAAGAGGATTTGAAACGTTGTTCTTCCTTTGGGACTATTATATGTTATTTCACAACCTCCAGCTGCTAAACAGGATCGCGGTGGAATGGTCTAGCGCTCAAAGAATGTTCGAATCCTCCCTCTGGCATGGGTGTGTGTGTGTGGTGTCCTTATGTTACTTTAAGTTATTTTAAGTAGTTTGTAAGCCTAGGGACTGATAACCACAGTAGTTAAGTCCCGTAGATTTACAAACATTGGAGCATTATGAATTTTTTACTGAACAGTAACTAAAGGTATATGTGGCGGTAGTAAGATAATGTTGAAGAGGAAGGAATAGCAAAAGTTGAGGCAATGGCGCAGCCAGGATTTGGTTTTGGAGGGGGCTAATTTTTTAAAAATAAAAAAATATTGAATTTATTAATCTTTGACTTATTTTATAAGTTAACCAATTATACTACGAAAACAATTGCACAAGAAATAAATTAGGTAGGTTCGCATTAATTTGAAAGTAGAATAGTAGCAACGTAGTTGGAATGGAATGCATAATTATAAGCAGATCGTAAAATAATTAAGCACCTTCTATGTTACTAGCCAAAGGCAAAGGTCTTTGCAGTTTAAATTAACATGAGACTCTATGTGAAAAAATTGAAAGAAAAGAACTATTGTTGTTCATAAGCTTCCACTCTGTGTGCCGCTGACTTTCTAGGCAGCGGGTCGCCGCATATGAACAATCGACTCGTAACTTCAGCGTAGCAGTAACAATAGCGGCAGCTTCAAAGGTGGTCGGCCGATGTCTTTGGCTCTCAGATCTGACCGCCCCCCTCCCCCATGTAACCTACCTGCTGCTTGGTGGCATGCGGTTTCTAGAACCAGACAGTAACAGAATGTGTTACCTTTACTGGAAGTAGTAGTTGCTGCTACTGCGGTTGTTATAAAGAATCACAGAGTATGAAAAACAAAGCAATCATGCCACCCTGTAACTAGTGCTTGGAAGCTTTTCGTTGCTTTCACGGGACGCTTCAAGCAGATCTGAGAAATTTTTCAATTTCTATCGAATGTCAATAATTCCTTTTGATGAGCTGTGTGCAATACTGAAACCATTCTTTCAGTTGGAGGAAGCAACATGAGGAAGCACTTAACACTGCAAGAGAGGGTGGCCGTTGATTAGATTGGATTAATACTTATTCCATAGATCATATATACGACATTTCGTAATGACGACGAACGTGTCAGTTTAGTAAATGTCGTCTACACTTGACAATCAATATTTTAAGGATTTTTAATTACATTTTTGTTATTTACTTTTTTTTAAGTTTTATCTAAAAATTCAGCTACACTGTAGTTGCAAAACAAACTTCTTTATTACAAAATTATGAACATTTATTATAATTGTAACAGGTTAGACACAAATATTTCAGTGAACGTAATAGAATTTACTGTCACGGACATTTTTCGGAATAGTACGACACTGTATGAATGATAGGTATTAAAAGAAGTACGACGTTTTTTCATAGACTCGGAAATGATGAATATCAGATTGGTTATCGATTTCTGAAGTGAAGTGAGATGAACGTTGCGTGTAAGTGCTATTTACCAGTACCGTATTACTGGCCTACGTTGCATTTTCGTAATAAAACACTGTTCGTCTAAATGGTCACATGTTTGTAAACCTATTGGAGCAAACTGCCATGGTCATCAGCCACTAAACTTAGAAACTAGTTAAATTACGGTAAGGATAACCCCCCCACACACAACACACACACATACGTTTGAGAGAAGACTCGAACCTCCGTCATGAACGGCCACCCAGTCCGTCGACCACGCGACCATCTGCGCGGCCAGTTTCCCTCATAGTTATAGAGACACACGACAGACCTTTGTAAGTGATATACACATAAATGGACGCAAACAACAAAGACGCTGAATCAACAATCGGGACCGGAACGGCGACTAGCGGCTCACTGTAACCCGTGTGGACGATTCCATAAGGCTCTGTGTAAGCCGGGCGCGGTGGCCGAGGGGACTGAGGCGCTCCAGTCACGGTCTGCACGGCCACTACGGTCGGGGGTTCGAATCCCCCCTCGGGCATGGATATTTGTGCCGTCCTTAGTCTTAGCTAGTTCATAAGTAGTTTGTAAGCTTAGGGACTGATGATCCCATAAGCTATACAAACATATTTTGCTCTGTGTAAAGCCAGTAGCAGGCGATTCATTTGACAAGCCACACTGCGACTCAGTGCCCGAAGTCGAAGCTCTGCGTCTCTCGTGTGAAACGTCGCATAAGGCTGTATGTAACGCGAATCGCTTCAGCTCTCTGCAGCCGGATATACGGTCTCCCGTGTGAAAAGGGCCTAAAACCGCTCACAGTACAGCAATACTCGTTCTCAGTGGCGGCATCACGTTGGCGAATCAAATTGACGTTCACTTGTGCTTTGGCAAATTAAAATTACGTTGTGATTTATTACATGTCTACTATTACAAATTTCCGGTTCTGACCTGTTTAAAAAATAATAAATGAAAGCAATAAAGAATAACAAAATTAAATAATCTTTGAGGGATGCTGGGGAGGGCGAGCTTCAGCCCCATTAGCCCTCCTCTACTGAGTTTAGGACCACAGGCAGCGCTGAATTATTGGGGGAGGGGAGCAGGGGATGACGAGTCGATAGCTAGGCTGAGGATCACAAGGGAGCCGAAACGGGCGATAGCCTTGAAATAACTGAAAATACCACAAGCCACTATTTGCAACATTCTGGTGCTTCAAACCACAGACACTTAAAACTACCAAAGTGTGAGAGTTTGAAGCTGTATTACAGTATATCTTTTCATTAGCATACCTAAAACTTCTATAGCATAATAGTTTGTGGGTGATTGCTATTACAAAAGGTCAATATTGTTGAATTGACGAGAATTCTTTTCATAGCATTTGCTCTTGACACAATTAGTGACTATTGTCTGACTTTATTGTTATACCAACACTGCACTACACGTGATTTCCCATAGCGTTCGACTGTTTGCCGTCTTCCTTTTGACCACGCCTCCTACAAACACGAAACCAAACCCGCTCCTTCATCAGTCGTAGTGGCACCAACACAACTGACTGAAACTTGATGTGTTATCTTTTATTCAACAATAGAGATGGATATGATTTAATGGTACGCTAGTAAATCCTGCAAACGATTCTTACTACACAATAGGCTTTAGTGTTTAAAGAGGCAAGGCCACGCTGGGATGACCTCACGAACTGCGCGGCCGCTACCGCAGGAGGTCCGAGTCGTCCCTCGGGCATGGGTGTGAGTGTCGCCCTTAGCATACGTGCGTTTAAATAATATGTAAGTTTGGGAACCGATGGCCTTATCGGCTTGGTAGCTTAGTTACACAAACTGGCGAGGACAGAGATGGGCAATGCGCTGAGACGAGCGCGGGCGCCCACGAGTGCCCGCAGTGGTTGACTGCAGGCGGTCTCTGCTTTATCACTCCGCCGCCTCAAGCAAGGCGCGCGAGGCAAGCGTTTATAATTCGTGGCCTTAGTGTTTTCAGTGACACAGTGTCTCAGCAGCTCGTGAAAAAACAAAGTTATAGGTAGATATTGAAGACGAAAATGTCAGATCTGTTGATATTGGAGTCTGCATTTGTAATGGCCTTACAAAGCACACGAATGTCTTCAGTACAACTTTCCTGATGTATTCAATAACTAATTGCCGATTTTTGACACAACAGTAAGTGCGTATGTTCCTGTTGCAAATTTATGCCGTTAGGAGTAGTAGCGGTATGAATATCAAGAACTCAGATGGAAAACCAGTACTAAGCAAAAAAGAAAAAGCTGAAAGATGGAAGAAATATATAGAGGCCTGTATAAAGGAAATAAACTTGAAGGCAGTATTCTAGAGGCGGAAGACAAAGTAACGGAAGATGAGATAGGAGATACCATACTGCGAGAAGAATTCGACAGAGCACTAAAAGATTTGAGTAGAAACAAGGCCACTGGAGTTGATAATGTCCCGTATGAACTGCTATTATCGTTAGGAGAGCAAGTCATGAACAAATTGTTCCACCTGGTATGCAAGATGTATGAAACAGGGGAAATACCCTCAGACTTCAAGAAGAATATAGGCATTCCAATTCCTAAGAAAGCAACAGATCAGCTTAATAAGTCATGATTGTAAAATACTAATACGAATTACTTACATACGAATGGAAAAACTGGTTGAATCCGACCTTGGGGAAGATCAATTTGGATTTAGGAGAAATGTAGGCACACGCGATCCAATATTCACATTATGACTTATCTTAGAAGATAGATTAAGAAAAGGGAAACCTACGTTTTTAGCATTCGTGGATCTGGAGAAAGCTTTTTAAGATTCTGAAGGTAGCAGGGGTGAAATATAGGAAGCGAAAAGCTATACTCAACGTGTACAAAAATCAGACAGCAATTAGGGCATGAAAGGGTCGCAGTGGTTGGGAAGAGAGTAAGCCTTTCCCCAATGTTGTTGAATCTGTACATTGAGCTGGTTGTGAAGGAATGCGACGAGAAATTTGGAGAGGGAATTAAAGTCCAGGGAGAGGGAATAAAAACCTTGAGGTTTGCTGACGACATAGTAATTCTGTTAGAGATAGCAAAAGACCTGGAGGAGCAATTAAACGGAATGGACGGTGTCTTGGAAGGAAGGTATAAGATGAACATTAACAAGAGTAGAACAAACGTAATAGAAAATAAGGTGATGCTGAAGATATTACATTAGGTAATGAGACAATAAAAGTAATAGATGAGTTTTATTATTTAGGTAGCAAGATAACTTCTGATGGCCAAAGTAAAGAAGACATATAATGCAGAATGGCTATGGGAAGAAAATCGTTTCTGAAGAAGCGAAATTTGTTGACATCCAATATTAGTTTGAATGTTAGGAAGTCAAATGTTCAAATGTTTGTTAAGTTTATGGGACTTAACTAGGGGGTCATCAGTCCCTAAACTTACAAACTACTTATGAACTACCTTATACTAAAGACGGCACAAATATCCATGCCCGAGGGGGGATTCGAACCCCCGACCGTAGTGGCCGTGCAGACCGTGACTGAAGCGCCTCAGTCTCCTCGGCCACTGCGGCCGGCGTTAGGAAGTCCTTTCTGAAATCATTTGTCTGGAGTGTATCATTGTGTGGAATGAAACGTGGGCGATAAGGAGTTCAGACAAAAAGATGATAAAAGCTTTTGAAATATGGTGCTACAGACGAATGATGAAGATTAGATTGGTAGATTACGTAACTAATGAGGAGGTGCTTAACCGAATTGGGGAGAAAAGGAGTTTCTGGCATAACCTTAATAAGAGAAGGGATAGGATGGTGGGACTCATTCTGAGAATGAAGGAATCGTCGACTTGGCATTAGAAGGATGTGTGTTGGGTAAAAATCGTTGAGGGAGACTGAGGGATTAATACGGTAATCAGATTCAGAAGGATGTAGGTTGCCGTACGTATTCCCAGATGAAGAGACACAGGACAGGGTAGCGTAGAGAGCTGCATCAGACTAGTCTGCGGATTGAAAACCACAACAACAGAAATAGACTTGCAGGAGTTACGTGCAGTATGAGTCCGCAAGATGTTTCAGCCCTCGTACATGAAGGCGCGATCCAATTCCCTCTGAACATACGCTACGATAGATACATAATCAGAGTCGACAGTGTAAACTTCCGACATCTCCCAGACGGTCGCTATTACAGCGATACACCTGAGATCTAGCGATGCTACTGCAGACGAGAACAGCTCACTCTCCCTTTCCAATCCAAACAAAACGGCGGCTGTAAAACAATCTCGGCCAGAGAATCTCAAACAGCCGTCCCGCAGAAGTAGGCAGTGGTCGTGAGTTATAAAGCGGCTGCCGCGATTCGGCGATCAGCTTTAATGCCCAGCTCGGCGCCGAGTTGCACTTCAAATATTAACACTGGGACAGAAGGGCGTTGTCGGCGCAGCGTGGCGGCTCGTTAAATAACACATCACGGCGGCGCGTCCGGCCACGAGGATCCTGCGGCCGCGGAATCGATAGGCGGCCCACGCCGCTCATCAAAAGCGGATCTGGCCGCGGTCCGCAGACGCCGCCAGCCAGCGCTCGGCCTGTTATTACCGGCTCGTAAATCGCGACCGCCGCGCCGCGCCGTATCGCTCCGCGCGGCTCCCTCGTCACACGGCGCCGCTCGCTCTCCGCTTTTGATTTACTGACCGGAAAACAACCGTCCCGTGCCGCTCTTTCCCTCCGCTGCCCGTCTCTATCTCCGCCTTGCGCGGCCGCGTGGGTTGCGACCGATCGCGATGCCATCGGCGAGCCGCGAGCGCGAAAGCGCAGGGGCCCGTCTGCGGCGTGGGTGGGGCAGCGCGCGTGCGCGCCGCGGACAGCAGGAACGAGCGCCACTGCCCGTCCCCAGCCGACCGGAGCCGGGCGCCGAGCCGCGTTATTTATGCCCCTGCGTCCAGTTTTAGATGATGAATGTGTGCAGCGCGGTGAATAAGTGCATCCGATTTATTTATAACGGTAGGCCAGCAGGAGGGAATCGTGGCGAGCAGCTATCAACTTCCTCCTGTTTCCTCTCGTCCCACAATATGTAGGCAAAATGAGAAACTAACTTACTAAAGTAGAAATTTGTCTGCTCTGCACAATATTAACAGCTGTAAAGTAATCTCAAAAGTTATGCCACCTACGTTGACAAATCCCATTACTGGCATTTCTACCGTGTAGCTCGTTGCGGTTTTGACCGTCTGAATAAAGAGTTTGTGACACTTGTGACAAGACACGTTTGTGCGAAAACGGAATTGTGCAGACAGTTGTGACAAATCCTGGTTACCCAGATAAAGGCTCAGGCTGCCGTAATTGCCACCGCTCCATTTAAATGACCGCCCTGCTTGGTGCCTGCTAAGTCTGAGAAAAGGTGACTTTCGTCAAATATAAAACGCAACTATCATGTTTCTGTATCATGTATACAGTGAATGATTTCATCTACCGTGATACAGGAGTTATTAACGGTAATTGAAAGGTCGTTTGTTTTCTACAAGCATTTCACAGCTCTCACGAGAAAAAGTACAACTTGAAGAATCTAAACATCTTATAAACTTGTTTTTATGTGTGTATTTGTGTTCCACATTTCCACCTCAACTACTGCACCGATATCAACCAAACTTGGTACACATGTTACTCACTATCAGGCAACGATCTCTGTAGAGGAAACAACCACCTACGATACATACGTAAGGAGATATGACATCATACACAATGAGATTCGTGAAAAACGGCCCCATCATGCGATAAAATTCTACATCTGCTCTTAAACTAATAGACCGATTTCAACCAAATTTGGTACATGTATTCTTTAAGTCAGGAACCATTTACCATGGCGGCAAAAGCCACCTACGATACATACTTCACATAATATCACGTCATAAACCATGAAACTGCCCCATCTTGTGGTGCGTGATTTTATTAGACAACTATTTGAGAATGAGAGCACGCAACAACTTGAAATAAACTTTAAATATAATTTCAAATCTTTACGAAAGATTTTATACCTGACAACCCCAACAAAATGAGGAAAGGAAAAAAGTTTATCGCTTACTGCTTTTCCAGTGTTCATGGTGTATATCTACGGCATTAGGCTCAATGTTCAAATGTTTAAGTAGTCTTACAAACTACTTAAACTAAGTTAAACTAACCTAAGGACGACACACACATCCATGCCCGAGGGAGGATTCGAACCTCCGACGCGGAGGCCTCGTGATCCGTGACGTGGCGCTCCAGAACGCTCGGATACTCCCGCGCGGCTGCATTAAGGATTACATTGCAAATTATTACTTCTACACTGTAAAATGTATTCGCGGAACACTTCACAGACTGTATTCGTATATACCACGGAATATTCCTGTATTATTATATCACAGTTCGACATATAGTTCATGAGATATAAAGTAATAAACAATTTGGTTCATGAAAAACTGTATCATCACGCATGAGATTTCGAGTTATTACGTATTTACTACTAATACCATTCACGACATATTTTTCAGACATTAGGCACATATACCACTAAATGTACCTTCAAATTTACATCATAGTACGACACATAATTCAGGAAATAAGACGTCGTAAACAATGAAATTTCCAAATAACTGCTACATCAGGCGCTATTTTTGCACATCTCCTCCTAAAATAATAACATCAGACAAACAATATATGTGAGGTTAAAAACTACATACAGCACATAGCTCAGAAGATATGACGTCGTAAACAATTTGTCACAAAATCTTTCCCAGCGATTTACGAGATTTCATTCCTCCACTATTTATTCATCTGCATATCTGGAAAATTATATTTTTGTGGGACACATAGTCAGGGATATATGAGCTGCCTGTCCTCCTTCATTCTTAAGACATTAGAAAAGCTGGTTAATGTGCATGTTGGAGAAAGGAGGTTAAGTAGGGCTCCTCTACATTCAAACCAACATAGCCCTCTGTACCTTCCTGGACATCGAGGGGGCTTTTAGCAAAACGACCTTCGATTCCATGGTTAGGGCAGCAGAGGTGCATGACCTAGGAACCACTTTATGTAGGTGGACTAGGGCCATGCTCAGTGGAAGAAAGGTAGAGGCTACCATGATGAATGAAAAAATGGTAATCAACACCACTAGGGGTTGCCCGCAAGGAGGAGTTCTTTCCCCTTTATTGTGGAATCTAGTGGTGAATGATCTCATTGGAGAATTAAATTCTAGGCAGCACTTTTGCCAAGGATACGCAGATGATCTTGTCATAGTAATACTTCCAATGTTCAAATGTTTGTTAAGCTTAAGGGATTTAACTACGGGGTCAACAGTCCCTAAACTTACAAACTACTTATACTAAGGGCGGCACAAATACCCATGCCCGAGGGGGGATTCGAACCCCCGACCGTAGTGGCCGTGCAGACCGTGACTGGAGCGCCTTAGTCCCCTCGGCCACCGCGTCCGGCACACGCCAACTGCTGGGATGGAAACCATGCTGGATATGCCCCCATGACACCTTTGGGTCAAGATGGAGGCAACGGCTGGTGCATACAGACTCAAAACTGGCAACAACTGGAACTCTTTGGGATATCCAGAATCACACACTAAAATAGTGACCGAGATAAATGTAGGAAAGGTTGGGGAAATGCCAGCCGACTATATTATAACCCCATACTGCTTCAACAAGCCTTTCAATATAACAATTGGAAGTAGGGAGCAGTGGGAGAAAATAGTTCGACACCGTATGGGGGATATTGTCTGTTTCACTGACGGGTCAAAATCAGACCAAGGCGTTGGGGCCGGGGTATACGGGGTGCAGCCAAGACTGGAGGGCGTCATGTCTCTAGGGAAACTGGCCTTAGTATTCCAGGCCGAAATCACTGCTATCAGGGCGTGTGTGGAGGAGAATTTGCGTAGGTGCTACAAAGATCGTAGCATCTATATCTATTCATACAGCCAGGCAGCCCTGAGATCACTTGCAGCTCCTGCAACAAGGTCTAAAATTGTTGCAGAATGTCACAGGGTTCTGGTGGAGCTAGGGGAAAGCAATAGAGTAAAGATATTGTGGGTCCCTGGCCACTCGGGGATCAATGGCAACGAACATGCCGACAGATTAGCCAGGATGGGGGCAGAGACACCATTTATTGGACCGGAACCTGTCCTGACAATCACGAAGGCTACGTAACTGGCTCAGAAGGCACAGAACATTTGGGACAACCAGACCCGAAGAAATTGGGTCTAATAAAGAACTGGTAAAGGGACTCCTTGCACTGTTCAAGGGCATTGGTTGGCTTTACTAGATATACAGGGAGTGATACCGCATAATAAACTTAGTTTCGGTGCGGGCAGTGGCGGGTTGGACCAAGACTGTTTTAGCTTCCCTGAAAAAATCAAATCAAATCAAGGTAAGGTAGAAGCAGATGCACTGAAAAGGAAGAAACAGATGGACTAAGATAAGAAAGGAATAAATATATGTAGTTCATGAGTTATGACGATACAAACAATTAGGTTCATGCAAAACCACCACAACATCCTACAAGAAATGGGAGAGAATGAAACTGTGTACATCCCGTAAATTCCCCTTATTACGACATATCTACCTTTCATCTTCAACAGACTGCAGTTTCAAGTGAGACCTGTATTTTCTCAGATGTTCGAATGTTTGTAGAGCTTATGGGACTTAACTACGGGGTCATCAGTCCCTAAACTTACATACTACTAGCTAATACTAAGGACGGCACAAATATCCATGTCCGAGGGGGGATTCGAACCCCCGACCGTAGCGACCGTGCAGACTGTGACTGACGCGCCGCAGAACGCTCGGCCACCGAGGCCGACCTGTATTTTCTATTACGATTAACAAGTCACAGGGACAATTGGATTTGACATTTCTATGTTTCTCAGATGAACAATTCTGTGTCGCCTGCTGAAGGGTGGGGGCACCGAAGAATTTATTCATTCTAGATCCTGGACATGTATCAAGAAATATTGTTTATAGTCAATTTATGAATTAAATTAATGCTATAATTTTACATTTCATTACTATTTTTCTTTCTTTGGATACTACACATATAATTTTGTTCATTATGCATATTTGTTTTACTATTTCATATTTTCTAAGCTGTGTTCATGAATACATGAAGATGAAAACTTTTCCGAACTTTTATTTTCGTTACTAATACAAGACCGGAAAAATGAATATACACCCGGAAAACATCGGGTTTAGCAGTTAGTATCCAATAATTCGAAACTAAAATTAAACAAAAGAGAACTAAACCTTCGCCCTACCAAATAAGTTCCAGTATACAACAGACATAAAAATTAAGTAAATTGAACATATAAATATGGCATCACCCTTCTGCAACAGGTGTTCAGTATATTGTCAATTTGAGTTCATTCTTTACCGCTTCCTGACCACCAGTTTACAGAATGAAATATCATGGCTTTCAAACTCGAAATTTTCACCCGGTAAATACGAATGTAGTTTTTTCTTCAATTCTCAAATCAAATGTTTGTAAATCTGTGGGACTTAACTACTCTGGTCATAAGTCTCTAGGTTTACCAACTACTTAAATTAACTTATGATAAGGACAACAAACACACCCATTCCCGAAGGAGGACTCGAACCTCCGATGATGAGCAGCGGCGCGCTCCGCAGTTAGGCGCCTTGAAACGCTCGGCCACTTCACCGCGGCCTTCTTCATTGCCATCAGAAAATTCTTGGAAGGCAAGAGACACATTACAACTGTTGATACCTTACTCGCTCACAGAGAACGAGAAACATAAAACGTTTTTAAATCTATTAAAATTTATATGCTTTGGTGGAAAGTTGCAAGGACCTTTAATTTGCTCTGTTTCAGGCAGTTAAAACTTTATACAGTTTTACGAGCGCTGCGACGAGCATTGCTGGCGTACAACCATCAAAACGCGCAAGTCATTGCAGTAGGAATGAAGTATTACTGTCTCTGGCACCAGTATTCCCTGCGAGAATCTTAGAGGACAGCTACCTAACAAAATTAATAAAACCAAGTGTTTTTAATCTTTATTCAAAACGATTTTCTCTAAATTGTTACCAGTCACAAAGAATGTAATAATCTGTATGCTATTGTTTTCACCCTTTTTAATATCATAACTGTAGCCTGTAAGACAACAACAACAACAAAATTATTAATAAGTACATGATTGACTTTCAGTAATGTAATGCCGCATGTGAGGGGGGGCGGGGGGACGGAACTCGACAGTTGCTGCAGTATTCCGCAGTTGATTTCCACGACCAATGCTTCCTGACCCGCCCACAATCGGCTGCCGTGGGTATAACTTTTCACATTGTTATTTTAGTGTTTATTGCCATAATATCATCTTCTGTTCATCCTTCTTAATGTTTGTAACATTATTGTATTGCCTGAAGATGGTCTCACAAGCAGACTGAAACCGGTTGCCTAAGATCAATAAACATTCTCTTGTGATCGAGACTGTTTTCAAAAACTTAGTTAAAAGTTTGTTTTCTGAAACCGATGTTATTAGATTTAGTTGTCACGCTAATCAGTCTTTATGAACATTGTGTGGCCTTGTTTCTCTCTAACTGGAAATTCGTTGAATCTGTTCATGTCAAACAAATTTTTTCCTGGGAATATTTCATAATTGTTAGCTTGCGTCCTGCAGAGCATTCCTGAAAACCATATCCTTCGAGATAGACTTTCACGTCTGTTTCGTAGACTAATGGCTGAGTAACAAATGTATGCGAATGGCTATATGGAATTGTACTCAGAGATATCGCCGCATTAGAAACATTTCTAAAGGCTATGACCAAAAGTTAATAAAATAATACTAATGAGGGGAAAAGTCCTTAAGAAGATGCAGAATACTAAGACATACTACGTAATTTTGAATATCCATGAGAAAAGAAAAAAATCTTTAAGTGAGACGGACAAGGCTACTAATAGACTTAAAAAATATCGAGATTGATGTCAACCCAAAATTTTACTGGCCTACGCTGAAAAATTATAATGACGAAGAAATTATCAAAGGTGTTGAAAATGAGCGTAATTTACGTCATGATCATTGAATATGGTGTAAATAATCTTATTGGAGAGTTACCTAAATGAGTCACTCCCTACAAATGTTGCAATCCCGACTGAAAATACCAGATTTCAGACGAATATTGCTATATTTATATTCTTGACAAAGTTGCAAATTAATTGCATAACTATTTTGTAAGCGCCAAAAGCTACACATATAGATAGAAGAAATAAGCTTAGACTTAGTAAAATCGTTACCATTACACAAAGGTGCGATATAAGCGCAGTATCGCATCGTATTAAGTGGAAAACAGTTGACCGTGTACGACATCCGCGCCGTCCGCGGTGGCCGAGGGGACTGAGGCGCTCCAGTCTGCACGGCCACTACGGTCGGGGGTTCGAATCCTCCCTCGGGCATGGATATTTGTGCCGTCCTTAGTAGTAGCTAGTTCATAAGTAGGTTGTAAGTTTAGGGACTAATGACCCCGTAGTTAAGTCCCATAGACTCTACAAACATTTGAACATTTGAACGACATCCGCAAGAAGTCGTCGCAGGTGTAGCAGCCGAGAGTGGCACTTAAAATGGTGGAAATTTGAACAGTAAGCCTGTTCGCTGCTAAGATTTCGGCTCGAAATAATTCATCCGTCTTCGCAGTAAGCCAGACAGACTGACAGTATCGCTTCTTTTCTCCTTCCTATTGCAGCAGTTCTCCGCAAAGGGATCTGAAGCGACATGTCGCTGATTGCACGGACGCTCCAGTTAACTGGAAAGTTGCACAGGTCACACCTATATTTAAGAAAGGCAGTAGGAGTAAACTAAACTACAGGCCTATTTCATTGACGTCAATGTGCAGCTTGGTTCTGGAACATATGCTGCATTCAAATATTATGAATTATCTCGAACAGAATGATATATTGACCCAAGGTCAACACGGATTTAGTAAATATCCGTGATGACAAGGGATCTCAAATTGATTCCGTATTTTTTGATTTCCAGAAGGCTTTGGACACCGTACCACTTAAACGGCTTTTAATCAAATTGCGTGATTATGGTATATCGCCCAAAATTTGCGACTGGATAGGGGATTTCCAGTCAGAGAGGACACAGTTTGTAGTAATCGATAGTAAGGCATCGACTAAAACAGAGGTGATATCGGGCGTTCCACAGGGTAGTGTTATTGGTCCTCTGCTGTTACTTATTTACATAAACGATTTAGGAGATAATCTAAGCAGCTCTCTTAGGTCGTTTGCAGATGACGCCGTCATTTACCGTGTAGTAAAATCATATGAATATCAAAACCAACTGCAGAACGAACTAAATAAGATATCACTATGGTGTAAAAATTGGCAATTGACTCTAAATAATGAGAAGTGTGTTGTCCACATGAGTACGGAAAGAAATTCGTTAAAATTTGTTTACAAGATAAATCAATCAATAGTGAAGGCCGTAAGCTTCACTAAATACCTAGGAATTACTATTACTTCAGACTTAAACTGGAAAGAACACGTTGATAATGTCGTGGGAAAGGCTAACCACAGACATCGTTTTATTGGCAGAACCCTTAAAGAGATGCAACACAACTACTACAGAAACTGCATGCACTATGCTTGTCCTTTTTTGGAGAATTGTTGCCCAGTATGTGATCCTTATCAGGTGGGTTTGACGGAGTCCAAAGAAGGGCAGCTCGTTTTGTATTGTCACATTACAGAGGAGACAGCGTCACGGAAATGATAAACGATCTCGAATGGGTATCTTTTCAACGGCGTTTATCACTGCGATGTGGGCTACTTACGAAACTCCAAGCGCCAACATTCTCCTCCGAATGCAAAAATATATTGTTGACTCTCACTTACGTAGGTAGAAATGATCATCAGAATAAAATTCAGAAATCAGAGCTCGAACGGAGAGATTCAGGCGTTCTTTCTTCCCGCGCGCTATTCGAGAATGGAATGGGAGATAAATAGTGTAAAGGTAGTTAGATGAACCCTCTGTCAAGCAAGTAAATATGATTTGCAGAGTATCCTATGTTGGTGCAGATGTAGATTTTATGATAAAGAAAGTCAATAATACAAAATCTGCGATTCTCATTTAAATAAATTATAACCACTTTGAACTTAATGACTGACATTTTCCTCGCATTAATACAGTTGCGTCCACGAATCTCCAAAGGAATAGGCCAAATGAATAAACACGGACGTGAGGATTTCCCCGTAAAACTCATCCCCGTAAAGCAGGGGTGGCGCTGGGCCGCGCGCCCCACAGGGGGATTGCTTGTGCCGCGGGCGGCCTGTCGGTCAGCGTTAACGCAGCTGACGGACGTCCCCCTGCAATCAATTCCAGTCGGCAAATATTGGCGCTGCGCAAAGCCGGAGTGTTTGGCCTGCTCCCAGAGGATCGTCTGCTCTTTGAGGGATACAAACACAGCCGTGTTTAACTTTATTAATTAAAACGACACAGTAACCGTAACGCCGACAAATTGCTCCACGTGGCCACTGAGCTGTTGACACACCAAAACCCGCTTGCAGCACTTACATGGTAGGCCATTCGCATTAACGATGTATCGGTTACAAAGGTGGTGAAACGAATGGCACAGGAGGCGTGCCACCCTTGTTTCATAAATTAAATTCAGAATATGATATCGAGTGCAGCTTCCCAACTCCCTTATTTGATCTGATTCTTATATAGTTACATAGTATAACTGAAATGGAATGGAGGTCGGAAAAAGTTCCGTTTGTCTGGACGAAAGCAGCAAATCACGCCAATTAAAGGAGGGAGACAGAAAATATTGCAACAACTACAGAGCTATCTCTCTAATTAGCGTTGTGGGCAAAATCTGGGCAGGTATTGCTACAGACAAGTTGGATGAATGTCAATGTAGCTTTAGGTCTCTTAGAGGCTGTCAGGTCCAGATCATTAGCATACGGCAGATAATAAGAGTGTAACAGCGAATTTAAACTGTGTTTTATATATCTAGAATAGGCTTATGACGGTGTTCCTAGGAGGAAGCTGTTGTCAGTTGAGTGTGGAGTGTGACACGGTGAGACAGATTAAAACAAATTAAGCGGTCTCCCATATACGGACGACTTTGGCATCGTTGGACCAACTTTTTTGCATGCGAGTGAAATCTGGGTCGATATGGGTTACGTTACTCGTAGGTTCAGCAGTACAGGGTACGAGGATTCGAGGTAGACCAAAGAGAAATTACTTGTCACTTAGGAATGGCCGCGCACTCTGAGGTGTCTTGCTGCGGAGTGCGCGGCTGAGTGTCTGTGTCATCCTTAGCATAATTTAGTTTAAGTAGTTTGTAAGTTGAAGGATGGATGAGCAAATCAGTTTGGTCCCATAGCTATACAAACACTTGATCGTTTGAAGACATTATGTATTCTGTCAATAATGATTTTTAAGTAGCGGCTTAACATTAAGAGATATCAATGTCACCTTTGAATTGGGTAAGGTGGTACAAATTCGATATAGGTACAATTCTGATCAACATAAATTTTCGCGCCATTTGTTAGTTTCGTAGTATCTCGTTGTGTGGCATTGTAGCGTAGCAGGTTTCTACAGCTCCTCCTGTCTTTTCCAAGAATACACCACTTTGTGCTAAGGAGAAATAAATTTTTTCACGTTAGGAGGTAAGTGAAGCTACTTTAACGAGCTCTTATAAATTTTCTAGGTGACTAGATTCTCCACCCAAAATGCAATGTTTGGTACAACGAAGTATGCGTTGGTGCCTGACGGAAAAAGTGCTTTTTATGTGGAAGATGCCCTTAGTCAAAATTCTACTGGGAAGTGATCACAATTGTACCTAGTGTGGTACATTTTCGATCGATTTTTCTCAATTCTGTAACTTTTTTGTGTCTATACCGACGTTTGTAATTGTCTAATATTTGTGTTACATATTAGTTAAACATCCAAGAACAAGTGCTATAATTAAAATTACATCTTTTCTCAATATATTTCCAGTTACAATAAAATTTGCCCGAAATGATCGAAATTGCACCACCTTACCCTATAGGTCATACAAGCGGGACTACGTTCCAGACTGAACGCTGAAATACATAATCACTCTTAAGTAGTGATGATGATGACAACAATGATTTTATATTGCCGTAAATACCACAGTTATCGTCGCTTTGTTAGCACTATTGCATAGTTTCCCCTAGCTGACAGCTGTATGAACCAAACCCAATTAGATTTCAACACGAAGTTTCCATTCGACGTTTACATTAAAAACTACAGTAATGAGTAATTACCATAAATAAAAATAATTGCACACGTTTTCTTCGTGTCATTATATAAAACTGCTTACTTAGTTACCTGCAGTGATTTTCGTCAGTACTGTAAACATATGGTATCGAACAGACGAAACTAGCAACAATCTCAAAAGTTATTTCGAATTTACATAAGAACAAATTGCTGAAATTTATCTACGATCGGCAATAATCTTTATCGTTCCTTCAGTCGTACGAAAATATTCAAACCGGTACCCTTGCGACATTACAAACTAATCAAACTATTGTCTAATTCTGAAGGCTAATGGCCAAAGTTTTACATTACCTTTTCTTGTACAAGAAAATTTGTGCTTTCGCATCAAGCCAATAAAAATATGATGATTGCTTGTATCACCTACCACTTCAATACTTTACCATGCATTTAAGACACTTCTTAAAGGTGTTGATTGCCTTTATTAGCTGTTATGTTGTTTGAACATTCGGGTTAATCGCCATTACATTTAAACCGATAGAGAAGCACCTCAACTCGGATTTGATAGTCCTCAAGGCCTTCATTTATCAATCTACTTTCAAGATGTCAGTTGCTCCTGTGAAATTATTCGGCTTCAGCAGGTAAAGATTTAATACTGTCTTTACAAGAAGACGTAGCTAACAGTGGTGACTTAATAAACTACTGCTTCTATTTCTAGAATATTTACTGGCACTTACAAATCTGGTTCGGTTCCTTGGAATCCATTCGGAGGCTCCGCGCCGTGTAACACTTGTACAGCGAGCAGCGCCGGCCTCCCCCACCTCAGCCAGACAGTGGCTCGTGTCCGGATCATCCCGGCATACCAGACGGGCCAGCAGCCGAATTCCATCTGAAAAACGCCGCGTGCAGGATTAAAAAGAACTAGACAACACAGGGGATAAAATACAAGTCCAATTAACTTGTCCTCTCTCCGGCGCTCGGCGCTCTATCTTATAACGAGAACAATTACATGTTTTAATTGCATTTTTGTTGTTTATTTGTCGCTCCTATTTTCCTTCCATTTGTCGGTCGAATGTCCGGAATGAGGGCCGTGTTCTCTTCTTGGCTACCATTCCCCTTATCAAATGACTCTCTCCTGTAAAACGATGTGGAGAGGGCAAGGAGGATGGGGCGAAGCGGTGCGACGGCGAGTGATATTTTGTAAAGTCGACGGAGCCTCGCAACTGCATGCCACTGGGTTTAGTTTTATTTTTATTATGTGTGACAAGTCTGTACGACTATATCACAATGTTTATTTATCACCAGATAGGAAAGAGTTCATTTATTTGGAACGCCCTAATTAACAGTACTGTCAGCCTAAAGAAGATAACTAACTTCTTTCACAATTTCTTTGCTTATAGCTATAATAACAAATCAATGAAACGTCAGAACACAATTATTTACATTATATATTTAATAAAACAACCAAAGTTACATAAAATTTTGGTATTTTATTGATGACTAGTTCGGGCTGGCCTGAGCACATTCTCAAGTTCTCCAAGTCAGTGTCATCTTCAATATACAAAAAGGCATAGAACCAAAGTTTACTACCTGAGTTGTTGATACCTGACGTTATGGCGAGTAATGCATTTTGTTTCTGTAAGCTTTCGTGGTATGCCTTTTTGTATATTGAAAATGACACTGATTTGAAGGATTTGAGAATATGCTCAGGCCAGCTCAAAACTAGTCGCCAATAAAATACCAACGTTTTATACAACTTCGGCTGTTTTATGAAATAGTTAATCTAGATAGTAAAGAAGTTACTCTTTCTATGCTGGTATTTCAGTTATTTAGCTTGGAATATACTTTTGATATCAAACGAAATATTTCATCATAACAGCCGTGGTGGAGTGGCCGAGCGCTCTAATGCGCCTTGCTGCGAAGTGCGGGGTTTCCCGCCATCGGAGTTACGAGTCCTCTCTCGGGTATGAGTGTGTGTGTGTGTTGTCCTAAGGTTAGTTAAAGTTAGGTTAAGTAGTTTGTGAGCCTAGGGATTGATGAACAAACAAGTTAAGTCTCAGAGATTTACAAACATTTGAACACTTTTCATTGTAACAGGTGGAACGTTCAAAGGCTCCGACCTCGATACCGTATTCCTCCATCATTCTCACGTCCAGATGATAAGGAGGACACCATTACCGTTCCCTATACCGATTCTCGTATAGATTTCAGAGCCCGGGATGAAAAGCATAGGCTACTATAAGCAACGTCATCAACGTGAACTCACGGTGTGGGAAAAGTAATGCGACAAACTGCTTGTTGCTACAAAGGTGCTGTCCTCCTTAGCCACGTGTCATGCTTCCCTACCCTTCCCTTCCTAATCCAGAGATAAGATAGTGGTACGTCCCCACAAGATTACCAACATCCTGAATTGGCACCGCTACACAAACATTTGGCTAAGGACTCTTAAGGATAAAAATCAACTTTTAAACATCAATTCAATTCAGTTTAATTTTTTGTTGGCACTAACTAAAGCACGTCTGTTTCCCTTATGAGAATGTAATTAAGCAGCACCAACATTAAAGCGTGTTTAAGACTTCTCTATTACGCCTGATGATCAGAGACTTTCATCAATCTTGTTCGTGACACATATTCAAAATATGTTTCGAATTAAAAATGATTGCTTAACAGGAAAATTGATTTTCTCGAAGTCTTGTATTACCAATACACTATTTTTCGTTCTCCATGAATTAATGATAATTTTGGCAGCCATAAGGTAGTATTTCGTGGGTCTCAAGACTACTATGAAATAACTGTCAGGGATATGTGACCATGCAATGTTTATTTTCCTATGGTGATGCTGTCTTTCGAGTCGACGTGACCTCTGTTCACACAGCTCTCAACGTCCAGGACTAGTTCTGAAATAATTGCTGCATCTCCTCTGGCCACAACTGTGGAGAATGCGTCATCGCTACAGTATTTTAAAGGAAGTATGTATGGTAAAGAATTCGCTTGAAAACCATACAGGACCTGGAATCTGAACTCATTCAGTGTGTTTTCGCTGTCTCCAATTTTTTTCGCAACATCTGTACATTGGATGATGATGATGATGATTGGTGTTTTATGGCGCTCAACAGCGAGGTTATCAGCACCCGCTGTACATTGGAAATAATGTAACAGTAACTGCGACTTTAAGTGGCTTTCAAAGTACGCTAGTATTACAAATTGTTACTGTTGTCGTTGTGATGTGTGGTCTGAACATCGTTTTCTGTACCTGTACGTCAGGTCACGAACATAGTCTATACCTGAACACGCCTCTAGACGACTCTGTGGCTACTGTAACGTTGTTGGCCTGCACCTTTACCGTAGTGAATCCTCAGTCATCCTCTACAATTTTTACCTGCCACAGTTCCTCTCATTACCAAATCATGATTGATTGATGCAACAGGATGTTTGCTATCAACCGATTTCCCATTTTAGTACTTTGCTCTCCGATTCACTTCCTCTTCATTATTTACCTGATCTACACAACCAAACTCAGCATTCTTCTGCAGCAACACATTTGTAGAGCTTCTACTTTCTACTTGTCTGAACTGTTTTTCGTCAACAATCCACAAAACCCAGTGGGGCCCTGGGCAAGTAAAGCTAGCAATCTGCTTCCCAGGTACTTCAATATAATACTGGCAACAATCAGAGCAAGAAGCCTCGGACCTTTGGAGGCGATGGAGTCCCACCTCTAATTGACAGACCAGGGACTCCTCCGATACGACTTGGCCAACGATCTGGAATGAGATGGGGAGCTATTAATATCAATGGGAAGAAGGTAGAGCTGGCGGAGGCTTCACGTAAGATGGGGTTAGATGTTTTAGCTCTCAGTGACGTTAGAGTAAGGGGAGAGAAAGAGGACGAAGTCGGAGAATACAAGGTCTACCTGTCAGGAGTCAAAGTTGGAAGACCACAGTGAGGTGTCGGATTTTACATCAGGAAAGCAATCGAACCCAGCATAATTGCAATAAGGTATGTAAATGAACGACTGATGTGGATAGATTTGGCTATCTCCAGCAAGAAAATTAGGATTGTGGCAGTGTATTCACCCTGTGAAGCAACAGATCAAGTTGAAATGGACAGATTTTACAACGCACTTAGTGATGTAGTTGTTTGAAGGATAAGGATAGTGTTTTATTCATGGGTGAGGATAGGAAATCGAACAGAAGGTTATGGGTAACTTTGGAGAGAATATGGAGGCCAACAGGAACGGAAAACAGCTCTTGGATTTCTGTTCCAGTATGAGCTTGGTTATTACAAACTCCTTCTTTAAGCATAAGAACATTCACCGATATACTTGGGAAGGAAGGGGAACCAGATCTGTCATTGACTATAAAATAACAGACCAGAAATTCAGGAAGGCAGTTAAGGACACACGTGTTTTCAGGGGGTTCTTTGATGATACTGATCATTATTTAATCTGCAGTGAAATTGGTTTTGTGAGGCCAAAAGAGCAGAAAGTCAGGTCCATGTGTAAAAGGATAAGAGTGTAGAAGCCTCAAGACGAGGAAATTAGGCACAACTACATAACAATGATCACGGAAAGGTACCAGTTAGTTGAATGTAATGATTTACAGTCACTGGAAGAGTAATGGTCAAGGTACAGGGACACACTGTTAGAAGCAGCTAGAGAATGTCTTGGAACTGTAGTGTGTAAAGGCAGGAAGAAGCAGACAGCTTGGTGGAATGACACAGTCATGGCAGCCTGTAGAAAGAAAAAGAAGGCATTTCAAAAATGGCTCCATACTAGAAATCAGGCAGAGAAAGATATGTTGAAGAAAGAAACAAAGCCAAACGGATAATTGCAGACTCCAAGCAGAAATCATGGGAATACTTTGCAAAAAAGCTGGAAACTCTGGGTCAAGCCGCGGGAAAACCATTTTGGAGCGTAATTAGCAATCTTTGAAAGGGAGGAAAGAAGGAATTAACAAGTGTTTTGGAGAGGTCAGGAAAGCTAGTCAATCCTGTGGATGCCTTGAGCAGATGGAGGGAATATTTTAATGAATTGCTTAATGTAGGAGAAACGTTCAATGATGTGTCAGATTTTCAGGTAGAATGGGACGATGGAAACAAAATATAATTTGAGGAAGTGGATAAAATGGTCAGTAAATTACAGTGCAATAAAGCGGCTGGGGTGGATTAAATTAAGCTGGAACTGGTCAAATACAGTGGAATATCAGGTCTCAAATGGTTACACAGGATAATTCAGGAGGCGTGGGAATCGGGACAGGTTCCGTCTGACTGGACGAAAGCGGTAATCACGCCTATTTTCAAACAGGGAAATAGGAAAGATTGTAACAACTATCGAGGTGTCTCTTTAATTAGCGTTGTAGGCAAAATATTCTCAGGTATTGTTGACAGGAGAGTGCGAGTATTAATTGAGGACAAGTTAGATGGAAAATCAGTGTGGGTTTAGGCTTCTTAGAGGCTGTCAGGACCAGATCTTTAGCTTACGGCGGGTAATAGAAAAGTGCTATGAGTGGAACAGGGAGTTGTATCTTTATTTCATATATCTGGAAAAGGCTTATGACCGTGTTCCTAGGAGGAAGCTACTGTCAGTTCTTCAAGATTATGGTATAGGAGGCAAACTTCTGCAGGCAATTAAAGGGCTTTAAGTAGACTGTCAGGCAGCAGAGTAGATGGCAAATTAAGCTCATGGTTCAGGGTAGTTTCAAGGGCAAGACAAGGCTGTAACCTGTCACCACTGTTGTTCATACTATTCATGGATCATATTTTTAAAATAGTAGACTGGCAGGGCGGGAGTAAAATAGGTCAAAACAAAATAAGCAGTCTCGCATATGCGGATGACTTAGTTGTAATGGCAGATACGATTGAAAGGTTGCAAACTAATATTTCAGAGCTCGATCAGAGGTGCAAGGATTATGGTATGAAGATCAGCGTCTCCAAAACGGAAGTAATGTCTGGGGGAAAGAGATTCAAACAGATTGAGTGCCAAATAGGAGGAACAAAGTTAGTACAGGTAGACAGTTTCAAGCACCTGGGATGTATTTTCTCACAGGATGTCAACATAGTGACTCATTGGCCTGGTACAAGTCTTTCAATTGGACGCCACTTCGGCGACTAGCGTGTCCCTAGCCTACCCCAGTTATCCAACCGGGGAAAGGGGACCTACAGCTTAACGTGGAATCCGAAGCACGTGTCGTTTCTGGCGACTCCTGACATCGTTGAGAGGTGAAGAATGGTTTAAACTACAGGGACCGACCGGGTTTGGAATCCGCGACCCTTCGGTTTCCAGACGAGCACTTTACACCAAGACCACCGGGCCCGACGACAACATAGTGAAAGAACTGGAATCGAGGTGCAGCAAAGCTAATGCAGTGAGTGCTCAGCTAAGATTTACTCTCTTCTGCAAGAAGGTAGTCAGTACCAAGACTAAGTAGCAGTGCACCGCCTTATGTTTCGACCAACTTGTATGGGAGTGAAAGTTGGGTGGATACATGTTACATTATTCATAAGGTAGAGGTTACAGATAAGAAAGTAGCAAGAATGATTGCAAGTACTAATAGATGGGTGTCCATAATGAAGAAATCAAAGAAAAACTTGAATGAGCACCATACATGAAGCAGTTAGAGCGAACAGACTGAGATGGTGGGGTCGTGTTACAGACATGGGAGAAGCAAGGTTACCTAAGAGACTCATGAGCTCGGCAGCGGAGGGTAAGAGGGGTCGCGGTAGACCAAGAAGAAAGTACTTTGATTCGGTGCAGAATGATTTTGAAATAAAAGGCATAACATCAGACGAGGCATCAATGTTAGCATTGAATAGGGGATCATGGAGGAATTTTATTAGAGGTACTATGCTCCAGACTGAACGCTGAAAAGCATAATCAGTCTCTAATGATGATGATGATGCAGAGATTGGTTATGTCACGAGTCGACCGTTGCATCCTGCTGAATCGTTTCAACCTTCGATGATGTCTCCAAAACTAGAAGACGAAACATTTGTTAGAGAATTTTACCCTACACTACGGCATTTTGCACATAAAAAATATCAGAAAATGGGCAAATGCCGGCTGCGAAAGCCTGCATTTTATGACCATCAATTCTTCTCATCTGATATTCGAAGTCTTCGACCGCCTCTTACAAAATTACATTATTGCCAACAACCAGCAATGTACTAATTACATCTCCGTGAACAGTAATTCTCTTCTCAAATTTCTCTATTTTCATCGCTTGCTCCATGTTCAGAGTGAATAACAGTGCACAGGCTACAACCATTTCTTACTCTCTTCTGAATATCTGCTCCTTTGTCATGTATTTTCTCTTAAACTTGCAGTTTCTGTATAAGTTGTATGTAACCTTCCGATCTCTATTGCTTACTCCTGATAGTGCAAATATTCAAATGTTTGTAAAGCTTATGGGCCTTAAATGCGGGCCGCGCGGGAGGAACCGAGCGGTCTGGAGCGCCACGTTACGAATCGCGTGGCCTCCCGCGACGGAGGTTCGAATCCTCCCTCGCGCATAGATGTGTGTGTTGTCCTTAATTTAGTTACACTTAGTTTATGTAGTTTGTATGACTAGGAACTGATGACCAACGTAGTTTGGTCCCATAGAATTACAAACATTTGAACTTAACTGCGGGGTCATCAGTCCCTAAACTTAGAAACTACTTATGAACTAACTTATACTAAAGACAACACAAACATCCATGCCCGAGGGAGGATTCGATCCTCCGACGCGGGAGGCCGCGTCTTACACATGATGCTTTCACAGTGTACTTCAGTCAATATTGTTAATATATTTATCTGAATGTATAGCGTCGATAAACATAGGTTCGCCTTTCTTCAGTACTAAAAATGTTATGTATGAAACTCAAGTTAGATACTAGTTGGTGCGATCAAACGGTTTCAAGCCAAGACCACTGATTTTATTCCAAATATGATGACCAGTTTCTATGCCGTATTGGCATCATTATCTGATGTTCAAAACTGAATTTTAAAATTATTTGTACAGAGGGCAATTAGAATAAAATTTAAAAAAATGTTTCAAAATACATAGATATGAAAGCGCTATACGACTAGTGGTACAATATCATACAGCATTCAAAATTAAGTTTTTGTATTTGCACAACACGTTTTAAAACTCAATTTTGAAGGTCGCACAATGATACCAATAGAGAATCATTCGTCATAGTGAAAATAAAATAATAAAATCAGCTTAATGAATGTTATCTGGTAAAAGGGAGCACAGTCATATACAAAATAAGGTTAAGAGTAAGTCCAAATTGGCTAAGCAGGAGTAGCTAGAGAGAAAATGCAAATTCTTTGAAGAATATACAAGTAGGGGAAAGATAGATACCGCAAACAGAAAAATAAAACAGAAATTTGGAAAAAATGAAATCAACCTCATGAATATCATACCTCACCATGGAAAACCAGCACTAAGCAGAAAAAAAATGAAGAGCTGAAAGGTGGATAGAAGATATTGAGGGCTTCTACAATAAGAATGAACTTGATACAGTATTGTACAAAATGGAGATACGAGATACGCTAGTGCGAGAAGAATATGACAGATCAGGGAAAGATTTGAGTCGAAACAAGGACCCTGGAATAGATGTTATTCTGAACTGCTGATAATCGTTGGAAGACCCAGTCATGATGAAAATGATTCACCTTTTGTGCAAGATCTATGAGATAAGGGAAATACCTTCAGACATCAAGAAGTATGTATTAATTGCACAATATGACTTTTCTTAGACGATAGTTTAAGGAAAGGCAAACTAAAGTTTATAGGTCTTGTAGATTTGAAGAAGGTTTTTGACATTGTTGACTGGAACACACTCTTTCAAATTCTAAACTTACCAGGAAATATATAGTATATGAAAAGTTTTATTTAAGTTGTACAAAACCAGACAGCAGTTATAAGAATTAAAGGCGTGAAATAGAGACAGTGGTTAAGAAGTAAGATAAGGTTGTAGCCTTTCCCCAATGCCATTCAATCTATAAAGATATTTGTTACAAAACGACATTGTTGCAGTAGAAACTGTAAATGCTTTTAAATATAACAAAACATTTATGGCATAACACTTTTATTACATTCGGAAAAGACAATACATGTATAATGACAAAATAGTATCTTGAAGGAGTTGTTTCGACAAAAACGCGTTTTACAAAGGAAGACTACGACATTCGGGTCAAATTTCAAAATTTGTACGCATTTACATCAGAACAACATGATGTGCAAGAACTAGGGTATACATCTTAGCCGATTTGAGTTTTATACGTTACCAGTCTACCAGTGCGTTACGGTCCTGAGCATGAGGCATTGGCGATCATGCATGTTTTGCATGCAAGGTGCGTAGTCTGTGGATCACTACGAGACCGTCTCATTTTTGTATTACTTTCCACTTCAGTTTTTTTTTTTTTTTTTTTTTTTTTTTTTTTTTTTTTTTTTTTCTTCTTCTTCCTCTTCTTCTTTTCAATACTGGGGTTATTACATCATATATTATATTTGAATGATAATATAATGAAAAAAACGCGTATTTTCATATTTATGAACATGATGTATTGCAGAGCATTCGCGGCCAATTGTGGGAAGACAGGGAAACTCTTCAATTAAATAGGTTTGTTTCTCCTTCAAAATTCTGAAAATTTCTTGGCCGTGGTTTGTTTCTCTTTAAAAACTTTGAAGATTTCTTGGGAATGTAGAAAAACTGTATACAGCAACTTCTAATATCGAAAGCACATACGACGATTAACTATATACTGGCATATGTAACACGTAACGTATATAATTGAATTAAGTTTTTGCTGTTCGCATATGTCCCAACCACTATCACCAAACATAATACAAAGAAATTTGCGTCAGCTGCCAGTGGGCACTGAAACAAATCAAAGGGGAAATTTGAAAATATGCGTGGGTCCGCGATCACAGCGGGCGCGTGGTCTACCCTAGCACACCTCACGTCAGACGCAACTGCTCAACTTTTCTACTAGCCACTGAGGTAGTGTAATCGCGGCGTCCGAATGGAGAAAGCGGATTCCTCAAATAATCATCTTTTCCCATGGATATAATTAAAAGCCCACTGGCAGCTAACGTTTTAAACTACGTCGTATCTTCTACATCTCCATCTCCATGGGATACTCTGCAAATCACATTTAAGTGATTGGCAGAGGGTTCATCGAACCATCTTCGTACTATTTATCTCCCATTCCATTCTCGAATAGCGCGCGTGAAGAAAGAACACCTGAATCTCTCCATTCGAGCTCTGATTTCTCGTATTTTATTCCGATGGTCATTTCTACCTATGTAAGTGGGAGTCAACAATATCTTTTCGTATTCGGAGGAGAATGTTGGCGATTGGAGTTTCGTAACTAGCCCACGCCGCAGTGATAAGCGCCGTTGTTGTAATGATTCCCATCCCAGATCCTGTATCATTTCCATAACGCTGTCTCCCCTGTATCGTGACAATACGAAACGAGCTGCCCTTCTCTGGACTCTTTCGATGTCCTCCGTCAATCCCACCTGATAAGGATCCCACACTGGGCAGCAAGACTTCAAAAATGGACGGACAAGCGTAGTGTATGCAGTTTCTTCGTAGTTCTTGTAGTTCTGTTGCATAGATAATAGTTGCAGGATGTCCGACAAAACAACAAAAACACTTTATATATATATATATATATATATATATATATATATATATATATATATATATATATATATATATATATATATAACAGATTAAAAAACGTGTTCCATCAGCACGTTTCTAGTGGTACATGACCTTTTACATAAAACTGGAACAGAGATAAATAAACGCAAAATTTTAGGTCCCTTTATAGCTCATAAAACAGAAACTGACAAGTTATATGACAATAGGTTATACATTCTGAATTTGTGAGCAGATTGCGTCATACACCACTACCCATAATACCCGGTAACGCGTCGTGCACTGATGCATCCCTGGTATTCATCGTGGCACACCGTCAACTAGACCAACAAGGGGCTGTTGATCCAGACTGTCGCACTCCTGGACGGCAATTCTGCGGGGATCTCTCAGATTGATTGTTGGGTTGCCTTTACCAAAATCCGCCCTATTCAATGTATCCCAGACATGTTCGACCATGTCGTTATCATGAAGAAATGTATGCCCAAGATGTGCACGATGAGCAGCAAAATGTTCAAATGTTTGTAAAGCTTAAGGGACTTAACTGTGGAGTTATTAGCCCCTAAACTTACAAACTACTTATGAACTAACTTATACTAAAGACAAGACAAATATCCATGCCCTAGGGAGGATTCGAACCTCCGACGCCGGAGGCCGCGCGATTCGCAACGTGGCGCTACAGTCCGCGCGTAGATCAGCAGCAGGACTGGCGTCCATTAAGACCAAAATGACTGCCGATATTGTTGCACTGGAGTTCGAGGATGTCATCCCTGTTTCGTGTAGACCTGTGATTACTTTCTACGGACCACCTGTGGCATACGGTGGCCCCACATAATGGCACCCCAAAGGATCAGGAACCACCATCTTCCTGCTCCCGCTGGACTGTGTGTCTAAGACCTTGAGATTGACAAGGCTCCCTCCAAAAGCGTCTCTGGTTGAAGGCAGATGCGAACGTAATTTGACGAAGTCGTACAGCCCACAACGTACAGTTTGAGTGGAAAGACGACGTCCTGTGGCTGCATGAAAATTGTTATTCAACACTTTGGCGTTCCTCTAAGGTTTCCATAAGTAGCTGTAGCAACCTTTGGCGAGTCATCGACAGTTTCTGTTTTTATACCTTCTCCACGTGTGAACAAAATTGCTTTAATTCACTCCGAGACGTTTGAAAACTTCCATTGATGAGAGTCCCTCCTGACACAATGTAAGAATGCGGATACAATCAAACATCGGAATTCACCTTCTAGTCATGGCAGAACTACAGTCAACACAAGCAGTGTACCGTAAACTGGGGTGCCTTTGTGCCACTTTTTCATTTTCTTCCATAAACATTTGTCTACATAAATAGTTTTTTTAAACTGTGAAGCTGTATATAAGTTGAATACGAGGCGCGTCCAGAAAGTAAATTCCGTTTGGTTATATAAAACGAACGGGTACAGATACAGAAAAAACATTGATTTTACAAAAATCTACAACTGTTAAACTACTTTTCTACATAGCTTCCGAAATTTTGTAGGCAATTGTCACAGCATGGCACAAGGTTATGTGTGCCTTTTTCATAGAATGTTGCCGCCTGTGTATTCAACCGTGTGGTAACATGTTCTTTCAGCTCGTCATCATCGTTGAATGTTGTCCACCAAGGACAGATTTTAGGTGTAAGAAGAGGAATACTATCAAAGGATTTTTTTTTTCGCGATAATGCCTGACGTCACACACCGAATGTGATCAAACAATTCTTACGGAAATTTCAGTGGGACCTGTCTGATCATTCTCCATACAGCTCGGACCTCTCTCCTAGCGACTTTCATCTCTTCTTACACCTAAAATCTGTCCTTGGTGGTCAACACTTCAACAATGATAAAGAGCTGTTGCCACATGTTTGAATACACAGGCGGCAACCTTCTGTGAAGGATGCATGCAAAAACTTGTGGCACGCTATGACAAGTGCCTACAAAATTTAGGCAATTATGTGGAAAAGTAGTTTAAGAGTTGTAGAATTTTGTGCAATAAAAATTTCTTCTGTATCTGTGTACAATTTCATTTTATTACCAAACGGAACTAACTTTCGTACATGCTTCATCCAACAGAAGTATTACTAATTTCCTTAAATAAAATGTTCTACCATAAATAATGTCATAAACTTGTCAACAAAGTCACCCCCCCCCTCTATGGGGGGATTTTGTGCCACTGCTTTCATCTAGGGTTTTTCAATGTTAACGGTGAGTGGCCCAATGACACTTACCTTCAAGGTATCTTTGTAACAATAAAATGTAAGAAGATCCAAAATAATTATATTTTATTACATAATTAACATTATCTTGCATGGGAAGGGCCATTTTCCGTCCAGGTGCTCAAAAGCTTCTTTGACTTGTAAACAATGTATGGAGGTGGTAGTATCCCTTCGGCATTACCACACATCATCTAGATATTTGACCCCACGTTTGGTAATAACTCTTTTTATCCCTGGATCGTCTTCCAAGTTTGTCTCGTCCTAATTCCATACATGGGATGGATGAATGCCTTCTAGCTCCCTCGACAAGTGATCAAAATATTCATTGATCGTCATGTCCCTAACAGCTGCTCTAGCCCTAGTAATGTTTTGGGCAAACCTGTTGCTTATTGTTCCACTGTGGCGTGCCATGAAAGACTCTGCCTATTCTCTGCCTAGCAAGTTATTTAGGAAAGTTAACACTCTTCGACCACATCGGTCAAAATATGATTTTACAATAAACCGGAAATCTAGCAATGATTGTGGGAAACCATAATCACACATTGTCATAGCATGTGCAGCAACATATCCTCCTCCTCCTGACTAAACACAATTGTCCACATATCTGTGCATTATATTTCTCATGCATCTTGCTCATGGGTATTTCGGTGAATACCATATTTATTTGCTGCTGCACGAATTGAAATTCTCTTATCACGAATTTCTGTAAACGCATTATCCAACATATCTGCAGTATAGTTGGCGTAGGGACGATAACCAGCGACTTTTTTTTTTTTTTTTTTTTTGTAGGTTCGTGGAATTTTCTGGACAGTATCGTTTATAGCAAATCACTATTATGAATACCAGTGCATATATAATACAAAAATCATCCAAAGCCTTCGTGGAAACGTGGCACACATTCGCCACCAATTCTTTCAATATTTTACAAATGTCGATAATATGCAAAACCAATTAGTGATAGAACAATCATACTTTGACGGCAGACTAATGAATAAAGTAGCAGAACAACATACAAACCTGAGTTAGCTGAAATTATTCCTTCTGTAAGTCACAATAGAAAGTTGTCAGCAAACACGCTCGCACCGCGAAACACTCAAAACAGTTTGCAAGGTCTGGCGGGAATATCCGTAGTATGGCGAAAATGACGAATACACCTGCAGATGGCACAACTGTATAACCATGTTTAGAGTGCATTAGCGCTTCTGGTAGGGATACCGTGAACTGCTAGGGAGCATTTTTTCGAAAGAAAGCGCGGGTGGCACAAAGTCATCTGCGCAGCAAAAAGTTACCCCTGTTTACGGTACTTCTTTCCATGTGTTATAATTGGAACTGATTGGTCGTCTTAACCGCTCCGTCGCATCGGCACTGTTCATGCGTGGTTTTTATATCTTTATACGCGTTGAGTTTCCATTGCTCTAAGGAACTGTGTTCTTGATGCAATATTGATATTCATCGAGTGTTTGAAGAGACCTTGCTACCAAGGGGACGCAACAATTTTTTTATGTGTGTATATAATTAAAGCGAAGACGGCCTATGATTCTTTCTGTAGTGCGCATGCATATGAGGCCCGAACTTATAGGAGAATCGGCGATATGCGCGAGTAACGAATATAATGCGCAGGGGCACTACGTCCTCCGAGATACCAGTTTAGAATAGATTAGATTAGATTAGTTTTTCGTTCCGTAGATCCATGTTGAGGAGATCCTCGTGGATGTGGAACATGTCAAGAAACAGAATTTACAAATTGAATAATTGATAATAGTAATAATATAAATACAGATATACATTTTTAAGTTTTTTTAATAGCTGATAATATAATAATACTAATATAGTATGAGTACATGCATCATTTGGTACAATTTAGAAATTCACTAATTGAGTAGAAGGAGTTGGCCACTAGAAAGTCTTTTAGGTTCCTCTTAAACTGATCTTTATTTGTAGCTAAATTTTTTATACTTGATGGTAAATTATTGAAAATGTGTGTTCCTGAGTAGTGGACCCCTTTTTGAACTAAATTTTCATTAAGGAATAAATATACTGAGAGGCAGTAAATATACCCAGTTCTGTGAAGAGGCTTCTACAGGACGTCCGTGAATTTACTCCACAAATAATACGTGTTACACGTTTTTGGACTCTGAAGACTTTAGACTGACTTGAAGTGTACCATATGACATTAGGGAATGAAAGTAAGCGAAGTATGCAAGCTTTGTTATTTTATGTCTCCTATGTCTGATAACACTCGTGTGTTGAGTCGTTTCTGCAGTTCTGTGGTGTGCTCCTCCCAACTACACTTATTATCAAGCTGTAATCCCAGGAATTTAATACTGTCAATCTCGTCTATCTGCTTTTCTTCATACTTAATGCATATGCTTTCACAATGTGCGTGTCCAGAAATGGTGTTCCACCTTACCTTTCTGAGAATGTGGGTTACAGAACTACAGATAACATAGTACGCCGTTTGATAGATGCCTTGACGTCATCGCTGACATGGTGGGGCCAACGAGAAAGACAGGCCGTAGCGCGTACTTGACGGCACGTCATCAGAGAAGGCTCGAGACAACGCAATCACTAGCTGATCGGCTAGTGGCATAGTGGCCAGCCACCGCAGCTAGTGACCGCGTTGTCTAAAGCCTTCTCTGACGACGTGTCTCGTGACGTACGCTCCGCGGCCTGTCTTTCTCGTTGGCCTCGTGGCAAGGTTGTACGCTGACTGGAATGTAATCCGTGCAGAGCGCAACTGTACGGTCGTCTGCTGACAGTGTGTGTCATTACATAGTGAATTCGACATAGGACGGGGAAATATCGGTCTATTGCTATAATTTTGGACGCTAGCATAGTAACAAGTTTATTTCCTGCCACCGAGCAGAGTCTATAAATGATTATTAATTCAGCGCTCTGGCGGTAGCACGTCTTACTGTGACGCGCTCCACAGACCGGCAGCCCTGAATGTGCTATAGCCATTCAACGAAACGCCTTAAGTATATATCGACGACACCGAGCGTAATCCGAGGTCAAGTTCGTGAGCAAACACTCGGCTGCGCGCAGGGCACAAAAAGCGAATGCTCGAAATGAAAGCGCGGCCACAATTGCGGTTGCGGCATTCAGGCGGCTTTACGAGCGGCCGGCATTGTCGCGCGCGGCCGGTAGCGGCGCGTCCCGGCCCTCTGAAAGGCGGCGGCGCACAATGGCCCGTGATCACCGCAGGCGCAGCCGCCGCCTCTGCGAAACGCGTCGCAGCGGGCACTGTGCCGAGCGCCGCCCGCTGGCGCCCGCCCCGCCAATCACTGTTCACGGAACAGAGCCTCCTCACATACAAGTAGTCGGCAGCCAAATTCACTGCTGCTCAGATACGTTCCTTGAATTGACACACACTGCATCTAGTCTCATTCGGATTGCGCGACGTAACATGCAGTAGAGAGTCAGTCTTCTGTCGGACGTCAACATCCTTATTTCTTAGTGGTCTGAAGCGCCGTCAAACTATCAGAATATCTCGGAATTCATTTATTTAGCTAACGTAATGCATGATCCACAAGAAACGTAGTGTAACCTATCTGAAACTATCAGTATTCGATGTTGTTCACTTCTCTTTCGCAATGTTGCCGCACATATGCACTGCGTTGTTATTTGGATTTGGCGTGTTAATATTATCGGGGTGGCCGGATGCCCTTCCTATCGCCACCCCATACCCCCGGGAGGGAATATGTACCGCCGCGGTGGAGTAGCCGAGCAGTCTAAAGCATCTCGCTGCGGAGCGCGCGGTTGCTCGCCGTGGAGGTTCGAGTCCTCCCTTGGGCATGGATGTGTGTGTTTGTCCGTAGGTTATTTTACGTAGGTTTAAGTAGTTTGGTCCGGTAGATTTACAGACATTTGAACATTTTGAATATGTACCCCCAAATGTCTGCGTAGTTACTTGGGCGGTAGTGTGAAGGTGTTACAAAATGTTTTCGAATCGTGTAACTGAGGCTGGACTTGGGTACCAGCCTGGTATTCACCTAGGGGGGTGCGGAAAACCGCCTAAAAACCACTTCCAGGTTGCCCGGACTCCGACCCCCTTCGTTAATGCGCCAGGCGGATTCGAACCGGGGCCAGTACGCCTCCCGATCTCGGAAAGCGGTGCGTTAGTACCACATGGCTAACCGAGCGGAACTATTGGATGTTGTTCTACAGTGCTCAAAACAGTTAGGGGATAAGGTGAGATATACACAATACACTTATGGTAAAGTATTTCATTCAGTTATTGGTTACAATAGGATATTTGACTGTTTTCTGGAAATCGTTTCAAATTGTAAATTATGTCATATTGTGCTCCGAACATGCATTTTACCTCGTATATTTCAGTAAAAAAAATATATATATATATATATATATATATATATATATATATATATATATATATATATATATATAAAAATTTAAAAAAAAGCTCGCTAAAACGCTACATTTGTCTCACATGATGCCTATCACTTCAGAAAGCACTATGACGTTGCTGCTCTGCTCCCGTAAGATACACAAATAGTGTTACATTGTTTGGGCATTCACGTTCGCAAAATGTCCTACAAATATTGCGTAGTCCGCACTGTAGCAATACATCTGTAAAGACACCAGAAAAAATTGTTTTTTTGCCACTTCTAAAAAATGGGGAGATGCGCAAAATGTGTTTGACACTCGCTCGGAGAGGTCCAAATGAAATAGCGGCCACTTCATGTGTTTACTTCTGTGAGGATAATTTTGTTGTTCTTGTCGTTGTTGTTGGGTGTTTAAAGGGGACTAAACTGCTGGGGGGATAATTTTGGTGTAAGTAAACACGTAAAATTATTCCTTTAGTTCACTGTGAAGTATCATTCACTTCTACTGAAAAGGTGTAAAGTAGTAGTATTATGTGCAGGTTACACGCCTACGATTTATGTGTAATTAAAGCCATTTCCTAATATATTTGGTGAAAGTACAACATCAATTCTGTTTTAGCCCACTTTTAAGTATAGCACTGATTATCTCCAGTAAGTGCTCTTTTACCGCCAGTAGATCGTATTCAATGGGTATATGAGAGATGTCTTTAATGCGCCGATTCATTTAGTCTTTAAACTTTCGTATCATGCAAGTGTTACCCAAAATTGCGTTTATTAAAGCAAAAATCGTTGCAATGTCATGTTGTGAAGTTTATTTCGCAAAAATAAATAAATACCCACGTTTGTTAGTTTTCAAGTAATCAAGAATCACCAGATTCTACAGCAAATTCTGTGGTGTAGTGTCAACTGTAACTTAAACTTGATATTACAGCTGGAGCGGGACATCGAAAATTTCAATAACTATAGCGATTACTCTTGTACAAGGGCAACTCCAAGAACCTGTCACGCATAGAGTTGGAACAGCATTATTTATTTCCTTCATGGTCTGTACGATACACTAATCGAATCATTCCATGTGGTCCGAACATCTTGGCAAATTTCTATCGTATTGTTGATGTTGCCAAATAATCACTCGAGGCCGCCTGGATAGAAGGTAAAATTTTACCCTTTACTGCAGAATATGGTGACTTCAGTGTAAGTTCAAATTCAAATGCTAGTAATTCTATCGGACTCAACTGCGGGGTCACCAGTCCGTAGCTTACAGTCACGGCAGACCGGCCGAGCGCATTGAGGCGCTATGTTTCCATGCGCGAGGTCGTTCCCCTTCTGGGGTTCGAATCCCCTCCTCGGGCATGGATATTTGTGCTGCCTTTAGTATAAGTTAATTCACAAGTGGTTTTTAAGTTTAGGGACTGATGAAACCGCAGTTAAGTCACATATCTTTAAAAACATTTGAACATCTTGTAGCTTACAAACTATTTAAACTAAGGTAAACTATCCTAAGGACAACACAGACACCCATGCCCGAGGGTATACTCAAACCCCTGACGGAGAAGGGCCGCGCGCACCGAAGCACGGCGCCCCAGTGCGCACGACTAATCCGCCGCAGCTCAATGTAAGTCTGCTGACACCAACAAGTACGGTACTTTTTTCCAGTGACATAAAAATCTCTAGCAATTAGCTTTAAAATATTGATATGCGCTAATTTCAATCAAATTTTTACGTTTCTTATTTCTGGCACGTAAAAATTTGGATAGTTTTTGAAGAATGAAGATAACATAAATGCATCATTTTTAGGGAGGTTTCCGCTGTTAGCCTTCACATAATTATTTTCCATTGTGGCATAAAAGCTGTAAACGGGTTTACATCACAAAATATCTAAACGTTACGCTAAGAAATTAAGGAAACGCTAACAACGATACAGCTCCGTCTTCTAGTTGCCACGTCCTGGTGGTCTGTGTCATCAACAGTACATCAGCCAATAACAGACCGTTTTCGATCAGTGATCTAATCGTGAAATTTAATGGTTTTTAAGCTTAAATTATATACAAATGACAGATGCTTTGTATGAGTAATGAACTAAAATGCTATCTGTATGTTATAATCATTCAGAATAACAATTTTAACCATACTTTCAATACAGGAAAATAACATATTGTAATTTGTCTGTGATACAGTAAGATACTTTTCTCTCTCAGCTCTTTACTTGTGGTTTACATGACGTTTACGTACAGCGAGGCACCACGGGGCACCATAATAGTGAAAAATAGTTATTCTCGTTGACCTGTAATGTGATGTGTGACCACCTCGAACGGGTAGTACCATTCCACACCTGCGTGACATGCACTGTATGAGGTTATCAATCAGCTCTTGACGGATATTTTACCTTTCTTCCATGAGTGCAATATCCAGCTCTGCAATACTTTTGGGAGGTGCTGGTCTGGCATAATGAGCTGGCATGTGCATCCCAGACATGTTGAATCGAGTTCAAGGCTGGTTAACAAGATAGCCACTGCATTCGTTCTATTCCCTCAGCACGTTGTCCACCAGTGCAACTCTTTGGGGAGAATCGTCTACGAGAAGTAACCCATCTCCTGCGGTACCGGCGTAAGGCACGACAAAGGGTCGAAGGATCTTGTGACTACACCTCTGACCACTCAAAACACTATTCACAACGACATAGAGGTCCGTACGTCCGCCTGCCCACAGCCTTCGTCAACACCATGATATGGCGATGTTTCCTGGACATGATCCGGGTTGTTCCACGTTCTCTCCAGATGAGGGAACGACGATTGTCCAGCTGAATACAAAATCTCGACGTCTGCGGACTAAACGGTGTCGTGGTTTTAATGGGGCACACTCCATAGACCTCCGTGCGTAGAAGCCACATTCCCAAGGCGATTTCGGGCTGTTAGTGCTGATACTGCGCGTCCTTGAGGGTGCGTTGCAACTACGTTGCTTTCAGCTCGACGGGCTGTTAATCGGAGATAATGGTCATCTCTTGCTGATGTTACCGCGGACGACCATGGCCTTGTCTTCTTTTCGCGGTTCCTGTTGTCTGAAATGGCATCCAGGTCCTGAAAATTACACTTTGCGATTTTCCAATAGCTGCAGCCACTTCCCTCTGTCTCTGTCCCGCTTCCAACCGTTCTATGGTTCTCCATGCCATAGCTTCGGGTATGTCATGTTGTTGTTGCATTGCACTACACTATCTGAACCCAACTGCTTGTGTAATTCGTTTGGTACAGTAATCACAAATTAACACCAACCACCTCTGTAGCAACTTTCTGTTATTATCAATATCTTGATTGCTGTGATGTTGTTGTCTCCAATCAGTAGAAGCGACAGAAAGACGTAGAACCATTTTAGTTCATGCAGCCGATGACAATATTTCAGAAGGTAGATATCTTAACTGATCCCTTAATTGTACGTCTAATATTTCATAGAACTTGCAGCATTCAAAATCTGTCTTTGCCCTAGTTAGATGCAGATAACACTTTAAAATCGTACTAATTGCAGTACATTTCTTGTACGTAGCAGCTACATAGGGTTTTAAAATGGTCCAATATTTTGAGAAGCGGTAGTTCAAACCCAAACAAGATGGTGTTGTGAAGGCCTATAATCGGCGTGTAGGGGTAAAAGTACATCCCCAAGCAATTCAGGAAAGAAGGCACCAGCGTACTTGGCGATACAGATGTTAAGCGGGACGCATTATCTGAACGTTGCTGTCAGGACGCTGGATTGGTCGGAGAGCCCCCACTCCTTGGTCTGCTCGTTCCCCAGACCCAATCCTCTGGAGTTTTGCTTATGGTGACACTTGAAGGAAGCGGTCTAAGAAACACCAATCAAAGGTGTGCAGATACTATAGGGTCAAGTCTTCAAAGCGTGCAAGAATTACAACAACCGTGTGTCCAAATGTACAAATGTTTGTAATCCTAAGGAACCAAACTTGGTGGTCATCTGTCCCTAGACTTACAAACTACTTAAAGCTAATTTATATTGAGAACAACACTCACACCCATATCAGTGGGAGGACTCGAACCTCCGACACAAGGGGCCTCACGATCAGTAACGTGGTGCTCCAAACCATACGGCATTTCCGCACGGAAACCGAATGTCCTTAAAAAGATGCGTCATTCCTTAGTCAAATGAGCGTTGGTATGCATTGCCATGAATGGACGCCACGTGGAACACCTCATAGGAACACATCTTTACCTTAGGAGCTATGCGTTTCTGCACTAAAAACCAGCATTTCAAGGCTCGAAAATAATTTATGGAGATGTATACTGTCTTTGGATCTGAATGAAAGGCAGTTCGGTTTGTGCCACACGCGTTTCACTTCTTTTATTATCCGTGAAACATCTTTAATGGTGAGTTCCGGTATTATTAATCTATAGGGTATGATAATTAAATAGGAGCAATAGGCCTTCGTTTTACTTTTGAAGCAAACGCTTAAATATTTCTGCTCTTGATTTGTTAGTCTCGGTTTCAGTTCCTGTGAGTGAACTCTAATAATAGCATATCCATTACCAGAATTTCTTTGGATTTTGTTCCCAAGGTTACGATTATGCAGCTGCTACGAATGGCAAATATGGAGGTGTACAAGCCATTATTGAAACAGAAAACAAGAAAGTAGTTTTTGTTGGACGTAGTGATCATTTAAATAATTTATGTCGTCAACACTCATTTAGAAAAAACGTATTTTGTGTAACTTTTTTTATAACAGTCGAGAATATTTTTACATTTTTCTGCTTCCACTAGTCGCTGGAAAGTTATTAAACACAGCAATGGATCTCTTAAATACAATACTCTTGTCAAGGCATCAGACTGCAAGGCTGAATAACCTTGTCATGCAAACCGTCGTACATGAGGCACCACAAAATATTAATTGTGAAGATGTAATTTCAGAGTTCACTGCTGTTAACGCTAGAAATAAATTTTAAATGTTTGTTTCTCGCTTCAACGGTTAGAATTCTGAAGAATTTATACTAATGAACGTATATAATTTTATATAATAATTTACAATCTACAATGTTTATATAATAATGCACAATCCACAATGAATGAATACAACTGTGTTATAAATTTGCAGTTCGATGATTAATGATTCTATTGACTTTTGTTTGTACTATTCAAAATCATGCTTTCATGAATCTAATTTTATTTGTGGAGTGAGACCGCCGACATCCGCCCCGGATGTCACCGACCCTAGCAATGCCACTGTCTACAACTGAAATTATTAGGGGCTAGAATCCCAATCCTAAAACTGCAAGTCCAGGAAATCATAGGTTACCTTCTCACAAAACATCCCTGTATATGATTCAAGTTTTCCACTCCTCTCAGAATCAGGGATCAATGATATGCTCAAAAGATCTTGCACATTCTGAGCTTGGTTGGAGTTCCATGATCAAGATTGGCAGTTTCAACCTTCCCTGCCAGCCGTGATGATCGAAGTACGACTTCGGAACCCAGACGATAGGCACCTTTCATTCCAGTATGAGTCACAATCTGCAGTTAGTTGAATTTTAGTCCCTCACTGGCCACCAGATAGCCTCCTCTTCTTGGTGGATGACGTATTCCTGCATTACACTGAGTCACCTAGCGTTCCTCAAATGTTCAAATGTTTGTATAGTCTATGGGACTTAACTACGGGGTCATCAGTCCCTAAACTTACAAACTACTTATGAACTACTTACGAACTAGGACGGCACAAATATCCATGCCCGAGGGAGGATTCGAACCCCCGACCGTAGTGGCCGTGCAGACCGTGACTGGAGCCTTAGTCGCCTCGGCCACCGCGGCCGGCTAGCGTTCCTCCCATACCTTGCTTCCATTTCTCTGAAGGCACCATTATTCATCATTCGTTTGAACTGTCAACGACTGATAGAAGGCCACTCTTTTTGTTTGACTCCCCTTGAAACAGGACGTACTACTTGTCAAGAGGAGCAGTGAGTCTCATTATGTGCAAGACAGCACCCCCAACTTCATGATTTCTGTACAGGTTCGCCTTGACTCACCACTAACATGACATTCAGAGTCATGCGCACGAGAAGTAATGGATACTATTCTGCAGAAGTGACAGTATACACAGGGAGGATGTTACTGAAAACTTTGATACATACGATAAATGGCTGCCAGTAGACCTTCCACAGAACTATTTGCAACCGCTTTCACTACCTTCACGGTAGACGGGAGGCTTCCATCTGCTTACGAACAGAAATAACTATATCCCGAGCCGTAGAAAAACATCCACATTTGGTTTGCACTGTATCTTTTACAGTTTTTCACAGACCAGACTTCACACGTGGCTGCTGATTTTATTTTATTTTATGACTTCGAAATCTCAGAAATATTACCAGTAGCCTATTAGAACGGAAGCTGTTTACAGCCAAAACAAAATGTCCCTCGTCAAATTTGTTGCTAACTTAAGCAAGAAACCATTTCAGATACATAGTTAATTTATATATATTGTTATTGTGGTCTTCTGTCCACAGACTGTTTTGATGCAGCTACCTGTCCTGTGCAAGTCTCTTCATCTAAGGATACGTTCGGCAACCTACATCCTTTATTTCCGAGAATATTGGTTATGTTCAAATGATTGTAAATCTACGGGACTTAACTGCTTGGTTATTAGTCCCTAGCTTACAAACTATTGAAACCAAGTTAAACTAACTGAACGACAACAGAAACACCCAAGCCCGAGGGAGAACTCGAACCTCCGACGGCAAACTGCCGCGCGCATCATAGCACGGCGCCTCACTGCGCACGGCTACTCCACCGCGGCTATTGGCTATGTTTGCCAACGTATTTTTGCGAATGTGATTTATAGTTACTGTAAATAACTAATAAAGCTTGTAAATTTAATCTTCGATTGTAACAGAATTGTACATAGCCTGCATTTATTGTAAAATAATGTTATTGTCAAATCTGCTGGTAGCTGTAAACTAGAAACCGTTTCAGAGGTGCGTGTGAAAAGTTCGGTCCTATATTTTACAATCCGCGCTGGAGCGGGTCAGTGTGAGAATACGTGTCGTTGTATAATGGAGCAACGAGTTGATAATAAGTTTTGTTTTAAATTAGGCAAAACGGTGTCCGAGATCCATGGGGCAGTAATGCAAGTGTATGGTTTTGAAGCAGAGAGTAACAAGTGTGTGTTTGAGTGGTTCGAGAGGTTTCACAAGAAGCGTTACTTTCCGACAGCAGTTAAACCGATGTGGGGCTCCAAGTACCGCACGGAACTTCTCAGACGAATATATATATATATATATATATATATATATATATATATATATATATATATATATATATATATATATATATATTACTTGTTGTTGTTGTTGTGGTCTTCAGTCCAGAGACTGGTTTGATGCAGCTCTCCACCCTACTCTATCCTGAGCAAGCCTTTTCATCTCCTCATAAGAACGACAACCCACATCTATTTGAATCTGCTTACTATACGCGTCTCTTGGTCTCCCTCTGCGATTTTTACCCCACACACTTCCCTCCAATGCTAAATTTACGATTCCCCGATGTCTAAGAATGTGTCCTACCAAGCGATCCCTTCTTTTAGTCAAGGTATGCCAGAAATTTCTTTTCTCCCCAATTCGGTTCAGTACCTCCTCATTAGTTACGCGGTCCACCCACCTAATCTTCAGCATTCTTCTGTAGCACCACATTTCAAAAGCCTCTATCCTCTTTCTGTCCACACTGCTTATCGTCCATGTTTCACTCCCATACAAGGCAACACTCCATACAAATGCTTTCAGAAAGGACTTTCTTAGGCTTAAATCAATATTCGATGTTAACAAATTTCTCTTTTTCAAAAACGCCTTTCTACCCATTGCCATTCTGCATTTTATATCATCTGTACTGCGACCATCATTTGTTATTTTACTGCCCAAGTAACAAAACTCATCTACCTCCTTTATTGTTTCGTTACCTAATCTAATTCCTTCAGCATCACCTGATTTTCTTACACTGCACTCCATTACCCTTGTTTTACTCTTGTTAATGTTCATCTTATATGCACCTTTCAGCACACTGTCCATTCCGTTCAATTGCTCTTCCAGGTCCTTTGCTGTATCTGACAGAATTACTATGTCGTCGGCAAAACGCAATGTTTTTAATTCTTCACCCTGAACTTTAATTCCTTCTCCAAATTTCTCCTTGCTTTCCTTTATAGCTTGCTCAATGTACAAATTGAACAACATTGGGGAAAGGCTACAACCCTGCCTTACTCCCTTTCCAACCAATGCATCCCTTTCATGCCCTTCAACTCTGACAACCGCTGTCTGGTTTTTGTACAAGTTGTAAATAACCTTACGTTCCCTATATTTTACTCCTGCTTGCTTCAGAACTTTAAAGAGTTTATTCCAATCAACATTGTCAAAAGCCTTCTCCAAATGTACAAAAGCTAGAAATGTTGGTTTGTCTTTTCTTAATCTATCTCCTAGGATAAGCCGTAAAGTGAGTATTGCCTCCCGTGTTCCTACATTTCTCCTGAACCCAAACTGATCTTCCCCGAGGTCGGCTTCTACCAGCTTTTCCATCCTTCTGTATATAATTCGTGTTAATATTTTGCAACCATGACTTATTAAACTGATGGTTCTGTAGTTTTCACACCTGTCTGCACCCGCTTTCTTTGGAATGGGGATTATAACATTTTTCTTAAAGTCTGAGGGTACTTCACCTGTCTCATACATCTTACACACAATGTGAAACAATTTTGTCATGGCTGGTTCTCCCAGAGACTTCAATAGCTCTGACGGGATATCATCTACTCCAGGGGCCTTGTTTCGACATAAGTCATTCAGTGCTCTGTCAAATTCATCTCTCAGTATAGTATCTCCTATTTCATCATCATCTACATCCTCTTCCCTTCCTACAATAGTGTCTCGAAGTTCATTTCCTTTGTAGAGCCCCTCTATATACTCTTTCCACCTTTCAACTTTCCCTTCTTTGCTGAGAACTGGTTTTCCATCAGTGTCCTTGATATTCATAGAGCTGTTTTTCTTATCGCCAAATGTTTCTTTTATTTTCCTGTAGGCTGTATCTATTTTTCCCCTATTTATACATTCTTCTACATCCTTGCATTTGCCTTCTAGCCATTCCTGCTTAGCCATTTTGCACTTCCTGTCAATCTCATTTCTTAGTCGTCTGTACTCCATTTTGCCTGTTTCATTTACTGCATTTTTATACTTTCTCCTTTCATCGATTAAATTTAGTATCTCCTGTGATATCCAAGGATTCTTTGTAGGTCTTGCCTTCCTACCTATTTTGTCCTCTGCTGCCTTCACTATTTCATCTCTCAATTTTACCCATTCCTCCTCAACTGTTTTATTTTCCCCTGTTTCTGTCAATTGTTGCCTGAAGCTCCCTCTGAAATTCTTAAGAACTTCAGGTTCCTTCAATCTATCCAGGTCCCATCTCCTTATTTTCCTACCTTTCTGTAGTTTCTTCAGTTTCAGCCTACAGTTCATAACCAACAAGTTATGGTCAGAGTCTATGTCTGCCCCTGGGTATGTCCTACACTTCAAAACCTGGTTCCGAAATCTATGTCTTACCATTATAAAATCTATCTGGTATCTCCCGGTGTCTCCTGGTCTCTTCCACGTATACAACCTTCTTTTGTGATTCTTATATATATATATATATATATATATATATATATATATATATATATATATATATATATATATATTACTTTACAATTGAAATGACTTATAAATTGTAAATTTCAAATATATTACTTTACAATTGAAATTTACAATTTATAAGTCATAATAATTGAATATCGAAAATTGCAGTGTCACAAACTACTTCCTTGCATACCATCAGGTGCTAAAGTAAGAATGCAAAACAAAAAGTAATGACGTTTCGTGAAACAGCAGTCTGGGGACGTTAGCGTCTGAATGGTTCATTTTCCGTATCACCAACACACCGGGCAGCTGCAATCCCACAAACACCAGGACAATCTTGTCGTTAGTGGAAACCAAAACATCTCAGTAACGTTGTCTGCAAAGGACTATTCTATAGTAATGTCGTTTACTTTACGGTAAGAATATCTTAGTGGTCATTTATTACAAATATAATCACTCTTAAGACCCAGGTTCGATCTCTGACAACATCGCAAGGTACAGTATCGATAGAGGAATGCAGTAAACGGTATGTTTATTGTGAAAGCTGTAAGAGGTTTATACAGTAGTTTGAAATAATAGTTACAAAAGCCGACAACAGATGGCGCTGTAATCGCCATACGTAATGCCTAGTATAAATAGTGATCCGAGCCCAGAGCGATCAGTTCCACTACTGAAACGTGAAAGAAGGTTAGTGTACCGAAGGAAGAGATTAAAACTGTGTACTCCATTGAACAACGCGTTTTTCTGGTGCTAGAATACCACAGGTTAGAAGAGAGTCCTACGGCAACAAGGCGAAGTTTTCAAGCACGATTTAATGTTCCAAAAGGACCAGATGCGAAAACCATTCGTACGCTCTTCGCAAAATTTCAACGAACTGGCAGCGTAACTGATGATCTAGTGGGGCATTTTGGCCGCAAGCAAACCGCAGTTACGCCTAAAAATATCGCCACAGTTTCTGGAATTATTCAGCGAAATACAAAGTCATCTGTCCGTAGAATTGCATCTGCGACTGGTTTGAAGCGTTCCAGCACTCAGAAAATACTGAGAAAGAGCCTACACATGTTTCCATTCAAAATTCAAACGCACCAGGCCATACCCGTACGAGATGTGCAACAAAGGCTTGCCTTTGCTAACCAGATGCTCACAATGATTGATAGTGGATTTGATGTTGGCTGCATCTGGTTTACAGATGAAGCACACTTCCACCTGAATAGTTGTGTGTATAAGCAGAACTGGCGATTTTGGGGTTCCGAAAAGCCATACTGGTCTGAAGCGAAACCCCTGTATTCTCCCAAAGTTACTGTGTGGGCTGCAGTATGCAGCAGAGGCATTATTGGCCCCTTTTCCTTCGAGAAACGGTAACTGGTGCACGTTACGTTGCAATTTTGGAACAATTTGTCGTCACACAGCAAGCGTTAGAGGTTCGACCAGGTACTGAATGGTTTATGCAAGATGGAGCCCGACCACATCGCACCGAACAAGTGTTTCGCTTTCTTGAGGAATACTTCGGGAATCGAGTCATTGCTTTGGAATATCCCAAATTTACTGGTGCAGGCACGGATTGGCCTCCATATTCGCCGGATTTGACACCTGTGACTTTTTTTTTTTTTTTTTTTTTTTTTTTTTTGTAGGGCGCAGTGAAAGACATGGTCTACCCGAAGCATACCGCTTGAATCGACGATCTCTGTGGCATGTGAATCCATTTCGGTTGAGACACTACGAAATGTGATGGCGAATTTCATTCTTCGTGTGCGCCACCTCTGTAGTGCCAATGGTGAACATTTTGAAAACATTGTGATGTGATTGTTTGCAAAGGGTGTTTTCATACGATTATTTCACTTAGGTATGCTGATATGAGCTGTACAGCGTACAGCGCCATCTGTTAGCAGCTTTTGTAACTATTATTTCAAACTGCTGTATAAACTTCTTACAGCTTTCATAATAAACATACCATTTACTGCATTCCTCTATCGATCTTTGTTTTCGATATATTTAATTTTAAAATCATGGAGACCTTTTCTGGACACCCCGTAGATTTTTGTAAGAATTTTTGCCTCTTCTTTCTCGCTGCGCGCGCGCGCGCGCGCGTGTGTGTGTGTGTGTGTGTGTGCTCGCGCACGTTTAATTATAGTATGTTGTTGAATATTATCTTTCACAATTATCTATATCTATAAATGTGAATGTCTGTTCGGTGTACGTTTATCACGTCTGAACCACAAGACATAAAGAGCTAAAAATTTGTACAGTTACTAATGTCTACCCGGGGAAGGCTTTAGGCACGGTTTTATGGCGATCGGACAGCTATTTATCTATATATATTCATGTGAATGTCTGTTAAGTGTACGCTTATCACGTCCGAAGGACAAGACGCAGACTTAAATATTTGTACAGCTACTAATTTATACCTGAGGAAGGTTTTATGCACGGTTTTATAGCGATCTAATAGATATTTCGTAATTTGAAGAATATAACGCGTAATGCGGAACAATAATTACTCTTTGAAAATCATATTTACTCTTTGAAAATTTTTTTATTGGTTGCATTGTTACTTGAGGGTTGATAAAGATAAAATGGTGGAGTATATTAGGATGGAGCGTTAGCGGTGTACAAAATTCTACGTGTGTGTGTGTAAATATTTCGCTCTGCAGCGAAAACTACAGAACGCAAACGAATGGTCTGTATGTAATTGTTGTCCGAAGCCTCCCGTTTTACACCATATCAGTTCCATGCCGATAGCTATAAGGGGGTGGAAGATATGATGGTTGAAAGTCGTCAAATTGTTAAAAAAAAATCGGACTGAAGGCCAGGGATGACGTTTACGACTCTATAGCAAGGAGGTTGCATACAGCGAAACGTGATGCCACAGACCATATCTTTGGTCTATGCGTGCCACAATGCCTTCAGCTCTTTCTCTGTAAGGATAAGCATACGAATAAGGAAATATAAAAATTAATAAATAAAGCAGTAAAAAGGAAATTTCTTTTAATACATCTCTTTAAAAAAATCGATTTGACGTTTGTTACTCAAGAAGGTATTGAATTTCATTTCACCCTTCAAAATCAGTCTCGTAGCACACTACTGAAAGATAGCTTATCTATCATAATCAAACAACACGCGAGCGGAGCCGCGGGTTTAAGCTATGGTTAATAAATGTTGATGCCATATTAATTTGATAGCTTAAGATGTGTGGCGCCCTTATAACGCGGCAGTCTTGCTGCAAGTGGTCATAGAAGTAGAGTCGTACAACAAAATGTGGAATCGAGACGCTTTTGTGTTGCTCTAATAAATGACGAGTCCCGTGCTCGCGGTGTAAGGAATTGGCGGCGAGGGCAGCGGCGGCGCGGAGACCTCCCGGCGTTTATCTGGCGACCGGCGACCACCTCCCACGGCTACCTGGCGCTGCCCTCAATTACGGCGCGTGACAAAGTGGCCGCTGGCGGTGGCATTGTGCTCGCCGCGCCGGCCGGCCGGTATAAATCAGCGCCTAACAATGCCATCAGCCGCGCGCGATCGCCGCCCGATACCGCTCTGCCTGCCATCTGCCGCTTTCTGCGTAATGGGACATAAACAGCTTCCGTGTGGCTGCGTGGCAAAGCTCCCCACGCGGCCGCAAGCTGGCGAATGGCAAACAGTCCGAGCGCCAGCCCATAGAGACAGAGTTTGCAATTCCTCGGCTTGGAACGTTACCGACCGACCGAAAATTCGGTTTCGGTTACGGCCAATTTCGGTCAGAAATCTGCCTAATCTTCGGCTCGGCCGGAATTAGCTTTCTTGAACTTACTGATGAAGTCCGGACGAGTTCTGGATGGATACAGTCAACAATAACGCTTTTCCTAACTGAGTCCTGCTAGGAGTCCCGCGTAAAAATTATGGGTATTTTGTAGTTAAGAACAATTTTTGGGCTGACCTCGGGGAAGATCAGTTTGGATTCAGGAGGAACATAGGAACCCGTCTCATCTTAGATTTTACGTCTCATCTTAGAAGATAGATTAAGGAAAGGCAAACCTACATTTTTAGCTTTTGTAGATTTGGAGAAAGCATTTGACAATGTTCATTGGAATACACTCTTTCAAATTCTGAAGATAGCAAGGGTAAAATATAGGGAAAGGACAGTTATTTACAACTTGTACAAAAGCCAGACCGCAGTTATTAGACTCGAAGGGCATGAAAGGGAAGTAAGGGAGTAAGACAGGATTGTAGCCTTTCTCCGACGTTATTCAATTTGTACATCGAGCAGGCTGTGATGGAAAGCAAGGAAAAAATTGGAATAGGGATTAAAGTTCAGGGGGAAGAAATAAAAACATTGCAGTTATTAGACTCGAAGGGCATGAAAGGGAAGTAAGGGAGTAAGACAGGATTGTAGCCTTTCTCCGACGTTATTCAATTTGTACATCGAGCAGGCTGTGATGGAAAGCAAGGAAAAAATTGGAATAGGGATTAAAGTTCAGGGGGAAGAAATAAAAACATTGCGTTTTGCTGATGACACTGTAATTCTATCAGAGACAGCAAAGGACCTGGAAGAGCAGTTAAATGGTATGGACAGTGTGTTGAAGAGAGCGTATAAAATGAACATTAGCAAGAGCAAAACAAAAATAATGGAATGCGGTCTTATGAAATCAGGCGATGCTGAAGGAATTAGATTAGGTAACGAAACAATGAAGGTGATAGATGAGATTTGTTACTTGGTTAGTAAAATAACATGCGATGGTCGCAGTACAGAGAATATAAAATACAGAATGGCAATGGGAAGAAAAGCATTTTTGAAAAAGAGAAATTTGCTAACATCGAATATTAATTTAAATGTAAGGAAGTCTTTTCTGAAGGCATTTGTGTGGAGTGTTGCCTTGTACGGGAGTGAAACATGGACGATAAGCAATGCGGACAGGAAGAGAAATGTGGTGCTACAGAATAATGCTGAAGATTAGGTGGGTAGATCGCATAACTAATGAAGAGGTACTGAACAGAATTGGTGAGAAAAGGAATTTTTGGCATACCCAGACTTGGTAGGACACATTCTTAAATTTAGCGTTGGAGGGAAGTGTTTGGGGTAAAAATCGCAGAGGGAGACCAAGAGACGCGTATAGTAAGCACACTCAAGTGGATGTGGGTTGCCGTTCTTATGAGGAGATGAAAAGGCTTGCTCAGGATAGAGTAGGGTGGAGAGCTGCATCAAACCAGTCTCTGGACTGAAGACCATAAGAACAAGAACAATATAACGCAATCATATCTTATAGTGATATACTACGTTAGTAACAATTTAACTCAATCAGTATTGCACGTAATGGAACGGGTTATCATATTATTACGCTGTAAAGTATTGTTAATGAGTTTCCTTGAAAGCGAGGAGCTTTTTAATAAGTAATGTAGGTTTAGGAAACACTGGTCATGAGGCACACACCCTTTCCTGTTCAGTTTGTGTAAATTTTTACTTTCAACAATCATATTGTTAGTCGGAACTGAGACTATTTTTCGAAATACTTTCTACAGCACTGATTGAAGTTGCTATGTATTCAGGAGTGCCAAAAAGGAGATATGTAAAGTTGTTTGTAAATTGCAAAAACCGGAAGTGAAAATGGCAATATAAAGCTAACGCTCTCAAGAACAAAATCGTAAAGGCTGCTTACGGAAGCAAACAAATGATTACTTTCTGCGTATATGTATTGTGGTAGTCATGTTGAGGCTCTGGCATTTCCTAGTATCTATTTGGCATGTGGATTTTTTTTTTTTTTTTTTTTTTTGTGTGTGTGTGTACCTAAAGACTAACTTCCGATAAGTATGCAGAACTGTGGAATTTGTGGTAGCTATGGAGTAGTCTCTCTAATTCTAGGTGAATGGGACCGGGATCACCTCGAACTATCGAAATTTACGTGTGAAAAAAGAAGAAAATCGACCGTGAAAGGAAAACTCGTCTAAAAAAATGGCCTTTTTTAAAACAAAGTTTTCAAATGTTCATTAACATGGGAAGCCTTTTCACTATTTACTTGCGTAATAATGGTGGAGTGCCACTTACTGTGAAGACAGAATGTTGTTATTTTGTTTTATGACGCTCATATTTATGGGAAACTCGAAAATCCGTGTCTCGAAATATAGAGATTCCACTGTATCCAGTTTAATTCACGTATCGTCATACTTCCTTTAATTCACCTTTTTTAGGTAGAAAATGCCACAACAAGCAGAAAAGAATCCAATTTGGAAGTACTTCAATAAAAGAAGAGTCTATTTGTCTAACCCTGTTGGCCCTCCATGTCATCTTCTACAGACTCCTGATTATGCATACACACACTCTGGAAAAACCAGTGATTTGAAGTGTAACGTAAATGTACAGAAATTTTAATTTAATTACGCAAGTTTCGGTTACGGATTCGGTTTCGGCCATAAATCATGTTTGTGTCGGACTGCGCAGTATCTACTTTCAGCATATGCCTTGATCAGCATTACTACAGCTTCTGCGACCAAAAAGTACTGCGTGTCCATAAACTTTTACGAATACCACACATTACGACGCAAGCAGACTATATGACAGCAGCACTGAGTTAAAATGAGATGGCACGTTCCCTTTTATTTCTTGCGTCGAAATATTCAGTTTTGTGAAATCTCAACTGATTAAATGAAGAGTTACCTTTCTATGTTCCTCTCTATCATCTCCTGCGAATTTCTGGTATTTTAGAGCGGTGTTTCTCAAACACTATGTTTACATGCAACACGGATTTCGTAAACCGTTTTTCGCTGTCGTGTTTACACGTTATTGTCTCAATCGGATTTCCTAGCCCACTTAAATATGGCGGCTGAAAAACAGATGATGCACTTCTTGATTTAGTCAGTGTAGTCGCTATTTTTCTGTACTTAAATACATAGATTTATGCACACTCTAATAAGTGTACTTTTATTTTCGCGGTAGAAAATGTCACTCTGTCCATATGAGCCGAAAAGTCTTAACAAGAAAACGTACTCTGACAAGCTAAGAACGTTTCAAAAGTCGTTGGGTTTATATGGGCACGAAAATCGATCGTGGAACTGGAAACCCGCTCTTTAGAAGTGGATTTCCAGAATCGGGTTTTGGAGTTTTTACATGATCAAACAAAAGCGGAATTAGGAAATCGGTTTACGAAATCTGGTTTTAGGAGTCCATGTAAACGGGGTGAATACATGACTCCCTTCCTGGCCAAGCGAGCGAGGTTACACAATGCTAACGCACTTGACTCAGATTCGGAAAGACGGTGGTTCAAATCCACCTCCGGTCATCCAGATTTGGCTTTTCTGTGATTTTCCTAAATCACTACAGTTAAATCCCGGGATGGCTCCTCTGAAAGCGGTCGGCGGAATTCCGTCTCTAGGCATAACGCTGCCTACGGAACATTAAACACTAATCTCCATTCATTCCAAGAAAAAAATATTCTGTCGCTTCCTCCACCACTCCCATAAAATAAAAACAATAAGAAAATCCTTTGTGTATGATCTCAAAAATGTTCAAATGTTTGTAGAACTTGTGGGACTTAACTACGGGGTCATCAGTCCCTAAGCTTACAAACTTCTTATGAACTAGCTAAGACTAAGGACGGCACAAATATCCATGCCCGCGGGGGGATTCGAACCCCCGACCGTAGTGGCCGTGCAGACCGTGACTGGAGCGCCTCAGTCCCCTCGGCCACCGCGGCCGGCCCCATATAATTTCCGAGCCAAAGGGTTCATATTCACTAGCATACAGATCTTGTTTACAGATATAATGTTGTTACATAATTTTATAGTGACTTTTTTTCACTGATACTAGCAGTTGGATCTGTGAGTAGTTGCTGAAAATCTAGATTACAAGTAACTGGTTCACTTTATTGATATAACACTTTTAATCATGGGTTACTAAATATTTGGTAGAGATATCTTGTCCTAGAGCGAGCAACTTTCAGTACATCAAACTTTCTGTTAGTGATGACGCACGGGGGCGCATATTCAAAATCTTTATTTAACACTTTTAGACCACCAGTATAACATTTGAATTAAATAAGTTTGTAATCCGATCAGGAAACTGTTGTTGCCAGCGGTCATGTTGAAGCAAATGGTTTGTCGCTTGTCAACTTTATCAGTTTTTCTTGCTGGCGCTGATATATTTGGTGGTTAATACAATTTACATCTTCACGCACATTACGATGAAACCAATGGAACGCTCACAAATGTGTGATGTTCATAATAAACATGCGACATAGTGTTAGATGTAAACTTATGTTATCACGGATTTTGTACCAATTTCGCATTTGCTCTTGCAGAAGTTCGAAAACACAATAATATCCGTTAATGTCATCGTTTCTAAAGCTGATATATCATCATCTCACATCAGTTTCATTATCTGATTCTGCACTGAACTACAAACCATCAAACATATTGCATCCAGTAATGGCTTGATTGACAATAAGAAGAACATAACAAGAAAGTAAGAAAAATTATACTACTTTTGTATGATGACCAAAAAGAAAAAGTAAGTAGTCAGAGAAACTGCTGTGTCATCCCATATTTAGACAAAATTCCAGATTACCTTGCTAAACAATTAAAAATCTCGAAATTACATACTTATATTTTATAACACAAACAGCATATCAAAATATTTATAGAATTTGACCTCTGGCCTAGAGTGTTGTGACTAAGATCACAAGCAGACATTGTGCAAAAGTGTATGATCGCCAGTCTGGCAGGGCTGCACCTATTAGATTATCAGAACATGAGAAAGGCTGGAGGTTAAAAAAGAAAGATTCAACCTTTGCCAAACATCTGCTCACAGAAAATCATAGTTATGGTGTAGAATGCGAAATCTTCCGTTCTCTCAAGAAAATCAGAAAAAAGACACTATTGGAAACACAATAAATCGATAGACACAGGACTTTTTAATACAAATTTATCAGATCCAATTTCCTTTTTCCCGCTCTACTAAAATAAATTTTAGTTATCAACTCTAGCATTTACCAATTGTTAAATGTATCAGAGGTTACAATTTTATTTATAATTCACTGTATAACTAACCCCCACTCTTCTGTTCAACGAAAATCTTTAAATTGTCATCTTTGAACCTCTAGATATAAAAACCAGTTTCTTAAATTTTTATATTTTAGTAAATCTAATTCAGAGTCATGAAATTCAATGTTCTTTTGTAATTTTCATCTTCTGTCATAATAACATCTTTGTAAGTCGCACATCTGTGAAGCGAAGTTCGCGACACTCAATTGTTACCTGATGATGGCCTAAAACGCCGAAAGCCGTTTAGTAACTTAAAAAATAAATTTGGAAACGTTCAAAGAATTTTTCCTTTTTGATATTATTATCGTGTTCTGTCAAGCATCGTCGAGAAATTCAATTACTTTAATGAAGTATATGGTTTTTTCGAAATTCTCACAATTATTTACTGCATCATGTTCACTTACATATCGATTGGTTCTGAAAACAGTTTTCAGGATTTTCGTTTTATTCAGCGATAACAGTATGTATTTATAATAAAACAATCTACGTTCTATTCAATTCCAAATTAATCAAAAAGACATATCAGCTTTATTAGACCTATTTCTCTATTGTGGAACCCTCTAGTATTCGGAATACATTGGGCTGGTTATTTTTCGGTTCTCCCTCCTGTAATCGGACCCCGCGAGCAAGACCACAGGTTGAGAAACTGTTTTAGAGAAACGTAATGTGAACTTCTCACCAATATTTTTGAAAGTCTATTCTTAGAATAACGGTATAAACAATATTTTTAATGGTTGTATAATTTTCCTAGGTACGCCAGAGCAGCCTCTCTGCTATCATGTTACCGAACGAAGTCTAATAAATAGAACACGAATTTTAATAACCAAAAAACTGTAAAATGTGCAAGCATATATTACCTTTAAAGTGAACTATGTCTTTCCTTATAAAAGTGTAGTTTAAAAACATTTTCATTGATTTTCAATACATCATGACATACAAAAATAACTTCTGAAAAAATAGTGAGTTGGATTACTCATATGTGCAGTGTTTAAAACTGCATAGCACTTGTTATTGAAATGTCATCATGTGCCAAAAAAAATTACGAACTACAATTAAAACATTAATATCTACCCGAATAATTAAACCATATCTTTTACCATTGCGTAACACTTTTTGAAGTATAACATGTCCTGCATCTTAAGTTTTTCCAGATTAGCACTGGATCACAAGGTGTATATTCAGATTTATCATTTTCAGAGATCTACGGCTGTTGCTGAGTATGGTACCGTACCTGTAAAAGCTCCTCTCCACATCATAAGACGTCACAGGTGCGTATTCTGAGGCAACGAAGTCATTGCAGGCTAAACGCGTTTTATCGTCTTCAAATGTTACGGCATTCCCAAGAAGACAGTCACCAGTTTTGCACATTGTAAAAGATCCAGGACTACGTTGGAGAATACTTTGCAATCTGTTGCTCACTTCGTCAGCCATATGAATACGATCAATACGATCTCGACGCAATTCGCTCTGAAATGTTGCAAACATATGAAGTGTTACACATTTGAGGACCAACACCTTCGAGTCGTATGATGGCTTTTGATACCATTTTCTATACAAGTGTCTGCAAAAACCTATGTCCTAAAAGCACTTGATTAATTGCTGTCAAAATCCTGTTTTAATATTGGTGAAGTTGGTGCAGTAATACAGTCATAAAAGTAATCCATGAGCCACATCGCGTAATAATATGCCAAAGGGGGGGGGGGGCGTGAAGATGGTTGGTTTCTTTAATTTCTGCACTCGGAGTGGATATCTCACACAGTTTTTCTTGCCACAAGAAATTAATTCGTCCTCATTAGGGTAATTTGATCACACTTTTTCCGCAAGTCTGTGCAAATCCTGTGAAGGCCAGTTACGTATTCCATCCTGGGGTGTTGTATCTGAGCCCCTTGGCTGCTTACACTATGTATGCAACACTTTGTGTTTACATCACAGGCCACAAAACCTTCCTGGACTTGTCAAACAAAATGATAGTTGTGCAGTACTTTATTCATTCGAGAGCTACATACTAGCATGAACACTTCTACAGGCCTGTCAACTTTTATGACACCAGCATTTGGACTTAACATCCACCCTTATTATGGAGCTCAGACCTTTCGATCAGCAAAAGTAATTCCTATTTTGTTGAGTACCTTCTCGTAACACGTAGATAAAAAATTATTTTTCAGTGTACAATCATCTGCAAAAACCTATTGTGTACTTCTTCCATAAGTATCTAAATCGTCGATTCTTCATCTTGACCAATCGATGTTGTAAGACATCTCACACGGGTTCCCCATGATTAATTGCACTAATGAAGGTTGGATCCGTCGGATGAAGTACTGTTAGTCAACATTTCTCTTCACTTAACTGCTAGTGTTTGGCGGTAACACGGTTTATTTGTATATTAAAGCGCTTTTCTGCACTAACAAATGAGGTTTTTAATCGTCTGAGTTACATTTGGTTGGAACATATATGGAAATCTCGCTTAGAGGCAGTAAATGCTGCTTACGAAATAGTTCGTTTCTGAGCCACATTACGGTTTTGCTTGCAAATGACAGCGTTATTGCCTAAATATCGCAATACACAGTATCAAAACCAACGGAAGCATTTATTTCCATCATTAACGTGTGCTTTAATGTGAAACTAGTTTGTTTTCAGTTATTCTGACATATAGCTCATCAGTGCTGGCCTTACGACTAGTAAATTAGAAATTTCCGTAATAGGGCATTTACAGACTACAAATGAACCGGATATATGAGGTTCACTAAATACACGGTTGAAAAGCCTCCCTCGTAAGTTTACTTTCCACGTCACTGCCGAAGGACGTCTCTCCAAAATCACAAATAAAAACCTCGGGACTTTATGCTGTCGAGACACTTTACTTTTGGAATTTTGAATCGTACTAACGTAAGTCGATCTTCAAACTGAATGTCGGCGTGGCCAAATCTTGAAATGAAAAAGCACTAAAAGCCTACACTTTTAAACCTCAGAAAGGCACCAGCCAGTTTCTATGATTCATAACCTTTGAAAAACACCAAAAATATGAATATATAAACGGATTTTTCTACTTATATTTTTTTCATTAAATATTTTCTTCTGCACTAGAAGAGCTTGCAGCCGCTATTACATATTTAGTGCAGGAAAGTGTAGTATTGATGTAGCTCTGCATATTTCTATTTTTGGCCACAATATCCTTCGGAAATTCATAGTGGTGTCAGCATTTTCTCTCTGTTTTTAGTCCAAATAGCACACACAAAATGGAATGTAATATTTTAATTCTCGTTCGATCACTGGCTGTAATATATATGATGTATATAAATGCCGTATATAAATGCCGATGAAGAGCAATTATCCTTTGTTCTAATGGTAAAGTTGAGAATTTGTATCTGACGGGAGTACTTGAGTAATTCCGTGCAAGTGTGGTAATCGCTATGTCCCCAGTGGTGTAGAGGTCAACACAACTGCCTAGAAATCAAGAGACCTGGGTTCGACTCCCGGCTGGGTACACGTTTTCAATTTTACCCATTCGCAGTTAATGTCATACATACCTTGAATATGACTTTCTCTACGTCTGCATTAGAGTCAAGGAGGGAAAGTACACATTTAGCTATCTGTACAACGTTTGCAAAGGGTTTTTCTTCACTTGTGTCCCTCAAGGAGGAAAAGTACACATTTAGCTAGCTATCTGTACAATGTTTGCAAAGGGTTTTTCTTCACTTGTGTCCCTGTATAATGGTACGCCTGACTAAAATTTTGGAGTGTATTCTATTTCAACCCATTTAATGAGATACAAATTTTTCCATTCATTGTCCGTCGTCCATCTGCATCATGTATAAATAGCTATGTTATTTCAATAATAAATCGTTTCATTGGCTTAAGTTATTCCAAAGGTGAAAAGTGAGACATCTTCTCAAGAATTTTTAAATTTTCTGGAAGCAGTTGGTAAAGTTGTTTGGTAAGTTCAAAAATGAATGGGACACATTTAATTATCACAATATTTTCTTAAAGAAGACCACATATTGAAATTTCAAGTTTCAAAGTGAAAACCAAGATACGGCCTAGGATTCAAATGGTCGTCAATCTTGGAGTCTAACACATATACCCAGGAATCGCTATTTTTGTGCAGAGTGACATTATTATTAGAATTGATCCTCTTATTTGTTTTGTTGGTGTTTCATAAATGATTTCGAACTTTTTGTTTACACTTTGGACTTCCTATAGAATGTGTTTTAGGAATACAAGGAAAAGACAATTCTATTCCTTTGTGTACTTTGCATTTAGGATTTCTGAAGTGAAGCAGAGCTCTTTCAAACGAGCTAGTTCAAAATGTGTTTTCACTTCAAATTCTATTAACAGCCCATTCAACTGACAACCACCGCGTCTGAGATATCTGTACAATTTTTAAAGGAAGGTCTCCGTCATTGTTAAGAATTATAACTTCCTATAATCAGATTGGCGAATGGATGAATGGAAAAACCAGTTGTATGACCGTTTAATCAAAAATTCTAAATTCTTGGGCAAAGAATTGAAAGCGGCGTGAGAAACTGCCAACTGCAGAGAGTGGCATAAACACCAAGGTAACTGCTAGTGTGTAATTTCACTCTTCTACTTGGAATTAAGACGACTGTTTACTACAGTCATAATGGACGCTTTGTCTTATCGCTTTAGGAAGTTAGGCTACTTTGTGTCCTCTCTTGTTAAATAAGTTGTTTAACGCTTCAACAAGAGCGTCAGCGTTACAGTCAACCAATTCTACTATTTCGAAATATGTTACAACAATAATCTTCTTCGATATTGAGTAATACTGGATAACAGTTCCCGCTAATTTAGATGCAAAATTTCATTACTTTCATCAAGCAATAAGTTATATTGACGGTTTATTTTCGTTAAAAGAATTGCAACCAGCTGCCTTTTTGGATTTTTTAAAATTTAATGCAGAACTAGTTTTCGAGCCACTGCAGGATCGTCTTCATTGGATACTTTACAGGAACATCCAAAAAGGCAGCTGGTTGCAATTCTTTTAAGGAAAATAAACCGTCAATTTACGCTACAGCTGCAGTTCGTCTCCAACGTGGATATCTTGAAATACGTTATATCCTTGGTCAGCAGTGTCATGTAACAGTAGCCGTTCGAAATGTGGTTCCCTAAAATATGCACCCCCCCCCTGTCCCCCAAGAAGTAGTAGTGCCCCAACACTAAAATAAGCAATACAAAAATTTTGACAGCACATTCGTATGGCAAAAATTACTGGCAAATGCTGAAAGTGTTATTCCATTTTCTGCATATTTGTCAACCCAAACGCGATCAGTTGTAACCTGTACAGGTCACAGCACACCAGGTTGTAACATGTATGACAAATTAATTGTAAGCACACGGTAAGGGTGTGGGACCATTTCTCTGGAGGCGGTCGCGGCTCCTCTGCTCTGGCATTCCAGGCTCCGGTGTTGCCACCGCTGTCGGTGCGGTCGTGGGGTCTTTCGCGCTTTCCCAATCACACAACACTCCCCCTGAATTCCTCATCTCGGCCTGCTGGTAGGCCGGCCACAGTCCGACTCTCGTGGCGGCACTACCGGCCGGTAAGATGGCACACCCAATACATTTTACTTCAGACGAGTTCTATAGACATCTACTACGGAGTTAAACGAAAACAAGTATTTCAGTTGATTAACTCAACCTAGTGACAGCACATGTTCTTTATATCACACACTAACAAGTTTACTCAGAGTATCCCGTATTCAGAGTATCCAGCTGGTTATACGTAAAATGAGCAACAATATGAGTCTGTGAGACTCTGTAAACACTATTAAGAAAAGCACAAATTGACGTTTGTTTCATCGAAATTAAATAAGTAATTACACCAACATAGCTCCTGACATTATTACCCACTCCCAAAAAATAAAAACCAAATTCAGAGTTTTTGGGTGCAGCGAATTACTATCCATGTACAGCTAACGACTCATTGTTGCATGTGGAAAAGATGATTAGCTTGATACCAATCCACACGTCATGTATGAAGAGCGGGACGAAAAGCTTTGTGCTTACTAAATATCTTCAGTTAATGGTGGTCGTTTTCGAAGTATAATCCTTCAGAAGGCACAAACGTCTGTGTTCTACACTTCTTGTATAGCTGCGCAGGGGAAGTGACTTTAGTCTTATGATGGAGCTTTAAATCTCGCCGCTAGCAGTATGCTTCGTTCACATGGCACATTGTAAGCACACAACTAAACGTCTAAGCTGCGCGAACAGTTTCTTAGAAATACGATTCTCAGGGTCACGGAAAATTATTGCATTTAGGAACTATTGCGGTGTAATGGAATTCATCTTATACTCAGATTTTTAAAAGATCAATGAGTGTCTCGTTGTCGGATAGATATGTTAATTGTCAGCCGCACGATAATCAGAAATGTTGAAATGTTTGTAAATCTATAGGAGTTAATTTTTCTGGTCATCAGTCCCTAGGCTTCCATACTACTTAAACTAACTTATGCTACGAACAACAAATACACCCATGCCCAACGGAGCACTCGAACCTCAGGCGCGCTCCGCAGCTAGACGCCTCGGGAACGCTCGGCCACTCCACCGCGGCTAATAATCAGACAGTGCGAGACGGTATACCAATAATTGTAAACTGTGGTGTCGCACAAGCCTGAAGAGCCCGCCACGTACTTTCGCCGCGCGCCGTCATGCACGCACGGCGCGGCGTTCTTACGACGTCAGCCATGAGCGCCCTCTGCTGCAACTCCGCTCGTGGCCACCACTGACCTGCATCGGTCACTTGGGAATCAGATAGGCACGAGTTAAGATTTGGCTATCGGATAGGTACTAGGAATCATCAGTAGGCAGGCCTCTATCTAAACGATGTATAAACATTCTACTAGTCTGCTGCTCTCCAAGTTAAGTAATGTATTATTACTACGAAATATACAACTTGTTCTAATCTAGCTTAGTGTTTCTAGTTTCTGCTGTCCCACTGGCTGGTCACCTCATACTCTGTACCCGCACACGCGTGCATCCTATTTCCCTGGGTCGGTCTCTCTCTACTCGGCCACCGACAACTAAGACAACCGGCGGAGACGAAACACAAAATTGGCGACGAGGATGGGATACAAAATAAACTAAATAGCTATCTCACGCGTTTCGTTATAGATCTGAAAAAGTACAAATTTTATAGCGAAAACTCAAGTACCATTAATAAATATGCATGGGATTAAGCTGTCCATATTGATGGTTTTTTATGCCATCGCGCTACACAGATGCGAAGAGTTTTGCATCACAACAGATAAGAGAACATAGTCAGTCAGTTCTGTGTTTAATACATCATTGACTTCTACTGCGTTTTAAACATTAATTTCGCTGTTTGTTGTACCAGGTCACTGTCTTGACATATTAACATAGTTACATGGTACAAGGACAATATATAAATGATTTTTAAGCATTAATGTACCTCGAACTAACTGACAGGTGTGTTCAGGTAATGAACTTAGTGGACACTGCCAATGCAGTTTTGTTCCCCTTGTTTCTGTTCCGTACTTGTCCGCCTAGCTGACAAAACGGCCCCTCTAAGCCCTAAGCACATGTTCATTCACATACAAATGTCAGAAAAGAGCAAATTGCACGTACACCAAGTGTGTTAAAACAAAATAAACATAAAAATAGATGTAGTCCTCGCTACCACACGGGTATACGTCACCACAAGGCTCGAGCTGACCTTACCAACCACGCTATTTCAGAACAGCACAGTTTTTGCAGATTACAGAGTAGTAAACAATTATTTAAACACATAATGAACGAAGAATGTAGTTCAATATTAGTAACACAAACATGTTCCCAGCATGAATCAGCCTGCATAATGATTAGTTTAAACACCCAGCTTATTGACTTATACCATCCCTGCATTTAGTTACCTAAATAAAGCTCATCGCTTTCGGCTGCGTTTAATACTAACTCTACCAACATGGATAGCCGTAAATAATTAGGTCAGCTCCTTTACTATTTATGTGTGCCTCATTATGTGAATTATGCCAGGAAATCGGTAGTGGATTAACCCATTAACTGCCAATTTATATTACTTTTCTTTAATTTCCCGAGAAATTCTGTTTACTTTTGTAAGAGATTTCAACCTGACATACCAGTTTTATTTACAGAATACTTTTTTTCAAAAATATATCGCTTTAAAACGTGTTATACAAGAATATTCGTGACTATAAATGAAAGAATAAACGTTTATGAGTTACTATAACCTACAAATTTACAATATGATCGCATAATTTGACGGAATAATAAAAAATATGCAGAAATAACATAACTGAAAATCTATGATATTTGAATAACTTACCATCCAATTTTTAGTTTAATTCGCCTTCACATCAGAAAGCGAACGCAATATTTTGATTCTGATCTCTCACTTACTTCGATTAGAATGTCGTCAGAAGCTTGTAAGCAATTAAGCATTACTAGAAAGACACTACTGCCAACTGGTGGGCCGGCCGCGGTGGCCGAGGGGACTAAGGCGCTCCAGTCACGGTCTGCACGGCCACTACGGTCGGGGGTTCGAATCCCCCCTCGGGCATGGATATCCGTGCCGTCCTTAGTGTTAGCTAGTTCATAAGTAGTTTGTAAGTTTAGGGACTGATGACCCCGTAGTTAAGTCCCATAAGCTATACAAACATTTGAACATTTGAACCAACTGGTGGAACAAAAATTATCCGGTCTCCGAATGGATATCGTGGCAGTTAATGGGTTAATGAAATTGCTACTAGTGACAGCTGTTAACGGAGGTAATATTGTTATTTACTTGTGCATTCGTCGTAATAAATGTGCCAAATTTGGGCGTGGCCACCACTTCCTGCGCCTCGGTTGCACAGTGGTAGAGTGCCAGATTACAAATCTAAAGGTCGTGGGTTCGTTCCCCGCCAGGTCCTAGACTTTTTTTATCTGTCACTTTCCACTTCTTTCACCTCTGGCAGTATTGCTCATGTGAAAAATACCGAGTAGCATCGTTGTTCGGAGCCCACGTTAAACTGTAGGTTCCCCTATAACTGGCTGGGGAAGTCAGTTCGAAGGTCGGAGGAAGGCAACAGCATACCACCTCCAAACAAGACCATGCCTAGTAAAGCACTGTGGTGTTCAAACCAATCTTCGGATGGTTGACTGCTTTACCTTTTACTACCACTTCCTAATCCTTTCAGTTAAAAAATGTAATGTGTTGCCTCTCGGCAGCTACCGATCAACAGATAGGCAACCACAGAGTTTTTTTATAAATAAAAACAGTCACAAATCGCAAAAAAGTATCATTTATACAAATGAGAGACTTTTTTGTCGGTATGAGACCTGTGACTATGCGAAAAATTGTCCGCGCGTGTAGTGGAAATCTCTTCTAGAAACAATGGCAAGAGATGCGACGTCTTTAGCAGGTGGGGAGTGTTGGGGGCTTGGTTGGAGTGTGCTCGTCGGCGGATGAAACGGAAGAGGCGGCCATCGGTGGCAGCGCCTGCCGACAGGGCCGCGCCGCGCGCTGTCAGTCCGAAACTAATTTCAAGCGCCCGGATTCGCATCGGCCATAAACACACAGGCGGGCGATAAATCTTGCCCACCTAAATGGTGTGCGGCCTCAGCCGGCCAATAGGCTGCGTCGTAGCGTAAACGAATGCTGTCCATTGTTTGAAATCCGCCGTCTATGGAACTCGAATACAGAATGCTGGTCCGAATAGTTCTACATTTTGCAATAATTACTCCATATACAGCTATTTCTGAGTTCTGTTATTTCGATACCAAAATCTGATGTTGATTTCATGGAATTAGATTTAATTGTCATACGATAAGAATGACAAATATATGGTTGTGAGTAGATCATGGCATGCAGCCGCGAGCAAATTACAACTGATATTAAGATTAATGACGTACCATTGAAACAAGTTAATGTATTCACATACTTAGGAAGTAAAATTACACCGGATGCCAAAGGTTCTTGTAGCTCTATAGACGTTCATTGCTTTCGCCTGTAGCCTCATGCGCTTGTCAACAGCAAAAGTCAGCTTTCAAACATCTTCTTAGTTTGAGAGGAATACAGGAATGCTTTAGTAATAAATAAGAAATGGAGTAAAACTTGATGCATAAAGAGACATATTTATTGAATTATGTACAACTCTATGATTGACCAGGTAGATTTCATTTGAAGCGCTGTACGTTTGTAAAATCTGTTGCAAGTATGGTTAGTAGTCAAGAAGTAATATACTGAAACCTGATGCGTGATAGGGTGGTTTTCCATGAACGTTACTGTTTATGTCTTCCTATGGGACTTAACTGCGGGGTCATCAATCCTTAAATTTACAAACTACTTACGAACTACCTAATACTAAAGACAGCACAAACATCCATGCCCGAGGGGGGATTCGAACCTCCAACGGGGAACGGCCACGCGCATCAATGCGCCTCAATGCCCTCAATGCGCAACTATGTGTCGTACTGTGGTACAATTTCGAAGGTGCAATCTGTTGCATGTGTGTATAGTGTCTGTAAAATTTCATCCAAGTACGATCGTATTGTAGAATTTTAAAAAGGAACGTCATACCAAGTTCCGTAACTTTACTGCATGAATAGCGGAAAAGTTGTAAGCGTGAAAAAGTTTAATAAAGTTTTAAATTATGTTTAAACTTTGTTGCAAGTCGCTAGTACTATCATTCTCATAAAGTTTATTTAGAAATTCGCATTATGCCGAAGTTTCTTGGAACTTCTATTGTTTATGACGTTATACAAGGGTAAGTCAATTATTATCCGCAATTTAATTATATTTTTGTTTATGTTGGTAGTACTGTTGTTTTACATTGGTGACACATGCTTTGTTTATTTGTTGTTATATCTTTGCAATTTTCAAGCTGTTACGTTAGTTTCGTTGTCGCTGCCGTGCTATTAATCATGGCGGCTTCGCTGTCTATTTGCACCACAGAAGAGCAACGTTCATTGATACGAGTGGATTGAAAAATTCCGTAATGGTCGCATGAGTGTTAAGCACGATGAAGGAGCCGGACGACCGTTTACCGCCACAAATGAAGAAACCATTGAGCGTTCACGTGAAATGATTCTCTTAGACAGACGATTAACTATTGATGAAGAGGCTCATCATCTTCAAATTAGTCATGGTTCTGCCTACGAAATTATTCACAACAGACTTGGGTTTCGTAAAGTTTGTGATGGGTCGCAAAACAACTCACACAGTTGCATAAGCAAACGCGCCTCGACATCTCCAAAAAACATTTGGATCGCTATGGTAACGAAGGGACAACTTCTTAGACAGAATCATTACTGGTGACGAAACATGGATCCATCAATACGAGCCGGAGAGTAAACGGCAGAGTATGGAATGGAAACATCCAAATTCACCGTGCAAGAAAAAGTTCAAGACCCAACCGTCCGCAGGAAAACTGATGCTTACGGTTTTTTGGAATGCACGAGGTCCTGTACTGGAACATTATGGTGAAAGGGGCACAACAATAAACAGTGTACGTTACAGTGACATGCTTACTGACAGACTAAAGACTGCAATTCGAGGCAAACGCCGAGGATTGCTGTCAGAAGGTGTTGTGTTATTGCACGTCAATGCTCGTCCGCATACTGCTGTCCACACTGCTGAAACGCTCCAGAAACTCAAATGCCAAGTACTGGATCATCCTCCATATAGTCCCGATCTTGCCCCTTCTGACTATCACTTGTTTGGTCCATTCAAACAGGCATTAAGGGGCCGTCAATTTGACTCGGACGAAGCAGTGAAGGAAGCGGTGCATTCCTGGCTCGCAACTCAGCCAAAAACCTTCTTTTATGAGGGCATAAGGAAGCTTGTAGAGCGATGGACGAAGTGCATTGAAAAGGAAGGAGACTATGTCGAAAAATGATGTTCTTGTAAGTTTCGTATTTTATTACTAAAATTTTATAACTACTTTGCGGATAATAATTGACTTACCTTCGTATCTCCTTAATCATATGTCGTATGTGGTTCTTACCCATACACCACTTGTTAACTAACGGTAAGGAATATGAGTACCATGGGTAGGAGGAAATGTGCAACACTGTCGCATAATGCAGCAGTTTTCCACGGATGTCATTATTTATGACGTCATATCTGCTGAACTATGTGTTGTACGTGATTATTACATTTACGGCGACCGTCCTCTGGGTCCGAAGGTCATATGTGATAAATCCCATTAAGACTGGAAGAAACTGTAGATTTGTATGCAGTACGTACAAACAAACACATAGACACACTGCTTTATCAAACGGACCACTGCTTTATATAAAAAGAAGATTCGAATACAGACACGGTTTTTTGATCTAAGATTAAACACTCAAAATATGTGAAACAGTCTATTGCTTTATTTGAAGTTTTAGGGTGGAATTTCCCGTTAAAATGAAAAGTAGCTGTTTTAAAGAGTTGAAAGTAGCATGATGGTTGTGTAACGACAAAGTGTTCAGGCGCGTTAACATTTCTGTTCCGTATATCTAATATATTTATTCTGTGCAGAGGAGTCTTCATGATTAGTGTTATAAGTAAAATGCTTTTAGGAGGTGTAACGGAAGAAAGCCAGCAGTATATTGTAGCAGTGAAATAAACGTCTCAATAATTTTCCAAACATTTTCACTGTGAAAATACATTTTTGTTTTCAGGAGGAACGCTAATCGAACTATTCTGTAGTAAGATCAAGTTACTGTATTGCTCTTTAGGTTGCATAAGGCTGTACCTTTTCGCTGATTTTTGCGTGATGTTCACAGTGTGGAAACTTGTCTAGAGGTTATACACCTACAGCGTGAAGTTGGCGCATTTAGTTTAGTTGCAAAATGAATTTCTTAGACTAACGCTTTATTATGTTAATTTGCATCTACGATTATGTCAATGTTTAGATTTGCATGTACATGCTACTTTTTTTTAACGCAAAGTACTATATTCATATATAGAAGCTCACTAGCAGATTTCAACTTAAGAGCTTGTCTTCGAATTAGCATTTCTGGAATAGTGGTATCAGACATTGATCCTTTAGTAATAAGGAGAACAATATGAATTGATATTCTGTGTGTTTTTAAGTTTAATATTGAAATAAAATTAGAATGAAATATAAATCTGTCAATTTAAATTTCGTACTAAAACGGCAATTATCCTAAGGCTGTAACATTCGTAAGGAATACGATGTTATGTACTTTGATGCTCCCCTGTCTGCGCGTGATCAAAATTACTACAACAGTCTTAAAAATAAATTTTCCACGAAACGCATTAGTTAACCACTTTGAAGCTATATACGGTTGCTCACTCTGGGTAACTGTTCCAACCCCCCCCCCCCCCCCCTGGCTGCCATGATGTGAAGCGGGTCTTGCTTCCTCCGCTCCCTATCCCCCTACCTCCCACAGAACTTTGCCGTCTAACAGTTTACACACTGTACTGATCCCTTCGTCTGCTCCTGCAGTAATAGGAAAGAGCGGACTCTCGCCGTAATCGCCGGTCAATAGTGTCCTTTGATCGGCAAGAGCTAGCTCCAACTAAGCAGATCTACAGTAATACTAGCATTCTCTACGGAAAACTCCTGCTAGTTTAAATACTAATCATTGTCGTTGTTTGTTGCGGTCTTCAGCGCGTAAAATGGTTTTATGCAGCTCTCCGCGCTACCCTGTCCTGTGCAAGCCTCGCCGGCCGCGGTGGCCGAGGGGACTGAGGCGCTTCAGTCACTGTCTGCACGGCCACTACGGTCGGGGGTTCGAATCCCCCTCGGGCATGGATATTTGTGCCGTCCTTAGTTGTAGGTAGTTCATAAGTAGTTTGTAAGTTTAGAGGCTGATGACCCCGTAGTTAAGTCCTTAAAGCTTAACAAACATTTGAACATTGTTTTTTGTGCAAGCCTCTTCTTCTCAGAGTAAGAACGCCAACCTACATCCTTTTCTATCCGGTTACTGTATTCATTCCTTGGTCTCACTCTACGATTTCTACTCCACACACTTCCTTCTAATAGTAAGTTGACGATTCCTTGATGTTACAGAATGTGTCCCATCAACCCATCCTTTCTCTTAGTCAGGATATGCCAGAAACTCCTTTTCTCCTCAATTCTGTTGAGCTCCTCATCATTATTTACGTGATATACCCATCTAATCTCCCATCATTCGTCTGTAGCAGCACAATTCGAAAGCTTCTAACATCTTTTTGTCTCAACTCCTAATCGTCCGCCGGCCGCGGTGGCCGAGGAGACTGAGGCGCTTCAGTCACGGTCTGCACGGCCACAACGGTCGGGGGTTCGAATCCCCCCTCGGGCATGGATATTTGTGCTGTCCTAGTTCGTAAGTAGTTCATAAGTAGTTTGTAAGTTTAGGGACTAATAACCCCGTAGTTAAGTCCCATAAGATTTACAAACATTTGAATTCCTAATCGTCCGCGTTTAACTCCCATGTAATGCTACACTCCACACAAATGTTTTCAAAAAGAACTTCCTAAAATTAAAACTAATATTGGATATCAACAAATTTCGCCTCTTTAGAAATGCTTTTCTTTCTATAGTCATTCAGCTTTTTATATCTTCTTTGCTTCGGCCATCAGAAGTTCTCCTGCTACCAAAATAACAAAACTCATCTATTGCTATTTGTATAGATTAGGTGACCGTTTCATCTACCACGTTTATTGTCTCATTACCTATTCTGATTCCTTCAGCATCTGACACTATTTTCCATTGCCCTTGTTTTGCTCTTCTTAATGTTCAACTTATGTGCCCTTTCAACGAGTTTGTGACAGTTGCCCGGAATGACACTTGACAGGAGAGGGAATTTGTTGACACTTGCCCAGAACCCCGGACACTGCAGGTAGTGGACAGTCTGTTCCTCAAGTAGGGTACACCAGCCTGTCCACCGTACCTGGCCTTGGGCTCGTTCGCCGTTTGCGCTGTGAGAGCTCACGGTAAAATGGAACGGTCCGACGTCGTTACGTAGCACACACAGCACGGCCGAGTGCAAGCGCAAGAGAAGTGCAAACAATGTGCTCTCCTCAGGCGATTGATCATAATTAGGTTCGTCATAGACTTATATTTAGTATATACAGCGAAGAGTTTAAAGGGAGAGTCCACCCTAAAATTTAACTCTTCTACTTTGACAATAGCAACGAAATTTTGAAATTGTGTTCAAATGTTTTTAAGCTTAAGGGAACTAAATGCGGGTCCCTAATCTTACACACTACATATGAACTAACTTATATGTACTAAAAACGTCACAAACATCCATGCCCGAGGGGGGATTCGAACCTCCGACGGGGAGCGGCCTCGCGCACCGTATCATAGCACCTCAATGCGCTTGACAACTCCGCCGCGGCTTGAAATTGTGTTTATTATGTTAATATGTAGCAATAACCAAGGTTTTAAGAACATAACTTCACTGTTTTTTGAGCTATGCAACTTTAATTCCCTCACCAGATCTCTCCCTTCATTCCTTCACAGTTTGCTCAATGAACAGACTGAATAACACTGAAGAAATCCTAAAACTCTGTCTTACTCCGTTCCCAACCAATGCGTCTATTTCACGCCCTTCGCCTCTTACAACAGCTGTCTGGTTTTTGTTCAAGTTGAATATAATTCTTCGCCCCCTATATTTTACCCCTGCTACCTTCAGATTTTAAAAGTGTATTCCAGTCAACATTGTCGAAAGCTTTCTCCAGATCTACAGATGCTAACGTAGGTTTCCCTTTACATAACCTTCTTCTAATATACGCTGAAATGTATAGCCTCCCATGGTCATACATTTCTCTTAAATCCAAATTGATCTTTCCCAATATCGAATTCCTCCACAAGTTTTTCCATTCGTCTGTACATAATGTGTGTTAGTATTCTGCACCCACGAGTTATTAGACTGACAGTTCTGTAACTTTCACATTGGTCTGCAATTGCTTTGTTTGGAATTGGGATTCTTCTTGAAGTTCTGGAGTATATCCTCTGTCTTATACATCGTGCATAGAGAAGTGGAACAATTTCCTCAAGACTGGCACTCCTAACGATATCAGCAGTTCAGCCGGAATATCATCTACTCCAGTGGCCTTGTTTCCACTCAAATATTTCAGTGCTTTGTCAAATTCTACTGCCAGTATCGTATTCCTACCTCACCTTCATTTACTTCGTCTTCCATTTCTAGTATACTCCATTACCTTTTTATAGGCTCTATGTGTATCCCTTCCACCTTTCAGTTTTATCTTCTTTTCTTAGAACAGTTTTTCCATCTGAGTTCTTGATATTCATGCTGTTGGTTTTCTTGTCTCCAAATGTTCCTTATACTTTCCTGTAGGCGGTATCTATCTTCCCACTAATTACACATTCTTTGACGGTCTTGCATTTGTCCTCTTGCTTAGCCAGTCTGTATTTCCTGTCAACCTCATTTTTAAGCCGTCTGTTCTCCCTTTTGCCTGCTTCATGTGCTGCATTTTTATATTTTCTCCTTTTATCAATTTTCAGTGTCTCCTATGTTATCCACGGATTTCTATTAGGTCTTGTCCTTCTGTATATATGATCCTCTGCGGCCATCGCTACTCTCTCTCTCGCCTACTGTATTACTTTCCGCCATTTCAGCCATTCATTGCCTAATGCTGCCTCTGAAACTCTAAACCACCTCTGGTTTCTTCAATTTGTCCAGGTTCCATCGCCTTAATTTTCTACCTTTTTGTAGTCTCTTAAGTTTTAATTTGCAGTTAATAACCACAAAGTCATGGTGTGAGTCTATATCTGGCCCTGGATACGTCTTCAAGTTTAAAACCTGGTTTCTAAGCCTATGCTGATATTGTAAAGTCATTCTGGTACCCTGCCCCCCCCCCCCCCCAGGGGGCTCACGGTTCTTTCAGTACGTGCGTGGCGAGCACGGGACCCCGATCTAGTGCAGTCTTCCTTCCTTCTTTACTTCCAAGACTGCATTTCCTTTCCCCCTCCCCTTCTTTCCTATTCTCACTCTTTCCCCTCCCCACCGGGGGACTGATAACCTCAGTAGCTTAGTCCCCCTATCCCAACCAAACAACCCAACCCAGTCTGGTACCTTCCAGTGTCTCTTGGTCTCTTCCACGCGTACAACCGTCTTTCATTATCATTGAACCAAGCGTTTGTGATAATTAAATTGTGCTCTGCACTAAGTTGTACCAGGGGATCTCACTCCTTTTCCCCAGTTCATATTCACCTACTACTGTTTCTTCTCTCCCCTTACCTAATATCCAGTTCCATTCCCCCTTCACCATTAACTTTTCCTCTCGCTGAACTGTCTGAATAATTTCTTTTATCTCCTCCTATATTTATTCAATACTCCTCGTCATCGGCAGAACTACTTGGCACATAAACTTGTATTACTGTGGTCTCTGTTGGCTTCGTGTCTGTCTTTAGTACGATAATGCGTTCACTATGCTGTTCATAGTAAAGTACCCACATTCCTATTTTCTTATTAATTATTAGACCTACTCCTACGTTACCATCACCTGATTTCGTATTTATAAACCTGTACTCACCAGACCAGAAATGCTGTTCATCGGCGCACGGAAGTAGCCGAGCGGTCTGGAGCGCCACGTTTCCGATCGCGCAGCCTCCTGCGCCGGAGTTTCGAATCCTCCCTCGGGCATGGATGTTTGTGTTGTCTTTAGTATACGTTATTTCATAAGTAGTTTGTAAGTTTAGGGTTTGATGACCCCGCAGTTAAGTACCATAAGCTTTACAAACATTTGAACATTAGATTTGCCGTTCATCCATCGAACTTCACTAATCCCCATCATATCTAACTTTAACCTACCCATTTTCTTTTCAAATTTCCGATCTTACCTACACGTTTAACAGATAGAATATTCCTCGCTCCAATCCGTAGAATGCCTGTTTTGTTTTTCTCGGTGACGACATCCTCCTGAGTACCGTGGACCCCGCCCAGAGATCCAGAATATTTTACCCAAGAAGACGCCATCATCATATATTCACACAGTAGAGCTGCATGTCCCATGGAACAGCAACGACTGTAGTTTCCTCTTCCTTTCAACCGTTCGCAGTAACTGCATGGCAAAGACATGTTAGCTCAGTCCGTCATTTAGACTGTTGCCAACATAATTACTAAAAAGGCTGCTGCCCAGTAACCACAGTCTGGTCTCTCCATAGATAACCCTCAGCTGCGGTTGTACATACGGTATCGTTGAAGCACGCAAGCCACCTTGGCAATGTCTGTGTTTCAAGGGGATGGGAACTAATAATATACTATGGAATTTAAGAAGGACTACATCTCGTATTTGACTGAGCATTTTTTAATTATTCAACACTGTTGCTGCACCAGCCGCCACCACCACCACCATGGAATGGAATGAAATGTATTATTTTATCGTTTATTACCAATTGTCATAAGAGTATCCGATTTTTCTAAGAGGAAAACCTCACAGTGATAGCAATTATTCAGCAGGACTAGAGATGTCAGTCGGGCTATCGAATAACGGCAAGCGGTAACTTTTTCACTGTCGGAGAATTCCGCTAACAGCTGTCGTCAGTACCACTTTTTTATTGAGGCACTACAGGTTTCGTAGCCTAGAGCACATCATGAGGTGCTTATAACAGATAAAGTATGGAGGTCTCCATGACAAGGACTTGTGCCCAGCAGTCGATATTAATTTAATTCAGTTCTTTGGCATGGGGACTACCATGTTTTAACAATTATATGCGCATGATAGAGTGGTTTTAGGCCACGAAACCGGTAGTGCCTGACTAAAAATTGGTACTGGTGACAGCTGTTAGCGGAGTTTTCTTTCAATGATGTACTGCCACCTTGCGGCTGCCGTGACTACCAAATCGTCCATAATGCCTTTGAAGGCTACTGGTTGTAGCAGTGTGCTAATAATGTTCTTCCACGTATTCAAGCAATGGCATAAATAAGGGGGGAGAGCGACGAGTCCTGCGGCACCTAAATAATGTATAAAGGGAAAAACGGCTATATTTCTTGTGATTTAATGTCTACAATAAAACAGTTTGATCTCGGTAAAGTAAAAGGAGGTTCAGTGCAAATTATCCTCTGAATAAGAGCAGAAAAACTGATACAAAATACCATGGGGTGTCTACGTAAAATTACTTAATTTATCATTACATTAGTCCCCCCCCCCCGAAAATATGTGCTATATTCACCACTATATTCAAGAAAATGAATGAATCGTTCTAACAAGCTAAAATAAATTATTTGAAACCTAGTATAGTTGGATTCAAGAATGATCTAGCCTGACCTTAACGCGTCTATTATGATTAGATCAACCGCAGTACTACTAAAACTAAAAGGATAATTTATAATTTTAACACACAATAATTTTTTTAGGGAGAAAAATATTTTTAAATGGTCTCCATGAATTGTAACAGTTTTACGATAGAAGACGGAACCGACGAGCCTGAGTTATTGCACTAGGGCCAGATAAATCACAAGTTCTGGAAGTCAGAGACATAATTCCCTGGTGAAAGCAGCGAGGGAGTCGCTGTCCCTTTGTTACCCCCTGCTGTTGCCCGCGCAGTTCCTCCCGATTTTTTCTGTCACGCGTAAATCACTAATGTCTGACGACCATCTCTCTTAAGGAGTATCATCGCTAGCAAAAAAGTTCCGGCATCAAGATACTTTTTTACAGTTGGATTTGAATATAAGAATATTTTTTGTGCTTTAAAAGAAGCAAATGCTTGTAAATAAAGCATTATATGAATGTCTAGATGTCACTCACTTTCAGAAGGTACAGCCCTTTCGTAGAAATATGCATCCGTGTTCCGAGTCGCCGTAAGACGCAACAAATCAATCTAGTTTTCGATCCTTCATTATTTTCTTCATAATCTAAAACAAGAATAAAAGAAAATATGTACTAATTGAAATTTGAGTCTATGAACATTTATTTATTTACTCGTTCCGCATATACAAAGGCAAATATTCTTTAGTTGTTCTTATACAGCTATTCTAACAATACAAGGCTCTTACAGTACTAAACTACATTACAAATTTTCTCAAGCCACTTTATGGCGGAGTCACTGAGTCTGTGTATGTCTTTCAAGTCACCATTATAACCGTACACTTCACACGCGAGTAAATGGTCCATTGTCTGGGTTTCACCACACTCACATTCAGAACTGTCTGTCAGGCCCCATTTCTTCATTAATTGCTTACATCTGCCGACACCTGTTTTCACGCGGTTCAAAGTTGTCCACAGTTTTCTTGGAAGACTGAACCCTTCGATCTTTTTGTTGGGGTCATCCACCTGTTCTTGGGTGCACTTGTTGCCCACAGTTCTATCCAGGCTGTTTTTGAGTTGATCTCTTGAATCTCTTCGCTGATTTGCCAAAACGCTGTCCTGGATTTAAGCCTGTCTGTAGCTCTTAGATCTTCATGGATAGGTAGGTCCAGGTTGCCTAGGATTTTTTGGTGGGTTCTTACGGCTAGCTGTGACCGCCTGATCTCAGGAGGCTCTATGTTAGCAAGGACAGGGAGCCAAGCACAGGGGGTGGCCCTGAGTGTACCCGAGATTATTCGCATAGTCTCCCTCAGCTAGACGTCCACCTTAGCTACATGTACGCTTCTCATCCATACTGGCGAGCAATATTCAGCTTCGCTGTAGAAAAGAGCTAGTCCTGATGTCCTCAAAGTACTCGCGCCACATCCCCAAGTCGTTCCCGTTAGTTTAGATAGGATAGCATTGCGGGATTTTAATTTTTGTTTTGTGTCCTCTAAATGTGCGTTGTATGATAGAGTGCAATCTAATTTCACACCCAAGTATTTAGGCCTTGTTCTCATGTCTAATCTGCTGACCGTTCATAGTGAGCTGTAATTTTGTATGTGCTTCTCTGGTGTTAAGGTGCATTATGGTGCTGGTTGTTTTGTTGGGGTTTGGGTGTAGGTGCCTGCCACTTGGAGTAATATGTGCTCAGGAATTTGACGTCTGCATTCAATGTTTCATTGAGATCGTTGAAAGTTTTACTTTGATATGCGATGGCCAGGTCGTCAGCGTATGCAAATTTACGTGATTTGGTTTCTGGTAGGTCAGCTATATACAGATTGAACAGAGCGGGTGCTAGTGCCGAGCCCCGTGGCAGACCGTTATTCAGAACTACACTCTTGGTGTTCGTGCCATGAAGAGAGATTTTTATTTTCCTGCCTGTTAACATATTCTTGAATAACGTGTAGGTCTATTTGCATTTAAAGATTCTGGTTAGCTTTAGCAGTAGTCCTTTGATCCACACTGTATCATAAGCTGATGTAAGATCTATGAGAACCAGTCCAGTTTTCAACTTGTCTGCGACGTGTAGACAACTTCCCCGATGGTGTACCCTGGGCGCTGTATCATGGGACAGCGGCGAAAAGTCTACACAACTACGTTGGCCGGACGCACAAATGCCTCCCGGTCCACTCAAAGGCAAATGGAGCAAGCAAGGAACTTTAACATAAAGAGACTGAATGTATGTCATTTCAACACAGAAGGCTACACAAGGACGAAGGGAGAAATCCTAGAGAACAAGTAAGTGTCGTACTTCTACAAGAGACCCACCTCACAGATGAAACTATCGACCGACTCAAAATACCGGGATTCACCAATGTGAGCTACATTGGTCACGACAAGCATTGTATGGCCACCCTAGTGAAGAACGAAATCCTGAGGAATGTAGACACAATAAAGCCACCAGCAGAACACGCGATAGGCATAAAGCTTGGAGAACTGACGCTGTGTAATGTCTATGAACAGATTTTACGTTTAACATAGTTGTACATAACTGAAGAGGTTGAACTTTGTAGTTGCGACTGCAACACACCTATATTATGACAAGTACTGTGATTTACAACTTTTACATGTGAGTTGGGGAAGAGGTAGGGGTAGGTACGGGTCAGGGAAAGGAGAACATGGAGAAATGGGCGCTATGGGGGAGAGGAGGGGGGCGGACTGCTGCGAGAGTGACTGGAAGATAGGAAACAAGCAGTTGACTCAACTTACAAAACATGTGACTAAAAAAAAATATTTTAACTATCGTTAGGATATAAAAAGTACGAACTAATTAATGGATTATACTGTAGAAACCATAAAAACCGAGATAAAAATGTAATGAGATAGATAATAAAAAATGTCGTTATGTTTTAAAAACCCACTTAGGGTGGAACAACATGAATTATAAGATTATAAAAGTTACACTACAAAAGCATAAAAGTAAAAATAGTATAAAATTATAGTTTCTAACTGTCGAAATATTACAAGTAGTCAATGTGGTACGGAGATTATTATTATTGTTGCTTCATCTTAGAATGAAAGTATTGTAAAAAGAATCAGTTAGCACATATAATATTTTGTATCTTGTTTTAGATTATGAAGATGATCTTGAAAGATCGAAACACGTTAATGTAAAAAGCCTATTTGCAGTTGCTGATTGATAATCAGACAATAAATTATTTCATATTACACTACTCGCATTAAAATGGCTACACTATGAAGAAATGCAGATGATAAACGGGTATTCATTGGACAAATATATTACTAGAACTGGCAAGTGATTACATTTTCATGCAGTTTGGGTGCATAGATCCTGAGAAATCAGTAACCAGAACAACATCCTCGGGCCGTAATAACGGCCTTGATATGCCTGGACATTGAGTCAAACAGAGCTTCGATGGCCTGTACAGGTACAGGTGCCCATGCACATTCAACACGATACCACAGTTCATCAACAGTAGTGTCTGAGGTATTATGACGAGCCAGTTGCTTGGCCACCATTTACCAGACGTTTTCAACTGGTGAGAGATCTGGACACTGTGCTAGCCCATCCTCGTCGCCAGGTGGGGCAGTCACACCAAGAAAGTACGTGGCGCGCACTTCAGACTTGTGCGACGCCACTATTTATGTCTATTCCCGGAATCGATATATTAAGCAACCTATTTTTCTTGCTGTTGAAGCCCACAATTTGACGTAGGAAGTCAGTAAGGATTTTTATATCACCTGATTCTTCAATAGTTTCAAATTAACCACAAGCAGATTGCCGCCCAGAAGCTTATTTTTCCATCTGCTGAATTCAGAAAACGGAAGTGTTTTTCTCACTACTCTTACACGCTCAGGCGCATCTGTTATTCCGGGTGTTCTGTAACAAATTAAAATCTGTAATTACTTTCAACATTAATCATTTTCCAGCTTTCTTTACCTGATCCGCCTACCAATAGTTGTTTCATACTCTAACTAAATAGTTCGGATAGTGATATTTTTCATATTTAATTTGCCTCCTGGAAAGTATTTACGCGTAAACTTGTAGTTGTGCCCATTTGTTTCCCAAACAAAACAGTGTCTCTCTTATCTGTTGCTCAGTATACATAATGAGGTTTAGCTAAACGCACTGTGATACAAACGACATGTAGCGAAGCGCGCGTAATCTTGAGGCGAGGTTAACTACCTCTGCAGCAGGCACCGTAAACGCGGGCGGCCTGATAGCGCGACAGGGAGTCCGCCGTTCCATCGAGCCACGAGTATCCCATCTCCTCTCGTTCATCACTCTTACTTGATGGCGCTGGCAGCGTAAGCCCTCTCCCTCTTAACAACTCATTTTTCAGAAGAAGACACTTCTTAGACTGTTTCATCGCGTTACCATACTCAGAATATAATTTTCCACGAAAACATTGATTATGAATAACAGTGTTTCATTACTTTTGGCACCATAACAATCAACAACGATGAGGTGTTTTAAAAAGCATATTTAAGCATTGATCCATGAAACTGTCAAAATTTTGAACGTGATTGTCGATTATCTCTCTCTCTCTCTCTCTCTCTCTCTCTCTCTCTCTCTCTCTCTCTCTCTCTCTCTCTCTGCCAGCACCTATATTTATTCATGAGTGAAGCAATGAATGAATTTCATATTTATATTTCGAATTACATTTGTAAAACAAGTAGAGTTCTATATAATCTATACAAAACATTTCGAACTCCAGTGTTAACGTCGAGCTTAATAGTAATACAATACTTCCAGAAGGAATTTGGACCATGTTAGCGAAACGCTACTATTGTGAAATTCCCTGACTGATGGAAGTTTGTCTCCAACTCTCGGTACGCCTCAGATCCATGCCTCATAACTTTCATTTTGCCAAATTTTGAGTAAGTGCCGGAAAGTTGGAATTTACATATTAAAAGGTAAGTCACATATTTTTCCCGACACTGTGTCTCCATAGTCTCAGAGTGGAAAATTGTTCGAGGTAATGATATGTATTCGACATCTAATAGGGGACATTAGGTAAAAAATAAAATAATTAATCGTACAGGGGGGTTGACTGCTAGAAGTACTGGGAAAGAGGGGTAGGGGAGAAGACAGTGAAACAAGGAAACCTAAAAATCACTGATTATGAAACTACTGGTTTCCTCTAGAGGAATTTATGCACAAATGAAGTAATACTAACGTTACTGTACGGATAATGTATATGCTATGCTTCGATGATGTTCCTTATGGTGAAAGTATGGATATGTAATACATGGGTGATGGTTCAGTGCACAGTTTCATGTAGCTGTTCGGGAAAACCAAGAAGGAATCTGTAACAACAAAACAAAATTTTCAGATTGGTGTTTTATTTTAAAACGTTTTTTTATCTCGTGCATATGACGAATTTTGACCTCTGAAACATATCAAAATATTGACTATAAGAGGTTTCCCGTTTTTGCAGTCAGCACACCACGGAAAACTTCTTACACTTAATTTAGACAACTACTGCGGAAGATTGGCACACATATTATCAAAATATGTTTAACTTCGACAATTTTGTTACTAATTTAATAAACTCGACGAAATATAAATATTATTATCATTAAAAGTAACAAACCTTTCATCAAGTTTTAAGAAACAGGACGGGGCAGGTTGGCCCGGTTGGCCATTGTGCCTTGTCTTCTCTGGATCAACCAGCCCTGTCGCCAAGCTAACAATAAATTCTGTTCGTCAGAAAACCCATTGAAGTAACTTAGATTGTGTTCCATACATAAATAATCCTTAAACAACGACCTATAATTATATTATTCACCTGTTGCGCCTAAAGCAAGCATGTAAAGCGGGTTTAGAAAACATGCGAAACATAACGCTCTTTACCGATGAGTGATATCGACAAGGGATCTTAAATTGATTCCGTATTTCTTGATTTCCAGAAGGCTTTTGACAGCGTACCTCACATCGTAGCTTTTAATCAAATTGAGTAGTTATGGTATATCGCCTCAAATTTGCGACTGGTTAGGGGATTTACTGTCAGAGAGGACAGTTTGTAGTAATCGATGGTAAGGCATCAACTAAAAAAGAAGGTGATATTGGACGTTCCACAGGGTAGTGTTATTGGTCCTCTGCTGTTACTTATTTACATAATCGATTTGGGAGAAAATCTAAGCAGCTCTCTTAGGTGGTTTGCAGATGACGCCGTCATTTACCGTCTAGTACAGTCATCTGAAAATCAAAACCAACTGCAGAACGAAATAAATAAGATATCACTATAGTATAAAAATAGGCAATTGACTCTAAATAATGAGAAGTGTGAAGTCGTCCACGTGAGTACGAAAAGAAATCCATTAAAATTTTGTTTACAAGATAAATCAATCAAAAGTGAAGGCCGTAAACTCCACTAAATACCTAGGAATCACTATTACTTCAGACTTACAGTGGAAAGAACACGTAGATAATGTCGTGGGAAAGGCGTACCAGAGACTGCGTTTTATTGGCAGAATCATTAAGAGATGCAACATAACTACTAAAGAAACTGCATGAACTACGCTTATCCGTTCTTTTTTGGAGTATTGCTGCCTAGTGTGGGATCCTTATCAGGTGGGTTTGACGGGCGACATCGAAAGATTCCAAAGAAGAGCAGCTCGTTTTGTATTGTCACGATACAGGGGAGACAGCGTTTCGGAAATGTTACAGGATGAGGGATGGGAATCATTACAACGGCGTTTATCGCTGCGGCATGGGCTACTTACTAAACTCGAATCGACAACATTCTCCTGATGAGCAATACTCAAGCGCTGGCATTTTTTAACCTATTTCCTTTGTTGACGGACTACACTTCCTGAGGATTCTTTTCTGAAATTCGTCAGCTTTGCCCGATTCACTTTATATGGTCATTCAAAACTGTTTTGTAAATCTATCGGACTGAACTGCTGAGTTATTAGTCTGTAGCTTACAAATTACTTAAACTAAGTTAAACTAACGTAAGGACAACACCCATGCCCGAGGGCGGGACTCGAAACCCCGACGGCGAACGGCCGCGCGCACCGAAACACTGCGCCCCAGTGCGCACGGCTAATCCGCAGCGGCTTATATGGTCGCTGCATTTCAAATCGCTCCTTGTGTCTACTCGCATATATTTTATGGAAGTAATTGCTTCCTCTCTTTGTCCTGCTATTTATTAATTATGAAGGATCTTTCTTTCTCTGTGAACGCAGCACTTTACTCTTGTTTATGTTGAGGCTCAATTCCCATGCCATGCATTATGCGTCAGTACGCTGCAGATCCTTCTGCATTTAGGTTCCCTTTTCCAGCGGTTCGAATTCTCAATAAACATCATCCTCAAAAAGCCTCACTGAACTTATGTACGAGGTCATTTATATATATTGTGAAAAGCAACGGTTCTGTAACACTCACATGGGGCACATCTGAAGACTTCTCTCCGTTGAGAATTACATGCTGCGTTCCGTTATCTAGGAACGCCTCAATCCACAGCTGATCTGGCATTCCACATGCTTGCAGCCGTGGCGGAGTGGCCGAGAGCATTAAGGCGCTAGGCTTCGATGCACTAAAGCGTTCCCTGTCGAGGATTCGAATCCTGCCTCGCGCATGGCTGTTGTCTTTAGTATAAGTTAGTTTATAAGTAGTTTGTAATTTTATGGACTGATGATCCCGCAGCTAAGTCCCATAAACTTAACAAACATTTGAACATGCTTGCACTCTGTTCATCAGCTGACGGTGCGGAATGGTATCAAAGTTCAAATGTTTGTGAAGCTTATGGGACTTAACTGCGGGGTCATCAGTCCATAAACTTACAAACTACTTATAAACTAACTTATACTAAAGACAGTATAAAAAAAAACTCCGACGGAAAACGACCTCGCACATCGGAGCATAACGTCTCAATGCTCTCGGCCATTCCGCCACGACGGAATGTTATCGAACGCCTTCCAGAAGTCAGGAAACATGACATCTCAGTAGGATGTATCTACGCATAGTTGTGACATAAAGTCACGGAGTAGGCAGGCGACCATGAGTCTCCAATAGGCTGCATAGGTCGCTGTATTGATTAAAGTCATAAAGTGGTTAAAATATGACTTTATTTGACGCGTTTCGGCCTAGGCCATCATCAGAATATGTGAAAGGGAAATAGTAGTTGTACGAGATAAGAACAGAAACATTGCAAAAACACTTTACAAATTTGTTATAAAGAAATTCTGCACATGTACCCTGCATACATAGATTACAAGTACGTCAGTACAAATGGATACATGTTGTTGTTGTAACATTAAGGAGCAGACTGAGGACACGGGAAAGGTAATACAGGTTTACAGATTTTGGTCACCAGATGGCGCGTTCTTGAACATAAAGGCTTGTGGCGCCGTGACAAGTGAAATTACGCTAGGTAAAATTACAATTTGGCAACAAAAAACAAAAATGTTACTTTTTATAAATGCTTGTTAAAACATGTCTTATGGGGTAACAAAAATGAATAAATGCCACGTATTGTGTCATGCTACAAATCATGAGTGGGTTTAGAGACTGAATCATAAGGTGGCACAGCTGGATATTATAAACAAATTAACAGTAATTAATAAACAGTATACATAGAGAATCACAAAATATAAAGGCTGTAATGATGAACATTATAACGATACTCTAACATAAACAAATTGTATTTGATGCATAGATACTACTATAGGGCGCCAAGTTCGATTACATTGTCTAGGTATTACCGGCTAACAGATGTTCAATATATCGAGTCTAATAAGATAACAAAACGAAAAATGCCATATAATGTGTCCTGGTAAGCCAGGTGTGGTTCATAGTGGGTTGTCACAGATCAGATGGTGGGAAACATGCAATTATTACACTTGAATGGTTATTGTTTCATGTGATAATTGTCAAATAAAGTTACAGTAATGAAACAAACAAGGAGAAATTAGGAGGGATGGAATGGAATTACTGCTTATGATAATAGACATATCTATGACATAGGACAACAGTGCAGTCTATACATACATATACGCAAGCTTACACAAAGTTATGATTGACATCGTAACAATGATCATGCATATATAATGTACATGTGCTTATTAGAAAATATATAGGGCGCCAGGTCTGCGAACCATTACTTCGGTATGAAAGTGCTGTCTGGATGCACAGTGTGTCTTATCAGTAATGATTACACTTCTATGTACAAATAAGTCAAAGAAAAATTGAAAATTTAATACAAACAAGAATGAAAAATGCTTTCCACATTTTCTAAAGCCGCTGCCACGGCATATGATGTGGCATTTTTTCATTCTGGTACCTTTCTGACACGACGTAGTAAGCTCTTATAAACGTGAAGAGCGCGCAAAACGATCGCAGCGCAGCGGAGCACTGTCCCTTTTGAGCCCACGTTATTGGAGACGAGAGATCTCACTTTCTACTTCTGTACGTTATACACCAAGCACTGGTGAGCCGTGCAGGTTGGATTTCCTGTTCCTACCCTTGCAATGCACTGGCGACAGTTAGCAGTAGCCCGTACTCGCCTCCTTCCTTGTTTCCTCCGGCGCGGCGATGGTGCTGTAAGCTCGGCCTTCACTAGCTGATCTTTGGTCCGCCGTATGGCTGTTGTCCAGACGGAAAGCACAGTCTAACATACCACTCACGACACTCGAGCGAATTTTTGTGACCCACCGCGACAGCAGCGCACCAAGCGGCCAGCAGGGGACACTACAGAGTTGGCGGTATTTCGTGCGTTTTGCGTCGGGTTACTCGTAGCTTATATTCGTTCTCGTGGTGCTTTCCGGAAAGGGAAACGCTTGTAGCGCAATAAAATGAAGCAACAACCAGAAAAAATATACCTCATTTGTCTGTTTTCAAATTTCCTAAGGACACAGAGGTATGTAACAATCATTCTGCCGACCGCGGTGGCCGAGGGGACTGAGGCGCTCCCAGTCACGGTCTCCACGGCCACTACGGTCGGGGGTTCGAATCCCCCTCGGGCATGGATATTTGTGCCGTCCTAGTTCGTAAGTAGTTCATAAGTAGTTTGTAAGTTTAGGGACTGATGACCCCGTAGTTAAGTCCCAGAAGTTATACAAACATTTGAACATTTGAACAATCATTCTGCTGAAAAGCTTCCGTTACGATTCACCTGAAAACTGCTTATATTTATATATAATAGTGCTTGTTTGACCTTTTTTAGGAGACGAAAATAGCTCATAGGGTATATAGACAACTATGTACTGCAGTCTGAATGTTCAAAGGAACAGGAAAGAAGCGTATGATAGGCCTAAGATATAAAGTAACATTCTGAAGAATATGCTACAAAACTCTGAAACCTTAGCCTATAATTTAATAAAAAATTGATAATTCGGGAAATAAGACGAAAACCATCTAGGGAGATAGGCAAATACTCAATATTTGTAGAATATATTTACACCAAACTCAAATCTGGGCGTCAGTGGTTATACTCTTCTTTTTTCAGAAATATGTGCGTAAACCCAAAGACTAAAGTTCGTAAACGTTCAACTAAGTCTTCTGCGTATTTCAACTGTTAGTTGGAAGCATCTCGTTCGACACAGAACAATACGAAAGGCCGTAGATATGCTAACAGTTGTCCTAAAAACTAAAACACGAAACGAAATGAAATTATGTGTCATATGCGTTTACGGTACACTTCTTAGGCTTACATCACTTCTGTTTCAATGGGGAAAGCTGTAAAAACATTCGGAGTGTGGTGTCGCACAAGTACAAAGTGCGTGCCACCTACTTTCGCCGCGCGCCGCCATGCACACACGGCGCGGCGTTCTCACGACAGCCACGGGCGCCCTCTGCTGCAACCCCGCTCGTGGCCACCACGGAAAGACATCGGTGACTTGGGACTGAGATAGCAACCAGTCAGGACCTTCGTAATCAGATAGGCACCAGTGAAGACTTTGCTATTGTACAGGCACTAGGCAGGCCTCTAACAACTATGTATCAACATTCTGCAGTACTATGTAAAAGTTAAGTATTGTTACATTCTGTGCAATATATATCTCTTTCTAATTTACTCTAGTGTTTATAGTTTCTGGCTGCTCCCCTCCGTACCTGCACCAGCGTGCTGTCTTTGTTCCTGTGTCGCACTCATCCACTCGGCCACCGACACCTACGACGAGGCTGGGACACAAAAGCGGCGACGAAGTTGGGACACAAAAGTGGCGACGAGGAGGGATAGAACCTTGGACCAGCTCGCTTACAACAGCCAGACAGCAGCAGTCGGAGCACACAGAAATTGCTCCCGCCCACCCACCCTTATTCTAACATTTTTGGGGGAACATTTTCAGTTACGTGTTTTGTGGACTTTTTTTGTTGCAGTGCGTCCTCATTTATCTTGCATTTGTGTTTTGTACTAATTTACTTGTATACGCGGCGCCTAATCGGTCAGCATGGCCACTAGCCCGAACCCGAACTTAATGGAAATTATTCAGTTACAGACGGCGCAAATCACTCAACTCCTGCAAGCGGTGTCGCAGTTGACGACACAGGCTGCTCACCAACAACAACAGTCGTCACATCAGCAGCCCACACCTGCCGCTGCACCGCTTCCTACCTTTCGCCAGTACAACGAACGTGAGGAAGAATGGAGCGACTATTTCGCACAGTTTCAAGAACTCGTCGCGGCTCATCAAATTACAGGTCAGAGAGTGAAGAACCTTTTCTTATCGATTGTGGGCCCCCAGACCTTCGTACTATTGCAAAACTTTTCCCTCTCGCATCTCCTCGTGACGTAGACTTTGAACACATTGTAGATGCACTGAATGCTCATTATGAGAGAAAAGTTCTTGTAGCCGCTGCACGATACCGATTTTTCAGACTTAAAAAATTACCACAGCAGTCACACCAAGAGTGGATCACCGAGTTGAAGGGCTTAACCCGCCAATGTAAATTTACTTGCTCTTGTGGACTTTCTTATAGTGACGTGATGTTGAGGGATGCGATTACGCAGAACATTCAGGATCCCAGAATTCTGGCAGCAATTCTAAAACAGTCAGACCCCTCATTAGACAGTGTACTGCAGCTTATAGAAGCGCATGATACTTTTGACTTAGCAGATGTAGAAATGCAATGCCACAGCGTAAATTCAGTGCGCCGTAACGGACGCTTTCCTAGCTGTAGTTCTCAGTGTAGCACTAGTGATTCTTACAATAGTACAGGCCGTGCTGAACAGACAGTGAACAGTATCCAGTGTAAAAGTGCGACACAAAGGTCGCCCCGTCGTGTTAGAAACAGTGAATTGAATAACGGGCGCCAACGCTTTTTTCAGAAAATGTACGTAAATCTTGCCCCCAGTGTGTGTCTCGCCACAAGCGTGCTCATTGCCCTAGTCGTAACGCAACCTGTTATCAATGTGGCAAATCAGGACATGTACAGTCTGTGTGTATGCGACTTAAAAAATCAAAGAACAGTAGCGTTAGAAACAGTGCTTCGCAAAGTGCGAGAGCAGTGCATGCAGTCAATGTCATGGACGCTGTGGAATTGAACAGTGCTTTCCTTGGATCTCAATTGCAAGAAAGTAGTTCTGCGCCTTTGGCAAAACTATATAGTGCACCACGTAGCAAGCGCCGACGAGCGCGTAAAACAGTGCAACGGAAAAGGGTTCGGGACAAGCAAAATGACTATGAACAGTGCATTCCTGTAGTGAAAACAGTGCCTTCTGCAACTGCTCATTGTAAAAATGCCCAGTACTGTGTAGATAGTGACAGTAGACTTGGTGTAGCTACTCAAAAGTTTAGTGCAGTAGTTAGTGAATCTGCAGTAGCCTCGCATTGCGCGGTCGCCGATCCGGCGGTAGTGTCATCTAGTGATAGTGTTGTTAATCCCCTGCGTGCCGAGTCTGCGCCGCTTCCTTCACTACGCGGCCCGCGCATACGCAGCACACAAACCGTAGCAGACGTTGCCCACATTCGCGCACCTGTCGTGCGCCAGAAGCACAAACTTTTGTAAATCTCTCCATAGAAAATAAGACTGTGCAATTTCAGCTTGATATTGGTTCCGCTGTTACATTAATTAATAAAGACACTTATGAACTTCTGGGTTCGCCAAAATTGTCGCCGTCACAGCAAGTGTTAACAGCTTATACAGGTCAAAATATTCCCGTGCTAGGAATGTGTAGCCTGCCCGCCTCTTTTCAAGGTGTAACAAAAACAGTTGCTTTTGTAGTTCTTCAGGCCAAATCTACGCAGAATATTTTTGGACTAGATGCTTTTGATTTGTTTGGTTTATCTATTCAAAGGGATGTGCTTCAAATTTTGTCAATAGTGCCTCAGGATAAAATCAATGCATTGTGTGACAAATATAGTGACTTGTTTTCGCCGGAACTAGGTTGTGCAAAAGACTTCGTGGCACATATAACTTTAAAAGAATCTGCCGTTCCAAAATTTCGTAAAGCTAGACCAGTGCCTATCGCCTTGCGTGATACAGTTGCCGAAGAACTTAAACGTTGGCAAGATAGTGGGGTGATTTCTCCTGTTTCTGCGAGTCAGCGGGCCTCGCCTATAGTAATTATACCCAAGCCGTCAGGAAAACTTCGTCTCTGTGCGGACTTCAAATCAACAGTGAACAGTCAAACAATTGTAGACACTTATCCCCTGGCCAGACCTGACGAACTAATGGACAAATTAGAACAGGCTCGCTTCTTTTCTAAGATTGATTTAGCAGAGGCATACTTACAAATTCCGCTTGATGACGAGTCAAAAAAATTTTTCGTCATTAATACTCACATGGGCCTTTTTCAATTTCAACGCCTACCCTTTGGCAGTTCTTCCGCTCCCGCTATTTTTCAGCGCTTTTTGGAACAGCTGACAGTTTCTGTACCGTGTTGCTCGAACTATTTAGATGACATTGTGGTATCCGGACGTACAGTTGAAGAACATTTAGCAAACCTGGAGTGCCTTTTCAAAGTGTTGACTGCAGCAGGTCTACGTTGCAATAAAGCAAAGTGTTCGTTTTTTCAAACTGAAATAGAGTACCTAGGCCATGTGATTAATGCCCAAGGAATACATCCCTTACAGTCACATCTTCGAGCAATCAAAGACTTGCCTCCTCCTAAGAATGTGCACGAATTGCAAGCAGTAATGGGAAAGCTGAACTATTATTTCAGATTTATTCCCAATGCCTCTCAGATTGCAGCTCCACTGCATCACTTACGTAGGAAGAATGTTCCTTTTGTATGGTCTAAAGATTGCCAGGTTGCCTTTGACAAATTAAAGTCTGCACTATTCAGTGATGCATGTTTGATTCCCTTTGACCCACAGAAGCCTGTAGTGTTAGCAGTTGACGTCTCGTCGTACGGTCTGGGTGCCGTTCTGTCGCATCGTATTGGATGTCACGATCGTCCTATTGCCTTTGCATCCAAGCTACTGAGCCGACGCAACAGAATTAGAGTCAGATAGAAAAGGAGGCCTTAGCAATCATTTACGGCGTCACAAAGTTTCATCATTATCTCTATGGCAGAAAATTCTATTTGTTGACAGACCACAAGCCTCTCACGTCGTTGTTCTCACCCACAAAGCCGATTCCGCCACGTACGGCACAAAAGCTTCACAGATGGTCCTTGATATTGTCTAATTATCAGTATGAGATTTTGTACCGACCTACCACTAAACATGCTAACGCGGACACACTTTCCCGACTTCTGGTTGGCCGGGATGTATCATTTGATTCTTCAGAAATGGCATGTTGTAAGATAGACTCCAGAGATGCTTCCGCTGTGGCAGACCTTCCTTTGAACTCTCGTCGGGTTGCACAGGAAACAGCTGCGGATGCAGACCTAAGTATGGTAGCACGTTTTGTTCGCTCAGGGTGGCATGCCAGAGCCAAAGACATTGATCGGCCTCTGGTTCGACGTTATTTTGCACAACGTCATGCATTATCTTTAAGTCAGGGTGTACTGTTGTTGCATACCGACAACGACCAAGCAAGAGTGATTGTTCCTCGTTCCCTGCAACGAGAAGTGTTACGCCTCCTGCATCAAGGACATTGGGGCATTGTTAGGACAAAGCAACTGGCGAGACGTCATTGTACCTGGGTTGGTATGGACGCTCAGATAGAGAGCATGACATCACAGTGTACAGTTTGTGCGGAGCATCAGGCGGCTCCTCCACAGCGTTTCTCAGACTGGCCACGCCCCAAGGGACCATGGCAACGATTACATATTGACTTTGCCGGACCTTTCTGGAATACGCGCTGGTTAATTGTTGTAGACGCTTTCAGCAAGTTTCCTTTTGTGATTGCCATGAACTCAACGACAGCTTCTAGTACAATCAGTGCCTTAACATCAGTGTTTTGCATCGAAGGTTTGCCTGAAACTATCGTCAGTGACAATGGACCTCAGTTTGTTAGTGCGGAATTTCAACAGTTTTGTCGTGTGAATGGCATTCAGCATATTACCACTGCACCTTTTCACCCTCAGTCCAATGGTGAAGCAGAACGTTTCGTTCGAACATTCAAGTCTCACATGGAGAAGATGAAAGGTCAGCACTCCAGGCAGCAAGCTCTTCAAATTTTCCTGTCTACGTATCGATGCATGCCACGTGACGGCCCGTCTCCTGCCGAGCTGCTACACGGCCGCCGTCACCGCACTCTCCTTCACCTGCTGCAGCCTCCCACGCACCGAGTCGGTTCGTATGGCGCTTCGCGTTTTCAGGTTTCCACGCCGGTGCTGTACAGGGTGTTTGCTGGCAACAAGAAGACGTGGTTACCGGGCATCATTCGGCGTGTGCTCGGTCGCAATATGTATGTTGTACGTTCTTCCACAGGGTCGGAGCTGCGGCGCCACGCAAACCAATTGCGCCTGCACAGGCCGCGCGATCCTGTCTCCGGTTTCTTGATTCCAGACCCAGTTCACCGCCAGGGAGCACAAACACATCGTTCGTCAACGGGTCCAGCGTCCCCGGACTACGAGATCGTCCCGATGGAGATCGACGCGACGCCGCCGCTGTCGCCGCTGCAGATGACAGCGTCACCGAGAGGGACTCCGGGACCGTGCGGGCTCCGCCGCCTGGGCCAGGCACCTCAGAGGAAGATGACTTGCTCCCTCTGGGAGCGGGCGCCCTTCCGCTGGTTTTCGCGGGTTTTCCAGCGGATCGCAAGGCGGATGCCGGGGCGCGGACGGCGTCTCGATCCCAGCCTCAGCTACGACGCCCGTCCCACCAGTAACGCCCCCGCCCAGGCCCTCCTCCCAGTGCCGTCGCCGTGGCCCTCAGCCCTACGCCACGACGGCGCGGCGGTTTGGAGGGGAGGGGTGTGGTGTCGCACAAGTACAAAGTGCGCGCCACCTACTTTCGCCGCGCGCCGCCATGCACACACAGCGCGGCGTTCTCACGACAGCCACGAGCGCCCTCTGCTGCAACCCCGCTCGTGGCCACCACGGAAAGACATCGGTGACTTGGGACTGAGATAGCAACCAGTCAGGACCTTCGTAATCAGATAGGCACCAGTGAAGACTTTGCTATTGTACAGGCACTAGGCAGGCCTCTAACAACTATGTATCAACATTCTGCAGTACTATGTAAAAGTTAAGTATTGTTACATTCTGTGCAATATATATCTCTTTCTAATTTACTCTAGTGTTTATAGTTTCTGGCTGCTCCCCTCCGTTCCTGCACCAGCGTGCTGTCTTTGTTCCTGTGTCGCACTCATCCACTCGGCCACCGACACCTACGACGAGGCTGGGACACAAAAGCGGCGACGAAGTTGGGACACAAAACGGAGGCACATGGTTCTGCGAGAGGAGTTTCTAGCTTTCATCGTCTGTTTTAGTTCCACTGCTGTTTATTTATTCATCATTTGTTTCGTCCGTTATTAGACTAAAACCTTTGTATTTAAAATAAAACAGTGGTTTCGTGAATTGCGTAGGAAAGGGTGCGATAATAAATTATTGATACGATAACAGGCGGCTCCCTTGCTCACCGCTTGGAGCGCTAGTGTCGTCTTAGCTGTAAGGCGGTAACAGACTTTACACCAGTGAGTGTTGCGACTCGTATGTTAGACTGTGCGGGAAGTGTGAGTTGGCTGTTGACCCGAGAGGGAGACGAGTACAGCGTATGGGTCATATGTGGACACGGCGTAGGACCGCTGGGGCGTGTTGTGCCCGCTACGCGTGTCCGTCTCGACGCCGATGGGTCTTGCAATAACGGGCCATCTCTCGGCGCAGTTCTGTTACCGAGTTAAGTAGCCAGACCCACCTGATTCTTGTGCCGGAACTTTTGCGGGAAAATTCGCAAACGAAAGAGTTGGTAGGGCCCTTTCCTTCCATGTCCTCCTTCCTGGTGCATAGAACGTAATTTTCAGTATTGTTATTACTCCGCACCGTGTATTCCAGTCTGATTCACCACCTATAGGGGAAGTGGCGTAAGTATGCCCGAAAAGATTGTTATATCTTACTCCCTATATTCCTACAATTTACTAGGTGGCTGTCATTTTCATTGTATGCGAGGCATATCCCTCGCATTGGCGAATTGGCCCTTAGGTATACGCTATACTCGACGACCTAGACCACTGATTTATTTACCGAGGGCATCACAGAGCTTCCATCATGTCAACCGGCAGTTTTCAGGTTAACGTGTATCTTCTACCTGATCATTATTTTGTTGTTGTTGTTGTTGTTGTGGTCTTCAGTCTGCAGACTGATTTGATGCAGCTCTCCACGCTGCCCTGTCCTGTGAAAGTCTCTTCATCTGAGAATATGTACGGCAACTTACATCCTTTTGAATCTGCTTAATGTATTCGTCCCTCGGTCTCCCTCTACGATTTTTACCCCATATGCTTGCTTCCTTCTAATGCTAAATTGACAATTCCTCGATGTCTCAGAATGTGACCAACCAATCTATCCCTTCTCTTAGGATATGCCAGAAACTCCTTTTCGATTCGGTCAAGCACCTCCTCATTAGTTACGTGATCTACCCATCTAATTTTCATCATTCGTCTGTAGCACCACATTTCAAAAACTTCTATCATCTTTTTATCTCAACTCCTTATCTTCCACGTTTCACTCCCATACAATGTTACACTCCAGACAAATGCTTTCAGAAAGGGTTTCCTAACATTTAAATTAATATTGGATGTCAACAAATTTCGCTTCTTCAGAAACGCTTTTCTTTCCATAGCCATTCTGCATTTTATATCTTCTTTACTTCCGCCATCAGAAGTTATCTTGCTACCCCAATAACAAAATTCATCTACTACTTTTATTGTCTCATTACCTAATCTAATTCCTTCAGCATCGCCTGATTTTCTGACATTGTATTCCATTACCTTCGTTTTACTCTGGTTAATGTTCATCTTATACCTTCCTTTCAAGACACTGTCCATCCCATTCAATTGCTCTTCCAGATCTTTTGCGGTCTCTGACAGAATTACTATGTCATCGGCAAACCGCAATGTTTTTATTTCTTCTCCTTGCACTTTAATGCCCTCTCCAAATTTCTCCTTCCATTCCTTTCCTGCTTGCTCAATGTACAGATTGAACAACATTGGGGAAAGGCTACAACCCTGTCTTACTCCCTTTCCACCTCTGCGTCCCTTTCTTGCCCTTCGACTCTAATAACCGCTGTCTGGTTTTTGTATAGGTCAAATATAACTTTTTACTCCCTATATTTCACCCCTGATACCTTCAAAATTTGGAAGAGTGTATTCTAGTCAACGTTGTCAAAAGCTTTCTCCAAATCGACAAACGCAATGATAATAATAATTTCGTGTGCCTCATTACCCTGATGCAAGTCTTTCAATTGGACGTCACTTCGGCGACTTGCGTATCCTTAGCCTACCCCAGTTATCCAAGCGGGAAAAGGAAACCTACAGCTTAACGTTGAATCCGAACCACGTGTTGTACTGGCGACTCCTCACATCGCTGAGAGGTGAAGAATGCGTTAAAACGCAAACTGAAAAAATCCTATGTGCGACCGGGTTTCAAACCCGCGACCCTTCGGTTATCAGTCGATCGCTTTAGCCCACGACCAACGGGCCCGACCCAATCAATGATGAAGGTTTTCGTATCAGGATCAACGACAGCAAATGTCTTAGGTTTGCCACATCCTACGTAAGTAATAATATATTGAACTCTTAAAAAGAGGGCCACAACAATAACCGCTGACAATAAAGTTCGGTGGGGTTTGCCACATCCTACGTAAGTAATAATATATTGAACTCTTAAAAAGAGGGCCACAACAATAACCGCTGACAATAAAGTTCGGTGGAAGAGGTGAGAACGGTTGATCGATCAACACAGGCGAATCACAACCATGTCCCTGTGTAGCGGCCGGTACTGAGAACCTGCCCCCACCGTAGGTGAGTTGAGTGTCCCTGCAGACCCGTTGGACGATGTGTTCTTTGAGTGCGTTGGTTCTGAACTGAAAATAGAACAATTAATGAGCAAAGGATCAAGCCAGAGTGTTGTTTTCAATTCGGCAGGACAGCTAAGGAAACGCATGCGATACTGGTACGTGTTTGTGGGGATCAAGCTCTGTCCATGAAATGTGTGTACGAGTGGTTCTTCCGTTTTCGAGGAGGCCGCAAAGTATTTCTGACAATCCCCGTAGCGGACGACCGGCGACCGCCGTCAGTGATGAAAGCTTTGAGAAAAGGTGACATAAATCACCAATGATCGTCGATTAAGTGTGCGCAAAATAGCGGATGAACTGCAGATTACCCGTGAATCCGCGATACTAATCCTTACCCCTAAATTATGGAAGAGGAGAAAGTGTTGTCTTGTGCCACATAAAGTGACTTAACGATCACAAGCAGGCACGTTTACAGACTTCACAGGATTTTGTCGAAACTTCGGATGCGACACACTATTTCTTGAACCATGTTGTCACTGAGGATGATACCTGGTGTCTCCGATACAACCGTGAAACGAAACGGCAAAGCATGGAATGGCGTTCTCTCCGACATCATCTCGGCGGAAAAAGTTCAGATCCGAATATTAGGTATCAAAACGATGCTCATGACCTTTTCGCAATAGTCAAGACGTTATCCACAAGGAATTTCTACCTTAGGGAACGACGTTGAACGCTACAATTTACGTTGAAATTTTGACTAGTTTCATGCAGTGTCTACATAGGTTACGACCCCAGTACGCACAATAACGTTCCCGGTTTTTTGTTCACAACAACGATCACCGCACACACGGTCAGTATCGTCACACGCTCATTGTGTCAGCACCAACCTGAGACAAATAGGACTGAGGAAGATTGAAACCGGTCACATTCGTATAAAGTCTATAAATTTCTGTGTACTAGACAGATATTTTTATATAAAAAACGCTGCCTTCCGAAACGAAAGAATGTTTTCCAAACTCATTATCGTCGATCAGTTCTGGCGAGAAAAAAAAAAAAAAAAAAAAAAAAAAAAAAAAAAAAAAAAAAAAAAAAAAAGGCGAGGGGGGGGGGTGCTGGTTCAACTTGAACATCTACCATACTCGCCAGACCTCAATCCTTTAGACTTGCTGCTCCCTCGACTCGAACTCACTTTGAAAGGAAAAACAGATTTGACGATGTTCCTGACATCCAACGAAACGTGACGAGGCTTTTGAAAAACATCCCAAAGGAAGACTTCGTGATTAGTTTCCAGGACATGTATCGCAGAGCTTAGCAATGCACAGTTATGGAAGGTGACTATTTCGAAAGACAGTAAGGTAACTGTAGTTCATAGTTCATTTACGTCAACAGTACAGGACCATTCCCCGAATTGCATTGCCAGAGGTTGTATAACAAAAACAGTCTACATCTACATGGGATACTCTGCTAATCATATTTAACTGCCTGGCAGAGGGTTCATCGAACCACCTTTATACAATTTGTCTCCCATTCCATTCTCGAATAGCACCCGGGAAGAAAGAACACCTGCATCTCTCCGTTCGCGCGCTGATTTCTCGTGTTTTATTCTGATGATCACTTCTACCCATGTAACTGGGAGTCAACAATATATTTTCGCATTCGTAGGAGATTGTTGGTGATTGGAGTTTCGTAAGTAGCCCACGCCGCAGCGATAAGCGCCGTTGTTGTAATGATTCCCATCCCAGATCCTGTATCAATTCCGAAACGCTGTCTTCCCTGTATCGTGACAATACAAAACGAGATGCCCTTCTTTGAACTCTTTCGATGTCCTCCGTCAAACCTATCTGATAAAGATCCCATACTCGGCAGCAATACTCCTAAAAAGGACGGACAAGCGTAGTGTATGCAGTCTCTTTAGTAGTTCTGTTGTATCTTTTAAGGGTTCTGCCAATAAAACGCAGTCTCTGGTTCGCCTTTCCCACGACATTATCTACGTGTTCTTTCCAGTTTAAGTTTGAAGTAATAGTAATTCCTAGATATTTAGTGGAGTTTACGGCTTTCAAGTTTGATTGATTTATCTTGTAAACAATGTTTAACGGATTTCTTTTCGTACTTATGTGGACGACTTCACACTTCGCATTATTTAGTCAATTGCCAATTTTTACACGATAGTGATATCTTGTTCAGGTCGTTCTGCAGATGGTTTTGATCTTCACATGATTTTACTACACGGTAAATGACGGCGTCATCTGCAAACAACCTAAGAAAGCTACCTAGATTTTCTCCTAAATCGTTTATGTAAATAAGAAACAGCAGAGGACCAATGACACTACCCTGTGGAACGCCCGATATCACCTCTGTTTTAGTCAATGATGTACCATCGATTACTACAAACTGTGTCCTCTCTGACAGGAAATCCCCTATCCAGTCAAAAATTTGGGGCGATATACCATAACCACGCAATTTGATTAAAATCCGTTGGTGAGGTACGGTATCGAAAGCCTTCTGGAAATCAAGAAATACGGAATCAATTTGAGAACCCATGTCGATAGCACTCATCACTCCGTGTGATGAAAGAGCTAGTTGTGTTTCGCATGACCGTTATTTTCTAAATCCCTGTTGACCTTGGGTAAATACATCATTCTGTTCGAGATAATTCATAATTTTTGAATACAGGATATGTTCCAAAATCCTGCTGCAAATTGAAGTCAATAAAATAGGCCTGTAGTTTAGTGGGTTACTCCTACTGCCTTTCTTGAATATAGGTGTGACTGTTGAAGAGATGATATTAGCCACGGCAAAATTGAAAGCAACCGCAAGAATGTGGCAGGGAACCTGGCAGACTGCAGGGGGAGGAGGGGGCGGCAGAGGCAGCGGCAGGCAGGGCGGTTCCCCATTCCCTCCTCCGGCATTCTTTTGAGCCACCGACACTACACACGCGCCGCCAGCACAGCGAGGCGGCCGGCAGCCTGGCCAATCAGCTCCAGGCGCCCGGATCACCGCTTTCAATAAGTCGCCGGAGTAGCCTGCAGACTGTACCATACTTATTTTTAAAATATTTATATTAGCGAAATTGGGGCCTACAGATGCGCTATCTCTAAAAGTCCTTGTAATGCAATATTCTGAACAGACTCCTCTTGCCCATAGTACTGTATTGTTGAAAGAAGAAAATTTGAGCTGCCATGTTATTTCAACGATATATGCCTCTCTAGTGCTTTTTTTCAGAATGAAATGAAAACAACACAGCAGTAAGTGAGAGTATAGGATATTGTTAGAAACTGTAAAAAAAAAAGAATAATTATAATAATAATTTAAATGCTTGCCCCCAAGCTGATTAATAAGAATCGGCACATAAACGAATATTAGGTAAAAATATGTTGAATGTAATCATATATAACGTGTATGTTATTTCTGACATTTGTTAGTTGTTTAAGTGATCGGCGCCCGTTGCTTCTCGGCATCCTCAGGTTACCGTCGTGCAAATCCACTCATGGAGATTCCCGGAGTCCGCAGCTTCGTTGACGACCATCTTGCACATCACAGATTTATCATTTCAATAGTGTTCTCTCCCAATTCCATAAGAATCCAGCAATTAGTCTCAAGAAATTTGTTCCCATGCATCTTTTAGTCTTTTTACTTTCCAAACGTCTGAATTACAAACACATATGTGTTCCACTTCAGTTTCATATATAATCCTTTTAGATTTGTGACGTTATTCCTTCAAAGGACCATGTCTAACTGTTGTATAAATTGTATTTGTCCGTCTAAAAAAGGTAAAGCAGTCAACAATCCGAAGATTGGTTTGAACACCACAGTGCTTTACTAGGCATGGTCCTGTTTGGAGGTGGTATGCCGTTGCCTTCCTCCGACCTTCGAACTGACTTACCCAGCCAGTTATAGGGGGACCAACAGTTTAACGTAGGTTCCGAACCACGGTGCTACTCGGTATTTTTCACATGAGCAATACTGCCAGAGGTGAAAGACGTGGAAAGTGACAAATAAAAATCCTAGGACCTGGCGGAGATCGAACCCGCGACCTTTGGATTTTTAGTCTGTCACTCTACCACTGCGCAACCGAGGCGCACACTTGTCCATCTATGCAACTACAAATAAAATGCGATTTTTCTCATCAGACGCGTTTTTTTTTTTTTAATGACAATAAAATATATTCAGTGGTCTGTAATAACACAAATCTACAGTTTGTTTTGTTTTTAGATCGAAAACAGTACGTTAACGAAACATGAAAAGTAGGCCTAATGTTTTCTTACTTACGGAAATGTTGTCTTGTTTTCACCTCACATTATGGAATGCCGGTCTGTTTCATGCAGTACCGCCGATTCTTCATGCTGTGTCATTGCTTTTTCCACTGCTTTCACTGTCACTTTTGCACTGTCCATAATTGTTTTCACAGATCAGACGTGTTTGCTTTTGTTTTAACTGAGTCTGCACAGTGTGCTATTGGAGTGTTGCCAACATCTGATCTGTGTAAAACAATTATGGACAGTGCAAAAGTGACAGTGAAAGTAATTGAAAAACGACACAGCATGGGGAATCGGCGGTACTGCATGAAAAAGACCGGCATTCCATGATGTGAGGCGAAAACAAGACAACATTTCCGTAAGTAACAAAACATTAGGCCTACTTTTCATGTTTCGTTAGCGAACTGTTTTCGATCTAAAAACAAAACAAAGTGTAGATTTGTGTTATTACAGACCACTGAAGATGTTTTACTGTCATTAAAACGAAACGCGTCTGGTGAGAAAAATCGTATTTTATTTGTAGTTGCATAGACGGACAAACACTGCCATTCATAATTATGAAAGCAACTACGGACTTCATGGCCACACTAATGAAGAATTTGTTGTATAAATGTTTCCCCTGTTCACCCTTTCTTTTTTAATAATCTCTGCAATCTTTCAAAGCGCGTGTACAGCGCCATCTAGGTATTAAAAATATTTTACACTAAATTTACCGATATACTCACTATCTTAAACTCAGTTTTTCTCTTGGTCATTTTTAAACACTATTTTTCTAATTCTTTCAACAGTTTCCTTACTGTTTAGCAAAAATTCTCACTGTCTTCGACAATTATCAGCTGGTCATCGGGGAATAGGCCTTCGACTCGTCTTCACAATCCGCCGGGATAAACGCACACGTTAACACGCTGCCTGTAGGATTGAGTAAGGACCCGGAGGCGTGGCAGCCAGCCTGAATGTGGTGCTTAGTCGGTTTCCACGTCCGGCTTTATTGATGTTGAACTGCTATCCACTTATGCCGCTTCGATTAAACATTTCGCAAACATTTAGAAAAACGTTCGCACATGGGGAAGCACCGTACAGATAGGAACGGGAAGAGCATCTGGCCTTCCTCTACAATATTTCCAAACGGAAGATAGTTTATCATCTGCTACTGGCATTCACATGGCGCCACAAGGGAAGGTATGCCACATATACTCCTCCATATATTTGAAATAAGAAAACGTCTGGCGGACTCAATAAGAAACCATGCCTCTCGTAACTCATGGTTCTTAATTTCTAATTGTAAAGCAGCTGCATTCGTTTCAGGAAAATCAGATAGAAATAACACAAAACAATTTCAATATAACAGTATTAATAAGTCAGACGTCTTCAACAACACAACCTTATAGCAAACAAAGAGAGTAGACGTACGTCCTTAAGAATCCTTACAGTAACCGAAGGCTTTCTTCGCTTTATATTTTTTACTGAAATGATTGAATGATATTAACGTGAACAAACGTAACTGGGAAATGAATGATATGATACGTTTTAATAAGCAGCTAATGGCTTAATTTGTAGGCAAATTTGAAAGTAACCCTGTAAAATCACACCATCACATTGAAAACCACTAGCACACATAAACTATGACGTCGTAGAACCGGCTGATGAGCTTGTGTATTCAGCGGAGACGAATACGACTCTATAGACCAAAAAGTAAATAAACTGAAGAATAAAAATATATCGAAATATTTTGTAAACTAAATGACGCTCATTATGAATTGAACGGCACATCATGTGCAAGGAAACAGCTATCATAATTTAGTATTTGCAATCTGTGTGAGTTTTACTTTTCCTATTTTAAAAAGAGGGTTGCAGAGGCCAGAGAAATATCAACATAGCATGAGCATTGCTATGGTGACACGAAATGTGTGAATGAAGTAAGAACTGCTCCCTTAAATACAAGGAACACTGTTGTCCGAATTAAAACAACAAACTTAATTGTTGAAAGGCGTTTATTTTGTTGCAAAACAAAATATATAGATGAAAAAAAGAACGTAGATAATTCAAACGGAAACGTCAGCAATATCCATAACGGCGTGCAGCAATGTGTCTTTACATTTATCCAGTTTAAGAGATTGTCACACACATTCCAACAACTGGTTTATGTGCTCATTACGGGGTGTGACCACGTCTGGCTGTAGTACAAGTCTGAGTAAAACGGGGCCTGCTGTGAGTGATGTGATGGATCGACCTCACGTTCAAGTAACAGCGCCTCTCCTTCAGAGCCGCCCGCCGGTCTTGGAAGCAGGTTGGTTCATTGTGACGTGATGCAGCCTCCCCCCCCCCCCCCCCAGACATGCTCTATCGGAAGAGCGGGCAGGCCACTCCACACGAGCAACATCATCCAGGAAGCGTCAACTAACCCGTACTCTATTTAGGTCGAGCATTATTACAAATACGAAACTCCTCGCAGTAATTGCACTTGAAGTCCTAAGATCTCTTCAAGATACCTGCCCCATAATTTCATGAACATGTGCTCGAGTGGCCAACATAATCCCTACCTAGACCATTAGGGATCATCCTTATGTTTGTGTCCCGAATACGATTGTACGTACATTTGTCAACAGTGTTGATTATATCGTAAAATCGACACAGGACTGGCAAATAGCTGTTTTTTGCTCTAATTTTCGACACTAGTACATATGCAAAGGTAAAGATGAATTTGATATTGCATTTAAACAAAGTTTAAATGCTTTACTGAATATAACACAAACGTATAAGGGTTATGTAACCACGTAATAAAATAGTTAGGAATCTTCAAGTATTGTGGCTGCCCATGTGTTGGAATGTTGTATAAAAGTTCGATTACTGATCATGCAAGTTATTTAGTCTGCCGATAACCTAGTAATTACGTAGCTGCCGTGGCTGGAGTTTCAAAAATTGTTCCTATAACGCTATTTAAAAAAAAGTGAAGTATTTTGTGGAATCATACATGGCGCTGTGCTGAATACCCCTTTTTTTCAGATGTGCTTTTCCTGGAATGCTCAAGAGCATATTCCTCTGCAGATATTTTACTCCTACGATACATTTACATGCATCAGGGTCACATCTTTAACTCGTATCTTATCCTGTATAAATTATCTAAATTAACTTCACTTCTCCGTCTGGAACTTATTACGCTTACAGTGATTTATCGATTTGTGTGTCATGACATGCTAGCAGCTTTTCAGCTTGGTTAGTAATGTGTGCGGGCTATAGAAAGATTAGTGTTGAAAGCCGCACCGTATGAAGCTCGTTTCACAGGAGTGGTCAAATTCGGCGATTAGAAGGGGGCCTTACCTTCTTGTGAAGGAGCAGACATTCACTTCGTGAGTGTATCTGTGACGTCAGTGATCTGAAGGTAGTGTCGAATGTGCAGTAGTAAATTTCTTAGAGTATGGTACACACTAAGAATGCCCAGAAAGAGAATTGAGGAGACTTCTGCTAACACTGAAAGTAAACCTCGTGTTATAGACATGGATTTCGTACTTCCGTGTATTCTTAAAAGTGGCGAATCCAGCATCGTGGTCTGGCGGCGGGCTGATCCCATAGAAATTTCTTATACTGATGTCTAAAATAAGAAAAATGCTCATATTACGAAGTTTTCCTCAGGCTTGTGGGCGCCGGCCGCGGTGGCCGAGGTGACCGAGGCGCTCCAGTCACGGTCAGCACGGCCACTACGGTCGGGGGTTCGAATCCCCCCTCGGGCTTGGATATTTGTGCAGTCTTTAGTCTTAGCTAGTTCATAAGTAGTTTGTAAGCTTAGGGACTGATGACCACGTAGTTAAGTCCCCTAAGTTGTACAAACATTTGAACATTTGCTTGTGGGCAGGGGGGTGGGTGCAGCCCCATACCTCCCCTCCTCCTGCATTCACCATTGAGAGAGAGAGATAGAGAGAGGGAGAGGGAGAGAGAGAGGTAGTATGGAATTAACTTTATAGCGAGTGAACGTATAAATACGTAATATTTTATGGACACTCAAGCCTTTCACATAACGGAAAGCGTAAGTTGATACATGCGTCCCTGTCAAACCGAAGGCACGGAACAGCAAAACAACCGGTGTCTCAAAAATCGGGAGACTCATTTTGAAAAAAACAGGAGATGTGAATGATCCAGAACAGGATAATCTCGTGACAAATGATATCCTTTCGCGCGACATCACCAGTCTCTAAAGGCTATAAAAATACTGCAACTACCCAAACATCAACTCCATACCTCATCTCCTTACTATTAGGTTTACACTTTTCAAAGCGACCATCAACACAAATGTCCAACCAAATAAAAATAGCTTGTACGCAGGGTGTGTACTGAGATCGGTAAACTATGTACTTAGAAAGCTTATAAGTATGATGGGATATGCCTTTACAAAAATGACATTAAAAAAGCTGCTGGGCTGCAGTAATGATGAAGACCCAGATGGTGGTGAAATCTTTATTCCTCTTACGCTTTTAGGGCGATGCCCTTCATCAGAATATCTGGATAAAATACAAATTTAAACAAAATTACAGTTTTGAACATTGTTTTCTTAAAATATAAAATTGAAACAGGATACACCAAGCTTATACCTCTGGTCATAAATGAAATATAAAAACTGGGCGTTATAGCCCATGTGTAACAGTTTACAACCGAACATCAAGTACAGCGTGTTGCGTTAAGCGTAACAGACTGTTTACGTATGCAACAAGTACGTCAAAGGTAAGCAGGAAAGAAATTGCGTCATAGGGCAGCACCGAATGTTTTGGTTACCATTAGTCATAAGACTATAAAGGAAATATACAAAAATGTACAGCTCCTTTTGTAATATATAATTCAACCTATTCTAAAATGTTTAAACAGTACGGTTGTTAGCAAAATGCAGTACAGACATACATATTATCGTCAATAGTTTTTAAAATTGTGTTGGTATTCCCGTAAATGTTCACCCAAAGTGTATCCGTTTTCACATGAACCACAGAGAATTTTGTTTAGTCCAGTTATGCAAAATTTATCAGGGAGTGGCTTCATACTGTGTCGTAGTAACATTCCCAAATTATTGTTAGTACGGAAGCCGACTTTGACGTTTACCTTGCGAAATGCCTTTAGGTTTGCTTCCTTAGCCACGGCACAGAGTGTCAATTTGCGCAAATAGTAACTGTATCGATCCGCAGCGATGTTTTTTGTCCATTTCTCCTATAGGTGCGACAGTTTTAGTACTTACACTTCTGTTTTCCGTTCTATTGCTATTCAGAAACAATTTACAAAACGAGAGATTAGCCTGAACAGCACAGTTCATAAAAAAAAAAAAGTTCATATGTTTGTTAAGCTTATGGGACTGCGGGTCATCAGTTCATCAGTCTCTAACTACTTATGAACTAAACTTATACTAAAGACAACATAAGCATCCATGCCCGAGGGAGAATTCTAAACCCCGGCGGGGAGTGGCCTCGCGCATCGGAGCTTAGCGCCTCAATGCGCTCGGCCATTCCGCTGCGGCCACAGTTCATCGGAAAGAGTGTTCTAAAATAAATTACGTAAATAAGTGTTCAACATTTATCATACCGTGACATTCACTTTTAAATCCGTCTTCCAGGTTTTCATTGTTATTTGTTGTTTGTTAAGCTTATGGGACTTAACTACGGGGTCATCAGTCCCTAAACTTACAAACTACTTATGAACTACTTACGAACTAGGACGGCACAAATATCCATGCCCGAGGGGGGATTCGAACCCCCGACCGTAGTGGCCGTGCTGACCGTGACTGGAGCGCCTCAGTCACCTCGGCCACCGTGGCCGGCATTGTTATTTATATACTTAATATTTCCTCTGCTCTTTTGTGCATCCAAGTGATTTCTACCACATACAAATGTTACGTCTGCAAAGATAACAATATTAAAACGACTTATCTTTCCTATTAGCGATAAAGCAAATATTGCTCCAAATTGAAGAGAGTTATATATTTTTTCCATAATGAAAATCAAAACAACGAAAAAATACTGCGAATATGGCGAATAAGATACGTTTGAAGTGCTCTCTTAGACAAACACATTGCGTTTCATAACACTCCGCTCTACGCATTTAATATACCAAATATCAAAGTGGTAAATAATAAACTTAATTTGAAGATAATGACAACATACACATGTTCAAACAGAACGACTATTACTTAATAAGAATACATTACACAAAATGTGCGGAGCGAGGGAAAATAATTAACATGTGCGACTTCTTGATTTCTAAACATCGAGACGTATATCGATCGATTAAAGACGAGTAGAGAGAAACAGTTTCGATCGTTGGAAAAAAAAGTGAAATACCAGTTTTCAAAACCAACGGGAAATGGAATAATGGGGAGGCGGGATAAAAAGTAGGAATCTGCTCTAGCCAAAATGTGATGAGTTGGCAGGTAGGTTATATTCGCGTACATAGCATTGAGCGTAGGTATTTTATGCGACATGGCTTGTATGGGCTGCGACCCAGAGATTCTTCTGGTTTTCTAAAAAATCACATTCGTATATCACGAATAAAGAAATGTCAGGCACTCATTACATGTAATATTTTTAATATTGTAGACACGAACGAAAAGGCGGCCAACCGTCCCGGATACTGCGGGACAGTCCCGGATTCTACCGCAAAGTCCCGCGTTGGGAGAGTCAATAAAAGTGTCCCGCAAAATACCTAATTTGTCCAGCATTTTGGTAATTTTCATATTCAATCGACTGCAGATTATCCTCACGTATCTTAAGCATACGTTAATATTCTGAATCGTGTTTATGAATGATTATATGCAGTAACTGTCGTTGTCTAGTGTACTTAAAAACAGAAAGAAATACACAATTGAGTGAAACATCACTTGCTGTTAGCCCGGGACACCACTCTTCGTTCTCGGAAGTGGCAGATATCTTAATAGGTTCCAGACGAAAAATTTCGGGTGATGCAGTTCAACCGGCGATTGTTTAGGTTGTAAGTTAGTCCCCGCGGAGACTTGACATTGTTGATTTGTGTTTGCGTGCTTCCCCAATTTCGATTCGGTGAACTAATTGCAATTTTCTCTTCCTTCAATACCGCTCAAGTACTCGTAGTATAGTACTGTTGGACCAATTTAATGGGCTTACAGTTGAATGTTGCCACAGTAAAATTTCCGAGATGTCTTGCATGTGCTACGACTGTCCTGCTGGTAAAAACATTATGGTCACGTTTTCGTCTGAAAATAAACAGAAAGATAATGAAAATTACCGTCGAGGTGCCTATTATTGTGTCCAACGTTTCTAGTGCCCATGTCACAAATCGAGGCACGAATTTCTCACTCAGTTAATGAAGGCATACAGCAAAACAAGAATTTAATAGAGAAGTAAAACATTCGAAGCGGTACAAATGTCGATCCTGCGAGACATAATATAGGCGGGACACGGGACATTGATTTCAAAATTGGTACTGCCACAAGGACTTGTAAAAGGAGTTCCCTTATTTACAGAAGTATACAACACCTTTAGACGTGCGGTGCAAAACCTCCAATGGGGTATTTTCTCTCTCTCTTTTTTTATCCCAATACATCTGTTTCCAAGTGGATGGGCCAAGTGTACGGGCCTCCAACAACATTAGTCCACTAGCAACACTCAGTCACGCGCTCAAAGTCCTTATCCACATCCTCGAAACATCCCGCATTGGGATCCGAAGAAGTTGGCCGCCTTAACGAACGATGAATTTTAAAGGTAACTTCACAGTTCTAAATAGTTGAAGCATTAGCACAATTTGTGTCTCACTAAATAATTTTTCAAAATTTTATCCCCGATCCGTATGAAGGCCTGGTCGATATCAGTCCCGTTAATGAAAAAATAAAAAGCATACAAATGGTAGTCGGTTTGGTAAAATGTTCGTCCTAATGCAAAGTAACAATCGTAATAATGCTCTGATTCCGCTGTTGTTGATAATTAGCATACAAGTGAGACTACTGAAACTAACTTACACCAAAGACGACACACACCACACACACACACACACACACACACACACACACACACACACATGCCCGAGAGAGGATTCGAATGTCTGTCAGAAGCGGCCGCTCGGTTCTTAGCATGATGGCTTAGATCACGGGGCTACTCCCGCGCGGCCCTGTTACGGTGCAATGTTGCGTTTTGTACGAGCCTCATCGGGTGGGACTGACGGAGGAAGTAGAAAAGTTCAGAGAAGGGCGCCTCGTTTTGTATTATAACGATAAAGGGGAGAGAATGTTACGAACATTATGCACGAATTGGGGTGCAAATAATTGAGATGGCCGGCCGCGGTGGCCGAGGGGACTGAGGCGCTCCAGTCACGGTCTGCACTGCCACTACGGTCGGGGGTTCGAATGCCCCCTCGGGCATGGATATTTGTGCCGTTCTAGTTCGTAAGTAGTTCATAAGTAGTTTGTAAGTTTAGGGACTGATGACTCCGTAGTTAAGTCCCATAGACTATACTAACATTTGAATTGAGATGAATTTGCTAAATATCTTACACCAGATTTCTCCTCCGAACGCTAACATATTTTATTAGCCACACTTAGATATGGAGAGATGATCATCACAATGAAAAAACAGAAGCCGCAGCGGAATAGCCGTGCGGATTGAGGCGCCGTGCTACGGAGCGAGCGGCCATTCGCCATCGGTGGTGCGAGTCCTCCCTGGAGCATGCGTAATTTGCGTTCCCAAAAATACGCCATCAATACATCTCGTTATTTATTATATCGTGCCGTGATAAAAAGTTACAGGTGCAGTCAGTGATATACGTAGACTGTAGAGTAAGTTGCGAATGGAGTTAGTGGTTAAAAGTAATAAAATGAAATGTGCTGACGGTTGCTGAAGATTCACCGCATGAACATCAAAAATATAGTAAGCGACTAGCTTAATTCCCGCTGCTTCGCACACGTAGACTGGGTGGTCTGCATTGTTTACATCTACTTCTAAATATAATTATTCATAGATTTAGCTTCAAAAATGCTTTCCTAGTCAAGTATTTCAATACAACTTGCCACCCCCTATTGCACCATTGATGGCAGAATTCAAAACATCCCGAAATGTATATTTTAAAATTCTAACCATGGTTCCAAATCCAAATTTTCGCATTTCTAGCATCAAAATAGTCTTAGTAACACCCTTAAAAAAGTTTCCCTTATTTCATCCGCTAAGTGGTTGAATTTCCAAAAATATCGAAACACGTGTTACTAAAATTGGAATCAAAAATCTAGATCCGAAGTTTTGTATTTATTGCTTCAAAATTGCCTTTATAGCAACGTATTATAAAAAAACCGTTCATCCTCTACTTCACCCCCTTAAGGATGGGAATATCGAAAACTCGCTGATGCCTGCAGTGTAAGATAAACGACTACAAATTACAAGTTTATATCGTCTGTAGATTCACTTTTCAGCGCCGTTTCCTATCTTTCAGAAACGGATGCAGAACACGAAATTTCTTTGTTGAGCTTTGGCATCTTTCTTGGTAGTTTAACTTTTCAAATTGCAATATCCAATTATTTTTCTTTATTCGTACGCTTGTTGCAGATGAGCAACTGCAGAATGTGCATCACGTTTCGCTCTATACAACCTCTTTGCTATTATAGTGTCAAAAGTCATAGCTGGTATTCAGTCCGAATTATAAATGAGCTGACGACTTTCAACCACTATACCCTTCACCCTCTTATAGCTAACGACACGGAACTGCTATGGTCTACAACGGGAGACTTTCAAATATTCAAATGTTTGTAAATCTATCGGACTCAACTGCGTGGTTATTAGTCCGTAACTTACAAACTACTTAAACTAAGGTAAACTAACCTAAGGAAACAACACACACACTCATGCCATAGTGGGGACTCGAACCCCGAAGGCGAAAAGCCGCGCCCACCGCAGCACGGCGCCCCAGTACGCATGGCCAATCCGTCGCGGCGGGGGAGATTTTGTACTACAACACAGAGAGATCGTTCGTCTCCATTGCGTAGGTTTTTCCGAAGAGCAAAATATTTACAACCACACGTAGAATTTTATGTAAGTCGGTAACTTTCAACTCCCATATCTTTCACCCTTATCGTTATCCACACTCTACCACCATAGTGCACAACAGGAGACTGACACCTCCTACCACATACAAACATTATTCGTTTTAGATGTGTAGTTTTGGCTGCATAGTGAAATGTAGGCACAGACGCCTGAATCTATATAAACCGGGTGATCAAAAAGTCAATATAAATTAGAAAACTTAATAAATCACGGAATAATGTAGATAGAGAGGTAAAAATAGACACACATGCTTGGAATGACATGGGGTTTTATTAGAACAAAAAAGTATTGATAGAAGCGTGAAAGATCTCTTGCGCGCGTCGTTTGGTGATGATGGTGTGCTTAGCCACCACATTAGTCGTGCTTGGCCTCCCAGGTCCTCAGACCTCAGTCTGTGGGATTATTGGCTTTGGGGTTATCTGCAGTCGCAAGTGTATCGTGAGCGACCGACATCTCCGGAGATGGTGAAAGACAACATCCAACGCGAAAGCCTTACCAACTCCGGACATGCTTTATAGTGCTGTTCACAACATTATTCCGCGACTACAGCTATTATTGAGGAATGATGCTAAACATATTGAGAACTGTAAAGAACATCATCTTTGCTTTGTCTTAATTAGTTAAGCTAATTATTGCTTTGCTGATCAGATGAAGCGCCATTTGTCGAACATTTTTTGAATGTTTTTTTTCATTTTTTTCTTTTGTTCTAATAAAACGCCATGTCATTCCAAGCATGTGTGTCAATTTTCACCTCTCTATCTACATTATTTCGTCATTTATTAAATTTTCAAATTTATAGTGCCTTTTGATCACCCGGTATATCAAAATAAACTATTTTTCCCCTTTGATCGTTTTGTGGGCGGTGCCATCGAGAAAATATTTCGTCAAGATTCTAATATTACTGTTAATGGGTACATTACGTGAGGGGCGGATCGAGTATTCGTTTCTGGAGGGGGTCACAGGTCACCGTTTGTGTTTTCGGTTGTTATCTTCAACATCCGTGTAAGTTTCCTATCCTTGCCGTTACCTACATATATATGTGACGTTTTAATGTATATCATAGTAGTAAGACCTAATATTTGTTTTCGTCAATTAACAGCAGTATTCATCGGCGTTATAATCAAATCAATAAACTGAAATTCCATAAAACAATGAGGTTAAATATATGTCTCCAAAACTTTGCGATCAATATCCTTCACGATGCTAATTTAAGAACTATCAAATGTTTGTAGAACTTACGGGACTTAACTACGGGGTCATCAGTCCCTAAGCTTACAAACTACTTATGAACTAGCTAAGACTAAGGACGGCACAAATATCCATGCCCGAGGGAGGATTCGAACTCCCGACCGTAGTGGCCGTGCAGACCGTGACTGGAGCGCCTCAGTCCCCCTCGCTCACCGCGGCCGGCTAAGAACTATCATAGGCTCTTCGAAATCGTTATGACTTGTACAGTCTGATATCGATGCGTGCACTCATTGTTACACGTAGGACTTCGATTGTAACTGTGGCTATACGAGTCTGTTAAGGAGAGGAATGTTGATTATTTGAGGCACCTGTATATGGGTTCGAAGAAGCATAGAAGTGGCTAATGTGATGTAGGAGAATAAAGTTGATTCAAAAAATAAATATTTCGATTATTTATGTACGCACTCAGTATATAAAAATATAAACGTTTCAATTAAGAAGATATTTTTCCTGGGGGGGGGGGGGGGGGTCATGACCCTCCCCTCGGATTCGCCACTACATTACGACAGTTACGTCAAACGTTTTACATCTACATCTATATCTACATAGATACTCTGCAAATCACATTCAAGTGCCTGGCAGAGGGTTCATTAACCACTTTCATAACTTTTCTCTACCGTTCCATTCTCTAATAGCGCGCGGGAAGAAAGAACACCTAAATCGTTCCGTTTTCGATCTGATTTCTCTTATTTTATTGGGATGGTCATGTCTCCCTAAGTAGGTGGGTGCTGTTGTTGTTGTTATGGTCTTCAGTCCGGAGACTGGTTTGATGCAGCTCTCCACCCTACTCTATCCTGAGCAAGCCTCTTCATCTCCTCATAAGAACGGCAACCCACATCCATTTGAATCTGCTTACTGTACGCGTCTCGTGGTCTCCCTCTGCGATTTTTACCCCACACACTTCCCTCCAATGCTAAATTTACGATTCCCCGATGTCTAAGAATGTGTCCTACCAAGCGATCCCTTCTTTTAGTCAAGGTATGCCAAAAATTCCTTTTCTCACCAATTCTATTCAGTACCTCTTCATTAGTTATGCGATCTACCCACCTAATCTTCAGCATTCTTCTGTAGCACCACATTTCAAAAGCCTCTATTCTCTTCCTGTCCGCACAGCTTATCGTCCATGTCTCACTCCCATAGAAGGCAACACTCCAGACAAATGCCTTCAGAAAAGACTTCCTTACACTTAAATTAATATTCGATGTTAGCAAATTTCTCTTTTTCAAAAATGCTTTTCTTCCCATTGCCATTCTGCATTTTATATCCTCTGTACTGCGACCGTCATATGTTATTTTGCTACCCAAGTAACAAAACTCATCTACCACCTTCATTGTTTCGTTACCTAATCTAATTCCTTCAGCATTGCCTGATTTTCTAAGACCGCATTCCATTATTTTTGTTTTGCTCTTGTTAATGTTCATTTTATACGCTCTCTTCAACACACTGTCCATTCCATTCAACTGCTCTTCCAGGTCCTTTGCTGTCTCTGACAGAATTACAATGTCATCAGCAAAACGCAATGTTTTTATTTCTTCCCCCTGAACTTTAATCCCTATTCCATATTTTTCCTTGCTTTCCTTTACCGCCTGCTCGATGTACAAATTGAATAACATCGGAGAAAGGCTACAACCCTGTCTTACGCCCTTCCCAACTAATGCTTCCCTTTCATGCCCTTCAAGTCTAATAACTGCGGTCTGGCTTTTGTATAAGTTGTAAATAATTCTCCTTTCCCTGTATTTTACCCCCGCTGACTTCAGAATTTGAAAGAGTGTATTCCAGTCCAACATTGTCAAAAGCTTTCTCTAAATCTACAAAAGCTAAAAATGTAGGTTTGCCTTTCCTTAATCTATCTTCTAAGATAAGCCGTAAAGTGAGTATTGCCTCCCGGGTTCCTAAGTTCCTCCTGAATCCAAACTGATCGTCCCCGAGGTCAGCTTCGACTAGCTTTTCCATTCTCCTGTAGATAATTCGTGATAATATTTTGCAACCATGACTTATCAAACTGATGGTTCTGTAATTTTCACATCTATCTGCGCCTGATTTCTTTGGAATGGGGATTATTACATTTTTCTTAAAGTCTGAGGGTATTTCGCCTGTCTCATACATCTTACACACCAGTTCAAATAGTTTGGTCATGGATGGCTGTCCCAGAGACTTTAGTAGCTCTGAGGGTATGTCATCTACTCCCGGGGCCTTGTTGCGACCTAGGTCTTTCAGGGCTCTATCAAGTTCATCTCTCAGTATCGTATCTCCTATGTCATCTTGATCTACTTCCTCTTCTCTTCCTACAACGTTGTCTCGAAGTTCATTTCCTTTGTAGAGCTCCTCTATGTACTCTTTCCACCTTTCTGCTTTCCCTTCTTTGCTGAGAACAGGTTTCCCATCTGAGTTCTTGATATTTGTAGAACTGCTTTTCTTGTCCCCAAATGTTTCTTTTATTTTCCTGTAGGCAGTATCTACTTTTCCCCTTCTTATACATTCTTCTACAGATTTGCATTTGGCTTCTAGCCACTCCTGCTTAGCCATTTTGCACTTCCTGCCAATCTCATTTCTTAGTCGTCTGTACTCCATTTTGCCTGTTTCATTTACTGCATTTTTATATTTTCTCCTTTCATCAATTAACTGTAGTATTTCCTGTGATATCCAAGGATTTTTTGTAGGTCTTGCTTTTATACCTATTTTGTCCTCTGCTACCTTCACTATCTCATCTCTCAATGCTACCCATTCCTCTTCTACAGTACTATTTCCCCCCGTTTCTGTCAATTGTTGCCTAAAGCTCCCTCTGAAATTCTTAAGAATTTCAGGATCCCTCAATTTATCCAAGTCCCATCTCCTTATTTTCCTACCTTTCTGCAGTTTTTTCAGTCTCAGCCTACAGTTCATGACCAGTAAGTTATGGTCAGAGTCTATATCTGCCCCTGGGTATTCCTTACACTGTAAAACTTGGTTCCGGAATCTATGTTTTACCGTCTGGATGATTGAGCTGGCCCTGTAACATCAGCTAATGTGGCTCTGCCACGCGGTTACTGCGAACGGCTGAAAGCAAGGGGAAACTACAGCCGTTACTTTTCCCGAGGACATGCAGCTCTACTGTATGAAAATATGATGATGGCAAAAATATTCCGGAGGTAAAATAGTCCCCCATTCGGATCTCCGGGCGGGGACTACTCAGGAGGATGTTGTCATCAGGAAAGACAATGCTGGCATTCTACGGGTCGGAGCGTGGAACGTCAGATCCCTTAATCGGGTAGGAAAATTAGAAAATTTAAAAAGGGAAATGGATAGGTTGAAGTTAGATATAGTGGGGATTAGTGAAGTTCGGTGGCAGGATGAACATGATTTTTGGTCAGGTGAGTACAGGATTATAAATACAAAATCAGTTGGGGGTATCACAGGAGTAGGACTGATAATGAATAAGAAAATAGGAATGCGAGTAAACTACTATAAGCAGCACAGTGATCATTATCGCACACACACAGGTGGGTGCTAGCAAAATATTTTCACATCCAGAACTAAAAGTCGGTGATTGAAACTTCAGAAACAGATCATGTCGCAATGAATAACGTCTTTCTTTTAATGATTTCCACCCCAATTCTTGCAACATTTCCGTGACGCTCCCCCCCCCCCCCCCCCCGTAACGTGATGAAACAAAACGAGCTGCCCTTCTCTGAACCTTCTCAATGTCTTCCGTCAGTCCACCTGGTGAGGGTCCCGCAAGGGGCAACAGTACTCCAGGAGAGGACACACAAGTGTGATGTAGGCAGTCTCTTTGGTGGAGCGTTCTACCGATGAAACGTAACCTTTGGTTCGCCTTCCCCACAATATTTTCTGTGTGTTCTCTCCAGTCAAAGTTGTTCGTAATTGTAACTCCTAGGTATTTGGTAGAATCTACGACCTTAAGGTTTGACTCAATTTATCGCGTAATTAAAGTTCAGCGGATTTCTTTTAGTGGTCATGCGTATTACTTCACATTATTCTTTATTTAGTGCCAATTGCCAATTTTCGCACCATGCAGAAATTTTGTCTAAATCGCTTTGCAGTTGCTTTTGATCCTCAATTGACTTCACTAACGGATAAACGACAGCATCATCCGCGAACAGTCTAAGGGAGCTATTCAGATTGTCTCCTAAATCGTTTATAAACACGAGGAAGAGTAGGGGACCTATAACGCTTCCCTGTGGAACGCCAGCTATCACCTCTGTTTTAGTCGATGACTTACCGAGTAAAACAGAAGTGATATCTGAAAATGAAATTTGTTGTCACTGCAAGCGGTCAGATGAGGCACTTGCAACAAAAAGTGGTGATTTATATTGTAGGACAGTTAGGGGGTTAGTTTTGGCGAGCTGCAAACCCTCTGATTTGGCAGAGCGCGGCGACGGCGGCAGGAGGAGGCGGCGGGCAGTGACACACGCGCTGTGGCGTGCGTACCTGCGGCTGCTGCCGCGGCCGCGGCGCGCGCGCTCTGTCGGCGCGGCGGGCAGGCGCGGTTATCAGCGGCGGCGCGCCGGGGTGCGCCTCAGTGGCTCTCAGACTGGCGCGCCGAGTGGAAGGCGGTCAGTGACGGTGCAGGCGCAGGTGCAGGTGCAGGGGGTCCCGCGCGGCTAACAATCCACGTGCGACTCGTCATGTGCGTGCGTCGCGCCGCGGCCTGACAACGTGTCGAGGATCATGGTGTTGGCTTCAGTGGTCGCTGCTAACTACAGTGGCACCACACGCGACTGACGTGCTGGATGCTACTCACTGTGCACACGTGAGTATCCGCACCTTTCCCGTCGGAGGTATCTATCGATTCGGCAGTTTGTCTTTCTTCCATTTTGCTGTCTACGAGAGGCGGTCAGTGTCGCACGTAACCTACGACGAAATTGCTGCGCAGCGACACTTGAGTTTGCGACGGTGGTTTAAGTGAACCGGCTACTCCGACAGAAAGTGTCTGTGATCTCGATTTCGTGTACGCCGCTATAAAAGTTTATTTTATACTAAATCCGAAAATATGGTTTATTCCCCTTTTTCCCGTTAAATATTGGAAGACTGCGTTTCGATACCGTTAGCTCATAACACGTTATTTTGAGTGTTTAGAAACCCGCAGTGTTTTATAAAGACGTTTATTACGTCTACAGTGTTGTAATTCTACCTATTGTTCGCCTCGTGAAACATTAGCCTCTCGTTGTTGTTACTTGTAAGTGGGTCACACAAATGATGAGCGAAGCCACAAAATACGAAAAGTGCCACACTTTGTGCGACGAAACCGTCATATATTAGAGAATAACACTGGAGACAACTGTGCCAGAAGATGTAGTTACTTTGTGAATGTGAAGGTAATTTTCAATCTAAGCGCTCGCTGATGTCTGTACATGTGTCAGTGGCTAGGGACAGTGAGTGTGCAGCTACGGTGGACTTGATAAACATCGACGGAATTGAATAACGGACGGGAAACCCGGAAGACGAAACTGCTTGCTCAGGTGACATCTTTCCGCCGTAACAGCGGTGCCGCGTCGTCGCGCAAGTCTACAGGATCGTTGAACAGTCGTGCGTCACGACAGCGCCGATATTCTTTACGTGTCACAGAATTCACCAGCTGCGTACGTCTGTACGAATGAACCGAAAACACCTCAACACTGAAAGTAAGCTGGACTACAATAATTCATATCATTGTTACCGGTACTACAGGTCTAGTACTTAAATTATAAAAAACAGATCAATATGTTTCCCACATTAGCAGAGGGTTTGTTACGTACCGTTCGTTGATTTCTGTGTGACGTAGTTAATGAAACTTCCTGTTACCATTTCATCGACCAAGTGTCATCAGTTCGTATGAACACCAGGAATATAATTATACGGTATATTGTTGCAGGGGCCTTGAAAATATTGCGTACTATGTTTATTTGCATTAAAATTGAAATAGGGAATGGTGTCCTGTAGAAATTAGGTGAGCCGTGTTCCAATAATGAGGTTTACCCGGTTTTGAAGCTGAACAATGAACGTACAACGGCGAAACCCGCGCTCCAACAAAGCGACGGGGCGCCACGGGCGGGAGGTTTTGAAGCCAAGTTGCCAGCCCGAAGTGGAAGTGAGCTTTGCACAAGTAATTACTCTTGCTTAGAGCAATTAACGTTAATTAGCGCGAACATGCGTCTCACCTGTTACCTTTGAGAAGCACGCCGTCACGGGGCCAGCCATTCAGATACAGGCACAAGTAAATCGGTGGTCTGCCAACTAGCGGTATCGGCTCGGTACAACCACTCACTTCTGTGCAAATATGTCACGTGCGAGATGACATGTCAATATATCGTGAAATTTAGTGTGCATCCCTAACTTTCCATTTCCTTTTCATTGATTCAATTTAGCTCAATAAATGTTACAGGTTTTCACCTGTGGAAAGCTGTACGCAGCACCTGAAAAAGTCAGCTACATAATGTAGTCGCTTTCGTAAATATTATAATTTGGAGTTGCTATAGGCCAAGGTGACGGGTTCTTTGTGTTGAGACCAACTTTGTCGAAAGCTTAACATGGCGAACGGTGAGATACCTAAAGCTGTAGACACCTGCTGTACAATGTTATTTATATACTACTAATAGCCCCGCGTATAAAACGAAATCTCTTTGTGTCTAATGATTCTTAAATACTTCTAATACAAAAACTACAACAATGAATAGATTTGTTGGGTGGAATGATTGTGAGATAAACGTCTATAGCCAATTGTACACGACGTAAATTTAGTAGATACAACCATACTTAGACGAGTAAAGTAAAAATAAAATGAAAAAATATAAATAAAACAATCAATTACTAAACACTCGCCTCAGCGTATTCCAATTCGCATTTAATAGCGGAAAACCTTTGCTTCCACTGATGATGTTTGCTATTGTGAAACGATAATTTTTATAATTTACTTCTAGTACTCGCGAGTAGCATTCCCGTTGTTTAGACGGATGACACAATTTACTGTTTTTAATATTCAGGAAATAACAATACCATCATTCGTACTAATGACATAACTGGTAATTTTGAAAATTTATATCTCCAAGAAGATCGGTAGTACTTCTTATTCATTATGAATCGTATTGTATTATCGCAATAGCGGGGAAACGTCACGGAACTGATTTAACGAGCTAGGGCGAGATCTGCCGACATTTCGATCACTATGTGTTCGAAGTGTAAAAATTGGAAGCGTAAAAAAAAAAAAAAATAAATAAATAAATAAAATAAAAATAAAATAAAAAAAATAGAAAATTATTGGAGAATGTGATAATATATTGTTGATCCCTATAATCATTATGCTAACAAACTAAGAGAAATCAGAGCTCGGAGTGAGGGTTTCACATGTACTTTTTTCCCTGCTCTATTCTATAACAAACTGGTAGGTGAAAAGTATGAACACGGTTCGATGAACCGTTTGCCAGGCGCTCAATGTCCGATTTGCAGAGAGAAAGAGAAGACGCAGTGAGACTAGTGTAACGTATTTTCTTACATTTTCCTTGTATCTGCAGTGGTGAGCTATTCTAAATCTACGCACAATGATAAATTTTGTATTAATATTCATGAAAACGACAACGTTTAATCTTAAAATTTTTGAGACGGAACTCTGACTGAAATGCCGAACATTGAGGGTATAGAATTTTCGTGCTGTTTCAGAAATAACTGTTCTATTGGAATTATTTAGTCAGGAACGCAGTCTTACATTTTCCTTGTATCTGCAGTGGTGAGCTATTCTAAATCTACGCACAATGATAAATTTTGTATTAATATTCATGAAAACGACAACGTTTAATCTTAAAATGTTTGAGACGGAACTCTGACTGAAATGCCGAACATTGAGGGTATAGAATTTTCGTGCTGTTTCAGAAATAACTGTTCTATTGGAATTATTTAGTCAGGAACGCAGCAATGTTGAAATTGGTGTGGGTATATTAATGCCGCGGTGGAGCGGCCGAGTTCTGTGGCGCCTAGCTGCGGAGCGCGCCGCTGCTCGCCGTCGGAGGTTCGAGGCCTCCCATGGGCACGGGTGTATTTTTTGCCCTTAGCCTACGGACTGATGACCAGAGTAATTAAGTCCCATAGATTTACGAACATTTGAACATTTTGGTATATTAATCAATGATCTTTCCGGGTATGAATCTACTACCATACGCATTGCGCCTGATCAGGTGATTCTTTTCATAACGGTTCAGATGACGTGGTTCGGAGCCCACGTTAAACTGTAGGTCCCCCTATAACTGGCTGGGTAAGTCAGTTCGAAGGTCGGAGGAAGGCAACGGCATACCACCTCCAAACAGGACCATGCCTAGTAAAGCACTGTGGTGTTCAAACCAATCTTCGGATTGTTGACTGCTTTACCTTTTTTGAAAACCGTTGAAATACTGTATTTTCCGTTGAAGCGCGGTCCTTTTGTACGGCTGGTCGTCTGCGCCTGTGGTCGGGAGCTGCACGTCTGCACCTGCGGGACGCGGCCGCGACACGCTCGCCGCCGGCTCGTAAAGATAGCGCGGCGACGCACGGCACGGCGCGGCGTGGCGCGGCGCCACGTTCTGCACCCACCTGCCGTAAACACCGCCGTCTGCCAGCGCATGCGATTCACCGCAAAATGCTGCTAGCGGGCGACTCTGTAAATGACGCGCTACACTGGCTTTGTTGCGGTTCCACTGAAAACTCGAGACAGTTTTGCGCTAATTTTGAGCGGATTCAGTTCCGTTTATATACAGCGCCGTTCAGTCATAAGCTGTAATTAAATGTCAATTATTTGGTCGTGTTTCCACACTTTTTTTTTGGTACCAATGAAACTAGAACGCTTACTGTTTATTCGCTGCCGCACCAAACAGAAGACGAAAATGGGGCCGAACCGTGCGGATCGCAGTATCCTGGGAATCACCTTACGTGATTCACGAGACATTTCTTCTAAATACGAGACCAGTTACCTGACCGCAGACGGCCGCAGTTCGCGTACTACTTTAACTCCTACGTGTATATCGCGAAAATATCTGACGACAACTTGAGAGATTAGAGCTCATACGACGATTCTTTCTTCTCGAACCATACCCGACAGTTGTAGGAGAAGGAAAAAGAGTGCTACTCGAAGTACCGTCCGCCACAGACCGCCATATGGCTCGCGGAGTGTGGATGTAGCTAGCTCGAGCGATCCTTCCAGCAAACCGGGTATCATAATGTTCACATCCATCTAGTCGTAATCATTTGGGTGCGTTCTAGACCTACTTTTTCTTCCGTGTTATATGACCTTGATAAAACCTTATCATGAAATCTTCAATATTTTATTCGTATTATAAACTGTAGACTTCTGTCTGTGTGCAAATAATTTTGCCGTGGTCGCTGATTTAACCGGTAATTGCAATGTATGAAATCTGTCATTCGGGAAACCCCAGTTCTAGGTCCGACAAAAATTTTGAAGCTCTTGTTAGACATATAAAACGCTCAGTAACGAATTACGGGAATGTGGAATCCTTATTAAAATCTGTGATAGGCGCGATTCTACATCTACATACATACTCCGCAATTCACCGTAAGGTGCGTGGCGGATGTGATGGATTGCAACTAAAACACGACACTGCTTATGTCACCTTCAACACTTCGCTCTCATTCGCTAACATAATAACATATACATTGCAATGTTTGTCATAATTTGATCCAACGCTCACCGCTAATTAATTCTTAACATTAGTTTCGAAGATCCCACGGAGCCCGGCAACGGAGTAGGTCTCTCACTGAAAATTTATTGAACAGCTTTACGTTGACGTGAGAAAGTTAAGTATGACGTACGGCTAATGTCGGTAACAGATGCGTGTACCATACGAGTTGTTAATTGCTTGAAGAAAGTGAGAGTAGGATCAGACGTCTTAAAGAGAATCAGTTGCGTGTCCTCGTGAAAGATTGTCTCATGAACGAGTGAAGTTGACAGTCGGAGCTGGGTACCATAAAAGAATTATTCCAGAACATTGATTACTTATTTTACTATCACTACCCGCATCTCAGAAAAATAGAATGAAAAGCTGGTCGGCGTTAATGGCTGATTTACGTGTTCACTATGAGCTAGACGGTCGGCAGTACGGCTGCAATCACGCCCATAATCAGAACGTTTGCTTTCGGTCTCTGTTAAATTCTTTTATTAATATATATTTCTTTTCTTATAAAAAGACTGATTCCAAACGGCAAGCGTTTTCCCGCGAACGGCAATAATCGTCTATAAACAAAACATCTATATTATGTATTTAACACTGTGCAGTATGAAGGAACTTTATGGTCACCTGTAATAGAAATTACATTTGAAGTGTCAAATTCTCAGAGCCATTAACAGTGTCATCCCCAAATATACCTTTCGGGTTGTAAACGGAGAACAATTTATTCCGGCGCGAGACCTCACAAATTACAGTGATTGCTATGGATATGGTAAAATGTTACGAATTTCTTTTTAGCTGATTTACTTCCCGTAAGCAGCGAGAGCGTGCACACCATTTCGGTTAACTAGCTGGTAACAAACCGCGCGGTGGCAGTCGGCAGCGCCTGCGGCCTGCGCGCGTATGTGACCCGGCTCTCGCTGCTGACGCCTCAGATGCATACGTCGAGGGACTCGCGGGGGTTCGGTGGCGCGCTGTCTCTAGCACCCACATTTCTACCCATCGCATACGGTATTACTTCGCGGAGCGTATCTAGTGTGTAATTACTAACACAGATTAAGGACGGTCGATTGAGAGAATATTTTACTCGACACACATACATTAATGAATTCGCAATTGCGAATATCAATCAGCATCAACTATACAATTTACTGGAGACATGCAACGGAAGGGGATTCAAAGCCGGATTTTTCCGCTTTGTACGAGCGGTCATGTTAGCTATTAATATATCTATGCACGCTTCTCGGAGCAAGCCAAATTCCCATATGGTACACATTGTCTACTGGCCATGAGTGCTCGTACATTGTATTATGCGGCTTAAATAGAATGGAAATGCCTTTGTTTGAAAACTTAAATGATGTATGAATATCTGAAGGACATTTGCAGTAATTAATCCTGCATCAACCATGGACACAACACATCGGAGTTCCAAAATGCAGATCGCATTAATATATTTGGAAGTTCATCAAGTTTGAGGCCTGTAGTCAGTTTAATGGATTTTAATGGGTCAATCTATACCCGGAATCCAGTTAAAGAATATAGCCGATTAGAGAGAAGCAGAGTGGGGTACTCTCCGAGCGAAGATATTAAGCTACAGCAATAGCAATCGGCTTGAGAGCAGTGAATTCCCCGCCTGCCTATCCATATAGTTTCTCGTGCTTGATCTCAATTTATTGGCGTAAATGCCGAAATAGTTCCCTAGAAGTGGGACAAATTTACATCGCCGACCTCGTTCTGCTAAAAGTGTTGTCCGTTCCTAATAATCTCGTCAACTATTAGAGTAATCTACTAATTTTCATTTGAATCCATGAATGTCTAGCGACTTTCTGTCCAATGCTGCTTGAAGATTTTTTATTTTTATTTTAGTAGCATTCTGTAATAAATTAGTTCTTCCCGGAACGTAATACAGTAAGGAATGCAGGGCACCTTCTTTTGAATCCGCCAGAAAAGTGGGATTACTAGCAGTATGAAGCCTGCCTGGGACCGCGGCGTTTTCTCGGACCGTACAGGTCGAAGACTGTTGTCAAAGGAAGACTGCAAAGCAAGTCTTTTTGCAGCTCATTATTAATCCGTTGCGAACTTTCTAACCTGTTTATACCCTCTTAGTTGTTCGGTATTTAGATGCAGGAACTGTGGTATTATATACTTTCACCCACATCTAACAGGGAGACCTCATGGGTATCGTGTTTCAGAATTTCTTTATATTTATGATACGATCTTAAATAACAAATGTTCAAATGTTTGTTAAGCTTATGGGACTTAACTACGGGGTCATCAGTCCCTAAACTTACAAACTACTTATGAACTACTTACGAACTAGGACGGCACAAATATCCATGCCCGAGGGGGGATTCGAACCCCCGACCGTAGTGGCCGTGCTGACCGTGACTGAAGCGCCTCAGTCACCTCGGCCACCGCGGCCGGCTCTTAAATAACAGTCAGCCAAAGCCATTCGACGTAACCGTCAAAAATTCTAGAGAAAATCAATTTTTGCAAGTACTCGTAAGTACCAATAATTAAAGCAATTGCAGCATCTGTCGGTGTATTTCAGGCGGTACCTTTCTGACTTCACAACCATATGGTCGGTGGTTCGAATCCCGCTGTGAAATTTTGTTTCGTTGTTTTCGAATTAAGTTATTTAAAACATTTTGGGATCTCTAATTACAGGTGTGTCAGCTTTTGTTTGTGTGTGTATATAGACGACCTGAACACATTGTCGTCACGTAAAACGATGGTTGAGTAGGTTAGCTGCATGGAAAGTTATTAGTAGCTATAGAGATAACTTTCCAAAAACAGCGTCGTAGCTCTTCACATACCGAACAATCAAAGACTACCGTCGTCAACTGATAGTGAAGCCAATACTGAAAAAATTAACTTACGTATTTTATCTGAAAGCGTCATTATCAACAACGATTTATAAAATATAGAATATTACGAATAAACAAAAATAGGTGCATTTTTCCTCAAAATTGTCATTAGATATTAAAATTGTGTAAGTATTCGAACACAACGGGGAAAAAAATAAACTGTTACGGCAGAATTCGAATCACCTACCCCATGGTTGGAAGGCTGGAACGCTACCACCTGAGCTATACCGACAGTTGATGCAGCTGTTTTAATTATTGGTACTTACGAGTACTGGCAAAACTTCAAATTCGATTTTCTCGATCATTTCTGAGAGTTGAGTGGAATGGCTTTGACTGATTATTATTTGTTTTCTGAACTTCAGGTATCATAAACATCAAAAAAAGTGTAAAATACGATACTATGTGGTCTCCTTGTAAGTGACGAACTACTTCGAAAGACACATAGTTGTGACATAAAGTCACGGAGAAGGCAGGCGACCATGATTAATAGTAAATGAAGTCTGAAATAGGCTGTATAAGTCATAAGTGGATAAAATTTGACTTTATTTGGCGCGTTTCGGCCTTGCTCCATAGTGTTACAAGAACAACATGAATCCATTTGTACTGACATACTAGGTGCGCCTCGGTTGCACAGTAGTAGAGTGCCAGACTACAAGTCCAAAGGGCGCGGGTTCGATCCCCGCCAGGTCCTAGGATTTTTATCTGTCACTTTCCACTTGTTTCACCTCTGGCAATATTGCTCATGTGAAAAATACCGAGTAGCACCGTGGTTCGGAACCCACGTTAAACTGTAGGTCCCCCTATAACTGGCTGGGTAAGTAAGTTCGAAGGTCGCAGGAAGGCAACGGCATACCACTTCCAAACAGGAAGCACTGAGGTGTTCAAACCAATCTTCGGATTGTTGACTGCTTTACCTTTACCTACTTGCAATCTACGTATGCAGGATTCTGATGATGGCCCAGGCCGAAACGCGTCAAATAAAGTCAAGTTTTATCCACTTTATGACTTTAATCAATACAGCGACCTATACAGCCTATTGCAGACTTCATTTACTACTTCGAAAGAGTTACCGCATCTAACCAGATTGGCATGTTTCCTCTTAAGACGTGTCTAGTTGTTTCGTTGTTGCATGACGTGTGATGACAGTTGCCTACTTTAACAAGAGTACGCCCCAAATTGTTCGTGTCGGATGAAGGAAAGCAGTGTCGGGAGTTGGTTGGCGCCGGCCGCGGCATACCTGAGCGCTGCCACGCCGGCCATCGTCGACCTCACACCTCGGCAGGCAGTGCGGCGGGCGGCAGTCGGCTCCGCTCAAAGTGCGTTTCGTCGTATTGCCGGCTGTTTCGGTCGTAAGCGCCTTTTACGGCCGGCGGCGACATTCGTCTTTGCTGCCAAGAATGCGTTGTTGCAACAGGCGACCGTTCCGCTACCGTAAATCCGCGTTGCCAATAACTGCGTATGTATCGTATGTCGACACCTATATAGCAACAGGCTTTACAGCAGTAATTTCATTTTATTGTTCCTAGACACGGAAAACTAGTGAGCTACCTTAGACGCAAGCACCGTATCGAGACAGAGCACAACAGGCTGAAGGCATTGTGAATTGCGACGATCTACTGCTGTTAAGTTACTTATCCAAAAAGCACCACTTTAGGAAAAGTCTGTGTACTCAATTATAGCTGTCATTCTTTAAGGGTTTCTGCCCATCATGCCTGCAACTTCTTGAAATATTTCATCAATGGCGAAAATGAAGTACAGGATATAAAAAATTTGTTGTGTCAATTTCCAACAAACGTACGTTTGTAGCATTTTTTCCGTAAGTTTAATAAACGCTACCTATACACACAATAAAGACTGACATGGATCATTGTGGATTAATAAACGATCTTCATCAAACCCAGAAGGTCTTCATGACCGCAGAGAGTAGGTTAAGACCCTAAGGTGAAAACGATTTTCCTTAAAACAAGAAAACCATTGTCGTGCTGTGTCCAGTGGAATTATTCCTAAGCCTGGCGCAAATGTCTCTGCTTACCTCCACTGCTATCACTCGTTTAGTGAAATAAAATAGAATATGACGAAAATTTTCCCATTTCTCTACTTGTTACTCTATTTCTATACTCAGTTCTCGAAATAATGAAATGACAATATTTAAACTCAAATACCAACAATGAACTATAAATAAAAATGACAATCGAGAAATAAATGCATAGCAAGCGTAAACCAACACACAAAACAAATACGCTACGAACTTAAGAGCATTATTTTACGACGCGATTCCACCCTTCTGCTTTCACCCATGACATCATCAACGTGTCGGAAAACCGTTATATGTGATAATATCTTAATACTTATGTATGTAGGTAATGAATAATCTTCGGTTATCCTCGTAAATTACAGATTACAACAGAATTTACCACAAGTCTCGGCCCAAAAATTCGCGCCTTCGGTGCTCTTTTCCGGGAAAAATAATAATAATAAAAACCTCTGTTAACCTATACCTCACCATCAGAGTGAAGCTACAGATAAGTATTTAAACTCAAAATCTTAATCTATAATCTTATGTTCTGCTTTACCCATGCCACCTAAACACGCACACACCTCAAAACTACGGTGCAGCTATGACGTCAAACATTACATCACGTCGATGCCACGTGTCAGAGCCGACGGGTAGAATCGCATCCTATAAATGACCCAACTTATGCACCAACGTATTAGTAACGCCAGTGAATTAAAGCTTCTTTTTAGAACGGCAAATAATACTGTATGTGCCAATATGAAAAGTGTTAGACGTTTGGTTAAGTCCAGGTAAGATCGTCGATTACATGGATACCAGAACTTCTGTTTACCGCGCGCTCCCCGTCTCTCCTACTGCCAAAAATGTAAACTTCGTGGGCACTTTCACGACAATAGTACAGTATATACCTACAGAAAACACGTATAACTGCGACCGATTAGCTCATTGTCTTGGAGAGGGAAAGGGGGAGAGGGGCGGTGAGGTTAAAAGGGAAAGTCATACTTGGAGAAGAGTGTATCTTTACCAGTCGACAAATCACTTTCACATCAAAACAACACACGACTAAACTGCTTGTTTCACCGAACGCACTCCAACTAATACTAGCGCGCCTATGCTTAGAAACAATGTGATTACTTGCAACAATTATTATATCGTTGCAGCTGTGAGAGAGAATTCCGATACAGAAGACAGCTGCTACGAAGTGCGAATATCTGCAAAGTTCCTGCACGTCTACTGTTCTTGAACACTATGAATTCCAACAGTAGGATTGGCTGCGATCAGATACTGCAATTACATTCAGGATGATAGCTAAGACGAAAATGAATCTCAGAGCACGTAGGAATACGGAGTAACCGGTAGAACGTCCGTCGTAAGTACTATCACAATTTCTTTTTAATAAATTAATGTGTTGGCACCAATCACCAGGCCACGCCCCCACTGGAGGGAGGGGGGGGGGGTTGCGCCCCCATAGTTTGGAAAACTCTGGCACAGCATTATTCAGCAGCAAGAACATATGGCTCACTGATCTTACTTGAATTAGGTTTAATCCACGGTTTTTCTTTGTATGTATTGTCCATTCGCTTCTTCCGTCTAGGTAAGGATAACTTTTGACCTCAACAACTTTTACAGTTCACAGTATAATAAACGTATTTACGTTAACATTGCTTAAAAGTGCGAAGATGTAGATTTCTATTACGAACTACTATTACTACACATAACTGCATAATATTCAGATCTATAAAATGGAAGTCACTGCTAAAGTAGGTATTATATTTTGCTCTGTTTCTCATAACTGTCTAGGCTAACCGAAACGAATATTTCTGCGAAAACTTGTCCATGTGCTATATTTCGAATGGATAACTCACGCAGACTGATTGTGTTCCCTTATCAGCTGTTCTCGGACGTGACCTAATTCCTTGTTGTTTAAATTAATAGCACTCTAGAACAATACACGAATACAATAAAGCTATGTCGTTACGCGGGAGCTATTACGTAGCATATTTATGAACACGTATGAAAAACGTAATGCTGGGACTAATATTATCATTTCCCGATTTATTTATTTATTTATCTTGAAAAATGGCACATATGTTGCATGGAATTAGCCAGTGGTCTCAAAATGATAACCTGTAATGCCCTGGTATTATCGTCTTATATAATACCTGGTGTCCGTAGTAGAAATTAATATATATTGGAACTTCTTCAGTGAACACTTTCGTTTAGTGCTCTCCAGTGGATGAGCGGACACAACACTTAATCATTTAATAAGCTTAAATTAACTGACTTGCACGCTGATTGTAGTAACGTCTAACTCGAAGCAACAAAGCACTATATTTCATAGATTTCATTATGTAAATTCCTCTTGCTTATGCGAGAGCGAACATTTGCGTGCGTTTGTGGAGTTAGAGGGGAAGAGAGAGTTAAGGAATCAAATAGATCGTTTTTACTTCCTCCGTCTATGATTTCATGTTTTAAAACTAGCAGAACATCAATATTTCAATGAAATTGATGTGTGAATTCGTGTATGGGATCGGAAGGCTTAAGCACTGAGGTCTGGGATTGTCCGCAAAAGGATGAAAGCTTGACGGTAACAAGCTGAAACTTTATCTTATCAGCGGAAAGCAAACAGCGCAACATGTGTACTACACAAATACCACTGTTTATGTTTTGGAGTCCGTGTACTTAGTACTTGTTAGAAACACAGAATAACATATGTGATCTATCTTATTTTGAAATAAGAAATGGCACTGATAATGATCATAAACAAATGACATGGCAGATATTAACCTAGAAATTCGGTAGGTCAATAAGACAAAATGTAAGTTTTAAGTAAGAATGTATTTCCTCATACTAAAATTTCCATTACCAAGCAGATAACCCAGTTCATGGTTAAGGGTGGACAATGGTAATTGCGACAAGTTGCTTATGAATTATTTTTTTTTATATAGGCTATGCACTAATCATTGAAATAATGCAAAAAGTTTATGCTAAATCATAAGTTACAAAAACAGTATTACAATTACAAAGTGCATTACTCACTCTGTAATTATTAATTCAGTATTTGAGACTGAGTGACTTCCAACAAACTTCACACATACGCAAAATAAGTGTAAGGCGATCACCCATTTGAATGTTTGTGCGGTATGTGGGTACTACTGCCAGAAGAGCTGAATGATCGAAAGCTAGATAGCGCAAATGTTTCTTTTCTTGCGTGTTGCTGTGCTTCGCACTTCGATCCGTTTTAAGTTGATCAAATGTTTGTAAAGCTTATGGGACTTAACTACGGGGTCATCAGTCACTAAACTTACAAACTACTTATGAACTAATTACGAACTAGGACGGTACAAATATCCATGCCCGAGGGGGGATTCGAACCCCCGACCGTAGTGGCCGTCCAGACCGTGACTGGAGCGCCTCAGTCCCCTCGGCCACCGCGGCCGGCCCGCTTTAAGTGACTGGTTGCCTTTCCTATATATTTACGCATTGTTCCATCCAGGGCTAGAATTATCGATGAACTTTAAACTTAATTTCTGATATTTTCTAAACTTCGTCTCTCTTTCATAGTAGACATAAATAAATGTATCATAGTAACTTATCTTTGAAGTAATCAGGCGTTTGAAGCTGTTTTGTTTGTGGAATCTCGATTCTTTAAAGAACCGAAGCTTTACTAATAGAAAGACAAAACTAATCTTAGGGATCGTTCAATACATATGCATGTCATGTTCCATACATCGTTAATAGAAACGAATATAACCATGCGAATATTACGTCTTGCTTCTCAAATTAAAGTTTCAAGAAATTCATATTCTCATCTTGTTCATCGGATATTTCATTCGTGAGTTCTTGGTTTTCAGATAAGTAAGAATACTTCTGTATGCGTAAATAATGATTTTCCTTGCTTGCGAAAATTCGTATTTTAAATTTCAGACAATACTTTCTATAAATATTTTAAAAAGTTGTTAAAAGTACAATAAATAATTTTCCTGTGCTTCACTCAATAAAAATACCGGCCATACGAATATCATGACGCACAACTTTTATTTTAATGGTGGTCGACTTATTTCGGAAGTTGCATGCCAGATAGCACAGCGCGTTAGGGAACTGAATGCGAAAGTTAGGCCATCGCTTGTTTCACAGCTGCCTCAATGACGGCTTCCGCTGTTCAGAGAAGTTTTTCCTCGCGAAAGTGCAGAGAACTTGTAACTCTGAACACTGAGTTTACGAGCCGCTGTTTGCGGCTGCCGTGTTAATAGAGGAGTAACAATTAAGCCGCTGTTTGAACGCCGGTGGCTGACATTCACGATCCGCCCCCCCCCCCCCCCCCCCCATGCCGCGCAGCTCGCTGTAACTTCCCGTGTGATCGGAGTAGCTTCCGAACAGGCAGCTGCGTGCGAGTACTTGCCGCTAATTGCTAACTGCCGCACATAATGCACCAGTCGGCCAATACGTTACAGGCGGTTTTCCACCTCGTAAGCTGTTGCTTTATATTTTTGCACCGTACACGACGGGGAAGCGCTACTAATAGGATAAATAAAGTTGTAGATTACTAACCAGACAGTAACAGAATTACCGTCAATTTGCTGAAACTAAATTGTGTTATCAGATTAGGCAAGTATAACAGTTAATAATTGCAGGAGATTGAAATTTGCACTGGAGAAATATTTTTATTGGTAACACCGTTGCGAGTAAACGATGCAATAATTAGTTTCTGGAATTTCGAATACGGCAGAAATATGTGCGAAGAGGGGGGGGGGAATAAAAAAGAGGTGGACATAGTGGACAGAGAGAGAGAGAGAGAGGAGGTTTGATGGTACGCTGCCTTGATAGTGCGCTGCCATTCTTGGTCGTATTAGTTTTCTCGCAACATGACATTACTACAGAAGGACTTCACGTACAAACAGCCCAAACGGCGTCAATTTATACGTGGTTATTAGATCGAAGTATTGTTTTTCTCTGACTGTTCTTCCTTCGAATTCGTTACGGCAGATCCAAAAGAACAAAGAATGGGTGTAAAATGTTGTTTCCTGCTTGATAAATCAGTAATAGAGTTCAACTAAAGCTTCAACAGGCTTTCAAGAAGGATGTTATAAGCCGTAGATAATATTTTCAGTGGTTTCGCCGTTTCAAACGTGATAACATGAGTGTTAAAGACCTTGCTAGTTTTGGGCGCCCTTCAACATAAAACGATGGAAACTTGGCGCAAATACGAGCGAATTTGTACTGAAAATTTCTCTAAGGAGTTGTGTTCCCGCCTGAGGTACGAGTCCTCCCTCGGGCATGAGTTGTGTGTGTCCTTAGTGTAAGTTAATGTAAATAGTTTGTAAGTCTAGGAACTGATCACTATAGCAGTTTGGTCCAAAAGCTTTAAAAACATTTGAATTTGAACCATCATCCGTATTCCGCAAGCGTAACTTCGTGTGACTTACTTCAACCAAATTTTCAAATGTTTGTACACCTATTGGAACAAACTGCTATGATCATCAGTCCCTAGACATAAAAACTACTTAAACTAAGGACAAATGACACACACACACACGCGCGCGCGCGCGCGCGCGCGCGCGCGCGCCCGAAAGAGAACTCGAGACTTCGGTGGGAACGGCCGCACAGTCCGTAGCACGGCACCGTAGACCAAGCGGTCATTCCGTGACTTTCTTCTGTTTCCAAGAGTAATTTGAAAAAAAAAATGAAAGGTAATTATTTTATGTGGAGGATAAAAAAAGCTGCTCGAAAACAGCACTGGGATGACATCACAGTAGAAGAGTTCCAGAGGCGCTTCAAAACAGTCGGAAAAAATACTTGACAAGTGAAGAGCATCCAATGGAGAGTGTTTTGAAGTAATATAAGAAAGATAAATATATTTTTTCCTACCTCGGCTCATATCAAAAGAAACCAAAAGCGTCTTAAACAGAAGGTAGCAGAAGTGTGGCATCAATGTTACAACCATGACTTTAGTCATGAAATGAGAAGAGTTCATATTCTCTTTAGTATACCAAGTTTGAGTGCCTTTGATCGTATATTATTATTTCTTAATTCTGTTTCGAAAACAATGACGTCGACAGCGCCAAATTCTGTGAAGTGTTTCTGGAATGTAATCCACATCATGTTCTAAGAATAATGTAGCAAATATCATGGGACAGACACCTAATATCACATCGGACATCCTCCGCCTCCGACATGGGAGTGAATCTAAAAGTGTCCGCCACTCCTCTGGACGCAGCTGAAACAAAATCGTTTGCAGAACGGCAGACAGTTGAGGTTCAAAATCAAATATTTGTAAATCTTGTGGGACTTAACTACGGGGTCCAGTCCCTAAGCTTACAAACTACTTATGAACTACTTACGAACTAGGACGGCACAAATATCCATGCCCGAGGGGGGATTCGAACCCCCGACTTCAGTGGCCGTGCAGACCGTGACTGAAGCGCCTCAGTCCCCTCGGCCACCGCGGCCGGCGCCAGTTCTGGTCTGTGCGTCGATAAAGGATCCATGGCGCGGAGCTCGCTTTCCATAACATCGCAAATATGGTAGATGGGGTTCAAATCTAGGCCATCACAGACCTCACCTGGATGTTGTGGAACAGGTTGCCGAGGATGCGATGTGGCGGCGCAGTGTCATCTTGAAACACCGCAGAACTATCAGGGTGTTGATGGAGATAGTCCCGACCACCTAACATATTGCGGACCAGAATAAGTACGATTCGCCGCCGGCCGCGGTGGCCGAGCCGACTGCGGCGCGCCAGTCACGGTCTGCACGGCCACTACGGTCGGGGGTTCGAAGCCCCCCTCGGGCATGGATATTTGTGCCGTCCTTAGTATTAGCTACTTCATAAGTAGTTTGTAAGTTTAAGGACTGATGACCCCGTAGTTAAGTCCCATAAGCTCTACAAACCTTTGAACATTCGAACGTTTCGCCATTGTACAACTTCCATCCCTCGCGAATGGCAACAAATACAAACCGTTGTTTCCGATGACAACTGTGATAGACGACTGTGGCGGAGACTCCCATGTTGAGTTGTCCACTAGGAGACGTGGCTAGCACGTGCCGTCTTGAACTGTGCCGTCATTTATTGTTTTGTTGCCCGTCTTTAACAGCTGACGATCCGTCAGTTACCTTAATCGACGGTGGCTGTTCGGCCGGTAGTTGGTGTCTTGCGGTCTGTGACACTGTCATCCTACCATTCAAGTTACAACCTGAATGTGCGAAGCCGAATTTCTGTCCCATTGCTGAAAACCAAATTCCCATCCGTCGGGGCACCGACCACCAAATCCCTTTCGAACAGCGTCAGCCCACGACGAGGCCTGATACACAAATGATTTGCACCACCGCGTCTCAGAATTTGTTATACAACTGCGTATGACATGGGTAGAGAATGGTGTGCAAACAACACACCTACCCTCCAGCCGTTACTGTAAGTGCCATTAGCCAGGAAGGGTACGTGGCGCCACTGTCGGTTTCCATCGTGGCCCTCCGCGCTGTTAACCTTAGGGCAGACGCCAGCGGCAGCAGCCGCGCCACGCGCCCGGCGCGCACGCCACCGCCTAGGTAGGCGAGCCAGCGCGGGCCAGGAAGGCGGCAGCGGCCCCACCGGGCGCCGTGACGGCTACTGCGAACGCACACCTCGTCGCCGGCCGTCTCCTTTATGTTCGCAATAAACAGGCGGAAAACTGCTCTCGCTTCGCCGGACTGGAAAAACCCGTTTCCTCGTCGCCCGCCAGTGGCATCGGGTTTCACGTTAAATCGCACGTGGCTTCGTCCTCATTAGTCGGCAGCTTACCTCAGTGTAATACTAGACTCCTAAGACAGTAAACGTTGCTGCCGAAAATCGCTAGAATTAAATTTAAAAATGAATGAGACGACGAGATTGCTATCGATGCGTTACACGGTACACACTAAAATAAAACTTATATACGTGTTCCTTTACAAGGGGCACAGCATTTTCTTGAGAGAAATTGGTTACAGTATCGAGGGTCTTTCGGTAAGAAACTTGGTTCCATATGAAAGACAATAATTGGAGTCCTCTAAAAAACCTTATTTTTCGAAGCAATACCCTGAATTTTAACGCGCTTGGACCTAACTCAATAATTAATGTATTGGTGTGGTGTCCTTTCATTAAGTATTAAACGCGACGACGGCGTTGGCTTCAGATATTTCACTGCAGATGCGGTCATACGTCCGACCTCGCACGGGAATCGGTAATGGCGAGTGTAAGAGGGCATGGACGATAGGGGTGCTACAAACATAGCGTGCGACTTGTGAGAATTTGAGACGGGCGGGAGGCGAGCACGGGTGGCCAAGTGGTTAAGGCAGCCGCTGGCCCGAAGCGGGAGACCTGGGTTCGATTTCCGGTCCGGCTCACATTTTCACTTGTCGCCATTGCTTAATATCAGTGCCCAAACACGGCCACTGTCAATCCTTTCTTTCCTATCCTTCCTCCTTCCCTTCCTTTAACAACAATTTGCTAACTCAATAAGGGAAAAATCATCGCTAGAGAATACCGTGCACCTCTTCTGGACTAAGAAAGATAGCTATCACGGATAAACGCTCAGAGGCGGATTAGCCGCGCGTTCTGGAGCGCCGTGTTGCGGCGAGTGCGACCGTTCGCCGTGGGGGTTCGAGTCTCCCCTAGGGCTTGGGTGTTTGTGTTTAGGTAGTTTGTAAACTACGGACTAATAATCTAGAAGTTGAGTCCGATAGATTTACAAGCATTTGAACATTTTTGACTAGGAAAAAAAAAGTGTCGTTCCTTCACGATAACGCACCAGCACATGCTAGCTATTTCGCTCAACAAAAATTGAGTAAATTTTGTTTTCACCTGATTCCAAATTATCTCCGTTTATCTTTTTTGCTCCCTCTAATTTTCATTTGTTTGCAAAATTAATAACTTCTCTGTCTGGACAATACTGAAGAAGAAGACATCCAGACGGTCAATGAATATTTTGAGATTCTGGAAGAAATGCATTTTAGGGAAGGAATCTTGAACCTGGAGGAAACGTTGTATCAAATGCGTTGAACTTCGAGGGTATTACGCAGAAAACCAAGGTACGTTAGAGAACTGTTGTCTTTCATGTCGAATCAATGCTACCTCAATACAGACATACACTTTGAAGGTGTTGAATACTTGTTTTAATCTGTTAAACCTGTAACTTTCGACTGTAGTACTTAAATGAGTAAAGCATTAAAGCTTTTTAGTACCATAAAAGAGTAACGCCATCGCTTTCCCTGCTGTGCCGAGTGATTACATTTCGTCTTGTTTTGTTCCTGGAGTGTAATGATGAATAAAAGTTTCGTCCCCTAACGACGGAGACAAACATTGAATTTTTATGAGTAGCTGCTAACACTCAGTAGATGTTCGTCTGCTATTTTGTTTTATCTCTGCACTTAGCAGTCGTGCACATATCTTGCGCAAAGCTTCTTCATGCTCAGCTGATGGTGCAAAATAAAGTGTAGTCGGTTCTTTGAAATACCTCTTGCACTGCAAAACAATATAGTGGTGTCTGCCGATGTTTTTTGGTTCGCAATTGTTTTCAAAGTGCCAGCTCCTGCTGCGTCTTCGCTGCTTGTCCTGATCCGCTTCCATTTTTGACCCGAAGTCTCGCCGTCCTTTAGTATTGGCATGAGTGACCTAATGTAGACCCTATCATTCCAATATTTTTCTTCCTTGTTTTAACCTTCCAAGAAAGTGAAGTGCATAACACCACGAATTGAAGTTCTCTATCGACTTAACTCGGCAACCGCAGCATAGTATCGTACTGTAAAGAGATCTATTTTGTCTGCCATGGGAGATTGTGACTGTGTGAACTGGCCTGCCAGTAAACAATAAACAGTGACTTTCGACTGAGAGTTGTAGCGTGATATTCCTTGCCTCGCAGCTTTACTAGAGGACTTGGCGTAACATTGGCACGGTAAGTTTTCAATTTCATAATGAATTATAGCAGTGAGTAAAACTATTGATTTTCTGCGAGAAAACACTATGTGAATAAAATAATTTACTTATCGTCAATTTGATTATGGCAATAGTGGAAAGGTGTTAATAAAACCCGTTGAACTATTAATTCAAGGTAAAAATAATGTTTTATATTCATTCCGAGATTCTTCCGTAATAAATTACATGATTTATGTCATAATAATAATAATAACAATAAACAGGGCGGATAGATGTTCATTGGCCGGCCGCGGTGGCCGAGGGGACTGAGGCGCTCCAGTCACTGTCTGCACGGCCACTACGGTCGGGGGTTCGAATGCCCCCTCGGGCATGGATATTTGTGCCGTCCTAAGTATTAGCTAGTTCATAAGTAGTTAAGTTCCATAATAATAAAAATGAAAAAAAAGGAAAAAATAATCTCAGCAGTTTGGTCCCTTAAGTTTACAAACAATTGAATATTTGAAGAAAAGTGACCATAACTCTGCAGGTTCACCTCGATCACCCAATGAACATGAAATGTTCAAATGTTTGTATAGTTTATGAGACTTAACTACGGAGTCATCAATCCTTAAACTTACAAACTACTTACCAACTAGCTTTATCCTAAGGACGCCACAAATATCCATGTCCGAGGGGGGATTCGAACCCCCGACTGTAGTGGCCGTGCAGACCGTGACTGGCGCGCCGCAGTCCTCTCGGCCACCGCGGCCGGCACAGACTATTTAAATTAACTTACATTAAGGAGAACACAAACATCCGTGTCCGAGGGAAGATTAGAGGGAACGACGGCCCGGTCAGTAGCTTGGCGCCTTAGACCACGCGGCTATTCCCCGCGGCTATAGTATACTATCTGACTGACGCCCAATCCGAAATGCTTTTGAGCACTTACCATCTCACCAAGAATTTTTAATTGAAAGTCTACAATACGCACTTTATGAAGCTACAGATCGCCGTAGTTTACTCCTAGGAGATAGCAGTGAATAATTACAGCTGCTGCAGTCGACGTTATCAGGGTAAAATAACATTCTTTCACTCGAGGAATTCGTCCACTTAGATAAATAGTTTATTAGGAAACGCTCGAGTTAGAGTTCAAATGTCTGTATAGCTTATGGGACTTAACTAGGGGGTCATCAGTCCCTAAACTTACAAACTACTTATGAACTAGCTAACACTAAGGACGGCACAAATATCCATGCCCGAGGGGGGATTCGAACCGCCGACCGTAGTGGCCGTGCAGACCGTGACTGGAGCGCCTGAGTCACCTCGTCCACCGCGGCCGGCCGTGTTCGAGTAGCCGTGCAGCAATGAGATACGGTCCTAGTGAGTTGTAACAATGAAATTACACTGGCTTCAAGAACGGTTGGAATTATTGGATTTCTTGTACGTTCAGCGGTCATAGATGACCGAGTGCAGTGCCAGTAGTGGGTAATAAGATGAGCCGCTCGCTGAGCGACAGCCGCGGTCCCGCAGGCAAGGGAACAGTAAACAGCGCGGAGCAGGCGGGTCAGCGCGGTAACAGGATTATGGGCAGGGCAGCAGGTGTGCCCGCTGCAACCCTAGCCGCGGCTTGTATGGCTTTGCGAGCGCCGGCTGACTCACCGCGAGATTGCCGCCGCCGCCGGCGACACGTGCGCTCCGCCGATTAATCGCCGCCACCGCTGCTGCCCACCTTACACACGCAGCACATTACTCACTGCATCGGCACTGTTCAGCTCCTGCTGTTCCACGGCTACTGCACTGCACTACCTAGACCCGACTCAATGTCAACGGGAAAGTAAAGCCGGCCGCGGGGACTAAGGCGCTCCAGTCACGGTCTGCACGGCCACTACGGTCGGGGTTTCGAATCCCCCCTCGGGCATGGATATTTGTGCCGTCCTAGTTCGTAAGTAGTTCATAAGTAGTTTGTAAGTTTAGGGACTGATGACCCCGTAGTTAAGTCCCATAAGCTTTACAAACATTTGAACATTTTTTTTTGAAAAATACCGAGTAGCACCGTGGTTCGGAACCCACGTTAAACTCTAGGTTCCCCTATAACTGGCTGGGTAAGTCAGTTCGAAGGTCGGAGGAAGGCAACGGCATACCACCGCCATACAGGATCATGCCCAGTAAAGCACTTCGGATTGTTGACTGCTTTACCTTTACTAGGACGTTTTGGATATTTTGTTTTGACGTCATTACACAACTTTACCATGTATCTAGCCAATTCTCGCACCAGTTGTCAGTTATATAGGATTTTCAGAACATGTCCCGGGACAATTTCATATAACTGACAACTGATGCGAGAAATGGCTACATAGGACGTTTTGATTTGCACTGCTGACAACATCATTGACCTAACAGGTGAAGCATTGTCGTTGCCCAGTATGCGTGCCTTACTGCAAATGAACAATGGCAACATGAGTGTCCTTAGCATGCGATCTCCTGATCGGTACGCAGATCTGATGTTGGTAGCACTTACGTTTCCGATATTCACTTATCATTCGTATTATATGGATTAGAGAAGGTAACAGTATGGTTACAGATAATCCTTCTACTACTCTTAACGCCTATATAAACAAGATTTTTATCTTCTGCACCTCTGTTATGCAAGTTTCATTGGTCTCCTTGTGAAATTAATATTAAAAATCGGTAATTCAATCCTCGTGTCCACGTATGAATAGTGTGACTAAATGGATGATCAAAGACCAACTAAGCAGTAAAATTTGTTATCTGTAATTTTGTCTTTGATTACTATTTCCATCCGTCACGTTTACATCATTACTTAGCTAATACTCTGGGATTAGAACGTACTGTTTCTGTACAGTCACGTGCAGGAATCACAGTAACTCAGGTGTTGGAAACGAGTTATTTTTCCTGGATGAGCATCCATGTCGAAGTTATATAACCTGTCGCAAATAATTAAGTGGAGCTATTCATCAAAATATTTCCTTTCGTGATTGCAGTGCAGCGAATTCTCCATTCCATTTTATAACTTTCTAACCTCTCCTTCGCTACTTCTAATCTGGTCGCTTATCTTTATTCTTCTTCACTAGCTTTAGTTTTGTCGAGGTAGGTTTCGCCGTTGGTTCTCAAACACCAGTATCGCAGCATGACAACGATACTACGTCGACGGCGATAGCAGTTTTGCCGAGCGCTCTAAGGAGCCTTGCTGCGGAGCGCGCGGTTGCTGATCGTCCAAGGGTCGATTGCTTCCTCTGGCATGTGTGTGTGTAGCTTCTTAAGATTACTTTTAGATTAAGTAGTTTGTAACTTTCGGGACTGATAAACACAGTAGTTAAGTCCCACAAATTTACAAGCATTTGAATGTTTAATGGCAGTGTTTTTGTATTAGTTTTTATTTCGTGTAGCCTCTAATTGACTATTTTATTGCCTTTTCAGACCAATGTAGCACACTCTACTCAAAGGTACATTTGACAGACATTCCGCAGTATCCTTGCCGAGCAAAAGTGACAGTGCAGAGTGAACGCTGCCTGGAGACGAGTGATAAAGAGCAAACAATCCCATTCACGAATGACCGTGTCTCCATAAAGGGTACAGAAACAGCTCATTGCCGTTGTCGGATGAGCTGGTGGTTGACGTCCTTTTGTGAGAGAAAATCATAGCTGCAGGCGAGAGAGTTGACATTTTCGTCACGTTTGTCGTAAACGACTGTTGTTTGTAGGTCAACAAAACGTTTGATAAATGGTCTAATGACATCTTTTCTGTTACATTATGTTATTACATTAGTAAAATATTTCGCATGTCTATCACTAAGATCTAATTGCTGTCTAATTATGTGTTTTTCATTTCGTACTAAACTAAATGATGCTCATGTACAATTGCTATCCATAAAACAATTTATAAGATTGTTTTTGGAAAAACCCAAAATATTGAACAGACAATGACAAAATGGATTAGATCTGAGATTCTGGATTGTGCGTGCGAGTGTACAACCCTTCCTTCCGCAACCATAACGAACTTCTTGGACTCTATCACAATTTGTGTTACCATGAGAAACGTCACAGGGATATACTGGTTGGTTAATAGGACCTCCAAGTAAACAGGTGTCCATTCGTTTACGAAGCACCGTTTCCTGCTGGTGTTCAAGGACGGAACATACATAAAACGGCCGTAAAATGGGCTGTTTTCCTTTCATCTTCTCGTACACCAAGGCTACCAGTGACCTCAATTACCGAGACACTGTCGCAATCGAACTGAACTTTGAAGAAGACAGTACCGTCTAACTACACTTTATAGTGATAACTGACAATTGTCTAATAGATTAACCGTAAAATTAACTCCGAAACTGAACAAACACACGCTCAAACATCTTCACGTATTCGAAGCCTTACAACAAAGTTCTAATGCTATCATCCTATTCATACTCCTATGGACATAGCGTGTAACCCACAGTAAATTATTCTGCTGGTGCACATTTCTGTGAATTAAAACCGACGTTGAATAAATTTCTTTCTGCTGGTACTGCAGACGGGTGCAATTGTATTGTTTTGATATGCTAAATGTGTCGTATATTACAGCACAAGGCATGGAGTGAGTAATACTACCATGGTTTACCGGAAGGAATCGATCATTTGTGTTCACTGTCGCAGAGAAAAACGTATAATATACTGCAAGGTAACGTACAAGACTTCGTAAGTTTAATTGGGTACTGCGCTCACGTCATCGTGTTGTAAGCAGTGGTGCCAACTTGTAACAAGACGCAGTATACTGCATGGTGTTCTTATTATATACATCTATACAAGCCACCTTACGATGTTTGGCGAGCCGTGCAGGAATGGCCACTCGGCCTAAGACAGTGTGCTACGGACTATGTTGTCCATCCTTAGCGTAGGTTAGTTTAAGAAATTCATTAGTCTAGGGACTGAAGACCAATCCATGTGGCCCCTCAGGTTTACAAACATTTGTCATTCTGATGTCTGGCGGAAGGTATTTTGTTTACCACTGTCTCTCTTTTTCATGTAGCAACTCTCGTATGGTTCGCTGGGAAACAAATATCAGTAAGCCTCTTTGGGATTTAATCTATTTGATTTTCGTGAAGCAAACGCATCTTTTTGGAGCGTCTGCTATCTCCCTTAGTTCGCTTGCCTACAAACATGAACTAGGCCATAAATCAAGCGTTACTCAGCTAAAATGTTGTAAAGAGCTCAACAAGACTGCAAAGGTTGTATTAAGGATACAGTCGAATTGAGAAAATAGAGGGGGAGGGGGCTTATTCAGATTGTTTGCTGTTTTATTCACGCATGTGTCAATGTTTGACACGTCTACCATGGCGTGGAAAACTATCGTCATATCTGCCTCGAATATGACATTAACGGATCTCAATCATTATGCAGTTCACAACTTCTCTTCGCAATCGTCTATCCCTTGCTGTTTGAATGGTCTCCGAACCCAAGAGTGACGTCACAAGGCACCACGCTTTTGCCGCGTCATTAAACAAACAAAAATTCTGCGACCTGGCCTGTATTAATCTTAGTTTAAATCATTATTGATGAGAGGTTATTAATGTACACAAGAAAAAGCGATGGCTCTAAGATGGATCCTTGTGGGACACCACATTCAAAATCTTCTGAATCTGACGATGACTGATGGCTTCATTCACACTTACACCTTTTGTTTCCTGTTAGCGAGGAACGACTTTTAACAATTTTACAGCAGTGTACGTGACACTATAGAATTATAATTTAGTTAAAAGGATGCTTTGATTCTAACAGTAAAATCCTCCGAGAAATCACAGAAAATAGCTGCTGCAGGTCCCAAGTATAGTACAGAAGATGGTGGTCGCTTTGTCGGCCTACAGAGAGCGAACGGTACCCGCGCGCCTGCTGCCAGTAACGGACAGGACAGGACAAGAGGAGGTGCGAATGAGTCTGTGTGAGCGCCGCGGTGTTGGGCCAGCGCCGGCCGCGCGCTGTGACGTGGATTCGGCGGCGGCGGCGCAGGGCGCGCTCCGTGACCGCCGGATCGGGTTTCGCCGGCGGCGCACGTCGCGGCTCGCGTTCTGCCTGCCCGCTACACGCGGCCTCGCTCTCGTTTCTCTCGCGCACACTGCGATAAATCCAAAACCTCAACAGCTACAACAGCACGCCTGTGACGTACCGAGCGAGGTGGCCAGTGGTAACACACTGGATTCGCATTCGGAAGGATGGTGGTTAAAATCCACCTCCGGCCATCCAGATTTAGGTTTTACGTGGTTTCTCTAAATCACTCCAGGCAAATGCCGGGATGGTTCATTTGAAAGGGCACGGCCGATTTCCTTCCACATCCTTACCCAAACATTCCGAGCGTAAGCTCCGTCTCTAATGACCACGCTGTCGACGGGATGTTAAACTCCAAGCTTCCTTCCTTCCTACGCCTGTGACGTACTGCTGTGATTCGCAGTTGACTACAACACACTAATCGCTGGTACATAGCTACGTTGTTGACTGACGCCGATACTAAGATATTCAATTGAAATTCATAGCTAATGCCTCAACAAATCGAGGTGTTTACAAACTTTAATGGAAAAAAATTGTTTGTTAAGCTTGTGGGACATAACTGCGAGTCGTCAGCCCACGTCTGAGGGAAGATTCGAACCCCCGACGGGGAAAGGCTTCGCGCATCGCAGCACAGTTTTGCGTAGGCCAGAAAGGGACTACACATGGATGCCCTCGGGATTTCATTTCTGGTAAATCAACTTTTGCAACACACCTGAAAGAATATCGCCACTCATCTGCAGCCATTAAAGATACCATATACCATCAGCAAAGAACAGAAAATGAATCTTCGTGAAATTATATTCTCAGCTCCAACTCACCATATAACATATGCATCATGATAATGTTGAGCATGCAAAGTGGTCATTTCTACATATTTTGCTGACATACGAGGCGCGTCAAGAAAGTTAGTTCCGTTTGGTAATAAAATGAAATTGTAAACAGATACAGAATAAATTTTTATTGCACAAAATTCTACAACTCTTAAACTACTTTTACACATAACTGCCGAAATTTTGCAGGCATTTGTCATAGCGTGGCACCAGGTTTTGTATACCTTCTCCATAGAAATCTGCCGCCTGTCTTCATGCATCAGTGATAGTGAAATTTGGGGGAAGTCCATAGTGAGAGCACTAATTGTAAACCTACGGTTTTCCTGGATCTTGTCATCAATCGCGCAAACCAGTTCTTCTGAAACCAAAGGTGGACGCCCACTTCGTTCTTCATCGTGCACATCACTACGGCCGCCATTGAACTCATCGTATTTGGTCCGTAAACATCGCAAATGTGCCGATAAATTTCACTTGGTTTCACTTTCTTCGCATTCAGAAACCGAATCACCGACCTGATTTCACAGGCGGCGAGATTTTCAATCAACGCTGACATTTCAAACAAGCACAACAAAGCGTACGTAACTGACAGCGATATCCAAATGGCGCACGTTCTTCTTCTTGATACACATCGTTTTGTGTCCCAGCCTCGTCGCCGCTTTTGTGTCTCGTTTCCGTCGTAGGTGCCGGTGGCCGAGTAGGAAGACCGACACAGGAATAAAGGTAGCACGCTTGTGCGGGTACGGAGGTGAGCAGCCAGTGGGACAGCAGAAAATAGAAACCCTAGAGTAAATTAGAACGAGACATATATTGCACAGAATTTATACAATACTTACCTTTTACATAGATCGGTACTACAGAATGCTGATACATAGTTGAGCTAGAGGCCTGCCTAGTGCCTGTCCGACAGCCAAGTCTTCACTGGTGCCTATCTGATTCCGAAGTGTTAGCTGGTTCCTATCTCAATCCCAAAAGAACGATGTCGTTCAGTGGTGGCCACGAGCGGAGTTGTAACAGAGGGCGCTCGTGGCTGAAGTCGTAAGAACGCCGCGCCGTGCGTGCATGGCGGCGCGCGGCGAAAGTAGGTGGCGCGCACTTTGGACTTGTGCGACACCACACATCGTCTACAGCGCAAGTGCGGAACTGCAATCGCAGCGCTGCAGCGGAGATAAATTGAAACGGAACTTACTTTCTGGTCGCGCCTCGTATTTACTAGGAATTAATAAAAGTTGAGCTTTGAAACAGGTATTTCTACAGATATTTAATAAAATATTTAGCAACAAAACTAAACCAATTGACCTTCAAAGATTAAAAGAATTGATAATATCTAACCTCACAATTTACTTGTCACCAATTCTACACATAATTAACAGTATGACTCCCCATTATGTAAGCATTTTCATTATTTCTAATATTTGTACAGCGTCTGCACTAATTTGATCTAAGTTCATTTTTATCGGTTTGTAAGACTTTTTTGTATTCGTAGATCTTACGGTCTTTCCTGTACTAAAATATAAACAAGCTGCAATCTGTGAATATATGTTGTTCCTAACGTGCTGTTTCCCGTGAAAACAGCATGACAATTTCTAGAGTAGTTTTGAAGCTTCAAGTTTATAACGATATACATTTACTGTTTTATTATTAGTTTAGAAGATGGTACGTGTTTTTCAGAAGCGAGAATACAGAAGAAGTTCTTAAGCACGGTACAGTGTAAACAAATACTTTAAAACAACGCAACATTTGTATAAAGTAACTCACAAAAATGAATCCCAGTCATCGGTATTTCAGTTATATGTAAGTAAATTAACAATTTTTCTACATGTTACTTGCCACATACAGCGGTTTCACGAGAAGATAGTTCTTGCCGTACAATTTTTCTGCGCCAATAGTGCACTCCAGCATTAAATACGGGAGCATGTAAATAAATTTAGACCACCTGGCGAAAATGCAAGACCTGTCGTGGGGTAAATGAAACTTCAATTGTGACTGGAAGCGGAAATTATTCAACCACATTTACGTGGGTTTTCAGTTAGGGTCGCCATTTCGTTTGTTGTGCAAGTGCGTTTCTATTTAATTCGGAGAGCCTTTACAATGTTGTTCGCGTTGAAAGAGAACATCGTGCAGGCTGAAGCAGATGCAAGAAGTTGTTCTGTGAGTAGCCAGGACAAATCAGTGTACGCACCAGTGCTCCACAGTGAGCAGTCCCGACTGGGTTCAAATTTTCACTATGTGTTTTATATACGTCATTGATGCTTATGACTTGTAACGGTCTCTGAATCATTTCGTTTGATTTCTGTTGTGCTTTATTCTCCAACTGTCTCAGTATAAGCTCGGCACCTCGCTCGTAGATAATTTTCAAAACGGCCATCATGCTGTGCGGTACGTACGCACGCGCATGAGGCTGAAAACTGTGCGGAAGAAACGCGGAAAGTCGATCCGCTTGTCACCTGCAGAACTTCCTGCGACTGAGGTAATATTACAATATCCGTTACCGAATAAAATTTTCGCACTATATATTCGAAACTTAATTTTTAAGATTTAAATATGTTGCGTCACTAATGATGCTGCTGATTAAATAAGTCACCACTTGAGTCTTTTATTTTGCTTGGCAAAACGACATTGCCAGATACTTTCCCTTCAGTGCAGTTAACTCATACAGCGCTGCGTTCCAAACTGGTCTAGCGAAGTGAAACTTTTCTTACACAGTTCGCACAGCTACATCCGTCTCCTCTTGTGAGTTAATGGCTTCTATTTGGTGCTGATGTGAGAGGTTCGGACGGAAGTGCAAAGGAGCGAGAATGTCGTCAAAAGACTCGCCACCGCCACCACGTCCCCTCCCGTGTGCCCTATAGCGCTGCGGTTGTTGCCGGGCCATTTACTTTCGGTAACGGCCACTGCGTGTTCCCGTGCTTTCATACGCCGGCCGGGCGCCTCGCTGTTACGCCGACAAGCCGCTCGGAAGCTCGGCCCATAAATCTTCCTGCAGCGGTAGTTGCTCTCCGACCTCTTAGCCGCCGCCACGAGAGTGGTCGGCGGCTGTTTCTGCTCAGTTCTTGTGGAAGTACTGGGTCAGACGGTCAATGCAGCAGGAATGGCTGTATTATCAGGTGGAGTACCACAGTACAAATGTAACCGTAGTAAACAGGAGTGTAAATATCACAGTGTTTATAATGTCTTGTTTTACAGCCAATACTGGTTCCTCTTTCAGGTCAGCTATTTTCGTGTGAGCGAGTACTTCAGCGTCCTGATTCCACCTGTGCCGATTGTTGCCGCTGTACTGTTAGAGCCGCTCTCGCCACTTAGCGGAGACTGTTTAACGAACCTCTCCAGTCTGTGACAGCTGACATATTCTTTACGATATAAATCGAAGGAGTAATAAGAAGTGTAAATACAGCCAACACCAGTTTCGACCTTTTAATGGCATTTTAGAGCGTAGTCTTTTTCCCGCAAACAACAATAGAAGTAATTATTTTCGGGTTTTAATAAGTTTCTTCTTGATCAACAATGTTAAATGCCAAGGTCTCTGCACGAGTACTCTATTTCGTCTGCGTTCGTAAGTTTTATGAATAGTGCAACACGATTGTTGTGCTGAACATTTTTCGGGCACCGAAAGATATTGTAATTAGTATCAGACTGTTTCTTGTCTTCTCGTGGCGTGGTTACTTTTATTAATAATAAAAGTTCAATATGTGTTGTAAATGTTCAAATTTATTTAAATCTATGGGCCTTAACTACTGTGGTTATCAGTTCCTATGCCTACAAACTACTTAAAGTAACATAAGGACCACACACACACACACACACACACACACACACACACACACACACACATGCCCGAGGAAGGATTCGAACCTCCGAAGGGAGGGGGGGGTCAACGGTGCGCTCCGTGGGAAGAGTGCTCGACAGTTCCACCGTGGCTTGACATGCGTCTAGATACACAACACCATTAAAAGTATTGTCCTTACAAATATTATGGTTATTTATATGTAGTTTATTCGCAGGTCACTTCACTATATTGTGTTAGTAGACGATCGGACACTTTGAATTAACATGTTCTACTTACATTCAGGGACCGATTTTGCAGGCTTTATTACTACAGAACCATTTCCCATCTACGAACATTAGGCTTGTGATTGGTACGCAGTCGTTTTAGGAATCTTCCAACTGAGGTTTTCTATGTATTGTAAGTGAGTCGTAACATATACTAGGGTCATGGTAAAAGTCTTACATTTTTTTTTCTAAAATGGTAACAAATTAAACTATTCTGAAATGTAACTAGATGAAGATATACCGTTATGAACTTACAGCACGAAAAAAATGACGCTGAGAATCTTAATGATTCTAACGTGTTTTACTGTCAGTTACAAACTTACACAATAGTACATAGAAACTAGGTGCATTCAGTGGAATTATAAGCCTCCCCAAGAAACCAAAAGGCAGCAGGTTGCTATGACGCATTAGGTGACATGATACACGCTCTTTCATTCTTTAGCGAGAGCCCATACGGCAGTGTGTGTGTTTGTAGAATTTACTCCCGCAATTGAGAGGACAAATACTGAAACATTACTGCGCTGGAAAGACCGAGCGCTCTGGCGCCTTTCTCCGTCGTACACGGCTGCTCCCCGTCGGAGGTTCGGGTCCTTTCACGTGCGCGCGCGCGTGTGTGTTGTCCTTAACGTAAGTTAGTTTAAGTAGTTTGTAAATCTAGGGACTTATGACTACAGCAGTTCGTACCCATAGCTTTACCAACATTTGAACGTTTTACTGAAGCGTTCACCATATTCGCCAGACTTATAACCTTACGATTATGAGCTCACACGAAAACGGAATGAATCGTAGCTTGGAACATACAGACATTGCCATAGTAGTTAGCGGTAACACTTGAGTTCAGACGATAATAATTTCGTGTGGGTCATTGGCCTGGTGCGTCTTTCAATTGGACGCCACTTGGGCGACTTGCGTGTCCCTAGCCTTCCCCAGTTATCCAACCGGGGAAAGGGGACCTACAGCTTAACGTGGAATCCGAACCAACTGTCGTTTTTGGCGACTCCTCACATCGTTGAGAGGTGAAGGATGGGTTAAAGTGCAGAATGAAAAAATCCGAGGTCCGACCGGGTTTTGAACCCGGGACCCTTCGGTTTTCAGTCGAGCACTTTACCCCAAGACCACCGAGATGCCAGTTCAGACGATGACTTATCGCTTACTCATGGGTATTTGGCGTCTACCACAACACGGGCAGTGTGTCATAAAATTTTTAGGAGACAGTAATTTGCAGTAAAATACGTTTAATATGACGAATTTGTTTCATCTTTTTCCTCGGGTCATATATTTACGGCAGCGTCTTCTTACATGTAGGCCTAATCTAATTTCTATATGTCAACTAACCTTCCATTTCTACATACTCTGCAAAGCACATTTAATGCAAGGTATTTGCGTATTTCAAATATATTTTACTCGTTACTTTTCGAAGAAAAAGGTTGACAGTATTTTTGCAAAGACTGCCGTATTATTCTTCCCCGTCATTGTTTTGACAACGAAGGTATAAAAAGAGGTGCGAGAAGACCGGGGTATGACAAATGCTGGTGGTCGCACCTGTGAGCAGGAGAGAGCGGCGGTTCCTGCGCGGAATGGCGCGCGCACTTTGCCAGCTCGTTGCGCTGCTGATGGATGGAGGCCGCCGACCGCGGCACCCGAGGCAGCACACAGGCTGTTGTCTCGGCCTGCCGCCGGCCTTCCGCTCTGCTCCACACTCATTCCAGTTCTATTTATCAAATACGTTGCCGCATTCAGCAAACCATTTCGCTATTTGCCTTCAGTAAGTGGGGAAACCACCGTTAAGACCACAAATACGAGCAGTTTGAATCCCGCTGGCTGAAGTTGATACATTCGTATCCATATTTATTATTCCGTGTTAGAAAAACATACGTCAATATCTGGACTATTCTCTCATCACATACCACAGTCTAAACTACCACTGCGCCGCGGTGGAGTAGCCGAGCGGTCTAAAGCACCTCGCTGCGGAGCGCGAGGTTGCACGCCGTGGAGGTTCGAGTCCTCCCTGGGGCATGGGTGTGTGTGTTCGTCCGTAGGTTAGTTTACCTAGGTTTAAGTAGTTTGTAAGCTACGGATTGATGACCACGCAGTTTGGTCGGATAGATTTACAGACATTTGAACATTTGAACTAGCACTGCGAGGGACTTCGGTGATGATGTTCAGTGGTGATTTTCTGGTTTTGTACGTATCAAATTGTCAGCATCACGAAACAAACATAACTTCATTAGCGTTAAAAAAAAGTTCAAATGTTTGCAAATCTATGGGACTTAACTACTGTGGTTGTCAGTCCCTAGTCTTACAAAGTACTTAACCTAACTACTCTAACGACAACACACACCCATGCCCCAGAGAGGACTCGAAACTCCGACGGCGAACAACCGCGTGCTGCGTAGCAAGGTGCCTTAGACTGCTCGGCAACTCCACCGCGGCATCATCAGTGTTACATTAAATGAGCAGAAAAAATGCCAATCTCAGCCTTCGAAATCCGCTTTGTTGAAATTAATACCAAGAGATGTTTCTAGCTACGGCACCAAGAATTGTTACTGAAATGTTTACGGTTTTGTTGACCAGACGCGTACTACCTTAGTATTAATGGTTGGACACCCTAGTATTGGTTCTCTGTGTATGTGACAAGACTATACCGCCAATTGTATAATTCTTACCATGTATCTATTTTACCGAAATACTTTTGTCAACTTTTTTCCAAACAAAACAGTTCCAAGGCATTCATAACAACTCACTTTGTCAAATGCTTGCAACCATTATTTTGACCTACCGCCACCGGCGTTGTTACAACACGTAATGGTAATTTCGGAGATTGCGTCAGAGGAATCTCTCTCTCTCTCTCTCTCTCTCCTCACAACGTACTCACTGTCACTTGGCGGGCAATGTCATTTGTGATGTATGTATGCAGACTGAAGCATTGTATGAAAATTCGCACCAAGGCCGGGATTCGATCCCGCGCCTCCCGCTCATTAGGCAGGTGCGCTCATGACTGCGCCACCCTGGCACGGCGGCTTCACACACGTTTACCCGCCACGACTCCCTCCTCAGTAAAAAGTCTCATCTCTGCCCCTGTCGGCGTGGTTTGTGTTCGTCGCCAGAAGCAAAGTAATATGTTACAATTTATTTCTGTTGATACGTATTATCACGTCAAATCTAACAACTGTACCGTCTGTCGCAGTGGAAAACTGAAGCTGATGTAACGACCATTAAGGCTATACAGTACTTGACAATTCATATGTAGCAACGAAACGAATGATTACAAAATAAAATTATTAATAATCCCTAACCGAGAACCAGAGGGAATTGCGCCACTGACACTGAAGATAGTCTAACAATTAGCTGAAGCCGGCCGCGGTGGCCGAGGGGACTGAGGCGCTCCAGTCACGGTCTGCACGGCCACTACGGTCGGGGGTTCGAATTCCCCCCTCGGGCATGGATATTTGTGCCGTCCTTAGTATTAGCTAGTTTGTAAGTAGTTTGTAAGTTTAGAGACTGACGACTTCGTAGTTAAGTCCCATAAGCTACACAAACATTTGAAAAATTAGCTGAATAAAAATGTACATGCCAGTAAACCTCTTGGGTATTGCAACCAACCTTCCTGTTGATATAATATTTCCATTTTTTTTCGTTTTGGCATATTATTTGCGCAAGTTTTTTCCACTGACGCTGTGAATAGTCTTTCACCAGCGTAGTACATAACATATAAAAATCACTCAGTTGCTAGTCAGAATTACTACTGACTTACGTATTGTTTACCAGATCATTCACTTCTTCTAATGACATAGTAAGTTTAAACAAGGAATACGATTTTCTCTCCTGATTGTTGTCTGTATAATAAAATAGTGGACCTAAGCTAGTTTCAATTACTTCTTGTATAAATAGTTTTGAAAATTATAACAGCAAACAATGGGAAGCTCTGTTGTCATATTTGAAAAGCGACTCATCCCCGCAGGGGACTGGAGAGGGGAGGGAGGGTCGGGAAAGGGAGGAGAGTAAAAGAGTGGAAGGACTACTGGTGATGGGAAAAGGAAGGGAGAGGGGCACTCATTTACGGTGAAGGTTTAAGGCTGATAAGAAGGATGGATGTCTGGACGGAGGGCGTCAACCGGGAGAGGAAGCTGATGGTAGGTACTCTCGGAGAGGATGAGCAGAGTGCGGAGGTGGAGGGGGGAGGGAGGGATAACTTGGTAAGGCCCGTGATTCAATAGGGTGTGAGAAACCAGAGAAACTGCTCTACTGAATTCTTGGATCGAACTGTCGTGTTGTCGTGGTGCGCCGGCATTTGTAGTCGAGCCCCATTCTTCCTATTGGCCAGCTCGCGAAGGAAGCAAAGATGTAGACTGCGGACGCCCCCGGCGGCCGAAGTACTATAGAGCGAAACTTCCTGGCAGATTAAAATTGTGTGCCGGAACCGGGACTCGAACCTGGGACCTTTACCTTTCGCGGGCAAGCGCTCTACCACTGAGCTACCCCGACACGACTCACGATGCCGCCTCACAACTTTACTTCCGGCAGTACCTCGCCTCCTACTTTCCCAACTTCTACTATAGAGCGGCTTACTGCCCGTCTGGCGCGGCGACTTGCGAGCACTGCCGGCATTGTGGCGAACAGCGACGACACAACGTCATGTTTTTAAAATAAAAATGGGATACGCTTCTGGTGTAAAATAATTGTCTTAACTGCAGCCGCGGTGGAGTAGCCGGGCGGTCTAAAGCATCTCGCTGCGGAGCGCGCGGTTGCTCGCCATGGAGGTTCGAGTCCTCCCTGTTGCATGGGTGTGTGTGTGTTGTCCTTAGGTTAGTTTATCTAAGTTTAAGTAGTTTGTAAGCTAAGGACTGATGACCACGCAGTTTGGTCCGATAGATTTACAAACATTTAATTTTTTTCTTAACTGCAGTAAGCACAAGACGGAAAACCTATTATAGTGCATGTTAACAACTGCTACGAAAGATGGACCCACAGCAAAACCCAGTAAGGTGTGTTGGTTAAACACTGCGCTCACACTCGCGAGGACTGCGGTTCAAATCTGCCTCCGGCCATCCTAAAGAGTTTCCCGTAATTTCCCTGAGACTCGCTCCAAATAAATGGCGGGATGGCTCCAGGTAAATGGCTGGATGAATCCTTTGAAAGGGCTCGTTCAATTTCTTTATCTGACATAAAAACCATACGACCTCTATTTTAACGAGCTCATGCTTACTTCCAAGAACGTCCGGAACAGATGGAGACTCTGAGATGTTCAAATGTTTGTAAAGCTTATGGGACTTAACTAAGGAGTCATCAGTCCCTAAACTTACAAACTACTTATGAACTACTTACGAACTAGGACGGCACAAATATCCATGCACGAGGGGGGATTCGAACCCCCGACCGTAGTGGCCGGCCGGCCGCGGTGGCCGAGGTGACTGAGGCGCTCCAGTCACGGTCAGCACGGTCACTACGGTCGGGGGTTCGAATCCCCCCTCGGGCATGGATATTTGTGCCGTCCTAGTTCGTAAGTAGTTCATAAGTAGTTTGTAAGTTTAGGGACTGATGACCCCGTAGTTAAGTCCCATAAGCTTAACAAACATTTGAACATTTCGTAGTGGCCGTGCAGGCCGTGACTGAAGCGCTTCAGTCTCCTCGGCCACCGCGGCCGGCAGATGGAGACTCAGAATTGCAGTAATATATCGCGCCACTGTGGAATGGACGAGCGCTCTGAGGCGTCTAGGTTGGAGTCCTCCCTCGAGTCTGGGTGTGTCTTGTCCGCAGGCTAGTTTAGTTTAAGTAGTTTGTCTGCCTAATAGAACTTACGTCCCATATATTTACAAACATTGGAACATTTTTGAAATATACCGAAAGGCACCAAACGGTGCGTGACGGAGGTTATCTGGTACTACTATTTGCCATTTCCTATCCTCTTGAAATCGAAAAAAGAGCGAAGGAAAGACTCCTTGTATGTCTCAGTACGAACCCTAATTTATGTTATATAGTTTTTTCAGTTCTTACACGAAATGTAATTTCGCGACAGTAGTACCATGCTCCATTTTGAAAGGTAAGAATGATTTTCATAGTAGAACAAGGTCGGCCGCGGTGGCCGAGGGGACTGTGGCGCTCTAGTCACGGTCTGTACGGCCACTACGGTCGGGGGTTCGAATTCCCCCTCGGTCATGAATATTTGTGCCGTCCTTAGGATAAGCTAGTTTGTAAGTTTAGGGACTGATGACCCCGTAGTTAAGTCCCATAAACTCCACAAACATTTGAACATTTAGTGGAACAAGTCCTCCGAAAACCGTTGTAAGCAATATTTTTGCCGAAACCGTGTTAAGAGTTGGAAGGATGTTTTATCTGACACCCTGAATATGGTTGTTAAAATGTTTCGGAGTCAAACTCTTTTTAGTATCATTGTGGAAGCAGAAAATGTTTGGTTGACGCGAACAGTGAGCGAAGTGGAAAAGCATTAGAAAGAACGCAGAGACTGGAAAAAGGAGTCTGCTGTCTGATAACATCGCTATCTCGTATGATCATCTGTAAATCTAGCGTTCTGACTCTTGTAATTACGAAAATTCCGTTTCAGTGGCGACAAACGAAATGCCGAGTGCAACGTCCGTCCTCCTCGGTGTGAGTTGGGCGTAAAGTCTAGACTACACGACGACACCAGGTTGCGACACTCATTTCATGGAGCTATTGCTTCTCTGTGTTCAAATGTTTGTATATCTATCGGACCAAACTGCGTGGCCATCAGTCCGTAGCTTACAAACTACTTAAACCTAGGTAAACTAACCTAAGGACAAACACACACACCCATGCTCCAGGGAGGACTCGAACCTCCACGGCGAGCAACCGCGCGTTCCGCAGCGAGACGCTTTAGACCGCTCGGCCACTCCACCGCAGCGCTTCTCTGTGTGAAGTCGCTGCATAAGACTAAACTTAAAAAGACTAAGAAATGTGTTTGGGTTTGTGACTGGATTAAAAAAAAAGAAGACGTCAGATCGGTCGCTGAAAAAAATTGTGATCGAAGAACCTAGAAGTTATTTTAATCAACTCAGAATGTCACCAGACCAGTTTACGTTCCTTTTAAACAGAGTTAGTAATGCAATAAAGAAACAAGATACTGTTATGCGTGAAGCTTTGTTACCAGAACTGAAATTACAAATTGCATTACGTTTCTTGTGAAACAGATATCTCTACAATACCTGTACCGTGTTCTCAAATCCACAATTGCCATAGTTCGTTTGTGTAGGTATTTGGAATTGAATGTACTTTAGTCTGCAATTCACTAATCGTCAACCCACCAATATTTAATTCACTAATAAGAGCAGTAACACTCCGCTGCTTAGTCCTGAAATTTTCATCGTTAAAATAGCACAAACACCTATGCATCGCATATATGTTCAAAAACCGTATTATTTCTTCCTGTCCCCCCCCCCCCCTTTATGTTGTGTTTTGTTCTGTATTGGTTATCACCTAACCTAAAAACACGAGCAATCAGTTTCGCCAAAGTTGGAAGGTGCCGAAACTGTTTAGTTTCGGCAACGAGTTGCGCGAACGCCTGCCGCGCATGCGCACTGGACAGTAGCGCAATTTCATGAAACCTAGTGTCGTCGTGTAAACTAGCCGTTAAGGCTAGGTTTCATGAAACTGCGCTACTGGGCAATACGCATGCGCGGCAGGCCTTCGCTCAACTCGTTTCCGAAACTAAACAGTTTCGACACCTTCCAACTTTGTCGAAACTGATTGCGCGTGTTTTTAGGTTAGGTTATGACCAATATAGAACACAATACGAAATAAAGGGGGGAACGGAAGAAATTATTCGGTTTTTGAACATATATGCGTTGCGTAGGTGTTTGTGCGATTTTAACGGCGTGTTAGTGCTCTTCTAGTAATTACTTGTGAAATTAAATATTGATGGGTTCACGATTAGTGAATTGCAGACTAAAATACATCCAATTCGAAATACCTATACAAACGAAGTATGGCAATTGTGGATTTCGGAATACGGTACAAGTACTGCAGAGACGAATATCTACTTGACAAGAAACGTAATGCAATTTGTAATTTCAGTTCTGGTAACAATGCTTCACGCATAATTGTATCTTGTTCGTTTATTTCATTGCTAACTCTGTTTAAAAGGAACGTAAACGGCTCTAGTGACATTCTGAGTGTGGATTAAAATAACTTCAAATTTCTTCAATCACAATTTCATTCAGCAAGGTCGCTGAGCAATCGAACTGACGTCTTTTTTTAATCCAGTCACAAACCCAAACACGTTCATTATTCTTTTTATGTTTATTCTTATGCAGCTACTTCACACAGAGAAGCAATAGCTCCGCCACAAATCTTATAGCTACCAAAACTTTCATTCTATGGCGACTAGGCACTCACAAAACAACAGAACTAAAGTGTATAGTTTTGGCGCCGTGTCTACAGACATAAAAAAAATTAAATGTTTGTGTAGTCTATGGGACTTAACTACGGGGTCATCAGTCCCTAAACTTACAAACTACTTATCAACTACTTACGAACTAGGACGGCACAAATATCCATGCCCGAGGGGGGATTCGAACCCCCGACCGTAGTGGCCGTGCTGACCGTGACTGGAGCGCCTCAGTCACCTCGGCCACCGCGGCCGGCTCTACAGACATACACGAAACCAGTTGCGCGCAACTCATTTCATGAAACGAGTGTCGCAACCTAGTGTCGTCGTGTAGACCAGCCTTAAGAGCAGTGATTGTGGACTGGGACGTGCGTGCACCCATCGCGGCGGACGTGGCGCCTCGGCCGGCGGCGCCCCGGCCGCCTGCGGCACGTGCGCTAACGGTGAGGCCGCGGCCGCCGCCGCCTCGGTCTCGGTCTCGGTCTGGGCAGCGCGGCTCTTCCCCGGACGCAGAATCGCTGGCAGCAGACCGCGCCACCAATTAACGCGCACCGGCCGGCCTTGACTCGTCGTGGACGCCTGTATTGCCACTGCTTGGCATGCATGCCTCGCCTTAAAAGTCTCCTCTTGGCCCGCACGCCGGCCGCCGCGTCGCCTGCCGTGTAATTAAAAATCAATTTGGTGGCGCGACAATTAAAACTTAATGCACAGAACAAATACGGAACCCATTATCGCCTTTATCTATGAAGAGCATCGTGGATTCCACGCCGCGGCTTACCGACTACACATATTAAACTCGTGACAGGCGTGCCGGAATAAATTTTCTAAAATCAACAATCAGAACACGTTTACTTTTCCTGATGGCTCCGTGTGTGGCATTTTCTGCTAAATAACCCCGATGATCTGTAAAGGCCGCTCAGGGTTTTCCACGATCGTGAATTTTTTGGATCACATCGATTAATTCTCTAAACTCAATTAAGAACGAATAAATATTAAGTAGCACTTTTTGTAATCGTTGCTACAGTAGATCCTTGTTTATACCGTTTTCATGGGGCACGATAAAATAAATGTACAAGTGAAATTAAAAGTTCAAATCGGCTTATGCCGAAATTATAGGCAATTAAAGCTGCTTCGGCGTAAAAAATGAATAGTTGTGATTTAATTTTAGGAGCAAAACGACAACATAGCGTTCATATTGAACATTTTGATACATATTTGCCCATCCACACCTACACTCCGTAAGCCACATTACGTTGTGTGGGCCGGCCGCGGTGGCCGAGGAGACAGGCGCTCCAGTCACTGTCTGCACGGCCACTACGGTCGGGGGTTCGAATACCCCCTCGGGCATGGATATTTGTGCCGTCCTTAGTATAATGTAGTTAAGGTAGTTCGTAAGTAGTTTGTAAGTTTAGGGACTGATGACCCCGTAGTTGCGTCCCATAAGCTTAACAAACATTTGAACGTTGTGTGGTGACGATTTTCCTGTCACTTTCTCATTTACCAGTTGCGTAATTCTCGCGGACAAAAACACTGCAGGTATGCCTCAGTGATCTGATGTTTGTAAATCTGACTTAACTGCTGTTGTTATCAGTCCCTAGGCTTACAAACTACTTTAACTTATGCCAAGGACAACACACACACACACACACACACACACACACACACACACACACACACATGCCCGAGGGAAGACTCGAACCTCCGACGGCGAGCTACCGCGCGCTCCGCAGCAAGGCGCAGAAAAGCGTTCTGCCACTCGACCACGGCTGTACGCCTCAGTTTGCGCTCTAAGCTCTCTAATTTTATCTCCAAGTTTCTTTCGCGAGGTACAAGTATTAGGAAGCAAAATATTGGTTTGTCGATCGTACGTAACATTGTTTTTATCATTGCACTAACTGCTCCCAACAAATTCGGAGGATTCACAGGTTCACCATTCCATTCGCAGAACTTTGTTTCAGCTGACAGACCCACAGCTTTAATTATATCATCATAATTTTACACGCAACCCACCGCAGTATGAGCGTCACAATCAAGATAACTCTGAAACCAATTCTATTTCAAAACTGAGCCAAATCATTGCCTTCTGATAGGACGAAATATTCATCATAATTTTCATCGTCTTCGGGCCCAGATACTTTTTAACCTTTTGTGATATTTCCCAAAGCATACACGTTTTTGTGTGTGGCTCCATCTCACACCAAGCACTCTTATTGGCTAGATATGTAAAAATAAATTAAAAATCTACGTATACAAGATCTGTACAGTATTTGATTTAATTTGTGTCTCTAATCTAAAAATTTCACAGTAGTCACTGTCTAACCACACACGAAAAGTTTCATGACAATTTCTTTGTCTTTACAATGTATAAATACTAGAAAGATCAGTAATGGGAGATAAAAAAATACCGTAAAAATTTAAAAACGTATAAATGCAAAAGGCGAAACTAGGATTAAAATGTTCAAATGTTTGTAAATCTATAGGACTTAACTACTGTGGTTATCAGTACCTAGGCTTACATCAGTACTTATGCTAAGGACAAAAAATACACCCATGCCCAAAGGGCACTCGGACCTCCGACGGCGAGCAGCGGCGCGCTCCGAAAGTAGGATTACTTCACATGCAAAACCGAAAGAAAGATACACCTTATACAGCGTATAGGTGCAACAAAATTACGTAAAACACGTACTAAAGCAGTTTCAGTGTATTACTATCCACAAAAAGCTTGTAAGTAATTGCTTTATGTAAATAGTTACACCAAAATTTGCGTTCCATTACAATGTAATTCGTTTTGTATCCCAGCCTCGTCGCCACTTTGTGTCCCATCGACGTCGCCACTTTTGTGTCTCGTTTCCGCCGGTGGTCCTGGTGTCGGTGGCCGAGTAGAAAGAGACCGACACAGGAATAAAGGATGCACGCTCGTGCAGGTACGGAGGTGACCAGCCAGTGGGACAGCAGAAACTAGAAACACTAGAGTAAATTAGAACGAGATTTATATTTCATAGATAGTAATACATCACTTTTACATAGTTCTTGACTGCAGAATGCTGATACATAGATTAGAAAGAGGCCTGCCTAGTGCCTGTCCGATAGCCATGTCTTCACTGGTGCCTATCTGATTCCCAAGTGTTCACTGGTTCCTATCTCAGTCCCAAGTGAACGATGCAGCAGTCGTGGCCACGAGCGGAGTTGCAGCAGAGGGCGCTCGTGGCTGACGTCGTAAGAACGCCGCGCCGTGCGTGCATGGCGGCGCGCGGCGAAAGTTGGCGGCGCGCGGCGAAAGTACGTGGCGCGCACTTTATACTTGTGCAACACCACAATTCGGAACAATGAACTTCCAAAGAGTTGGTGCTAAGACTGTAGATTCGCTTTCAGAAGGATCATTTGAAGTAGATGACGTTATGGGTGTTTTAACAAAGCTACGACTGATTTTAAGCCTCTCCCTCCACATACGACACTGTAGTCCATCCGTATTGACTACTACCATCTGAAGCCATTGTGTCGCATACTCACGATCACTAACTGGAGAGAAAGACACTTCAGAATGTAAGAAACACCCTTTCGTTAGGTCGAACGTCTGCTCAGAAATTTCTTAGCTGGTAGCGTGCGTGAATGGTGGAAAGCCGCGCTTGCTGCGTGCGCTGCTGGCACGATCGCTAGCAGTGCACACTGCTGTTGATATGTGGGGCACTACATGTTGCGTGCCACGGTGGGAAACCGCCTCGCGCGCCGTAATTGGGTTATCGCGTGTCAAGTTCAATAGCTGCGCCGATCCACGCGACAAGGACGGCAAACGGCAAAGGCGTGGCTTGCGGGGAAGGCCGCCACCGCCACCGGCACTCGCTAGCTGTGAGGCCACTCTGACAGGCGCGCCCGCGCGCGCACACACAGTATACTTGTATGAGCAGGCTGTAACTCGCTAGACGCGCCGGCCGCAGTGGCCGAGCGGTCTGCGGCGCGTCAGTCACAGTCTGCACGGCCGCTACAGTCGGGGGTTCGAATTCCCCCTCGGGCATGGATGTTTGTGTCGTCTTTAGTATAAGGTAGTTCATAAGTAGTTTGTAAGTTTAGGGACTGTTGACCCCGTCGTTAAGTCCCTTAAGCTTAACGAACATTTGAACATTTTTTCGCTATACGCTTTTAAGATTCTGACGTGCAATGAGTGTTCGTCTATAGACGTTCCTGGAAAACACTTTACTGAAAATCCTACTTGCAGTTTTGCTCTTACATTAAATCATTAACCGCCTGCTCAGACACATTTCGACGATAATAGCACTGAAGCAGAGGACGGCACAGAAAAAGCAGATATGTTAACGTCATTTTTCAGAACATTGTAGTACTTACTTTAAATCGTCACGAGAACTTAAAAATTGCTGATATGGAAATGAATGACCGTGGGATGGAAAAGAAACTGAAATACCTCAATATAGGAATGGTCACTGGATTTGACGGGCTACATATACAATTCTACACACAGAATGCGAAAAAACACGCTACCTCCTCAGATTTTGGGAGGAATGAAGTGTTTCTGTTGTTGTCTTCGCTCTGAAGATTGGTTTCATGCAGCTTCACATATGCCAGCTAACGCGTTTACAGTGCAATATGACTCTAAGCATATTTATTACCACAATCTTCCACATACACAGCCGGTAACAATGTATTTGTTTATCCAGCGTCGTGTCGTGCCCGGTGGTCTCGGGGTAAAGCGCTCTACTGAACACTGAAGAGTCTCGGGTTTGAAACCCGGTTGGACCCAGGATTTTTTTCATTCTGCGCTGTAACCCATCATTCACCTCCCAACGATGTGAGGAGTCACCATAAACGACATGTGGTTCGGATTCCACGTTAAACTGTAGGTCCCCTTTTCCTGGTTGGATAACTGGTGTAGGTTAAGGACACGCAAGTCGCCGAAGTGGCGTCCAATTGAAAGAATTGCAGCAGACGAATGAGCCACACGAAATTATTATTATTATCTAGGGACGTGAACTGAAAAACGACCATTCCTATTGGCTGGAGACCGTCTGGTCGGGTACCTCCTACTTGGGTCGACGTCCGTTACCATGAAGCTGCGGTACGCCTTGCTACCCAAATCCGTAACGGTAGTCTTCGTCAAACATGATGCCCCACACACGTTTTTCATTCTTCAATGGATGTCGGCGCGTATTTGACCTTCGGCAAACAAAAAAAAAAGAATAACAGCATTATGGTCCTGTAAGAACGCATTTGGTAATTAAATCGCCATGTTTGACATTTTCGCATTTTCCTCACGGATTGTGAAAAGACACGAATGCAAAACAAATGTTTTGTCTACATTCCATGCATATGTATTTATGATTCATTGTCGCGCTTCTTTGCATATTTTTCGATGCCCCTTATAGGACAAGATCAGCAAGCCAAAAATGGTCATTAATACACTGTTGTCTAAAATGTAAATATTGGGAAAACCTTTGACAAACTTATCCAAATCTGATGTGGCAACTATTAGGAGCATTACTACTGTGGATTTAATGGCCTCAGAATATACAAGTAAACCAAAATCTTCATCGTAAATAATTTGGCTTATTAAATAAAAAATCCTTTAAATGGAAACTGTTATAAATTTAGTTTTGTCTTTAACGAAATGTCACGAAATATTTATAAATAAAGTTTCACTCTTCACAATGAATTATTTCGCAGTTTGTAGCGGTACGTTTACTGCGATAACGCATCAGTTTCTAATTAACGCACTCCCCGAGAGTTTAAAGAGTTTTCGTGTAGTCCTGTAAACTATGTGTTACTTTTCTTTGGGGGCTAAAGCCTCACTGGCTGTGAAGTAATTGAGAGAGGCACTGGCTAGAATTTAAAAATTATGAGCTGTCGCTCGTTTGAAGAAACCCTTCTGTCACTCGCACTTTAGCGAAGCCATAAAACATCTATCCGTTAAAGGTAGACCGTAAATTGAAAGAAAAAAAATCTTCCACTGCTCTCTATATTGACGGATCGCAAACTATAGCATTAGTTGAATTGCTTTTTGAAAGCATCTCATAGTATTTTTCACGATGTCTAGCAAAGCTACAATTTTTATTTTATTTTCTTTTATTTATTTATTTATTTATTTATTTTCACGCTTGCCTTCCTCAATGATAATTACTCTAAGTGTCAAAAGACAAAAAGAAAGAAATTCAGCAATTTGTGCTTCGCCCAATGTTTGCCGAAACCTAGTATTTATGAAACTATACGAAGTATCTACCGATGACGGCGCAAAAAATGCTCTTCGGAATGTTCTTGATAAAGCAATATAAAAGCAGCAACTACTTCCGTGTTACTAGCTTTTGGGAAAATTGTTAACTTGCTTCTCTGGAATTTTCATATGTTCTGACTGTTTGTCGTTGAGAGTGAGTCATGCACGATACGGACAAGCGGTCTTACAGAACAGGTCTTAGAAAGGTCGATTCCTCAGCGCTTGATAAGGCGCGTTCAGCCTTTGAACTTGTCGGCGTGAAGGCAGTAGATGTAGCCATTAGATGACAGACGGTCTATGAGGTAGATACCTTAGTACCCTCAGCCTACATTTGTAACACACACTATAATGTAGATAAGTCTTATTATTGTCTGTCCACGTTAAGAATAGGTTTACAGGGATATTAGAAAGTGGTAGAACACCGTTTTAGTGCAATGGATAAGCAGGGTCGATACAGAATCAGTCATTGTTTCTGAAATTTGTTCAAGTCTTCTTCATACTGATGCGAATGTTTACCAATCAGTCAGTACGCTGAGTGACAGTGATGGTACAAACTACATACATCAACGTATTGGCATGTAGTGCGCAAATTTGTCAATTCTTCATTCTACATTGACCTTTTCACAACACACTGTTTCAGCGAAACGTCGGATGTACGCTTATGAACAATGTCAATGTGGCTAAAGTTTATTCGCCGTAGTCCACTACACTGCCGGGATCTGCTGAATTTGCTAAATAACCCAGACGAGAAGTGCCGTCTCTGTATTCATCGGTCTGTTCCTGCACAGTAAGTACTCGATGACTACATGAGTTATGATACTGTACTTCAATAGGACGAGACAAATAAAATTGGCGAGGACGTGTGCATATGATTTTTAAACAATTAGTGGCTACTTAATCTAAAGACAATTTCAACAGCAACTGTCCATACAACTTTGAGAGCTTCGGAGCACATTTACACAATCTGCACGCAGGTTGTAGCAGAGATCAGTCTGATAGCGGACCTAGTTGGCTACCCGGGTCGCATGATCTGCCAGTGTGTGATTTGCTTACCTTGTGTGGAATATCTGCCATCCTAAGGTGTAGCGCAACGACCCTCATAGTTCTCAAGAAATGCTGCAAAACAATTCGGATGAGATAGATGACAACAGTTCCAACAGTCAATCTTCGATCCAGTCTCAAATTTTGCTGACCATAGTCTAATATCGCCATTTTCAACATCTGCTGTTTGTGAAAAGATACATAATTGGCGCTGCTACTCGACTTACGAGGAGATACCTATTTAGAAAGTAACGCCAGCGTTCCTCCACAGACAGAAGTAATACACATATGTATTATGTGTAGCTGATACCATCCACGAAGGGTTCATATTCCGTGTCCAATTCTCGAAACAGGAAAATGCATTCTGTTTTTAATCGTGCTGTTTTTTGAGATTTTTTCTTCTGAAACCTCTCAAACCACGAGGAGCCTGTCGGATCTGCAATGAAAGAGAGTATACAACCCAGCTAACAGGGTCAGTGTGAGAACTCCATTGCAACATGGTGTGCAAGATAGTGTTTCAACGTAAGCAAATCAACGACAGAGACCCATGGGATGATAGGCAAGTGCACGGTGTTGAAGCAGTTTGTAAAAAGTGTATGTTTGAATGGTTTAGAGAAGGGAAGGAAGGTGTCAAGGATGAGCCATGTTCGGGTCGACCGTCCACAATCACAGTCCCAGACAACATCGAAAGAATGTGGCGCATACTTGCGGATGATCGGCGCCTGAATTTGATAATGATAGCCCTGAAAGGCTTGCGCTTCGGAACGGTTGCGGAGATCCAACAACGCGTGATCCAGTGCTTCGAGCGATCCCACAAGAAGCATTTTCTGATAGTTTCAAACAGCTTTACAATTGATGTCAGAAGTGTATTGTAACCAGTGGCCAGTAAAGGTATTTTCCTTGTAACTCTTCTTTCCTATATTTCTTAATACCATTCACCGAATTTTTCAGACACGATTTGTATATTTTTTGAACAAGCACTGCACTGTCATTACGTAAATGTGTGTCGCGTCGAAACTGTTGAATAACGCTGTGAACCAAAAGCGGACGGATGTGTTCACGAAATCAGAGGTACTGTGGAGTTCGAAGTTATAGATAGACTTCATAGACCGGGAACTAAGTGTACAAACATTTTGTAACGTTTTCTGCTGAGACACCCAGTGCAGCATATATATGAATGTTTGTCTCTATGTCCTCTATGTGATGTGATTGTGTGTGTGTGTGTATGTATGTGTGTGTGTGTGTGTGTGTGTGTGTGTGTGGGTGGGTGGGTGGAAGTGTGTGTATGTGTTGTCCTTAGTGTAAGTTAATTTAAGTAGTTTGTAGGTCTATGGACTGTTTGATCCAATAGTTTAACAAACTTTTCAATAGGCCACACCAGGCATAATCAGTACTGGTCGGGTTCCGTCCAGACCAATATAGGCCACTATCTGTGCACTGTTTGCCTCGTTACAACTCTAGTAGTTGCTATGACGTCAGATACCAGTTACCACGCAGTACTGCGGCATTACCGACGGGCCGTTAGAGGCAGACCACGCTTCTGCCTTTGAGATGGTTGACCCTGCCCTGGTCTTCGACATACAGTTCTGTTCTCTATAAACTGTCTCCACATCCGATAAATTTAGCCATAGCCACACAGGTTTGTCCTGCTTCCAGTCTCCTCATAGCCCTCCATCGCAGAGAGTCTGTTAGGAAGGATCTAGATTGGTCGCGTAGGATGTCACACATACGTATTTCCTGAATAGGCAACCCGCGCGTCAGCGAACCTAATCATTCTATTGTTAGTTTTCATAAAATCAATGTTCATTTGCTGCCAGTGTAATAAGTACATGTTTTTCCCCTCGTTTTGTTTACTTGTTCACTGCAACATCTGAGGTTAATTAAAGCTAATGGTGTAATATTGACCATTATCTCACAGATACAGTGCGACCCCCAATGTTCCTCCTAACGACGCGACCATTGCAGTGTAAACGTCTTGTCGACAGCGTGGTCATTAGAGACGGAAACTGATAGGCATTTTCTGCTGCACCGTCTGTGAATGTATGCACTACCCAGTTTGTCAGATAATCTCATTACATTGTTCCCATGACTTACTCTGACAAGTGTCATCTTCCGTGTAGAACACGATTGTACTGACATCTGTTGACAGTTACATGATTATATGCCGCAGCTGATTAGCCGCGCGTGCTGGAGCGCCGTGTTGAGGTGCGCGCGGCCGTCCGCCGTCGGGGGTTCGAATCCCCACTCGGGCATGGATGTTTGTGTTGTCTTTAGTATAAGGTAGTTCATAAGTAGTTTGTAAGTTTAGGGACTGATGACCCCATAGTTAAGTCCCTTAAGCTGTACAAACATTTGAACATGATTATATCGTGAATTCAGTTTCCATTTTGGACATCGGTGTTGATAACGGTACAATCAGTATATTACACAATCCAGATTGTTTGTATTGCTAATTAACCCTTTCAGTTCCACTTTATGACAAGAGCTTTGGAAAATTTAAAATTCAGTGTTTTCGGTATTAATATAGTTCAGTAAACATCAAAATGTGTTTTAAATTTTTTGGTCGAACTACTGATTTTTTATGTCATGTATTTCATGCACAACCCAGACGTTTGTATGGAGGTATTTTATTCTTTGAACGTTATTTTGTTGATAATTATCACTGCCAGATCAATAATGCTAGCATAATCTTCGCCACAGCACCGAACACAACACAATTCATTGCTGGAATAAAATGAAAGGAACCACTTTCACGCTCACACTCTCAGCCACATAAAAACGGCAACGCAACACAACCCCCAAGACGGACAGATTACTGCCAAAGAAGTGGCTACACGCTGTACCAAGCGGCAATATTTCGTACTAAAAGCATGTTGTTCATCAACAATAATGCAATTTTAAGGATTGATGCACAAATTACGGTATAAATAAACTTTAATGCGTTGTTGTCCAGGAACAACACTGGGAATGAAAGGGTTAAAGAGTGCTGGAGTTTTCGTGCAAAATACTGGTGTAACGTAGATAATCGTCTACCCCGAGAATTATATGCTCATTCTGGTGCTAGAAATCAGGTGCTGGCCTTTCTGTAGAATAACGTACGGGAAATTTCAGTGTCATTCATTCACGAAAGTAAGCAAATCGGAGCTACGTAACTTCCCTGTGTATCTTATTTCTAAGACTAGCTTAAACCCGCGGCTCCGCTCGCGTGTTGGTTGATTGTGATAGATAAGCTATCTTTCAGTAGCGTACTATGAGACTGGTTTTGAAGGATGAAATGAAATACAATACCTTCTTTAGAAACATATATTTTTAATCAACATTATCAGGAAAGTAAGTAGTGTAGATCAAATCACACTTAAAAATGAACTCGATTCGAAGAATCCAATCACGAAATTCAACAATAATGATTATAATAATATCAGAGATCGGAGACTTGATGTAATACGCGAAACGTCAATTCGATTTTTTAAAGAGATGCATTAAAATAAATTTATTTTCTGCTGATTTATTTATTTATTCTTATATTTCCTTATTGGTATGCTTATCGTAGAAGACATTGTAGCACGCATGTACCAAAGATATGGTCTTTGGCATCAGGTTTCGCTGTATGCAACCTCCTTGCTAGAGAGTCGCAAACGTCATCGCTTGCCTTCAAGTCCGAATTTTTTTTATAATTTGACGACTTTCAACCACCATATCTTCCACCCCCTTATAGCTATCGACATGGAACTGCTATGATGTAGAACGGGAGACTTCTGACAACAATTGCACACAGACCATTCGTTTGCGTTCTGTAGTTTTCGCAGCAGAGCGAAATATTAACAGACATACATCCGTAGAATTTTATATACACCGATAACTTTCCATCCCAATATACTCCACCCTTTTATCATTATTAACCCTCAAGCAACAACGCAAGCAATAAAACCATTTTCAAAGAGTAAATATAATTTTCAAGGAGTAATTATTGTTCCGCATTTCGCGTTATAATCTTGAAATTACTAAATATCTATCAGATCGCTATAAAACGTGCCTAAAACCTCCCTCAGGTATAAATTAGTAACTGTACAAATATTTAAGTCTCTGCGTCTTGTCGTTCGGACGTGATAAGCGTACACCGAACAGACATTCACATTAATATGGATAAATAGCTATCCGATCACCATAAAACCGTGCCTAAAGCCTTCCCCGGGTAGACATTAGTAACTGTACACATTTTTAGCTCTTTATGTCTTGTGGTTCAGACGTGATAAACGTACACCGAACAGACATTCACATTTATAGATATAGATTAGCTGACATAGTCGGGTTTGGACGCGATCTGATCGTTTTATAGTTTTCAAAAAGAAAATCCAGGATCGTACATTAATAATTTATTAAATGACGACCGGTTTCGGTGCACTGTGTCACCATCATTTGGTAACATGTGTGTTATAAGCTTGTCATCTTGTTAACACATATGTGACCAGATGGTGGTGACACAGTGCGCCGAAACCGGTCGTCATTTAATAAATTGTTAATGTGCGATCTTGGCTTTTCATTTTGAAAACTGTATCTTATTTCTAAGAGACCGAATTTTCTGTTTTAGGTTTTCACTTTTTATGGACTACAGTCAGTCGTTATTCCCACGATGTGTGTGGTACCTGGTGGTGAGACGAATATTTAATTTGTGAGATGCCGCGCCTAATTTGAGACGTTATTGAATGCAAGCAGCGTGTTGGCTGCCGGACGGCTGGCCGGTCAGCCGAAGGCGCTGCCTACGCCGGCGCCCCGCCGGCCACTTTCCGCACTGTGTCAATAGTGTGAACCAGCTGCTTATTGGCTTTCCGTGGCCAAACATCCGGTGTCCCGGCGGCGGAGCCCCGCTTCACGAGTCTGCCGGCAGACGTCACTCAGGTATATTCCACCAGGGCTGCAAGTGCAGCGGTAAAGCGAGCCATTTATTTATATCTCGTTTGTTTGGAGAGCGACATCCTGTAGGGAGCCAAGTTATTACAAAAGGATTAACGCGCCATTACAGAGACATTAACGCGATTATCATCTAGCTCGGGAGAGGCGAGAAAGCTCTTTGTGGCTGCGCCGCGTCAGCTTTGTTCGAAGCACGTCGTATAACATTTTACGGCTAGAATTACATAGGTTGAAAAGGCAATTATCTATACATTCACTCCAAACGTTAAACGCAGCTTTAAACTCCTGTTGGCACGTCATTTTTCTGCTTATTTGCGTCTTACATTTCCACACTGAGATGCAAGATAAAGGGTACATTCAGTGAGCAATGTAACGCTCGATGTATGCCCTTTCTATCATTAACGAAATCACAAATTTCTAAAATCAAAAAATGTTCAAATGTTTGTTAAGCTTATGGGACTTAACTACGGGGTTATCAGTCCCTAAACTTACAAACTACTTATGAACTACTTACTAACTAGGACGGCACAAATATCCATGCCCTAGGGGGGATTCGAACCCCCGACCGTAGTGGCCGTGCTGACCGTGACTGGAGCGCCTCAGTCACCTCGGCCACCGCGGCCGGCACAAATTTCTAGTTCGTGCTTAAACTGGTTACGAAAATTTCACTTATTTATCATCGGATACCGTAGTTAAAGTATTCGATGCGTCTCATTTTATTCATTAGTAAATCGTACCCGTGCGAAGTCGGCACCTGACTGGTTCAGATCATGTAAACCTATGGAACTAAACTGCTACGGTCATCGCTCCCCAGACTGACAAACTAAGTTACACTAAGGACAAAACACACACACACACACACACACACACACACACACACACACACCTATGCCTGAGGGAGGACTCGAACCTCCGGCGGAAGGGGCCTCGCAATCAGTACCATGGCGCCTTAGTCCGCACGGCCAGTCCCGTATGGTGGTCCCTAGTTTTAAAAACAGATAATAGTGTCACAAAAAATAAACACTTTAATACATTACAGTATGAAATATTATAAAGTAAGAGAGAAAATATAAGATGTAAGGAACACACAGTACATTGCACATTTTCGTTCTCCATTTTACATTTCTTAAAACAGTGCGAAACTGAAAAGAACATCTAATTCGCATTATTTTAGTCTTCCTCATAGGGCCATTGAAAACTAATAAAATGTAAAACGAAGAACGATAAATGTATGCTGGACAGTTTACTGTAAGCGTGTTTTCTCGATTTGTAATTTATCTCTTACGTCATATCATTTGCAGGAAATCTTGCGGACAAGAGGCTCAGTAGCAAGGTCTGGCAGCTGCAGGCACTCTAGGGAAAAAAGAAGAAGAGCCAAGAATCCATCGAACAAAGATGATTGCTCTTCCGCAAAGAACCCACCAAACCGAAAGAGGGGGAGAAAAGTGCCGAATTACAAATTCAAAGGTCATGGATACAATCCCCAGTAAATCCTAGTTTTTATTTATCTGTTTCTTATTACTTCTTTCATCTCTGCAAATGTTGATGTGAAAAAATGACAAGTTGCAATGTGGTTCGGCATCCTCGGTAAACTGTAAGTCCCTCTATAACTGGCTGGGTAGGTAGTTTCAAAAGACGGAAGAAGGCAACAGAATACCACCTCCATTAAGACCAAACCTAGTAAAGCACTGTGGTCTTGAAACCACTTCTCTGACTGTTTTACCATATCTTGCCAGACAGAGAGACGATCCAGACCCAGATCGAAACCGCGATATTGGTTAACGCCTGTTGATCCGGAAAGTGGTTTGTTTTTAGGCGGTTTCTCACGTTCGCTTAGATCAACGCTAGGCTGGTCCCCAGTCTTCGCCACAGAAACCACTATAAACAAGACGTTAAAATAAAGTAACAGGCAGAACAAACTTCACAGGACCACGGACAAATGAAGAATCCCACTTTCGTCCACAAGGTAGATAGGCTACAGGAAAGACATCGCACCACAAAGATAAAATAAATTTGCCAAATCATGGAAACATGTGACGCCACTCGACAGGACGAACGTAAGGAGAGAGGCTGAAGATCTTATTCGCCACGAACAAAATTAATGGGAGAAGCGGCCCGCTGACGTTTATTGCCTGCTTTTCAGTGGCAGTGGCGCCACCGCACTGGGCCCTTTCCCCAACTGCCAATGACGGCGCAGTAGTTCGGACGCTTGTTTATGTTAAGCAGCAGAAGAGTCCTCATCGTCAAGACCGGTGACAGACTTAAGAGTCGGTCGACGCGGGCGTGTTATGAAAGTTCCGTGCGGCCTTCAGACTTGATATTCCCTGTCGTCGCCCCCCCCCCCCCCACCCACCAAACCAAACCTTTACTCCGACACTTGTTTGTCGACTGCGCACGGCCTAGGCTATACCACCGACTGCCGGCTGCTGATTTCTCTTGCATACCTTATGGGTTAGGTATCTGTTAGCTTTCGATGTTAGAATGCAGATCCTGAATAATGGTTCATGACGACACTTGATATAAACATGTAGAAAAGATTGTTAGAAGCATTTTATCTTATGTCTCTGCATAGATTTAATACGGCTTCTACATTTAGAACGAAGTGAGTTCAATCTCAAGTATCTCAAAACTTTTATCCATCGTTTTAATTTGTCGCTGACGGCATGATTATTGGTCATAGAAAACTCATGTAGTATTACCCCGGCATATGTGTATTAAAATGAATCTCTTGTGATGTTAATCGGCGATGAATAACATTTAAATAACTACGTAACAGATAAGATAAAGCGATTGCTTAAAGTAAATTTTTCTCAACAAACTTGTTCACTTAGATTGTTGATGTTTATATGAATCATGTACGAATTGTTCATTTAGTAATTCTGACTCGATGTCTTCTTAATAACTTTATTCTTACCTCTTATTCCTCTGTGGACTGAAAATTTGGTACGTCAACAATGATAACTTACTCATGATATATGTGTATTCAAGAATTTCTCAAACTGCAAGTATTATATATGTATACAACGCGCCGCTTGAAAGCGCTGTTGCAGCGTGTATGCAACGTAATGCAGCTCCCATTGCGGCTATATATGCAGGGACATGTAGACAAGGTAAATGTGCAAACGTGAACTATAGACGCATTTGGTAACAGTATCGCCAACCAGGACCAACGTGCTGTTATTATTTTCTAGGCTGACTTAAAAGGACAAACAGCAGGAGACGTCCACGAACATTTTGTATGAGGTAGCAAGTCTGTCGTAAACAACCTTTGGTAGGCCAAGTTCGCTGCTGGTCGGGATTCCAGCTGACATGCCAGATTTATTCACGAGAGACAAACAGGCGCCCGACCATCTCTCTTCAAGCGCTGCGCGGGAGTAGCCGCGTGGTCTAAGGCATCAAGCTACGGACTGGGCAGCCGTTCCCGTCTGAGGTTTGAGTCCTCCCTCGGACATGCATGTGTATGTTGTCCTTAGTGTAAGTTAGTTCAAGTAGTTTGTAAGTCTAGGGACTGATGACCATAGCAGTTTGGTACAATAGGTTTACAGACCTTTGAACATTTTTTATTCATCACGTACTCAGTACCTCAAGCAAGGGCATGAAGCGCTGAGCATCGCTTTCGGACGAGGACGCGCACTGGCAGGAGCGGCTATATTTAACAAGGTGCCCGGCACCTGTACTGTACTGCCACCGAACGGAAACGCTTTGATCGTTACTTATGTTCTCTCTTTCTGCGCTTTCCTGCTCATCTGCCCGTTATTTCATCCTCTCGCTCTCTGTCGATTTCCACCTCTTCCATCTCTCTTGGTCTTTTCCTTATTCCCCTCCTTCGGCACATCTCCTTCCCCCCCTCTCTGTCTCCTCTGCATGTCCATCTATTCCTCCCCCTCTGTATTCCTATCCTGTTCATAACATTTTACATATATTTGCAAACTTTCATGGTGATATGTGAAACTGTGTCGACGTTTATTACAAGCTACTCTCCGATGTAGCATACGGAAGATTTCGAGATATTAAAACAGCAATATGTGGCAACTTCCACTGGGTTAGGTCAAATGGTGTATAGGTCTGTAGCTATGTAACCTCTGCCCCACTTGCCTATTATAAATAAGGAACACGTTCTTTTCCTGGGAAATGTTTTATTCTTTTATTTCACTAAACGTACGTTTTTCTGTACACAAGGTATCATATTGTGATTTATTCAAGTCAGTAAGCTGAGATGTTATGCAGGATGACAGCTTAATAGCACATTTTTAACCCACACATAAGGTTTCGTTTTATAATTTTTTGAAAATACCTACATTCATAAGCACCTGCGTTACATTGATGCCGGCGAAAGTCCTTTTATAATATCTGTTGTTGTTCCAGAGATATTTTGGGTGAGCAAGATAACTAGGACACCCTGTATAAAGTATCGAAACGCTCAACATGTTCGATGTTCGGAAAAAGACGGGCGGTCGGTAACCTTTATTAGAACCGTTATAGACTATTCCTGGTGAGCAATGAGAGTAACTGGAAATATTCATCAGATAAATTTTAGTGGACTGGCGTGTCTTTCGAACTTGTTCCCTGAACTTAGTAACCCTTCTTTATGGGACTGTTGTGTACCGAACGTCTTAAGGGCTCGATTGTCATGTACTTTCTCGGTGAAAAGTACCTTAAGTCCTTTTATGGACCCCTGAAAACGTTTATGACAAATTTCATGATGATCAGTTGAGTAGTGAAAGCGTAAGAAACTTACTTGCGCACTTGTAATATTAGTTAGGAATCGTAGACAATAGGGAACATACATGTACTGGGGGATGAGGGAGTGGGGTAATGGGGGTTACAGCAGGAAGGGCATTCGGCTACCCCTTAAATCCGACCACGCCAAGAGTCATATTAACATGCCGACGTTGCGCCATTGCGGGATTAAGACAAAGATGAAGATTTTCTCTAAAATATGGCTGTAAACGATCCCTGCGTCGTGCATTCCCAACTTCTAATTAAAATTTATTTTGCATTTATGAATAAAGATTACCATGCGCATACGAGCACGTTTTTCCATCTAGTTTTATGTGCAAATGTTCCCGATCGTAACTACATTGGACCGGTGCGATCATTACGCATCGGACACCAGTTGGCAAGGCCGTCGATCGGCTGTCTTAACGATTCACGGCTGGTGCGAAACAAGTGCTGTGGCGGAGAGCGGCGGGCAGCGCTCCAGCGAGTTAATTGGGAGATTTGTGCGGCCGCCGCCCCGCCCCCGCCTGCGCCGGCAGCGTAAATCACGCGCCGCTACGCTCTGCCCTGCTCGCCGCAATTAATAGATTACTCGGCTGAGCGCGCCCGGCCTAATTTACCGCGTCAATTAGGGACTTCATATTTTCCTCCGCCGCCGCCGCCGCCGCCGCTCTCGTACCGTTCCGGAAGTACGAGACTGGAGCGCGCCAAAACCGGCTTTTGCGCGGTGGCGGCCATGTAAATCAGCTGATCTGTCCAGCGGGCTGGCCTCGTAACAGGCACTTTGCGGCCAATTACAATGCTCTTGTGGTGCGTATTAAACACACAGCTTAAACGCCGTCAATGACAAATTACTTCTGTGGCAATAATTCTAAAAATAATTATACTCTACTATATGCCACAATGATTTTATATGTTCCACTATATTGCGCCTGCACGCTGCCACATTCTCCCTTCAGTGTGTTTGTTGTTATTACATTTGAATTATGAGCAGTGTGACGTAACCCTTAGCAGTCTGGATGACGTTCGCGCGCGCGTGCGTGCGCGCGCGTGTGTTTTTAAGGGGGGGGGGGGGGTGGTTGATAACTCGCCATCACTCGAGCCCTTAAGACGTTCGGTACACGACAATAATCCCATAAAGAAGGGTTAGTAAGTTCAGGGAACTAAAATTTATCTGATGAATATTTCCATTTAATCTCATTGCTCACCAGGAATAGTCTATAACGACAGACATCGGTTCTAACAATGGTTACCAACCGCCCTTCTTTTTCCGAACATCGAACCTGTTGGACATTTCGATACTTTATACAGGGTGTGCTAGTTATCTTGCTCATCCAAAATCTCTCTGGAACAACAACAGATATTATGAAAGGACTTTCACCGACATCAATGTAACGCAGGTGCTCATGAATGTAGGTATTTTGAAACATTATAAAACGAAACCTTATGTGTGTTTTTAACACAAACTTATGTTTTTTAATGGACGCCCTATGTTATTTCATCAGCAACCTATATTATGACAAATCACATAAACTATGGCGTTCATTACATCGCATTACGCCAATTACATCCCGAGATATTGCGAAACGAAGTTGACGTTTGAAATACATGAAGATCGCAGCTAGCGTGTCTCGAGACTCTAGCCTGAGTCTCAGGACGTGCGCTAGCCGCGCATTTCGCGTATTTCAAGCATCAACTTCGCTTCGCAATACCTCGGGATGTAATTGGCGTATTCCGATGTTATCAACGCCATTGTTTATGTGATGTTTCATACTACAGGTTGCTGATGAAATAACATACGGTGTCCATTAAAAAACTTAAGTTCGTGTTAAAACCACAAATGTTTCAAAATATCTACATGCATGAGCCCCTACCTTACATTGATACCGGTAAAAGTCTTTTTACAATACCTGTTGTTGTTCCAGAGATATTGTGGGTGACCAAGATAACAACAGACGCCACATATATTTATATTACTTGTATAAATGCCGATGACAGGCAATGATCCTTTCTTCAGTGCGGAGGCACTCATACGCTCTTACTCTTACGGGAATTCCTTTACAATAACTACAAGTTAGAGTTCTAGTCGGCAGGGGTAAAGTTAAAAATTTGTATCTGACGGGAGACGTACTTGAGTAATTCCGTGCAAGTGTGATGATAGCTATGTCCCAGCGGAGCCGAGCGTCGTGGCTCAGCGCGCCCGGTCCGAGGGCTGAATGCCCTCTGTAATAAAGAACCTTAGCCAAGAACACATCGAACAACAATGAACAACCACGATCAGCGACCTCAAGGATCAGAACTACACATAGAACAAAAAATGTGGTGTAGAGGTCAGCGCAATTGGCTAGAAAGCAGGAGGCCTGGGTTCGAGTCCCGGTTGGAATATATATATATATCACGAGGTTCGTTCCAAATAGTTTAATCCGTTGAGAAATGTTTGATTAACTGAAATGTTGTAACTCTTCTAGCACTTCACGCTTTTAAAGAAGAGTTTGTTAGTTACAACTGATGTGAACAGTTACAATAGAAAATGGAAGTGGAAGCTCTCAGACACACTAAAAGGAAAACACCACTGCTTCGTAAGTGAAACTAAAGTGCAGTGTTTCGTAATTAAAATGGAATACAAGACTGCTATAGAGTTGGAAAGACATCTTAGCCCAGAAAACATAAAATGTCTCTACGAACCAGTAACATGTGACACAGATCTCTATTTTTTTAAAAGTGAAAAACAAACGCCTTTACTTAAAGACAGTTTTCCCACATATCTGCTGAGTGGACAAAAGAGAGTATACGGTTGTTGATCGACTCGCATAAAGGAATTTTGAAAAAAAATTTATTGTTATATTCTTCAAGGTAACACTCAGCTATACATTCTATTATAATTACACTTTCGAAGGACCCACAACGAAAACATTGTTTAATACCATAGCAGATTTACAATGTATTATTCTTTGCTCATATCATATTAAAGTAACTTCATTCCCCACTCTAAAATGAAATGCATTTTATTGACTATAAAATAAAGTATCGATTTCGTAAAACACTGTCCTGCTCCCGCTAATTTTCAGTTGTAACCCTAATACTAACCCACCCTGAACGTCTGTGCAGAATTAATCTGTATATTCTTAATGCGCGACATGTACTGCATTAATTTCCTGCTACAATTTTATTAAGGATGGACTGGGGACTGGGCGGTCTCTCCCACCGGAGATTTGAGTCCTCCCTCGGGCATGGGTGAGTGTGTTGTCTTTAGAGAAAGTTTGAGTAGTTTGTAAATCTAGGGACTGATGACCATAGCTGTTTGATCCAATAGGTTTACAAACATTTGATCACTTGAAAGCTACCGCATCGTGCCAAGGAAATGAAAGGAATCTGTAATATCAACCTATATAGACGATTAAATTATTTTTGAAACTTAGTGCAGGTAATGAGCACTCAACTTGATATAATCCAACCGCGTAAAGAGGTCCCTGAAAGCTACCAGTGCCGTTGCGACCTAACGACTTCGCCACTCAACAGCTGTGTAGGATAGAAAATATTGTTCACCTTCAAGTTGTTGTTGTTTATAAATCACTAAAATGCAGTCTCGAAAAACCTGACAAAGTTTCACAACACAGGGAAATTCGTTGCCTAACACTTTTTTTTTAACATTTGTGTTCCCTTTAGGAATTCTGCATCCTTTCAGTTAATATTTCTAAATAAAAGGACAATCTGGAGTATAAACGTTTTTATTTCATTTACTTGTAGTTTACATCCGTGAGTGGATCACCTTCAGGACATTTGGATCGGGAGATGGTTCGGAGCGCAGCTGGAGTTCTGAGTTCCTCCAGGTGCTGTCACTGCTTATAGCGCCTGGAGGAACCCACAGCTCATCTCCAACGCGTACCATCTCTGAAGCTACGTATCCTCAAGACGATTCACCCCTAACTAGTAAAACATGAAGTAAAAGTTTGCGATCTAGACTGTTTTATATTTTAAAAAATCGTTACAACATACTTTCATCTGCGATAATTTATCTGGACATTATATTAAAAAAGTAAACCATCCCGAGTGATCGTATGGTACTGACTTGTTGGCTTATCGCAAAGACCACGATTTCGAACGCTGGCCGCCTTATGAGTCACATTAAAACATTATAGTATATGATCAAAAGCCATTTTGGCGAGCGTAATACATCAAGGGACTTTTTATGGTACAAATATGTAGACATAGTTGTACCAAAAAGACGGTGTCTTTTTAAATAGTTACAAGGTAACGCTAAGACCAAAGAAGTTACATGTGAAAAATCGAATCAAAATCCTACGTAAAATGTTCTTCCGTGAGAATGGCAAGATTATAATAATATTTTTGGCATTGTTCGCTACGATCACACTGGCGTTCACTGTTATCCTCGTTCCTTGAGAAACTATTGCACTCTCTTCTTTGATCTCTTGATGTCATTCTACAAGTTTTTCTGGCGTTTTTTGTGTGACGCCCTCGTTAACCAATTTGTCGCGTATAGAAAATGTTTTATTTCGTTCCACAACATGCGCATTAATTCAAATCCATACAAGTTCATTGGCAACGAAATTACATTGGTTGTTGTACAGGAAGAAATGGCAACGTCTAATACCGCGTGGTTTTGTGCTCCTGAGTCAGTTACATATGCATTTTCCGTGGTTTGCAGTTTCTCGCTGATTCTAAAATATCTGCTCTTCGCATATTCTGCTCCCAATCTACACCACTTTTCTTACACCACGTAAAAATTTCATCCTTCCGTATAGAGGCAGTTGGTACCTCATTTAACGGAACAAGACTACGTGGTGCATAGGTTACAAAATTCTACCCGAACTGAAGTTTAGTAGCATGTGAGTAACGAATAAGTTATTTACTAAAGAAAGAACATAGCACTAGGCACAAAACCCAACAGAGCCCTTCCATGTAGGAATCTTGTTTCGTGATATGTATATATCGTCAGGCTACGAGTCCATTTATGCATAAAGCAAATACAGCTAAGTTTACACAACCCGTTGCTATTTGCTCTCGATTCAGTGTTCGCACCAACCGGATAAAATGACATCTCCATGCCACTATTTCCGCTATATTTTGTACGAGAAACTATTCCACTTGATACCAACATTGCTGTCTTTTATAACAAATCGCTTTCAGACATTTAATCCAAAAACGTTTATCGTGGAGGCTGCAATATAGATTTACAAATGCTAACTAAATTCATGCTTGTGACACGGCACTGTTTCTTCCTTGTCTTTTCTGGAGATACAACAGATCTTCCAGCTGAATACACATTCTCATTCACCTTCGTTCCACTACATTCATGTAGTCGTAGACTTCTACAAAGCTTTTGTCACTCTGTCGATCACGTTATGTAAGTCAAGATTCGGGTATTTATTCTTTCAGTGCAACACATTTTCAAATTTTGTCTGTTCTGTGCTACGAGAAGCCATTAACACAAAAATGACATGAAACACATTGCCCAAACGTGTAATGATGGCAGGCAAAAAAAAAAAAAAAAAAATGGAGACAGGCTGAACGCTAGCGATACGCAACGGAATACTGACAAATATACTTTCGGCCCTAATTCGTAGATATAACGAAACAAGTAATGTAGCTTTCTAATTTAAATTAAAGGTATTTACTCTTCTCGAATCCGCTTCTGAACATTCTTTAGAGAATGTTATTATTTAATAGTTTTCAAATTACTGATAAAACTAAATATTTACCGTAGCTTCTTGGTCAGGTTAATGTTATTCGTGTGGTGGCAGTGTTCAACTATATTACATATTTAAATTCGTACATGTTAACTCAGTTCATAGAGAACGATGCATTGTGAAGGAATTTGCACCACGAGAGTTGCTATGAAGGTAGTGCTGTGGCTACCTGGTTTCCACTTCCCCGTGGTGTCACCCGAGTAGCGTAGACAACATTAAACGAAGTGCAACACACTCGGGAAGCGCGACTAATTTCCGCAGCGCTATAATTTAGATTTTCGAAGGCGCTTATTGACGAGAAGATATTTTTCAACGCGCCAATAGTATACTTTTACGACGAACGTTTTTTGCTGCGGAGCCTCGTCTCGTTACTCCGGAAGCATTGAGGAAGGTAATTGCTTAAAAGCCTTAGCTACGCAGCCGCTATTTATTAATTTCAAGTTTCGTGAATGGCCCGAGAAACAATTGGGTGTCAGCTGAGCGGAGGAGTGGGAGGGGAGGGGAGGGAGCGAGGCGTTAATTACGCGGGCAGTTAGAGCGGGCGTGCAGTGCGCGCCGGTCTCTGCTGCGGTGCAGGGACGGGAAAGACCGACTGCTTAAAACCGATACTCGTATTTTAGGTCTGAGGAACCGCTTTTTCGGTATTTATTTGTGTCGGTTTTAACCTTTTTTCTTAGTTTTTGCAAATAACCAGGTAAAAACACTGGGTCTAATTTTGTTTTCTTTTAAAATAATTTAAAAAAATTAAAAACTAGTAATATTTATTCCTAAAATTTCCCATGCTGTGAAATATTAGGTTATCGCAGAAACTGGGAAATGCGATTAGTAATAATTAAAGAACAGCCCCGAGTCTTCTAAACGAGCAATACTCGCGTGGCATAAGAATTTTTGCAGTTGTTGTTGTTGTGCACCTCTTTACCTTACGGTGGTCTATTAGACATCGCATATGAACGTGCACTGAGCAAGACTTGGCTCCGTCTGATCATACAGCAGTCCCTCGCTGTCGTCGCCAGACATCGGTTCTGTTTTAAATGACACCATCCGGAGTCTGCAAGTACGTTACAAAGTGCAGCAGCAGTGAGATTTCTCTGTGTCTCTTAAAAGGCAGAAAACGGGTGGAGGTACTACTAACTTGCGGTATCAAATGAAATGTTCAAATGTTTGTAAAGCTTATGGGACTTAACTACGGGGTCATCAGTCCCTAAACTTACAAACTACTTACGAACTAGTACGGCACAAATATCCATGCCCGAGGGGGGATTCGAACCCCCGACCGTAGTGGCCGTGCAGACCGTGACTGAAGCGCCTCAGTCCCCTCGGCCACCGCGGCCCGCACTTGCGGTATCATTTAAGAGGAAAGCGTCAGCAATGTTACAGTGGAAGTTAAATTTAATTCATATTTCTAAGGTGTAATTAATCTCTACTTACATAAAAGCGAAATGACACTGATTCATACACTCAATCACTCACTCACTCTCTGACTAAACACGAAATCTCTAAAACTAATGCACCTATGAAGCTGAAATTTTGCCGGTATGTAGTTTATCGGTAGAAGACGTCAGCTAAGAAAGTACTTTCGACAGGACAGAATTAAGGTGCAAGGGGGAGGATACTCTTCCTACAGATTGACGAAAGCTACAGTTTAATTCCGATCTTCACGAAATTTTGCACGCGTGATGTTCAGAACAAGAGGAAGGCCAGCGTCTACCGTAAGTTTCATACGGTGCATGGGGGAGGGTATCTTGCAGCATAAAAATGCATCCCCGAATACCTTGGTCGCGCCATAACTTGAGAACAGCTCGACCGATTTCACAGATCTTCTTGGGTTGTTTTCATTATTCTCAGAACAAGGGTTGTATGAATTAAAACTGGTAAATTTGAGAGCAACGAAGTGCGTTTTTCAATGTGACCCTGTTTTTATTGCATAGAAATCTATAGTTTTTTTCCAGATACTGATAAAATTTTGCATATCTGAAATTAATGACAAGACGAATGTCACTGTCTGTATAAAATTTCGGTTGTTGCATGATGGAGGGTAGTTAACTTACGGATTTTATCAAAATGCATAGTTTTACTTCGATGTTGATTAATTTTTGTACACATGACCTTTAAACTAACAGGAAGGTCACTGGGTACATAAATATTGGTATGGTAAATGACAGAGGGTAACCTTGTAAAAAAAGTTAGCCGAGAGGGAAAGGTGGCAACGTACAGAGAGATGGGTGAGAAAGAGATGGATGCAGAGACAGGAGGGAAGGGGAGATGGACTACGAGAGTGCAGGATAAGTAAGCACCCGTGTTTACATATAGTTTAAGTTTAAAACCGACTGAGGTCCGGAACCCTAAAAAGCCATTAAACGCACAAGCCCTTTTTTAACAACCGCTGCGAAGCACGGGCATATAAGCTAGTGTACTATAATCTTGGAATAATAACCGAGCCCTTAATTTTGTGGTTGCTTCATGATGCAAATTGATAACTGAAAGTACTGACTATTCGCAGTACCCAACATGATTTTTCAGCTAAGAATCAATAGGAGAAAACCGGCGATTTTTTTATTGTTCAGCCCCCACATTACTTCTTGATACAAGCAACGAACGCTAGGCAGACTTCAGTTCCCCATTTTACCAGCTATTTTGATTCTACATATCTTGAAGAAAAGTATAATGCAAACGTCCGAGGAAGACTTAAAATTTTTCAGCTTTTGACTTCTACATTTATTACTAGAAACAATTGCAATAAAAAACGAAACCCGGTTAAAATGGTTATTTTGGCGGTTTTTAGAGTCCGGTTAAACTGAGGATGGAAAAAACGGTATAACCTAAAACAGGTTGTTTCAGCGATGACCGTCATGCCTACCCTGGTGTCCGTCTGGCCCCACAGGCAAGACAGCTGCAATAAGCTGTATGCCATTTCCTTCCAAAGGACTAACGTTAAATCAATCAAAAGTACCAAAAAATATTCCAACGATAAAAAGGAGGAGGAACGTTTTGTTGCATCCTGGGAAAGAATGCCAACATTCAGGTTTCTTCGTAACTTTCAGCTGGTAGTGCCCTTCCATCCACACCTGAGCAGACAGTTGATAATTATTTGTTAAACAGAAGCCGGACACAATTCTTCTATAACAGATTGGTATCGATGTCAGAGAAGTGGTGGTTATGATTCTATGATTAAGATACTACATTTGGGGGTAATCTTCTCTGAAGACTGAGGATAAAATATTTAGAACCGAAGTAAAAATCTGTAGCTAAATTCTTGATATTCGTTGTTACACTCGCATTTAATTCATAAATCCACTTCAGTCACTACAAATACTTTACTGTCAGCATTGAAAAACTCTTTAACACATAAGATATTTTTCTGAACATGATAAAAACATTAAAAATAAGTTTGTCTTCAGAAAGAAATTTTCATTTACAGTAGATTAAAACTGTTTGACAAACTGAGACCCGAACTCTGGACGATAGTCAGAGATACTGAGTTCGTACGTCGCTCCGGAGCTCAGTTTTAATCTGCCAGGAAGTTTCTGAAAACTTTTGTACCAAGTCTTGTCGAAACAATTAAATGTTTCCTAAGACCGAAAAAGATTTTGATTTTTCACTTTTATGCAACAGAATCGTAGACTTTAGACATGCAATATTAGCACATCTCTTCCACAGAATACTTTACAACTCAGTACCACATTTCTAAAAAGACGAAAGCATCACATTACCAGAACCTTTATCTCAGCAGTGAGGATGCTACAAGTGAAAAGATTTCTAATAACAATCAAATTATCTCTTGCAGCTTAATTAACTTCAGCAGTGAATATGAAGGGAAGATAGAGACATTGGACAGCTTTCCTTGCTTCGCTTGACACGCACCATTATCGCATACATGAGTGCATGTGTGAAAGCGCAGAGGAATCTGAAGGACACTCATCGATCATAGCAGGAAGCGGAGACGCCCAATTAGCTTTTATGTATCCACAGCAGAGGCACAAATATAGGTTAAATAGATTGAGCATTCCAAGCCCGCTTCATTTACATAAACAAGGCTCGGGGATTGAGAGCGCTCCTATGGCGATAATATTGACCGGTGCCGAACACATTAAAAGTTGCCCCTCATCAGTAAAATGATATTTTGAGAAAGGCACAGTTGCCTTCTAACACAAATTATTTTATATGTCACGAACCGTTACAGCTGAAAACGGTCTTTCGTACAACCAAGATATTTTTAGTGCAGCGCCAGAACTGACCAGACTGGTAGAATTGTTTATTTAAATTGTGTAATTGAGACTGAGCGCTTAAGTGCAACATACTCTTAAAACCAGTAAAGCCGGCCGCGGTGACTGAGGCGGTTCAGTCACGATCTGCACGGCCACTACGGTCGGGGGTTCGAATCCCCCCTCGGGCATGGATATTTGTGCCGTCCTTATTCTTAGTTCATAAGTAGTTTGTAAGTTTAGGGACTGATGACCCCGTAGTTAAGTCCCATAGACTTTACAAACAAACATTAAAACCAGTAAGAATCGCCATATTTCAGGAAATGAGGGAGAAAATGTTGTAGGAATGCAAAATGTATTTCAGGGTACCGCACTTAGTTATTAATCTCATTCAAGTTTCGCACAAATCTCGTTAGTCATTTTATGTGTTGTGAAACAGTGTGATAGTTTGAGCACAACAGTGTTTTACTATCCATGGTCGTTTTGGACGTGGTATGCCTTTTGAGCTGATTCACATAGACAGTTATGGGGGCGTTTAGTTTAATGTGGGTGTCGAACACTTCGCCGTTATACACGCTGCCAGATATGAAATGAAGTAGTAAGAGACAGATGAAGATCCCAGAATCGATCATGGTTGGAACCACGACTGATGCGATTTGTGGTCTGCGAGTACACCACAGATACTAAAGAGCCCTAGAGCCTATATAATGGATTACTGTCGTTATGTCTTATGCAGTACACCGTGGAGAGGCAAAAGACGGAATACTTCTTCATGAGTTTTTAAGGAACTAAAGAACGCCGGAAAATAATCAGTAATGTACTCCTTGACCGACTAATAGCCTAATAGGAAAGCTGATTTATTGGAAAGATTTTTTTTCTTAAAGCATAACGACATCTTCCTCTTTCGAAATGTGAGATTTTTATCTTAGGGTTCCCATTGAGTACAGATGATTGCAGTGTGTGTGTGTGTGTGTGTGTGTGTGTGTGTGTGTGTGTGTGTTTATGTTAAAGTGTTTTAATCTTATATAGTGAGAAGGTGAAATGCCTAGTCATGTGTGATGTACGATGATGAAACAAGAGAAGAAAATGTTCAAATGTTTGCCATTCCTCCGCGGAAAAAATGGGAGACGGCGAAACCCTTAGCCATTCGAATAACACGAAAGATACTGCCACAGGTGACTGACTCAACGCTAGCACCGAAGCCAAGAGACTACTTGCATCGATAGTTAACCATTTTTCGCCGCTTTCATTCATTGTATATAATTGGAGTTTTGTTAGCTTCTTTCTTGTGATTCAGTGCGAATACTGCAAGAAGATTTAATATTTGCCTACAGTGTTCTCCACAGGAGAGACAAAATACATTATCAGTAATAATTACATGTTTAACAAAAAATGTGGTTCATTACTTTTTTCTAGACAACCGTTCTGCTTAAATGAAAATTATTTAAAGTTACACTACTGGCCATTAAAACTGCTACACCAAGAAGAAATGCAGATGATAAACGGGTATTCACTGGACAAATATATTATACTAGAAATAACATGTGATTACATTTTCACGCAATTCGGGTGCATAGATCCTGAGAAATGAATACACAGAACAACCACCTCTGGCCGTAATAACGGCCTTGATACGCCTGGGAATTTAAGTCAAACAGAGCTTGGATGGCGTGTACAGGTACAGATGTCCTTGCAGCTTCAACACGATACCACAGTTCAAGAGTAGTGACTGGCGTACTGTGACAAGCCAGTTGCTCGGCCAACATTGACCAAACGTTTTCAGTTGGTGAGAGATCTGGAGAATGTGCTGGCCAGGACAGTAGTCGAACATTTTAAGTATCCAGAAAGACCCGTACAGGATCTGCAACATGCCGTCGTCCATTATCCTGCTGAAATGTAGGTTTTCGCAGAGATCTAATGAAGGGTAGAACCACGGGTCGCAACACACCTGAAATGTAACGGCCATTGTTCAAAGTGCCGTCGAAGCGAACAAGAGGTGACCGAGACGTGTAACCAATGGCACCCCATACCATCACGCCGGGTGATACGCCAGTATGGCGATGACGAATACGCGATTCCAATGTGCGTTCTCCGCGATGTCGCCAAACATGGATGCGACCATCATGATGATGTAAATAGAACCTGTATTTGTGACGTTTTGCCATTCGTGCACCCAGGTTCGTCGTTGCGTACACCATCGTAGGCGCTACTGTCTGTGATGAAGCATCAAGGGTAACCGAAGGCCGCGGCGGATTAGCCGCGCGTACTGGAGCGCCGTGTTGCGGTGCGCGCGGCCGTTCGCCGTCGAGGATTCGAGTGCCCCCTAGGGCATGGGTGTTTGTGTTGTCCTTAGGTTAGTTTACATTAGTTTAAGTAGTTTGTAAGCTACGGACTCATAACCTAGAACTTAAGTCCTATAGATTTACAAACATTTGAACATTTGGTAACCGCAGCCATGGTCTCCGAGCTGATGGTCCATGCTACTGGAAACGTCGTCATTGGCTCGCGATCAACGCGAGCAGCAATGACGCGATACGATAAACTGCAATCGCGATAGGCTACAATCCGACCTTTATCAAAGTCGGAAACGTGATGGTACGCCTTTCTCCTTCTTACACGAGGTTTCACAACAACGTTTCAACAGGCAACCAACTTCTGTTTCTGTATGAGAAATCGGCTGGAAACTTTCCTCGTGTCAGCACGTTGTAGGTGTCGCCACCGGCGCCAACCTTGTGTGAATGTTCTGAAAAACTAATTACTTGAATATCACATCATCTTCTCCCTGTCGGTTAAATTTCTCGTCTGTAGCACGTCATCTTCGTGGTGTAGCAATTTTAATGACCAGGAGTATATATGAAAAAAAAAAAATCTCTTATGTTCAGCAGTACCTAAGAATTGGGCAATCCAACCATATGCGTTGATAGGAACGTAAAGGACAAACGTTTTTCATGAAAATTGTTTAGACAGTGAACAGGTCGGTTATATTGAAGGCGCAAAGTCTATGCGAATGCTATTTGGCACTTAGAAAACGAAACATTAAATATAATGTAAATGGCGGACTGGCTGCTTTATAATATTGTTCGATGTGTTTACACGTGTTCATTTTTCCGAGCAAATAAATGAGGTTTATTAATGTTTAGGTAACGTTCGTGACTCGCGGGCCAGATTCAAAAACTTCGCGGGGCTTCGTCGTATGGATCAAAGCACTGATACGAATCGCAACGTTTTCCTGGCACGCCACGCCAACAAATTATGCTATAAAACTCATGTTTTTGAGAGTTAATTTCATATTTAGCCCGTTTCATGAGTTAACATTTATTTATGCGTCCTGTACATTATTTCTTTACTAGTGACGTTATCCAATAAATAACTCGCTTTCCCACGAGTTTCTTCTGCGAGGCGAATTGAAACCGGATCCAGGTTGCGGGCCACCAGTTCCCACTCGTGGTGTAGACGATGCTATTAGCCACTATATTATTTTTTTTTTCGTTTTAAGAACAATCACAATGAATATGACTTTGGTTGTCAGTAAACTATACAATAATTTCTAACTTCCTAGTGTTAATTTTATAAGAAAGACTGTACGTCATAACTTCATTGCCTCAGTGGAGTAGATCTAAAGAGAAACGAAGAATTGAAACAAACGGAATTCTAGTCCAGAAATATGGTGCTGAAGTGCCGAATGTCATCGGAAAAGTCCTAATATCGTGACGGGCCTCCTTTAGTCCGTTAGCATCAAATCGACATGGCATAACATGTCGTTGGAATCCCTGCAGGAATACAGAGCCACGCAGCATTTGGCGCTCTAATTGACCTCTTGATGTCCCATAAAAGTCCTGTGGGCTTCGCGTCGGGCGACCTAGGTGGCCAAATCAGCTGCTGCAATGTTTCTCAAACCACTCACCAACAGATGCGGCGCACTGTGATTCATAAAAATTGCATCGTCATTTGGGAATATGAAGTCCTTGCATGACCAAAAATGCTCTCACGAATACAGCCATTTCCAGTCGGATGGACCAGACAACTCACGTGTAAACAATCCGCACCATCATGGAGCCACCTCCAGCTGGCGTATGCGGCGTACTGGAACCCTAGCATCAGTCATAGGCCACAGCGTTTGTTATTTTCGATAATTATGCTCTCGACACTGTGAATTGGCTAACAATTTCTGAACTGGAATGTCCTGTGCGTCCGAGTTCAGAGTCTATTTGCTGTAATGTTACTCGTTTGTTGCCACAACGAGTGCATACTTGAAGTGAAAGCATCCTTTCGCTGCTGTGTCTTCATAACGTTGTAGGTCCTTCTTATTTAGGCTTTTGAATGAACCTGCTCTGCAGTGCTTCTCTGAAGTGCTGCGTCTGTTCGCGCAGCATGTCTGGCTCGCCAGTGTGGTCTATTGCCGATTCTCTAATCAGTTGGTTCTTAGAGCGCTGTTTTTTCTCGTAAAAGGCTCTCGCGGCTTCCTTGAAACGTTCTCTCAGCGGCAGCACATGGGCGATGGCGTGCAGCTGGTCCGATGGGAAGCTAGACGCAGGTGCAGCGCTTGCCTTAGCGCTCTGTTTTGCAGAGCTTGCAAACGTTTGACGTTTGTTTCAGCCGTATTGCCCCATTGTAGTGCGGCATACTGTAGCAGATGTATGCAAGTTTTGTTAAGTGTCAGCCCTACTTGTACTGGCAGACGTTCGAAATATTGAATTCGCTAATTTCTGAACTGGAATGTCCTGTTCAAATAATCAAATGTTTGTTAAGCTTAAGGGACTTAACTGCGGGATCATCAGACCCTAAACGTACCTGTCCGTCCGGGTTCAGAGTCTGGTAATACTCGTCGTGCGGCCGTAATCATGTCGGAAACGTAATCACATTAATCACAAATGACAGATCTGTCAATTCTCTTTAACATCTCGTGCACACTATACTACGGACATCTGTGTATGTACAATACCCATTACTTTATTTCAGATATTCATAGTTTCAAATGTTTGTAAACCTATGGCAGAAAACTGCTAAGGTCATCAGTCCGTATACTTACAAACTGCTTAAACTAATCATCTTAACCCTGTTTTTGGTACGTGTTTGCTTTGTAAAGACTTAAGATACTTGCTTTTGAATAAGGATCTGTCAAGAGCAAAACACAGATTTTTTGGTTTTGTATGCCCATACATGTTTCACTAGAGTTGCAGCATCTTCAGTGGGTCCTTTTTATTGATTTAAACATGTTGGTTCCTTTTCCTACATTATCCCTGTAGATCTTTGCTTACAGTTTGTCATCTGCAACCGTATGCCACTTACATACATATATTGAGATGTTTGACCTACTTAAGTAGTAGACCTAACCATAAAACAACACAAGAAATCAGATGAAATATTTCAACAACAAATAATTTTGTATATAAGTGTCATATGATATATATGTGCCATATGGTACATCCGAGAAACTGTAAGCAAACACCTACAGGGATGATGTAGGAAAACCAACCATTCCAACATGTAAAACAAGGTATATATTCATATACGAAATTCTTGTATTTATGTGAAATTAACAGGATGAATTTGTAATAAATGTAAAAACTAAAAATATTTTCTGTTGTTCACTTTAAATCAATAAAAAGGAGCCACTGAAGATGATGCAACAGCTGTAGTGAAACATGTATGGGCATACAAAAATAAAAAAAAACCAGTGTTTTGCTCGAGACCGATCCTTATCCAAAAGCAACTAACTTAAATATACTTAAACTAACGTACATTAAGGACAAAAAAAATCACACATACACACAAAATTCCCGAGGGGGGATTGATTTGATTTTCTCAGGAAAACCAAAACAGTCTTGGTCCAACCCGCCACTGCCCGCACCGAAACTAAGTTTATTGTGCGGTATCGCTCCCTGTATATCTAGTAAAGCCAACCAATGCCCTTGAACAGTGCAAGGAATCACTTTACCAGTTCTTTATTAGACACAATTTCTTCGGGTCTGGTTGTCCCAAATGTTCTGTGCCTTTTACTCTCCAATGCAATGCATTCGAAGATTAGATGTGATGCAGTTTCATCACCGTTATCGCAGATCCTACATTTATGGTCCTCTTCTGTTATTCCCATTGTATGTAGGTGTTTTCTGAAATTCTCATGGCCTGTCAGCAATCCAACCATGAGTCTAATCTCTCTCCTGTTCAGGCCCAGGATTGCAGACCTTCTTTCAATACATGGCTTTGCCATGTTTTTGTTGATAGACTTTGGTCCAATATTCTACGTGCTGTCTTCTGAGCCAGTTACGTAGCTCCAATTTGATCATTGCTTTGGTGATTGGCAGGACAGGTTCCGTGCCAATAAATGGAGTCTCTGCCTCATCCTGGATAATCTATCGGCATGTTCGTTGCCACTGATCCCCGAGTGGCCAGGGACCCACAATAGGTTTACTCTATTGCTTTCCCCTAGCTCCACCAGAAACCTGTGACATTCTGCTACAATTTTAGACCTTGTTGCTGGATCTGCCAGTGATATCAGGGCTGCCTGGCTGTCTGAATAGATATGGATGCTACGATCTTTGTAGCACCTACGCAAATTCTCCTCCACACATGCCCTGATGGCAGTGATTTCGGCCTGGAATACTGAGGCCAGTTTCCCTAGAGAGATGACGCTCTCCAGTCTTGGCTGCACCCCGTATACCCCGGCCCCAACGCCTTGGTCTGATTTTGACCCGACAGTGAACCAGACAGTATCCCCCGTACGGTGTCGAACTATTTTCTCCCACTGGGGACTCGAACCTCCGGCGGGAACGGCCGTCCAGTCCGTAGCATGATGCCTTAGACCACGCGGCCATTCCGCACGGCCATTACTTTAGTCATTTCGGTGTACACGAGAGCGGGATTGCCTCGCGGACTGAGGCGCTATGTTACTGACTACGCAGGCCACTTCCGTCGGAGGTTGAGTCCTCCCTAGGGTACGGATATGTGTGTTGTCCTTCGCATAAGTTAGTTTCCATAGTTTGTACGTAAGCCTGGGGACCGATGACCTAAGCAGTTTGGCCCCTTAGGTTTGCAAACATTTGAACACGTGTACAGCAGAAGCATTCCGACAGTCGCAGTTGCCACGATTACTCGGGTCGATTGGTTGAAGAGAGTGGTTCATGTAAAAGGGAGCTGTCGGCGCTCCAGCGGCCACGCGTCCAGTGGGTACCGGCACGTAGCGGAGGTGAATTTATAGAGGCTGCGGCGGCGCCAGCGGCCGAGCGGATGGGCGCGCCGGAACAGAGGCGGCGCTCCAAAGCGGCGAGCGCTGACAAAGCGGCGCCCGCTTATCTGGCGGAGGCGGGTGAGGCGGGGCGTCCGCCGCCTTGCGCTCCTCGGGGGACGCTTTTAGACCGCGCCTCACCCACCGGCGCCGCGATCACACGCCTAATAAGATCCCGCCGGTGCTCGGCTTGCCAAATAATCGAACACTTTTGTTTCCACAGACAAGTTTGAGTCCCTCGAAAATTTGAAAGTTGCTTATTTTATTTGTGTGTGTGTGTGTGTGTGTTTGTTTGTTCTTGTGTAACATAGCGAACCTGGTCTTAACAATTGCAATTCAAATGTTCAAATGCTTGTAGAACTTATGGGACTTAACTACGGGGTCATCAGTCCCTAAGCTTACAAACTACTTATGAACTAGTTTATACTGAGGACGGCACAAATATCCATGCCCGAGGGGTGATTCGAACCCCCGACCGTAGTGGCCGTGCAGACCGTGACTGGAGCGCCTCAGTCCCCTCGGCCACCGCGGCCGGCAACAATTGCAATCTACAAAAACGTATACGCTCTCACTATTTAATTATGAAATTTGTGTTACTTTGTGTAGGAGCGATGTGGTAGTATACCACATTCTGTAGCGACATACATGTTTCAATTAGAATATCACCCTTAGCCCCTTATCTTCTCAATTAACTTTGAAGCCAGCCCAATTTTGTTCACTTGTTAATTCTTATAGTCAAGTGAAACAGAAAAAGGAAAATTTTCTTTGGTGTAGGTGCGGCTCCGTAGCACAATTGTAGAGTGCCAGACTACAAATCCTAAAGGTCCCGGGTTCGATCCCCGCCAGGTCCTAGGATTTTTATCTGTCACTTTCCACTTCTTTCACCTCTGGCAGTGTTGCTAATGTGAAAAATACCGAGTAGCACCGTGGTTAGGAACCCAGGTTTAAACTGTAGGACCCCCTATAACTGGCTGGGTAAGTCAGTTCGAAGGTCGGAGCAAGGCAACGGCATACCACCTCCAAACAAGACCATGCCTAGTGTAGCACTGTGGTGTTCAAACTAATCTTCGGATTGTTGACTGCTTTACTTACTATGTTGCTGAGACACTGTCAAATGTTTGTACAGCTTATGGGACTTAACTACGGGGTCATCAGTCCCTAAACTTACAAACTACTTATGAACTAACTAAGGACGGCACAAATATCCATGCCCGAGGGGGGGGATTCGAACACTCGACCGTAGTGGCCGTGCAGACCGTGACTGGAGGCGCCTCAGTCCCCTCGGCCACCACGGCCGGCGAGACACTGTCAGAAGAATGGAAATTGGCAATAATTTCCCCAGTATACAAGAAAGGAAGTATAACGAAATGTGGCAACTATAGAGGCATCAAACTGTTGAATGTAACATATAAGGTACTGTCTAACATCACACTCAGAAAATTGCGAGCATTTATAGAGAACAACGTACAGGAATACCAAGCTGGCTTTCGGCCAACCCGATCAACAGTAGACCACATTTTCAATTCAAGACGTTTGAAAAATACTGGAAATGTGGTAAACATATCTACATTCTATTCGTGGATTTTCAACGTGCATATGACAGCATCCACAGAAATACCATGTACAATGCAATGTCGGACCTCAGAATACCTCGGAAGCTAGTGAGAATGGTGGAAACCTGTATGGAAGGATCAAAGGCAGCAGTACGTTTCCGAGGAGTTACATCAGAAACAGTTCTCAGACCAAGGGAGGCACTCTCATGTGTTTTGTTCGTCATCTTACAGAAAATAATAAGAGATTGCAGGCAACAGGAGTGGTCTGGAGTACAGATGGACGGTAACTTAAATAGCCTCGCATATGCAGATGTCATAGTCCTCCTAAGTGAATCAAAGCAAGAGTTAAAAGGAATGTACCAAAAAAATGGACAGCTATGTACAGAACGTTGGGCTCAAAGTAAATCAATATAAATCAGAGTTCATCCAATTAGGAAGAAGACAAGACCGAGAAGAATATCTGGAGACAAATGGCATGAGATTCAAGACAGGACACCAATTCAAATACTAAGATGAGAATCTATAACAAGGTGTTATGGGGACCAACTTTAGATAAAGGAGAATGGAGGAGGCCGAATGAGGAAATGTACCTTCTGATGCGACAGCCAAATATCTTACAGAAGTTAAAGAGCAAGAGAATACAGTGGGTGGGCCTTGTACCCCGTATGCTAGAAGGAAGACAGGCGAAGATGGCATTAGTAGGGAAACCCATCATCAAACGACCCACTGGATGACTAAGGCAGCGCTGGATGGATGACCTGGCGAAGAACCTGGCAGCCCTTGGGATTGAAGACACCTGCAGGAACCGGGCACAAACAGAAGGGAATGGAGGCAGTTTGTGGAAGCAGCGCGTGGTCTGCAGGGCCTCTGATCGCTGGATTGTTGTTTTATGTTGCTCTTCGTTGAACTAAAAAAAGGGAAACGCTGCGTTCGAATGACCGAGCGCTCCAAGTCATATTGCTGCGGAGCGTGCGGTTGCTCCCTGTCAGAGGTTCGAGTCCTCCCTGGGCATGGGATGTGCGTGTTGTCCTTAGGTTAGTTTACCTTAGTTTAAGTATTTTGTAAGGTACGGATTAATAACCCAGCGGTTGAGTCCGATAGATTTACAAATATTTGAACATTTGAAAGAACTTCTTTAAGTCAGTTGCGTGTGGCTCATCGGCCAGTTGCAATTATTTCGACTGGATGTTACTAGGAAAGTAGGGAGCGTCCATTAGTTATGTGAGGCAGCTTTGGCGTTTCCTCGATCCCCCTTCCTCCTTTACGAGATTTGGCTAGACACCCACCCCCTCCTTAATGTCTCGCGAGATTTCTTTAAATACATGTTTTTAGCGTAAATATGCTAACCTGTGCTTAGTTGTGCTGAATTCCTTAATTACTTTTAGCCAAGACTATGGTATTATTATGTGGCGTTCACATAACCGCGATAAATATTGTTACGTAGGATTTTGCCATATTCGTAGGAGAAACACGGTTTACCTAACTCAACCAAGTTTTCACGAACTGTTACATTATTTTTGTGAAAAAAATTCGTGATATTTGATGAGAACCGCCGTCTCCCCCACGTGAGACTGGGAGACATTCGACTCGACCACACTTTTCCTTAAGCACCTTACGTAATTAGTGGACGACCCCTAATCAATCCTGAGAAAATGGATATACTGCTTAACATGGAGTCCGCACATTTTACGTTCCTTGCGCCACTACTCTCGTCATTGAGAGGTGAAGGATACTTCAAAGGCGGACTAAAATAGCGCGGGTCGACCTCGATTTAATATCGCTACCTTCGGTTTCCAGGCACACGCTTTACCGCTAGACCGTCAGGTCTTTAATTTGCAAGTACGTTACGTGCTGAAAACTAAGCGTGCCGTCATTGTAGTGACCATCAAATATGAAACTGAAACTGATTTCCAAGGTTAAATGACTAATGCTATTTTTTTTTTAATTTGACGGTATATGCTGAAATGCAAAAGTGTTTTAGAACAACTGTAACTTTCTTGATTTGTAGTGGTACGATCCCCGCTGTGTTAAGTGGTAAATTGTAGCAGCGTGTGAAAGCTAAGAGTCGGGGGTTTGTCCCAAGTGGTCGCGGCGTGTCCCCTTTAAAGCGATGTGAATCCATACCTGCAGTGGTAGCGGCGGCAGACGGCGAGTGCCCTAGCTGTCTCGCCGCGGTCGGTCGATATGCAGAGGTCGCCAGCCCCGAACAGTACACAGGCGCGCCTGCGTGCGTTCCGATCACGACCACCGTCTCTGCCTGCTGGCAGGTACGGAAACAGCGTAACAGAAACCGATTTTGTAAAGTTAGAGAGGAGGACTCTACTGTGAAAGAGTCGAGGTCTTTCCGGGTTTTGCCGTAACACACACTGCACCTTCTGTGACCGCTATACATGGTGCTCTATAAATGTGTTGGCCTGTAGAAACAGTGGAATTCAGTATAGCTTCAAACTATCGTTCTGTAATGATAGCATTAAGACAGAGTTATGCGGAAACGTCGGCGGTTATGTGGAAGTTTTTCAATCTGATACGCTTGTATGTGCAAGCCTGTTATTGTAGGGTTAGCCATGAGGAAATCGCACGGCTTCATGGCGTGCCCGCTTCACGCACCATCACGCGTAAGAAATGAAGCGTGAAATTACCAGACGGAATCCGACGACGATTACGATGCAACTAATCGATATTACGCTTGATGTTGGGGCCTGCAGATGGTTGCACGTCGAGCAGAATCGTGTAGTCGCAAGGCCAATACGAGAGTTCGGGTAGAAATGTTACTTCGTCATCATTTTTGTACTTTTTCAGCTGAGAGTTTCTTCATGCACCTCATAGTTTCGGGTAAATAAGAGACCGGCAACCACAGCCTCCTTATGGGAACAGTGATAAAGTTAGTAAACTCAGTACCGTTCCGCAGGTTGCGAGTGACTGCTTTGAGTGAAATGACGTTGGCCCAATATTTGGAAAGCAAAGAGCTTGAAGTAGAAGAGTTTTATTTTGCATAATTAAAATGATTGAATAAAGAACCCATCACCATACAAATTTATGACATAATAACAGAGTGTGATTTAAATTAGTACACCTCTAACGGAACTTGATGTGCTTTTGATCTGTATTTATCCACCACGTTCCCTTCCCGCATGTGCCAGGTACAGTTGTCTAGGAGGCCTAAGACATAGTTCTGCAATTGATCTGTGCATCAAGCAACATCGTCGTGAACCGAACGTCGTGTGCTTTCGGTGCCCGGTAGATGGTAATTTCAGTTCCAGCAGCAGACCAAGATTTCGGCTTCAAACATTCGTATGTGTTCAGAGTAAATCGCGAATAGCTGAATGAGGGTGTCACAGTCCACAACCGGCGAAGTGTCAGCCATCCAGACACCCACGCTGATTGTGAAACGCGACCTCTAAGACAGAAGAGCAAGAGAGAGTGCAACAAATTACGACTCAGTTCATCTCAGAACATAAGAGACGTCTCCTAGTTGGAAATCCTTGCGCCCCTACCGGTGACACTTTAACCAAAAGTCATCGGGCACAATGTCTTGCATATGTCGTGAATCACTAGGTATGAACACTGCTGCAATGGCATAACTTGGATGAATCAAGATTTCAGCTGCACCATGCCGACGAGGGCTACCTTGTGTGGGCCAGGTCACGAGAATTGATGGACCCCCGTCTGCCAGAAGCTGTGGTCGGTGAACACTCTGTTATGTTACGGTCCGGGGTACATTTTCCAGTTATGGACTTGGCTCCGAGTTGTTCTAGAAGGCACTTTGAATGGTCGGTGGTATGATGAGCTGGTGGGAGACCTCCACCCGTACTTAGGCATTCATTATCCTCACGGTTCTGCGGTGTTTCGAGATGATCGCTTCCACGCCTTCCGGAAAGAGTCCCAGAAACATGGATGGGAGGTCCACAGACTGAGGTGGCCACAACGAAGCCCAGATTTAAAACCTTGGGGTACAATGGAACGCAGGTTCCATGTGATGGATCCTGAACCCACGAATTGAGCAGATTTGGCTTCCGCTATGCAGACGTTTTGGTGTTACATGTGTCCAAAGTAGTACCAGAAACATTTAGACACTCTTCCGCGGCGTGTCACTGCAGTCTGCAGGGCCAGAACAGTTCAAAAAACAACACACACACACACACACTCATGCCCGAGGGAGGTTGCAGAAGAAATAAAATGAGTAGTTTTGCATTAATACAATTTTCACACGTTCTTTAAGCTTATGAAACTTAACTGCGGGGTCATTAGGCCCTAAACTTACAAAATACTTATGAACTAACTTATACTAAAGACACAAGAAACATCGATCCCCGAGGGAGGACTCGAACCCCCGACGGGGAACGGCCTCGCGCATCGGAGCATAACACCTCAATGCCGCTCCTCCGCGACTCGCATTAATACTCGTATTAAAGTGGAAGAGGAGTAACGTGGTGGAAATGATGTGTAATAATCAGCTCGTAAAGTAATTGAGCAGCTCGTATGTTATTAGACAAAGGTTTTTCTCATTTAACATGAGACTACACATATAAAAACTGAACTAAAACAACACTATCGTTGTTTGTAATTTTTTGCAGCCTTCACGCAACGCCACTGGTGGCGCCGCTGACAGTTCAAGCAGCGTTCGCCGCATACGAGCAGTCAGTAGGTAACTTTGACACAGCTGTAACAATAGCGGTAGCATCAAAGGTGGGCGGCAGTATCATTACCGCTCACAGTATCGGCAGCACAACTTCCGGCATACTTATTCGTGCCGTTTGAAGGGCTCGGACGCGCGGTGTCGTGTGGAGAAGCCTTTTACATTAAACTCGTCAATTCCGACCCTTTCTCTCTGCATCCACTCATTATTTCTCCGCAATTAAACCAAAATATTAATAGACTATTAGCAATTGCGATTATGAATCAACATCCACTGTATGATTTAATTGAGACATGTGAATACTTTGCTTCGCACTAGGACTCGAATCCCGATTTCTCGCTTTTCGTGAGCCGTCGCGTTATCTTTACGTTGCCCGCGCACGCCTCCCAGAATAACCCAAACTTCCATTTGCGACACACTACCTACTGCCCTTGAGTGCTCGTATATGATGTAATTCCCGCACAGGGAGAGACATTATTCGAATTAGAAAATTTTGAACATTACGACAGTTCGAGGGCGCTGAAATAAGTTCAAAGGCAAAGTAGAAAATTTCTGAACCGGGATGGGAACCCGGATTTCCCGCTTCGTGCCATCGGTCGCCTTATCAACCAATTAGCCTATCGAAGCACGCTTAGCGTCCACCCCAAATTCTAAACTTATAGCACACTACTGTAGTTGGAGTCTCCTGCCTATTAGTTAAGGCGATCACTGGTCCGAAGCGAGATTTCCGGGTTCGTATCACGGTCCAGGACAAATTTTCAACTTTTCCGTTGAATTTACGTCATTGCCCTCAAACGGTCGAATGTTTAAATATTTCGAATTCATAAAATTCTCAGTCTGTTTTATCCTTTGATGAGTACAACTAAGTCTCTTGTCTTCCAACAGTAATGTAATAGGTATGATTGGCCTTGATTTTACGTACCTGGATTTCTTCTTCGATACAATATTATATGTAGGCCTTGTACTTCCGTCTGGAATTATTCAGAACACAATTAGTTTATATTTGTAAGTGGAAAATTTGAAGGCAGAATGTTTTCGCTCAGTTCAAAAGAAACCACAGTTAACATTTGCAGTTTTTAAGCGGAGGGTATTTTCATATAATATTCCAATTATTTGATTCTCGTTGATGTTTAAGTGCTAAAGGAAACATGATAATGCATCTTCTAGTGCCCGAAAATGAATTTTATCGTGTGTCACTCGCACATGGTAAGCGTTTGTATTTTTCGCTAAGTAATTTAAATACTGTACCCCATATTATTATTTTTAACGATTAAAACCGTTGTAAGTAATATAGCAATGAAGTAAATTGCAAGAATGTGATAACAGAATCAGTAACTCCTCAGAAAGTTGTTCTGACGTGTTCCGTCGTGGGTACGTCAGTGGAATGCGGAAGCAAGTTTGGGAAGCTCCCGTCAGGTGTGTTGACTCAAGTGATAACTGCTCCACTTCCTAATACTGTTCGGCACGTGCCTTCACAGAGCTCTCGCTGCTTTATTTCGGATCAAGTTAGAAACGCCTGGTGACTTACTCGCTCAACTGAAGCTCTGTAACATCGCTCTTACCATAATTGTGATGGTTAATTTAGAAATTTGAACATTAAAGTCGAGTATGTTGACCAATGCCAGACCACTTCCATTCGAGAGAGCTCTGACATTCTCCTCAATCTTTTACAGTGAAATATTCGTGACACGCCATGCAGGAATTTCTGCGCCGGCTTCCGCGCCATGTCACGCATTGCGCCGGCCGCTGTGGCCGAAGGGACTGAGGCGCTCCAGTCACGGTCTGCACGGCCACTACGGTCGGTGGTTCGAATCCCCCTTCGGGCATGGATATTTGTGCTGTCCTTAGTCTTAGCTAGTTCATAAGTAGTTTGTAAGCTTAGGGACTGATGACCACGTAGTTAAGTCCCATAAGTTCTACAAACATTTGAACATTTTTTTTCACGCATTGTGCGGTCGCTCTCGTCGTAGGTTCGAGTCCTTCCTCGAGCATGAGTCTTCATAAATGTTCAAATGTTTGTAAAGCTAAGGGACCACATTGCCGAGTCCACCAGTCCCTAGAATTACGAACTACTTCAACTAACTTATGCTCTCGAAAGAGGACTTGAAACCCCGATAGGGAGAGGTAGCTCAATCGTTGGCAAGGCGCCTTAGACCACTTTACCATTCTCTTGTGGTGGTTTGGGTGTGTGTGTTGTCCTTAGCATACGTTAGTTTAAGTAGTTAGTAAGTCTAAGGACGTTAGTAAGTCTAAGGACCAATGACGCAACGCCTGAAATACCGTATATCCACTTCATAGAATTTGAAGTGCTTTGGAAATAGGGTGACAGTGCTACTTTGCTGAAGTAACGGTTGATGCAGGCACAGTTCTAGTGATGCAAGTAAATGCACTTGGCCATAGTCAGTTGGCCGAAAGAAGATTTCTCTCATATTGAAAACAATAAAAATCGTCAATAAGGCTGTGGCAGCACCGAGAGGTTGCCGTGGAGTCAAACAGAGCAGTGAGTCAGGTGGGTCACCGGACGGCTTGAAAAATATCTGTCGGTCGCAGTGGCCCAGTGGTCTGCGGCGCGCCAGTCAGTCTGCACAGCCGCTACGCCCGGGGGTTCGAATCCCCCCTTGGGCATGGATGTTTGTGCCGTCTTTAGTATACGGTAGTTCACAAGTAGTTTGTAAGTTTAGGGACTGATGACCCCTGAGTTAAGTCCCTTAAGCTTAACAAACATTTGAACATTTGAAAAATATTTGGTTAAAATATCTTTACGACCCAAAAAAGTGTATTTCGTAAGTATCATTATTTTCTCTCAGTAAAGAAAAGAAATACTAAGTTCTATCAATTTAAAATGATAATGGTTGCACCCTAAAGTTATAATACTAACGTTTTACGAACTGGCATTTTTCTGCTCGGCCCATTAAAGGTAGTTAGTATAATCAGTATCATTAAGAAATTGATACTTGTATTACGAGATACTCAGAAGAAAACCTCGACGTAAATTGTTTCAAGCGATCAAATGGGTATGTCAAATAGAATCTTAACTGTTAAATCACAAAATAGCTTATTATGGAGATCGAGATGCATGACGTGGCAGGAGCGGTTACTTCAAGGATTTAGCAGCAATCGCGTCTCACTGCACAAAACTTCAGAGATATTTACCTAGCAGCTGGGACTGCTTACCTAGTAGCTGGGACTACGACAGCAGCAGCGAGCAATAGCGCAAGTACACTCTGACCATTCAATTAGTGTAACACATGTGTACCTTTATTACAACATTCGAAACCGAGCAAGGTGGCGCAGTGGAAGACACTAGATTTGCATTCATGAGGATGATGTTCAAAATCCACCCCGGGCACTGCCGAATTTCTTACCCTTCCCAAAAATCCGAGCGTGAGCTCCGTCTCTAATGACGGGACGTTAAACCCTAAGTTTCCTTCCTTCCTTCCAACATTCGAAACAGTGAAATTCTTGTGAACCAGAGTTTATACATAGCTTTGCAGGAGAAAATATTTCATAATGAATTCATTGTATCCGTTAATACTTTCAAGCCAATAATATGAGACAATGATAGAACTGGAAGGAACATTTAAATTTCATTGAAAGATGTTAGGGAACACGGTTTCAAGTACTGTCATTTTGGATACAGTGCCATGCCGACATTCTACCCAGAAGAGAGTAATTAATGAATGTTATCTATGTATATATTTATCCGTTACTGATAACTTAAAACAGGATGATTCTTTAACTTGCGATTCACTTATGAAGAATTTTATAATGACTGATTACCATAGTACGAAATTCGACGAAACGTCCCAATTGTACTGTGAACTATACTTTAGCGCAACATTGCAAATAAATGGAAAAATTCTTATTTTCAATAAACAAATATGTGCATAATACAGTTGACGTAACCTTGACGCGGCCATTTTCTCGAGTACGTTCTAAATGCATAGCTACGCGACGCCTACACAGAAGTAGACCATCAATCTTTATAAAAATAAAAAAAGAAAGGTAACTCTCCTTCCATGATCACAGTGAAAGATAAGTTTTAAAAAATCCATTATTGAGATAATTGTTCACCAAATAAGGAGTTTTAATTATGGCACCTATTCGCAAGCGACCACTTAATGGAAGAATAATTACAGCAATTGTAAGCTTTAACACTTGTCGATTATACTATGTAAATGAACCTCCAATTACAAGCTAATATCATCTCGACAGCTTGTGCTCTATCACTTATGTAATATCCCTCAGAATATGACACCGAAACAGGTGTATTATTTTTTTTAATACCTAGCTGAACCTAATGACAAGACTAGATCAACTGTCCATTTTACGACGTTACATGCAGCGAATTAGAAGTATACAGGTTTGAAAATTAGATATTACATAGTTACGTATGTTTATTCACCTGTCGGGACTTCACTGAATACACTACCTTCGTGTGAATACAAAACTGAATTCACTTCAAACTTCAGCCTCTAATAATTTCAAATTAGTCTATCATCGAAGATCTGTAGCATCTTGACGCCATTCTTGTCATGCCATAGTGATTCTGGTTTGCTACTTCCACTGTACCGTAGACGCCATGTCGAGGACTATAAATCCCACCATACAACAATTTTGATATCTCTTCTAGCCCCTTCAAGACAGTCGTAGCAGAGAGAGAAAAACAGGTTCACACACACACACATACACAGAGAGAGAGAGAGAGAGTTGTTACTGAGATAAAATGTCGTAGATTGGCGAGCAGCATCATTCTTAAAAGGAAACAAAACAAGGTCGCGCAATTAATAGCGTGGAATTAATTTAAGAGAAATATCTAGTCAGAGATATTGTTCACGGCCTATAAAGAAAGGACACGGTGTAGAGTACAGCATTGTCGGTTGACTCGTGGATTCACTTCGTAACGAGATGTCCCACCATGGAAATTTCTCCATGCACACATTAATTGGTTAACATATTCTATGACCTGTAGGTTATATGCTGATGAAAGGAGCGTCCGTTCTTTGTACATTGAGAAGTTCGTGAGGTATATGAATATTTGTCGCGGTGTGAGGTGAATCAGCCTCGACCGAGAAGTGGCTGCGTCGGGTCTCGAAAACTAACAGTGGTCGGAAGAGTGATGTGCTGAACCCATCCAGTGGCACCATTGGATATGGCGGTCGATCGGGACCCATGGGTCCGGCAAGGCCTATGGCTTACGTTTTATTTCTTTATTTTTAATTTTTTAGTACCATTTCTTATAATTTCCAGTTACTGTGGTGTGCATTGATACTTTTATACAGTGTTCTAATAGCTTGTGCTCTTTCTTTCCCTTTTTACAGTATTTCATGCACCCTACTCCCTCTATTATTTGCAGGACCTATTCCAATTTTTGTCTTCCCTACAGTTTTTCCCCTCTGTTTGCCTTTCCTCATCCTCTACAGCTCCCCCTTGACCTATGGAGATTATCCCGCGATCTTCTATCATACCGTCCCTTCTATTCATCAGTATTTTCCATATTTTCGTCCCATCTCCGATCTGTGGAGAACTTCCTCATTTGTTAACCAGTGGCAGCACATCGCAAACGCTTAGATTCTCTTGCACTATTCTTCTAATGTACGTTTTAAGGAATTCCTCCCTCAAAGTAAGGCTAATATTTTTTTTTTCATTTCTGGATATTCTAATTGCTTCTACTTTTGCCTTTTTGCAGTTTATCCATAATCTAAATTTTGCACTCGTTTCCTTTTTGCAGTTTACTCAAGTCCAAATTCTGTACTCATTAGACTGTTCATTCCATTCAACAGAACTTGTAATTGTTTGCTACTTTCACTAATGGCAGCACTTACATCTGGGAATCTTATCACTGATCTTCTTTCACCCAGTGTTTCACTCTTCAAATTTTATTTCTTTCATCATGGTTTCTCCGAAAGATAGCTTGAACAGTATAAGTTAAAGTCTTCGGCCCTTTTTTAAGTCTTACTTCCACTTCTTGGTTCTTTACATACTGCATCTTACTCATCCTTCCCTATAGCTTGTTCCTATTCTTCGCGAAATTTCAAACGTTTTGCAGTATTTTACTCTGTGTAACGCTTTTTCTAGGTCGACAAATCCTATGAATGTGATACCATTACCAATCAAACCGCCATGTGTGACTAGGTGGTACCTTTACCTTACCTAAAGCCAAACTGATTCTCATCTCTGTATATTACTCTTGTCCGTACCTTGGATGCATGAACAGTTAGACTGTTTGATTCACAGTTATGTGCTCTTCGGAATTCATGGAAGTTGTAACGGTGACATTTACTCATGATTTTTTATCACTGATCCGATTGCAGCCATGCGGAAATGGCCTCGCGGGCTGAGTCGACAAGTTACAGATTGCGCAGCCGCTTCCGTATGAGGTCGAGTCCTCTCTGAAGCTTGGCTGTGTGTTGGCCTTAGAGTAAGTTAGTTTAAGTAGTTTGCAAGTCTAGGAACCGATGACTTCAGCAGTTTGGTCTCTTAAGTTTGCAAACATTTGATTACCAATTGCAGACAAACCCACAGTTACTTCCTTCTAATGTTCATTAGCGTAGATTCACAAGATGTGGCATAACGCAGAACACTGCTGAAATAGAAAACACGCACAAGTGACTCTTTTCTCCAAATGTGACGCGAGAGGCGAGCATATGGCGATGGCTGAGTCACGGAAGGGTGACTGTTTCGCGGGCCTACGTGTCTCCACATGGAGCCTGTCTAGCGGCGAATACGAATGGGAAGGAAGCTTGGCCGCTGATGACGTAATGAGAACGCGCCCTTCTCAAGACGGTCGCCGCAGCCTGTGACTAACGCCTGCAATCTGGCGCCGGCGAGTCGTGGTAAGTGGATGCGTTCCAAACCACCTTGTGACGCGGCTCTCAGGAAAGTTGGTTCAAAATATGGACAAGCTTTGCTGGTGTTTTTGTTTCTGTCTAGCTTGTCTCGCCGCGGTGGAGTAGCCGAGTGGTCTAAAGCACCATGCTGCAGAGCGCGCGGTTGCTCGCCGTGGAGGTTCGAGTCCTCCCTGGGGCATGGGTGTGTGTGTTTGTCCGTAGGTTAGTTTACCTGGGTTTAAGTAGTTTGTAAGCTACGGACTGATGACCACGCAGTGTGGTCCGATAGATTTACAGACATTTGAACAATTTTTTTAGCTTATCTCTACTCATGTTAAAGAGTCGCACCCGTATTGTTTGAAAGAAGTGGTTTGAAACTGCAAGCCTAGGCGTAACGGCCAAGCACGTTGAGGCGCTATGCTCCAATGCGCGAGGCCGTTCCACGTCGAGGGTTAGATTCCCCTCGGGCATGATTGCATGGTTGTTTGTGTCGTCTTTAGTATAAGGTAGTTCATAAGTAGTTTGTAAGTTTAGGGACTGATGACCCTGGAGTTAGTCCCTTGAACTTCACAAACATTTGTACTATTTTTTTTTCTCTTGAAACTGCAAAAAGTTACTCTGAAGCAAAATGCTGCCATCTGTCATTATGTTGTCATCTTATTCGTTGAACACTGTGTTCATTGTTTATAGTATGTAATAGGCTCAAAATTATTTCACTACGCAGTAGGTATGTAAAAGTTGTCTTGTAACTTCGGCTGACTTCCAAATCTGCTTTCCGGCATTATCTAGCAAGTAAAATCCGTGCGTGACGATATGACCGCGCCAAAGCCTAAGGTACTACAGGAAGGAAAAGCTCAAGCTGTTTACTTTTCGGTGAGGCCTTTGTTAACAAACTAAATATTTTCCTCTTGGGTGAATTCATTTAATAAATACTGCAATATGACCCTGTAAAATCTGACGTTATCACGGTTATCTAATTAATGACCAGTGAAACAAACACTAATTCCAAAGATATTATATATATAATTTCAGTATAGTCTTCCTGTTCCTCTATGACTAAATCCCAACGTCTAAGCTCTGTTGTTTCATTCAGCACGCAATTTCTGTTCATCTTTCACATGCCTTCGGTAACGGTGATAGAGAGCGCTTCCGGAAAAAGATAACGGCGTCACGGCATAGGTTTTTTTTTCAAGTCAGTAAACAAGTCGAAAACCAGGCTGTAGGGGATGCACCTGTCCGTAATCGCGCAGTTTTTGGACTACAATAATGCCGACATGCATGTGACCATTGTCGAGGAGAATGAGTGGTCCACTTTCGAGCAACAAATCAGGTCTTAAGCACTTTCAGCGCAGGTTGTTCATGAAGTCAGGATAAAACACTGCTGTGGTACTCTATCTGTCATCATGAAGCTGTCAACTCTGGTTCAGTCTCTAATCCACTAATCTACGTTTCATCAGTAGCCACAATTCGACACAATAATCATTGATCTTGACGTTAGAATCATTTTTTGAGTAACGTTGTCATGTCCAGGCGTCTTCTTCACTTCAGCAGTCAAACAGTGTAATGATCCATCTCGCAGAAATTTTTCTCTCCTTCGTAACATTTGTCAGATCAGGGAATACTTATTATCGCGTTCCCGTGGTTTCAGAGAAGTTCTCACAAGTCGCGGTGCGATCTTCAAGAGAAGTTTCACACCTCGTTCATCTGTTGAAGGTTTAGGCCTTCCAGGTCTTCGATTATCGTCTATGCCCATACGATCAAAAAAGAGTAACCGAACATGAACTTTACTATGGTCCACTGTAAGCTCTTTTCAAACTTCATTTAACGCACTGTAGATTTCTGTCGGCATTTTACCATATTGATGTACGGTAAACTTGAAAACAGTACCCGAGTCTACTGCGGGGTGCATTTCTACCTCTCGCTCTTTTTACGTTGGGTACAGATCCAAAAAGCAAAAAGACGTGCTTCTTCCTGAAGCTCCCTACCATCTGACGTAATTTTAATTCATGATGCATCAAACAATCCACAGTAATACTAACCTGTGCATTGTTTATGAAATGTTGCTCGTAACTAGATTACTCTGAAATAAACAACGAAGTCTTTACCGACTGCAGACTTTGGGCCCGTAGTCGCTCGGAAGTAATAAATAGGCTGACGTGCTGCAAGACTGTCTACTCTCGTCTACTTCAGTATTGTGAGAGTATAGTTCATAGCCACAGTGTGCCCTTCCGGGTATTGATCTGTATTTTACCGTTTCCTACTTGGATGTCTTGTCTTCGCTAGGAACAGGGGACTGATAACCATGTAGTTTAGTCTCGTCTAAACCTCCAAACAACAACAACAACTGGCCCACACATGCACCGAGCTGCAGTAGAGCACTGTATAGTACAAGCAGAACAATCCGCCATTTTGAATCCCACATGGAAGGCGCCCATTAAAGACTACGGAACACTTATGCTATTTAATATGCTCTTAAGGCCATTAAATATACTTTCCTGACGCAGAAAATGTTGCGGCATAGTAAATTTATTAGCTTACGTCTCACTGTAAAAAGTTAGTGGTTAGATGGATATTTAGAGGTATGATACATTCACTTACATTCCGAACTAACGCATATATTACCGTTCTAAATATTTATCATATACAGTTACAATTATCTTATTTCTGGCTTATAATAGTACATCCACATACGTTTACGATGCAGTAACTAAGAGATTTTCGAAAACAGTAACGGAATATTGTTAAATTGTGATACTGTGCTTCCCGTATTTCCCATCTCTAATATATTTTACACACGCCATTTTTCAGAGTAAACTATACGTCAAAATGTGTGTTAATAACTTTGAACGTCTGGTTTCGTTAGATAACGACTAAGTAAAGTCTCTGTGGTAGCTCGCACTTCGAAATGAAGTGAATGTTATATGCTAAGTTTTGAATTTAATGTCTTTCATGTACAACAATTTCTATCCTGTTCATATTCTTTGCGAAATTCAATTTATTTATTTATTTATTTTTTCACACATCCTGTTCACAGCTTGGTTTAGATCTACATATTCCAGAGTTGAGTCACATTTAAATTAAACGGAACTAATAAGACATAATTTAAAAACCACTAGCTGGGTAAAGCAAGCTGCACTCATGCATCACTAAAATACTATTAGCAGCTCTTAGAATAAGTCCTTAGTTGGTCTAAATAAAATCAAGTAAAGTAGCTTAGTTTAAACACAGGGTCTGTCGTTTTATGTTAACAATCTGTAGAGAAATAAAAATAAACCCTTGTTTACAGATATGGGTCTATATTTTCATTACTACCTCTCTGTCGACATAACTATTTCTAATACAAATAAAACAAAGGTTTGGTTACTAATGATTTTGCAGTCAAGATCGCATTATTCATTTATTATGTTACCGGTTTCGGCGTGCTCGACGCCATCTTCAGACCTGTCGTAATTTACATAACTTACGACATTTTTATATACTAAAAGAGTACATCCAGGTTGAGGCATCACCAAACATAAAATTGCCAGTCACAAATAAAATATATACATCCATCTCCTAATGGTTCTGAAGCGAGGTACTTCAAAGTCTAAGTTCAATATTAATTGAAGTCCAGTATAACACTAACACTAATAGTATAACACTAACAGTTAGTGTTATACTGGACTTCAATTAATATTGAACTTAGACTTTGAAGTACCTCGCTTCAGAACCATTAGAAGATGGATGTATATATTTTATTTGTGACTAGTAATTTTATGTTTGGTGATGCCTCAACCTGGATGTACTCTTTTGGTATATAAAAATGTAGTAAGTTATGTAAATTACGACAGGTCTTAAGATGGCGTCGAGCACACCGAAAACGGTAACATAATAAATGGAAAATGCGATCTTGGCTGCAAAATCATTAGTAAACAATTATAGATCGCCCCATCGAACTATGAGTTCCTTATATAAAGGTTTGGTTCTTAACGTTACACAGATAGTTGCTCGATGCCGACTATTCTTGGCGTCTGGAATTTACAAGCCACCTTTCACGCCGATCTAACTTATGTTTGAAGGAAAGCGATGAAAGTTACAGCCACCATGTCTGCTGCTATTATTTGAGCAGTTTGGAGCAGCACAACCAACCATTTCACATTGTGAAACAATAAAATCACAACATATTCGCTGATTGACACAACATACAACACTGCCGCCTGATTGGGATTCAACATGGCGGATTGTTGAGGTCGGTGCTTTAAGCTGCAGTGTTGCGTAACTGTGGGAAGGAGCGGCCTGCGGCGGAATGTGCTCGCCTCGCCTCGCCTCGCCTCACCGTGCTGTGCTGTGCTGCTGCTGACCGATCCACTTCTGCAAGGAGCGAGCGCGCTGACTGCAGCTGGGCCCTTCACACTCACATTCCTTGTTTCTCATGGAAACACAAGTTGCCATTAGATTTCAATGAGCCTTCCATAAAACTAATTTTTACTTTATTCCTTTTTGAATCAGGATGCATAAAACTCTGTCTTTTAGTTTCATCAATAAGAAATAAAGCTCATTATTAATGTCAGTTATGTAAGTCTGCTGATAATCTGTTCGCTTCTAAATGTGTGTGAACTTATTGATATTTCATTTAAAACTTAACACATGGAATTTCTGTATGTATGACTTTCGATCCATTCGATTTCGTTCACAGTCAACTTTTAACGATGCAAAGGTACCATCTCCATGGTAAAAGCTGTTACATTATATTCTACTAACAACTGCTGAGAAGACGGGATAAATAAAAATGCCCAATGTAACACCATTTTCCGTTCCAGGTAATTTATGCAATTAGTTAAAATCATAATACTGATACGGGAACACGAAAATTGAAAATGAAGTCGTAAATTTTACTGGTGTCGATATTTCATAATTTTAAGTAAGAGTTAGTTTGCGGTCGATTTCCGCCTTTTCGAACTTATTAATTCTAGATGGGCATTAACAGAAAAAAAATTCCATCCTCACTGACAATCGGAGCGATATATGAAAATGTTCAAATGTTCGCAATATATCGGACTCATCTGCTCGGTTTTTATTCCGTAGCTTACGAACTACTTAAACCGACGGCGAACGACCGCGCGCACTGCAGCACGGCGCCCCAGTGCGCACGGCTAATCCTCCGCGACGCGATACATGAGTGAACAGCATTTCTGTATTCCGCTAATGCACTCGTAAAGCAGCAGTGCTGCATGAGGTCACGTCGACCGCGCCTTTTGCTAGGAGGGTTTTATTTGGAAGAGCTACGACGAGGTAGAGGAAACACCTATAGCAGGAGAAGATGGATGAAAGAGAAGAGAGAAGGAGATAAACGAGTGGTTGGATAGAGAGGGAAAGAGGAGATGGGTAGAGAGGGAGGAGGAGATGGACAGGAAGCAGTAGATGGATAGGTAGAAACCAATTGCTTTTCTTAAGGGCAGTTATATATAGCATGTTACGAGTCGGCAAACTGACTGACGTGTATATTTCTGTAGAAAATTTCAGTAATCCATTGGCTTTACAATGAATAATGGTTTTCTGAGAACATTTTTTAAAAAGAATTTTCATTCATTCCACATTACCACAGCAACTTCAGTCGGGTTATTCATTAAAAAAGAGGCAGAAAAAACTATAAGACAAAGGGACGAAACTGCTGAGATCGTCGGTCGCTAGACTTAAAATAACTTACTCTAAGGATAGCACACATACCCATGCCCAAGGAGGACTAGAATCTCCGACGGAAGCGATCTGCAGTCCCTAACATGGTGGCTATTCCCCCGTGGTGGTTAATGATTTGATTGTTGTTTCTTTTATTTTTATTTTTTCCAGCTATTCCATGTGTTGCAGAATTCTTTATTTACTTCACATTCACTTAATATCGAAGTCCAGGCTGTAGGGGATGCACCAACACTATCCTGTCCGTAATCGCGCAGTTTTTGGACTACAATAATGCCGACATGCATGTGAGCATTGTCGAGGAGAATGAGTGGTCCACTTTCGAGCAACAAGTCAGGTGGGGTGTATCTAGAGAGCATTAATAGCGAATGTTTTGGAACCTGTAATGATAGAACAGTAGAGCAGTATATTGCACTGAATATACCTAGTGCCCAGCTGCCGTCTGCATGAAACTAGCTCTCCCGCCGCTGTTTGAGGTCTGACGGTCGCAGGCAGTGTCTGCCGGGCGGTGGACAGCCCTCGCGTGCGCTACAGAGGAGCAGGCGCCAAGTGGCTATTGCGGGCGTGGCGCCAGTCTCGTCATTAGCGCCTCTGTTTCCCAACATCACTGGAAATCGACGGAGGCCGGCGCTCGGCGCGGGCAAAAACCACTCCACTTCGCGTCGGGCGGGACTGCTTAGCAAATAAGTGCCCGCGCCCGCGCCGGCGCCATCGCGAGTTTACTCGCACGAGCACGCGAACATGCATACAGCAGCGAGCTCCGTCAATATCACTCCACTTCATCATCTCACAATGCATTCCCTTGCGCCCGCTAGCTGACACATTCTGTATTTGCGTCACAGCAGTTTAACATGGAAAAGACTAGTTATATATGAAACAGTGTTGTTGTTGCTGTCGTCTTCAGCCCGGAGACTGATTTTATGCAGCTCTCCACCCTACTCCATCCTGTGCAAGCATCCTCATCTCTGAATAAGAGCGGCAACCCACATCCATTTGAATCTGCTTACGGCATTCGTCTCATGGCCGCCCTCTGCGATTAAAAAAAAAAAAAAAAAAAAAAAAAAAAAACCCTCGAATGTTTGTAAACCTATAGGACCAAACTGCGTAGTCATCAGACCGTTGCTTACAAGCTACTTAAACCAAGATAAATTAACCTAAGGACAAACACATACACCCATGCCCCAGGGAGGACTCGAACCTCCGACGGCGAGGAGCCACGCGCTCCGCAGCGGCTTAGACCGCTCAGCTACTCCACGGCGGCAGCGATTTTCACCCCTCACACTTTCCTCCAAAGCTAAATTGATAATTCCATGATGTCTCAGAATGTGTCCCACCAACTGATAATTTCTTTTAGTCACGATATGCCAGAAACTCGTTTTCACCCCAAAAAAATGTTCAAATGTTTGTAGAGTCTATGGGACTTAACTACGGGGTCATCAGTCCCTAAACTTACAAACTACTTATGAACTACTTACAATTAAGGACGGCACAAATATCCATGCCCGAGGGGGGATTCGAACCCCCGACCGTAGTGGCCGTGCAGACCGTGACTGGAGCGCCTCAGTCTCCTCGGCCACCGCGGCCGGCGTTTTCACCCCAATTCTGTTGAGCGTCTACTCATTAGATACGCTGATCTACCCACCTAATGATCAGCGATGACCTGTAGCATCACATTTCAAAAGCTTCTATCATCTTTCTGTCTGAACTCCTTATTGTTCAAGTTTTACTCCCATTTTTACACTCCAAACAAATGCCCTTAGAAAGGACTTCCTGGTATTTAACCACTTTCGGTTCTCCAGAAAGTCTTGTCTACCTAGAGCCATTTTAAATTTCATATCTGCTTTACTTTGGCTATCAGAAGGTATTTTGCTACCCACATAACACATCTACTACTTTTATTGCCTCATTACCTAATCTAATTCCTTCAGTGTCACCTAATGTTTTGACCCTTCATTCCATTACCCTAGCTTTGCATCTTATAACCTCCTTTCAAGACACTGTTTTTTCTGTTCTATTGCTCTTCCAGGTACTTCGTTATCCCTGACAGAATCACAATGTCATCGGCAAATTACAAAGATTCTATTTCTTCTCTCTGAACTTTAATTCATTCTCGAAATTTCTCCTTGCATTCCTCCACAACTTACTCAATGTACAGATTGAATAACATTGGTGAAAGGCCTCAAATCTGTCTTACTCCCTTCCCAGTTACTGCCTCCCTTTCATGCACTTCGACTCTGTAATTGCTGTCAAGTTTTCGTACAAATTGTATATAACTTTCCGTTCCCTATATTTTACCCGTGCTACCTTCAGAATTTGAAAGACTGTTATGCAGTGAACATTCTCAAAAGCTTGCAGTGAGTCTACAAAAGCTAAAAATGTAGGTTTACCTTTCAAAAAATCAAATTCAAATGTTTGTACAACTTATGGGACTTAACTACGGGGTATTCAGTCCCTAAGCTTACAAACTACTTATGAACTATCTAAGACTAAAGACGGCACAAATATCCATGCCCGAGGGGGGATTCGAACCGCCGACCGTAGTAGCCGTGCTGACCGTGACTGGAGCGCCTCAGTCACCTCGGCTTACCTTTCCTTAACCTATACGCTAGGACAAGTCTTAACGTTGAGTACTGTGTCGCGTGTTTCTACATTTTCTCCTAAATCCAAACTGATCTTCCCCGAGGTCGACTTCTATTAGTCTTTCCATTCGTTTGTAAATTATTCGAGTTAATATTTTGCAAGTATGACTCATTAAAAAAGATAGTTCTGTTATTTTCACACTTGACTGCACCTTCTTGCTTTGGAATTGGCGTAATTATATTTTTCTTGAAGTCAGAGGGTTTTCCCTTGCCACATAGATCTTGCACATAAGGTGCACCAGTTTCTGAATGACTGGCTCTTCCAGCGATGTCAGCAATTCAGAGCGAATGTCATCCACTAAACAGACCTTGTTTCGACTGAAATTCCTCTCGCAGTATCATATTTCCTACCACATCTTCATCTACTTCCTCGTCGGGCCCGGTGGTTTTGGGGTAAATTGCTCGACTGCAAACCGAAGGGGCGCGGGTTGGAAAACGTTTCGGATCTCGTGGTCCTTTTTTTTTTTTAAGCCACACAAAATTATTACTATCTACTTCCTCTTACATTTCTACAATATTTCCTTCATTTTCTCAAATACACGGTTTGTAAACAGTAAGGAATAAACACAGTCAGGGAGGAAACTAGTATTCGTCACCATTTGAAGTTTCGTTAACGTTTTACTTGCGTCATTTCCATGATTCAGGAGTCAATATGAGATGTAAGACTATGGGCAAGAGATAATAAACGCCATATTTACTTGTGGAATTGATGTCATCATACGATAAATAGTAGCCACTTTACTATCAATGAGGTAGCATCGATACTGCCAATGTTTTCAAGCATGAGACTCCGAGAGGTTGGATAAACATAAAGCTGTTCGTGGCAACAAGAATCAACGAATTAACAGTAACTATTCATGATAGTTTGCCCAAGGATGTGTGTTTGAGACACTGGTTTCGTATTCAGCTTTATTTCTTCGCTTAACCGAAAATTGCTGTGACTGAGAATTGTTTAGCTGTTTAGAACATTGGATCCTAACCTTTACTAGACCAGGGACCACTCTGATTCCATTGTTGTGAGCAGGGACCATAAGGTTAAACAAAAGTAAACTGTATCGATTTAAAAATAAACTTAATCAAAACTTTTATTATATTCGTTAGATTCAAATGTAATATGTATTAACAGTAGAGATGGAAAAAGTAGTTCCTTTTACGGAACCGCTCATTTCGGAATAGTTCTTTTCACTGACCAGATACCAATATTCGTAGTTCCAGCTTTAATATTGCGTGGATACTGACGTACCTTCAGAAAGATTTTTGCGCATATTTCTTCTTTCACCCTGTTAGGGAAGCTATTTAAAAAAAATCTCTTCTTAAACGAGATCGTTAGTAATTACATCAGTATCTTTTCCAAATTCCCAATTCCTGTCCTAAGCAGTTTCGTTTTGGCGATAGTGAGTCACATTTCACCCCCATGGGGGTTTAATTTCCAAAAACACCAAAACACTCATTTATTCCCAACCGAAAAGACAAATACGTAGCTTTAAAAAAAGCTACAGCAGTTCTTTAGTTATTTATTTTCAGAAAAAAACTTTCACCCATCAATTCACCCCATTACTGGTTGCATTTCCAAAGTCTGAAATAGGTATTTTGTAATGTCTGATTGAAAAACTGTAAAAAAAAATTTTTAGTTGTAGATGCAAAATTGCGTTAATAGCAACACATATAACGCAATTTATAAATGAAGATAACAAAAATATCCGACTGACATACACTCTCCTTGTAAGTCTCCTGACAAAACTGTTTCGGCCTGCGACCTGACGTAGTTCGCACACTTCAGTTGGTTCATGAACTGAACTAAGTGAACTAACTAAGTTTTTAATTAATGAACTAACTAAACTATTTCGGTCTTTCGGTCTATAGTTCATCAAAGCAAGCTAAAATGAACAATAGAGAATATTACAATTGACTAGTCCATTGAAGAACTACACAACCCTAATTAACAGTACTATTCTAATGGAAACTTTCACTAGAAAGCTAATTGAATAACCACGTAAGAAGGAAATAATAATAGTAATAATAACAAAGAATAAAAGTTTGGAATTTTATATCTTTCTTTGATCATAATTTAGCTCCTGTGGCCCACTTGTGGTCTGCGGACCATAAGTTGGAAACCACTGGTTTTGAACATGACAGAGACCTTATGAACAGATGATTTCAACAAGAACATAACGTTGTGAATTTATTTACTACCTCTTCATGTCAGAATTATTGGTCGAAGGTGCAAAATGACTAATTCCATGGCGTTATCTCTGCACTACCTTTTCCCTACCCTCCTACGCAGCTTTTGAAGACCATCTATTAAAAATAATTTCCAAGCCCTTGTCCCTTGTCTGCAGCTAGCTAGCAAAAACAAGGAATATCTAGGTTCGTATGGCCGAAAGAGAATTTAAAACTCTTCTGTCCTGAATTTGATATGCGCAGAAAAAACATAAAGAATTATATTACTTAATGAAGCTAGTACAAACGCAACATGCAACAATGATTTATTACTTTCCCATTAGCAGTCTGTCCATCTAATCACAAGGCGCTTTAATTACAAGCATACTGGAGGCAATATGAAGATAGTTGACAATGTTATTAAACGCGCTATTTGTATTCAAGTATGTATTATTATTTCTTCGTAAATCATGTTCACCGCCTAGATATATCATTGAGATTTAGTACGCAGCCAGGAGCAATGTGGGGCAATAACGCTGGGAAGGCACAAGCCAGGAGGGCTGTCGCTTAGCACGATATATGGCCAGCCAGCGTCAACATGCAAGCTGGCTAACACCCGGTGCTACCAGCGCGCCTGGGGCAAGCGTTGCTCATCTCGCGGCCGAGCCAACAGTAGCAACGGCTTTACCCAGTACAGCAGCCGTATTAACTGTGGGTACAGAATACAACTGATCAGCTTGCTTTTGCTGATCAAACCGAAATATATTGCCAAAATTAATCTGTTGTAACGAGAGCAATTTATTTAACAACAATCATCGCCCGCTTACTTATTTACCGCAGCATTCTTTAAGACAGTGATAAAAATCAAATGTAACTAACACTTCAGGCCCAGTATAAGCTTCATAATTACATCATATTGGTATAATGCATTATCGTCAATAGCACAAAACTCCAATGAATAGCACGGATGGGTGTCTGTTAGTGGATAAAACATGGTCCTGAGCAGACAATGGAAAGAGAGTGGGGATTGACGTAGCGTCGATATCGTGGTCATCAGAGACGTTACACAAGCTCCGATAATTTTTTAAGGTAGGGAAAAGCAATCGGTCTGCCCTTTCAAAGAGAACTTCTTGGCATTTGTCTGCAGTGACTTAGGGAAATCACGAAAACCCTAAGCCAGGATGGTCAGAGGCGGACTTGTCACTTCTTCTGGACTCGTCGGAAAGAAGAAACAGCGTTTTGATCCTGCAGCCAGTATGAATCAAGTCATAAAGGAATTGAAGCCATCATGTACCAGTGAGCACTGAATTATATCACCGGGAAATCTCGAAAATTTGATTACCCGCCACGTACACGGACTTTAACAAAACATTTGTCTTTTTCCAGTCTGACGATGCGGTAACAGCGCGAAACCCGTAATTGGAGAATAAAATAATAATAAAAATTGCAACATAGACTGAGAATTATTTAATTATTCAACACTGTTGCTGCACCAGCCGCCACCACCACCATCATGGAATGGGATGAAATGTCGAAAATTTGAGCCGGACGAGGATTCGAAACGCGAGCCGGGACAAATTTTCAGGTTTCTCCATCTATATAATTCAGTGCCAAGTGGCAGTTAATGACCTTGACCCCTCTATCTCTGTCAAAGCATACTCAATTATTTGTGATTAATTTGGGTAAGAAAAATACTGGCTGTCATTCACTCCTCCTTCAGGTGTCAGATACATATGATAATTGTACAGTGAACCTAATTAGTATGTTGATTTGAGAAAACCCGTAAAACGCAACTTACAATATTAGTAGGTATCTACGTTAATAATCCGAAACCAGATACAGAACACGGGAAGAAACGTGACAGAAGTGGATGTTTTCACAAAAGGGCAAAGGACTAACTGGAAATTACCTATCTTCTTTACGCACCTACACTTCCTTTCAGCACTAATTATATGGCGTACTGTACTCATGTGTTTTCGGATAAAAATTACACTGCAAAAGGTAAAGCACGTGGAGTTCCGGGAGACCAAGCAGTGTTACAGGGAGCGTTACCCCTAGTTACTGTTGATTACGTAGACAACTGCGACTGTTGTGTGATTTTCACTAGAATTTGGAGCGACTCATAGGGAACTTTTAACAATACTTTGAAGAAGCTAATAATGGAAGTCGGCACGACAAACAGGAGCGGATTTTTCCGTCTTCGTTCGATCCGCTGTACAGCAGCGTACTCATTGTTATGGAAGGATGCCCTTGCTCTACAATCGAGTATCTGGTGTTCTCCTAGACGAAAACTTCCTAAATAAACGATGGTAACTGCTGTAGTTTTCTGTCACTGCTATCACGCCACGTAATGCTACTATTGGTTAAACGAGAGGTTTTGATGAAAGACGCGTAATGTGTATCAGAAACTATTCTCCCCTTTCCCGTTCAATTCCCTTGTGAGTTGCTGTGGTACATAATTTATATGCCGAAGTAAACGCTCTCATGATTTCCTGCGGGTATGTCTCAAATATAGAACGGATGCAGGACCATATTTCACATTTAAAACTGCGAGTTTACCCAGTAATCACTTTTATCCGGCTCTCATTTATCCGGATTTCCGCCGGATTTCGGGTTTTTCCGGATCTTCTTTTTGATTCCACGAAAATGTACGATATGGAGTTATTACTGTAGTAGGGTGCATTTTATGTACCGTTATTACTTTAGCAGCGCAGGTAACAAAGAGATCGCCGGTCCCACGCTTTCACTCACTGCTGATCTGTCCCCTTCCAGTATAGTGACTGTTGCACGTTTTGAGTGAACGTGGGTGACGTGTCTTCGAAGCAAAAGAACGTGATTGTTTCGATGGGCGAAACGCACTAAACAGGATAGACAAAGGGGAACTGGTGAAAAAAAATAGTCGCAGAATATGGTGTAGGGTCATTAACTGTATCAGACTGGAAGAAGAACCGAAATATTACGACTAAATATAGCTTGCTGAATCACGGTAGAACGATGAAAGCAAGAAATGAAACAACAACAAGCATTGTTCATTTGGCGCTCTGAGAAAAGAGAGCATAGTGCTCCAATATTCTGTCCAATTCTTCAGGAAAAGGCGCTGAAGTTAAACAAGCTACTCAACAGTTACCCTAACTTCAGCTGCCACCCAAGTATGGTTAGAAAAAGTGAAATCTCGACGTGGAATACGTTAGCTGTAAGTGAGGAGTGAAGGCTTTTGAGGGGTACAGTGGCTGCAGAAAACTACAGTAAAGAATTAGGTTGAAATTATGTCCACGCCATTATTATAATGCCAACAAATATAAAAAAAAATTATCGAACGCTACCCAAAGTAGATATCCTGGCAAGCGGTTATAAGAGGTTTAAAGATTGTGTTACAATTACTGCCCGTTGATCTATTTTGTGTAAAGTTTACGAATTATCCAGATTTTCATCATCCGAATTACATCCCATTCCACCTAGTCTCGAAAACGAGGTTCTTATGTAACACGATTCAATCATTCGTAATGTGCTTACGAAACTTTCGTTATTTTGTTTTTGTTTTCCTTATGCCTGTGTCACGCTCTTGTGCGATCCCCGTGATAAACTATGGATTCGAGGATTTGGCAACCTTAATTTAAAAATTTGGCCCTCCTGTTGTCACCCTATCACTCCCTGGGAGGAAATAAACCCCAACGGTCTGCCTGTTGTGTTACCCACGAAAAGTGGGCAGGTTATTAATCACCTAACACCGTTATTTAAATTGGTCAGAATTATGACAGTTAAAGCTGCAAATTCATTATGAATCATGAAACTTTACCGTCTCGACAAATAAGAAAATCGTTTGGAATTATCGTCCGGAGACCCCTAACTGGGATGATGAAAGGGAGAGTGGACAGGATGATTTCTCGGTGTCTCCTCTGCAATAGCGAAGTGCGTGCAACCAACCGTTAGAACCTCACCTGACGGGCGGAAACTTACAGTGTCACATGCCGTTAGGAACTTCCTAATCTTTTCGTGGTACGAATTTACATAGTCCGTTAGCGTACATGTCACTGCAAATCGTTTCCTCTCTGCTTTGACTTCCATTCGTTTGTATTACTTCGTTTACAACATTTATCATCGAGGTGGAAACTTCAATGCTACGTTGTGTGTACGTGGAGTGGTAAAAAGCGCTTTAGCTGTGAAACAAACCCGATATAGAAATGCCATGATCGCTGTTCATCATTAATGACAGATTACCGGTTTCGACAAACTTAGTTGTCATCTTCAAATCTGCAACTCTACATTTTAAAAATAGCTCCTCTCCATAGATCATTTACGACTGCGCAGTTCAGTCATGTTGTGTCTTGATTTACAAGAATTTGCATCTACTCGTCATTTATGATATCAATAACGTCATATAAAGTAGATTTGTCATTTAAAATAATATTCCATAGTAGTCACTTTTAAAATCAATCACATCGCACATTTTTTTCCACTTGTTCAGACTTGTGATACACATCTAGTTTATATGACGTTATAGCTATCATAAATGACGAGCAGATGCAGCTTCTTGTAAATCAAGAAACATCATGATTGAACTGTGCAGTTGTTAATCATGTAAGGAGAGGTGCTATTTTTTTTAACTGTAGAGTTGCAGATCTGAATATGACAACTAAGTTTGTCGAAATCGGCAATCTGTAATAAAATACTGGACAGTGATCTTGGCATAAATATTTCTCAATAAACAACAATTTAGATCGCCCCCCCCTTCATGAAGCATGTACAAGATAGTCAACATTTGAATTCTTTAACTTACAAACGAGATTTTATTGCTGATCTACAACGAACACGTTAGATCATTATGTAAATCACTATCCCACCGATACAGTTCACGCCAGAGTAGTTTTGTAGGACTAACAAACTATTAAATTTATGCTTAAGAATAGTCATCAAGCAAAACTACAGCTTAAATATGTATGATAGTATCAGTTACATAAAAAAATACTATACTGGACATAGATTCTTATAGCCTACGCGAAACGAAAATCCGTTCCTGCAAACTGACTAGTGACGTTTTTGACTCTTGGGGACGAGGAGGTGGTTACTCTTGAACTCCGTTATCCATTGAGGCCAGCGGCATTGTTCTGAAGACGTGCAAAAACAATTACCCGTAAACGAGAACCACCTTGTTCCCGCAACGAAATACGTTCAGCACCTTTAATTTCTGTGCTGCGAACAGTGCCGGTTAGCAACGGGCTCGTAAATACGACGGTTGTGCCATCAGCTTCGCTTCGTTTCGCGTACGTGCTGCGTTCTCTGGTAAGGCACGAGTGATTTTCGCGCGGGGAGCAGAGATGGCGCGCCCGGGCGGCGCGGCGGTGGGGCATACGGGGGGCGTCTCTGGGCTGTCTCGGCGGCCGCTATTGTACTCGTGGAGCGTGGATAATGTGCCGAAACTCCAGCCAGCCTTTCCCTCCATTTAAAATTTAAAACGTCTCTCCGGTGCCTCTCAGCGTGGTCCGCAGTTGTCCAGCTTCCCATCTATCTGTCTGTTTTACGCGCCTATGCAGTTGAGTTACTCGCACCTTACCAGTATCCAGCAGGGAGATGTTACGACGAATGTATCGTGAGACACGTACATCGCTCAGAACTCAGCAGTAAGGAAAAATAATCATACAAAGCACTGCAGAATGATAGTTCGAAGAAAATGGAAGGTAGAAAATGATCAGATGTCCGTTAATGTAAAAAGGAAGCACTCAACAATGCCTACCGGACGCTGGTTTAAAGATGATGGCACTAGTAGACTAAACACTTGAAAAGTATTCATTTTTTAAATGCTGCAGTGGTTGTCGTTGAAATGAGTAAAACTATAAAACGTGATACTGATCTTTCTGGTAGATTAAAACTGACTACATGACCGGGACTCTAACCCGGCGCCCTTGCACTTCGCGTACAAGGGATCTACTGACTGATTGACTGATCTATCCAAGGACGACTCAAGACCCGAGTTTGGAAGGTAGATTGCACTAGATACACCCAATATGCCACCGATCATAAAAATTACGACACGTCGGTGGCATTGCCGGTCAGCAAAAAAAGTAATACTGCTGACGACTCGAAATGAAACACTCCGAAGGAAACATCTCAATGAGATACAGTTTGAGTATGCGTCTGCGGCGACGTGAGGTGCGCATGAACAACATTTAAGAGCAGTAGCACCACCTGAAAGTGCTATATAAAGGTTGAACTAAAGGCCGTGTGGACATATTGGAATTGTTCCTTCGTGCCATTGTTTTGCGTAAGCATCTCCAGTATGATGAAGATAGAGCATATTTTGAGAACGTTTCGGAGTTGCCTCAAGGAAGAGAATTCGATGATTGTTTCGGATGTACCCATGGAATTGTTCTGCCCATCTGGGAAGCAGGAGGGAACGACAGACCGATTAGACCCACCTATTTGCACCACTACTCGTGAAGATTAGCATATTGTACACATGGCGGTGATGAATGTCTTTGCCTCATCACGAATCGTATCACTAGAAATTCTGTCTGTTGGGCCACATTGTCCACACCTACCTTTCGACGTCTTTTGCAGCAGAGTGCAAGGCGCCCATTGTTGGCGCTTAACAATCAGTCAACAACACGCGTTTACGCCGGCAATGGTACAATGACCGAGGACATGGCAAACTTAACATCGTTTTCACCGATACATCCAGAATCTGACAGAACCACCACTATGGTCAGATTTAGAATCTGGACTCACCGTTGTGTGAATCTGTTTAACTGTTACCTTTCGCATCGCCATACTGGTTCAAAATGTTCAAATGTTTGTAAATCTATCGGACCAAACTGCGTGGTCATCAGTCCGTAGCTTCCAAACTACTTAAACCTAGGTAAACTAACCTAAGGACAACACACACACCCATGCCCCAGGGAGGACTCGAACCTCCACGGCGAGCAACCGCGCGCTCCGCAGCGAGACGCTTTAGACCGCTCGGCTACTCCACCGCGGCCATATTGGTCTTGCAACCAGTAGGCCTATTTTGGTTTGGGATATTCTTGAACTCCACTCCTGCACCCCGTAGTACTCATTGCAGTAACACTAAAAAACCAGCGTTACATTTCTGAGGGGTTGCTGCCTGCTGATTCTCCATACTTTCGGATATTGACGACGGCCGCATTGTAACAGCACAATGCGCGACCAGACGTGGCATTCAATGTTAGAAACATCTTCGTCGCCCATCGGATTGCGTTTGTCTTGGCCTTCATGTTCTCCGGATATCTCGCCTGTCGTAAACGTCTGACCGATAACTGCGAAACGACCGGCCGAGAATACACCACCTGCTGCTGCAGCAGTTCAGTTTCTGGACAAACAATACATCCAGAGCCCCTTGGATTGAATACCTAGGTGCAACGGCAACAAATGTTAATAATGATTTCGCCACGGATCTGTATTTTCAATCATATGATTTGTAAAATCTATTATCACCAAAATAAATTAAGTCATGATATTCACAGACCTTGTTGGATTTGTGTATTCGATATAATTGTGAAGCGAATGAAACCGGGACACTTGTGGAAAAACTGACTAAGGCGTTCATTATTTCAAAAGATTATGCCAGACTCCTTCTTTCATTTACCCCACTACGATAAAAGATGGTCAATGCATTATTAATGGAAAACTGTTTGCGGTTGTCTACGGAACCACAATTATACATACAGGGTGCGGCTGTCTGCCCGAAGCAAATCAACGGCTATGAATGTCTCCAAGCCGTGGCTTCGGTGTGTGTGTTGTCCTCAGGTTAGTTTACCTAAGTTTAAGTAGTTTGTAAGCTACGGACTAGTAACCACGCAGGTGAGAGCAATAGATCTACAAACATTTGAACGCCTCTAAAATTATGGAAATAGCATGGAAAGAGACTCGAGACTTTATAGAATATATGTAAGGACTTCCCAAGGAAGTGGAAACAATCTTGGTAGTATGTGGGCAGTCATTATCATACAAAGGAATGACGCTGTCCGTCAACATTTCAACTTTTGCAAATGCGCGCTGTTTTGTGTGTGTGAGCGTGTGTGTGTGTGTGTGTGTGTGTGTGAGGGAGAGAGGTGAAATCACCTGCTACCAATGTTGGCTCTGATGCTCTTCCACTTAAGATTTTTCATCTCCCGCAACAATACAGTAAATATATCGATATCCTTCGTCATTACACCTTTCCGACTTCTGTAGTGATGTCAACATTCTGTTCAGCATCTGGTGTTCCGTCAGGTTTTGGAGAATCCACTTCGCACATATTTTTCGAAAACTGAAGATATTCTTTGATGATGACAAGACCGATGCTCAAAGCGAGTCTAATGTCGTTCGCCGTGGATCATTTGTAATGGAACTATCCACTGCAGATGACAAGGACAACTTCACGATGAGCCTGTCACGGCCGAATATTGTCTTTTAATGATAGCAGATATTTGGGCATGTATTTTGACTTCCTGAGACTCTAACCGCAATCAAAATCTACACAACGCCCCTTTCCTGGACGCAAGCATGACTCACCGAAATCACGTCGAGCATGTCTGACAGACGAATGGGGGATTTGAAACAAAGAAATAAACATCAGTGATAGAGCATTATCTGTATATTCATGTATTCACCTCTTGTAGTTCATAGAATGATTTGTGTCTTACAAAGGTATCTCGTGGTATGGGTCTCGTCGATGTAGCTCAAAGTGCTCGAGAAGAAACAGGGAGAGAACATTTCAAATTCTTAAAATATCTATCCTGAGTGGGTCTCAGAGAAAACGCTCGACGAAGACGAGAGTGGAGTGGTCGTCAAAAATTAAAGTATCCGCCATCCCCCGGATTAGGGGGTTAGATGTGGCACACATCCGATCATAACAATGACATTAATATAGATGTAGTTTTTTCTTTTCTTCGTAGATTAAAACAAATTGGGGATAACTTTTGCGGGGGTTGGGGGGATGTGGTGACTTGAAGGTAATTGGCCTACCCAGTGCAATGGGCGCGCTCACTGGGTTTCGCTCGGTGAGCTAGCCACTAACAAGTAGGTTTGTCTTGCTGGCACAACCTGTAACACCACAGCAGTAGCATATTAGGGAGTAAGAAAAAATAACAGATCAACTAACTACGGTGTAGGGGTGCTATATCTCGCCTCAGTAGATAATAACTGAAAGACACTGTGTGAGCCGGCCGCGGTGGCCGAGGGGACTGAGGCGCTTCAGTCACGGTCTGCAAGGCCACTACGGTCGGGGGTTCGAATCCCCCCTCGGGCATGGATATTTGTGCCGTCCTTAGTCTTAGTTAGTTCATAAGTAGTTTGTAAGTTTAGGGACTGATGACCCCTTAGTTAAGACCCATAGACTATACAAATATTTGAAATTTTGATTTGAACACAGTGTGATACGGAAATTGTATTTTTTGACAAGACAAACTACTCATCTTCTGGAAACAAACCAAACTAACAAACTTCTGAATCAAAGGCAAAAACAACAAATATCAACTAAAAGTCTTCTTCACCAATTAGGTACAAGCCAGGGAGATAATGAAAGCCTTGAGAGAACGGCCAGGGAGATGGAGCCGGACGACGTATTCCGTTGCGGGAAGTCCTGGAGGCGCGGCGTCGCTGGCAGCGACTCTTCTCCGGGGCCGTTGGTCGCGATCCCTCAGCTTTGGTTTTCGTAGGCAAAAAAATGTTTGTAATTCTTATGGGACCAAACTACGTTGGTCATCAGTCCGTAGACTTACATACCACTTCACTAAATTAAACTAACCTAAGGACAACACACATATCCATGACCGAGGGAGGATTCGAACCTCCTAAGCGGGGGGGGGGGGCATCTGTAACGTGACGCTCCAGACCGCTCGGCTATTCCCGCGCGGCTTCTTGTAGGCGGTCGGCGGAGAAATGCCGTCGTGTTGTACTGCGGCCCCCTAAGTAGTCGGCGCGCAGTGATACGTGGCAGTCTCCAGCTGGTTTCACGTGACTGTGCGGAGAAAATAGTTCCGGTTTAGTGCGCTTTTTAGCGGTGCTCGACGCGTCCTCTGGTGACTCCGGCACCGCCGCTGTGGAACGCCTCACTGGTATGCATCATGCGCTTGTAATCTACATTGCGGGTTGTCCGCTCGTCAGGCGAACCACCGGTATATGACAAGGGGTGTCCTGTAGTTTGCTAAAAATAAAAAGTAGTTTTAAGTCACTAACAGTAAATAAACATTGTATTAATAATAAGACCCATTTTGTTATAGGTGATGGGTTGTATTGTATGATATTGTCAATAAATAATTAAAAGAAAACTTAAAGGATGTTATGGGTTCCCCGGTCGATTCCACGATAATGCTAAGTTTCACCCTTAAAAACTGCTCACCTCAAATAGATCCATGCCTGTAAAATCACTACCATTCTGAAATATACTGAGGTGGCACAGTGGCTTCCACACTGGACTCGCATCCTGGAGGAAGATGGTTCAGACGCGCCCGCAGCTATTCGGATTTAGTTTTTTTCGTTATCCCTCTAAATCGCCTCTTAGAAATGCCGATCCCTTGAAAGGGCGTGGTCAATTTGCATCCCATCCGTGACAAAAAGTATCCGAACTTATGTTCCGATTGCAATGCCGATGGGACATAAATCCTTAATTTTTCTTCAACTTGAGGGCGGTTTGCCTTTTGTGGCGTCTTTATAAATAACAAGAAAAACCACTATACTGAACTAGAAATGAAATTTACTGAATTGTGATCGATTATACTAACTTCTGAGATTCTTTTTACCACGATATACATTGCATAAGTCGAAGAACCGAACTTAAAAATCTAACTGGAACTCTCGAAATATTACGATGATATCATCATATCCGTACAATGACTTACTCTCTAGCTGTATCACAGAAGACATGTCGAGAAAAGGAGGATTGCAGACTATATAATGGTATATACAGGGTGTTCAAAAAGGTACGGCCAAACTTTCAGGAAACATTCCTCACACACAAAGAAAGAAAATATGTTATGTGGACTTGTGTTCGGAAACGATTAATTTTCATGTTAGAGCTCATTTTAGTATTTCTCTTTAAATGTAAATTGAAATAATTCGTGGAGATAATTGTCAAAATACACAATTATTTCGTTAGTATGTACTGTACTTCCTCGATTGACCGCCAGTTGGCCCAATTGAAGGAAGGTAATGTTGGTAATTGTTGGTGATGTCTTGATTGGGCCTCATGTTCTTCCACCTACGTTCACTGGAGCACGTTATTATGATTTCATACGGGATACTCTACCTGTGCTGCTAGAACATGTGCGTTTACAAGTACGACGCAACATGTGGTTCATGCACGATGGAGCTCCTGCACATTTCAGTCGACATGTTCGTACGCTTCTCAACAACAGATTCGGTGACCGATGGATTGGTAGAGGCGGACTAATTCCATGGCCTCCACGCTCTGCTGACCTCAACCCTCTTGATTTTCATTTATGGGGGCATTTGAAAGCTCTTGTCTACCCAACCCCGGTAGCAAATGTAGAGATTTCGTGCTCGTATTGTGGACGGCTGTGATACAATACGCCATTCTCCAGGGCTGCATCCGCGCATCAGGGTTTCCATGCGACGGTGGATGCATGTATCCTCGCTAACGGAGGACGTTTTAAACATTTCCTGTAACAAAGTGTTTGAAGTCACGCTGGTACGTTCTGTTGTTGTGTGTTTCCATTCCATGATTAATGTGATTTGAAGAGAAGTAATAAAATGAGCTCTAACATGGAAATTAAGCGTTTCCGGACACACGTCCACATGGCATTTTTTTCTTTCTTTGTGTGTGAGGAATGTTTCCTGAAAGTTTGGCCGTACCTATTTGTAACACCCTGTATAGTAGTCAAACAAAGAGGCGAGATAACATTTTTGTTGTTGTTGTTGTATAAAATGTTCATTATAGTCCTTCGCTATTACTTTGTCTTTGCCATCACTGCACTAGACACAAATTTTGATCATAATGCAATATGGCGTCACACTTTGCGTTGCTGATCTTGAAGACGCCGCGTTGCATTATGCAGTCACTCGTAGCGCATAAATGTTCTCAGTCCGGATAAGAATTTGAGCTTGGATAGCGGGAGTAGCAGCGTGCAGCCGGCGTTTTGAAAGCGGCCCGCCTGTGAGAACAGCGGCAGAGGGGCGGTGCGTCAGCGGCAGCGGCGGCCAAGCGGGGTCAAGTGGCGGGCCGCGGCCGCCCGCCGCGGGTCACCCGCCCTGGCCTGCCCTGCCCCACACAGATTGCGCGCGCCCCCGCAGGCGCCGCCTCTCCTACAACCACTTGGACACGCTACATTTTTCTGAAATTTGCCTAATTCCACACGAGCCGTCACATCTTGTCTTCATCAGTAATCCTGCTATTCCAAACTTAGACTTTTTTATATGTGCTCACAAACTCAATAGAGTCAGCAATTCCCGAAGGGAAGGCAACAATTCGTACTTTTCGCGGGACAATACTTAAAATAGGCTGTATATGGATATTATGTACACATCTCCAAAATGTTCAAATGTTTGTATAGCTTATGGGACTTAACTACGGGGTTATCAGTCCCTAAACTTACGAACTACTTACGAACTAAGACTAAGGACGCAACAAATATCTATGCCCGAGGGGGGATTCGAACCCCCGACCGTAGTGGCCGTGCAGACCGTGACTGGAGCGCCTCAGTCCCCTCGGCTACCGAGGCTGGCTTACACATCTCCACCTAATCTACCGGACCTATTTCAACCAAACTTGGTACACATGTTCCTTACTATCAGGCAACACTCGCTGTCGGGGCAAGAACAACCTACGACACATACTTAAGGAGATATAACGTCATAAACAATGATGTCGTGAAAAAGGGCCACATCATGCGATAATATAGTACATCTGCTCCTAAACCCATGGGCCGATTTCAACCAAATTTGGTACAAATATTTTTTGAGGACAGGAATCATTTTTTATGGTTGAAAAAAAAAAAAAAACCACTTACGATACATAGGTCATACGATATCACGTCATAAATAATGAAAACTGCTCCGTCTTCCGGCGCGTGAAACAGTGATTTTATTCGTCAACTACTTGACAATGAAAGCAATACACTTTGAACATAATTTCAAATATTTAAAAAAAATCTTGCCGATAACCCCAAAAAATGATGAAAGAAAAAAAAAAAGTTTATTACTCACTACTTTTCCGCTGCTCATGATGTATATCTACGGTATTTGGAATGAGGTTTCAAGTTATTACTTCGATACTGTAAATTGTATTCACGAGACAATTCAGACAGTACACATACATACCACTGAAGTTCCTTCGACACTACATCACAGTTCGACATATAGTTCATGAGATATGCAATCATTAACTATTTGGTTCATGAAAAACCGCATAATCACTCATGAGGTTTCGATTTATTACTGTTAACATTATTCGCGACATATTTTGCTGACATTATGCACATATACCACTAAATGAACCTTCGAATTCTGAATAACTGCTACACCATGCGGTTTTTTTCCACATCTCCTCGTAAAATAATGGACCGATTTCAAATAAATTTGGTACACATACTGTTTACTATCAGACAACAATTGCTGTGGGATTGAAACTACCTACGACCCATAATTCTGGGGATATGACGTCGTAAACAATGATTCACAAAAACTTTCCCATCACAAGTATCAATAAATATTCCTTGTGTCAAGTTTTGAAATAATGTTATACATCATTTGTATTTTATTACTATTTTTCTTTCTTTGGACACTTAAACGTTTTTACATTATGCATATTTCTTTGTTTAAATAATTTCTAAACTGTTTTACTTTAGGTTTAATACCTCGCCTCCTACTTTCCGATGCTAGGTGCTGGCAGAAGTGAAGTCGTGAGGACGGACCGTGCAGCGTATCGGAATAGCTCACTCGGTAGCCGGGCGCTTGGCTCAGCGCGCCGGTCAGAGGGCTGAATGCCCTTTGTAATAAAAAAGCCGAGCCAAGAACACATCGAACACACAACACGGTCAGCAAGGAGCAGAACTACTCGTAGGGGAGGGGGTAGGAAGAGTGCTTGACCGCGACAGGGACAGGTCCCAGGTTCGAATCCCAGGTCCGACGCACAATTTTTATGTGCCAGGAAGTTTTAGCTGTTATCTCCTTATCGCACCTGAACTCAGGCCGCACAAAGTATTCCTTCGACAGTGCACCACGCTTATAATGTCAGGCCATAGCATGCGACGACATTTGTAATCGTCGTTGAGGTCTAAATTCATCCTTTAACATCAACAAAATTATCAGATTATGGTTTCATTACGCCGATTAAGCTCTCCTTTGATCATCTACTCTTTGTAACAGTTTACGCCACCACGTTTATCAGTAATTCCTTTGGCGGGCTTGCATACGTACCTAACAAAAGTTTTCCGTCCTATGGTTTATCATTCGCAATACAATACACATCAGTTTTCCTTTATCGTTATAAATAGCTTTCAAAATTTAAAGTCCTTCAACCGTCTACATCCTCTGATTGCGTATACGGTAAAATTAATCTGGAGTAAGTTATAAAAAATAGACTGAATGGAAGAATTTCTGAGATAAACTTATCATTCTATGTGCATGAAAAGCTTACATAAATGATTACCTCACTTACCAGTTCCATTGTATCCGTTCATCACATTTTTCTACCTTTAGATAAAGTTGTCTTATTATGAAATATTGACAGATACGATGATTATTTGAGATGGCCGTTAAGATATCTCCACTCGATAACTGCGCAGTAACCTTAAAAAGGTTCTCTGCCCTCCTACATACATTTTCAATGGTCGAATGCAGTATGACAGTGCTTCGTGTGTGGCATACAGGTAATAAGATATATTTAAGCTTCCACTAACCTGAACGTGTGGCATACAGGTAATAAGATATATTTAAGCTTCCACTAACCTGAACGCTTTTTTATGATTTAAAGGCTGATTTATAAGCACGGAGTCCTTCGAATCGAATCTAAGCCATTTCACAACAGGCACCATTTTTCATATTCACGGAATTTACGACGTGTTGCACAGTGGTAGAGTGCCAGACTACAAATCAAAAGTCGCGGGTTCGATCACTGACAGGTCCTAGGATTTTTATCTGTCACTTTCCACTTCTTTCACCTCTGGCAGTACTGCTCATGTGAAAAATACCGAATAGTACCGTGGTTCGGAACCCACGTTAAACAGTAGGTCCCCCTATAACTGGCTGGGTTAGTCAGTTCGAAGGTCGGAGGAAGGCAACGGCATACCACCTCCTAACAGGACCATGCCTAGTAAAGCACTGTTGTGTTCAAACCAATCTTCGGACTGTTGACTGCTTTTGAACTACGAATAGTTAAAGTTGAAAATGTGTACCCAGCCGGGATTCTAATCCGGGGACAGCGATCATCACAACCGCAATGACTACTGAAGCACGCCTCCCGTCATGTCTTTCGAACTTGTCCTAAAGAACAGACACAACATACATGTAAGTTGTATGATTAGCCGGAGACAGGCAATGATTCCTTCTTCAGTGCAGAGGCACTCCTAGCCCCTTTACTCTTACGGGGATAGCTTGCAAATACCACGAGTTTGAGTAATAGTGGGCAGCGAAAAGCTGAGAATGTATTTCTGACGTGAGGCGTTCTTGCAGTTGTGATGATCGCAGTGTCCCAAGTGGCGCAGGGGCCAGCGCATCTGCCTTGAAAGCAGGAGACCCGGGCTCGAATACCGGCTGGGTATACATTTTCAACATTACTCATTCGCAGTTAAGTTCGTAAATTCCATGAATTTGAATATTGTTTTGGATTCTAGGTTTACTAATGAACAGCAATGAACGCTATTTGTGGAAAGAAATTAAGCTAGCAGGCACAATTAAAAAGGAGGTTCTCTTACTTGCAGAATAGGGCTGTAAGCAATGATACCTTCCTGTACAAAAAACTTCTTCATATCTATTTGCGTATTTGAATTGATCAGTGCAACACCAAATGAAATATTTTGAGTCGTATTGCACGAGTGTCTATGTCGTTCGGTAAGAGAACATGAGGAGATCTGTATTTAAAATTTGAAACATAATGTAACACAATTTAATGTTGTTGTTGTTATTAAGGTCTTTAGTCATTCATTTCGATGTTGTGCCTCTACACGCTACCCTATCCTGCGCAAGCCTCTTAATATCTGAATATGGACGGCAAATCTGCTTACTACGTATAATCGTCTCTCGGTCCCCCCTCAGCGACGTTTACCCGTCATACTTCAAATCAAATGTTCAAATGTTTGTATAGTCTATGGGACTTAATTACGGGGGTCATCAGTCCCTAAACTTACAAACTACTTATGAACTACTTACGAACTAGGACGGCACAAATATCCATGCCCGAGGGGGGATTCGAACCCCCGACCGTAGTGGCTGTGCAGACTGTGACTGGAGCGCCTCAGTCTCCTCGGCCACCGCGGCCGGCCGTCATACCTTCCCTGCAATTGATGATTATTCGATATCTCAGAATGTGCCTAGTAATCGATCCCTTCTTTTAGTCATGGGATGCAAGATATGTTATGTTATTAAACTGCTTGACTTTACTTCTCTCAAATGTAATAAGTACCTAGCGAAGTACATATAACGTGAGACTGAGAATGGATAGTGTGAAAACTTTTTATGAAATTCAGCGTCGCATCTTCAGGCTATAAAATGAACAGTGAAACTTGCGGTTAAGAAAATGTCATAAATCATGTGGTCGAAACATTTATATTTTTTATTAATGGCCGCAATGTCGTCAGATAACGGTATAGAACATCTGTTGGATACTGGCTTCATAATCTGTTCGCTTAGACGCTACTGGGTGAACCTTAGAAGCTTCTGTGATTAAATAAACGACGGAAAACACAAATCACGATGGGTGGTCGGCGGTTACAATTGTTCAGCTTCCAAACAGCAGCGCCGCGGGGCAGGTGTAACAATCGGAAAACAAAACGGGCTTTAACGTTTGTTGTAATAAAAGTCGAGTAACATGCGTGTAGATTTTGAGACTTTGGTCGCATTACCAAGAATTTCCTAGTTTATGGCAGATAATTAGGCGTGGTGTGGATCATAAGGGCGAGTGTGTGAGTGGTTTGGAAAAGGTAGATACGCGGTGTAAGGCCCGCTTACTCGTCAGGCGCGACTATACACCTAGCTCAACTACGTTTTATGGAAGCACGTTAAAATTCCTTACGCTCAGGAATGTCAATTACGGCCCGAAGTTCGCACTTAAGGCAAGATCTCCGGCGCGATAGCGACTGCAGCACGTGGCCTGGCTGCTAACAGCTGGCTGTCTTTCAACTTGTTCACTGACAGTCTCTTGTTAATATGGTGCGTGTTAGCCCTTTGGTGCACAAATATTGGGTACTATATGTTTTAATTTCTTTGATATAATTACGATCATTTGTGAAGAAATTAAACGATTATAATTCACGAAACATTATATTTTCTTTTCTCTTCCTTCGCCATTTGCTTCAAAACAACCACAATCAATTATAGCTTCAGAGAACATGATTTAACAAAACATCTCGTTACATAGTCGAGATATTGGTTTCACATTCAGCGGACACACGCGGTTTGCCCACTTCTGACCAAGCGGACTTAGCTTCCGTTAGAAAGTACTTATTATTCAATTTTATAAAAACTATTCTGTGAAATATTTGAATTTGAACATCATACTGTCTGACAACTTCTCTCGATAAATGACAATATGTTTTTGTTATTTGTCACGAAGTATATAAAGGAAGTGTTATATCTTTATAAATACGAAGACTTTGTCTTATGTAGCAATAAATGTTGTTGTAGCAAAGAAAAAAAAAAAGATCCATCTGGGGAATGAGCTGTGTCAGTCCTCATTCCGTCTTCCTTAACAAATATTGTCCTCCGAAAATATTCGCGCGCTTTTTGCTGAAGGAGAATAGCAGAAAGTGATGTGGACGACAGAGGAGACATTGCTAATGGAAGAGAGAGAAGACTGGCAGTAAAGAAAATAAATAGAGGGAGCTAGTAAAAGCGGAGCAAAGGAGAGATGAGTGCAGAACATTAAACAGGAAAATTTTGTCCACTTTCTACCATTCCCTATACCCACCTTTTTGATCTAAGGTTTACTAACCCGGTAGATCAGTGTACAATGACATGTGTAGTGTAGAAAGGAGAGTGACTGAAGAGAAAGGCAGCAGAGTAAAAGAAAGAAAGTAAGTGAGAGTGGAAATGTGAGAGGAAAAAAATGGGACATAGACAAAGGCAGAGAGACAGCAAAGAGGCGAAGACAGTGGCAAGGAAGATCAAGAGAAAGGGTTAAGACAATGTCAGTGGAAGAGAAGGCAGGAGAAATGGCCAATAGGAGGGGAAAAAGATACATTGAGAGAGAGAGAGAGAGAGAGAGAGAGAGAGAGAGAGAGAGAGAGAGAGAGAGACGTAAGTAGACCGCAGCACTGAAAAGAGATGCTGAGTGTAACAACTTTATTGCAGCGAAAGATTTAGTATGTTCTGTGTTAGTCGCCCTCTCCTCTTTTATGTTCGCAGGCGACAGTTTCCAGCAAGGAATGTGAAATGAGGACTGAGGCACCTTATTCCCCAAATTTCCATCAGAGCCATTTAAATAGAAACGTATTAGCTTTTTCGTGCTTCGATAGGGACTGGTCACTTTATACGCGACGACGGGCCAGAAAGCCTTTTCACTGTATCGCCTTCGAGTATAGCCTAGATTAAATTTTAATATTACATTTATTTCGTTAGATGTGACAGAAATATCTTACTTCCTAATCTACAACAATCATTTATAATTTTCTCTATGTAGGACAAAAGAAGGCAACGGCGCAATAATAAACCATATGCTTCCCGAAACTGATAAAAGTGAAATTCCGCCACCTTGGCACAGTTGTGTCGGGAAAACGCTGCGGTGTGAAGAAAGCAATAGATACACTATGTTTTGTAGAAAATATGAGACGCAGTGAGCGATTCATCTTTGATACTGTGAAACAAATGTTTACTAATCCAAGCTCTTGTCGTTCCATATTTTTAGAGGAACTATGGACCGGAAAAAAGAAGCGTTTTTCAGAGTATCGAAAAACTGCTCGTACCACCTGTTAAAGGATACGGTTTTCCCTTTTGGTGCATGGTACCTCCTTGCACGATATGGAAACCAAAAATGTTCAAATGTTTGTAAATCTATCGAACCAAACTGCGTGGTCATCAGCCCGTAGCTTACAAACTACTTAAACTAAGGTAAACTAACCTAAGGACAACACACACACACACACACAATTATGCCCCAGGGAGGATTCAAACCTCCGACAGCGAGCAACCGTGCGCTCCGCAGCGAGGCGCCTTAGACCGCTTGGCTACTCCACCGCGGCTAGAAGCCGAAGAGTTAGTAGTAGAAGAGGTCTATTTCTCAGTTAAGATGAATGCGTGTTTGTAGCGTCGTTGGATGAGATTTCCGAACATGATTTCCTATGTAAAACAAGTCACTTAGCCTCAAGTCCCCTCTACAACCTCTAGAAATATATTATGCATTGCCAGTACCCTGTATATGTGCATCTTTATTATGTGAAAGTACCGTAGCGATAATACGTTATGGACTCAAATCAAAACCAATTTGAATCGCTGCCAGGAATATGGTGTGTTTGATAGATTAACGTCCAGTCTACATAAACGTGATCGATTAGACTGTGAAGGAAATTATAAACAAGACGGCTTTATTAACACTTCGGACTTGGTCCTTTCGTTTGTATTGCTCTGGTGACCAGTATACAACGATGTATTTCGTTATTGTGACATATTTTTGGCACTGATATCTTTCGATCACCATTGTACCATTACGAAAATACTCAAACATCTCCATAAGAGGAATTTATTAAGCACTTCTGGCCCACTGAACGAATTTTATTGCGTTTTCTAATCTAGTGTGAGAGTTAATAGTTATCTGGAAAAAGAAATAGTTCCTATTTATTTGGAACTGAGAACGTTGAAGTGGTTTGCAGGCTGGACTGGCTTTCAGAAGGGCGCAGGTTCGAATTTTTCTCCGACAATGCAGATTTAGATTTTTCGTGATGTCTATAAATAGCCCCAGGAGAATGTAAGGATAGTTTGTTTGAATGGGCAAGGTCGATGTCCTTAACCACCAATAAACAATTAACCAGAGCTTGTGTTCCGACTCTGTTGACCACGTTGTGGATGGGGCGTAACCCATAACTTCCTTCCTTACTTCCGTTTATTTGGCCAAAATTACAATTCACATTGTGCTACGTCTGCCATATGTAATATGTACTTTAGATGAACGCCGTACGTCGTTTCTAGGTGTCGCAAAGAATGACTACAAATGTCAAATGTGTCAGTGCCCAGAAACAGGCAACTGCTTGGAACATCTTTCTTCAATCTTAACTGTATTGTCGTCGTTGCGTAACGTTATCACATTTTTCCACGTGTCGATGCGACAGTTCGTCCTGTCGGAGCACTGGAATGAGGTGTTACTTGGTCGGAGAGAGGAGCGGACCGCCGCTTTTCATTTGGGCCTTCACAAATAAGCCTGTCCGTAAGGCTCCGTGCCCCCACATAAATCTTGACACCGCTGCCCATTCTTCTGCTTAATCTTCCTTGAGCAAGTTTTCTCTCGTGGGAGACTGTTGCTACAACGGCTGCAGCTCTTCAGTAGTTGTGTGAATGCTGAGATTAGTGGATAACGTCTAATGCCAAGCAGTGATAATCGTTCAGGTAGTTTATTTCCCATAATCCTCTTCATTTGAAACTTCAAAAGCATGTGCTTTACTTTTATGATTAACAACCTCTGCCGAAAGCACAATATCTGTAGAGCACCATATACCCTGAGTCGAATACTATTTGGAAAATATCCGCAGGTATGTATCGAGTTTGAAATGTTAAACAAAAAAGGAACCCAAAACACACGTATCCAAATTTCATGTTGTAATTGACATGAAATGAGGTTCGTCCGTTTCATTTGCCTGTGAAACTGATCGTTCTTCACACGTTTTTCTCTAATTCAGAGATACTGATTTATGTGTCCTTCGTTGAATTTTACATTTACTACCATTCTCCGTTTGCCATTGCAAAACATGCCCCCCTTCCAATATCGTTATGACAAATAACTACTTCTGCACCCACATCGAAGTACCATACGACGGAAAATGCATGTTAATCATTACTTTCAGTTTGCAACTTCAACGGGATTGTTGCTTCAAAAGAAATAGTTTCTTTGAGGAATGACCTCATAAATTCTTACAAACAGCACACAAAAAAGAAACTGTCTCTAGGCATGGGAGACACAAGGACATCAGCGTCAGCAACCATTAATATGCATAAAATCGTTCTTTACAGTTACGTTGCATTGCATTAAACGCACCCTCTGATAAAACAAGGGACATCTATCTCACTAGAATGTTTATGACTTTGAAAAACGAACTCCCAAGTGAAAGTCAGAAATTTACTGTTGTTGTTCTTTGGTTATAAGCAGTAGAGCTGCTAGGCGTAACATTGTAGAGCGATATGAAATGGAACGAGCATGTAAGGACAGTTGTCAGTAAGGCGGACAGCCGACTTCGGTTTATTAGGAGAATTTTGGGAAGATGTACTTCACCTGTAAAGGAGACCGCGTATAAAACGCTTGTACGACCACGTCTTGAGTATTGCTCAAGTGTTTGGGACCCGCAGCAGATCAGTTTAAAGGAAGACATAGAGGCGGTTCAGAGACGAGCAGCTAGATTTGTTACCGAGTGTCACGGAAATGCTCCGGCAACTCAATTAGGGATCGCTCGAAGAAAGACGACGTTCTTTTCGTGAATTTCTGTTGAGTAAATTTAGAGGGCCGGAATTTGAAGCTGAGTGTAGTATGATCTCGCTGCCGCCTACTTACATTTCGCGTAAAGATCACAAAGACAAGATAAGAGAAATTAGGGCTCATACGGAGGCATATAGGCATTCTTTTTTTCCTCGTTCAATTTGGGAGTGGAATAGGAAAGGAAATGCCTAGTAGTGGTACAGTGTACCCTCCGCCACGCACCTTACGGTGAATTGCGGAGTATGTATGTAGATGTAGATGTAGAGCTGTAATTGCCAGAAAATAAAAACGCTTGTGGACGAGAAAACAGTAAAGACTGATCGCAAAAACTGAGTAATTATTCCTCTCCACTGTCTGGCACTTTGCTACTGCACAGTGCCTTTGAAGTGTCAGTGCTCGGAGAAAATAAAATAAATTTGCTCATATTTACGACGTAAAACAAACAGTTATTGGAGTTTGGTGCGGTATAAGATATCGGTAAGGACAGCCATATGAATACCGCCGATAACTTGGTGGCAGCTGATCGTTTTGCCAAGTGTGTGTGTGTGTGTGTGTGTGTGTGATTTATAGTGTACGTTGACATTATATCATACTTCGTGCACTCCAATTTTCTATCAGCTCGGCGGCTATCTTCAAAGAGAATTTGCTTCTGAGTCAGTGGTACACAAGATCGCTTGTTGACAAAAGTTACGTGAATTACACGGAATGCCCTTGTGATTGATAATGCAGCTTGTCCTGAAAGTTTAAGAACACTGCCTCTTTGGCAAGGAAGGCGTACCGCACAGAATATTCCGGAGATTACAGGCATGATCTCATTGTCTTCAAAAATTTATTTGGATATAATAGCGTTCGACTGACATAAAAGTATCTTTACTGTGTGTTTTTCACAAATCCAATTTGAGAATGTTTGCTGACGCAAGTAATTATGTTTGGAACGATATATACTTTGTGGTTAATGTGCTAGCAGGCAATAACACTGTTCAAACAAAACTTCCGAAATGCCTGTTACGATACAAGTCAGTAAGTTATGGTGAACAATACAATAGAGAAAAAGCATAGAGGGACTAACATGTGGGGCTGAATATGTCGGCAGTTACATTGCTTGTTCAGGATAAGTAAATGATTTCGACTGATATTATTTCATATTATTGTCTTCATTGATTTCATCCGCATTTACCTATTAAGTTAAATTTTTAATGTTCCTTAGAGAAGTACAGTAAAGACAAGATTGCCCTTGATGTGGTACACTATCGTTATTTGTTACGCCTTTCGTCTCCTTATATATATATATATATATATATATATATATATATTCACACTACTTTCCATAAATTTGTATAAAAATCAGAAAAACAACAGTAACTAATGTAAAGGCGAAGTAATCATCACGAACGTAGCACATAGTGCTACACATAACTACCGTTGACGTTGTTGCAGCATCGGAATGAAATTGCACCTAACTTAGAATGAGTGGAACAGGTGGATTATCTAACATGGTTAAGTGGCCTAAGGAATCATTTACCAGACGAACTGCAACAGGGATTTTATAAGAGAAACACGTCGAAATCAGAGAGAGATTTTTAGGTGGTTACACATCTTAGTTCGTTGCATATAGTCTTTGAAGAAAAATTGTAACTTGTTGCGCATCTATGGGCAGAGCTAAGACGCGCAGGTGTAGAGGTCTGTCATTCTGCAGCAAATTGTTGGGTGAAATCTAAGAGCACTTTTCGCGAAAAAGTTTGTGAAGATCTTACAGCAGTCACGTACATTTCCTGTGGAGCAACTATCTCATCTTAAACCTAGTACGTGCACTGACGAAGTCTTGGTATTAGGCCCGACAGTTTCATAGTAAAAAGTGAAAGTCAGTGATGTGAGACCTTGGCAGAGACCAACTCATTCTTATCTGATTCAGAGCAGGATAACAAGGCAGAGTTACGGGGTTGCAAACTGTGCAGCAGTCGTGTCAGTACAGAAGCCAAGTTTCTTATCGCGGATGGTCAGGTCTATACAGACATCTCTGCCATTCGTGACGTAAGGGTTGAAAATTTGCTTTCGGCATTCACGATTAGTAGCTTGTAGTTTAGCTCGTATAGTGTCCGGTTACTAACGTTAAGTCTCCTTCTTATGTTGCAGGTTACCACAGCTTGCCGTGTCAGCGAAGTTGTTGTGTCTCCTGATGGTGAGTACAACGGTAACGTACCGCACTAGTAGTACTTCTTACGTTTATGATTTAAACAAAATAAAATAATTTCAGAAGTGTTAAACGCATGAATAAATCTTTTGAATACCATTTTTCTTGATCGCCTAAGTATAAATTTAAATGATGATATGGTTTAAATTAAGGTATTATTTACAGAAGAAAGAAAAAAACTGGTAGAATCTGACTTTGGTGGAATATCAGATTAGATTTAGCAGAAATGTTGGGACATGCTACGCAATACATTACGATTTTTCTTAGAAGATAGGTTAAGGAACGGCAAACCTACATTTTTAGTATGTGTTGATTTGGAGAACGCTTTTGACAATGTTGACAGGAATACAACCTTTCAAATTATGAAGCTAGCAAGGGTAAAATATAAGGAAAAGTTTTATAAGAGACGAACAGCATGACAGGGACGCAGTGGTTGGAGAGCATGTAAGACAGGGTTGTAGCCTTTCCCCGATGTTATTAAATCTGTATTTTGAGCTAAATATGAAAGAATGCAAGGAGAAATTTGGAGACGGAGTTAAAGTTCAGGGAGAAAAAAGAAAAACTTTGAGGTTTCCTGATGACATCGTGGTTCTATAAGAGACAGCAAAAGAACCTGGAAGGGTAGTTGGACGGAATAGACAGTGTGCGATCCGAAGGAATTAGATTAGGTAATAAGGCAATACAAGTTGTAGATGGGTTTGATTATTTGGGTAGCAAAATACCTTCAGATGGCCGAAGTGAAGAAGATATAATACACAAAATGGCTACAGAAAGAATATCATTTCTGAAGAAAACGAAATTTATTGACAACTAAGTCCTTTCTGAAAACATGCGTCTGCAGTTGTAAGCTAGTGAAACGTGGACGATAGGAGTTCAGACGGAAAGAAGCTTTTTAAATCTTGTGTTACAGGCAAATGTTGATCTTTAGGTGGGTAGATCGCATTATTAATGACGGGGTGCTAAACAGATTTGAGGAGAAAATAAATTTCTAGTATATTTTGACTAACGTAACATTAATTTGTGGGACATAGTTTTTCATGGGGGTGTGTGCGTTGCTCTTAGGATAATTTAGTTTAAGTAGTTTTTCATGGGGGTGTGTGCGTTGCTCTTAGGATAATTTAGTTTAAGTAGTTTGTAAGTTCAGGGACCGATGACCACTGCAGTTATGTCCCATAACTTTTATTTACAAACATTTGAACTTTTTGACACAGTTTGAGACATCAGGGAATTGTCAATTCAGCATTTGAGCGAAGTGTGTGGGGTAAAAGTCGCAGAGGGAGACCGAGAGACGAATGTAGTAAGCAGGTTCGAAGGAATGTAATAGGTTGTCGTTCTTCTTCTGAAATGAAGAGGCTTGCACGGGACAAGGTAGCATGGGTAGCTGCACCAGGACAGGGTAGCATGTAGAGCTGCATCAGACCAGTCTACGGACTGATGACCACAACAACTCGTGCAGTGAGATGTATATAAATTCTGTATCTAGATGAGGTAGAACATGGTCTGTATCTTTTTACATGGAATAAACTGTCGCTTTCCGAAAAGGAACTACAAAGATCCAGCATTCAAGTTCACTGTCAACCATCGCGGATCCTTGCCTGGTATAACTTAAAGGGGTTGCTTAGTAGTAGCTGTGGCGTACAAGGGTGACGTACGATTCTCAACTATGTCATATGTATTAACCCTTCAGTAGTCGAGCGACTTTTCGAACCGCCATTAGTTCGCACGCGGACTGACAGTCTGCATGGAATTAAATAATGTTTGGAGCAAACGTCGACACAGTAATTGAGAATACGCAGTTTACTGTGCTTGACTTGTATCTTCTTACGTCAATAACATTGACAGAACTGTAAATTCTGCCCAATTCCACTGAAATACTAAGTTTAGTAATACGCTACGGCTGTTGAATTTCGTGATACAAATGTTGCATAGTTGTACAGTAAACAGGATGAAATGCTCACACTGGTTACAGTTTTAGACTTTGTACACTATAGTCACACTCTTTCCTTTTTGAACTTTCAATACAAACGAAATTTTCCCGTTCCAAATTGAGATAATAATTTACTTCACTTGCAACAACCGTCATAGAATGAATAACGCCCTCTCTGTGAAGGCTAGGCTGCAGTAACCACTTATCTGGTTCTCTCTGGCTCTGGGTGAAAACCTAAAAAAATTCATATTGCGGAATTCTTCTGCAGACTTCTTCATATAGACCATTTCTAAGGCGACCAACTTTTTCAAAGCCCAATGCGGGACATTCCGAGAATGTGAAGGAGGACTAGGATCGCGTGACTCATTGTGCCAGTTCTGGAAGTAGGAAAGGAATTTATGCGAGCAGAGTAGGCCTACTCATTTACTTTTAAAGTAACATATTTAACACGGGTGACCTTTTATTCTTACTTTTCAATCATTATTTATAGTGCATAAATCTTTTATCGTGCTTCTCTTTTGAATTTCTAGATATTCTTTCTTCGTTACTTTTTTTTCCGATCACCTTTGTGTCTGTACTACTTTTATTTTTTTCCAGCTCTTAGTGCATCGTGCTCCACACATTTTGATGAGTAGTTTACTTCGCCCAAGGATTTATGTTTTGCAACAACATCGATTTAAATGTGATAAAAACTGCTTTATAAAAGCATTTTAACTACTCTTTTACATATGTTCTTTCGTTAAAGTGAAGAGTTTAATTGTGCCTTACTGCATGCAATGCTCACTTACTTCCGTTGTTGCATTTTCAGAATTTCACCACCGTTTCACTCCTGAAGGTAGTAACATGAATGCTGAGATTGTATTTGCATGTCAGATTTTAACTACATTTATACAGACTGTGGTAATATTACATCATGTTTGCCTCCTTGAGCACCAAAAAATATTCCATTACACTTACTGAAACATACTTAAGAAGGCACAGACAATATGCTAAAAACATAATTATTTAATAAATCATCCTATCACCAAGTGCAGTACCAGTTTGAAACAAAAACAACTTTCACTGCTAGCGAATTTGTCATTTTTTAAATAGTCATTTAATGTAAGAAGACTGTCATTTGTTCGTAGATGATGCATTGTGCAGTTGACTTGCAAGCAGTATGATATAGCGTGCCGTACACAAATAGTTTCGGCTTGTGCTCGTAGACTAACAATTTTAAAATTGGGAAATGCGGGACGCTTTGCATCCTGCAAAAATTGGCAATTAACTCTAAGTAATGATTTGTTTGAAGTCATCCGTATGAGCTCTAAAAGAAATCGTTTAAACTTAATTTAAAAGATAAATCAGTCAAATCTACAGGCTGTAAATTCAACAAAATACTTGGAAATTACAATTGCAAACAAGTATTATTGGAAATACCGTAGAGAAGGCGAACAAAACGTTGCGTTTCATTGGTAGAACACTTAGAAGATGCAACAATGCTACTAAAGAAACTGCCTACAATTCACTTGTACGTGCTGTTTAGGAATATTGCTGGGCATTGTAGGATCCCTACCAAATGGGACTGGCGGAGGATATAGTCCAGAGAAGGGCACTTGTTTTGTATTATCCCGATACAGGGGAGTGGGAGCACGAGTTGGGATGGATACCATTAAAAGAAAGGTGTTATTCATTGCGTGGAAATCCATTTCTTTCACCAACCCTTCTCCTCCGTTTACGAAAATCTTTTGTGAGCATCTACCACATAGGGAGTCATGATGATCATAATAAAATCTAGACCAAGAACGGAAAAAATCCAGTTAGTAAGTTGTCAACATCAAACATACACAAATTTCTTTTAACAATGGAACGTGTTTATTTTTGTGATGAAGGCCATGGCTGAAAATTTTAAGTTGTGTGAATGTGATTGTCTATTTTTCATGCATGTCAGCAGCTCAGCGAACCTCTTTACGGTGAGTTGTCATCTATTGACATAAACATAACATAACATTACCAGACATATAAGGAAGGAGACGACCAAATTGAGTTTAACAACTCCCAAAAAAGGAATGTAGCATAGATCGCAGTTTTACAATCATTTATTTTCTGACGACCCGTTTCGATAATATAAAAGTCACCAACTTCTAATCAGCATTATTTACACATAGGTAACACGTTTGTATATATTTAAAGTATGGAAATTTTTAATGACATTGCTAAATGTCTATATAAAAACATTTTAACTCTACTTTAAATATCTACAAGTGGGTGACAATAGGTGTAAATAATGCTGATCATAAGAATATTACTTAGATCATCGAAACCAGTCGTCAGATAATAAATTACTGTAATACTGCGAAATTGACTACACGTCCTTTTGGTACTTGTTGTTAAATTACAAGCAAGCATAGTGAGTATAAAAATGTCTGTGATATTAGAAATGAAGTTTCTGTTCGAAGAATTTACATAATTCCACTACTGTAAAATCCCCCCCCCCCCCCAAAGGGGAAAAAAAAAAAAAAAAAAAAAAAAAAAATCCTCATGCGTTTTTTCGTATAGGAAACACGTATAAATATTACCACCATTCGGACACCCACTGTTTCAGAAATAAAGGCGAAGTAAATTTTAATAGTTGTGTTGAAAATTGAGTGCCGCGGTGGAGTAGCCGAGCTGTATAAAGCGTCTCGCTGCGTAGCGCGCGGTTGCTCGCTGTGGAGGTTCGAGTCCTCCCTGGGGCATAGGTGTGTCTGTTGTCCTTAGGTTAGTTTACCTAGGTTTAAGTAGTTTGTAAACTACGGACTGATGACCACACAGTTTGGTCCGATAGATTTACAAACATTTGAAAATTGAGTGTAGAACCAATCAACTACGTTACTGACAATAACGTACAGGAAATCTATGATTGGATAAGTGTGTTTGCTGATCTACGTCACAGATGATTGCACAGCTGCATCTCACACCTAACGGGTAGTATCTACCAGCCACCTCTATCGGCAGTAAATTCGTAAGTGGCATGAACAGAGATAACCTTGTGTAATCGATGTTCTTGGACTTTTTACAAGATTTTGGTTCAGTGGAGCACATGAATAAACTACGTTCATAAGGAATGGCAAACTTTGCTTCTGTTGCTGTTTTGGTCTTCAGTTCAAATATTGGTTTGATGCAGCTCTCCATGCAATCCTATTCTGTGCAAGCCTCGTCATCTCTGAATGTGAGCGGCAACCTCCATCATTTTGAACCTTCTTACTATATTCGAATCTTGGTCTCCCTCTACTGTTTTTAACTCGACACACTTCCTTCCAACCATGGCGGAGTGGCCAAGCGCATTAAGGCACTATGCTGCGATTCGCGAGGCCGTTCCCCATCGGGGGTTCGAATCCCCTCCCCCTCGGGCATGGATGTTTGTGCTGTCTTTACTATAAGTAGTTTGTAAGTTTAGGAACTGATGACCCCGCACTTAAGTTCCATAAGCTTCACAAACATTTGAACATTTTAAACTTCCTTCCAATGCTAAATCGACGATTCCTTGATGTCTCAGATGGTATCCCATCAGTCGATCACTTCTTTTATTATAGCCACGATATGCCAAAAATGTTTCTCCCTTTTGTTCAGTACCCCCCTAGTTAGTTACTCGAACTAGGCATCTAATTTCAATACCACTGAAAAAATGCTAAGCACAGTACAGTTACCTGACGTGTAGCCGAATTTGTTCTTCGCATAGTAGAACGTAGACTATGTAATCATCAGAATTTTCTCGGGTAGACTAATGGAATTAATTGTTATATTCGATAAACAGTAATATCCAATTAGATACTGATATAACATCAAGCCTAATAATTAATTAAGCAAGCATTTTGTGATGTATCTTTCGCAGAGTAAGCCATTTGTACACAAATAACTAAGAGTTTCAAAGACATTATTGATAGATCTGAAGCATTGAATTAAAATTTGTGGTGCGGTCGGGAATCGAACCCGGACCTCCATGCTTACTAGGCAGACGTCTTAACCGTTAGACTACCACACCACTAACGATTAAGGCGCCTTGGAATAGTCTATGTACGATTTCCCTCCACAACACAAACTTTAATTCAGCTTCTTTGTTCCAAAGATAATTGCCACTACTGCCAAGGCTCTCCATGCAGCGGAATAGCACCTCAGCAATGGACATGGTGGAACAATCCTGTTATGGTGATGTAAATATCAATTAATACAAATAAACAATTTACGTCTCAAATATGTCCAAAAAATAAATGTATTAAGCATGGAGGTCCGGGTTCGATTCCCGACCGCACCACAAATTTTAATTCAATGCTTCAGATCTATCAACAATGTCTTTGAGATATTTGAGACGTAAATCCGTCTCTCGGAGTGTTTATTTGTATTAACTAAGGTTTCATTGGTCAGCATACGAAGTTGAAAGATCAAATTACGTAAACTAAATGAAAGGCCATGATTTATTTGTACCGAGAATTGGTATATGAAAGACATCTCATATAAAGCGTTTATACAACCGACATTACAATCAGTGCCGGCTCGTGTTACGTGTTCACTGGTTCAGCGAGAATCCCCCCCCCCCCCCCCCCCCCGAAAAAAAGCTCGCCATGTAAAAATGTAAGTAAACAAAAAAAAAAAAAAAAAAAAAAAAAATGTTTTTAAACTACCATTCTTCGTTTCGTCCTTCTATCAGGTCATTTCATATGCACAGTTTCGTCCTTCTATCAGATCATTTTATATGCACAGTCAAACTATTTTTATCGAATGAGAAACGTTTTACGGCGCGGAGACAGCACGTATGCGCGTCGTAGCTTGGCCGCTTAAAGGGCGGGACACATATCCGGGCCGTATCCGGACGGGAGACGTCCGTGCTCCGGCTCGTTCCTCTAGCGGCCACACGTCCGTGTCTCAGTTGTTCAGTAGTGGAACGGATGCGCTGATCTATGTTTCTGTTTGTGAAAGTTGTAAATATGTTCGCTAATTTTAGTAGTAGTGAATTAGGACTTATAGCACTTGCTTTAGACGAAGGAAGAAAAAGCTATGGATCCACAGCACCTGGAAAACTAGACCAGTACCGGAAGCTAACGAACTTCTTCTTTTAGACTTTCCGCGACCATTTTTACACCACACAGTCTTCCGTTGTTGAGGAGCAATACTGCCGCGTCGTCCGGTGTCCGTGCCCGTCATGTGAAAAATTAAACTCTGCGAATTCCGCCCGGCCCACTCCCTGTCCGTTGACGTTCCTTGCACGACCCGTGCCCGTGCCCTGTCACGGTGGCTACCTACATTTATTTCAGTGGTATATTGTATTTCGTTTACCCGGTGATGGTAGATACTCGGACGTGTCCCGGGCCGGACACGGGCCGGATACGTGTGTCCGCACCTTAATGCAGTATCCGCAGCGGTGCAATGCGCATGCGCGGCTGAGGTTCAAATTCACTTCTGAACCTCCTGGAGGCAGCGTATGGGCACTCCCGCTTCAGGGAGGAGAGAGGGGAAACGCTGTTTTAACACTGGCATCGGAGCTGATCGAGACACCAGCTCCTGGCTGCTCTAGATCTGGCGGTTACGCGCGAATGGTCCCGAAGCAAAGAACTGAAGCTACCGCGCACCTTGCCTTGCGCATGCGCAAATCCTCCATAAAGCCAACATCCGCCCTTCATATTTAGTTTTGGCGCAATGAATATTCATCAGAAACACGTCATTTTGGTAAAATATCTTATAATTATAAATTAAAGACGCATCAACTGTAAAAGCCTTCAAAAGATCCGATCGTGAATAATAATGAAGTCACCACTCTTCACCTAGCAAGAATTGCCGTAAGGTTAGCGGATTCGTGCTGTTGAAGGTACTGGGTTCGATAACGACTTTTTTAGTTTAGTACAGTATACTATATTGCTCAATATTTGTCGTTCCTTAAGCGAATCGTTCCATTGAGGAGAACAACGTAAATTACGAAAGCCTATTGATGAACTAGCCACAGTTACATTCAAATACTACCTTACTGAATAAAGTCGCTGCCGACGTGGCGCTAAACCCCACTAAAAGTAGTTGTTTCAGTATGAGAGGTGTCAAATAATTTATGTACATTAATGCTGAAGGATTGTTGGAGGCTGGCAGGAATGACGGCTTGCCTTGTCGGTCTGTCTGCAGATGGTCATCTGCGGGGCGGTACCATCCGTGGTGCGGTCTGTGCGGCTCTACAACGAATGTTCGCACGGCTACGTGCAGATCGACGCCAATGGGACTGTTCGAGCGGACAACCCGTACGAAGACAGGTTGCGTAAGTACGAAAATCATTACATATGACATATTTTACAATGATGTATGCGAATTAATCAGTTAGGGGGAGGAGATACATCACTAAGTACGTGGGTCTTCAGCTACTCTCACAGAAATCACACACAACTGTGAACTTAAGATATCGAAACTATGAAATGTTAACTCGATTAATGCTTACACGTAATTTCAATTATTATTAAAGTAATATTCATGCTTCTGACGTTCTCAGCTACAAAAGGCGCTAATCACGGCTATCATGTCCGTTGCATAATCTATATCTGTGCTGTATGTTGTGATAGACACGTTAAAAATACCTGTGCATGTTGAATGACTTATGATGCACATTTAACCGATACTGCTGCTTTCCTTCGACGTTAAAAATATTCATTAATTCATTCTCCTGTTGAGAACCAGTAAACCAGTGAAAAGAATTCGAGAGCCAAGTGCAGAAGGCGACAAGTGGCTAAACATTTTCTGAGCTCGGGTCATATGCATCCCACTTGAGCAGTGGTTGACTTAGATTACGCGAGGCAGTGCTGTGAGGCATCTCAATTCATGGTTCCAAATCCTTGTACGTGGAGGAAGTACGTTACGCTGGAAATAAACGGTGCCTTTTCGGAACTCCATATTTTGTTGCTTGCACTGTAACTGTACTCATACACATTTAATAAGCAGTTTCAGTCACAGTATTCAAAAGGTTACAGCACTTCTTTCCAAAGCATCCACCAACAGGTTTACTACACATGTTTCAGCTGCAAAGACTGCCTGATATTTCTAGATAGGTTTAAACTTGCATGAACCTTAATTTTCCCAATCTTCCCCAGACCAATTTTCCCTTCCCAATTTTACCTGGAAAAGAAAAAAAAAAGCCGTTTCTTTCCGGTTTATTCCCGACCTTTACAACGCTAGCTGCACGAGTGTTGGGGATCACCACAACGTCGGTTTGGAGGAAGACGTAGAAGCAATTGAGAGGTGGGTATAAAAGCAAATGAGGGGAAGGCTGTTAGATTTGTTTGCAGTCGGTTCGATTAACGAGCGAATGTCACAAATACTCCGGCAACTCCTGAGAATCCCTGTAAGAAAGGCGTTCTTTTCGTGGCTGTCGAGGAAATTTAGTGGGCCCGCATTTGAAGATGGCTGGTGAAAGACACTTTTGCCATCACCACACATTTTGCGCAAAGATCGAGGGAAATTGGTGCTAGTACAGAGGTGCATAATCGCTTTTTCCTCGCTCTGTTTGAGAGTAGCACAGTTAAGAAAATTACTATTGATGATACGAGATCCCTCCGTTGCTCACTGTATGGTGGCTTGCTGTTATTTATGCAGATGTTGAGTTAACGATATGCTCGTGTTTTGTTAACTCAAGCGTTCTAACCAAGTACTGAGCATCATTTAGCAACTGAAGGCGACTAACTTTTGCAAAAATGTATTTTTATTAAAAGCCTCGTCTACTATTTCGGTTTCATACTTCTTACGTGAGATGAATGCGTTGCACAAACATAGTACTAAAACGTAAAAACGAAACATAAGAAAGCATAGCCCACACTTGTCATAATACGTTCGTTGCTGCTAGATACATAATGGATAGTAAAGGGGACAAAAACTGTTCTGCATCATCAACGCGAAGTTCTAAGTATTACTACGGATGAGCAAACATTAATAATCAAATGTTCTTGTCGTTAGTGTAAAAACAGTGTTACAGCAGTAACTTTTAAGCGCTCAGAAAAAAGAAAGGAAAAAAAAAAAAAATCAGCCAAGAAGGCTACTAGAGTGTTTATGCTAGAAAGACCTCTCAAGCAATTGTTAACATTCCGCTTAGAGAATGAATACACTTATATTGGTTCCGACACGATGGTCGTACAGGAACTGTGTGAAAAATATAAATGCATTGTAAATAAAACGCTGGAGAAATATGTGCCGACAAAGTGGATTAAGGATGGAAAAGGTCTACCGTGTTTTAAGTAGTGTGCTCCGTGTCACAGTAGCGTTGAATAAATATCTAGTTGTAACGTTACATAGTGAAATTTAGTGACCGTGTAAGGATTGTCGTGGTGAAGGCGGATGGTTGACTTCGATTTATTGGAAAATTTTGGAGAGATGTGATTCATCTGTAAAGTGAACCGTGTATAAAACGCTTGTTCAACCCCGTCTTGAGTAGTGTTCACGTGTGCATCTCCACGAGATCGGTTTACAGGAAGACAGAAAAAATTCAGAGACGGCCCGCTAGGATTGTTACATGTATATCAATACTTGGAGAACTCAGCTGTGAAATCGCTGTTGAGAAGGCAACGTTGTTTTCGAAAAACACTACTGAGGAAGTAGAGGGCCGTAATTTGAAGTGCAGAACGATTCTACTACCGGCAACTTGTATTTGGCCTAAAAGCCAGAGAAATTAGGACTAGTTTGGAGGGATATAGACATTCTTTTTCTCTCGGTCTATTTGGGAATGGAACAGAAAATGACTAGTAACCACGCACCTTATGGTAGATTGCCTAGTGTGTGTGTAGTTGTGGAGCTGATATATAACATACTTTCAGGAGTAAATACACTACTGGCCATTAAAATTGCTACACCAAGATGAAATGCAGATGATAAGCGGGTATTCATTGGACAGATATACTAGAACTGACACGTGATTACATTTTACGCAATTTGGGTGCATAGATCCTAAGAAATCAGTACCCAGAACAACCTCCTCTGGCCGCAATATAGGCTTTGATACGCCTGGGCATTGAGTCAAACAGAGCTTGGATGCGTGTACAGGTACAGACGCGAATGTAGCTTCAACACGATACTACAGTTCATCAAGACTAGTGACGAGCCAGTTGCTCGGCCACCATTGACCAGACGTTTTCAATTGGTGAAAGATGTGGTTAATGTGCTGGCCAGGGCAGCATTCGAACATTTTCCGTATCCAGAAAGGCCCGTGCAGGAACGGCAACATGCGGTCGTGCATTATCCTGCTGAAATGCCACGGGTCTTAACACATCTGAAATGTAACGGCCATTGTTCAAAGTGGCGTGGATGCGAACAAGTGGTGACCGAGATGTTTAACGAATGGCACCCGTACCATCACGCCGGGTGATACCCTAATATGGTGATTAGGAATACACGCTTCCAATGTGCGTTCACTGCGATGTCGCCAAATGCAGATGCGACCATCACGATGCTGTAAACAGAATCTGGATTCATCCGAAAAAATGACGTTTTGTTATTCGTGTACCTAGGTTCGTCGTTGCGTACACCATCACAGGACGGTCTTGTCTGTGATGCAGTGTCAAAGGTAACCGCAGCCAGGGTCTCCGAGCTGATAGTCCATGCTGCTGTAAATGTCGTCGAACTGTTCGTGCAGATCGTTGTTGTCTTGCAAACGTCCCCATCTGTTGACTAAGGGATCGAGACGTGACTGCAAGATCCATTACTGCCATGGGGTTAAGATGTCTGTCATCTCGACTGCTAGTGATATGAGGCCCTTGGGGTCCAGCACGGCGTTCCGTATTGCCCCCCCCCCCCCCCCTGAACCCACCTATTCCATATTCTGCTAACAGTAACTGGATCGCGACCAACGCGAGCAGCAATGTCGCGATACGATAAACCGCAATCGCGATAGGCTACAATCCGACCATTATCAAAGTAGGAAACGTGATGGTACGCATTTCTCCTCCTTACACGAGGCATCACAACAATGTTTTACCAGGCAAAGCCGGTCAACTGCTGTTTGTGTATGACAAATCGGTTGGAAACTTTCCTCATGTCAGCACGTTGTAGGTGTCGCCACCGGCGCCAACCTTGTGTGAATGCTCTGAAAACCTAATCATTTGCATATCACAGCTTCTTCTTGCTGTCGGTTTAAAGTTCTGTAGTACGTCATCTTCGTGGTGTAGCAATTTTTAATGGCTAGGAGTGTAGCAACGAAATACCTTACTATCGTTGAGGCCGGTTGCTTTGATAACGTTTTATTTTTAAATGTGAAGGTAGGTGTAGACTCCTTAGGTGTACTTGTTCCACAAATGGGAGTGGATTGGTTGCCACCTTGGGTGTGTAATCCAAGAAGTGGTGTTTACATCAAGCTAAGAAAATAAAATTAAAAGATCGTTTTGGTTTTGTGTAGTGAGGTAATGAGCCCCTGTGTGTGAAATGTAGCCGCCCAGGCTGCGTCAGATTGCAGCCGCTCGATGTGAGACAAGCATTACGGTTGACCAGTATCGGTCAGCCATGCTTATTTCTTCAGGTTTTCCCCTATCTGAGAGACATTCTCCTATCCACCAACCGGGTAGGCGCCCAGTGGGGAACTATTAAACTCCACGGGCTAAAAACATATATTAATTTCCACAAATGTCTTGTGGTTACTGCTGCGTTTCTAATTAATAACTTGTACTTTATTGCCAACAAATGCGTTGATAGAGCTTATATATTATTTTTACGGGTTTAGGAAGAAGAGGCTGTCAGTGGAGTCCACTATGAAAAGTTCTCATAGTATCCGAAACCCCAAATGGCCATTAAGTTCTCAGTTCTTAATGTCGTAAACGTGGCAATGGCATTACTGTACAAAGTTAGACAAATATACGCTTCAAACTGTTGGAGGTTGCAATAAAGTACATATTACCGACAGTTATAAATTTAGAACGTCTGATTATTAGTCATGTAAATGTTAAGTAGCGTCAAAGTACTTAAAAGTTCAATCCGAAGTGACCGAAGCAAGTTACACAGAATAATAAATACTTCTGAAATTACAATATAGAAAATAACTACCTCATTCATATTGTTCGAATTGTTTAACTGTGAAACGTCTTCACATGCATCACGGTTACAGCGTTCCTAGGCTGTCTTTGGTAAGTCATAAAGATTACCTCCCGAGCAAATAGTCGTCAGTAAAAAATATGAATTTTTGTCACGCGTTTATACAGCATTTGTGGTTTATTAAAGCAGATACAAGAGGGAAACATTTAGTGTTTTACAATAGTGTATTTTTGACCATTTAACTGCTGTTACGAAACATATCTAACACTAGAAACAGTTTCATATCGGAAAACACAGATAATGAAACGCATAAGAAAGTCTTGTTTACGTGGGGCAGTGTTTCGAGAGGCTGTGTGGATAACAGGAATGAAAGAACAACAGAGATTATCGTCTACATCTCTTATCAGCACTGTTGTTTCGATAAGGCAGCATGTATGCGACGTTTCACGTTGCAATTTTCTCAAGATGAATGCTGTTTCAGAATTTAATTTCCCCATAATTTAATCTTACGGATTCTTAATTTGTTGGGAAAGAAATTATTGTGTGATTGGTGTCACAAAACCTCTGCGATAAAGTAATTTTCTGAACAAAAGAAAGGAAGTTGAGTCCTACGATAACTCAATAAATACAGAGCTGACAGGGCAGCTCCTGTTCTTCTACTGTTGTACGTATCTTGTCTGTAATAGAGTCGTTGACTATTTTCTGATGATAGATTTAACTGATTTCTGTCCCTAACATGGTATTTCCTAGTTAATTTGAGCATTAAAAATAAAACCGGAAACGAAATTAAAATAATCTGTAAGGCCTCTCAACACACTGCTCCTACTGTCATTCAACTTTCGAAAAATAATGCTTCAAAAATGTTGTGAAGAACCACATTGTATAAATGTATCAGTCGAGCGCACGGACATACCGTCCTTTTCTCGAGGCAGTGGACGGCACTTTAGACCGCCCCCCCCCCCCCCCCTTGTATCTCAGTTGTGGATGAAGCTAGAAGCCTGAATTTTCGATTGCCAAGAGTATCTACTATAACCAGCTATATTGTCAAATTATACTATTCTATACCTTATGGTTTACGAAATATTAGCAGTCGAAAATCGCTAATTCTGTCACTCACTGACCTACCGATCATCAAAATTCTAAAGTACTTTCAGCAGACAAACAAAATTTTGTATTTAGATAGTGTTTAGCCTGAAATTGAAGGAAAAATTCAAACATCTGTAAAAATTAATTCCGTTCTAGAAAATATTTTCGCTTGATAGAATAGTATCTGCAAACTTGCCGTTTCGACCATTGTGTTGTGTAGCCGTCACCTTCATACTAAGTCAAGAGTCGTCAGAAATGACATCAGGTACCCGATTAGAGAATGAAGAGTAACTGATAAGATAGAGCTTAAATTGCTGCAAATGGTAACAGTACCAATGACAACTACATTCTTATTGATTTCATTTTAAATGAATACTGTTGCTCATAATGTCGAAAATTCCTTCACATGTCGCGGGGCAAAAACTTCAGACCGGGAGCAAAAACGCTAGATTATGGTTTCAAACCACATCACGGCAGAGATAGGGAGACGCCATTAATCTGGGAGACGCGCAGTCTATATTATCTATGGTCTATGCCTTAGGGTGGAAACTCTCTGGAGTGAGTTATGCGTTCTGTCTTGTCCAGGAGGTGCTGGTTCTGCTCATATTATCAACATTAAGCTAGGTTGTCGTGTGCTATCATTATATAAACACGAAAACTTGAAAATTGAAGTGCCGATTTTCTACGATAATTTTATCGGTAAGCCAATGAAGCTTACATAATTCGAATGATGGTTTGTTGTAGGTGTGGACAATACAATAATAATTAGTGTACATAGCCGTTGATATGATTTCATATTAATAATTTGTCGGCTATAGATAAACTTTAACAAAAATACAGTTGTTTTTCCTTTTCAATCAATTATAATCGTGTCTTGCCCTATAGGTTTTGAAGTTAAAGGTGAAACATGATCCAGGGCTAGAAGAATTTCAAATGTTTAAAACGTATTGCATTGCTATGGGCATCATTCCGTGGACATACAAAATCTATGGGACTTAACTGCTGTGCTTACTAGTCCCTAGGCTTACAAAGTACTTAACCTAAGTTAAAGTAACCTAAGAACAACACACACAGCCAAGCCCCTGGGAGGACACTAACATCCAATAGCGAGCAGCCGCGTGCTCCGCAGTGAGGCGCCTTAGACCGCTCGGCTATTCCACCGAGGCCGCATTCCCGAGGGAGGATGCGAACCTCTGACGGACCCGGGCTGGAGAGTAATTCTTGGTCGATATGAATGCCATTCTACGAATGTTAATCATGGGGTCGCAGTTTGAGGAATCTGTTATTGTGCTTCATCAACGTCAATGGTGGCCATTTCAAGAACTTGTGTAAACGTTCTTTGCCAATCGAATTACTCGTAGTTATAAATATTTTCCGGACTAGTATTACTTTGCTCACCTTGTTCGAAGCAAGCAAGTTGCAGAGATCAGTGCCCTCTCGTTTTGCCACGTCTTTCTCAGTAACTCCGGTTTTCACGTATGCGTACAAAGTGGTCCTTTCGTCCGTCAGCGCCACAGGCTCGAGTTGTCCCGGCCGGTCACCTAACGAGCCCCGCGATACCACAACAACTTTAAGCACTCGCCACCGGCTATTAGGTAATCGTAAATATATCGGGACTTATCTCTCTTTCTCCTCGGTGGAAATAAATCCCGAAAGAAGATGTAATAAATGACATTACCGCTGCGCAGGACCTCTCTCTAGCTAACCGACGTTGTACGGGATGAGTCGGCATCGTAAATCGCGTATTTAACGGTTCACATGTCGTTCCAAGTTATTGGAATAACTAAATTTAGGACGCGGCATCGCCCGGAACGCGCTCTGTTTATAATCCTATAACAGCGTGTCTTTTGGTAATCGTAAACGAAACAGAGTAATTGATTACGACGTGAAGACCAACAACAGCGTAGCTTTGCTGCTTCCTGGCTACGTGCCTTCCAAGCAACTACCCTTGCGTGAGAAACGAAACTCACTCGTCCTCATGTGTTGAGTGTCACTGCCTGGTAATTGTCAGTTTTCATTAACCCATTTAATCTTTTTATACCTTTATCAAGTTCGTTTAACTAGCTGTGCCGCATTGGTGCATTGACTTGTGATAGTGGCTTACTATCGGAATATAGAACAGGCGAAAACAATTTACCAGTTTAGATAGTGACTTTTTACAGCTTTCAAGAATTAGAAGAGGGTGCTTTTTTTTTAATACATGAAAAAGCCAGGTATGTAATGCCCATAAAAAGTCCTAAATATACGTCGGTGAAACAGAATCCCCCAGTCGCGTTACATTGCCCAATTACCTTAGTATAATAATTTCGTGCGGCTCATTGGCCTAATGCAAGTGTTTCAATTGGACGCCACTTCTTCTTCTTCTGCTCTGTGGGTTTATTCGTTGTTGTTCGACACGTTCTTGGCTCAGTTTTTTTATTGCAGAGAGCGTTAAGATCTCGGACCGGGCGCGCTGAGCCTCGGCGTCCGGTATTCATTTCGGCAATTTGCGTGTCCGTAACCGACCCCATTATCCTACCGGGGAAAGGGGACCTATAGCTCAACGTGGAATTCGAACCACGTGTCGTTTCTGGCGACTCCTCACATCGCTGAGAGGTTAAGGATGGGTTAAAACACAGACTGAAAAATTCCGAGATCCGACCGGGTTTCGAACCCACGACCTTTCGATTTCTAGTCGAGCGCATTATTCCAAGACCACCCGACGCTTCGATGGTAACTACAGATTACATATTTTCAAGCCTGATAATCTACAGACACAAAATAGCCCTTTGATTCCCTTCTACGAGCACCAGTGGCGTACAATGGTCCCACATAATGCCACCCGAAAATATAAGAGAACCACCCCTTAATGCACTCGCTGGATGGTGTGTATAAGGTATTCAGGCTGACCAGACTGCCTTCAGAAACGTCTCCGACGATTCTTGGGTTGAGACAGATGCAACTTTGAACAGACTTTATACCAATTCTAACGAGTCCATTCAGCGTCCTTTTGGGCCGATCTGCACCGCGCTGCATGGTGCCTACGTATCATATCTGGATCTCGCCATGGGCGTCGTGAGTCAAGTTGCATGTTATGCAGCCTAGTACGTAAAGTTAAGAGTCGAAACACGACGTACTGTGACTAAATGCTGACTTTCCTCTGGAAGTTTCGAGCTGAAATCCAAAAGTAGCGGTCGTCAGCTGCTGTGGTAGTCATCGACTTTACGGTATCACTGTACATCCCCCACGGCCGAACAGACATCAGTTTGGTCATTCCGATCATCTGGATTTCACTTGATGAGAGTCCCTCCTGACACAAAGTAAGTGACTGGAACTGATTGGCCATGTTACCCACTCCGTCGCATTGGCACCTCTCATGCATGGTTGTTATAATTTATCATATTGGCATGATGTCTGTTCTTTCGGACATGAGCGAAAGAACAGACACCACACCAATATAATAAGTATTAACACGCGAAGACGGCGTTAGCTTCAATTACTTCACCGCAGATGCTGTCATACGTTCGACCTCGCACGGGAATCCGTAATTGCGAATAGTGTAAGAGGTCATGAACGATAACGAGCGAGTTGGTGCAGTGGTGACACACTGGACTCGCATTCGGGAGGAAGGTGGTTCACATCCACCTTCGGCCATCCAGATTTAGATTTTCCGTGATTTCCTTAAAATGCCGGGATCGTTCCTTTCAAAGGGCACGGCCTATTTCCTTCTACAATCCTTACCCAAACAATCCTAGCGTAAGCTCCGCCTCTAATGACCAGGCTGACGACGGGGTGTTAAACACCAATTTTCCTCCTCCCTCTTCCATGAACGATAGGGGCGCTACAGCCATAGCGAGCGACTTATGGAAGACGGACGGAGGCGAGCACGGGTAGCAAAGTGGCTAAAGCGACCGCTGGCTCGAAGCGGGAGACCCGGGTTCGATTCCCGGTCGGGCACACATTTCCACTAGCCGCCGTTGTTTCATTTCATTGCCATAATGCAGCCACTGTCAATTCGGGCCTACGTAACATTGGCTACTTATATGTCGTACGTGAAATATGAAAAGTATGATGATACTTTTTGTTTGTTAATTGTAATAAGCAATACTGCATTTAAAATTACTTTGTGGTAAATGGAAGCGGCGATGGAGAGTGTTGCAGGAGTGCAGCCAATCATGCTTCACAATCACCCGAGAATTTTCAGCGAATATAACGGAACTGCAAGCAGCTTTGAAAGGATAGTAAGCTAAACGAGTCATTTTTCAGTAACACAAAAGACTTGTAATCGAGATGAGCAGAAATCAAATGTCGATCCGTGTGTTCTGATTCACCTATCCTGCAGTTTAGCTTATTGTGAACAGACAACAAACGAAAAGTAGTATCTGAAATACTGTTTTTCTGCAGTGACATCGATAATATTTAAATTAAAACGAGTTGTGTGTAAAGCAATATGCATTTTCAATACTTTCTAAAGACTGAGAAAATGCAAACGAAAGAGTAGAGCGACTATGTCTGGCTCTGTTGCACTCTGCGTAGGCGATAAAAGTGTGTTGGGGAGAATGTTTCCGGCTATCTCGCGCGAAGGAGTGGGTTCCACTTACAAGCTGCCTCTCTTCTGATATCCTCATCGCTCGCTCGTCAGCTTAAGTATCATATTTTAAACGCATAATTTTTCTTCCTGATGTCCTATCATGTCTCTTTCCCCTGTTTCATACTTATCTGGATTCTCGAAAACATTTTGTCCTTGTTGCTAACACACATAGTAAAGGTAATACATCCAGTAAACCAACTGTGTTCAGTTTTACCCCGCGAGTCACTGTTAGCCTTGTTGTGTTCAGATTACCCGACGAATCCCAGGTTACAACTCCTCACTTAGCTATTCACTGAATAATGCTAAGGTTGCAGCCAAAGGAAACATTACAAGTTACTTTTTACAGTATTGGCTCCATTATTAGTGGACGACAGTTGTCTTTAATCGTTCATTTTGTGAAGAGCTGCGACGCTGTTTTTGAAGTGTGGACTTTATAGCTAATAATGGTATTCCAAGCAGCTAATTTACTCAACCATAGCTTTAGGTGACGATAATGTTTTCCGCTTGTCTACATAAACAAAAACTGACATAACACGTGAAATTAGAAATGCAAAAATGTTTTATATAACTGAATTTGAAAAAGTGTAAATTTGTTTACATCTTCCATAAAGTAAACCATTAGATATGATAATTGGTTGCGGCCCTGATCGTGCTTGTTCGTTGCCGTTCCATGTGTTCTTGACTGAGCTTTTTTATTACAGACGACGTTCAGTCCTCTGACCGGGCGCGCTGAGCCAAGGCGCCTGGCTTCTTTCAAAATTTTTGTATATCTAAGGGACTTAACTACGTTGGTCATTAGTTCCTAAGCTTACAAACTAGTTAAACTAACTTAAAGTAACTTATGCTAAGGACAACACGAACACCCATGCCAGAGGGAGGACTCGAACCCCCGACGGCGGACGGCCGCGCACATCGTAGCCAGGCCCCTTTGTGCGCACGGCTAATCTGCCTAAGCTACACCGAAAGATACTCCAACTGTTTTAATTATTGGCACTTAATTATACATTTGCAAAACTTCAAAGTCGATTTTCTCGAGAATTTTTGACATTTGCGTGGAATGGCTTTGGCTGATTGTTATTTAAGTTCTGAACGTCAAATACCATAAATATCAAAAAATTCTAAAATCCCATACCCATGTGGCCTCACTGTTAGTCTTGGTACTGACTTGCTTCTTGCAGAAGATAGTCGATTGCAGCTTAGCGCTTACTGTATTAGCTTTGCTACGCCTTTATTCCCGTTGTTTCTCTGTGTTGACATCCTCTCAAAAAATACATCCTAAGTACTTCAAACTGTGCGTGCACCTGTTATAACTTTGTGCCTCCTATTTGGCACTCAATCTGTGTAAATCTCTTTCCCACAGACATTACTTCCATTTCTGATCTAGCTCTGAAATATTAGTTTGCAACTTTTCAATCGGATCTGCCATCACAACTGAGTTGTCCACAGATGCATGACTATTTTGTTTTCACATATTTTAATATCATCCTGCCAGTCTCCTCTTCTGAACATATGTTCGTAAATAAAATGAACAACTATGGCGACAAATTACAGCCATGTCTTACCCCGGAACCATGTCTTAATTTAACGTCAACTCTTAACTGCTGCCTGATTTTGTCAAGACATAAATGACTGTAGAAGTTTGTCTCCTATTCCATAATCTCATAGAACTGACAAGCACTTCCTCCTTATAGGTACACGGTCATAAATGCCTTTTCTACTCCTTGTTATGTTCTAACCACCCCTCTATCTGCTGTAAGCTAAAGATCTGGCCCTGACAACTTTTAAGAAGTCTAAATCCACACTTATTTTCATCCAACTTGTCTTCAGCTAATATTCCCACTTTCCTACCAACAATGCCTGAGAAGATTCTGCCCACAGCACTAATTAAAGAGATATCTCTTTTATTGTTAGAATCTCTGTTTCTACGCTTGAAAACTGGTGTGATTACTGCTTTCCTCTAGTCAGACGAAACAATTTGATGTCTGACATAACACTGTATTTGAGGAGTTCCGACTTAATTTCACTTGGCCCAGTCACTTTACTGCACTGCAATCGACTGAACATTCTCTCCACTTCCTCAAATGTGAATCTATTTCTATCATCATTCCCATCCCATTCTACAGCGTCATCTGAAACATTATAGAACGAGTTTTCACCAACATTGAGGTTCACTAGCAGCTTTCCTGGCCTGTTCAAAACGTAAATTCCATCTTCCTTCATTTTCCAAGACTGTTACTTTCCATAAAGACTTTCCAACGGCTTGACACAAACTTTCCAACCTATTTCCAAAGTCTTCCCATGATTTCAGGTTGGATGCTGAAATTATCTGTTAGGCTTTGTTTCTTTTTTCGATATAAGTTTATCAGTCTGTCTGAATTGTAGTATGGAGCCATATTTGATACGTCTCCTTTTTTCTTTTACAGGCTGCCTTGACTGTGACATTCCACTAATCTGTCTGCCTCTTCTACGTTTCCATGCTACTGTTCTGACATCAGTTCAATTGTTTGTTAATCTATGATGACTTAACAGCTTGGTTATTAGTCCCTAGCTTACACACTACTTAAACTAACCTAAGGACAACACACACATCCATGCCTGAGGGAGGATTCGAATCTCCGACTAGGGAGACCTCGCGATCCGCAACGTGGCGCTCCAGACGACTCGGCTACTCCCGCGCGGCCTATTCTGAGACATTGTCCTGCCGCTTGTACTGTGCCCCTGTACCTTTTCCAATTACTGTAAATGACAACATTCAACAAGCTGGTACCTTTCTGAGACCATTGTTATGTACTTTTGCCTGATTGTCGTGTCCTGTAGCTCCTCCTTGCTTATCGTCCTACATATGGACTGACTTAGCTGCACTTTCAGCCTCATGAAACCAATTTCGTTGCAAATTAAATAATCATCAGTGTCATCAAAGATTCCACTGAATACGCGTGTGTTCAAAATGTTCAAATGTTTGTTAAGCTTATGGGACTTAACTACGGGGTGATCAGTCCCTAAACTTACAAACTACTTACGAACTAGGACGGCACAAATATCCATGCCCGAGGGGTGATTCGAACCCCCGACTGTAGTGGCCGTGCAGACCGTGACTGGAGCGCCTCAGTCCCCTCGGCCACCGCGGCCGGCATACACGTGTGTCCCTGATTGCTTTCCTGAATCCCTGAACTGTTATTATATGATCAGTGACAGCTCTGGTTCCTCTGCCTTGCCATGTACACAGGAGAATATTCTTATGGCACAAAAATCCAAGAGTTTTCCGTTTCTGTTTGCCTCCATATCCTCTTTCCAAATTACCCTCATCCTTTTCATACTCTATGTTTGATTTTCTATCCTGGCATTGAGATTACCCATGAACACAACGCTGTCGTTTACGTACTTTAACAACTGTGTCACTGAGTGTGCCATAAAATTTGTCCATTTCATCTTGATCTGTCCCTTCACATGGCGCATATACTGACACAATCGTAACAGTAACCAAGTTCGCGGCAAATGTCTTGGCATAAAACACTCTTATTGTTACGTGATAGGTTAAGAATAAGCTAAATTTATTTCTGTTTCGAGTTCTATTTCTCAACTAATTCCACTCCTTCTTTTCAAATAATATTTAGAATAGACACGTTACAGACAAAACTGCCAAACTTCATTTTGTCGACGTTTAAAGCTTATAATTTTTGTTTTGTCTGTTTCAGAAAACCTGAGTATCAGTTCACTAAACCTGGACATTACTTTGAAGATATACGGTGAAGCGTCAGGGATGTACCTCTGTTTCAATAAGAAGTGGAAACTTGTCGGGAAGGTAGGTAGTAAAACAGATAGACTTAGATGTTTATTCTAATACTAATTTATCACAGCTTGCTATTATACAATACTGTTCACAAGAAATGTGTTACAGATAGTTAGAGACGAGAATTCCACACACTATAAAATCTCAAAATAGTCATGCATTCTTGCACTATCAAACTACACTAAATTAGAATACAAAAATGTTCAAATGTTTGTAAACCTTATGAGACTTCATTGTAGGGTTTTATGAACTTATGAACTAACTTCAACTAAAGACAACACAAACATCATGCCCGAGGGAGGATTGGAACCTCCGAAGCGGGAGTTCCAGGCCGCTTGGGAACTCCCGCGCATCAATAGACTATATACTTATATTAATTAACATCCATTTTTCACAATTAACAACAAACAACAGTTATAATGCTTTCTGTGAGTGTTCTGCACTTGTCAGTCAAAATATTTTTGTGGATAGAAAATGCATACCTTTACATCACAAGGAAGTACAGCCGCATATTTGAACGAACATACTCCCACTTTCCATTGAGCATCAGAGTTTTACGAATGACATCAGTTTAAAATAATAAATATTGCTAGTGAGTTTGTTCAAATTCCACAAGACTGCTTTGTGTGTCTGTCGTACCAAATGCGGTAGCTGATATAGAATGCCGAATTTCATTGTTGCGAAATTAAAGGCTAACCGGTACTTGTTACTGATGTATAAGTTTGATTCTGACACACTCCCTGCAGAGCTGTGGATATGGTGTGACAATCATCCTACTTTTCCCCAACGCCAAAACACCCTTGTTTCTTCAGTCCTGACACCTGCAGTACGAATAAGGATAATAAAAACCGGTAACTACTTCAAAAAATGTATTTAAACTGTCATGCATGTTTTTGTTCTTATATAAAACATGCGCCTGCGTTTACTGATAACAATGCAAATACTTTGCTAAAGGGCTGAAATTAAAATGCTACTTACCACTCCGTAGCCATTAAAATACTGGAAGTTTAATCTCTTCTCTTGCAGTCCAGATGTGGTGTTTTCCCGCATACAATGTACATTCGGAAAGTGTCTCATCAATAATGAAATTATATTAATTATAATGGAGATTTGAGGTGTAATCAATGATTACTACACCAATTTTAGCGGCCCATAGCGGTTAATGTAAACACAAATGCAACTGCAATATGCCCACAGGATAAATGATAAGCAACTTGAATGTTCTGTGTTCCAAATACCAGTGTCAAGAGTATCAAAAGCATCACAAGCAAATGGAAACATAGCTTTCTTCCGCATTGTTGAATACGGGTTCTCTGAACTTATTATTGGTGAGTATGCATGAAGATTGATGGCAGCGTTGTCATCAATGTTCTCGAGCATAACTGACTTACAATAACGTTTAACGAATTTTTTCTACTGAAGAAACAAGTATACATTCAAAGGTTGAACAAGGTATGTTACCCCTGCTAGAATGATTAGTTTAGATTAGATTAGATGAACATTTCGCTCTAGCTTTATACAAACTGAGGAGATCCTCTTGGACATGTCAGAAATCAAGATACACAATAAGTACTTAAAGACATCAGGTGTGTCATTGTACCTTCTACAGATGTCCATGTAATTGCACTTGTGGAAGTGGAATCGGCTAGGATATATATATGATAATTCGTAGTTTACAACACTTATTTACAATGATGTCATTACTGCACAAGATCAGTACTGATGTCAAATAGAACACTGTATTCACATATATACATTTATGAATAATGTATACCATAACGTACACAATCACGTCTGCTACGAAATTCTTCAGTGGAGTAGAAGGAGTTTGTCACCGAAAAATCCTTTAGACTCTTTTAAGTATATGTGTTCATCTGGAATTACGAACATATCCTGTTAACGGAGTCAAAATGAATCCGGAAACAGACTCTGTTTCAACCTTGGGAGAGACAGTATCTCACCATTATTAAAAAATACGCCTGTTTACTTTGCCTGATTTTCAAGCCGTTGTATATGTGTTCGGAAGACGGTTCATGTTCTTTTGCACAAGGGGAATAAATGTACCATTCGGTTTACGGAAGACAGTGAATAGTGGAGAAATAAGTCTACTTTCCATGGGCAGTAATAGACTGAATTGTTTACGAATCTGATATTGCAAAAGCTGATTTAATTCAGACGATGGTGTCTCTTTCACGCACAGTAAACATTCTGAGAGATCATCGAATCACTAATTTTGCATAAGAGGCAGTGTGTAAGGTAAAAATCGCAGAAGGAGACCGAGAGACGAATACAGTAAGCAGATTCAAATGGATGAAGAGGCTTGTACAGGACAGGGTAGCTTGGACAGCTGCATGAAACCAGTCTTCGGGCTGATGACCACAACAACAACAACAACAAGTGTCCGTGAATTGGATACCAAATGCAATTGTGCCTGTATTCTAACGCTTGAACATGTATCTCTGGTGATCAGAAAGGTAGTTTCTGACCTTGACCCTTCTGAAATGATGCATGAAGTAATTGTTTTTAAGGGCCGCGGCAGAGCGCATTGAGGCGCTATGCTACTAGGCGCAAGGCCGTTCCTCGTCGGGGGTTCGAATCCCCCCTCGGGCATGGATGTTTGAACCGTCTTTAGTATAAGCTAGTTCATAGGTAGTTTGTAAGTTTGGGGACTGATGACCCCATAATTAAGTCCCATAAGCTCTACAAACATTTGAACATTTTGCTTTTAACGACCACCCTTTTTGTTGTCTCAGTTTCCTTATTAACATACTCGAAAGGAACACTGTCAGTTGCTACATCATCAGTAAGAGGCTCATAAATACATTTGACATTCCCTTCTCGAAAGGGATTTTCTCCAGTAAGATATCGTTTGCTAGGTATCTTTCGTCTTCGTTTACTTCACGTGATGAAGACCCTAATTCTATCTGATGTAAACGGTCTAACACCTTATTTGCGTCAATTCTCATTCAGCGCAATACCAACACAAAGACAAGAGTCAACTTTCGGTTCACTATATGACTCACACATAGAGTAAAAATATATTCCTCTAGTAAAACAAAGGCGGCCAGCGGCCGTGCCACAATGGGTACACTGGTTCCCGTAAGATCATCGAACTTAGGCACTGGCGGGCTTGGCTAGCACTTGGGCAACCGCCCAGGTCTACCGTCTTCTGTTGGCAAGCGGTTTCCGATGGGGCCCTAGAGGTTGTGTGGAATGGAGTTAGTACTGCACAGGCACTATGTTGCCGCGCGCAAGGATTACCTACAACTGCTGAGCAGTTAAATGTACATTCCATATGTGTATGTATGTGACTGTGTCAATTTCCGTGAGATGCTTCGCGAATATATCTTGTTAGACGAAATATCTTAATCCATTAATCCATAATGTAGCTCATCATCTACATACCTATTTTTCCCATTATCTCTCAAACTGATCAAAATTTTACTACAAATTCATTTGTAGCTGCTTGTATACACAGTGTTACATATGCTAGTAGCTCTTCCTAGAATTATAAATTACAGATTGCTACTGAATAATTTCGAGAGTTAACTGCATTGAGTTACTTCTAACATGTGCGTTTGTTTACATGTAAAAGTAGCCAATCACATAATACCGGTGCATTATGAGTTACTTTCTGGAACGATGAGAGACATAATAGTGACATTTACTACATCGGGTCTTTCATGGACGCAGTATAAGCCACCAGCTATGAACTTTTTGTTGCCAGTAGTGCACAATAATTTAAAAAAAATGTTTTTTCAATGTCAATTAGAGGTGGGACTCCGTCACCTCCAAAGGTCCGAGGCACTTTGCTCTGATTGTTGCCAGTATGATATTGAAGTACCTGGGAAGCAGGTTGCTAGCCTTACTAGCCCAGTGCCCCACTGCGTTTTACCCCTAACGGTTGAAGGACTAACCGGTGAATTTGGTAGTATTTGCCATCTGAGCACAAAGGTGGTCACAGAATATGTCCGAGATGCCCAATCTTATTCCAAAGTAACTCGTATCCGAACTGTCAGGACCACTTACTTGGCCACTCATACGTTGCCCGTGGTTCATGAACTAGGATATGGCTACAGGAACCCACACCATAAACCACTTTACGTAGACTGTCAGGCAGCAGTTAAAGTAGATGGAAAATTAAGCTCATGGTTCAGGGTAGTTTCAGGGGTAAGACAAGGCTGTAACCTGTCACCACTGTTGTTCATACTATTCATGAATCATATGTTGAAAACAGTATACTGGCAGGGCGGGATTAAAATAGGTCAAAACAAAATAAGCAGTCTCGCATATGCGGATGACTTAGTTGTAATGACAGATTCGATTGAAAGGCTGCAAACTAATATTTCAGAGCTCGATCAGAGGTGCAAGGATTATGATATGAAGATCAGCATCACCAAAACGAAAGTAATGTCTGCGGGAGAGAGATTCAAACAGATTGAGTGCCAGATAGGAGGAACAAAGTTAGAAGAGGTAGACAGTTTCAAGTACCTGGGATGTATTTTCTCACAGGATGGCAACATAGCGAAAGAACTGGAATCGAGGTGCAGCAAAGCTAATGCAGTGAGTGCTCAGCTAAGATCTACTCTCTTCTGCAAGAAGTAAGTCAATACCAAGACTAAGTTAGCAGTGCACCGCTCTATCTTTCGACCAACTTTGTTGAATGGGAGTGAAAGTTGGGTGGATACAGGTTACCTTATTCATAAGGTAGAGGTTACAGATATGAAAGTGGCAAGAATGATTGCAGGTACTAATAGATGGGAACAATGGTAGGAGGGTGTCCATAATGAGGAAATCAAAGAAAAACTGGGAATGAACACCATAGATGAAGCAGTTAGAGTGAACAGACTGAGATGGTGGGGGTCATGTTACAGCATGGGAGAAGGAAGGTTACCTAAGAGACTCATGAGCTCCGCAGCGGAGGGTAAGAGGAGTCGAGGTAGACCAAGAAGAAAGTACTTAGATTGGGTGCAGAATGATTTTGAAGTAAAAGGCATAACATCAGACGAGGCATCAATGTTAGCATTGAATAGGGAATCATGGAGGAATTTTTTTTAGAGGTACTTTGATCCAGACTGAACGCTAAAAGGCATAATCAGTCTCTAATGATGATGATGATATTTTTTTAGTGTTCTGTATATACGCACTATACATTAATTTTGGTATTTTTATAGCTTCGAATAAAAAGTCATATAATAAAGGGTTAAACGACAGTTTGTACGCTGTTAAAGAGTAACTATTCAAGTGGTATTTCAGCAAAGGGACCTATAATGATTTTCTTGGTAGTTTATTCGTGATAATGGTTAAAAAATACTTCTCTGGTTTCGTCTCTGTGAAAATCATTGTGACCTTTTTGTTTTTGTGTACACACAGTAACTCCACAATCTGTTTTCATGAGGCCCGTTGTTTGTGCCCACAGAAAAAGTTCGTGAAGAAACGCTGCACGTTCAAGGAGACGCTGTCGAACGCGTACACGCAGTACCAGTCGGCGTTCTACAAGAAGCGCTTCATGGGCTTCACGTCGAAGGGGCGGCCGGTGCGCGGCGCGTGCGACGCGGCGGGCAGCCGGCGGCGCGAGTGCGGCTGCTGCGGCCGCAAGCGCGGCTGCGGCTCCTCCTTCATGTTCCTGCGGCCCGGCAGCAACCGGGACATCGAGATCCACAACGAGGCCATCCAGCACCGCAGGCGCCACTCGGGCCACCGGCAGCGGCCCTCGTCCTGAGGGCCCGCAGCCCGCCGCGCCGCGCCCTCGCCGTAGCAGCCGCAGCTTTACTGTGTATCCGCCGCCCACGCTACGCCCCTGTCCGCCGCCACTTAGTCTCCGCCGACGGCACCAGTCGTGGGACGCATCCGTGTACTGAGTATGACTCGGTGCGGCCACCGCTGGCCGGATCGACAAACGCGCAGCAATCGTGTATCTGGGAAGAAAAGTGGGTCGCAAAATGGGAACAGTTACCGCGTCTAGCTGCTTCCCGGAAACGTTTGCGGCCTCGAGAATTGCTAGTACTCGGTGGCCTGACTGAATGCTTCATTATTCCGCCCTCGGTTCCCTGCAGAGAACAGTTTGAAAATTCATTGTACATTACGATATGCAGCGGGATGGGATCTGTCTCAGTAATGACGAGGAACTATAAAGTCGCTAACCAATATGTCGTATTCCGGTAGAGCAAATCCACGTTTAGAAAGTAGAGGTACACGCCACGCTCAAAAAATTTTACTACTGACGTGGTCGAGTGGCTTCGACAGCGACGAACGAGCAGCCAGCGAAAGACTCGAAACAACACAGTTTTGCTAAAACAACGCGACACTGGAGAAACTGAGCTGAGAAGAACTTCGAGAGATCTGCATTACGACTTAGTACCAAACTGCAACCGAGTTGCACATATGCACATACTTAACACGAATGCCCCCGTAAGTTGCCAGTTCCGTTAACAGTTGGTTTCATTGTAGAGCTCGCTGCTTCTTGAGTGTGCTTTCGGATTAAACAAATAACCTAAGTCCAACGAGCATTTGCTCGTAGTAAAAGGCTGAGTTATTGGAACTGACTGAGGGAAGACACGACTTCAAGTTCTGAAAGAGTAGAACTTTTATGTCTACATTTGTTTTTGAAAAATGGAGCATGAAGAAAATGAGTGTCGAGTGTAATGCCATGTATGTTTGTTGTATAGTAACTGTAACGTTTGCACAGACTTGTGAAAAGTGAAACAGATTTTCTTAATATCTTATTTTCAGCCGGACGCCACATTTCCATCAGACTTTTCACCGTAGATTTTAGTCACGAAGAACTTAGTTGTCAGTATAATGCTGCTAACGTGAAGAGAATTTACGAATTTGCTGTTTCAAGTGACCCTAATAAGGTCTGTTATACATTCCATGTGTTTTTCATACAGAGTATATTTCTTTTGTATTGTCATATTCCCTTCATTGACACATTTACTGCACGTGTACAACAGAAGAAAAACATTACTGCGTAATGCACACAAATGGTTCCTTGTTTTTATTTATAATATCGGAAATTGTAATATTTATCATGTGTCCCTCTGAACAATTTACTGACAGTGTAAGCTGCAGTCGTTTCTGTACTTTTAGTAAAACTAGTTCTGACACAGGCAACCAGCAAAACAGCTAAAGCAGGATTTTCGTTACTCGTTATTCCATGAGAGGCGAAAAGTTATTACATTTTATTTACATTTAGAACTCAAATAAGCTGCCAAGACAACTGAGAATGCAGCACATGGATACATAACGCTCCCAAAATTTATTTGATTCTACTTCTCACTAGTTCCTTATTGCAAAAATGGAAGGTCCAGTAAGGAATGATTATTGCCCTATATTATTCTCAGAGCAACAAATCTCTAAACGTCTCCCACAGGTATAAAGTTATTATCAATGAGTGAGTTTTTATGAAGAAACACAGAATCGATCAGCTACCACTTGATGCAAAATTGGTTGCATAGATCCCACATGACTTTTTGTCAAAAGTAGTAAAAACACAGGACATCTAGACTGATGGACAATATGTTACCAGTATTTGCTTTTCTGTATATGGGCTGTTATATCAGTACTAGTTGTGAGGAAAATACGATTGGTGTTAATGTTTTCCTTATCATTTCTTCCTGTGCTATGAAAGTCCCTACATTTCCCACATATTTATTTTTAATTAGTGAATTTACTTTTACTGTACACAAAAATTTGTGTATGTATAATGAATAACATAGTTTCTTCAGTAGTGCTCTAATTTTAACACATGTTTATTTCTGGTGACAAAACTGACTAAATTTCGATAATAATCGAATAAAAAAACAAAAGTTCAATTATCCAGGTTAAAGAAAAAGAATCTCTTCACCAATCTCTTACACCCATCTCCTCTTTAGCATCTTGCCCAATGGCACCAGGAAGTTTTATCTCCTCAGAAAAGAAATGAAAGAAAAAAACGCCATTAGCATTGTTTCAATAATGTCCCTTATAAGACAACCATCAACAAATAATGACATGTCATAGCCGATTCTATGTTGTTCTCCACTTTAGCCCAACAAGTGGTATCATTCGATTCTTCTCTACATAAGCTTGCACAGATTTAGAAGCAACACAACATCAACACATGACCTCCAGATCCGAGGAGAGTGCTGCGCATGTATGGGAATAAAAGTATTGTAATGGAAAGCAATATATGATCTGTGTAACTTAGTAATTGCTGTTAATCATTAGAGCTGAATGTTGTGTGTCTATTTAATGTTAGTAGCAGTAACAAGGTGTCTTATTACATAAACGCCTTGCTTATATGTGCTAATGTGCCTGAGCTATGCAAGACTGTCTTCACAACTACTAGATGCACCACTGTTACCACAAAACACATGTGCCAAATGTCATTAAACGCTTAATTTAGAGTCGCCATTTTGTACAAATCATTTCACATTCGGTGTTTTGATGTGGCGTCCACAGTAATGTGGCCTATATTTATAATTCTGTATCAGAAGAAGCACTTCAAGCATTCCGTAAAATATAATGTTTAAATTATTAATTTGAGTAAACAAAACAGATGATGTTTTCATAGATCAGAAGAACTACACCTTTCAACTGCATTTTTAATTAGCACAGTGCTAAAGTAATTTATTTTCTTGTGCTTGTTTTAAGAGGATCTCAGTTTACTAATTTATTGTCAGTACAGCTGTACCTGTGAAACTATTTGGTAAAGAAAAGTAATGGCAAATAAATTTGCTTTGTGTACTAGGAGGTAGGAGACTTTAAAAACATAAAAAGTTTGAAGAAATGACAATTTTAATGTTTCATTTTTTCTGTTGGACTCTTATGTGGCACAAGCAATGCCTCAGTTCACATGCATAAAAAATATCAACCAAATATAACACTGTACATTCGATGATTTGGTAAGATCCTCAAATAAAATTTAAAATGCTTCTGATAATCAGATATGGATGGGATGATGAAGTTCCTACCATTTTACCTCATGTAAAGAAAGTAAATTACTTGTCGGTACCATTCATGCTGAAATGTTTTCAAAAATTGTGTTACTGCATAAGTAATTAACATTTTGAGATACTGTTTAATATAAAAACGTTATAAATGTTGTAATGTAACATGTCACTGTAACTTTCCATTAACTTAAAAGTATTATCAGGAGGACGTATCCCCAGTCTTATGATATATTTTGCTTATGTACATTCTGGTGTAGCTTCTGCTGCTGTACATAACTGTATATACAGAGTTTTAATACACTGCCTTATTTATTGAGATTTTTTTGTACAATAAAACTGAAGCTGCACGAACGATATTTATACTTTTTTCTGTTTTCCTGACTCCTATTATCATTATGTCACAATGAATACACTCTTCAAACTGAATTGAAGGTAACTGCTTTTTCGTAATGGTACTCCAAACTGCTCCTTCAGCATTCCATCACCACCACAACCACCAGAACAACTATTGTAGTATAAGCACAAAACATTATTTGTATCTCTGAAACATATTGACAGTACTAGCCTTGATAATGGCCTCATTTCAATGGGGAGAATGTCTACATCTTCATGTGGGAATGGACATGCAAGAACCACTTTAGGTCAGGTGATCAAAAGACCATTTAGAGTGTGACATGGTGCTGTCAAGAAGGATACATATTTATGCAACTCCATTATAACTTTTATTTTCATACTGGAGGACATACTCATTATGAAGATGCAGGACATATGGCAACACTTAGATATATTGAATTAAACATCCCGGTTAATAGACAAAAGAACCTGAAGATAGTCCTATTCAGAGAATCTACTCCACAAACTGTAAACGGCCCATTGGTCTGCCGGTGCATCCAATGCCTTGCATAATTTGAAAAGAGAAACTATCATGGATTGTTAGGTGACAATATATTGACATATTTCTGTGCTATTTGACCCAATAAAATTGTGCAGCTTTTTGCTGCAGTTAGCTGTTGCCTTTTGTGAGGTATTTAACCTACTCAAGATGTACAATGCTCAGATCACAATGGCCCCTGAAACTAGTTGAGCTTCATGTGTATTCATTGGCAGCAGGAATTAATGTCATTTTTTAATTATTTTGCTTATTAGGACCACTGATAGATATTCAAGTATTTGTAGAGACAGTGGACAGTAAACATTAAAACAGCAACAAAATTGGTAACATCACACATTATGTGGCAATTTATCCATCACAAAACAATGACTTGTATTGTGAGGTCACCAGCTACTCCTTCTTATGTTTTATTCTATATAACTAACAGCTACATATACACCACTTCACATCCAAGAAAAACGCCAAGAATAGATGTTTTCAGAATTGCCTGGTGCTAATTCTGCAAATCTACATTGTTCTTAAGTGACCATTGTACTCTTTGAAGGATAAATGGATGGTAGTGGCATTTTCTGTGGTGTATTTACTAGAACAAAATTATGTAGCCATATAAAATGACTGTCTAGGTATTAAGAAATTATTTACGCTACATATTATTTTGTAAACACACTGCAAAAGTGCTACAGTGTTTTGAAAATTAGGCCAGTGGAAGTAAAGTCAAACTCATTTCTTGATGGTCACTTGTGTTTCAGCACTTAAAACCAAGCTTAGCTGGAATAATGAGTATTAGATAAATAATAAGCATCTTTGTTTACCAGTGAACCTATTACACAAAAGTCATAGGTGTTCCTACAAACGAAAGAACTATTCACTAAAACTGTGAAGAACAAGAAGAATAAATTCAAGTTTGAAGAATGAAGTCATTAAAAAGGTACTAACAGTTTATTAAGCTCTTTAAGTTTTAAACTATCACTGTTAATTCTCCTTATTATAAAAAAAGAAAACGAGGTAATTTGTTAATTAATCTTAATGGGAAAAATTATGAGAAAAACGTTCACATACAAATAGCAGAATAGTTCAAAATAGGCTGTTATCGAAATTTGTGGTAGGAATTGGCAGAATTTAAGAATCCATAGGAATGACCTTTCATATGGTTATTTGGATCATTGTGCAGTACATAAATGGAAAGAAAACATACTAAGCATAAGATCAGCATCTAGTTTTAAACGAAAAATTTGTTCTTATTTCTGTAACCAGGAGTCCACTGTTGGCAGAAGTACAAGAAAATTAACGGATAAATTATGTAGTACAATTACATGCACACAAAGATAGTACGCAGGAAAATAAGATGACTGTATAACAAAGCATTGCTGAAGCAGTTTTGTAACTACTGAATAAAGGCTTCACATGAGACTAAAAGTTGGGGGTGCAGTTCCGACAGGTTTCACCAAATGTAACGTAAGTTTGTTAACCAGTTACAAAATGCTCTGCTTAGAGGAAAAGAAAGGAAAATACGTTTCTATTTAAATGACTGTCAGAAAATTTCGAAACCAGTTGCCTCAGTCTTCATTCCGCTTTTTTCAACAGAAATTTTGGCAAGCGAACACATTCACACTCTTTTAGCACAGAGTCATTTTACCCAGTCTCTCACTGTAATGAAAAATCATACAAGGCGGCTCCATTTCACTGCCAGTATTTGTGTGTCTCTTTCCCACACTTTGTCAGTCAACCATTGTTATGTCCCATTATTTTTCTCAGAAAGTGCAACTGTCTCTTTTTTTCTAGCAATTGCCCAAGATTTTCTAAAACGTGAAATTGGCGTTTCTAAATAAATGTCTACAGAATATATTGTTAAAGTTTAAACAATTTGTTAGGCTTAGTTATTTATATAATTGAGGTCCACGGTGCAAAATGGGCTAAAACAGTGGAATACACAATTTCCACAATTACAAGTTGTTTTACCCAATCATCAATATTTCGTGGTTTTAACAGCAACCGACAAACAAACAACAAATGGTGCTTTTGTAAGCCGTATGTAGCCCACCCTAGACGACACGTAATGTACAAAAATCAATCGAAGTACTCAATTTAATTCTACATCTACATGGATAGTCTGCAAGTCACACTGAAGTGCGTGACATAGGGTTCGTGGAACCCCTTTTATGATATTTCTGAATAGTTCTAGTCTCTATAGCTCACGGGAAAAATGAACACCTAAATCTTTCTGTTTTCGGTCTGATTTCTCTGATTTTTTGATGCTGATCATGGCTCCTTATCTAGGTGGATGCTAACAATATATGTTCGCATTCCAAAGAGAAAATTGGTGAAAGAAATTTCTCAAATAGATCTCGCCGCAACAAATAACCCCTTTCGTTTAATGATTTCCAACCCAACTCGTGCATAATTTCCGCGACTCTTTCTCTCTCCTATATCGCTATAATACAAAACGAACTGCTCTTCTCTGAATTTTCTCTAAATCGTCCGTCAGTCCCGCCTGGTGTCGATCCCACAATGAGCAGCAATATTCCAAAATAGGTCACACAAATGTAGTGTAGACAGTTTCTTTAGTAGAACTGTCACTGTTGCATCTTCTAAGTGTTCTGCCAATGAAACGTAGTCCGTGGTTCGCCTTCATTACAATATTTTCTGGGTGTTTTTTTCCAATTTAAGTTGTGCGTAATTGCTACTCCTAGGTGTTTAGTAGAATTGACGGCCTGTGGATTTGACTGTTTTATCGTGTTACTGAAGTTCAATGGATTTCTTTTAGTGGTCATATGGATGACCTCACACTTATCGTTTATTCAGGGTCAGTTGCCATTTTTTGCGCCATGCAGATGTCTAAATCATTCTGCTATTCCTGTTGATCTTCTGGTAACTTTACTAACCGATAACTGACAGCATCATCCACAAGCAGCCTAAGAAGGCTGCTCAGATTGTCTCCAAAATCGTTCATAAAAATAATAATAATAATTAAAAAAAAAAAAAAAAAAAAAAAAAAAAAAAACAGTTTGGGTCATGTAACACTTCGCTGTGGAATGGCAGACGTCACTTTTGTTCTATTTGATGACTTGCCGTCAATTACAACGTACTGTGTCCTTTCTGACAGGAAATCACGTATCCAGTCGCACAACTGAAGCGATAGTCCTTAAGTACGCAATTTGATTAGGAGACGCTCGTGAGGTACAGTGTCGAAAGCCTTTAGTAAATCTAAGAAAAAGGAATCTATTTGACATCCCTTGTCGATAGCACTCATCAAATCATATGAGTGAAGGTTCAGCTGTGTTTCACAAGAACGAAACTTTCTGAATCCATGTTGACTATGGGTCAATAGATCGTTCTCTTCGTGGTAGTATATTTGAGGAAAGTATATTTTCTAAAATCCTGCTGCAAACCGACGTCATGATAGTTCTTCTGATAGATATAATCATGATCACTAGGCTAAGGACTATCTCTTACCTCTGTGATCAACAAAACCCGAGCTGTGAGCACTTAAAAATCAGCTGTATGAAGAATATTAATCGTGCAAGATACGGTTAAGACAATAAGAACTACTATAACGGCCACAATTTTGTTTTATATAAAACTAAAAAGTGCTAGATAGTTTTTTTAACCTATAATTTCTGAGAACAAATGTAGGAGAGGGAAAATATGTTTTACTTATTTTTAACTGTATGAAGCAAAAGCATGAACATCTTCGCCCAAGGGAGGAAGGGATTTGAAAAGAATCACATAATAATCGACATCTACTCTGACAGCCATTTCTGGGAAAATAAGCTGATTCTGGATGGGCAGATAATATTTTGAAACGAGATTCTCTAGAACGCCAGTCCAGCGCCCAAGAACTGAATTCTTTGTTTATTCTACATCTATGTGCGTAGCCTAGAGATCGTCTCAATACATTATTGATATTAGATAGTCTATTTAGACACATCTTAACATGTTTGGTACTCCAGCCCCGCCAAGCCTGGTGACGCAGAAACCGACACATATTAGATCAGATGTTCTAAAATAATAGTGTACTTCGTACACTAAATAAAAGTACATTGTTATTCGTAATCCCACGGATATTTTAGATAAACACACCGTGTCACAAGAAAACGAATAAATAAAATACCACTATATTTAAAAATGGATGTGTGTGTGTGTGTGTGTGTGTGTGTGTGTGTTCCCTATAAACTCCAAGGCGACTGGAGCGATTTTGTTGAAATCTTCCGGAAATCCTTAGATAAGCCCAGCAGGTGACCCTGTGAAGTTTGATAGCAGTCGGATCAATACACTTATTAACATACGTTTACGTCTGGGTCTTGGAACGGTGATTGCCCCCTCGCGGAGAACGAGCTTACCGTTTCTATCATGCCACTCTTCCGTAAGTGCAGTGCTGAGGCTAGCTGTGACGTTGTGTTGATAGTGTCGCTACGGTTGACTCTTTCTCCGTCAGGGGTGTTACAGATGTGGAACGCGTCCTTCCGGATGCCATGAAGAGTACGGGGTGCAGCGAACTGCAGGTGGTGGCACACGTCGGTACCAATGATATGTGTCGCTTTAGATCTGAAGAGATCCTCTCTGGTTTTGAGCGGCTATTTGAAGTGGTAAAGACTGCCAGTCTTGCCTGCAAAATGAAAGCCTGAATCAGAGTCTCAGATGGTTCTGCGTGCGTGTAGGCTGCAGATTCCTTGACTTGGGCCATTGGATGGCACAGACGTCCACAACACGCAGAAATCGGCTAAACAGGTTGCAGGGACTGTATGGCGTCGATTGGTCGGCTTTTAAGGTTAGAGGGTCTCGGGAACACACAAAGAGGTTTCAGTCTCGAAGGATACAGGTGACAGTTAGAAACAACACATATCTAAAACAATTGGTCTAACAATAGTACTTTACCTACACAGCTAAGACCATTTATCAGAGCTCCAAGCACTGATAGAAAGTACTGAAGCTCCTGTAGGTAGCGAAAGTTGGCTAAATTATCTCGAGCAATTAGTTCATGAACCCACTGGTTTATTAAATTGACCTCCTACAAACTAATACGCTAGTGCTAATAACGAACATCAAAACAGACACAGTAGAGAGACCGAATATCGAAATTCTCAGATCCACTAAAATGTGTGTGTGTGTGTGTGTGTGTGTGTTCGAAACTAATAATGTCAGTGTAGATATATTCAAAAGAAATAATATCGACTGCTGTTGAGAGAGTTATGACAAACAAAACACGGGGATGACCCGTTATGAAACACAAAACACGTTAGATCACATTTGCAAGAAAAAAGTATGGCAAGTTTAAACAGACACAAAAAAATTCCCAGGACTGGTAATCTTCTACAGAAACTCAAAATTTAACTCGAAGTGCGATGAGACAAGCCTATCACTTAATTTGATCGAAACTGCAAAGAAATTCTTGTCATATGTAAAGTGGCAAAACACAATCAATACCTTCAGTACGCGATATCAACGGTAATACTACTGATTACAATACTGTTAAAGCAAAATTGCTAAACACAGCTTTCGGAAATTCCTTCAGCACAGAAGACGAAGCAGATTCTCTACAATTCGAATCAAGAGAAGCTCCCAGGTTGGGTAATTTAGAAGTAGATATCCCTGGAGTATTAAAGCAACTTAAATTACTTAAGAAAAGGAAGTTTCTTGGTTCAGATTGTATACTAATTAGGTCCCTTTCAGAATATGCTGATGAAGTAGCTCCATACCTATCACATTGAATCGCTCGCTCAGGGTAAGGTCCCTATCCAAAGGCCGGAAAGTTGCACAGGTCACTCCAGTTCCAAGAGAGGCAATAGGAGTGATCCGCAAAATTAAGGGCCTATATCACTGACGTCGGTTTGCAGCATGATTTTAGAATATATACTTTTCTCAAACATTATGAACTACCTCGAAGAGAACGACACGGAATCAGAAAGTATCGTGATGTATGCTATCGACAAGGGATCTTAAATATATTCCGCCGGCCGCGGTGGCCGATGGGACTGAGGCGCTTCAGTCACGGTCTGCACGGCCACTACGGTCGGGGGTTCGAATCCCACCTCGGGCATGGATATTTGTGCCGTCCTAGTTCGAAAGTAGTTCATAAGTAGTTTGTAAGTTTAGGGACTGCTGACCCCGTAGTTAAGTCCCATAAGCTTTACAAACAATTGAACATTTTTGAAATATATTCCATATTTCTAAATTTCCGGAAGGCTTTTGACTCTGTACCTCACAAGCGGCTTCTAATAAATTACGAGCTTACGGAAAATCGCCACAGTTGAGCGACTGAATTTACAATTTCCTGTCAGAAAAGACACAGTGTGTAGTAACTAACTGAACGTTAAGATATCTGGCGTTCCCCAGGGAGATGTTATAGGGCCCCTACTGTTTCTTATCTTTTATAAACGATTTTGGAGACAATCTGGGCAGCCTTCTGAGACTGCTTGCAGATGATGCTGTTAGAATTATCGGTTAAGAAAGTCACCAAAAGATCAAAAGCAACTCCCAAGCAATTTAGAAAAGATATCTGCATGTGCAAAAATTGGCAATTGATCGTAAATATAGATAAATGTGTAGTCATCTACAGTATGACAGCAATAAAAGACATCCGTTTAAATTCGTTTACATTGTAAATCATTCAAATCTACAGGCCATAAACTCAACTAAATACCTGGGAATAACAATGAGGAATAACTTAAATTGGAAAGAACACACAGAAAATATTGAAGGAAGCCGAACCAAATCTCTTCTGGGCCTATTTTGGAGTATTTCTATGCATTGTGGGATCCCCAACAAGTGTGGCTGACTGCGGATATAGAGAAAGTTCAGAGAAGGACAGACATTGTCACAGAAATGCAGCTCGAGTTAGGTTGGAAATCATTAAAAAAAGACGTTATCCATTACACGAGATCGATTTGCGAAATTCCTTTCCGTAACGTTTCCTTCCGAATGGGAACATATTTTGTTACCACCCACACACATAGGGAGACATGATCATCATAATAAATCAGATCGAAAACGGATTGATTAGGTATTCCGTTTTACCGCGCGCTATTAGAGGATGTAACGGTAGAGAAACATCGTAAAAGGCGGTTCGATAAATCCTCTGCCATACACTGAAATGTGATTTTCAGAGTATTTATACAGATGTATACACATACATTACACATACATTCCGACAACTGAACATGAGCTCAGTATGCGGTTTGAGCATCGCTGTCAGCAATACCGTTCTGACGACGACTGTGCATGCTGTGAAAGATGTCAGCTGTATCATGTTGAGGCCCATTGTTCCTGCAGAGCTGTTCGGAACTCTTGTAGAATGGTTGGTGGATGCAGGCATGATGCACCCCGTCTGATATATACATCCCAGACACGCTCTGTAGCAGTGGTTCTTAAACTATGGACTCCAAATGCTGTGCAAGGAGGTGCATGATGGTAGAGGGAAAACGATGGTAGGGGAAAAACATATCAGTATCAAGCAAATACGTTTATCTTTTTTTTCGAAGAAAAGGCGGCAATGAAATCGATGTCTCTTTTTCAATATTATTTGTAATGCTCGGTCGAGCCACGCGACTTCTTTCGATGGTGGAATACCCTTTATCGGCTGCGCCAAACTGTTTCCGTAACTACCGGGGCCATGTACGCTTTAGCCGACGTATCACAACGCGTCCTTAAAGTGACTATAAAATGGTCTTACTTCGCGAGGAGGACTTGACTGTATCTTGAAGCGATTCCTGATACGTAACAAATAGCAAGAAACAGTGGTCTGTCAACTGACCGCGGGGGGGTGAAAACGAGGAGTTACGATGAGAACTATTTATAGCAAGGCTTCACAAAAACTACTACAATCAATGGTGAAGAATGTCTGCAGAACATGTCATTTTTAAAATTATTTTAGCTGCTGATAGTATAGGCAGAAGGGAGTATAGATGGCTAAAACTGAGGTTGAGAAGAAGTGCAGACTGGCTAAGTAGGAGTGGCTTTAGAACAAATGCAAGTCCATAGTTTTGTATAACTAGGGCGAACCTGACAAGCCTTTTATGGTATTTTAGCGGTAAAAAAATATATGCGGTATACATGAGTCTTCAGGACTCGAAACTGCACTGAAGGTGTTCATTCAATGAATGAAATGGTTACGCGACATTTTTAAATAAGCATTTTATATCATACCACCAAGCGGAAAATTTGTTATTGATATGAACGGACGTATGTTGACATTTTGTATGATTATTTCCTGAATTCAACACAGGACCGGGAAATAGCGATTTGTTTCTTTGATTTTGGACACTATTATTATGGAGGAAGTGTTATATATTAAAGATACGTACGTACACTTTAACAGAAAATTCCGTAACTGTAGTACCACATGAGAAATTTAGTACAAACTGAATGATGAAGTCCAGGTTTCGTGCGTTGAAACTTCGAAGTTGCTTTGCCGTCTGCAAATGTGTCAATCCGGGAAGACGAACTGATGCAGTGTTCCGTGTAATGAGGTACTTCGTTGGGAATCGTAGCACTGTTACCTGCTGCAGCGTACCAGTGCTGTCACGTACGTGCCCTACAGGGCCGTACACGCCGACAGTTCAACTGTGCTTCGGTCCATCAGATGCCAGACGCGTGGCTGAGTTCCTACTGCGTGAATGTTTAAACTTTTGGTGTCAACAGCTTTCCCACCACCCTATTAACTGTGGTTGGCTCGATACACGGGGCACTGCAAATATATATCCCGTACAATCCTAATGTAACCTAGATTCATTTCAATATTACTACTCAATTCATCCCTTGGTCTCCCTCTAAAGCTTTTATCTTTCATACTTACCTCCAGTAATTAATAACCTGTTGATGTCTAAGGTTGTGTCGCAACAACTGTTCATTTAGCCAAGTTGTATGATAAAGCTGTTAGCAAGAAAACACGAAAGCTGTAGACGGCGTAGAAATGGTGAAACTGCAGGCGAGGATAGCGCGACCGGGCCACGTCCGCGGGCGGCGCGTGTTGCGGAGTGCGGCCGGCCGGCTGTGGTTTGCGGCTAGCCGCCGGCACTCGACACGCCGCGCCGGCTCCGGTGACAGCGCGCGCATAAGTGATCTGCAAAGCGCCACCACGGCTGCTCGGAAAATTCCCTATTTTTATAAGTCGAGAACGTAAGGTTTTGACCGTGGCAAGAACAACTTTCTATTAAGGTAATATGGATTCTTACAACTAACAGTTGCGCTTCGTCTCGCCAACGGCCGTGCCGCAGTGGGAACACCGGATCCCGTTAGATCAATGAAGTTCAACCCTGTTGGGCTCGGTTAGCAAATGGATGGGTAACCGTCCTGGTGTGGCACAGAGTGCACTCGGCACTTGCGGAGTAAATTGAGAAGCTACTTGATTGATAAGTAGTGGCTCCGCTCTGGGAAACTGACGCAATGGCCGGGAATGCGGAATGCTGACCACGTTCCACTCCATTCTACATCCGGTAACGTCTGCGGGCGGAGGATGGAACGGCGGCCGGTCGGTATCTGTAGAGTCTTCGACTCCCGTATTGGACGGAGTTTAGTTTTTGTTCATACTGTATGTAAGTAACGGACAGAGGAACGTGGGACCAGTTGTTTCAACTAATTCGCAGTGAGTCACCACATCGTTTGCATAAGACGAAAGTACTGTATATTGATGTATATGTGATGTATATTGATCCCACTCCTGTTCTCTATGTACATCTTTGGATATCTGATACACATTGTAATCTAGTGCATCTAGTATGGCGAACAGTTTGAGCATCATTCGGCACATTGTCCCTGGGAAATGGCGAGCATAAAAGTACTATTAAAGACATATAGTGTTAAGATCGCCTGTAAGTTGTTAATATTTTAAAATTTATCGTTTTAGATCGTGATAAGATCATCATTTCGTCACTACAACAAACACCATAATCACTCGCGGAGACAGTGGCAATGAGCAAGTCATTATGTCGCGGAAATAAAACGTCTGACCAGGAATGGGGAACCATCTAGAAAACGTCCGCCTCCGTAGTCCAGTGGACAGAATGGTAGATTGCCACGTAGGGGGCCTGGGTTCGATTCCCGGTCGAGTTCGAGATTTTCTCCACTTGGGGACTGAGTGTTGTGTCGTCCTCATCAACATCGACGCGCAAGTCGCCCACGTGGCGTCACCTAAAGACTTGTCCAGCCGGAATCTAACGCCAAAAATACCACACGAAATCATCATCTAGAAAACAGTCTACGGAAAGCATGTACCCATATTAAGAAGTGTGTACTGTTTGCAATAGATCTGGCCACTCGTCAGAAAAGCAGGTAATTGATCAAACAGTCTCATGGGACAGTACGCGCAGAAAAAATATTTATTAGGAAGAATTACAGGATAAGAGTAGAGAAGCCAATTAATGAACACTAATGACAGGAAAGGAAACAATTGGTCTTTCAGAGCAGCTCGACGCAGATGAGAGCTCTTCCACTCTTCACCAACTCTGTCTTAAGGGGCACTATCTGAACTGTAGATAGTCCAAGGATCAAGAGAGGCTTGCAATGAAACTTGAATGTTTCGAGCCTATTTCAGCCCTTCATCGACCAACCTGAATCTTAAGAGTCCCTCCTCATGATACCGGTCTCCTTAAACTCAACACGCACATCACCAGGAAAAAGTATCATCGCTTAAAATCACCGACGATAATTTCCTCGTTGACGTTGTTGGATTTAATCCAGCACCTAAGCCTATACATTGGTCCTGTTGTACAGTTATGTCAGTCAATTGCATTTATACAATGCTCGCCTAAAACATGGGAATATTTATGTACAAAGAACCAAACACAACTGATATGACTGGTTACGATTAACGTAGTTACAGCATCTTGCAAATAATTCTGTAACCGTGGGCAATTTATTTAAAAATTGTTCAAATGTTTATAGACCTAAGGGAACAAACTGCTGAGTTCGTCGGTCCCAAGACTTAACAGAATACTTAAACTAAATAGGGACAACACACACACACACACACACACACACCACACACACACACACACACACACACACCTACCCGAGGGAGGACTAGAACCTCCGACGCAAGCGGCTGCGAGATCCGTTTACATGGTGTCCAAACAGCAAGGCCATTCCCGTGCTGTGCAATTAGTTTTCTCGATTTGTTGACTATTAGAACGGAAAGTACAAGCTGCTTCTCGTCTTTTTTGTTTTAAAATGAGTCCAACTACAACTTTATCTGCAGTGCTATTATGTGCATCTTAGAGTATTACTAACATCTTTCTCTCTTGATGCTACAAATTTTAATGTTGTCGATTGAGGAAGTTGGCGGTAAGCGAACCTGATGACTATGAAATCTTTTGCAGCAGGTTTCTTGGCTGAAATGCTCTCAGTGTACTTGTCGCATTTAATTCGGATAAAAACTCAAACTATCAATGATTCCTACTTTAATGCCCAAATAACAACTACTGTTTAACTAGATTACGTAATGATTACATCACGGAAATTGCGCGAACGGAGGTAATGCACTATACATCCATAGATAACGTCAAGTTCTTTATCCAGAGTGGCCTATATCGCCGTCATTCGAATATCGCGGTAAATTACCAGAAGTATTCCTCTGTGCTTTCATGCAATGCTAAGTGCATAACCATTATGTCACCATGACGTAATCCAGTCACTGAGAGCCTCGACAGTTTCACGACAATCGGACATAGACCTTAACGACGATGGTGGAGACAGTCATCCTAAACTTGGGATTTTATCCGAATTTGACGCGGCAAAATTTTTCTTATGTTTTTGTCATCTTCCCCTGTAAATCCAGATTAAATAACTTAACAAATTTCTAAATAAAGTCCTAAAATATCTGTTTCACCGGAGACGATACTGTGAGGTAACAAATTTTGCTTAAGTTGCAGAAGTAAATCAAGTTCAAAAGAAGGAGATGTAAATGTAGACAACAGACTAATAAATATATAAGCTGAACAAAGAACGAGTACCGAAACGACATTACCAATATAACGCAAAATAGTGAAATAAGACTACATAATTGAATGGGATACGAAATCAAATGTTCAAATGTTTGTATAGTCTATGGGACTTAACTACGGGGTCATCAGTCCCTAAACTTACAAACTACTTATGAACTACTTACGAACTAGGACGGCACAAATATCCATGCCAGAGGGGGGATTCCAACCCCCGACCGTAGTGGCCGTGCAGACCGTGACTGGAGTGCCTTAGTCCCCTCGGCCACCGCGGCCGGCGATACGAAATCAACCAGTGGAAAATTTTCATGAGAAGACAATGTTCATTCATGAGACACTGAATTAATGCCCCTGACTGTACAAGATATCGGCCTTGAAAGAAATAAAATGATCTCTGTCGCCTAAATTATTTCACAAATTCAAAAATATTATCGTATACACAGTGAATGGACACGGACGAAAAACAAAACCAAGATTTTAAGAACATGATGCACCAGTCAGATAAAATGCGTGACAAAAACAGTGCTGTAACTAGTAGAAGGGTTGAAAATTCAAGATTCTACATATGACTAAGCGACTGTATCGAACTGATTAGAATATGAGTTGAAGAACACTATGCCGTTGACACCTATGGGTGGAACGTTGGCACCAAGTTCGGAATGATGTCAAACAGCCATTGTACCATTATCTAATGCACGTTTGACCACAGTTGCTGGTGTTGTCCCTCCAGATCCGACAGGTTGGAAGTGAGACGGAGGCCCTTAGAAATGTTATCCCTCGTGCTCAGTGGGAAAGGTCCGGGGATCTTGCTGACCACGCGAGGACCTCAACACGCCGAAGACAGTCAATATACGAGGGTTGGAACTTAAAAAGTGGCAACACTGCTGTGGCGACACTATGCAATGGAATCTACTATTGTCGCTGATAGCACACGTTGTTAACACACCTATCTTACCTCTGAACAAATAGATTCGCTCGTCCAACGTCACCAGCGTGGGCACAATCGAACGGTCTTAAATAACGGTGTCACTATGTTTACGAAACAGGAACAACGGAGTTGGATCAAGATTGAATGTGCCAGGGGTCGTACAACACGACAGTGTCATCAAGGTCTTCAAGAGGCGTGCGGGGAATCTGCATTGTCGTATAGAACAGTAGTACGTTGGATGAAAGCCTTCAATGAAGGTCGGCAAACTGTGGCAGACATGCGTCGAGCAGTTTAGCAACAGACCTTAACGTGGTCACATGGAAGTCAAAGTATCCATCGGCGTCGTATACACTTGAACTTTTGGAAATATTGCTTGATGGCTGTTGAATAAAAAACGGGACTGACGTGGTAATATTGCAGAAGAGAGACTGGACGCTCGCCATATTTACCAAAAATAGTAACCCTTTTCGACATACCGTTCAGTACCGGTATACAAAATATCATATAAGAGTAGGATAGAGCAATACCGTCTTTTGCATGCAACATTTCCACTAATGAGACTATCTACACTATACTTGGAATATTGCTGCCCATTATCGGATCCTTACCAGGTGGACCTGACGGAGGATATAGAGAAATTTCAGAGAAAGGCGCACGTTTCGTATTATTCCGATGCAGGGGAGAGAGAGTGTCACGTAAATGATGCACGAGTTGGGGTGGAAATCATAAGACGCGTCATTCGTTGCGGCGCGATCTGTTTACATTTCTTTCAGCAACTTTCTCCCGGAAATAAGAACGTATTTTGTTCGCACCCACCTACATAGGGAGACACAATCATCATAAAAAATTAAAAGAAATTATATGTAAAAAGGAAAGATACAGATTTTCTTTATTCCCTCGCGCTGTTCGAGAAGAAACACTGGAGATATAGTCTGAACGTGGTACGATGAACCTCCTTCCTTAAATGTGAATTGCAGAGCAGCTCTTTAGATGTAGATGTCTGCCCAATTCCGATGACGATGACGTATTATTTCATGCACGCCTCCAGCCAGCAAGCTTTAAGAATTGTATTTCAAGGCAAGACATTCCCCAGGAAGATATATGGAGGCTGTTTGCTTCCATGCCATTATGAATATGTAAACTGCTCGCCGTCGGAGGTTCGAGTCCTCCGTGGGGCATGGGTGTGTATGTGTGTGTGTGTGTGTGTGTGTGTTGTCCTTAGGTTAGTTTACCCTAGTTTAAGTAGTTTGTAAGCTACGGACTGATGACCACGATAGATTTACAAACTTTTTTTTAATATGTAAACAATAGTTAGCAAACCAGTGTGAAGTGCATGAAGAAATACTTGAACCAATTTCTGGTTGTCTAACTGTTCAGAAAAATGTATACATGTCCATGAGAGTGACCAGCCCACATTGGTGCTGATGGAGTGCATGTTTAATCATATGGTACCCGTTAGGTGTGAACTCCAATATAAATACACTGCCTAACAAGAAAACGTTATGTACAAGGACTGGTCCAATATTACCTCATTCGGCATACATGCATACCACAGTTGTGCATTCGAGATGTCAGCTCCCTGTTACTGCAAAGTTGGTACCAGTCAACTGCCGTGAGTCAGACAGTGAAGCAAGACGTTTGCGCACAGAGGAAGCACCCGTGATGCCTCGTATTCACCAACTGAATACAGTTTACAGAAGCCGCACTGTTGGGCTGCATGAAGTGTGGTGGTCGTATCAAGCAATTGCGAGGGGTTCAGATACGACCGTGGCCCCAAGATAGAATGGATATATGAGGACACTCAGTCACGTTATGCATGATTAAGTCGACCAAGAAGCACCTGCCCTTGGGAGAACCATCGTATTGTGCGCCAAGCTATGCAGGATCTCATGACCTCGGCTCCCGCCATCTGCCAACATGTACTGGAGATCCAACAACATAATGTGTATACCCACACAGTGCCTCGGCAACATGCATCTGCCGGACTGGGATTTTATCGCCCCATGTGTGGATTGCTATTGACAGCAGAACACCAACGCCAGAGTTTGGAGGGCATACACAGAGGACTAATGGCGTCGTCTCATGATACTGATTAATCTCATTTCTCCATGAGCTCCGATGACCACCGTGTATTCGCGTTTGGCGGTGTAACGGAAGAGGAAATATCCTGCTAAAATTATGGAGAGACAGACAGGCACAACCCCTGGCATCATGGTATGGGGAACCGTAGGATATTCATTCAGGTCAACTCTAGTCGTGCTTAGGTAGACACTGACGGCACAGCGATACGTCACACACATTCTGCGTCCACACGTTCTTCCCTTGATGGTACAGCACCCTTGGACAGTGTTCCAACAAAAGAATGCTTGCTCACACACAGAACATGTATAGGAGGGTTGTAACTTCAATAGTGGCAACTACTCATCCACAACCGATACGAAATCGTTACATGTTTGCACCTGTTACTGTCCTTCAAAATAGCAGCGTTGTGTAGAACCAGTTAGTAGAGCCTGCTCTGTTAATGGTGCGAATGGACCGGTTTACTGCCTGTCGAATGTCTGGAACAGTTCTGAAGCGAATGACACGAAGTGGTTCCTTCGTCTTCGGAATCAAAGGAAAGTCACAAGGACTTAAATCGCCGCGGTGGAGTAATACTGTGCACTAACGGTCTGCCGTGGAGGAACGTAATGCATTACGATAACACCATCACAGTCGTACACGAGAATCACCGTAACTTTCACCATACTGGGACCCTGACGCACTTTCGCGGTGACCCATAATGACGACATTCGTTGGATTGGCGTTTCAGTTTTGACTCGTGGCCCATGTCCCAACCAGTGTTACAATACGCCGTAAGAAAACCTCTCCTTGGCGCTCCAAGTGCGTCTGAGTCCGGTTTCGAGGGCTAGCTCACGAATCGTCTGGCGTCGATCACTGTCCACTAACGCGGCAACAGTATGCACTTCTTCTTCAGAGACCCTAGTCACAAATTTACTTTGTATAATCCCATCTGTTAATAAAGAGGATTGCTCAGGGTAGAGTAGGATAAAGAACTCCATCAGATCATTCTCCAGAATGAAGACCACGACAACAATTTTGTATTTTGTAATATTGGTCATTTAAGCCAGTAACTATAAGTTAACGAGTTAAAATTTATATAATCACAGCTGTTTCATTCAACGTAATATCACATATCTTTCAAATATTTGACCTATTAAAGAGAAGATCATTTGTTCAGGCAATTGTGTTGAAACATGTCAGCAAGCTTGTTAATTTAAATTTCTTCTTAGAACAAGTGTTGTGATTTGTTATGTTTAATGTGTCACATGTTTTCTCTAGATTCAGTAGTTTTATGCAGCAATGTCAATGAAATAATTGCTCTCTGTTCAATTCTACAACTTTAACAACCGATATTTTAAAAAATGAACTGAGATACTGAGTATACACCAGTTTAAGATCTAAGAACCGTAAACATTCAGAACTAAATGTTTATGTCTCTCTAGCCTGTACCTGATGACGGCGTAACAGCCGAAAACCGGTTCATCAAATAATAAAACACTTTAGAATATAGAAACTTTTCTAGTGTTTCATTCAAGATGAATAAAATATTATCACAAGAACCCACGAAACATTCAGTTGAAACAAAGAAATAAATTTAGAACAAAGTTGATGAGTACTGCTATAAACTTAAAATGCAATGAACTTATGAATTTCTTGATTTATTCTGCAGATAAAAAGAGCTTGGGGTAACACATGGAAATGAAAATTCTCGGATCAAATGCAACGGATTTAGAAGTTTCGTAGAGGATGCAATCGATGGGTTTGTGAACTCGTACTAAAAATCAGTCACTGCATTATGAACCATGGTGAACTTTACTAGACGTCTGTCAAGCAAGCTCATAATAATTTATAACTATGGAAGACATCGTGAACGTGATCCGTAACAAAAAGGATTTCATCAGGACCGAAGACACTCCTTGTGTAGATATTAATGTTCTTGTAGACTGATAGTAGTTATACTCATATTAATCCAGTTGAGCAATGAATTCATCACGAATAACAGGCACGGCAAATGCCAGTGTGACGAATGTGTGGCCTACAGAAATTTTACTATTTAAATATCCTTCAAATGACACTAACAGTAGCTTTAGGTATTGTGATTCCATTGTGAGCTGGGTGTTGCCAAATACCGCGGTGGAGTAGCCGAGCGATCTAAGGCGCCTCGCTGCGGAGTGCGCAATTGCTCGCCGTCGGAAGTTCGAGTCCTCCCTTTGGCATGAGTGTGTTTAAGTTAGTTTAAGTAGTCTGTAAGCCTAGGGACTGATAACCAGAGTAGATAAGTCCCATAGATTTACAAACATTTGAACATTTTTTTGCCAAATTTATTACTTCCAACTTGCTCCAAACTATTGCTTTTCGCGGCAACAACAATTTAACAAGCTTGTCTCCTATATAAGAACAGAAAACTATTTTGATTACTAATGATCTAAAAATGACCATGGTACATCACATCTACACCCATACTCTGCAAGTCGCTTTCATGAGTGAGACTAAAAGGACTTCAAGTACCAATGGCAGACATCCTCCCCTCCTACCCCTTCCACCGCCTTTTCCTGTTACAATAATTGGTGAGGGGAAGAACCAAAGTTGAGAAACGTTCAAGTGAGTTCGATTGTTCCTATTTTTATGTTCATTTACTTTCTGGGACATCAGTGCAGAAAGAAAAAAATCTTGATTGACGCTGTGAGAAAAGGTATTAAGCAGTTAAAGCTCTGATAAGCAGAATTGGTACTTCTAATTGAAATGTGACGAAGACACCTTAATTAAACGGAATACATATCCTGCAGTAAATAGATGAAAACCTGACGAAAGAAAATTTTAGGTGCTATGTAAATGTGCACACTTTAGTTGCACTATGCACAGAAATATATTTAGAACATAATTCTACGATTTTTCTACTTTTGTGACGTAGAAATGACGCATCATTGTCGCTCAACAACGGAACACCTCGTATTGCTTTATCACTATTACTCTTTTAATAGGCTGTTGTTACTGATCTCCAAGTTCATTAATCTTCATTTCCACTTCTGCTCATTAAAATTGCTAAACCACGAAAATGGCGTGCTACAGACGCGAAATCTAACCGCATGAAGAATATGCTGTGACATGCAAATGATTAGCTTATAAGCGCATTAACACAAGTTTGGCGCCGATGGCGACACCTACAACGTGCTGACATGAGGAAAGTTTCCAACCGATTTCTCATACACAAACAGCAGTTGACCGGCGTTGCCTAGTGAAACGTTGTTGTGATGCCTCGTGTAAGGAGGAGAAATGCATACCATCCCGTTTCCGACTTTGATAAATGTCGGATTGTAGCCAATCGCGATTGCGGTTTATCGTATCGCGACATTGCTGCTCGCCTTGGTCGCGATCCAATGACTGTTAGCAGAGTATGGAATCGGTGGGTTCATGAGGGCAATACGGAACGCCGTGCTGGATCCCAACGGCCTCTTATCACTAGCAATCGAGATGACAGGCATCTTATCCGCATGGCTGTAACGGATCGTGCAGTCACGTCTCGATCCCTGAGTCAACAGATGGGACGTTTGCAAGACAACAACCATCTTAACGAACAGTTCGACGACGTTTGCAGCAGTATGGACTATCAGCTCGGAGACCATGGCTGCGTTTACCCTTGACGCTGCATCACAGACAGGAGCGCCTATGACGGTGTATGCAACGACGAACATGGGTGCACGAATGACAAAACTTCATTTTTCAGATGTATCCAGATTCTGTTTACAGCGTCATGATGGTCGCATCCGTGTTTGGCGACATCGCGGAGAACGCACATTGGAAGCGTGTATTCGACATCGCCATACTGCCGTATCACCCGGCGTTATGATATTTTTCTGAGTATCTGGTGAATTTGAACCGGACGTTGACCAAAATCATTTGAATATCGCAGAAAAAATCAATTTTTCCATCCCATCGCTAATTTTCTTCACCTCTAACGTTTGCTTCTGTTCTTCTACTGTATCAATTCCTCAGAACCCCAAAGGTATTTTATCGATTTCTCAATATTTGTTTGTAAGTTATCTTCCTAGTAATGTTGGAGAGTGCTGAGTTCTGAAAACATATAAACTGATCACAGCGTTATCCAAGATGATTCACATGATTGCATATTTTCAATATTGTTGTTGTGGTCTTTAGTCCGGAGACTGGTTTGATGCAGCTCTCCACAATACCCTATCCTGAGCAAGCCTCTTCATCTCCTCATAAGAACGGCAACCTACATCTGTCTGAATCTGCTTACTGTATCCATCTCTTGGTCTTCCTCTGCGGTTTTTACCGCACACACTTCCCTCCAATGCTAAATTCACGATTCCTTGATGTCTAAGAATGTGTCCTACCAATCGATCCCTTCTTTTAGTCAAGATATGCCAGAAATTCCTTTCCTCCCCAATTCTGTTCAGTACCTCCTCATTAGTTACGCGATCCACCCACCTAATTTTCAGCATTCTTCGGTAGCACCACATTTTAAAAGCCTCTATCCTCTTCCTGTCCACACTGTTTATCGTCCATGTTACAGTCCCATACAAGGCAACACTCCACACAAATGCCTTCAGAAAGGACTTCCTTAAGCTTAAATCAAAATTCGATGTTAACAAATTTCCCTTTTTCAAGAACGCTTTTCTACCCATTGCCATTCTGCATTTTATATCCTCTGTACTGAGACCATCATTTGTTATTTTACTGCCCAAGTAACAAAACTCATATACCTCCTTTATTGTTTCGTTACCTAATCTAATTTCTTCAGCATTACCTGATTTTCTTAGACTGCACTCCATTACTCTTATTTCACTCTTGTTAATGTTCATCTTATATGCACCTTTCAGCACACTGTTCATTCCGTTCAACTGCTCTTCCAGGTACTTTGCTGTCTCTGACAGAATAACTATATCGTCAGCAAAACGCAATGTTTTTAATTCTTCACCCTGAACTTTAATTCCTTCTCCAAATTTCTCCTTGCTTTTCTTTATAGCTTGCTCAATGTACAAATTGAATAACATCGGAGAAAGGCTACAACCCTGTCTTACTCCCTTCCCAACCACTGCATCCCTTTCATGCCCTTCAATTCTGACAACTGCTGTCTGGTTTTTGTACAAGTTATGAATAACCTTACGCTCCTTAATTTTACTCCTGCTTGCTTCAGAACTTGAAAGAGTTTATTCCAATCAACATTGACAAAAGCCTTTTCCAAATCTACAAAAGCTAGAAATGTAGGTTTGCCCTTCCTTAATCTATCTTCTAGTATAAGCCGTAAAGTGAGTATTGCCTCCCGTGTTCCTACATTTCTCCTGAACCGAAACTGATCCTCCCCGAGGTCGGCTTCTACCAGCTTTTCCATCCTTCTGTAAATAATCACTTATTAAACTGATGGTTCTGTAATTTTCACACCTGTCTGCGTCTGCTTTCTTTGGAATGGGAATTATTACATTTTTCTTAAAGTCTGAGGGTACTTCGCCTGTCTCATACATCTTACACACCAGGTGAAACAGTTTTGTCATGGCTGGTTCTCCCAGAGACTTCAGTAGCTCAGAGGGAATGTCATCTACTCCAGGGACCTTGTTTCGAGTTAGGTCTTTCAGTGCTCTGTCAAATTCATCTCTCAGTATAGTATCTCCTATTTCACCCTTAACTGCTTCTTCCTCCCGTCCTACAACATTGTCTAAAAGAACATTTCCTTCGTAGAGCTTCTCTATATACTCTTTCCACCTTTCAGCTTTCCTTTCTTTGCTGAGAACTGGTTTTCCATCTGTGTTCTTGATATTCATAGAGCTGTTTTTCTTATCTCCAAATATCTCTTTTATTTTCCTGTAAGCTGTATATTTTCTCCCCACTTATACATTCTTCTACATCCTTACATTTTCATTCTAGCCGCTTCTGCTTAGCCATTTTGCACTTCCTGTCCATCTCATTTCTTAGTCTCCTGTACTCTATTCTGCCTGTTTCATTTACTGCATTTTTATATTTTCTCCTTTCATCGATTAAATTTAGTATCTCCTGTGATATTCAAGGATTTTTTGTAGGTCTTGACTTTCTACCTATTTTTTCCTCTGCTGCCTTCACTATTTCATATCTCAATGCTAACCATTCTTCCTCTATTGTTTTATTTCCCCCCGTTTCTGTCAATTGTTGCCTAAAGCACCCTCTCAAATTCTCAAGAACTTCAGGTTCCTTCAGTTTATCCAGTTTTGCGACTTAGATGACCCCCGAAACAAGTATTGTAATATAAGACACATGGGGCAGGAAATAGGGGTAACACCTCAAACGTGAATGACAAATGTTGAACACGTGACTTCACCAGATGACTTATCTCGTCGGATGTGGAAGTAAGTAATATAATAAACCTTATGTGAATTTAAACATACAATGGCGTAACGCAATGAAAAGAGAAATGCCTGCTAACCGCAATATTCGAACCCTGAGACCTACGCGTCTAAGTCACGGAAGTTGGTCCGGAGCCACATCGACGTGAATACTTGACTGGTATGGGCAGGTGCGACACACCTATAGGCTTATCCACTCATGTGCGTCGACGAACGTACGTCATCTGATTACTTCACATGTGTCATCCACGTTTTGGATACTTACCGTCATTTTCGGCGCCACATGTCGTTTCATCTACAGTCGTATAAAGTTTCACATTCGCAACATTGTTTTCGGCTGAATCAATAATTGAAGAAATGTAGTGCATTACCTTCTGGGAAACCCTCGTATACACCAAATACGACACACGGAAGAAACTGATCATCCTTTAGAAAGAAAAAGGCTATGAATGGCCAAAAATGATTAACAGAAAGGTAGACTCTAACGGTGTAATATTTCGAGTAGATGACAGAAGAAGTATCGTGAATTACAGGGAGTTGTCTCTGAACGACGTTATCGCAAGGCTGTGACAGAGAAGGGCAGCACGTGAGAGCCGCGGTGTCGTTAACCTGCCCGCGCTGCCTGCCTCCTTATCGGACGGCAGACGGCGCCGCGCCAAACCCCTATCTGCCTGCCAGCTCCTTGCTTTCTTTGCGCTCTAGATGGCTCCCAACACCTGTCTTTTCCTATATCTCGATGAATGTACTTGTGTATACGCCGGCGACGCTGTCAAATAAACACGAGATAAACCATCGATTTTATATTTTGAAAGCCGTTTATTGCCTTGCGCCCGTAGATAAGTTTCCATCTACAGTAGTACATGAAACTTTCTTACCAGAAAACCTACTGATGATGGCCAAGCCACCTCATTTTTTTTATAGGTGACTAACATTTATGTCTACTGCGGATCAGTGCTCAGCTGACTATTACTTTTAAATGAAAATTTTCAGCGAATCAGCTGGCTCTTTCTGATAGCTACGACAAGTTTACAGCTCATTATTTAGAAAGAAAAGAATTGCCATTATGTATATCGTTTTTCTGCTAAAATCATATCGTATAATTTTCTTTCGAATAAAAAATTTGTCATTAAAAATTGAATCACCTATTTATTTTCCATCGAGTTCCTCCTTTTTCACCTAAGTAGTAAATGATTGCCGCGGCGGAGTGGCCGAGCGCGTTGAGGCTCTGTGCTCCGATCCGCGAGGCCGTTCCAAAAAATGTTCAAATCAAAAACGTTTGTACAGCTTATGGGACTTAACTACGGGGTCATCAGTCCCTAAACTTACAAACTACTTATGAACTACTTACGAACTAAGACGGCACAAATATTCATGCCCGAGTGGGGATTCGAACCCCCGACCGTAGTGGCCGTGCAGACCGTGACTGGAGCGCCTCAGTCTCCTCGGCCACCGCGGCCGGCGAGGCCGTTCCCGTCGGGGGTTCTAATCCTCCTTCGGGCATGGATGTTTGTGTGGTCTTTCGTATAAGCTAGTTCATAAGTTGTTTCTAAGTTTAGGGACTGATAACCCCGCAGCTAAGTCCCATAAGCTTAACAAACAAACAACAAGTAAACGATTTCGGTGGGTTCAAGAAAACTCTAAATTTCTACTTTTCATTGTTCTCATGTTGTATAAAAAAAAGACAGACCTTTTGAATGTAAATATCAAATTGCGTCTACTGTCCACATCAGCAGTGTTTTAGAGCACAAATTACCATTACTCTTGCTCAACAGTGATCAGTTATTGCCGAGCTATAGCCATTGAAGTGAACAGGTGTTATATCTGTTCATCGAATCAGTGGCACAGTGACAACTAAAGACCTTTAAGAACTACGTGTACGCGTTAAAACTATTACAAACAAATTTTAGTTTAGAAGACTAGGATGACGCTAGGTCACAAGTCACTCTTTCTCCAAAGCTACAAAGTTTGGAAAAAAAGAGAGAGAGAGAGAGAGAGAGAGAGAGAGAGAGAGAGAGAGAGAGAGAGAAAGAATATAGAAACACCACAAAAAGGCATGATTGAATTGAAAATAAATTCAGACGCTAGGTAAGTTTCAGGTTGCGCAGTAGTACCTGATCAGAAATGACAACGGTGAAAAGTCCTCAGTACGATGCAAATGTCCAGACCAGGTCTGTGTTCTATGAAATTGTAAGTACGTTATGTCAAACTGTAAGTTCGTTATGTAAGAACACAGTAAATTACAACATGGGCAAAGTGTTGGTACTTGCATAGTTAACATAACGAGGAATTTATACAACATTCATGGTATGCGGAAACATCATTCGCTAAGTCACAACGCGGACGAAAATACGTGTTGAAAATTGTGAGCAAAAATAGGACGACAGCTGTAAACGTCACTGCAGAACTAAATGTCGCACTCGCGAATCCTGATACCATCAGAAGAAGAAAAGATAGCTGTGTGAGCAGCAAATTTCAGGGCGAATAGGAATCGCGGAATTCAATAATCAATCAATGTTGCCCCAATCCAAACAGATAAAAATGGTGCGGAAGGTATGTAACCTAGACTATTGTAACAATGGAAGGAAGTCGTTTGGTAGGATGAGTTCTGTTTCAGATTTCTTATATTCCTGGCCGAATTTACGACCCAAGATTGTAACATGTCGGTGTGGGTGAAGGAGTGGGGGATGGGGGGGGGGGCGGTTGGGTTATGATTCGAGCGTGAACTTGCCTTTATTGTGCAGGAAGAATGGTATGAGAGTTCCGTCAAAATGACACATGACCTCTGCTTATTCATTTATAAATGATAGAAAACTGTTTTCATTGTCAGTAGGTTTCCTATAGTCATGGTAATGTATCGTGTTTTTATAATTTTGTCCACCCCCTGTACCTGGCAAAATACAATATATTTATTGTGCCCTATTCATCCTCTTCTTTGAGCCACTTAATTCCTTTTATGTAGCATATACTATCAATAGTAAAAAAACTTCATTTCCCTTATGAAGGGTTCACGGTCTTATTTTCAACAGCAACTAATCGTTAGCTACTTTTGCCTGACAGCAGTGATACAACATGAAAATAACTGTTCCTACCAGACAAACATTATTTTCTTTATTTGCTGTTTTGACATTTAGTACACGAACACATGACTATTACCTTTTACTTTAATGCTTCTCAATAAATGTTATGTTACATAGTTGAAAAGTTTTATTACGGGAAGCATTCGTAGAAACATGAAAAGGTAATCATTCAATAATATGCGCACAGCTATCAGTACCAAACTTTATTTCGTTTTGTAAGTAAATTATATTCAGCTATAGCATTGCTTGACTTAAATGGATTAACAGTACAAATTTCATTAAAGACTCCCAGGAATAAGAGATAGGAGCGACAAAGCCGATCCGGAAGAAAGTACGAGCCAATCAAGAAATTTCCGCCATTTAGTGACAGTTGTGCTCTCTCGTGGCGTTTTATTTTATTTTTTATTTTATTGGTTTTTTCTGTTCCATAGGACCCAATTGATGAGTGGTCATGGAACAAGTCAATACATTAATTGTTACACAAGAATGGTAATAGAAAATTTTTAAGTAGTCCTTTGCACACGACAATCTTAAGACAAAGTGAAATGAATCAATAAAGAAAAAATTAATTAGCTTAATTGTTTAACTTTTCTAGGAGTTCCTCGACAGAATAAAAGGAGTGAGCCATGAGTTAACTCTTCAATTTAGATTTGGAAGCGTGTGGATTAGTGGTAAGATTCTTTAGTTCTTGTTGCAGCTTATTGAAAATGGATGCCGCAGAATATTGTACCCCATTCTGCACAAGTGTTAAGGTGGTGTGATGCAAATGTAGATTCGACTTCTGTCTAGTATTCACCGAGTGAAAGCTACTAACTCGTGGGAATAAGCTGATATTATTAACAACAAACGACATTAAAGAAAAAACGTATTGTGACGCCAGAGTCAAAATTCCCAGACTTTTGAAAAGGGGTCGACATGACGTTCGCGAACTTACACCAGATATTGCTCGAACCACCCGTTTTTGAGCCAGAAATATCCTTTTTGCATCAGGCGAGTTACCCCAAAAACAATGCCGTACGTCATAAGTGAGTGAAAGTAAATGTAATAGACTACTTTTCGTGTTGAAAAATCACTTATCTTAGATATTGTTCTAATGGTAAATATAGCAGAATTTAGTTTTGGAAAAAGATTCTGAACACGGGCTTTCCATGACAGCTTACTGTCTATATGAACACCTAGAAATTTGAACTGTTCAGTCTCACTTATCACATGCCCATTATGTGTGATCAGAATGTTAGCTTTCGTCAAATTATGTGTTAGAAATTGTAAAAACTGAGTTTTACTGTGATTTAACATCAACTTGTTTTCTACAAGCCATGAACTGCATTATTTGATACTGTGTCAATATTACGAGCAACATCCTTCACTACCAAGCTGGTATCATCAGCAAACAAAAATATTTTACAGTCACCTGTTAAACTCGAAGGCATATCATTTATATAAATAAGAAACTGCAATGGTCCCAAAACAGACCCCTGGGGCACCCCATACTTAATTGTGCCCCATTGGGATTGCACGTCATAGCCATTTTCTACACTGTGGGGAATTACCTTCTGTTGTCTATTATTAAAGTAAGAGGTGAACCAGTTGTGGGCTACTCCCCGTATTCCATAATGTTACAACTTCTGCAACAATATTTTGCGACCCCACGTTGATTGTGATTACTGTACTGTCACCAACTCAGTAGATTTTCGGGTGATTTTGGCGGATTTAAGGAATACAAAAAAGAAACAAAATCTTGTTAGCCGATAGCCGACAACCTGGTAGATTCCGTATATTTCTGTAAATGCAATTTAGTTATTTCATTAACTTAATGTTATTAAAATGTTAAGGTTCGAGCGAGAAGTTCCAGTAATTACGTTGGATTGTGTGAACCATCTTCCGCAGCAGCTGTTAAAATTAATGCCACTGGTCAAAACAATCAGAGGAGCAGTTGACATATCTAGGTTCTGAAATATTCTCATCGGCAGCATGAACTAAAATGGTTCGACTTCTTTCTGAGGGTTCTAAAAAGTGGAGACAATAACATTACGGCAACCAAGACAGTTATAATAACACGAAGTTGCTGCACAGAAGATTGGTGTTGACTTGTGTTTACTCTATCAAACGAATTACACAAGATAATGTACTGAGCTGGTAGTGCAATGCAACAACAACATGACTTACCCGAAGCTATGGCGAGATGTAGGGTTGAAAGCGCGACAGATACAGAGGGAGGTGGTTGCTGCTATTGCAATGTCCTAAAGTGTAATTTCCAGGACCTGTATAGCAGGAACCGATAAAAGAAGGCAAGGCCAAGATCGTCCACGGGTAACATCAACAAGAGATGACCGTTATCTACGGTTAACAGCCTCTCGAGACTGGAGATTGAATGTAACTCAGCTGCAACGAAACCTCAGGACGGAAATAGTCCGAAATCGCCTTCGAAAATATGGCCTCTACGCACGGAAGCTTATGGTGCGTATCCCATTAAAACCACGACACCGTCTAGCCTGCCGAAACTGGGTGGAGGAACATCAGGATTGGAGTCGTAACGAATGGCGCTAGGTTCTGTTAACAGGTGAGTCAAGATTTTGTGTTTAGCCGGACAATCGTAGTTCCCTCATCTGGAAAGACAATGGAACTCTGAACAATCCTGCTTATGCGCAGTAAACATGACCATATCATGGTGTGGGCAGGAGTCAGTGCCGACACCATGATATGGTCATGTTTACTGCGCATTGGAATACGCACGGGCCTCTAGGTCATTCAAAATGGCGCTTTGACTGCTCAGAGGTAAAGAAACGAGATCCTTCGAACTTTTGTTGTGTCTTACGCTGGTGCTATTGGTGATGGGTTCCTTCTGCTGGACTATAACGCTTGTCTCCACACAGCTGCACTGGTGGATAACTTGCTTGAAGCTGAAGGAACTGAACGAACGAACTGAGTGGCAAGCCTGTTCACCGGTCTTCAACCAAACTCGATTGAGCATCTCTGGGATGCACTGGTCAGCCTTACCAGCACTTCCGACAACGATTGCAGATCAGGATTTTGCATTCATGGAAGAATGGCCAAATATCCCTCAAAAGCAGATTGTTAACCTCATACGGTCCATGCCACGTAGGTGTGCAACTGTATTGGCCGACCGATGTGATCACATACATTTTAGAGGACACGGAGAATGACTTTTTTCAATATTATGGTAGCCTCATGGTTCCTCGCCCTACGTAAACGCCATGTAAACCTCAAGTAATGAGTTTAGACAGCAAAATATCGCACTGTCTCGCACATACAAATTTCAACTATAACCAAAATCTGAATTCGTTACCATATATGTTTTGTGTATGAATTCTCACCCGATACCCTAATTGTTCTCAGTAGTATAAAAGCTGTTTTAAGTCTTATGCTGACTGCAATGAAGACAATTATTTCACTCAAGACATGCTTCACTTAATTTGTAAGGCGTCTTATGTGCTTCTGTAAATATCGGTACATAGGCTTGCACAATTCGTTTTGCATAAATAAATTAAAGGCAGTTATTTAACTTTTGGTGCACGCTGTGTCTCTTTAAATTGGTGTATAGTCTACTTATGCCTTCTCCCACTGTTGTATATATACAGGGTGTTTCACTAAGTGTGTTTGCCTCTGTAACGTATAAAATAATAGGTGACGGGAAATTTTAATGCGGTAGGTCAACACAAGAAATGTTACACTTTCTGCGGAGCTATGAACATAGTTTATTGTATCATTTTCCAAAGAATTACAGCGCAAAGATATAATTTTTTTAATGGATTCGTGCATTGGATTCGTTGAAAGCAGCTGCGTCCAAATCAATTTAAACTACATACCTATCGCTGTTAGTTTGGGAGATACAACCCTTCAAAGTTTAGGAGGCGGAGGCTACGACAGCTACGGCCAGTTAGCTACGCTATCGCAGCCTCCGCCCCCGGAACTTTGAAGGGTTGTAGCTCCCAAACTAACAGTGATAAGAATGTAGTTTAAATTGATTTGGACGCAGCTGGTTTAAACGAATCCAATACACGATAGAAAAAAACTATTGTTCCATTTAAAAAATTATATCTCTGTGGTGTAACTCTTTGGAAAATGATACAATAAACTATGTTCATAGCTCCGTAGAAAGTGTAACATTTCTTGTGTTGACCTACCGCATTAAGATTTCCCGTCACCTGTTACTTTATAAGTTGCAGAGGCAAACACTGTGAAACACTATATATATATATATATATATATATATATATATATATATATATATATATATATATATATATATATATGGGACGAAACATGTAAGGCCAGCCGAGCGGCTCTAGCCGCCAAGTCACGGGCTGCGAGGCCGCTGCTGCCGTAGGCTCGAGTCCTCCCACGGCATGGGGGTGCGAGTGTGTGTGTTCTTAGGTTAGTTTAAATAGATTGTAAGCCTAGGGACTGATGACATCTACATCTACACAGATACTCTGCAAACCACATTAAGTGCCTGGCAGAGGTTCATTAACAACTTTCATAACCTTTCTCTGCCGTTCCATTCTCTAATAGCACGCGGGAAGAAAGAACACCTAAATCGTTCCGTTTTCGATCTGATTTCTCTTATTTTATTGGGATGGTCATGTCTCCCTAAGTAGGTGGGTGCTAGCAAAATATTTTCACATTCAGAACTAAAAGTCTGTGATTGAAACTTCGCAAACAGATCACGCCGCAATGAATAACGTCTTTCTTTTAATGATTTCCACTTCAATTCGCGCTTTCGCCCCTGTAAAGTGATAAAACAAAACGAGCTGCCCTTCTCTGAACCTTCTCAATATCTTCCGTCAGTCCCACCTAGTGAGGGTCCCACACTGGACAACAGTACTCCAGGAGAGGACGCACAAGTGAGATGTAGGCAGTCTCTTTGGTGGAGCTGTTGCACCTTCGAAACGTTCTGCCAATGAAACGTAACCTTTTGTTCGCCTTCCCCACAATATTTTCTGTGCGTTCTCTCCAGTCTAAGTTGTTCGTAATTGTAACTACTAGGCATTTGATAGAATTTACGACCTTTAGGTTAGACTTATTTATCGTGTAACTGAAGTTCATCGGATTTCTTTTAGTGGTCACGTGTAGTATTTCACACTTTTCATTATTTAGTGTTTATTACCAATTTTCGCACCATGTAGAAAGCGCCATGGAAATGTTGCACGATTTGAAAAGGATATCATTAAAAGAACGAGTTATTCGTTGCTTCTGATCCTCTGTTGACTTCACTAACCGATAAACGACAGCGTCATCCGCGAACAGTCTGAGGGAGCTATTCAGATTGTCTCCTAAATCGTTTACAAACACAAGGAAGAGTAGGAGACCTATAACGCTTCCCTGGGGAAGGCCAGATATCACTTCTGTTTTACTCGTTGATTTACCGTCAATTACAACGAACTGTTTCCTTTCTGATAGGAAATCTTGAATCCAATCGCACAATTGGGGAGATATTCCATAAGCACGCAATTTCATTGTGGGGTACAGTGTCAAAAGCCTTCCGAAAATCCAGAAATATGGAATCGATTTGAGATCCCTTGTCGATGACACTTATCACTTCATGTGAATAAAGGGCAAGCTGTGTTTCGCAAGAGCGATAATTTCTGAATCCGTGTTGACTATTGGTCTATAGGAACGTTCTGTTCGAGGTAGTTCAAAATGTTCAAATGTTTGTAAATCTATCGGACCAAACTGCGTGGTCATTAGTCCGTAGCTTACAAACTACTTAAACTAAACTAACCCTAGGACAACACACACACACCCATGCCCCAGGGAGGACTCGAACCTTCACGGCGAGCAACCGCGCGCTCCGCAGCGAGGCGCTTTAGACCGCTCGGCTACTCCTCCGCGGCCCTTCGAGGTAGTTCATAATGTTTTAACAAAGTATATGTTCCAAAATCATACTGCAAATCGACGTCAATGAGATGGGTCTGTAATTTTGGAGATCATTCCCATTGCCTTTCTTGAATATTGGAGTGACCTGGGCAACTTTAAAGTCTTGGGTACGGATCTTTCGCTGAGTGATCGGTTGTAAATGATAGCTAAGTATGGAGCTATTGGAACACCATACTCTGAGAGGAATCTAGTTGGTATACAATCTGGCCCGGAAGATTCGTTTTTGTTTAGTGACTTAAGTTGTTTTACTACTCCAGGAATATCTACTTATAAATTTAGTATGCTGGCAGCTATTCTTGGTTAGAATTCTGGAGTGTTCACTCCGTCTTCTTTGGTGAAAAAATTTCGGAAAGATGTGTTCAGAAATTCTGGTTTAGGAGTACTGTCATCGGTAGTATTACCATTGCTATCGCGTTGTGAAGGTATTGTTTGTGTTTTGCCGCTAGTGTACATCACATATGACCAGAATTTCTTTGGATTTTCTGCCAGATTACGAGACAGGATTTCGTTGTGGAAATTAATGTAAGCTTCTCGCATTGACTGCTAGAGTGTGAGTTTCTATAAAAGATTGCCAGTCTTTGGGATTCTGCGTCTGTTTAAATTTTGCGAGCGTTTTTCTTTGTTTCTGAAACAGTGATCTGACCTGTTTTGTGTACCACGGGAGCTCAGTCCCCAACGTTTATTAATTTATTTGGTATAAATCTGTGAATTGCTACTGATATCATGTCTTTGAAACTAAGCCACAACTAATCTACACTCGGATTTTTAGTTTTGAAAGACTGGAGACTATCACTCAGGAAAGTGTGAAGCGAATTTTTATCTGCTCTTTTGAATAGATATATTTTTCGTTTACTTTTGGTGCATTTGGTAATTTCGATATTCAGTCTCGGTACTACAACTCTATTTTCGCCAATTCCTATGTCAGTTTTGAGGCTCTTTACTAGCTTAGGATTGTTTGTTGCTAGGAGATCAAGGATATTTACGCAACCATTTACTATTCTAGTGGGTTCATGAACTAACTGTTCGAAGTAGTTTTCAAAAAAAGCATTGAGAACTAGTTGATTATGTATTTATGCCAACATATCGAGGGTAAATTAAAGTCGCCACCGATTATAACGGTATGCTTTGGGTACCTGTTTGAAATGTTATTCAAGCTTTCTTTCAACATTTCGGCAATTCCATCGTCTGGGTCATGAGGTCAGTAGTTTGGATCCATAACTTCACAAAAATTTGATTTCCTAAGGTCATAAACCCCTACCCTTACAAACTACTTGAACTAACTTATTCTAAAATGAACACAGACCGATGCCCGAGGGGGGACCGCGTAGTTGGTAAGTTGGTGTCCCAGACTGCGCGGCCGCATGCCTGCATTGATGATGGGAGACATTATATGAAGCAATTTATGAAACTTTTGGCGGTTAATGGAATTCATTATTATTATTATTATTATTATTATTCGTTATCATCAACTGCATATTTTCAGTCTCTAGTCCGTCAACAGGGGTTTTATCTGACGCTGCTGCGGAGTAATCTGAAAGATACTCAGCGGTAAATCTGTACGTCCATGATCAGTGCTTGGACGTCGGCCCTCTTCGTTTGAACTTGTAACTTTCAACTCGTTTTTTTTTCCGGAACTTTGACCCATACCTCAAATTTGTACATATACCCATCGCCATCATACACTGAATATTGTAAATTTATTATTCGCCGTGGCACTCGCGGAGCAGTATAAGTTCGATGTCTGGTACTAAACAGTTCAAGACTTATTCACATTAAAAGTAAGCTGAGGATAAAGTAGTTATAGCATTATGTCTAAACAATCATTCTTCGCAAGTAATGATAATACCCTTGCTTCATAACTGAATATAACGGAGAAGTGTCGTATTGCCTGATACAATGGAACACATTCTCTGCGATACTCTTCACAGTAGCTTGTAGACTACAAAAGTAGACGCAGATTTAAATGCAAAGCAGAGTGTCCGTGCGCATTGAGGCGCTCTGCTACTATGCGCGAGGCCGCTCCCCGTCGGGGGTTCGAATCCCCCCTAAGGCATTGATGTTTGTGCCGTCTTTAGTATAAGGTAGTTCATAAGTATTTTGTAAGTTTAGGGACTGATGACCCCGCTGTTAAATCCCTTAAGCTTAACAAACATTTGATCATTTTATAAAGTCCGAGAACACTTTCAGTTATTTATTGCACAAGAACTAAACCTTGTCCGGAGGTCATATGTATTTCATTTTGAAGAGAAACTCTGAAAGTTTTTCCTACAAACATTCGATATGCGAACCAGACGTCAATACGATAATCGAATTCTTGCCATAACCGTCCCAGCATGGCATCTTCGACTGTGGCAGTCGCTTCCCGTACTCTGTCCCGGAGCTCTGCTACATCACGTGGTAGAGGCGGCACATACACCAGATCTTTAAAGTGTCGCTACAGAAAAAAGTCACACGGAATGAGATCTGGTGATCGGGGAGGGCATTTCATAAAACACCTTGTCTTTGTCGTCGTCATTTAGCTTCTGCACTAGCACCAATTCGAATATTTTCAGAAACAGCTTCCGTCGCAGGACTTATCGTACTGTCATTGGAACCATTTCGAGTTCACAGGATGCCCGACGCACCTATTTCTTTGTACTCCATATGAATGTCTTTCGTACGCCCCCCGCGTTTACTTCACTCACACTGGGACGTTCGCTTCTCTTTGCCGGACACAAGCAACACGTCGTAACCAGTTTGTTGTGCAAGTGGTAAATAGCCTTTCTTGTTGGTGGCTTCTTACTGTACTTGATTCTAAACATCCCTTGAACAGCTGTAGCACACTTGTTTTTGTCGAACTCCAACACAGATAGCTCGCTCCGCACCTGAACTCATCATGATTGCGACTAGCGCTGATTAGCGGCAAATTACCAAAGTACGCTATGGAAGTATACGCGAGAAAAAAATTACCTTATATATATGTATGATGTTTGTATAATGTTTGGTTCTTGTGCAATAATTGAAAGTGCTCCCAGACTTTATGTATATCTAGGTTCGCTAGAACTATACGACTGCAAAACATATTTTATAAATACAAAAAATACACAATATTTAAACCTTCAAGAGTGAAATTTCGGAACACAATATCTTTGAATTACGTTTAATTAATATTGGTCATTTCAGAAAATCAGCCTCTCTACAGAGAAACTCTACAAAGAGACTACGGATTGGAAGAGTGAATGAACACCGAGGCTAATAACGGAAGCTAACAGAAAATGCACACCAAAAAGCCAAGCGCCACTGGTCAAGAATGTGCGACAAGCTGCTACATTCCTCCCAGAAAGCGGCAACAGTCAAGACACTGAGATGAAGTATACAAAAAGAACAACTGTGACGTTTCTGGTCTTAAGGTGTGCACTCGAGGAAATGTTAAATTACTGTTAATTATTAAGAGAATGTTAACAGGAACATTCCATTACGGAACAGAATGATGGCGTCGCTTAGACAAAAAAGTTACACATGGGCTGCAGCATTTATCAAGCTTACGATTTACGGCATTTTCTCAACGTAACACGCAGACTCATTGACACCGACATAAACTAAATAGGCGACAACTGTTTAACGAAGAATATCACTTTAGCAGGACGAAAACGTTAATGATTCCAGAGATAACAATTTCTACTACAAACATTGTACCTAATAAATGAATTTTTCAGTTGAAGCTGTGTGTGAATAAGATGAAAAAAATTCTTGTTTTCTTCAGGAAGGAAATGACTTGTAACACGAAAAACGAAAATGAACATAATTGAAAGATAAGCTACTTTGAAAAAAAATTACGACAACACGCGCAGCTCAACACTGTCAGAGTTCCAGACAGATTACTTAAAAATCAGTCCGATCGTGGTTTGTAAACAACTTTTGTGAATTAATTAAATTTCACTTAGATTTTTCCAATAACTATAAGCCTGAGATGTTATCTTAGAACTACTTTTATCTCGTCATTTCACTTTAGATCGCTAGAGACAGTTGCCAGTGATTCATGGCGAACAGTGTACAGTGTTGCCGTCTATTTATCGACTGACCGTCCAATTTACCCATGTTCAGCCCCTGCATATTTTTTAATCTTCTACAGCTGTTTCCGTATTTCGTCAGTCCCCAGGCTTACAAATTTCTTTAACTTATGCTAAGCGTCTTGTACGTTCGGCCACTCCACCTCGGCTGTTTCGCCAGTCCTCCCCTGCGCAACGTTTATATAAACAATGATATTGTTAGCAAACAATTTAGGGGAACTTCTGACCTCGTTGTTGTTGTTGTGGTCTTCAGTCTGGAGACTGGTTTGATGGAGCTCTCCACCCTACTCTATCCTCAGCAAGCCTCTTCATCTCCTCATAAGAACGACAACCTACATCCATTTGAATCTGTTTATTATATTCATCTCTTGGTCTCCCTCTATTGTTTTTACCCCACGCACTTCCCTCCAAAGCTAAATTCACGATTTCTTGATGTCTAAGAATGTGCCCTACCAATGGATCCCTTCTTTTAGTCAACTTTGCCAGAAATTCCTTTTCTCCGCAATTCTCATCAGTACCTCTCCATTAGTTACGCGATCCACCCACCTAATCTTCAACATTCTTCTGTAGCACCACATTTCAAAAACCTCTATCCTCTTCCTGTCTGCACTGTTTATCTTCCATGTTTCACTGCCATACAAGGCAACACTCCAGGGAAAAGCCTTCAGAAAGAACTTTCTTACGCTTAAATTAATATTCGATGTTAACAAATTTCTCTTTTTCAAAAACGCTTTTCTTCCCATTACCATTCTGCATGTTATATCCTCTGTACTGCGCCCATCATATGTTATTTTACTGCCTAAGTAACAAAACTCATCTACTACCTGTATTGTTTCATTACCTAATCTAATTCCTTCAGCATCGCCTCATTTTGTAAGACTGCATTCCATTAGCCTCATTTTGCTGTTGTTAATGTTCATATTATATGCTCCTTTCAACACATTGTCCATTCCGTTCTATTGCTCCTCCAGGTGCTTTGCTGTCTCTGGCAGAATTAAAATGTCATCAGCAAAACGCAAGGTATGTATTTCTTCGCCATGAACTTCAATTCCTTCTCCAAATTTCCCTTGTTGCTGAATGTACAAATTGAACAACATTGGAGAAAGGCTACAACCCAGTCTTACACCCTTCCCAACCTCTGCATCATTTTCATGCCCTTCAACTGTGATAACTGCTGTCTGGGTTGGGATGGGTTGTTTGGTTGGGATAGGGGGACTAAACTACTGTTGTTTATCAGTCCCCCGGTGGGGAGGGGAAGGAGGGGAGGGGGAAAGGAAATGCAGTCGGGGATGTAAAGAAGGAAGGAAGACTGCATTAGCTCGGGGCCCCGTGCTCGCCACGCGCGTACTCACGAAAGAATCGTGAGCTCCCTGAGGGGGCTGCTGTCTGGTTTTTGTACAAGTTGTAAATAACCTTCCGTTCCCTGTATTTTAATCCTGCCGATTTCAGAATTTGAAAGAGAATGTTCCCATCAACAGTGTCAAACGCTTTCTCCAAATCTATAAAAGCTAAAAATGTACGTTTGCCTTTCCTTAGTCTATCTTCTAAGATAAGCCGTAACGTTAGTATTGCTTTCCGTGTTCCTACATTTCTCCTGAATCCAAGATCGGCTTGTACCAGCTTTTCCATCCTCCTGTAAATAATTCGTGTTAAAATTTTGAAACCATGAGTTATGAAACTGATGGTTCTGTAATTTTCACACCTGTCTGCACCTGGTTTCTTTGGAATAGGGATTATTACATTTTTCTTAAAGTCTGAGGGTATTTCCCCTGCCTCATTCAGCTTACGCACCAGGTGAAATAGTCTTGTCATTGCTGCCTCTCCCAGAGACTCCAGTATTTCTGAGGGAATGTGGTCCACTCCAGGTGCGTTGTTTCGACTTAGATCGGTCAGTGCTCTGTCAAATTCTTCTCTCAGTACAGTATCTCCTATTTCATCTTCATCCACATCCTCTTCCCGTCCTACAATATTGTCTCTAAGCTCATTTTCTCTATATACTCTTTCACCCTTCAGCCTTACCTTCTTTGCTGAGAACTGGTTTTCCATCTGAACTTCATATTCATACAGCTGCTTTTCTTGTCTCCAAATGTTTCTTTTATTTTCCTGTAAGCGGTATCTATTTTTCCCCTATTTATATACATTCTTCTACAGACTTGCATTTGCCGTCTACCTACTCCTGCTAAGCTATTTTGCACTTTCTGCCTGTTTCACTTACTGCATTATTATATTTTCTACTTTCATCTATTAAATTTAGTATTTCCTGCGATATCCAGGAATTTTTTTGTAGGTCTTGTCTTTCTAACTATTTTGTCTTCTGCTGCCATCACTATTTCATCTCTCAATGCTAACCATTCTTCTTCTACTGTTTTATGTCCCTCTGTTTCTGTCAATTGTTGCCTAAAGCTCCCACTGAAATTCTCAATAACCTTAGGTTCCTTCAATTTATCCAGGTCCCATCTCCTTATTTTCCTACCTTTTTGCAGTTTTTTCAGTTTCAGCCGACAGTTCGTTGTTATTGTAGTCTTAAGTCCGCAGACTGGTTTGATGCAGCTCTCCACGCTACCCTGTCCTGTGCAAGTCTCTTCATCTGACAAAACGTTCGGCAACCTACATCCTTTTGAATCTGCTTAATATATTCGTCCCTCGGTCTCCCTCTACGATTTTTACCCCACACGCTTCCTTCTATTGCTAAGTTGACAATTCCTTCATGTCTCAGAATATCTCCAACCAATCTATCCCTTCTCTTAGTCAGGATATGCCAGAAACTCTTTTTCTCCCCGATTCGGTTAAGCGCCTCCTCATTAGTTAAGTGATCTACCCATCTAATTTTCATCATTCGTCTGTAGCACCATATTTCAAAAGCTTCTATCATCTTTTTATCTGAACTCCTTATCGTCCATGTTTCACTCCCATACAATGCAACACTCCAGAAAAATGCTTTCAGAAAGGACTTCCCAACCTTTAAATTAATATTGGATGTTAACAAGTTTCGCTTCTTTTCTTCCCATAGCCATTCTGCATTTTATATCTTCTTTACTTCGGCCATCAGAAGTTATCTTGCTATCCAGATAACAAAATTCATCTACTACTTTTATTGTCTCATTACCTAATCTAATTCCTTCAGCATCGCCTGATTTTCTGACATTGCATTCCATTACCTTCATTTTACTCTTGTTAATGTTCATCCTATATCTTCCTTTCAAGACATTGTCAATCCCATTCAATTGCTCTTCCAGATCTTTTGCGGTCTCTGACAGAATTACTGTGTCATCGGCAAAGCGCAATGTTTTCATTTCTTCTCCCTGCACTTTAATGCCCTCTCTAAATTTCTCCTACCATTCCTTCACTGCCTGCTCAATGTACAGAATGAACAATATGGGGGAAAGGCTACAACCCTGTCTTACTCCCATCCCAACCTCTGCGTCCCTTTCTTGCCCTTCGACTCGAATAACCGCTATCTGGTTTTTGTATAGGTTGAATATAACTCTTCGCTCCCTATATTTTACCCCTGATACCTTCAGAATTTGGAAGAGTGTATTCCAGTCGACATTGTCAAAAGCTTTCTCCAAATCGACAAACGCTGAAAACGTATGTTTCCCTTTCCTTAGTCTATCTTCTAAGATAAGTCCTAATGTGAGTATTGCCTCCCGTGTTCCTACATTTCTCCTAAATCCAAACTGATCTTCCCCGAGGTTGGATTCAACAAGTTTTTCCATTCGTCTGTAAATAATTCGTGTTAGTATTTTGCACCCATGACTTATTAAACTGATAATTCTGTAATTTTCACACTTGTCTGCACTTGCTTAATTTGGAATTGGAATTACAATATTCTGCTTGAAGTCGGAGGGTATTTTCCCTGTCTCATAAATCTTGCATACCAGGTGATACAATTTTGTCATGACTGGCTCTTCTAACGACTTCAGCAGTTCATACGCAATATCATATACTCCAGGGTCCTTGTTTCGACTCACGTCCTTCAGCGCTCTGTCAAATTCTTCTCGCAGTATCATGTCTTCTATCTCATCTTCCACCACTTCGTCTTCCATTTCTAGAATACTGCCTTCAATTTTATTGCCTTTGTATAGGCCCTCTATATATTCCTTCCACAGTTCAGCCTTTCCCTCTTTGCTCAGTACTGGTTTTCCGTCTGAGTTCTTGATATTCATGCAACTGCTTTTCTTGTCTCCAAATATCTCTTTTATTTTCCTGTAGGCAGTATCTATCTTTCCCCTAGTTATGCATTCTTCTACAGTTCTGCATTTGTCATGTAGCCACTCCTGCTTAGCCAGTTTACACTTCCTGTCAATCTCATTTTTCAGACGTTTGTACTCCCTTTTTCCTGTTTTACTTGCTGAATTTTTATATTTTCTCCTCTCGTTGATTAAGTTCAGTATATCCTGTGTTATCCAGGGATTTCTAACAGGCCTTGTGCTTCTGCCTATATGATCCTCTGCAGCCTTCACTACCCTATCTCTCAGAGCTACCCATTCTTCTTCTACTGCATTACTTTCCCCCGTTTCAGCCAATCATTGCCTAATGCTCCATATGAAACTCTCAACCACCTCTGGTTCCTTCAAATTGTCGAGGTTCCATCTCCTAACCTTTCTACCTTTCTGCAGTCTCTTAAGTTTTACATTATAGTCGACATGGTCGATTATAGAGAGTCCGCAACTGCACTACGTTATTTTAAATGTGTTTATTTCCGTCAACAGTTACTATAAAATTGTTTCATAACATGTTTCGATCACTTGGATCATCTTCAGATCTAAAAAACAAAAGTAAAATAGCAATGTACAATTTGATAAATTTACTAAGGGTTAATTGACAATAGTTAAAATGGATAGATTTTTCTTTACCTTATAGTTGCGTCCGCACCTCGTCTGGCTGAGTACTAATTGGTACTGAGTTTTACAGTTCAAAGTAGGCATTTTTAATTTGGTTGCAGGTGGTGGTGGGGAAGGAAAGAGTAGGTGGGGGCGGGGGGAGGGGCAGGGATTGTAAAGGATAGGTTCAGCCCTAATATTCCGTACATTTGTTTGTTATAAAAATAATTTCTAAAAGTGAGGTTCTAGAATATATCCGGACATAAAAATTATAAAACTGTATGTTATATCAGTTTAAAAATGTGGTACGATAATTAAAAAATGCATACGATATTTAAAACATTGAATGTGTAAAACAGAGATGTATAAAATTACATATGTCTTACTTTAAAGTTTTTTAAACGCCAGTTTGTTAAAATATCATTAAAATGTTAAAATATAAAAATATATAAAATTTTTATAGAAAAAACTTATATAAAACAGTATGGTATGGGCGTTAGTTGCCTCTGTCGCTACTTGGTGGCGTTCTGCGGCGCGCAGTTTTTCTTGTACGTTCGGAAGCCAGTCTGCACGCCGACCTGCTGCTAGGGCGGTGTGCGGGCCGACGCGCTGCCGCCGCCAGCCACCGGAAAGGGGGGCCGCCGCTCCAACGCGTGCTGCGTCCAGGACGAAGGTTGCAAGAGGCCTTCAAAGTTTTTAAAAAATGCGCTGTTATTAAAATCATTTTGTTGGTTGAGTGTATTTCCAGGTTCTTGAAGCCGGTGTGTGAAAATTTCGATTTCTTCTAGTGTCGTTAGGAGGCGTCCTTTTGGTTCCCTATGAAGCACTTGTAAATGGGTATTAATTGTTCCAACAGTGTGCTTTTCTGTCACTAAATGCTCTCCAAATGTTGTTTTATTATTATGAAGAGAGCAATGCTCTTTAAAACGTGTTTCGAACGTTCTGCCTGTCTGACCTACGTAGATTTTTGTACAATCTCCACATTTGAGTTTATAGACGCCTGCTGCCGTGAATTTCGAGGATTTTTTGTTCACACGGTGTCTCAGTCTAAAACGAGTGACATCGTTGGTCTTAAATCCGATTCGTACGTTGGTGTTTCGAAATTGCCTAGCAATGATGTCTGAAACCTTTCCTTTGTAGCTCATTGGCATGTAGATGATTTTCTTTTCTTCTACGTTACTTGTCAGCGTACTGTCATTATTTTTTCGTTGTTGTTTGTTAATTTTTTGCAGCAACTTATTTATTGTTGAAGCTGGGTAACCGTTGCTTACTGCAACTTGCTTTATGATGGCAATTTCTTTTATCTTCTCATGTTCGCTTAACGGCAGTTTCAATAATCTGTTGGCCATTGAACGAAAATATGCCATCTTTACTCTTTTCGGATGCCAAGATTTTGAATTGATGATAAGGTCTGCACAAGTAGGTTTCCTATATACACCAAAACGATGTCTACCCGCTTCTCTTGTAACTGTAATGTCGAGGTAGTTGATGGATCCATTATTTTCGTGCTCGACTGTGAACTTGAGTTTTGGATGAATAGCACTCATTTTTTGCGCAATGTCATTAACATCATTTTGGTCTCCTTTAACTAATAAAATGGCATCATCTACATAACGGTAATAATAGAGAATTTTGTTGGCTATTGTAGGGTTAGTGGTGAAAAATTCGTTCTCTAAATGATTAAGGAAGATCTCGGCCATAATGCCTGCTAGGGAGTTTCCCATGGCAAGTCCTTCAGGTTGGTGATATATCTTGCCGTTGAATGTGAAAAAGTTATAGGAGAGCGTTAGTTCTAGGAGTTCTATAAAGTCAACTATTTCTCCTGTAGCCATTTTTTGGTGTCTTATAAGATTGCGCTTGATTATATCTATTGTTTCACGGACAGGCACGTTAGTATATAAATTCACTACATCTAGGGATGCAAATATGGAATCAGATGGGATGACTGTGTCCTTCACTTTCTCCGCAAATTTGTACGTATTTTTTAGACTATACAGTTCGTGAAATGTGTATGACGTTCTTAACCTTTGTGCTAAAGTGGCATTTAATGGAGCGTTAGGACTTTGTCTTGTGTTACATATCAGCCTGATGGATTTGTCTTTTTTATGCAGCTTTATCTGTGCGCGGGCGTCTGGTGTTTGCGGATTCATGACTGTATATTGCTTTTTCTCTCTGTCCGAAAAGAGAAAGTCAGAATTTTGGATTTTTCGTTTTAATTGTGTGTGAAACTTTTTTGTTGGATCTCTAGCTATTCCTTTAATACCGTTATCAGAGAAGAATTTTTCAGTTTTAGTTACATACTCGTCGTCGCTGACAAGAACTACAGTGCTGCCTTTATCTGCCCGTGTAATTAGTGCTTTGTGCCTCTTTAACTTTTTATTTAAATCGTCTATGATCTTGTTCTCATTATTCAGGTTATTTTCCGGCTTAATTTGTGATTTTAACGCGTTGGTGATCTTGACTGCTATGGTATTCTGTTTATGTGTGGGGAGCTTTGCAATATCACTTGCGCATTTGACCTCTGCTATAATTCTCTTTACATCTTCCTGCCCTAGCGTTGGTTTTGCATTATAGTTCAAACCTTTTGACAAAAGAGATATTTCTTCATCTGTGAGAGGAATATTTGTAAGATTTACAAGTTTATCAGAGAATTCATGTATCTTAGGCACAGTAATGTTTTCTTCTTTCTTCCCTCCTATCAAATGTGACAACTTCTTTTGGTGTCTTGCAATTACTTTTGCCCTCTCAGTGTCTACTCTATCGTCAATAAATAAGCGTAAATTGTCAAACTGCGTAGGGGATAATATTTTAGCTATTTTTAGGTGCAATGAGTATAACTCGTCGTTTAATACATCTTTGTTCTTGTATGCTTCCCTAATTTCTGCTTTTACCCACATGATTTCGCTTTTTCTCTTTATTGTACGTGCTGTTGCTTTTTTGAAGGTTTGAACTATAATCCAAAACCAACGCTAGGGCAGGAAGATGTAAAGAGAATTATAGCAGAGGTCAAATGCGCAAGTGATATTGCAAAGCTCCCCACACATAAACAGAATACCATAGCAGTCAAGATCACCAACGCGTTAAAATCACAAATTAAGCCGGAAAATAACCTGAATAATGAGAACAAGATCATAGACGATTTAAATAAAAAGTTAAAGAGGCACAAAGCACTAATTACACGGGCAGATAAAGGCAGCACTGTAGTTCTTGTCAGCGACGACGAGTATGTAACTAAAACTGAAAAATTCTTCTCTGATAACGGTATTAAAGGAATAGCTAGAGATCCAACAAAAAAGTTTCACACACAATTAAAACGAAAAATCCAAAATTCTGACTTTCTCTTTTCGGACAGAGAGAAAAAGCAATATACAGTCATGAATCCGCAAACACCAGACGCCCGCGCACAGATAAAGCTGCATAAAAAAGACAAATCCATCAGGCTGATATGTAACACAAGACAAAGTCCTAACGCTCCATTAAATGCCACTTTAGCACAAAGGTTAAGAACGTCATACACATTTCACGAACTGTATAGTCTAAAAAATACGTACAAATTTGCGGAGAAAGTGAAGGACACAGTCATCCCATCTGATTCCATATTTGCATCCCTAGATGTAGTGAATTTATATACTAACGTGCCTGTCCGTGAAACAATAGATATAATCAAGCGCAATCTTATAAGACACCAAAAAATGGCTACAGGAGAAATAGTTGACTTTATAGAACTCCTAGAACTAACGCTCTCCTATAACTTTTTCACATTCAACGGCAAGATATATCACCAACCTGAAGGACTTGCCATGGGAAACTCCCTAGCAGGCATTATGGCCGAGATCTTCCTTAATCATTTAGAGAACGAATTTTTCACCACTAACCCTACAATAGCCAACAAAATTCTCTATTATTACCGTTATGTAGATGATGCCATTTTATTAGTTAAAGGAGACCAAAATGATGTTAATGACATTGCGCAAAAAATGAGTGCTATTCATCCAAAACTCAAGTTCACAGTCGAGCACGAAAATAATGGATCCATCAACTACCTCGACATTACAGTTACAAGAGAAGCGGGTAGACATCGTTTTGGTGTATATAGGAAACCTACTTGTGCAGACCTTATCATCAATTCAAAATCTTGGCATCCGAAAAGAGTAAAGATGGCATATTTTCGTTCAATGGCCAACAGATTATTGAAACTGCCGTTAAGCGAACATGAGAAGATAAAAGAAATTGCCATCATAAAGCAAGTTGCAGTAAGCAACGGTTACCCAGCTTCAACAATAAATAAGTTACTGCAAAAAATTAACAAACAACAACGAAAAAATAATGACAGTACGCTGACAAGTAACGTAGAAGAAAAGAAAATCATCTACATGCCAATGAGCTACAAAGGAAAGGTTTCAGACATCATTGCTAGGCAATTTCGAAACACCAACGTACGAATCGGATTTAAGACCAACGATGTCACTCGTTTTAGACTGAGACACCGTGTGAACAAAAAATCCTCGAAATTCACGGCAGCAGGCGTCTATAAACTCAAATGTGGAGATTGTACAAAAATCTACGTAGGTCAGACAGGCAGAACGTTCGAAACACGTTTTAAAGAGCATTGCTCTCTTCATAATAATAAAACAACATTTGGAGAGCATTTAGTGACAGAAAAGCACACTGTTGGAACAATTAATACCCATTTACAAGTGCTTCATAGGGAACCAAAAGGACGCCTCCTAACGACACTAGAAGAAATCGAAATTTTCACACACCGGCTTCAAGAACCTGGAAATACACTCAACCAACAAAATGATTTTAATAACAGCGCATTTTTTAAAAACTTTGAAGGCCTCTTGCAACCTTCGTCCTGGACGCAGCACGCGTTGGAGCGGCGGCCCCACTTTCCGGTGGCTGGCGGCGGCAGCGCGTCGGCCCGGACACCGCCCTAGCAGCAGGTCGGCGTGCAGACTGGCTTCCGAACGTACAAGATAAACTGCGCGCCGCACAACGCCACCAAGTAGCGACAGAGGCAACTAACGCCCATACCATACTGTTTTATATAAGTTTTTTCTATAAAAATTTTATATATTTTTATATTTTAACATTTTAATGATATTTTAACAAACTGGCGTTTAAAAAACTTTAAAGTAAGACATATGTAATTTTATACATCTCTGTTTTACACATTCAATGTTTTAAATATCGTATGCATTTTTTAATTATCGTACCACATTTTTAAACTGATATAACATACGGTTTTATAATTTTTATGTCCGGATATATTCTAGAACCTCACTTTTAGAAATTATTTTTATAACAAACAAATGTACGGAATATTAGGGCTGAACCTATCCGTTACAATCCCTGCCCCTCCCCCCCCCCCCCCACCTACTCTTTCCCTCCCCACCACCACCTGCAACCAAATTAAAAATGCCTACTTTGAACTGTAAAACTCAGTACCAATTAGTATTCAGCCAGACGAGTTGCGGACGCAACTATAAGGTAAAGAAAAATCTATCCATTTTAACTATTGTCAATTAACCCTTAGTAAATTTATCAAATTGTACATTGCTATTTTACTTTTGTTTTTTAGATCTGAAGATGATCCAAGTGATCGAAACATGTTATGAAACAATTTTATAGCAACTGTTGACGGAAATAAACACATTTTAAAATCTTAAGTTTTAATCTGCAGTTCATAACCAATAAGTTATGGTCAGAGTCTATATCTGCCCTTGGATATGTCTTACTGTTTAGAACCTGGTTTATAAATCTATTTCTTACCATTATAAAGTCAATCTGGGTACCTTCCAGTGTCTCCTGGTCTCTTCCACGTATACAGCCTTCTTTCATGATGATTAAACCAAGTGTTGGAGATCATTAAATTGTGCTCTGTGCAAAATTCTAGCAAGCATTCTCCTCTTTCATTCCTTTTTCCCAGTCCATATTCAGATACTAAATTTCCTTCTCTTCCCTTTCCTAATACCGAGTTCCAGTCTCCCATCACAATCAAGTTTTCGTCTCCCTTAACTTTCTGAATGATTTCTTTTATCTCCCCATCATCGGCCGTGGTAGTTGGCATATGAACTTGCACTACTGTGGTCGGTGTTGGCTTCGTGTCTATCTTTACTACGATAATGCGTTCACTATGCTGTTCATAGTAACTTACCCGCATTCCTATTTTCTTATTCATTATCATATCTACTCCTGCGTTGCCACCAACTGATTTTGTATTTATAACCCTGTACTCACCTGACCAGAAATCCTGTTCATCCTGCCACCGGAATTCACTAATCCCTACCATATCTAACTTTAACCTATCCATTTCTCTTTTCAAATTTTCTAGCTTACCTACGCAATTAAGGGTTAGAACATTCCACGCTCCGACCCGTAGAATGGCTCTTTTGTTTCTCTTGATGACGACATCCTCCTGAGTAGTCCCCGCCCGGAGATCCGAATGGGGGACTATTTTACCTCCGGAATATTTTACCTAAGAAGACGCCATCATCGTATAGTCATACAGTAAAACTGCATGTCCTCGGGAAAAGTAACGGCGTTAGTTTCCCCTTGCTTTTATCCGTTCGGAGTAGCTGTTTGGCAAAGCCACATTAACTGATTTTACAAGGCCAGCTCAGTCAATCATACAGACTGTTGCCCCTGTAACTACTGAAAAGGCTGCTGCCGATCTTCAGGAAACACACGTTTGTCTGGCCTCTCCACAGATACCCCTCCGCTGTGGTTGCACCTACGGTACGGCCATCTGCATCGTTGACGCACGCAAGCCACCCCACCTCGGCACAAAAATTAAACAGATAAATTTGAAGATTTGGATAACTCACCACGTTCGTCCAGCACTCAGGCAAAGCGACATTCCATAGAACATTCCCCAACATTGTGCATGACAATGCACTATGCTATACCATTGCTGCTGTCCAAATGTTTGTAATTCTATGGGACTTAACTGCTTGGTTCTTAGTCCCAAGCTTACAAACTACTTAAACTAAGGTAAACTAACCTAAGAACGACACACAAATCCATGCCCGATGGAGGATTCGAACCTCCGACGCGGGAGGCCGGGCGATTCGTAACGTGGCGTTCCAGACCGGTCGGCTACTCCCGCGCAGCCGACTGCTGTCGAGGACCTCTTGCTAGCAGTGAGAAATTCTGGAACATTTACCGTACTCACCTGACATGAGAACTTGTGATACAATGTTTGCCAACGTGATAGGACTACTACGATGAATCCGATACAACATCAGAAATCGGATTATTTCTGCTATAGACCAGTCAATACAGAACAGCAATAGAAACCCAAGGCGCAAGGAATGGTAATTGAGCCTCAACATAAACAAGTGTAAATTGCTGTTTAGGTAGAAAGAAACACTGGAAGCAGTTACTTCCATAAACTGTCTGAGAGTAAGTATAAGGAGCGATTTGAAATGGAAAGACCTTAGAAAATTAATCGTATGTGAGGCAGCCAGACTGAGATTCACTGGAAGAATCCTCAGGAAGTGTACTTTGTAAACAAAGGAAGAAGGCTACAAAATACTCGTTCGGCCGACGTTTCAGTATTGCTCATCAGGGTGGGGCCCATACGAGGTAGGTGCGAAGAGCAGCACGCTTCGTTACGGGCTCATTTAGTAAGCACGAAAGCATCACAGAGATGAGTAGGAAACTCCAGAAGCACACGCTGCAAGAGTGAGAAAGAGAGAGACATGCTATATGGCGGACAGGATTTTGTCAAAGTTCCGAGAACATACTTCTGGGTAAAGCGCTCGACTGGAAACCGAAGGGTCGCGGGTTCGAAACCCGGTCGGACCTATGATTTTTTTCAGTCTGCGTTTTAACCCATCCTTCACCTCTCAACGATGTGAGGAGTCGCTAGAAACGACACATAGTTCGGATTCCACGTTAAACTGTAGGTCCAATTTGCCCGGTTGGATAACTGGGGTAGGCTACTAGGGACACGCAAGTCGCCGAAGTGGCGTCCTATTGAAAGACTTGCACCAGGCCACTAAGCCACAAGAAATTATTATTATTCGATACGTCAACCAGCATATTGCTTCCTCCTACGTATACCTCGCTAAACGACCACAGCGATAAAATTAGAGAGATTAGAGGCTACATGGAGGCAGACCGACAATAGTTTTTTCCCGAAACCACAAGCCACTGGCATAGGAGGAGACAGAAATAACGGCACACAAAATACCCAAAGTTACACATCCTGGTGACGTGCAGAGTACGGATGTAAATGTAGATGAAATGTAGAAATAGACGTGCAGTTGGTATACAACACTTTACGGACATTTGGCAAAATGTCTTAAATGACGGAAGCGATTATATCGAAGGTGTGTAACTAGAAATACGTCTGTAAATTAATAAAAAAAGCAGGAAAGAAACTTTATTTGGGCATACTGCCTCGAGCGCAAGACACATAGGAGATAAAGAAGAGAACAAGTTCATCTTGTATATGAACATTAAACATAATCTACAAGATTTTAAAGGATTTCCTATCCATGGTGAAAAGCAGCAATCAGTTAGAATAAATATTCCCTCAAACCGCATTAAATGCAATTTTTTTTATTAGGTAATGACGCGTTTCGCCCTTTATCAGGGCATCTTCTGATTATCTGCGTGACAGAATTTACACAAAATTACAAGGCGGATTTACAAACGGCTATAATGGTACAAGGGCTTATTTTATGTTAAGAAGACAGTATAAATGGTAAACAAAGCTTACAATGCGCTCTCCGTAATGTGACACCGAAAGTTGTTATTGCGGAGTTTCAAATGTTCAAATGTTTGTTAAGCTTATGGGACTTAACTACGGGGTCATCAGTCCCTAAACTTACAAACTACTTACGAACGAGGACGGCACAAATATCCCTGCCCGAGGGGGGATTCGAACCCCCGACCGTAGTGGCCGTGCTGACCGTGACTGGAGCGCCTCAGTCACCTCGGCCGCCGCGGCCGGCTTGAGGAGTTTCTATTTTTCTGGAATGTTTTTTGGATTTCCTTGTGGTCCTACAAATGTTCGGGTAACAACGAATTACAGATGGAACGTACTCGGTAAAGATGTGAGAAACATACAACCGTATTTAAAATTACCTTAATAGAAGCGGTGGTCTCTCGTGATACAAGATAAGCCCAATGTTTACAATAGCGCTCACGGGCGGTGGGCGGGCGTGGTGTGCTGCTCCGCCGACTTGTACAGACTAAGGGAAAGTGGGTAGGGAGTGACATAGGAAGCCGATGTATAAGACGGGGCGGGTGAAATCTAGCTATCTGAATATAAATTTAACGAAAGGGAGTTTATTAAGCAGGACAGAAATTTATAATTTATGTTGGTATTTCTAAATGAGAGGAATTTTATTTGAACAGAGACATCATAATATCTAGGAATGTTTGATCTTTGCATGCCAACTGATCGTTTAGGAGGTGTGGGTCTCCAAAGTAAGCGCGCTTCGCTATCTCAAACTCTTCCAGTAAATTTAGCTTACGCTCCTTCTGCGCTATATGTAAGATTTGCATGTTGTCAATGGTAGGTTTTTGATGATCGGATGCTTTAGTGTGTTCCGCAAAAGGGGAATGTTTTTTGAGTTGGCCTTTTTTTTTTGTTTGTTTGTAATAAGGTGCTCAGTAAAACGTTCTTTAAAGGTCCGGCCTGTCTGTCCTATATATTCAGCTGGGCATTCGGAACATTGTAGTTTGTAGACTCCTGAGAAAAGGTATCTGTCCTTAGTGGTTTGTTCGTTGTGTGGGAGAATTTGCTGTATGCTCAAAGGGCTACTAAATACGACTTGTACATTTGTGCCACGAAAGATTTTAGCCAGGTCATAAGAAAAATATCCCATGAAAGGAATGGGGATATGTTTAACTTCATCGTCAGGTGTTACCAAGTGAAGCTGTGGTACTTCTTTAGAACGCTTTTGTATTGTACATTTTGCGATCCAAGGACGGGTTGTAACCATTCATTTCGGCAATGTATTCCAGATTATTTATTTCTTTATTGCGGAAGTTTCAGAAAGGGGAACCCCAAAACTTCTGTTAATTATTGATTTAAAGAAGCTCATTTTGTATTACCATGGATAGCATGAAGATGCATGTATGACTGAGTCACTTGTGGTCGGTTTCCTAAAGATTTGGAATACAACTTTGTTTTCAGCTAACTGTAACTGTAGGTCCAAAAAATGTAAGACACTGGAGGAGTTCATTATTTCATGCGTAAAGGTTAGTTTCGGGTGTAAGTTGTTGAATTCATAAAGTAGAACTGTTACATCAGCTAGGGTGACATTGAAAATAATCAGTATGCCATCGACATATCTCTTGTAGGAGAGTATTTTTCTGCGTATTGGAGTTTTTTGTTGGAAGTATTGAGATTCAATGTGATTGACAAATATATCGGCAAGAAAAACTGACAGACAACTACCCATGGCTAAACCGTTGTTTTGTTTATAAAAGAAGTTGTTAAAAGAAAAGTAGTTGTATGAGGTAAGTAGTCGTAATAGTGATACAATTTCAGCAATTTCGTTCAAATGTTCAAATGTTTGCTAAGCTTATGGGACTTAACTACGGGGTCATCAGTCCCTAAACTTACAAACTACTTATGAATTACTTACGAACTAGGACGGCATCCATGCCCGAGGGGGGATTCGAACCCCCGACCGTAGTGGCCGTGCTGACCGTGACTGGAGCGCCTCAGTCACCTCGGCCATCGCGGCCGGCTAGCAATTTCGTCTGGAAGGTTTTCTTTTATGGCGAGGTTTTGTTGGATGATGTCGATGGTTTGTTCCAGAGGTGCATTGGTATATAAATTTTTTATGTCCATGACAAGAGATGGCAACCATCCGGAAACATTTTGTTATGCAATAAATCCACTAATTGTTTTCTGTTGCGCAATCAAGACGGTTTGAAGGAAGATTTTAAAGGAGTAATGAAACGTAATCTTAATTTATTTTGAACGACCTTTTAAAGCATGGAACAGGTACCACTGAACACGTATGAGACCAATGCTCAAGCGGTAAAGCCTTTGATTTAAAATTCGGCACCGTAAAACGAGTTGTGGAGACACCATAAGTAACAAAAACGATGTAAAAATTGTTCGGATTAACGAGAAGATCTGTTCCCCCTAATTCAGTGAAATAGTTTGAGACCCGTGTAAGGCTGTTCAAATAACCCCCGTGAGACTTATTAGCAACTGACGACCTTCGCTATTTGAAGTATTCTGTCCGGCACGAGGAAGGTAATGGAGGGGCCGTTTCTCTCCGAAAGACAGCGACTGCCAATACAACTTAAGCAGCGGTAAGTGTGGTCGTAAATAAGCCGTCAGTTTTCGGGACGGAGCCGCTGTTGCTGTAATTGGAGGCGAGGCGCCACCGCGAGGTGGCAGGCGGGTCGCCGCATACCTAGGCAGCGACATAAAACACTGGCCACGATATTGTCGCTAATAAACATTCCTCGCTCCGCACCGTAAAAATTCTAATGCGGGCGCAGGCCGCGCGGCCGGCCCGAGTAATGATGACGTAGATAGTATCTCTGCAGTGTCCGTCCGGGCTGCGACCCAATTAGCCGGCGTCTCCTGGACCACCGAGCGCTTCTGTCGGCCCTCACGTGGCCAAATTACCTCGCCCGGTGCGTTTCGCTACCTGGTAGCCGCAGGTCTTATTTATCGCCCCGGTAACGATGAACGACACAGGCCGCTCGGAATGTCTTGTGCCACTCGCTTGCGCAATGCTTTCCAGATCGCAGAATGAGAGAGTGACACTTACGTGTTGGCTTTCACGATGTCTCCTGCCCGGCTTGTGACAGTACGTAGATAACAAAGTACTCGAAAATAATTTAGTTTATTACACAATTAACTCATATGGGGGGGGCCGGTCATTATAACAAAAAATGTTCAAATGTTTGTAGAACTTATGGGACTTAATTACGGGGTCAACAGTACCTAAGCTTACAAACTACTTACGAACTAGCTAAGACTAAGGACGACACAAATATCCATGCCCGAGGGGGAGATTCGAACCCCCGACCGTAGTGGCCGTGCAGACCGTGACTGGAGCGCCTCAGTCCCCTCAGCCACCGCGGCCGGGTCATTATAACATTTATTCTTATCTGTTTCCTTTTGAGACGATTTCCTCAATAATCTTGAAAACAAATAATTTAAGACCCAGGTTTTAGTATTCTGGTATTTATCTTCGATTCCGATTAGCTTCAACGTAGACTCTATGTGTTGTGATCCTGAGTCGGAAAACTTGTTTGACGCAACTTTACACGCCACTTGTACAATCCTCTTCATTTCCGAATATTAACGGCAATCCATTTACTTGAACCAACTTACTGTGTTCGTCTCTTGCTCTCTTTCTCTGCGATTTTTACGCCCCTCCAATATTGAATTTACGATTCCTTGTTGTATGAGATTGTGTGCTATTTTTTAGTCGAGATATACCACTAATTTCTTTTCATCCCAATTCCGTTCAATATTTCCTCATTAGTTATGCGATTACTCGTCTAATTTTAAACATTCTTCTTCAGCACAAAATTTAAAAAGCTTCAATCCTCTTCTTGTGTGAACTCTTTATCCTCCCATACAAGGCTACACTCAAAGACAACGACCTCCTGAAGATCCTTCCTCACACTTAAATCAAATATTCGATGCCAATGACTTTCTCTTCTTCAGAAATGGTATTTCTTCCTATTACCATTCTGAACTTTATATCTTCAGCACTCCGACCACCGTACATTTTTACGAGGTACGTCCAGAAAGTAAGTTCCGTTTGGTTATATAAAACAAACGTGAACATATACAGAAAAAATATTTATTGTACAAAAATCTTCAACTGTTAACTACTTTTCTACATAGCTGCCGAAATTTTGTAGGAACTTTTGCGTGGCACAAGTTTCTGTATGTCTTCTTTATAGAAGGTTGCCACCTGTGTATTCAGCCATGTGGTAGCATGTTCTTTCAGCTATGTACGTCTTTTAGTTATCACGGCAGCATGTACCATTATCCATATAAACCACTGTCGTACAATTGCAAAACATTTTATTGGTCACGAAACTGCAGAAAACTGATTAACTGCGGTGATGATTTTTTTGTTCAGTTCTTCTTGGTAAATGGCTTTACGTAAAAATATTATACAGCTTCAATATTTAAAATGTTTGTCAAGAAAGTATTATTTTGTGTGTATCATGTCAGTTTGTATAAATCTGACATTACTGGAATACATATATGACCTAGAAATCCATATTATACGTTGCCATCGGTTACAGTACACAGTTTCGGATAGTGATTTGGAGATGACACGAATATAGTATCGAAACTGGATAAGTAATTAATTAACGACTGCTGGTATACATTATTGCTACAAGTTTATTACAGGCCGCAGCCATACATCACCTGAAGTCACTAAGGTTAGTTAAGAAGTCATAACATGGTGTCAAGTAAATTAGTTATTTTTGAATGTATTGTCGAAAGAAATTTTTACTCTTTTCCACTAAGTAACAGGTCAAAAAAACAGGATTAATAAAATCTACAGGGAACAATCCCATTACATGAACCAATTACGCTACTTTCCGCTGTATCCTGCGCCGCATTTACCACAGCTAAGATTAAACCAAGTGTGACTATAGGATGTAAGAATCTGCGTGTTATGCTATGCACGGTTCTGATTAAGAACTTTAGCTCGATGTTATCTCAGGGTCAAACCGTACACGTCTTCTTTCATGCACCAGCAACTACCTAAGTTGCAGATACTATGTTTTATCTGTGATCCTGTAATTAAAAGCACTCTATGCATAGGCTGTAGTTTGCGAAACAAATAATCAATATTACATAACTGGTTCATTAATAAAAAGGGTTTTCAAATTGTTTCCCTTTGGAAGTGGTCAGATAAATTATTAATCATGAATAGAATGAAATGGTTAAACAGTTGCATTATCTGCGATATGAAATTCGTAGCACTTCCCAACTAAGTTATCATAACTTTAAGAAACACAGAAACTCTGTATATTTTGCATACACTTAATTTGAAATTGTCAACAGTTCAAAATAGTTTAAGTTTCCCGAACACCATTTCTACACTCATAAGTTATTGTGTAAAAACATAAACACATAATTTTTAGATCGGACTGCTAATTATTTGCTCTATTTATTTAGAGCCTGAAGATAGCACTAATGAGGTGCTGAAACTGGTTGCAAGTTAATAAAATCATCATTGTTACGACTGTTACTTTTTAGATATTTTTAATACACTTTGATCATAATTCAATCAGCCGTTGTCCCATTCTCCACATTAATATGGAGCTACATCAATTAAAGACCTATCAGCTGCTCTGGCGTTCACTTGTTCTTTGTCAAATTTAGAGTCCAGAGAAGCGACCATTCGCTGGGCAAATCTTAACACTCTCTCAACTGAATCATTCCCATCATCTAGGGGGGTCCTCCTTCTGCCACGATTAGACATGTAGTTCCTTTTCCACGCACACTCTTCGCTCAGCTTCTCCCAAACACACTCTCCCCACCAGTTCTGTGCCTTGGCCGCTTCCTAATTGGCAGATTACCATCCATTCCAGGCGCTCGCACCTAGAATACCCTGTGCGCGCGTACGGGATAACACTCCAGCGTCGGACTTTTTTTTTAAAATAACGTTTATTAAACTTTGATGTACAATAACAACATTTACACTAATTTTACATGAGTGAGTGTTGTTTTTGTATTACATTTTATCATTTTTAGTGTCCCTGAAAGAGAAAAAAAAAATTATGAACTATTTTTTTTTAAATGACAGAAATGCATTAATGAGTTCTTTTATTACTTTGTCTTTTTTCACTGATTTAGTTTAACTTTATTCTGTCTTATGCGGTAATTTTGCTTAATTATGTTTTGGCATCCTTTTCGATATTTATGGCAGAACAAAAACACTAATAAAAAATAATTGTAAGATAAAATTGTAATAAATTACTGTTTCACCTGTTTGGGTGACGTCTGTGAATATGGTGTGACATGTGTCCACATATAATGTTTAGCAGTGAGATGTATGGGCAAGGTGCGAATCACAGTGAATGAAAACATCGGAAATTAAAATACATTAGGTACAGGTATATGCAGGATGACACATAAAGGAAAAACGTGGGCAACACACTAAGAAAATGTCATCATAGCCAGAAAATCTTAGAGCGAGTAATCATCAGTTGCCCACATATAGTGAAAAAGCATGGACAATGACATCAATCGCAAAGCTAAAGTTTGAGGCTACAAACAAAATTATTGGGCAAATATGGAGCATACTATTACATTGACAAATTATTATAATCTAAAAAATCGTTAGGCTTAGTCTCATTCGTCGCGCCGCCGAGAGGATCGTTGCTGCTGAAGAAGCCGTCGATCTCGTGCGGTTGTGTTTAAGGCTATTGACAATTTGGATCTTACCAGTGACACTAATATCGGTGCCCAAGAAATATTGAAAGGACCATCTGTGTTTCGAGGATGTGTTGTGAACTTTTCCATATTTCCTAAAGGTCCGAATCCGCAACCCGGCAACGGTTGGTTAACTGTGGCTGTGCTGCGTTGTAATGGAGCTACAGTGAAAGCATTGGCAGGACTTGAGAGTGCTAATACACGAGATGTAATTGCATATCGTATGTGGAGTGTTTATTGCGTTGTTGACAAAGACTGTGGCAAGAGTTATTTGTCATCTAACATGCCATTTGTTATAAGTCCAGGAATCCACGGAGAATCAATGAGATGGAGAGTCTGTTGCTGTATGGTATAAAGGATTTGGATGTTGTTCAAGTGTAAAAATAATTGGTGATGTAACACACTATTATACGAATTGAATAAATGTGTTTGAAGACATATCTGTTTATTATTTGTTTCTATATTTTGATATAGTAGTCATTTGTAATTTTTGAGTTATTTAAATTATTTCTGAATCGTGAGATGTAATTATTGGCGACATCGTAATTGTCTTAAATGTTGACGGTAAATTATTTTATTTTATTCTGAGTTACTGGACTGTGAAACTCACAGATGTCCTCCAGACACTCCCTTAAGAAACGCTCGGCTAACTGACCTTATTACTTTTGAGTACAAAGAACGGGCCTTTCCCAGATTGCCCATAAGCAATTTAAAGATTAGTTTTCTGTCCGTTGAACTCAATTGTCGTACTTTAACTTTTAAAAATGCAATACTACATATTGTCGTCGTAGAGTCGTCATATACTCTGCCATTTGCAATCCAGTTCCACGCTGATCACACGACTAACTCCAGTACAAAGCCGAGAACATGTAGTTCATTCATCAACGAAGTTGAACTGCGAAAACTGTTGAAATTATAATGTGATTTCGTTATCAGAAATCATCTATTTTTCCGAAACCCCCACAATACAGATCATGAACGCCTTCCCCAGTGGAATCGATACATTCACAACAGAGTGGAAATGCGAAGACTGATGTACATCCACAGCTACTTCTACATACGTAATCCGCAATCCATCAAACGGTGCATGGCGGAGGGTATTCACTACCACTACTAGTCGCTTGCTTTTCTGCTCCACTCCCATATAGAACGAGGGAGAAACGCATTCCTATATGCATACGTACGAGCCCTAATTCCTCTTATTCTTGTGGTCTTTACGCGAAATGTATTTTGGCGGCAGTAGGATCGTTCTCTAGTCCGCCTCAGATTCCGACTCTCTAAATTTTTTCAACAGTGTTTCTTGAAAAGAACGTCGCCTTCCCTCCAGCGACTCCATTTGAGTTCCCGAAGCGTTTCAGTAACAATCGCGCAATGATTCTTGACGTTGCTTTCTCTATGGCATAACGTCTGTCACACTTGAAAATGGCCTAACATAGAGGCCGAAACCGGTAGTGTGGGCTTAAATAAAGCACAACTAATTGTAATTGGAGCTGGACTTTCATTAAATAAACCGATATGGTGGAGAACTCAAATACTTCAGCAATACTCAACACGGGGTCGTACAAGCGTCTTATATGCGGTCTCCTTTCAAATGTTTGTGAAGCTTATGGGAGTTAACTGCGAGGTCATCAGTCCCTAAACTTACAAACTACTTATGAACTACCTTATACTAAAGACAGCGTAAACATCCATGCCCGATGGAGGATTCGAACCCCTCGACGGTGAACGGCCTCGCGCATCGGAGCATATCGCGTTAATGCGTTCGGCCGCTCCGTCGCGGCAAAGTTCAAGAAGCACAGTGTTTCAAAATTTTTGTTCGTATGTCGACGACTGACTACAGAATATGGCAGCTCATTACCACCCATTGAAGGAAACAAATTTTGGAGAAGCAGTACCCCCCTACTGAGCAACTAATATTACGTTTTTTAGGCGCTGGAGATTCGTATAGCTCCTTAGAGGATTTCCAAATCCAAAATCATTGAAATAATATCAAAAGTGTGGCACACATAATAAAGGCGCTTCAAAGAGAAGAAGTTGATGTGTTTTATTGATTTTTATTTAAAACTAATGTTAAGAACATTTATTTTACATTACAATATTCCGTTTTCCCCGTTAAAATGTACACTTTTTCTGCCAGCCCTTCATTTTCATGGACTGGCATAAAGTTTAGTTTAATTTCACTCTGAAATTCGTCACATTCTTCCATCTTTGCTTCGAAAATCAAGTCCTGGATTGTTGTTTGAAGGATAGCAACATATTTTTCTTTTTCTTTCTTTTTTTAAAACTCCCTGAGCTCACACTCTACATATTTCGCGAATGAGGTAAACTTGTCGTCCTTCTTCGACAGTATATGCGCGTTTCTCCTCTTCAACACTTCCAAGTCGTCATCGGTTGTGTTCATTTGCAATCAAGCACTCTTTCACTGTGAATTTGGTGGTGTTTCCAAACGCTCTAAACGAGCACTGAAAGTAGCGGCAAATTCATCTTCTTCCGTTTCTTTATCAGTGTAATTGCCTTCCGATGTACCATAAATCAAGGAAAACAATTCTTCAGAACTTTCATTTATATTTTAAGGTACCGAATACTGAAGCACAACGAAAAAACTTCGAGTTATCTTTATATCGTTCCTTTCGTGTTCTTTTCATGGAGATGGACTGTTTCTATCGCAATCAGTATGTGTGGGAGAAAGCTACGGTACAGACGGAGGGAGAATGGATCCATATTTGTGTTTGGAAGAATTACCTATAGCCGGCCGCGGCGGCCGAGGGGACTGAGGCGCTCCAGTCACGGTCTGCACGGCCACTACGGTCGGGGGTTCGAATCCCCCTTCGGGCATGGATATTTGTGCCGTCCGTAGTCTTAGCTAGTTCATAAGTAGTTTATAAGCTTAGGGACTGATGACCCCGTAGTTACGTCCCATAAGTTCTACAAACATTTGAACATTTTTGAATTACCTATACACTGACGTAGACGACGGTATTGCTTCCGTTTCCTAAAAGTTATAAATATTTCGAATTCTGGATACTGAAAAGAAGTTGTACATTTCGACGAGATGTCGAAGAAAAAGATCTCTTCCGTATTGGCTGTATCGAGTAAGATCGGAGACGGAGGTTTGGAAGCAAACAGCTGGAGTACGGGGAAGGGCGTCCCTTGCCTGAGGGGTCGCTAATCCAATTACCTGGCCAAGGGTCACGTGTGCAAATGTCCGGCAACCCCTGCCCGTGGCAAATGTCTGGCGCGACAGGTGTCCAGCATTCGTTGGCCATGCCTGATATAAATGATCTGACGGACCGAGTGAGCTGCAATCTGCCGCTGTTTGCTGATGGTGTTGTGGTGTACAAGAGAATGTCGTCCTTGACATATGCACATATCGCAGAACAGGATTTTTCTATAGTCGCTGTTGCAGGCACACATTGCAGGAACTTGCAACTTGTGCCACAAATCGTCAGCTACATGTGCCGGGCAACAATCTCCGCGATAAATCCCTCAGTGTGAACGTAGCTTAATGCTATATTCGAACATTATGGAATTTTTTAAACGAACGTTACTAAGAATAATATTAAATATAATACAATACATATACAAACGTAATGCGCTTTGTTGGGTTCACGTTTTGTGTTTCTGTGGTGGAATCTATGTTCTGACACAAGAATATTAATACATAAAAAAAAAAAAAAAAAAAAAAAAAAAAAAAAAAAAAAAACAAGAGAGTAAAATAAAGTATATTGAAAGAATACGGAAATAACGTGGCACGTCTTTTAAGATAGGTAGCGAGGTGCAATGCTGCCCATTTGCTTCTTAAACTGTTACTGATAAATACTACGTATCAATAATTGTAAATATAAGTCTTACAATACTATTATAGTACTGAAATTTATCGGCCTCTTATCTGTAAAGGATATTGAAATTGTAATTACGGTGTTTGATTCTCCCAAGTCTCCTGAATCCATTCATATAATCATAATTGCCGTATTATCATTCCCTGATTTTATATGGATTTTTGGCTATATTGTATTTCATTTGCAATCTGGGAGAGCCGCCCTCGCTCAGCCAAGAGCGCTGTTTCTGTTTCCGAGCAGATTAGGAAAATCCTAACTACCTGTATTCCATTCAATAGGTCCAAACTATTTGCGGGACGGCTGGGGAACCCAACACCCTGACAAAACCCGCCTTTCACATGGAAACAATCAGCTTCCCCCTGTATCTGTATTATCACACCTGTACTCTCACGATGCAGCCGCTGAACAGTACAAAGAAAACTCGAGTCTCATCACAAATAGCAACACTACTCATACAATTATAGTTGGCCGTGACTTAAATCTACCATCCCTATGCTGACACAAATACACCTTCAAACAGGGTGGCACATACAACTTCCGAAATTGTTCTAAATGCTTTTTTTTATAATTATTTTGAACTATTAGTACGCGAGCCCATTCAAATTGTAAATGGGTTTGAAAACATACTTGAGCTCTTAGTCACAAATACTCCTGAGCATCACGACAGATACAGGGATAAGTGAATACAAAGTTGTAGCGAGTTCAAATCCGTAACAAAGATATTTATCAAAACTAAACGCTGTATACATCTATTTAAAAAAAGAGGAGGGGGGGGGGGGGAAATAAAAATTCGATTGACATCTTCTTAGGAGACGTCTCCATTTTTTCTAAATTAACTATGTAAGTGAAGGCCATATGTGGCTTACATTCAAAGAAATAGAATCACCAGCACTGGAGCAATTCCTACCAAATACATTAATAAGAGACTGAACTGGTCTCCCATGGTACACAAAACAGAACACAAAGCTTTTGCAGAAAATTTAGACGAATGCAAAATCTCCAAGATTGCTGAAGTTCGACTGAAGCTCTAAATTTTGCGCGGCTTTCAATGGGTCATTAATTTAATAGTTTTCACAACGAAACTCTTTGTAGAAATGTGTCAGAAAATAGAAAGAGATTCTTGCCCTATGTTATCTACACCAGCGGAAAGACTAAGTGAATGCTTTTATTCCGCGATAGCGATGGTAATGATACTGATGACAGTGCCACTAATGCGGAGGTATTAAATGCAGTTTTCCGAAATTCTTCCACCAAAAATACGAAGTAAATATTTCACAATTCGAAATGAGAACTGCTGCAAACATAACATAGAAGTAGATACCCTCGGTGATGCAAATCAAATCACCCAATCAAATAAATGATGTTGCAGACGAAATGATCAAATATGTTTTCAAAAAGTTTCTAATGCATAAGAAAAATTCGTCTAATACATTTGTTTATGATATTCTTTTGTAACAATTATTTTTGAATAGTAAGCTCCTTGGCTTGTTTCAATAGCTTTTAATGGCCTGATTAAAGATAATCGACAACATGGCGAAAAACTTTAATTTTTAAGGACTACACCTAAATGTACTTCTTGAGATCTGTATCTACAGTACAGTTATTTCTATACCTAATTTTGGAGAATAGGAATTATTTCAACACTAAAGGTGCCGAACTTGTCAACCTTAGAGGCAGATCTGTTTTAGGGTGTCTATTCAAAAGTTCAGGTTCTTTTTAAAACCTAAAGTGTATCTTATCAGTTTAACAAATATGAGATTTTTAGGAGCTGGTTGCGGCTCTGAAGTTACAGGAAATAATTTTATCACAATAAGTTCTTTTAACGTGTCAACTATAGAAGCTTTTACCTAAATAGGAAATCGCAAGTTGAAAAGCGGTAGATATAACTATAAATTCTGGTTGCAGGAGGATCATTTGAGTGATGATTAATGTATTTGCTTCGTTGAGTCATATTTCACTGCGTATTGATTAAACGCTAGTGAACCGAACTGGGACCAGCTAGTTTCATCACTAACAAGGGAATGGTCAGATTGTCATGTCAAAACCTGTGTTACTATTTTTACCACTGTGAGTTAACATTGAAGGAAGTCTGTTTGCAGACTGTTAGCTGCTGACATGACCTGGAAGTCTGTAAAAACTTTGTTAGACGTCCGTAGACAAAACTCGGCCGATGTTAGGAAGGAATCAGGCCTAATATCAGTATATTTCGAGGCATGCCACGCATATTTAATCACATTTTGAAACCGTGGGGAGGAAAACTAATAATGTACGACTGATTGCAACTTGAGAATATTGTCACGGTGATAAACAGGAAACTGCAGTGATTTGCACACATTAATTTTCTCTGTTAGTTTTCTTTAAAGTGCCTTCCACAGGCGGAAAAATGCTCTGTCTAACGGTCGAATTACGTTCGTCGTGCTGGGTGGAATCTGATGTATCTCTACTTCTTTGTCAGGCTGAGCTCGAAATACAGCTTTTAATGAATCAGAACTTCGATGACCTGACCATGAATCTGGAAGGAGAAGAGATTTGTTCCAGTAGAATGGAAGAAAAGCATAACGCATGAAAAGTGTAACGTTATCATTTCCCATTTTTCCGGACTTCGATGCGTCTACCACGAGATTGTCTGCGTAGATCATTGTTTGTTTGACACGTGGTCCAAAACGTCTAGTTGGTTCTTGAAGACACACATATAGTTTATAGGCAGCACTTAACCATCCAGACTAATTATTGGCCTTACAGTGTATGATATGAATGGGTGAGTGCAGTCGTGGATTGCGCAATTGCCTCGATATGTTTTTCCCCTTTGAATGACAGTGTTCTTTTTGCACGCATTTCTTTTTGAAAACCTGACTGATCTGCACTGTAAACGTAAGATTCACTAAAACTGGCGCTCTTATTTTTTGCAGTCGTAAGAAAAGCTTCTGTCATTTCCATTTGAATCACTTCATTTTCCGACCTGTTTCTCGATACAAATTTTGTTATTTTTCGTTCCACAATTTTATGTGATCTTTTGAAGCGACTAATCCAACTTTGAGAAACTGTAAATTCTTTAGCGCCTATTGCGTTGGCAATCTCTACCACCCAGTCATAAAAAGTTGTCTCACTGACACTCAAATGACTGTCTTCTGGCATCGGTAAATTGCTCAAAAAGTCGCGCATTTATCTCCGTCGCAATTTCAGTCGACTTTTACGCCGTCCAGTGACTTTCTTTTCCATCTATACAATTCACGTTCAGAACGGACAAAGCGATACCTATTTTGAACAAACAGATTCCATACAATAATGAAAAACACACTAAAGACTATAGAAAACACACTGGATGACAAACAAATAGCTCGTGTGACACTTGTGACACCTATTGCACCAAAATTCCGGAGTCAACCAAAGCTTCACAAAATAAATAACCCAATGAGAGCAATTGTAAATTACAGAAGAGCACCTACATAGACCCTCGCCAGACATATGTTAAATGTACTTACACAACAATATAAAGCACATAATGAACAATCAAAGACACAGTGGAACTAATATACAACATAAAAGACTTATATATTCCTGTCCCAGCTAGCCTATGTTGATATCATTTGATGTTGAAAACGATCACGTAAAACAACAACAAATTCCTACACACACACACACACACACATACACACACACACACACACACACACACACACACACATAGAAAGAACTAAAAATCACATTTATAAACACACACACAATACAGTCAGAACATCACACACAAAGTTGCTAGCAGACGCCTGTTTGTGACAGAAACGAAACAAAACCACATCTCACAGCACGAACCAAAGAACTTGTAAGCAAATAACACACACACACAGACGGTAAACAAAAACAAAACAAACTACATACATAGCCTGCCAGGCCACAGAAATAGCTATTAAAAAAACTGTTGTAAGAAGTGTAACTGTAAAAAGTGTAAATATAAGCAATGTCAGCAAGTGGCAATGTGCTACAAATCACACATGAAGAGGACAACATTAAAATTCGTGAGTAATATTAGTAATCCATTTGCCTGGAGTGATTTAGGAAAATCACGGAAAACCTAAATCTGGATAGCCGGAGGTGGATTTGACCACCATCCTCCGGAATGCGAGTCCAGTGCGTTACCACTTCGCCACCTCGCTCGGTAACTATCATAGTTGCTACTAACTGATACTTTCTTGGAATTCTCCATATAGTTCATCACAATCGATTTACCATCAACCTGAACCTCTTTTCTGAACACCTGATTTTGCAACTCACATTGATTCGTTTCGCCTTCCTTTACTATTTGCGGCGTCTGCCTAATTTTCGACATCCACTGAATTTTTAGAATCCTGCATCCTTTTTCTAGCCGTTTTATTCTGAATACCCCGCCCTGGGATCCGTGCGAGGTAAAATCAAAGAGGGTGACGAAGAGAAGAATTCAGTAACCAGGGTGAAATGAATGTGTGTTGACCTTGCTACTCAATGTCCATTTAATACTCAAAGGCACGGTGGACCCCAGCGATAAAAACTACGATAATGCCTCGAGAGATTAGTACAGATTCGAAATTTGTAATAAAGCAGGTGAATATCACGGTTGGCGTTGTGTCCAACATGGCCATCGAGTACTTTTATAGACCTCGTTACTCAGCAGCAGTAATAGCTGATAATCCGAGAAATATTTGGAAAAATTTCGCTACATTTCGTACCTGATTTTCTTTTACCGACTACAGACTGGGAGATATGACTGGTGGTAGTAAGATCTTAGACCTGATGGTGACAAACAGACCCGAACGTTTCAACTCATTTTTGGCGGAAAGACCCTTGTAGTATCACATAATAGGGCTGTAAATAGAAATGCGAATAAAGGTAGAAAGATCTTTCTGTTTATCAAAAGACACGAGAGACAATTTTCAGATTATCTCACAGTTCACAAAAAAGCACTGATAGTATTGAGCATAAGTGCAAAAAGTTAAAGAGTATCACACAAAAGAGTAAAACTGCGAGAGCTTAGAAAGATCTATCTACGTTTGTCAACCTAGTCAGAAAGCTTCTACGAAAGGAAAGAGAGCTCTACGACAAACTGAAACTTCGCAAAAACCTCGCAGGTAAGTGAAAAGTACAAGATGCCAAAATTAGCCTAAGAGGGACTATGCGTGACGCTTTCATAGAATTTCAAGTTCTATGTACAACTTGACAAGAAATTTTGATCTTATGTTAAATCAGTAAGTGGATCAAAATCGTACGTGCAGTGACGATAATGACATTAAAAAAAAAAAAAAAAAAAAAAGGGTGACACAAAATGCCGAAATACTTAACGCCTTTTTCCCAAACCTCTTTTACAGGGTAAAATCCACAGTAGTTAATTCCCTAAATTGAGAAAACGAAATAAATGACCAAGGGACAGAAAGCCAAGTGCAGGTTGAATTCAACTCTGTAGGAATAAACACGAATCCCTGTTGCAGTGGAATAAAAAACTGCCGTATCACGCGATTTATATTTATTGACAGAGAAAGAAAAATAATTGCATACACTATTTCATTAGTAACAGACGAGAACTCAGATAACACACGATAGTCTTTTTTTAAAAAATAAGATAACTAATACAAATAAAAAGAATAAATATAATAACTTTTGCCCACTTGCTAATCACTTAACATTCCCCCCTCGAAATGATATCTAAAAGTACCACACATATCATTTTGAATGTAACATCTTCTTGCAATGACGCTCATGAATATTTTGACACAAGGGTTTTGTCAACAAGTCTGCTTGATTATTATCTGTTGAAATGTATCTGATGTCAACTGTTCCATCACTTTTTCTCTAATGAAATGATGCTTTATGGCGATATGTTTTGTTCTTGATTTATCAATGTAATTCTTGGAATGTAAAATTGCAGCTTGATTATCACACCACACAGGCGTTGATTTTCCAATCAGTTCTTTGAGGTCAAGGCTCTTTAGTAGTTGTCTCACCCATAGCACTTTTCTTGCTCAGGCTGCAACTGACACATATTCTGCTTCCATTGTGCTCAATGCACCTGCAGTTTGTTTCGTACTATTACAGTATACAGGAAATCCTGCAAGTAATATTACATATCCTGTAACACTTTTGCGATCTTCTGTACAAGTAGCCCAATCAGCAACTGCTTCGAGTATTTGACCAGTGGGGTAATATTTGAGTTTATAATCTGGTGTTTCTTTTACATATCTCGGCACTCTTTTAGCTGCATTCCAGTGGGTTACATTAAATTTTGAACAATACTTGGATAGCTTTGTCACAGAGAAAGCTATGTATGCTCGTGTCCTCTGTGAAAGGTAAAGAATCCCACCAATAAACTCACGATAAGGCAGATTTATAGCTTCTTAATCATACTTTTCATCAAGAAAATTCAGTTTCAGTTCTATTGGGGTCTTAGCTCCCTTAGCATTCTGAAGTCCAAATCTGTCAAGAAGTTTACTAATGTACTCCTTTTGAAAAAGACAAATTGTTCCATCTTTGTTGTAATCAAATTTCACTCCTAACATGTGTGAAACCATGCCCATGTGCTACATTTCAAAACAACATTCCAAAAGAGTCTTTATCTTTTGCCTTATCTTTGCATTTTGTGCAAAAGTAAGCACGTCATCTACATACACAGACAAAATAGCCTTTCCTTCCTTTGCATTTATCTTGTACACACAAGGATCTATGTCATTTCTAATAAATCACAGTTTTTCTAGAGATCTATTCAAATGATCATTCCATCATCTACCACTTTGTTTTAGTCCACTTGTTCAATTTACAAACCAAATTTTCTTGGCCGTTCTTGATGAAACCTTCTGGCTGGAGCATATATACATCTTCCTTTAATTTACTATGCAGATATGCACTCTTCACATCATACTGATCAATGTGCCAATTTTTCTCAACACTGGCTGATATCAGTAAACGAATAGTTTCAAAATTAGGAACAGGAGCATAAATCCCATTAAAATCTACACCTTCTACTTGAGTAAATCCTTTTGCAACTAAACGAGCTTTAAAAATCTGCTTCCCACCAACTATCTTCTTTTTAAAAACCCATCTGTTCTTTAAAGGAATTACACCAGGTGGTAGCACAGACAGTTTCCAAGCCTCATGATGTTCCAAAGAATTAATTTCTTCATTCATTGCAAACGAATAGTTTCAAAATTTGAAACAGGAGCATAAATCCCATTAAAATCTACACCTTCTACTTGAGTAAATCCTTTTGCAACTAAACGAGCTTTAAAAATCTGCTTCCCACCAACTATTTTCTTTTTAAAAACCCATCTGTTCTTTAAAGGAATTACACCAGGTGGTAGCACAGACAGTTTCCAAGCCTCATGATGTTCCAAAGAATTAATTTCTTCATTAATTGCAACTTTTTATTAATCTGCCTCATCAGAATTGACTGCTTTCTGATATGATAAAGGTTCATCACTGTTCCTTCCTTGTATAGCATTTATTTGTGCTTCTTCAGTGTGTGCCTTCTCTTTTGAACGAAGTGTCACTGGATGACATTTACTTAAATTTATTTTTCCTTTCGTTACTTCCTTTCTTGGTCTGTATGCATTGTGAAGCTTCAGCATGATCCATAAAATCCTGATTACATCCAGTCTCTTCCAAATTTTCCTCCTGATCAGAGAAACCATAAAATTCCTCTTCAGTGTTTGAATCTTCTTTTTCACTTTGTTTGTCACCACCATTACTGATATTTGGAAACAATAATTCTTCTTCATTGTACAAATCAATTAATGTGTTCTGTTTCTTATTTTCAGTTGACCACTTGCCACTCAAAAATTCTTTGAATGTACAGTCTCTGGATTCAATAACCTGTTTTGTTTCTGGCATCCAGAACCTGTATCCACGGCCATATAGAGAATATCCTACAAGAATGCCTTTTTCTGTCCTTCTGGATAACTTAGATCGACGTTTTTGTCTGGGTACATGAACAAAAACTTCGCATCCTATCACGCGTAAAAGTCTCACACTTGGCATTCTACCTGTCCACAACTCATAGGGCGTTTTTTCGTTGTTGTGGCTATTTGTAACTCGATTTCTAATGTATGCTGCTGTGTACATCAGCTCAGCCCAAGAACTCTTTGGTAAATCACTTCCTATCAGCTGTGACCTTACCATGCCCATTAATGTTCTGTTGAGACGTTCAGCTATACCATTTTGCTGAGGCGTGTAGCTCATTGTTACTTCATGCCAAATTCCTTCAGCATCACAGACCTGTGACCATTTGCGTGAACAGAATTCTAGGCCATTCTCCGTGCGAATTCTCTTTAATCGTTTTCCGGTTTGTCTTTCAGTTGTATCTTCCACTTCTTGAATTCTTCAAATGCTTCATCCTTATTTTTTAAGAAACGCACAAATATGTATCTGCTTGCATCATCGACTATACTCATTAAATATCTGTTGCCTCCAAAACTTGAAACGCCAATAGGTCCCATGAGATCACTGTCAACGAGTTCTTAAGTATTTGTCAGTTCTATCGAATCATTTGATAGTGTTTTTGGTAATGGTTTCCGCGCCGATTTCTCCGCCAAACAGTCGTCACAATGGTTTATTTCGCCTTTTTCACAGTCTAATCCCCGTACTGCCCCCTTACTTATCATGTCGTTTATAGTACGCTTGCTGACATGCAACATCCTACAATGCCATAGGTCAAGGTCAAGTGATTTTTCACGTTCGTCATTTTTCAACATGTTTATTGATCTGTCATCTGCGCACGGTTTCGTATTTTATGTAATACAAACGACCTTTCTGTTGAGTCTTAATTATCAATCTTCCAAATTCGTCGTAAATCTTGCAACCTTCTTTATCAAAAATCACCTTTTTGTCGTTTTCAGTGAGCTGCCTCACAGACAATATTGCGTAGTCGATGTCAGGCATAAACAGCGTGTTATTAGCGACGAATTCATCAGCCAAACATTCGTTGTTAATTATCTTTGCCCTTACCGTACCTTTCCCTACAGCTTCTGTTTGTCAGCCATCAGCTAGAGTTACGATTTCAATATTTTTATCAACAACTGAAAAATAATTTTCATTTGGAGCCATGTGATGAGTTGCGCCGAAATCCACTATCCAATTATCGTCATACAATGTAACTGTATCACAGGCAGCACTCATACTAACAGCGCCTATTTTCTTTTGTGCCTTTTTTAATTTTCCCTTTTCAGGACAGTTTCTGGATATGTGACCGCCTTTGTGACAATTGGAACAAACAAAATTATCTTTTTGCGTTGCTTCTTTCTTCGTTTCTTCTTTTCTTCCGTCACGTTCCGAAAGTTGCATTTTTCTGTGCTTCTGACTACCAACATTAGCTTTCAGGGACATTGCAGAATTTTTATCTTCATTATATTCCTGACGTCTAGCATCTTCAGCAAGTAGACGCCTTTTAATTGTAGCACACTTACAATCATTATCTGCCAAATTGTTCAAATGTTTGTATAGCTTATGGGACTTAACTGCGGGATCATCAGTCCCTAAACTTACAAACTACTTATGAACTAGCTAATCCTAAGGACGGCACAAATATTCATGCCCGAGGGGGGATTCGAACCCCCGACCGTAGTGGCCGTGCAGACCGTGACTGGAGCGCCTCAGTCCCCTCGGCCACCGCGGCCGGCTCTGGCAAATTGCATAGAGCTGTAACTACTGCATCCCATTCTTCCGAAAGTCGACACAGAATAGTCATTGCTAAATCCCCATCTTCAACTTCGTCACGTATATTTGCTAGATCAGCTACAGTTTTGTTTATAAGCCCTAGATAATTTTCCATGGATTCACAATTCTTGATCTTTAACGAATATAACTTCCGTCTCAGTTGCACAGTACGAAATTTGCTGTCTCGTGGACCGTATAATTTCTGAAGTTCTTCCCATACTGTTTTTGGATTTGACAAGTTTCGTATATGCATTTGCTGCTCATCACATATGGAAAGTACAACTTTTGCTAATGCCTTACCTTGACGTGATATATACCCCTTTTTATCGGCTGCCGATGCACCTTCACTGGGTTCCGTTTCACCAGGCTCAATTACAGTCCACAAGTCGCAATCTATGAGAATCATTTTCATTTGATACGACCAGGAAGCGTAATACACTCCACTTAATTTCTCGATAGTGTGTCTGTTCTCCGTCATCTTTCTCTATTCCAATTAGCGTTTTACTGTTGTTTTCCGTAAGATTCACGAAACACAAACTCGGCGTCAATAAACGTTTCTCAAATGCGTCGCACGAAAAATAGTCGGCAGATATTTCGTCGGCGTTGCACGAGTGATTTTTTTTTCTTTGTGCATCGTATAACTGACACTAACACGGTTAAAAACGAACACTCAGATAACACACGATCGTCAAAAAAAAAAAAAAAAAAAAAACACACCAAAGGTAATTAACACAAATAAAAAGAATAAATATAATAACATTTGCCCACTTGCTAATCAGTTAACAATCCAGAAATCAACGATCTAGAAAAACCCAGTTGCTCCATCCGTCTTCGAGGCCCGGAAAGCAGTAGTTATAGGCTCCCAGGTAGATCCCAAGTTCCTTGACTTTCTGAAGGCGTTATAAATGGTTCCGCATTGTAGACTAATGAATGAAATAGAAGCATATATACCGTAAAACCAACTGTGTGGCTCGATTGAAGAGGTCTACAATTCGAATTCTTCCCTATAGAAATCCAAAATTTAGTTGACTTAGTCAACTTCAATATTTTGACACAATGTCAGAGATCATTAATATTTCATATTAATCTCACCTAGATGCCATACGAATATATGAAGCTGTCCATGTTTTTTTTTTTTTTTTTTTTTTTTTTTTTTTTTTTTTTTTTTTTAGAAAAATATAGAGAACGAAGCCACATTGTTGCATAAATGTAAAAAGTACTAATTCTTTTACGCAGTAATCTTTATGCCCCGGAGTGCCAGCTGAAAATGATCAACTGTGAGCGATATGGCGCAAGGGGACTTTTCTTTGAAATTCTTGCAAAATGTTCCACACAGTTAAGAGTAGCGAATAAATGCTACCATGAGTCATATCTTTCCTGTCCGTTAAGCATCCTGTCAATACAATACGTTTATAGACTAAAGGCCTCTTACTGGTGCTTGTCGAAGATTTGCTTTAGTTTCTCCGTAATAGATTTGGAAGATAACATTCATAATATCAGGTGATTATATTTCATCGATTATCAGCTCTTCGATATCGAAGGCGTACTTCTATTTATCTCGTCGATGTGGCGAGCCACCCACTTGAGTACATGCGCGCTGAAGCTCGTGTTATGTAAGTCTTTATCAGTTTACGTCATAACAGAAAACAACAAAAATAAAAAATAAAATAAAATAAAACAAAGCAATTCAGAACATGGTAGGCAAATATCCCTGAGTAGTTAATACTGACAACGATATTGTTTCATATACATCATGGTACTCTAAATTTCGCATCGTACCAGAGTATGATATTTTTGTGTCAGTAAACATTTACAAGAGTGTAAATGCCAGAATAATACTATGCAAATCCTGTATTCCTTGTTAACAAATCATCAGGTGAGGCGACATCTCAGGGCACTTCTCACGAACGGTCCTCTTGATAGCCGATGACCAATAGCAAGCATTAGTATTGTGACATTTAGCTGTGTTTATGCATATTTTGAATGATTTGTTTCACATAAATACATCTCGACCACCACTGGTGGCGTTACCTGCTGGAAACTGAGTCCCCTGTCCGACACATTTCCAGCTACGCATACTGTGCGGTTGTACGTAGCTGGTTTAGAGGACACCATTAACTTCGAGTCATACAGCAAAATGTGTCACACATACCTAACAAAGGAAACATTTCAGAATTTTTGTTAAGACAGTTTGGTACTTGTGGAGTGGGAAAGTATAGAAGCTTAAAAACAAATATAGAGAAATATGAAGACATGGATATAGTATGTTGTAGGACGATTAATGTAAACAGTTAAAATTAATGTAACTGATTAATCTGCACAATTACTTGCTTGCTTTTTCAAGAGATACTTAGGTGTGTGTGTGTGTGTGTGTGTGTGTGTGTGTGTAAAGAAGTAACAGCAACTGAGCGTGTGAACCAACCAATACACAGGTCAGGTTTAGAAGCAAAAGTTAGCAATTGCAACCACAGTTCAATTCAGTATTCTGAAATAATTCTCGGTAATTTATAAGCAATTTTAGTATTAAAGAACATTCGTCGTATCTGCAAAAGTGCAGAAGAAAGGCTGACATCAATATATTTTGTAAATGAGTTGTGTATAGTAACAGTACGTAATTTAGTGATCCGTATCTACATCTCACTCAAGCAGAACGATACTCTAACGAACCTTACTTACTGAACATGTATCTATAAGGTTCCTGCTGAAGCAACATGCGTTTTCAGCTTTATCTTATTTTCATAAATAAAGTCCCTTTACAATTCCAAATACAAAAAGTAAAGTGTTTCTGGTTTTACTTTCGAATATGCTGGAAACATGTCGCATTGTAAACGGAAATCAAGCCTTTGTTTATTTTCCGATTTGTATTACTTGACTAGTAAAGGTTTCAACCTAAACGAATAACCATTTTGCCAAACATTAAAAACAGAACTTTAAATTTTGGCACCAACCAAGAGCGAGCATACTACAATTTGAGAGGGCTGGTTGGATGGTGGGGGGCTCATAGCGACCTACACTGCGTAACGCGATACGACAGCAGTCAGGCCTTTTCTATAGATCTGAAGGTTTTAAAACTGGAGAGGAAATCCGCCTTATGCCAGACACCTTGTTTATATCACCCGAACATGTTTCGGCACTTATTGCGCCATTTGGATAAATTGTTTGATTTGGGAATTATGTTGAATATATTCGGCTTAAGTTTACTTACATACCTAGACGAAGCTGAGAATTCCCGGTTTTGGCGGCGCAAAGACTATTCCATTAAGGTTTAGGTGTGCAGCTGCAAGACTTTTCCTTCTTCTAATATTTCGGCTGTCTAACGTTCAGCCATCTTCAGAGTGAGCCGTAAGACTGAGCTCCAGTGCTCGCTCCAGCCCTTTATAATCGCGTACCGCGCAACTGCGCATGTGGCCACAGATACATATGCGCCAGAGACGTTGGTCAGCGGCAAAGACGTGCACAATGTACGGGTTAAATCTATCATTCCGCATTTGATCTGTGTTGTCATGTGGATATATCACTGTGAGCTGCACTGTGACGACGTCATTCAAAATGTTCAAATGTTTGTTAAGCTTATGGGACGTAACTGCGAGGTTATCAGTTCCTAAACTTACAAGCTACTTATGAAGTAACTTATACTAAAGACAGCACAAACATCCATGTCCGAGGGGGGATTCGAACCTCCGACGGGAAAAGGCCTCGTGCATCGGAACATAGCGCCTCAATACGCTTGGCCACTCCGCCGCGGTACGACATCTTTGTGAGTCTATTACAGAAAGTGCCGGATTCCATCGTTTATCTAGATTGAAACTAGTTTCTCTATTAATTAAATTCCCGTCAAGCGAATTTAAATTGCCTCTTTCACAACTAAAGCCGACGCATACGGATTTGCATTTACGTGCAAATAGCTGTCACCATTCTTCCCAGACGATGAGTGTTCTCAGAACGTTGGTACACACAGTACATATTATTTCTCTCGAAAGCAGTCTTTAAGATGAACTGTCCCACTTACAGAGAATGTTTGAAGACAATGGGTACTCTCTACGGCGGATAAAGAAGGCACTGCAAATGAAACCGAAAGAGGTCACTAAGAATGCGGAATAAGACGAAGAAACCTTTAAATCCATTGCTTTCCTGTCACATGTGGGTAGCCTCTCGTCAAAAATGGGACGAATTCTCAGCAGACACAAAGTGATTTTTCTACCTCCACCCACGACAGCTGCACTCGCGGGCTCCGTCAAAGATGATCTGCTGCTCCGAAAATCTGGTGTTTACAAAATTCCACGTGAATGTGGCCATTCTTACATCGGACAAACAGCTCGTACTGTCCATGAAAGATCTACAGGACTTTTACAACCTAAAAAGACGGCAGTGGCAGAAAACTGTATTAACGCTGGTCTCAGTATTTTGTATGACAATGTCGTAATTTTGATAATTACATAATCTTTTTGGGACTCACTAGTGTAGGAGGCAATTGAAATTCAGTTGACGACGAATTTAATTAGTAGAGAAAGTAGTTTCAATCTAGATAAATCATGGAATCCTGCACTTTCTGTAATAAACTCACAAAGACGTTGTCACAGTGATATATCGGCAGATCGACTGCGGAGTCACAGATTTAACCCGTGCATTATGCACGTCTTTGCCGCCGACCAATGTCTCTGGCGCATATATATCTGTGGCCGCATGCGCAGTTGCGCGGTACGCGAAAGAAAAAGATAAAAAGAAAAGAAAAAGAAAGAAAGTCCGAAGCGAACGCTGGAGCGTCAGTCTTACGGCTCACTCTGATGATCGCTGAAAGTTATACAGCCGAAATATTAGATAAAGAAGGAGAATTCTAGGGGCTAAACACCCGAAACTTCACGTAACTACATGAAGTTATTGGCATGATTTGTACCATTACAAGATGATCATTGGAAATTTTTCTCTGCGATTTTCCCGCATCGCGGGGTCACTTAGTTATTGATTTTGGTTTGGTTAATGTAAAGGGATAGGCAAATGACGTTCTCATCATCACCCAAATCCCTAATCACTTACACAAAACGTTGATAATCCAGTATGTTGGCATATTATATTGGGGTTTTTAAGGGGACTAAACAGCAGTGCCATCAGTCTCCTGTTCCTAGCTAAGACATCACAACAAAAGAGAGAACACGGTCCCACACTAACGTACGACACCCATAGGGGAACCACAAGGTGTAAAGAGCGGCAAAAGACGACACTGACGACACAAGAAGGAAAACACAGAAGGAGCAGACCAATTGATTAACGTAACCTAAAAAATGGTGGCTGTCTGGTCACAAGAAAATTAAAAATGAGCCAGCCACTCTCCACACATTAAAAATTCTCCAGCCAGAAGCAGGACACACAACGCAAAAGTGAAGAACATATTAAAATTGTTGGATGGGTGAGATCCTGAAATATCTGGCTAAGGGCCCATTACTAAATGGAGTGATAAAAAGCAGGTGCGCGGAGATAGTATATAAATTTCTTCCTAAAATATATGGCAAAAATTCCTGGATATAACAAAACCTAAAATGGCGTATAGCATTCGTCCGATTGACACGAGGACACGTCATGAAAACTTTAGATCATAGATAAATCTATCCCGAATTTGATTTGAGAAATTGTCAAAGCAATGATCGAACGTTTGCAAACGTGCGAGTGCACAGGTAAATGGGACGAAACACCAGTAACTGGTCGAGGGCTTCAAAAACGATGACGTTTCTCCGGACAGGGTTGCTGCTATGAAGTGGAACGATTCACAGTTATTCTGAAGAATATTTTCAATTCTAAATACTCTATGTACCATGTAATCAGTTGAAATTAATTTAAGGTTACCCGCAATTATAACTTGCACACTATGTGTCTGGATAACTCTATCCCTTAAGCACAATTTCGGTCTTATTCTAACATTTTAGTGTATTGATAGTCTCTGTATCCTCAATTTCACAAACAAAATTCTGGTTTCTGTGAAACGACATTCCCTCTACGGACAAGTGCGTTATATTTTTCAAATTTTCACAGCAGTGGTGAGGCAGATACTGGTGCAGTTCTTCGTCCACAACCGATACTGCAGCACACTTCAACTTGACAAGCGCTGCGCCTCAGTGACGCTCCTCGCGCGGCGGCGAGACTTCAAAGCATCGGCGGAGCTCGCGCTGCTTCTTGCCCTGGAGCACACGAGTGGTCACACATCAGCGCGTCTGCACTTATCGCGTCACAGGCGCCGGGGGAGAACGCAAACAAATTAAGTCTATCTGACGCCGCTACTTGGACAGTCGCTTACAGAACGACTTTCTAACGCACGCAGCTCCGTAGTGACGCTTCCATCTCGACCGTGGACGTAAATTTCAACAACACATACCAGCTAACGCCGTCTGTAAGAGCTAACCTAGGGAACAGGTTAAAAACAAAAATATTCACAAGCTCACCTCTTACATTTCACATTTATCTTGTACCCTTTAATTTTTAGACAGACACATATTCTTTCACAATGCCGTTAAGTTATAAGGCGAGAATTCCATGCATTATAAAATTCCAAAGTATGAATGTATCCATGTACTATCACACTACTATACCTACACGATCAATTAAAAATAAATAAATAAATAAAATTAAAATACGCATTATAACTCTTATCAGAATTCAGTAACTCTCTCTCTTTTTTTTTTTTTTTTTTTTTTTTTTTTTTTTTTTTTTTTTTTTTTGCAAAGTTTGAATAGAAATTGGTAGTGAGGTTTGTTGAAATTCTAAACAACTGTTCTTCTGCTTTAATGTCACATCCGCCGTGCTACGTGACTCAGTAAGCTAAATTTCCACTGTCGCGAATTCTAAGGCTTGACTGTAATTATTGTGGATAAATAAATGTTCATAGCACGACCTCTGTAGAGACATATCGGTGAATTTTTGAGAAAGCTAGAATTCGAAGTTTCTGTTTCTGTTATTACCCCCATTTTTTACCAATACTGATTCCTGAAGTAAAATAAGTATAACAAAAATCAATAAAATGAAGTGTCTTAAAATATACATTTAAAACGAAAATAATGTTTAATTAAACTAAAAATGCCTTGTATTCATTATATACGTTTTCCTCCGAAATTTCAATAATTTGCAAATATGCACGAAATAATTATGCATTTTTGGAATAAGAAAGTTTTGCAATGCTACGTATTAAGTTTGATCTATATCCAGTGACCCTATAAAACGTACATTTGTATGGAATACACGTCTTTATTTATCAGCTATATTTCTTCCTGTAACCGAACCAGATAGCCCAGTACTTAATACACCGAACTACATTTCAGAAAAACGGTAGAAATGCGCGTCCATCCTTTTTCATAGCTTGTAATTCGAATCTAACGACTTCATTGTCGACGAAACGTTAAGCTCCTTCGGCATCAACTAAATTATGGGCATTTCATGATTTCGAAATCTAATATGCACTTCATGTTGCTGACTGCAGCTAATCGGTATGCGAGGATCAGCTTCTTTTTCCTTTATAATATTGTTTAGGTTGACGCTAAGAGTTACAAGGCGAAAACGTATGATTTTCTGTCAGGAGGTCAAAAACTGTGGCCGCGGTGGAGTAGTCGAGCGGTCTAAGGCGCCTCGCTGCGGAGCGCGCGGTTGCTCGCCGTTGGAGGTTTGAGTCCTCCCTGGGGCATGTGTGCGTGTGTGTGTGTGTGTGTGTGTGTGTGCGTGTGTGCGTGTGTGTGTGTGTGTGTGTTGTCTTTAGGTTAGTTTACTCTATCTACCAAGCTGCGGACTGTTGACCACGCAGATTTACAAACATATGAACATTTTTTGAACAATCAAAAACTTTAGATAAGACGACGAAATGAGCGACCATCATAACGGATTCAGAGATTTGTGACCACTAGATAGTTGTAGGGAGACTCAATACTCTATCTACCAAACAGGTACAGTGAACATAAAACATCTATTTAAAAAAGCAGATATGAATTCGCTTGACTCCTTTCCGAGATTTCTCCCAAGTAATTACTATATGTAAGAGTATCCCGAATGTGCCTTCAATTCATAGTAGTAGTATCAAGAGCATTTGAGTGATTCACGCCACGTATATTAGTAAGAGACGAAATGATACCGCCTGGTTCATGAAACAGGACAGAACGTTGTTGCAGAAGCACGCCAAATGTACCAGAATTTTAATTCCCCATGACCAGCTAAGTTTACAGAAATTAAAGCGCGGACTTCAATGTAAAACGTTTTAATAGTTTCCATAACGAAACACAAACTCAAAATATGGTAGAAAATCCAGAGAGATTCTGGTTGTACCGAAAACCACCAATGACAAGACACATTCAATGCGTTCACTGCGCGGTTACGATGGAAACGTTGAAGATGACAGTGCTGCTTAAGCATTATTGAAGACGAAGGAAATATTTCTGAATTCGAAATAAGAATAGCTAGTAGCATTAGTAACACAGAGGTAAATGTACTTGGTAGCAACTCATGTTACTTACGATAAGTAACCAGACGCAGGTTATATATCAATTAAGTTCCTTTTAGAGTATGATTATATAATAGCTCCATATTTAGCAATCATACACAACCACTTATTCGACGAATTTTCAGTGCTTGAAGACAGAAAAGTTGCACAGGTCACATCAGTATTCACGAAAGGAAACAGCAACAATTCACTGACTGCAGATCCAAATCACTGACGTCGCTATACTATAGGATTGTGGAGTATGTACTGTATTCGAAAATTATGAATAACCTTGAAGAAAACTATCTATTGATATGTAACCAACACGAGTTCTTGTAAAACACAACTACTCTTTATTTTCATAAAGCAATGAATGCTATCGACAGGGTACTCAAATTGTTTCCATATTTTCACAGGGCTTCTGAAGCTGTTCCTTACAAGCAGGTTTTAATTAAATTGCGTGACTATGTAGTACTTTCGCAGTTGTGCGACCGGATACGTAATTTCATGTTAGGAAATATACAATTCGAAATAGTACGCCGCGGTGGAGTAGCCGTACGGTCTAAGGCGTCTCGCTGAGAATCGCGCGGTTGTTCCCCGTCGGAGGTTCGAGTCCCCCCTTGGGCATGAGTGATGATACGCTAACAGCGCGAAACGCGTTGTTGGAGTAATAAAGAATATTGGAACAGAGACTGCGAATTATTTTATTACTTTAAGTAGTTTGTAAGACTAGAGACTGATGGCCACCGTAGTTTGGTCCCATAGGATTACAAACATTATAGCATTTTTGTTTATGAACCAATGGTATTAATTCATTAAATTTTCTTTCAAGCCAGAATTTTTCTCTTGTCTTCTCCATATTTACATCTCTATTGCTTCTATTTTTTGTTCAAATGTTTGACTGGAAGTTTACAGAAAACATGTGGCTTGTGTTTACCTCAAAGATGAAGCTGCAAGACGCCGTTGATAACCATGGCAATGGCGTGCAAGTATCGATAGACATCATGCTGGCTGACGATGTTAAAGATGCGCCAGTACATGGTCATCATAGCGTGCCAGTAAACAGTCATAAAAGTGCATTACAACTGTTACAAAACGATTTGGTATGAACTGGTAGGAACATGCTGCTATGTATACATTGCCAATTTCGAGGGATAGAAACACTAATCACGTCGGGGGGTGTACAATTGAAAGAGATCAGGAATAGAAATGACTTGTACAGTGTCAAATTAGTCATAAAGCTAAAAATAGAGGGTTTACAGTATAATTAGTTATTAATGTAATTGGTTATTGAACCAAAGGTATGGAGAACGAGTAATATGTGCAGTTACAATGTAAGTAGTTATTGTGCCAAAGCATGTAACAGTCGAAACGTAAGCAATTTAAAATTTTAGCGGTTCGGAATAGTAAAACAAATCGACGATGTCCAAAAACCGTAATGCATTATCCTTCATACATGTGCAAGAAGTGTAAGAACATACAGATAGTTAAAAAACCATTGGTTTTTACGCTAAAACGTATTAAAGCAATAAAGTCGAACAGAGCATGGGATGGTAGGGGGACAGAACAACAATTAACATATGCAGTCACGAGATCAGTCATATTGAAGTAACAAATGTAGCGTTACAAGAGTACTTATCTATAGAAACAGAAGGGCAAAGCATTCTATAGTAAATCATCAAATAAATCATGAAAGTATCTTTCTCTGAAGTCCAACTGTTTATTCAGTAGGAATGTAGAGTTATTTTTATAATGATCATATATTTCAATTTCTTCTAGATTGTTTAGTAACAGGCCTTTTGGTGCATTGTGAGGAATTTTCATGTTTTGTTTTTCTCTTATGCCTCCTTCAGAATGATTGCAACGTTTTAAATGTTGGCCAAATACCGATTTCTCCTGTGACGTGCCTGTTGTATGCCCTTTGAAACGAATGTTAAAATTTCTGCCTGTTTGTCCTATGTAGTGTTTTTTGCAATCGTTACACGATATTTTATACATACCGGTTGCGGAATATTTATTGCTGCTTTTTCCAACTTTATGTTTCAGCCTATGCTGTAAAAGATCAGTGGTTGCAAAGGCTATGGTCAGTTCACTATTTTTAAATAATGTATTTATTCTATCAGAAACCCAGATATGTCATTTTTTGCAAATTTTCGATCAGGAACTATAGGGATATGATTTGGCTGTCGCAGTTTGTTAAATAAAAGATCAGCTTCACTTGAATGAAAGTTATTGGCTCTGGCAATTTGTTTTAAAATGTCAATTTCTTTTTAGATTCCATCTGGCTCGAGGAGTAATCTTAGTATTCCACGAATCATGGATTTGAAAAACGCTTTTTTGTATTTAGATGGATGATAAGAAGTTGTTTTAATAATGACATCAGTGGTTGTTGGCCAAACTATGTTTCCCATTACAGTTAGAAATGGTAAGATCTAAGAAGTTAATACTTTTGTTATTTTCGTGTTCTATAGTGAATGTCAAGTTAGGCCGCACATTATTAAGGATATCAGTGATTGGGTATAACTCATTTTTGGCACCTAGGTACAGTATTAAAGTATCGTCTACATATCTTTTGTAATACAGAATTTTATTAGCGATTTGGGGATTATTTTTGAAAAATGTAAGTTAGACATGATTAACAAAAATATCAGCTACAGTTCCAGCTAATGAATTGCCCATTGCCAAACCAAAAACCAAATGAAAAGTAATTGAAGGCGAGAGTACTTCCATGTAATTCAGCGAACTCATACACTTCATCTGTGCTCATTATTTTATGTCAGCAGGTTGTTTTTTATAATATGAATCGTTTCAGAAATTAGCACATTTATGTAATGGTTTGTAATATGTAACGAAGCAAATCTTCCATCATCAGGGATATCGATATTAAAAATTGCTTGTGCCAATTCGTAACTATTCCTGATGCTTAAGTTTTCTACAAATACGTTGAAGGATTTTAGTATTTCATTACGTCTTTTGTTTAATTTATATGATAGACAATCAATATTGTTAACAATTGGCCTAATTGGCATATTTTATTATGTAATTATAGTTGGCATCTTAACTTTGGCAATTGTGGGTTCATCCGACGTGATTAGTTTTTCTATCAATCGAAATTGGCGAAGTATACACAACAGAATGTTCCTACCAGTGCCTGTATTTTTTGTTACTTTGTTATTTTATGTACGTGATATAATTTTATCACACACCAACGCGATTTATAACAGTTTTAGTGCACTTTCCTGACTGTTTACTGGTATGCTATGATGTCCACGTAACTGGCGCATCTCTGACACCTTCAGCCAGTATGATGCCTATCGACTTATGCACGCCATTGCCATGGTAACCAACGGCGTCTTGCAGCTTCATCTTTGACGTAAACACAAGCTACATGTTTTCTGTAACCGTCAATCTACCGCCTATTTCAATGGTTATTTTTGGATAAAAATTTCCCACGGAATTTTAAATGTTTTCAGTTACTTCCTTTAATTTGTTACCTTGTTATATGAGTACAGGAAACTTAACAAGTATTTTATATACTTTATTACATGTATTTAATTCTAATTAATACGTTTTATCCACGACATGTCTGATTGGTTAATACTGACAACACATGATGGCCGGTGGGCGGAGCTTCCAGTTCTTAAATCACAGCCGCACGGTTCTCATCAGCAGTCCACCTTTGTGCGGCTCTCCGTGTTTTGTATTTATATTATTATTTCTATAATATGTTCTGCGCTAGTATATATGTCCTCTGAACTACTGCGTTACTTTGCACTGCTAGTCATCTGATGATGGTCTACACTTGACTGAAACCGGTCATGAAATAAAAAATAACAATTCTCGACCTGGACTGTTTTAATTTTAATTTTTACCAAAATATTGAAGTTTATTTCTGTGACCATCGTCCGCGGCAAGCATCGGAGTATTTGATTTGAAAATAAATAAAGCCATTTTCTGACAGCGAACGTATTTTTTATTTCTCCCAGATGCCTTTTGCGTCCTCAGTGGGAACTAGAAATTACAGATTTTATGTAAAGTAATAGTAGATCATAAACATTTCACGCCTACTTCATACGTCAAGTGAGTAACCACTTATTTACATAAAAAGTAAGACATGAACTGTTTCTGATCTACAAACGCTATATAGAATGAAAACAGTAATTTCTATAACTCACTGACAATGCCATAAACTAAAGAGGTTAAACGCGTCTGAAGAAATAAGAAATAAAACGGAGTTTTTATTTACCAAACGATTAACCAAGGAAAGGCATTGATCAACATATTAAAGAGAAGGAAAACTAAATTTACGGAATTTTTCGTCGATATATTAGAACAATACTAAACAGGAGCCGTTACCTAAATGCATAGATGGTACATGGATCAAGGAAATTCACTGGGTGATTTTAAGAGATAGAAAAATACCAAGTTAACATTTTTGACTCTCTTCATTCATCAACAACTAATAACGTTAATAATAAAAACAATTCTTCTCCTTTTCTTGTTAGTAAAATTCTTCCAAGGTTCCGCAAAAGTTGAGTGCATATGAACAATCGCCTGAATATCACCATCATACAACAAATATTATCGGAAAAAATTGTTACTTGCATATGCCCCGCCAACTGGGTGTGCGCCCTAGCTTGCATTAGACCGTCAGCCAGCGGAAATACTCCCTGGACCGCTGGTGTGCTGCGCGTAATGAGGATTTAAACGCGCTATCAGGGCATTCTTAAATAGCCCTCTGAGAGCCGTACCAGATCTGGCCCTGTGTCGGCGCACGTCGCACTGGTATTCAGAGCCCGTGGGGAGGCCTAATGAACTCGGTAAACGTCGGCGACATAAAGGAGACTTCATTTCGTAAGCCTGCTGCGGCCTCTAACGACGTGGGTAGCCTCCGTACTTTATACGCCGTCTCTATAGCGCCGTGTCTACAGGCGGACAAAATTCACTCTCAACTGCTATGGGACTCAGCATTTAGAGATGTAGAACGATAATACTAAAGAAAAATAAAGACAAGGCTGTAGCGTGACAACGTAGGAACAAAATGATACTACTAAAGAAAGGTAAAGGCAAGCATGTAACGTGCGTAGGTAGGTCGATATTTTTATCACTAACTCAAAATGAGTTGCCTCCAGAAAACATTAAACGACGACGTGTTCTCAGATGTACATAGAGAAGTAATAAATTTCGCAAAGGTGCTGCTGATAAAAAGTAAAGCAATAATTGAAAAGATCGTACATTCACAAATGGAAGAATAACATTTTCGTTAACACAAACTGAACGTCATGAGCGCCAAAAAATAGCGACGTTATTTGGAACGAAATTTTTAACTTTTAAGCACTTTTTTCGTCACTGACAAAGCGAAAATAAACGTATCCTTCAATGCAACCGAAATTATGTAGCAAAATGTTATTGGCGGACAGAGGAAAACAATATCAAGATCGAAATTTGACTCTCATAACGCAACTACATGTGTCGAGGAGGCAGATGAAGTGCAAAATTGCATATCCAAACATTCAAATTACAGTTATAGTTGGTCCTAGAATACTTATGTCACTAACCAGATCTTTCGCTTCCCACAAACGTACGTGAAATACACCTAACTGCACTACGGTTCGGAGTCGACGATCAAATATAGGCTCCTTGAACGTTAGTTCGAAGTTTGGCTTAAGATAAGGGCTAGAAACCCACTATTGAGTCAAACCAACATTCGGTGTGAAGCCAGTTTGAAGACGATCTTCAACTTTGGCAACGAAGCTGCATTCAGTTGTCAAATGATGCGACGTAGTAGATAAAAGAAATAGAACATTATTGGATAGTAACATTGAGCATACGCAGCATGTAAATAGGATCCCATCAAAACATGTACAAAAATGCTAGTTTCGCGACGAATTCTTTCCACCGTAAAAATATGTGAAATCTCATTTGAAACCAAGACGGTCATTTTAGTTAGTGTTCATAGAACCATGTATTCAACACCTCCTCATAATTTATAATCTAATTAGTTATCTACCAACGTTTATAGCGACTGTATCAAATATTATTCATTTTATTTGTATAAGGAATGTAATGACTTGTCAATCGCACCATAACAATAATTTATACTCCATTATGTAACCAAACGTAATCACCTAAGAAAGAAGTACACTCACATATGCATAAAAACATTTTAATATTAGTTTATGTTGGCATGCGATTGCCAAGTCATTAATTTTTATTATAGAAATAAAGATGAATGGTATTCATATAGTCGTTATAAATGTTGGTACATACATAATTAGATAACAAATTATGACAAGGTGTTGAATAGATGGTTCCAGGAACACTAACTAAAATAAGAGACTTGATTTTCTATGAGATCTCACAACTTTTTACGGTGGGAGGAATTCGTCGCGAGATTTGCATTTTGGTACATTTTATGTTTTTGGTCGGATTTCATTTCTTTTTGTGGGAAATCCTTTTTCATCTTGGGTAATGTATTGTGTGCAGCAGACACGGAATTTCTTTCAAAAATGTTCAAATGTTTGTAGAGCTTATGGGACTTAACTACGGGGTCATCAGTCCCTAAACTTACAAACTACTAATGAACTAGCTACAACTAAGGACGGCACAAATATCCATGCCCGAAGGGGGATTCGAACCCACGACCGTAGTGGCCGTGCAGACCGTGACTGAAGCGCCTCAGTCCCCTCGACCACCGCGGCCGGCGGAATTTCTTTAAACCCATTCTCTGTCTCTTTTGGTTTATCTCAGAGAAGTCTGGAAAGTCGATTATATTGTTAATGTTCAATCCTTTCAACATGTATACGTACTGCAACATGTTGTGGATCATTTTAAATGCCTTTTTTAACTTCTACGTTGACTCTTTCCTCGATTTACCATAGTCAGTTCCTTTGCTTAGATCCTCTTTCGTCAATGTAATGACCGTAGTGTATCATACTACATTTGTTGTTCATTCAAGAAGCGCGGTGGTATGCGTTTTCTTTTGGTAGCTAATGCTCCTCCTTTTCTTCTCTGGTAAACTTTATTGTACCTCAATTACGGATTTAGTTAAAGCTTTTTCCTATTCATTTTTCCTATTTTCCTCAGAGGCATTGTTTGCTGAAACAAGCTCCATCCACTTTTCCGAGAGAACCCAATTGATTACTTAAAAAAAAAGAAGAAGAAAAAAAAAAGTCGGAGAAGTAACACGAAATGTGATGATGACTCGCTAGAAGGACTATGAACTATCTCTTTGCTCATTTTTGTAAATAGTATTAACAGTCAGTACGCACAAAACTGCACACAGATCAATAATACATTCACAACGGTTGCTTACTGCTTTTTTTTTTAAATTACTTACTACAGTTGTCATCGAAAGTGATTATTTTGAAGCTACACAAAGTCAGCCAGCATACACACATCACCGAATGGCCAACATAAAGTGTGCTGACAGTATATTTGTCCCGAGATTAGGTGACTATTCCAGTTTAATGTTGAGAACATAAAACCTGTTCTGCTCATCCGAATGCTCATTCCGGAGATATTTTTATTCTATGGGTCTGTGGGCTGATCTTACAGTATCAGTTTTTTAATATATATAATCTTTGACCAATATTCCTGGGTATACATCTTCTTATCCAAGATTGGTTAAACGTATCGTCAGCGTGACCTAAAACTGAGGTGAAAAAACAATGTCGACTATTGGCTACAGTGATCGGTACACAGCAACATCGTTAAAACAACAAACTAAGAAAGTACTTATGACAAGCTAGACTGTAGGTAACACTGCTACTCATTGCAATCGCAGGAATTTAAGCTCTACTCTTTGCTGATTCGTACTTAACCACACCCTTTAAAATCGTGACATATTCGTAATATATATATATATATATATATATATATATATATATATATATAATCTCCAAGATTTCGTGATTTGGGATATCGATTTGATTCGTCCCAATTAAAAATAGTACCATAGTACCAACTTGTAACAGCTCCTGAAAGGGTCTGGCTTTTATCTAGTATTTTTAGGAATAGGACATTAGTGTATGGATGTCGTCAGCAAGGATGTTGATTTAGTTTCTCATTAGCTTGTCAGTGACTGACGGCGGAAGATGTTGCCCTTCGTCGACCTCACCTCCAAAGTAGATAGCGAGATTTAGTTTCCAGCTAGCGTCTTCTGGGTGATCAGCTGGAGTTCCAAAACTTGAGATGTTGATTGTCGTGTTTGGGGAGCGTCTTCTCTAGCCACTAGCTTGCAGTGACGGTGATCTAATTCGCCCTTGACATACGCCCTCTTTTCTTCTTCGTCGCGGAGTTGGCGCTGGCGTAGGTCTGCTTGCACGGGCATCAGCAAATATTTGCACCGCTGCTGGCTGTAGCGCACCACATGACCCGGTCGCCCACATTGAAAACACAACTGCTGGTTGTCCCAGGTCCTCCAAACGAGTGTTCCCTGGGCATAAACAGGTTCCGCAAGCTGTGTCGTAGCAGCGTAAACCCACCTTGGCCTCAACGGTTTCACCATTTTTGATGGAATAGGGTGACGAGAGATTGGAGCCAGCGTTTGTTCTGCTTCCTCCCTTATTTTCTGTTGAAATGCCACAGTTTTAGGTTCGACATGCCCTCCCTGTACCTTTTGAACTTTTATTTGACTATTTACGTCTACAAGTTCGGTTTCTTCCTCCGCAGCAGCTATCGATATGACGTTCGGATATACTGGCACCATGTTATGAAGTCATCTTTTGACTAAATCTCCTTCATGAGTACCGACTGGTACAAGTCCTCAGTAACACCTTTCATAAGATGTACAACTTTCTCCTCCCACTTCATCATTAAGTTCGATTATCCTTCACAGCTCCAAAGGTCTTGAAAGTATGTCTGCGCAGCCTCTTCTAGCCACTGCGTTCTGCACTTCAGTTGTTTTTCACCTTGACATATATGTCACTGAGCATCTCCAAGGAATTTCTGCAGTTCCCTATTATCTCGTCCCAGTTGTTGAATTCAGAGATACGCTCGTCCCGGCGTCCCCACCAAAATAATCTCAAGTACTGGTGTCATAGGACGTAACTATTGATTAAAGACATTGGTTTGCACTCAACGATGTTTTATTAAGCACTTGTCATACACCTACAAGAGCAAAGAATGAACCGATTCCAGCCGGAGATTTACACAGTACTTTTACACTAACAGAATCTTCTGGAACATTATTTCTCAACACATGTAGAACGTGAAATTATTAGAACTGTATATTTAAATTAAAATGCGCCGACATGGTGGGTCTCGAACCTTGGTCCCTTTGTTTCGGTGTCCAACACATCACCCACTACAGCCCGCTGGAGCTGTCTTTCAACGCTTCAATATTTTTCTTCTTCTTCGTTATGTATAGAGTGTCCGTGAGTTTTTTTGTGTGTGTTTTGTTCCGACTTTATGAAATTATGCACACCTGACCTTCAAAACAAGAGGAAGGTCGTTGTCTACATAAAATTGCGTGCTGTGCATGGCGGGATACTTAACTTACGGGCTTCGACGAAGTCCATAGTTGTATTCCGCATTTGATGAAATTTTGCACACTTAACCTTCAAAAGAGGAGGAACATCACCGTCTACCTAAGATTTCATACAGTGAATGGTGGAGGATACCTTGCAATAAACTTAGACACCACTTCACTGATCAGCATTAAAGTTAACAGAGTTATAACAATGTTCACAAACAGAGGAGGCAATGGACTCCATTGGAGTCCACGCCAGCTCCCGCATGTGTCACACCTTAAGAGTTCTAAGTAGCGAAATTTGTCTTGATCCCATTATCATTACTAGTCAATTTCTCAAATTTCGTTAGTGCATCTTTTTCTCGCTCTTTTTTTTATTTTCATTTTTATTTATTTTTTTTATTTTTTTTGACGTGGGGGTGGGGGGCTAAATAGTGTTGTGTAGAATTTTTGTCTAAGATAAAAACAAAATTACAGGATGATGCAATCAAGACAACAGCAACGCACCACATTTAATTATGCCATTTATTTACAAAATATCGGGGGTACCGGTTTCAAATCTGACGGCTCATCATCAGACGGCTGTTCATGTCCACATACATTTCTTGCCATCTGCATTTTGATTATGCTAATAATTTTGTCTTGCGGCGAAACGTTCTGTTTTGTGGTGCCTTACATTACAAAAAACGGTTTGAAATGACTTACTTTAACATAAGTTTGACTAATGAGACGTATTATATACAAACTTTTACGATATAATTTTTCTTGCTAATCATTTACTCACTTCGAAAAGTCAGATCCATTAACTTGTGTCATTTGCTGCAGTTGCTGAATCAACGTGTACTTTGTGTATCACTTTTTTCGCTTACTAGGAATAGAATACCGTGATTCACCACACACACACACACACACACACACACACACACACACACACACACACACCAACAAGTGTTTGCCACAAGGAATACAAATATGGTGATATTGCCAACGTAACAGTACCAAAGATGTTTTCTTCCCGAGATATGTACACTGATTTGACATTGAAGTTATTTGACGTTAGAAATCGAACACTTCTGTCCCAGACAGGCCTTGAAAGGCCCAACAGGCACCGTTTGGCCGCCGTGTCATCCTTCCTCCCGAAGGCGTCACCGGATGCGGTATGGATGGGACGTGGTCAGCGTCCCGCACTCCCGGCCGTTAAGTTGGTTTTCGTGACAAAGTTGTATGATTCAGTACTCGATATTTATGTTTGTGTCAGTAATAGAGTTTAAGTTACTGCTGGGCCAAACAGCAGATACATAATGCATTCAGGTATGATATTATATTGATATAAAAGTGTTCCTCAAAAACACATTATTAAGAATAGTGATGTGCATGATGTGTGATACACGTCTCCACAAGAGTTTGTGCACCGACATCAAGACATCACATGTACTATAATAACGAATTAAAATAATGTTAAAATTAAAATTCTTCAGAATTATTTGGTGCGTCATGATGATTCCCTGAGGAAGGCTCGTGTAACGGTTTGGCAACGTTTGAAATATTTTATCATCAAGACGCGGCAAATAGCTCAGCAAAATTTTAATTTTAACAATAATGACCTCAAAAGGCTACGTTCTTACATAAAATAATGTGACATTATTATTTCATAAAATACGTCGTTAAATTAAAAAAATTTATACGCAAATGTTGCGCAACAAAAAGCATGCATGAACATATCGGTTAGGTTAGAATGATTCATTGCATGAAGGGCTAGGCATACTAAATAATAATAATAATAATAATAATAATAATCGTGCGGCATCACAGTGTATACATACGCCAAGCAAATTTGGGCAAATCGCTTTGTTTCGATACATTACATTTGGTGTAGGATGCTCTTTATATGACTTACAATTTGTTCGTGGATGGTTGCTGAGAAAACCACGAAAACTATGAAAATACGAATTGTGGGGATTGCCATTTCTATTTTTTTCATTGCAAATCGTTGCAACTTCTACGACATGACTTTAAGATGAAATTCTAAAAATATTTGTAACTTTTTTCGGTTTCCTTATCCGTTTCTGAAATGCAGCGATTCACAGTTACCGTACTTATGCACCGAATTACAAAAATCATTTTTACCGTTTTGGAATCATGGACCGTAAGCAAGTAACTATATTAAGTGGCTGAATTTTTATCAACATATTCTAGAAACATTTATCTAGAAACACTATTTTACCGTTTTTTGAAGTATTAATCCCTTGTCATGCTACAGCGGAAAGCATATGATGTTTTTTCTTAATTTACGGTTTGTCTACTTGGTGGTTAGGAAATAGTTATTTTTGGATTTGGATATGAGGATTTATTTTTGTTATTGTTTACACGCTACAAATCGGTCCAGACATACAAAGAAAGTGTCAAACCCTTACAGGCCTATAGTATTAGTCTTATATAAGTGATTTTCTCTACTGTAGCTAGCAAGAGAAGGGAACATGTTCCTATCAAAGTACAAAAAAGCAAAATATTTCCCTGTTTAAAACATTCTGACAGAAATGTGGAGAACATGCTGCCTCAGACATTCCTCCTTCGTCACGAAAAATTTTCGTATGTGAACATATTCGCAAATTTCTGTTGTAAATTAGAGAGAGAGAAAGACAAATGCTGAAATGTTTGTAAACCCAAGGGACCAAACTGTTGAGATCATAGACTTACTAACTACTTAAAACTAACTAAGGATAACACACAAACACACACACACACACACACACACACACACACACACGCAAGGGAAGACTCGAACTTCCAACGGGAATGTCCGCGCTAGGCCGCGCAGCCGTTAAGGTATGGCAGATAAATTGGTAGAAGTAAAAAAGGGAAGTTAAATTTTGTACATATTCTACATCCACGTGTTTCTCGATCTAGAGTTTACAAGCCCGACCAATCCATCTGGAAGGAGATGTAGTGAGCACAGACAGTGGCGACTAATGAGACAGGCTGCAAACTGTGAGAAAGAAAGAGACAGAGGCAATGTGAAATAAATAAATAAAAAAGAAAAAAAAAGACACTGGCAACGGCAGATAGGCAGTAAAAGTGCTAGAGACAGTACTGTGGAAGGTGAACAGAAAGGGTCGACAGACAGGACAGCGTGACACTGGGTGGAGACGGAGACGCTATAGACAGTGGCAGCAAAAGTTCATTACGATTGACAGACCGAGTTTTGGTGAGGAAGGCGGAATCAGAGCTGAGGCAGAATTTTTCAGCTGGAAGATAAATTATGTGTACTTCTACTATTATTCTTGTCACAGTATACGAGATTTAGTTAAATGTAGGCCCAATATTAGATACAGCGCTTATGTGATTATATTCACATTACAAAAATTAAATCACAAATGATGAGATACTCACGCACATAACAACAAAGTTAGAACCATGTGTTGTACGAAACACCTGGCTTATATAACAGAAATCGTAATCGATACGTGTGTAGTGCATGCTCTCATTAAATAAACTGATGACAAATGTATATCTTCAAGGTAAATTATGATTCGGTGCTCGATGTTTATGTTAATTACAAAACTCGCGGTTAAATTAAAAACAGGTCAAGCAATAGATACATTAAAATAGTCTTGATGAAGATACTATGATTACTCTTATGTCAGCCTGGATGTGTGTGCACCACATTATATATCATAGGTAGACATACATGTATACATTATTTGAATGTAAGGGTTTTTTTACTTTATTATGAATCATGTTATCATTACTTCCATGTAGACAAACACTTTGTCATGGGAATTATTACGTGAGAACGATTTTGTTCACTCGCATACAATACATATACAGTGTGCAACCAAATTAAAGGAAGACCTCTTCAAAACACCATAATCCTAATCCATTAGGACTTGTTATCCGTCTCTAACAACCATGCTCTTGACGGGACGTTAAATCATAATCTTTCTTACTTCCTTTTCCCTTACGACTTGTTTCAAACAACAAGAGGTCGTGAAGTGCGGAAAAAAAAGAAGAAAATCTGCACTCAAAATATCATGAAAATGTCAAGCTGGGTTAATGACACACATTGGCACCCAGTTCCACAACAATGTTGCCAGCGGTACATTCACACTGTGAAAAGGGCGTCATATCCTCCTTTTTAACGTGCTCTGCGAGTGTGGTCAGAAGTACAACACCCTGCAATCAATTACAGATTTCTTATGTGTGGCCAGACTTATCGTCGCTTAGAATCAACAGAGGGTGGTATAATTTGCGTCAACGAAGTCACCCCTGTCCTTGGAGCATTGATTCGGACTGATTCCGTAGTCGAAAACTACAATCTACAATGTAGTGAGCAGCAGGCGGAGTGCTTGATAAGATTCGACTCTCCTGACATCTTATGGACAATTCAGCCTTCTCTGTGCACACTATAGTATTGCTTCCTCACTGATTTGTAGAGTAATGGAACGGACATATTTTCTCAAGAATACAGTAGTAACTAGAGATCCTTAAAAACCACTCGAAGAAATTTGATTGTAATCCAAAGCAGTAGAGTGTATTTATGCTATTTCCGCCCTCCACTTCCGCGCCTTTCTGTGGGATGAGAAAGTTGAGGCTGTAACATTCACACATAGATAAATAAAACGGCAAGAAGTCCCTATAACAGCTCCCAAGTCAGTAACACCCTCGGCGTTACCCGAGCACCTTTGTTGAGCACTTTCAACTCATCGAATTCGATTCCTTGTCTAGCGCCTGACGACACGGCAACTCCTTTGGAACGCGTGGCATTCGATTGCCTAGATGCAGGCGCTAGAGCAGTAATCAGCTTCGGGTTAGTTATTTGCTGGTACGTATCTGGCATCCGATACTGATCCAGTTGAGTTGCATTTGTCAAGACCAATGACGACTAAATGACTGCATAGAATCGGTAAAAATCTCTTCGCCATTATCCGTAATACGGTAAAAATGTTATATACACGTGACCTGCCTATTCCAAGTCCTTTCGTACTTTCTCTTCATTTACAATCTTTCCGGACAGACTGCTACTTGAAAATCAATGTTCAAATGTTTGTTAAGCTTATGAGACTTAACTACGGGGTCATCAGTCCCTAAACTTACAAACTACTTATGAACGGCACAAATATCCATGCCCGAGGGGGGATTCGAACCCCCGACCGTAGTGGCCGTGCAGAGCGTGACTGAAGCGCCACAGTCTCTTCGGCCACCGCGGCCGGCCTGCTACTTGAACCTGTGGCACTTATACAATAATTTCTTTCCTATTTATGCAAGGGACTTCGCTATGCTAAGTTCAATTCTGATCGAATTTTCTATTCACACCACAATAATCTACTTGGACCATACCTGACTGTTATTTTCATGTTTTGGTGAGCTACCCTTTTTCATTTGTGTAACCGCCTTCTATACTCCTTTAGAAGTTATTTATTCAGTCTCGTCACTACTTTTCGCATCTCATGCTTTATTTACTTGTACTATTTCCTGTTAACAGGCTTTTAAAATGCTTCTGCTACTGTACCAGACTAATAATCACTACCTCCAGTATTTAATTCCCTTATTTCCTCACCTTGCAACCATTTTCCATGCTACCACCACCTGCATCCCTCCTATGCATCTACCAACTTCCTCCCTCTTTCCCCTTCACAGATCTTCTTGTTTCATTTCTATATTCACTGTAACATACAATGTTCTGTCATGTTTGCCCCTGACTGTCAACGAATTATTATGAAACATTATTTCATTTTTATTTTATCTTTCATATGAATATTATACTGAGACTATTTGATTGTAAGAGTGGTTCAAGACAGGCCTCTTTATAACAATTTCAGTTTGTATTTCCGTTGTTTAAAAATATGCTCCTCGTATGAAAATTAAAGGCATTTATTAGCAGTAGCAGTGTCAGTACGGTTAATCGTATTATATATATTTTAGCTGTGTTGGATATTTGCATTGACTCTGAAGATATCTGGTGAATATGTTTGTTTGTGTGGCCGTCTTCCGTAGCAGCTCTTTAAATTATACTAGGTTTTCTCGTCTTATGCTGACTGCAACTGAAGACAATTTTTATCGCTTTTTATTTATAAAGCATATATATAAAATGAAGTGTAACACGCACGAAAAGTTCAAACAGTTTCTTATACATATTTATTCGTGCGCGTTACGCATCCTTTAAAGTTCCAACTTTACAGGTAAAACGTTAGAAACTATATGCACGAAATAGTCCCTAAGCAGAGACAGCAAATATCGCGGAACACAGGGAATATGTTTAACCATAAACTGCTGAAAACAGGGAATAATGTTAATTCTCGTTGAATGACCTCATAGTTAATATAGAAAACATTTACGAGCCTGATAGCTGAACTTTAAAAACTGACCCCATGAAAGATACAGCAATAAGGTTACACTTGCAAAGGTCAACTGTAGTTGTACTCTTTTTGTTTCGCAGGTTTTGGGTCAAGGATTCTCTATGACAACTAGTTCATGAAAAGAAAGAGAAATCCTTCAGAAGAGCACAGATAATCTTACAAGACTTTCACTCACAGGTTAACAAATACAATGGAGTTATCCACTTGATGATGTCTTTTGAGAAAATGATTGTGTCATTCCTGACTCTCTGAAACTTCTAGTAGAAACTATCGTGATGAAGAACAAAAGCCATTCTCTGGCTGAATGTGTTTCAATAGATCATGATTCATTTCTTTCATATAGCCAAGCTTTTTCCTCTCTTCACTGGAGATTAGCATATGTGGCTAGAAATCTCTTGTTAACATCTGTACATAAATGGAATTTTCCCGCAGTTGTAGTGGGATCAGCTTTGAGAGCTAAATTTAGTCTAATCACTACTCTGCACGATTTATCACCACGTAGCTATGAGTCATATCTACAACGATGAAGAAGATCACGATGATATTTCACGTTCGTACGAGTAGCGCGATATGGACCCAACAGTCAGAATTGCATTTTAATATACTTGGACTATATACCTCTTAACACGATGCTATAATTTTTTTCTTTCGTTGAATTGTTGAGAAACTGATTTTTCTCACATTGGCTTTTGTAGAATTTTAAGAGACCTATTGGAGCCAAGACACATCAGTTTGTGCTTAAATAAAAGCCTCTACCGTTTACTACGACTTCAGTTCTTATAATATTTCTCGCAGAATGAGCGGTTTTGCGGATATTCAGACAAAAAAAGTTGCATATTTGGCAAAAAATGGAAAGTATTTGAACATCCATAACTAGGAAACAACTGTACGTAAAAAGCTGCGGTTTGACATAAATGGTTGCATACTTAATGCTTTTTAACGGGGTAAAAAGAATAATATCACATAAGGTATAGCTTGTGAGTTATAAGGCAACTAAAAAAGGTCAAAATTTCGCTTGTTATTTTACTTAGAACGCACAGGTTTTTGGAAGTTGCAACCTTGGATTCATACTATCCTAACCGGTCCTAACAATATATCAAAATCAGAACTCTACCAAGTTTTGAGATTTTAATGTCTAATTTGACTGACCGAAAAAGTCCGTTTGCATTTGTTTGGATACATGCGGCCTGGAATCGCATCGACAGGAGTAAAATTGTCTTTAGTGAGGAGTCCCGCTTCGAAATGAGCCACGACGAGCATCGAAGACGTCCCGAAGTGCAGTGCAATACCTACCAGGGTGTTGCCTGCCATACGGCCAGAGAACCACGACTGATGATCTGGAGCGTTGTTTCATTTCATAGCAAGAGCTCTTAAAGCACGTCAGCGATATTCTACGCCCTGCTTTGTTGTCAAATGACATGCCACCCTACAATTACATCTCAGGAGATATGCCCGCCCGCAGTCTTCGTACTGCTGCTTGTCTTCGTACTTTCCAAACTAAAATTCGCCGACACCTTTGGGAAGATGAGCGATGTGAGAACACGAGTACCAATATTGTGTTCAAAAGGAATAATTTTTGTTACTAATTGATTATTCAAGTATTATTTTAAAATATTTCCCTTAGCAGTAAATTTGAAACGGTGAATTTTGTGTTGTTTTTATACCTATATAGTATTTTGACTGACTGTCTAAAACAGCCTGAAAGAAACGATACAGGAAGAACCACAAAGACAACATACGCATCGTGTTGCTTAATAAATAATAAAAAATAAAATAAGAAAATCAAATGATAAAACGAAAGTTCATACACCACACACAAAGGTTTTTTGTTCTAGTTCCCTTTACTGTAACTGAAGCTTTCACCTCCTTTTCCGACCTCTGATACGTATGTACTGTAGAGGTAATATCCTCATGACCCTATGACCGCATACATACAAAGCGCGTAGCTAATTAGACTAAAAAAGATTTAGAACGGATCATAGCTGCTCTTCTCATGTAATTATAATAATTGAGCCATGTCATCGTATGCACAGTTTCTATTCAACCGCTGTATCATCAAGACAACATGTTAAAAATTCAGTCTGTACGTAATAGTTTCTTTTTCACTTAGCGGGAGAACGAGAATCGTTACCGCGTATTAGGGGTTTAGATTAATATGCGGAGTCAGACGTGTCAGAAGGCGCGAGATGTATGGCCCGGCAATAAATCAACCATCGGTTTCTTTCATAATATCCTGTTCATGCGCCGTCCTCTCACCGACAACGGTTCAGTAGAAAATTTCACACCAGCCTCGTAAATCCAACCGTCGAAGTGTTTAACAGGGACAAGTAATTGGTGCATCAACAGCAGCTATTTTTGCGTTAAATAAGTGCACAAAATTAATCGAAACAAATCCGCTACATTCTAGATGTGACTGTTTCACTGATATGGTTAAGAATTAGTAGTTGTCCAAACGCCATTTTTGCGGTTTACAAGTAAATATTGTAACAATTACATTTTTTCAAAAAGTTTTAAGTTTTCTTATCATTTTTAAAGCAGAAAACCCTGAGCCATTCATTATAGAAATCCATATTTCTTTTAGATATTACTCATGTTATATGGCATGGAATTTACAAACATAAAATCCTGAGAGTCAAATTGAGACAATGAAATCCTGGTATCACTAAATAGATTTTGGACACACAGTCTCTCTGTCGAAAGTCAGGTACAGCGTGGAATACCTAGATTTGTAGATTCGATACAACAGAACTCAAAGGAGAATCCCTGAAAGTAAGGCGGAGTTCTTTTCAAAAAACAGTGTTGAAGAAATTTCGAGGGGAAGCACCTTATACTGACTGCAGTACGATATTACCTCGACAACTTACATTCGCATGAAACCCACGAAAGTAAGAGTAATTTAGGGGCCGTTCGGAAGCATGTAGACAGTCGTATTTTGCTCAATGTGTTTGGGAGAGAAACAGTAAAGGAAATGGCTAATAGTAGGTACGGGGTACCCTTCACCACGCACTGTACGACGGCTTGCGGAGTTTGCATGTAGATGCAGACCAAGTGGATGGAGGCTAAACTCTAACAGAATATTGATTGATTCTACTGTCGGTTCTTGGTGAAACATTTCAAATTAAATAATTGAAGACTTGTTATCACCTTGTTTCACGAAACTTTATTTTACGACCTAGATTTTGGGTTATGAGCCCATTTCATGTACTTTACTGATTTCAAAGTTGTTACACCAGTGAAGACAAACCATTATGTTTCTACAGGTCTCTATTTATCGAATTTAACTTTGGAAGAAAATACTTTTAGCTTGTAATTTAGGAACTATTACACTTGCATTACCTTATTAGAATAACAAGAATTATCTGTTGTATTAATATTGTGTTTAATGATGTTATCTATTACTGAAATTACTGATCATTATTGTACCTCGGAAAATTGAACAGTTTATACTACAAGACTTTGCTTCTTGCCTATGGCCGCCTCATGCTAGTGATATTGTTATTATCTATTACGTAGAAGTTACTCATAGTCTAAAAGAGGTGAATAATCGAATACTGTCTGTGCATTCAGTATCAAATTTGTAGTTGTGTCATTTTTGCACCTATACCTTCTATATGTAAGACTTCTACATCTATGGCGTATTTGTGCTCTCGTTCTAAGCAGTGTTGGGCAAAGGCAGAATCTGATTTTCATAATCTCCAGCTCCTGTGGTGTTCCCTAAGCCTAGTATAATTGACCGACCTGTCTTTCCTATATAACAGGACTGGCACTCTTTACAACTGATTTTATATACACCATTGCTAATAATGGCTGTCTGTTTGTTCTTTGAATTGAATAGATTTTTACTTAAGGTATGTGAGACATAGAAACATACTGAAAATTCCTTTGATTTCAAAATGTTGCATAGCTTATTGGAAATTTTACCTGTGAAAGGTAACCCACACCATTTAATTTTTGATGTTTCAGTGAAGCTTACTAGGTAGAGTATGGGTCTTGCTTGTTTCTTCTTGTTCTTCTCCAAAATTTTGTCAATTATGCAGGAATGAAAGTCATTATTTGTTGCAATGGTTTTTATTGTTTCTAGTTCTTGGTCATGGTCTTCTTGGATCATGGGACTGGACAGAAGTCGATTTATCATATGGTGGAATGCTGCATGTTTGTACGCTGTTGGGTGCTGAGAGGAAGCCGGGATGAAGTTGTCAGTATAGGTGTCTTTCCTGAAGATCTTAAATCTATGGCTTCTATTTTCTATTAGTATGCTGATGCCAAGAAGACCATGACCAAGAACTAGAAACAATAAAAACCATCACAACAAATAATACCTTAACAAGTGTTCAATTATTTAATCTAAGAGAATAATGAAATAAAATGACTGTATCGCATTATTGGCTGGGAGACTCCATCTGTGTAATATTTTTCATTATTTCACGTTGGGACTTAAGTGCCAGTGATGATGAAATGATGATGAGGACAACACTCAACACCGTGCAGGAAATTCAACACAACACCTCCTGCGTGGTCGTCAGCGACTGTGATCTCTGAGCTACAGAGGCGAACAGTAACGGAGTAAGGACCTGTCACAGTGAAATTTGTCCACCCAACCTGTATGTAGCAATTATTTACACTGGATAGTATTCAAGAGTGAAATACAAAATATACAATAGGGAAAATGATTGATAACATTTTTAGGACTCGTCTATTTAAAGTTTTGGTACACGGCTAACTGAAAATATTTTACGAATAATTTTCAAGGAATAGGAAGGAAGGAAGATTGGGGTTTAACGCCCCGACGACAGCACGACCATTAGAGGTGGAGCTCGCGCTGCGACACCTCGCTCTATACCAGTTCCAGCAGGGATGAATGAGTATGGCGGCATTTCATTCTTAGCCCGCGAATAAAGTTAGTCTGGACACATTTCTTTTCATCTAAGATTTCCACCATATTTGTAAATATATCAGCAAAAATTGATGTTGGGGTTCAATTTGCATCGATAATGTTTAAACTAAGGTAAGAATTATTAATTTGGATGTGGAATGCTTTTTATGTTATTTATACTAAATACAATGGGAGGAAAAGCGTTTTTGAAAAAGGAATTTACGAACATCAAATATTAATTTAAGTGTAAGGAAATCTTTTCTGAAGGCATTTGTGTGGTGTTCTGCCTTGTACGGGAGTGAAACTTGGACGATAAATAGTTCAGACAGAAAGAGGATAGAGGCTTTTGAAATGTGGTGCTACAGAAGAATGCTGAAGATTAGGTGGGTAGATCGCATAACTAATGAAGAGGTACTGAACGGAATTGGGGAGAAAAGGAATTTTTGGCATACCTTGACTAAATGAAGGGATAACTTGGTAGGACACATTCTTAGACATGAAGTGTGTGGGGGAAAATCGCAGAGGGAGACCAAGAGACGCATATAGTAAGCAGATTCAAATGGGTGTGGGTTGCCGTTCTTATGAGGCGATGAAAAGGCTTGCTCAGGATACAGTAGAGTGGAGAGCAGCATCAAACCAGTCTCCGGACTGAAGGCCATAACAACCACAACTAGGACTGAAGAGTTACAGTGCACAAAATGAAGTCTAAATGTTCAAATGTTTGTTAAGCTTATGGGACTTAACTACGGGGTTATCAGTCCCTAAACTTACAAACTACTTATCAACTAGCTTATCCTAAGGACGGCACAAATATCCATGCCTGAGGGGGGATTCGAACCCCCGACCGTAATGGCCGTGCAGACCGTGACTGAAGCGCCTCAGTCCCCTCGGCCACCGCGGATGGCAAAATGAAGTCTATCGCTGATTACTTCTACAAACACAGCATGAAAAAGTGAAACAGTGTGTGTTTCAAAACTTTTCATAAGAAATCTACATCATCTATCCCACTTTTTACTTAGTGAGCTGCCTATTAGATGCATACAAAATTTAGGTTTGTAGGTCTAGTCATTACTAAATAGCGGTCCTCGAAAAACACGGAAATTGGTACCTGACGGGGTACACATCCATGAGCCATCAAACCTGAATTTCAGCGTTAAGACAGGTAGGTATCCATGCGCAATATATGACTAAATTCTGAAATGGTCACCTCTCACCCTCTGTGAAGTTTCATGGTATGTCCGGACTTAAATGTGGTTGGGACGTCTGTGGCCTCATAGAACTGCCAACAGAACACACGGAGAGGTTCTTTTGTCAGTGATTTCACTAACACGGAAATCAGAGGAAGCTACAACGACAAATAACACTCACTGTACGGATGCATGCAGTTTTCTCACATCACTTCACTTAAGCGTGGAAACTAAAAGGTGATACGTAGAAACGATGCAACTTACCGTTCAGTATGACCTATGAATATGAACGCAGGCTCTACGATGTCAAAATCCAAGTTGGAAGATCTGGAAAAATATGTATAACTCCCCTGAAAATACGAGGAGACAGCTAGGACAAAGGAAAGTAACTAGGCTGTAGAGACATGTAGAGCTGTTTGTAACAGTTAAACCATTTGCTCGGAGTGTGGATTGCAGCCTTCCTGTCCCAATATAAAGAAATCCTCTCTGACGTCTACATGCAATTTTTTACTCAGCTGAGACCGAGAACTCTGCTAAATCTCTTTTCCATACAGTAAAGAGAATTGTGAAGAATGTCTTTCTTTCACTCTATGGACAGCTAGTAACCAGTTTAACATCTTTCCCTTTAAATAAACTGAACCAGACTTGTTGCTTTGTTTCATAAATATTTATTTTACTTCGTACGACCTAGGTTTCAGGATATGAGCCCATTATCTAGTACCTTCTCTCTCTCTCTCTCTCTCTCTCTCTCTCTCTCTCTCTCATCTCTCTCTCTCTCTCTCTCTCTCTCACACACACAAACACACAAAATAACTGACAAGCAGGAACCAAGAGAAACATACAAATGAATCTGACAGAAAGGCACCAAAACAATAGCTGTTTCATTCTATACATAAGACAACCATCATCCTGGAAGAAAAAACACAGTTCGTTAGCAGACTGAAAAATGCTCGTTCACGGCACTGACGGAATACAAGTTTGACTCCTCGCAGAGTATACGAAGTATCTTGTTTCCCCTTCCACCAGCAGTGTACCGTAAGTCCCTAGAAGAGCGAAGCGTTCCTAAAGTCTGGCAAAAGCGCAGATTATTCTCATTGTCTGCAAGAGTCGCCGAGCAGATGTGAAAAGCCACTGGCCTAACCTTCTGACGTCGGTCGGCTCTAGAATTTTTAAACATGTTTATGTTCTTGTGTTATTGAAATTTGTGGAGACCGGAAATGTCTTCTATAGGAATTAATGTGGGTTCCGAAAACAACGAACGTGTGAAACCCAGATTTCTCCTTTCGCCCACGAGACGAAGAAAAGCAATAGGTTCCTATTACGGTGCAGTTTATCTTTACTTTCGGAAGGCGACCGAAACTGCTCCGCACTGTCGCCTAATGAAAAAAATACAAATATTTGGAATATCAGACCATTTGTGTGATTGCATTCAAGGATTTCCTGCAAGCAGAACTCAGCATGCCTTTCTCAATAGAGATCGTTTTCGTTACTGGAACAACGTTTTGCTATCGTCGATCAAATCACCATTTCGTGTGTGTGTCTATTAGTGAGAGTGTGTGTGTGTGAGAGAGAGAGAGAGAGAGAGAGAGAGACAGAGACAGAGAAAGAGAAATTAAATCACTATTTCTGAATTCTGCATAGAGGTATGTGTTCCAAATCACCATCATTTTATACATATTTTTAAGATTATTTCATAATTTTGTAATTTTTTATTGTGTATTTGTAGGTGCTCTTTACCATTCACCATTATCCTAACCTTTTGTTCTCTTTTGTCCTTCCGTTATATCTTTTTAATATCTCAGTTAAAATAACGTAAAACAGACAGCAGTGCATTAAAGACATTTAGACAGTAAGTACTTGGTGACAATATTTTATTCATTAAATAAATGATTAGGCAAGAACAGAGTGTTTTATTTTAGAAGTGGAGGTCATGAACATGTATAAATTTCTGTGTGTGATAAATAATAATAATAATAATAATAATATTCTGCGACTGCAGAGCGGCATCGCCATTCGCATTCGGAGGAGCCAGGGGATAAAGACCTAAATTAGAGCTCTCCTCCACCATCGAGCAAGTGGTGACACAGTTGGCTCGTATTCGGAAGGACGGTGGTTCAAATCCACCTCAAGCCATCCTAATTTAGGTTTTCCGTCATTTCCCTAAATCGCGTCAGTTAAATTCCGTGATGATTACTTTGAAAGGGAACGGTCGATTTCCATCCTTATCCTTACTCATACAATCTGAGCGTTTGCTCCGCCTCTACCAACACCTGCAACAATTTTACGGAATACGTAGCAGCTACTGCCGTCAACTGCAACTGACGGTGCATGATATCATCTAAGTATCAAATTCTTGCTCAAATAAGAAGACTGAATACTTGTTCTATGATGCCATAGCAAGAAAACTTGATCCACAACAGTAAGTGCTAATAACCCGTACGTTATTCGCTGTAGTTTGTGGAGACGTGCCTACTAAGGAAAGTCTTTACCGTTAACCAATACTATCACGAGACTGTACAACGTTTTTGAGATTTTTCTTGCAATTCTGAACGGTGCATGCGATGAGTTTTGGGCCCCGTTCAAAACTGTCTACTACTGATTTACCATTTCTTCATTTTACTCTTCAAATACCACATAATATTTTCTGTGTAAGAGCACGTTACTTGCCGTTATGTCAGATTTTTTTCTGTATTTGATTTGATGTACCTGACAATTTATCGAAATCGATACGCTAAACATACATTTAAACGTATTAAACGTCGCCGAAAGAACATAAAGTTACTAGCAGACTTACTATGATCGTACACGCTCGATCGGCACAATATTTAAAGCTGTGTTTCTTTTATCAACTACACGAGAAAGGAAAAAGTTATTGAAGTTTTAAAGGCAAATCTGAAACATGCAGCACCAACTTGATATAAAGACACAGAGCGAACAAGACACCATCGTAAACAGCGTTTCTCATTCCACAATAGTGGAACACAATGACTCACGGCAAGAAGCATGAAAGTGATATGCACAGAGATGGTATGCTGTAATATATTTGTGGCAACACAGACACAGTGATATTTTTGAGCCTGCGGGCGGCGGGTACATGACGTTGTTTGCGTCGCCCCCTGCTGCCAGCCTGCCATTGTACCCTCTGTCTGAGACAAAAGGCACACGGCTCTCCACCTGCCGGCTACGACACTGTAAAAACTGAACTGAAGACGATGCCTGTTCCTCGTCCAACGTACGCTTTCTGTGCTATAAATCCGCAGTCCTATGAGCAGCAATGTAGAGCTTAGTTCTGATTCCAAATGTACAATTCGTATTAGTAACGAACTCAAAAAATAGTAATTTGCTCATACTGTATAAGATTTGAACATTTATAACTTTGTATTTATTGTGTGAAGTAAATTAATTTGTGAACAGCAAAATCAATGCGCATCGTTATTATAGTCTCATTTTCGGTTTGGCGAATGATGTAGCTTGATGGCAACTGAAACGACACATGAAAAGAATAAACGCGAGCGCTCCAAGGCGCCTTGCTGCGGAGCGAGCGGTTACTCATCGCCGGAGATTCGAGTCCTCCCTCGGGCATGCGTTTGTGTGTTTATCCTTAGGCTAGTTTACATAATTTTTAAGCCAAGGGACTGATAATCAGAGTAGTTAAGTCACATAGATTTGCAAACATCTGAATTTGAAAAGTATGAATAAAAACTATTTTGGATGCTCAGAGACCACATTATTAAGAAGAACTACTGATATTTCCAACAAATTCATCTAAGTGTCTCATCCTACAGAAATAGCACAGATTTGTGGATTCTGAGGGATATAGGGCACTGCGGGCAGTCACAGCATGGCGCAGCATGGTTCCTTCATCAAGAAGAAAGATTTTCGTTCCCTATCATTGTCGTGTCCTATCTAGAGCTCCTTCTATGATGACCTCCATGTTCATAATACATCGAATTCTAATTTCGCATCTTCCAAATTTGGTTATAAAAGCAAAATCAATTGGCGGTAACGCAGGGTAGGTCTGATAATGGATAAGAAAATAGGAATGCGGATAAGTTACTATGAACAGCATAGTGAACGCATTATTGTAGCAAAGATAGACACGAAGGCAACACCGATCTCAGTATTAAATGCCAACTAGCTCTGCCGATGATGAGGAGAGCGAAGAAATGTATGAGGATAGAGGAAATTATTCAGACCGTTAAAGGAGAAGAAAACTTAATTGTGATTGGGGACTGGAACTCGGTTTTAGGAAAGGGAAGAGAAGAAAATGTAGTAGGTGAATATGGACTGGGGAAAAGGACTGAAGAGGAGATAGCCTAGTAGAACATTGTGCTGAGCACTTTGTTTAATCATCAAGAAAGGTTATATACGTGGAAGGGACCAGGAGACACTGGGAGGTACCAGATTGACTTTATAATGGTAAGGCAAAGGTTTAGAAACCAGGTTTTAAATTGAAAGACATATCCAGGTTCAGATATAGACTCTGACCATAACTTATTGGTTATGAACTTTAGATTAAAACCTCAAGAGACTGCAAAAAGGTAGAAAATTAAGGAGATGGAATGTAGACGAATTGAAGGAACCAGAGGTGGTTGAGAGTTTTAGAGGGAGCATTAGGCAAGGATTGTATGAAAATAATGCAGTAGGAGAAGAATGGGTAGCTCTGAGAGACAGAGTAGTGAAGGCCGCAGAAGGTAATATAGGCAGAAGGGACCTAATAGAAATCCTTGGTTACTGAACTTAATTGATGAAAGAAGGAAATACAAAAAGGCATCAAGTGAAGTAGGCAAAAGGGAGTACACAGTCTGAAAAATGAAGTTGGCAGGAAATGCAGACTGGCTAAGTAGGAGTAACTTGAGGAGAAATGCAAGACAGTAGAAGAATGTATAACTAGAGGAAAGATAGATACCGCCTGTAGAAAATAAAAGTCATTTGGTGACAAGAAAAGCAGTGCTATGAATATCAAGAACTCTGATAGAAAATCAGTACTAAGCAAAGAAGGGGAAAGCTAAGAAATGGAAGGAATATATAGAAAACCTGTACAAAGGAAATAAACTTGAAGGCAGTTTTCTAGAAGTGGAAGACGGAGGAAGATGAGAAAGGAGATACTACACTGCGAGAAGAATTACACACAGCACTATAAGATTTGAGTAGAAACAAGGCCCCTGGAGTAGATCATTTCCCGTCTAAACTGCTATTATCGTTAGGAGAGCCAGTCATGAAAAAATTGTGCAAATGTTTGTAAAGCTTAAGGGACTCAACTGCGGGGTCATCAGTCCCTAAACTTACAAACTACTTATGAACTAACCTATACTAAAGACGACACAAACATCCATGCCCGAGGGGGGATTGGAACCCCCGGCGGCGGACAGCCGCACGCACCGAAACACGGCGCCCCAGTACACGCGGCTAATCCGACGCGGGGAACAAATTGTTCCACCTGGTATACAAGACGTATGAGACAGAGGACATACCCTCAGACTTCAAGAAGAATTCCTAAGAAATCAAGTACAGACAAATGTAAAAATTATAGAACTATCAATGTAATAAATCATGTGATGTTTAAAGATTTTCCGGCGTACAGATAATTCCATAAAATCTCGGGCAAACTGCCGGATGTCCGTAACTTCCTGCCACGATATTTCGGCGCAGTGTCTTCTGGCCATCTTCAGGTGAGTACCGCAGAAGTACTGGCGAAGACGCGCTGCAACGTAACGACTTGTTCGTCAGTCTTGATCTCGATTCACTTTTTACAAAGGTGCATCTTGTGGACTCTCTACACCTCATTGGCAACATGTTTGCTGAAGACATTACAGTGCTATTTCAGCACACGCTCTCTACTACATATTCTTATGTATATATGAACCATCTCACGTAGTCGCCATGGGGACTTTTTATGGAAGATTTTGAGGAGAGAGCACTTGACTCAGCCACTTTTAATCTATCAGTGTTTTTGCGATACGTTGATGACACTTTTATAGTGTGGGCTCATGGCGTGGACCACCTCCAAGAATTTTTACGTCATATGAACTTCATACACGAAAACATAAAGTTTACTATGGACATTGAGAAAAACAGTTGTTTGCCATTTTTAGATGTCTTCATGTGACGCAAAAGTGATGGCTCACTTTGTCATTCGGCATACAGGAAGCCCACTCATACAGATTTGTATCTACAAGCTACCAGTTGCCACCATCCGGCACAAACAATGGGCGTCCTCAAGACTTTAATCCATCGAGCTCGCACCATCTCTGATGCCGACAGTCTTGAAACAGAACCGGAACACCTGAGAACAGTATTCCTGAAGAATGGGTTCTGTCAAAGACGATCTGGAGCTGCGTAAAGCAGGTGTTTACGGGATTCCGTCTGATGCGGCTAGTCATATATAGGGCAGACGACGCGCACTCTGCAGGAGCGCATACTCGGCTACTCCAGTCCACCAAATCCGCAATCGCCGAACACTGTATTTCCACAGGTCATTCAGTGAACTATAACGAGACGAAAATTGTGCCCACACATCAAACTTTTGGAGTTCAATTATTAATGAAGCTGTGATAATAAGACTGTTAGACAGTGAGACACTTATTAATCGAGACAGTGGTTTCCAAATAAATCCTGCATGGAATCCTGTCATTGGAAAACTTCGTAGTCGCGGTTGTTCCCTGCAACTGAATGACGATGATGATCGATCTGATATCGAAGCGGCAAGCCTCTACCACGGAGGGCGCTCGAGTAGTAGTGAACGCGCACGCTAAGTACGCGTATGCGCAGTGTCGACTGAATGCGTCATAAATAGCACAGCTCAGCGCGTCTTCGACAGTACTTCGGCGGTACTTACCTGAAGACGGCCAGAATACTCTGAACCAAAATATCGTAGCAGAAAGTTACTGACATTCGGCAGTTCGCCCGAGATTTTATAGAATTAATAATAATGGTTGCAAAGTACTAACACGAATTATTTACAGACGAATTATATAACTGGTGGAATACGACCTTGGGGAACATCAATTTGGATTTAGGAAAAATGTTGGTAAACGCAAGGCAATAGTCACATTACGACTTATCTTAGAATGTAGATTAAGGATAGAAAAACCTACGTTTTTAGAATTTGTGGATCTGGAGAAAGCTTTTGATAATGTTGACTAGAATACACTTTTTCAGATTCTGAAGGTAGCAGGGGTAAAATATAGGGAGCGAAGAGTTATATTCAACTTGCACAAAAACCAGACAGCAATTATTAGAGTCTAAGGACATGAACGGGTCGCATGGTTGGGAAGGGAGTAGCCTTTCCCCAATGTTGTTCAGTCTATACACTGAGCAAGATGTGAAGGAATACAAAGAGAAATTTGGAGACAAAATTAAAGTCTAGGGAGTCGGCATGAAAACCTTGCGGTTTGCTGATGAAATAGTAATTCTGTCAGAGACAGCAAAAGACCTCGAAGAGCAATTAAACGGAATGGACAGTGTATTGAAAGGAAGGTATAAGATGAACATTAACAAGAGTAAAACAAAGGTAATGGAATGTAGTGTCAGAAAATCAAGTGATGCTGAAGGAATTAGATTACGTAATGAGACAATAAAAGTAGTAGATGAGTTTTGTTGTTTAGGTAGCAAGATAACTTCTGATGGTCGATGTAGAGAAGATATAAAATGCAGAATGGCTATGGGAAGAAATCGTTTCTGAAGAAGCGAAACTTTTTGACATCCAATATTAGTTTAAATGTTAGGAAGTCCTTTCTGAAAGCATTTGTTTGGAGAATAGTATTGTATTGGAGCGAAAGGTGGACAACAAGGAGTTCACACAAAAATATGATAATAGTTTTCATAATGTGGTACTACAGACGAATGATGAAGATTAGATGAATAGACGACGCAGCTAATGAGGAAGTGCTGAATAGAATTGGGGAGGGAAAAGGTTTCTGGCATATCCTGACTAGGAGAAGGGATAGTTGGTGGCACACATACTGAGACGTCAAGGAATCGTCAACTTAGCATTATAAGGAAGTGTGTGGGGTAAAAATCGTAGAGGGATGAATACGGTAAGCAGATTTGTTGTTGTTTATAGGGGACTAATCTACAACTTCATCAGTCCCCTGTTCCAAGCAAAGACGTGACATTTGACGAAACGAAAACACAGAGAGAACACGGACGAGAGAAATAAACACTTCAGTGAAACACAGAGGAGTACACAAAAGGGATAAAATTACTGTTGCATGAAACTAAAATTTTATAGCAGAATGCCATGTCTGGCTTATCACTAGGATAAAAACAGATGAGCGTGCCATGCTGTAAACACTAAAAACCACCTCAATCGAAAGGAAGATGCTATCAACGACCTAAAAGCACTGTAAAAATGTGGGCCTGAGAATCAGGCTAAAGCGCCTTCCATTAAATGGAATGGTAACAACCAGATGCGCGAATAAAATGTAAAACAGTAGTAGCCATGGAGGCATTGTCACCTAAGACTGAAGGTAACGCATCAGTTAGACTAAATGACTGCCTCAAAGCGGGTAAAAGCGGACAATCCAGCAGAATGTGGATCATAAACAGCAGGGCGCCATAATGGCAATCTGGTGGGCCCTCTAGACGCAAGTGGCTGTGCGTTAACCACGTATGGCCAATGCGGAGTCGGCAGAGTACAACAGAATCCCTACGAGAGGCTCGCAAGGAGGACCTCCACATTGTAGTAGACGGCTGAACTGTACGGAGCTTATTCGGTTCGTTCGATTCAGCCCACTCAGCCCCAGTACCTTCCGATTGAGCACCGTTCGAAGAAACCCTTCCTGGCGGGAGGAGCCAGAGGTGGCTGTTGGTTCTCTGGCTCATGGGTGGGGACCGTTGTCCCCTGTGGGTGTGGAATTATTGCTCCCAAAGTAGCGACTTTGGGGGCTACGGAAGAGGAGGCGCCCACAGACACCGAGGGGGCAGGTATTAGCAGTTGGGCCTGAGAACCCAGCGTGGTACATGTCACAGGAGATGATTATAATATGGATGGAGACACAGCAGTGGCATATGTTGACTTCATACTAACAGAGTGGATCTCTTAATACTTCTTCTCAGCCTCTTAATATGACAGCCAGTCCAGGGTCTCATACTCCATTATTTTGTGTTCCTTTTGGTGAACTGCACAGGTTGGAGAGCAGGGACAGTGGTGCTGGCCGCAGTTTACACAGACCAGGGGAGGGGCACATGGCACGTCTGGATGAGACACACGTCCACACTCCCGACAGGTGGAGTTGGCCTCAAAGTGGGATGATATACAGCCAAGCCTCCAGCACTTGAAGCAGCCCATAGGGTGAGGAAAAATAGGGTTTGACATCACATTTATAGATAATCACCTTGACCTACTCGAGCAATGAATCACCCTCAAAAGCCAAGATGAAGTCATCGGCAGCGATCCTGTTGCCCTTCAGACCCCTGTATAAGAGCCAAATAAACTTCACTCTTCACCTCTGTAAGTTATTCCGGAGTTCTTCGTCGGACTGTAGTAATAGGTCTCTATGAAAGATAACACCCTGAACTATGTTCAGGCTTTTGTGGGGGGTGATGGTAACGGAAATGTCACCCAGTTTGGCACAGACAAGCAGAGCCTGCGCTAGGCTAGGGACGACGTCATTATTAGAACAGACGCGGTCCTCATCTTCGACATTCCTTCTACCTCCCCAATCTTATCTTCTAGATCCTCCACAAAAACAGGGGTTTCGTTGTCATAAACGATTCGTCATCCGTTCGACTGCACACTAGGTATTGGGGGGCATACGCCTCACCTTGATGACGAGCCCGACGTTCTTCCCATGGCGTAGACAAGGATGGAAACGATAGGGGGTCATATGATGCAGTATTAAAGGACACACTACCACGCTTTGAGACGGTGGTTAAACGCCCACCAGCGTTGCTCTGAGATCTTTTCATGATGTTCCCACGAGCAGCTAGGGATATAAAGGTCCACCCAGGCACTCGGGGCCCGAGGAGGATCAGTTTGAATTTAGGAGAAATGTAGGAACACGGGAGGCAATACTCACATTACAACTTATCTTCGAAAACACGTTAAGGAAGGGCAAACCTTCGCTTTGGCGTTTGTAGATTTAGAGAAAGCTTTTGACAATGTCGACTAGAATACACTCTTCCAAATGCTGAAGGTAGCAGGGGTAAAATATAGGGAGCGAAGAGTTATATTCAACTTTTACAAAAACCAAACAGCGGTTATTAGAGTCGAAGGACAAGAAAGGAACGCAGAGGTTGGGAAGGGAGTGAGACAAGGTTGTAGCATTTCCCCAATGTTGTTCAATCTGTACATTCAGCAAGGAGTGAGGGAATACAAGGAGAAATTTGGAGAGGGAATTAGAGTTCAGGGAAAAGAAATAAAAACTTTGCGGTTTGCCGATGACATAGTAGCTTTGTCAGACACTGCAAAAGATCTGGAAGAGCAATTGAAAGGAATGGACAGTGTCTTGAAAGGAAGATATAAGATGAACATTAACAAGAGTAAAACGAAGGTAATGGAATGTAACATCAGAAAATCAGGCGATGCTGAAGGAATTAGATTAGGTAATGAGACATTAAAAATAGTTGATGAGTTTAGTTATTTGGGTAGCAAGATAACTTCTGATGGCCGAAGTAAACGAGATATAAATTGCAGAATAGCTGTCGGAAGTAAAGCGTTTTTAAATAAGCGAAACTTGTTAACATCCAATATTAATTTAAATGTTAGGAAGTCCTTTCTGAAATCATTTGTCTGGAGTGTAGCATTGTATGGGAGTGGACGATAAGGAGTTCAGACAAAATGATGTTCAAATGTTTGTAGAGCTTATGGGACTTAAGTACGGGGTCATCAGTCCCTAAACTTACAAACTACTCATGAACTAGCTAAGACTAGGGACGGCACAAATATCCATGCCCGAGGGGGGATTCGAACCCCCGACCGTAGTGTCCGTACAGAACGTAACTGGCGCGCCGCAGACCGCTCGGCCACTTCGGCCGGCACAAAATGATGATTGAAGCTTTTGAAACGTGGCGCTACAGACGATTGATGAAGACTAGATGGGTAGATCACGTGACTAATGAGGAGGTGTTTAACAGAATTGGGGAGAAAAGGGGTTTCTGGCATACCCTGTCTAAGAGAAGGGTTAGATTGGTAGGACACATTCTGAGACATCAGGGAATTGTCAACTTAGCATTAGAAGGAAGTGTGTGGGGTAAAAATCGTAGAGGGAGACCGAGAGGCGAATATAGTATGCAGATTCAAAAGAATGTAGGTTGCCGAACGTATTCCTAGATGGAGACTTGCACAGGACAGGGTGGCGTGGAGAGCTGCATCAAACCAGTCTGCGGACTGAAGACCGCAACAACATCAGTCCTCCTTGAAATCTTTCACAACTTGCTGAATGTACAGATAAGGCTTCAACCATGTCGTACACCCTTCCCAACCACTACGTTCCTTTCATGCCTTCGGCCTCTTAAAATTGTCGTCTGGTTTTTGTACAACCTAAGTTTCCGTTATACCCCTGCTACCTTCAGAATTTAAGAGTGTGCATTCCAGTCAACATTGTGAAAAGCTTTCTACAGATCTACCAAAGCTATAAACGTAGGTTTGCTTTTCCTTTATTTATTTTCTATGATATGTCGTAAGGTGAATATTGTCTCACGTCTTCCTACATTTTTCTAAATCCAAACTGATTACTTTACTTTTCCCCATTCGGCAGTAAATAATGCGTACAAGTATTTCGCAACAGAGACATTTTAAATTAAATTGTTCTGATATTGTCACACCAGTCTGCAGTTGCTGTATTTGGAATTGAAACTACTACATTATTCTTGATGTCTGAGTTTATTTATACTGTCTTATATACCTTGCACACGAAGTGGAATAGGTTCGTCATCGATGACTCTCCCAAGTACATCAGCAGTTTACCTATTTCAGGACTTGTTTCGACAAATCTTTCGGTGCTCCGTCAAATTCATCTCGAAGTATCATATTTCCTATCTCATATTGATATTCCTCTGCCCTTTCTACAATACTGTCTCCATTCCCCTTGTATAGGCTCTCTATATATTCCTTTCGCCTTTTTGCTCTAAATGTTCAAATGTTTGTAGAGCTTATGGGACTTAACTACGGGGTCTTCAGTCCCTAAACTTACAAACTACTTATGAACTAGCTTATTCTAAAGACGGCACAAACATCCATGCCCAAGGGGGGATTCGAACCCCCGATCACAGCGGTCATGCAGACCGTGACTGGTACGCCGCAGACCGCTCGGCCACTGCGGCCGGCTTTCTGCTTTCCGTTCTTGGTTTACTACTGCTTTTCCAATATGGCGTTCCAGTATAATATACAGCCGCTTTTCTGGTCTCCAAACGTCTTTTTTATTTTCTTCTAGACTGTAGCTTTCTTTTCCTCCCCTAGTTATACATTTATCTATGGACTTAATTTTATTCTCTAACCACTCCTGTTTAGCCATTTTAAATTTTCAGTCGACATAATTTTTAGTGACCTATACTCCCCTTTGCCCACTTTCTTATATCAATTAAGTTCAGTAGGCCTATCTCTTGTATTATCCTCCGCGGCCTACAGTATTTCATCTCTCAAATCTATCTATCCTTCTTCTGCCATACGTTAAGCAAATAACAGTTGTGGAAAGTATTTCTTAAGATACCAGACAATTAGCAAAGTTTATTCATAGGCAAACAAGCGATTAAATGAAATAGAACAAGACTTTAGCAATAATAGCATCAGGAGTTTTTACAAGATGTTTAGAGAAAAATCTCTGCCTTATGTGTGATTCAAAACACGAAGTGACTCGTTAGATACTAACGTCTCAACTAATTAACAAGTAGACGCAGACAGTCTCAGCAAACGCCTATGCTTTAATCTCTCAAGGTGAAAATCCCCTCTAGAAAGCCCAATTATAATCCAGACTTAATAGAATTACTGGAAAGCAACGAGGAAAGGTTATAATTGCTGTAGAACTCTGAAATCTCTCTGACGAAATACTTTATGAATAAAGCTGGTGAGTTAAACGAAATCTTTGTGGCTAAAGGTAATCATATAACCCTCTTAGAAAATAGCATTCCGAGACTGTTACTGATGTAGTCTTCCATGATAGTGACAAGGGAGAGATTGAGTCAATAATTAGATAACTAAAGGTTTGATTCCATTTCTTGGAGGTGCTCCACGACCACACAATGATGAACACACCAGATATATTTCGCAGCATTGGACGTTAATGTTTTATTAAAAAAAAAAAAAAAAAAAAAAAAAAAAAAAAAAAAAAAAAAAAAAAGCACAGATCGATTTCAATCACATAGTGATCATCTTCAGTGTCCTTCAAACGAGCATCAGGGCATTCATATGCTCGTTTGAAGGACACTGAAGATGATCGCTATGTGATTGAAATCAATCTGTGGTTTCTTAAATAAAAGATAACTAAAGACTAAGGACTCTTGTGGAAATGATGGGGTTTCTAGCAGAATTCCTTAGTATTGTTCCCCTTCTGCTAGCCCAGTCCTTAGCCATATTTGCATGTTTTCCTTTCAGAATGGTCAGTTTCCAGATAAAGTAGTCAGTAGTGCGACCATTTTATAAAAAAGAAGAAAGCAATAATCTAGACAAATTTAACCCAATAACATGCCATCAGTATTTGCTAAAGTTATTGAAAAAATTGTATATTAAAGGTTAATTGGTCAATTCACATCCCATAACAAGCTTTCAAATGCACAGTTAGGTTTAAAAATGGTTAAATAACCGAAACTGCTACATTCTCTACTGTCTAAGAGGGACTGTATATATTAAATAAAAGAATGCGTACGCTAGTCGTATCCTTTGGTTCAACAAAAGCGGTTGATTCTGTTGATCACATAATATCGTTGGATAAATTGGAACATTATCGAGGATGAGGATTAGCTAACAATTGTTTACCTCTTGAATTAATAACAGGCATCAGAAGATAATTCTCTGGAGTGGTAAAATGGCTATGATATGCATTCACAGTAGGCTACTGTTAAGAGGGAAAGGGTGCCGCCATTATTTCTTATTTCTATAAATGATTGACTTCTAGTATAACAGGTAATTCTAAGGTATTTCTGTTTACTGATGACACCAGCTTGTAGTGAACGACGTTCGCAAAACTGAAGAAGTATCAAATAATTCAGTTAAAGAAATAAGTTCATAGCTTGTAGAAAATAAATTGTTACTAAATCACATTAAGTCTCAGACTTTACTGTTTCTAACGCACTATGCAACAAAAAATGACATTTTTGTTGCACACAATGGGTATATGTTAAGGGTGACTGAACAGTTCCAATTCCTAGGTGCTATTTACCATTAGAACAGTATCTGAAATAAATGATAGTTCAACAAGAAAAGTAGTTACGTTACTTACTTTCATGCGCTTATGACGTATGGTGTTGTATCTTGGGGTAACTTCTCTGATTCAAAAGAGGTATTTATTGCACAGAAACGAGCGGTTCCATCAAAACGTGGTGTTACCTAGCGATCCTTTTCTCGACCCGTGTTTAGTACCCTGGGAATTCTGAGCCGGCCGCGGTGGCCGAGGGGACTGCGGCGCGCCTGTCACTGTCTGCACGGCCACTACGGTCGGAGGTTCGAATCCCCCCTCGAGCATGGATATTTGTGTCGTCCTAGGTGTAAGTTAGTTCGTAAGTAGTTTGTAAGTTTAGGAACTGATGACCCCGTAGATAAGTCCCATAAGCTATACAAACATTTGAACTTTCTTTTTTTTTTTTTTTTTTTTTAAATTCTGACAGTGACCCCTTAATGCTTATTTTCTTGAATGCCGTCTTTTGTTAATAAAATTTGCTTATTCCCAAGAGTAAGCAGCTTCCACTCAGTTAATGTTAGACAGAAATTGAAACTGCGTTTAGTTACATCATCGTGCTGAAAGGCATACAGTATTCTGCCGCATCTATTTTTAATAAGCAGCCACAAGAATTCAAAAAGCTTATTAATAATCCACACACTTTCAAGGTTAAATTGAAAAGTTTCTCATGGTTCGCTCTTTCTATAATGACGAGGAATTTCTGGAATAATAATAATAATAATAATAATAATAATAATAATAATAATAATAATAATAAAAAATAATAATAAAAAAAATCAAATTTTCCTGTTCGTTTGGTTGTTTTTACATTATCCTTAGGCCTGTTGAGTGCATAGAATAGGATTTTTATACGTTTCACTTTTTCAATTACTACTTTGTAACAATCTAATGTACTGACACGTTCCATGATCATGGAAAGCCGGCCGCGGTGGCCGAGGGGACTGAGGCGCTTCAGTCACGGTCTGCACGGTCACTACGGTCGGGGGTTCGAATCCCTCCTCGGGCATGGATATTTGTGCCGCCCTTAGTTGTAGGTAGTTCATAAGTAGTTTGTAAGTTTAGGGACTGATGACCCCGTAGTTAAGTCCCTTAAGCTTAACAAACATTTGAACATTTTTGATCATGGAAACTTGCTCATCGATTCGATCCTGAGGAAAGTGAAAACTATAAATAAATAAATGGAAAGAATCCACAAGATTAGAGCAGAAATCTACTCTGAATAGAGACATTGACAGATCTCACTTTCTCAAAGAGAGAGGCAAAACAGACCTGAACAGTTCAGAGTAACATCTTTCGCGGCGGTCGATTACAAAATTATCCCTGAAGACCTTATCAACAGACGCAGAATAGTACGCGGCAGGATTTCACAGCGCATGCGAGTGAGCAGAACTACAAGCTTAAAATAAAAATTAGTCTTTAGATAAGAAGTTGCGGATATACAGTGGTTAGCTTCATAGACTTCACCAAGGAGAGTGAAAAGTGGAATGAAATAGAAAGAATCGACCTGAAAATACCGAAATTTGTTGATCATCTCATATCTGCCAACAACATCATAAAATGGCACAACAACTACTTTGCAAAAGAGCTATACAATGGAAGATTCCCAAAGGACAGTCTCTCCAGTGAAACAAGGACAGTGGAAGTCTGGAACGTCTCACCATGAACCGTTCTGTGGCAGTACTGGTTCGTTCCTTGGCTACTGGTATTAACGTAGACACCATTGACTTTCGGTGTAGGTTTGAAACTTTACCTCGGAGAAGACTGAGCAGAGTGAAAATTTCATTGTAATAATTAATGTAACTTAATGACAAGTGATATTACATTAAAACAGTTGATCATCTGCAGTGTAAATGAACGATAAATATGAATGAGGTGTACGTTAATTTCATCAGGAGTGTATTAATCACTTTAAATTTTGCAAAGAATATAGACGAAATAAGAAATTCGATCAAAAATAAGAGGCATGCCAAGCACGACACTAAGTAAGAAACTCTATTATTTCTTAATGTACTCCTAAATGTCCAGTCGATGACTCCTACTTTTAACTGAACCCACCAAGTCTGTAAAATTCTCGTCCCAAAATGAGTTCAGGAATTCTTTGAAATCCATGTGGTGTTTATGTATGTAAATTTTTGGTTTGCATCTTTCACTGTTTCATTAGTTTGTAATGTATCTAATGTAGTGAGGAACAGATTCTTAAAGGGAGGAAAATGTAGAACTGATTTAAGTGTATCATTTCCGACAAAATTTGAAACCTGCTAACGCTTCAAATATAAAGTGATTCTATACTTACATCTAGCGTATTTTAGCGTCCATATATTGTCTGGATAATCACTCATTTTTCGAAACATCAGTATATCGATAATTTTAAAAATATCAGTAATATCTAGGAGGTTCTGTTATAAGTTTCACTGAGATGGAGTAAGGAACGTGTATTGTTACTGACTGTATAGAATGCCAGGATATCACCGGTGCATACGTTTCGAGAGCAAGTGCGGCGGGAGGGGGGGGGGAGGGGTGGAGGGGGGGGGGGGGGGGTGGAGTAATGGAGTAACTGCTAAGCGCCATGAAAATTTCGTCAGAAACTAACAATAGAGTTATAAACGTACAAAATGTGAGGAACTGAAATGTAAGCACGTTAGTCAAATGTAAAAATAAATAAATAAATAAAACTTAAAAAAATTAAAAAGCAGAAGTTAGTAAAATCAAAACAAACAATAACCTCCAAAAATTAAAGAAATATTAGGTAACATATCTCAAGATCGACCGTGCATATTACCCAGAAAGCGCATAAAGTATTTCCAAATTTTTAACTACTAATAGCTTTAGCAACGGAGGCAGGAATAAATCGATAAGCAACAATTGTACAATTCTGACCCTCAAGTTCGCAACTGCATTGAAATGTCCCTCTCCGCAACTGAACTCCGCATTCTTCTTCCCCCTTTTTCCTCTCTCTCACGAACAGACACACATTCCTAGTAAAATTTAGCTGTTCCTAAAGTCTCACAGACTTCACATCACGTAAACGACTATGTGATCTACAGTAGTGCAGATCTGTGTCCGAAATAGCTTTGAGACATTTGATGGCACAGAAAAATTTACAACTGAGATGGAAAGAAACTCACTACTGTAATCTGAAGAAAACTGTGTGGAACCTTGCCTTGCAAACTTTTCACCGACAAAAGTCGAATTATTATAAGCGACAGGTCTATAATTCCAACTGCCTGCCTCTATCTCGTAGTTCATTATGTCTTTAAAACCTCTGTTACATATATTTGTGAATTCTTTCAATATGATTCTACATCCCATTTACGATTCTTGCATTATAACGATTGAGAAGTATGTCCAAAATATACTACAGCGAAGAAAAAATCTGGTTGTACCGTACAACATGGTTAAATGTCTCGTTATAATCATACGTTTAGCGTGATCAAGGAAAAACAACGGGGATGTAACAGAATTCTGTTCCCATCGTGATATTTAATATCAGTGAGTACCCGTGCCTCTCACCTTAACTGTAGTTCACAATAAATGCTCAAACTGTCGACCTCCCGTTTCCATACTTTTTAAAGATCCGTGAGTGGACTGCACAACTGAAAAGCAAGTCCGGCAGAATGTTTACACAACCATTTCTCATATGATCTATCGTATTATGTAGAGTAATTGTTATCTCCTCCCCCTTCCTCCCTCCCAAAGAAAAGAAAAAGAATATCAGTAATTGGTACCTCTGCATATATTTTGTTCACACGAAAAAAAACGATGATTTACAGATTCTTGATGTACTTTTACTTTATTTACAAATCAGTAATTATAATAAAGAGTTATATCAGCGATATACATATATTATTAAGAGCTCCTTCTCCTTTTATACAAACATGCAAGTTTTCATCATTACTAACTTTACGGCAAGAACGTTACCGAACCACTACTTGCGATCCAGGCAATCAGTGCTTCTTGGCCTCTTGGTGAGTAATATGCTAGATATGGCAGATGCTGCTGTCACTTCATGGACATTTAAGCGTATAACAATGGTTGAGATCTGTGGTGCACCGGATGCCACGTAGCGGCCAGCACGAGAGCTGCGGTAATAGGATGAAACAACAGACAGAAATCAGTCACCTTGATAGAGTGGTTCGAGGCTGTCCTCGAACTCAAGCATTACTATCGTTCGGGGAATCATCACAAACAACCTCGTTTAGAACAGAAAATTACGTCATCATATAACTAGCTTACTTGTCAGAAATGCTAATATCTGTACAATCAAATTTGAAAAACTAAAGTAAATTGAGAACATAAATATTAATCGTTCCAAAATAAAGATTTATATATAGTAATAGGTATGTGGAAATACATTTGTCAGTCATAATTGTAAAAACAAGTACACTTCATATCTGGGGATTACCCCCCCCTCCCCAATTAACCCCAAATCAAAAACAACGATTACAGGAAACGGTATGTATCTTTTGGCGTAGAATCAAGTTGTCTTATTTTATTTAATAGAGGTTTCCATTTGAAAACACGAAATGATCGCAGGAGAGGTGGTCAGAAGATAGGCAGATGTAAGACAGGCAAATGTAACCTTAACTTTCTCCAACAAAATTTTTTTCTTACGATGAATCTTATGAGAGATATTTGGATCTCACAAGTAAAAACAAACCTACTATATATACAGGGTGGTCGGAAATTCCCGTTACAAACTTTTAGAGCTTTGAGAGGGAAGTAATTACATAACATTTTGAATAGGAACCCATGTCCGGAAATGTATCATTTCCGTTCTACGACAGCTTCAATTCAGATGATTATCTCATCCACTCCTACTTGAGGAATGTAATTAGGCGTGACCCAGTACAATTGTTGCAATCAATTGAAAAAGAATACTGAATCGTCCCGTTATTACTTACGCGTTTTACTACAGTTTACATCTTATGGTATACATTATTCCACAACAACAAGAACCCAGTATCTACGGCACCAGCCGCGACGTACTGATGCATTACAACAGCGGATCGATGTGGCGAGCACCAACGTCGTTACACACATTGTACCTCCGAAGCAAGTTCTGGTACACTCTCTCTATCAAATTAATTGCAACAATTGTACTTCGTCACTCCTAATTACATTCCTCAAGTAGGAGTGGATGAGATAATCATCTGAAATGAAGCGTGTTCCTATTCAAAATGTTATGTACTCACTACCCTCTACAAGTCCTAGAAGTTTGTAACGAGTATTTCCGATCACCACGTGTAGATAAAATTCCAGCTATACATTTATACAGCGTCAACGTATCCACCCGCTGATCACGCAGAAATACTACATAGTATGAGAAAACAACCAGTATAGATAGGAGACGTTGAGCACAAACCTCAGATAGATGTAAGTAAAAATGTTTGACAGCGGGTACAGTTTTTTCTGTTCTCGGGAATAAGCAAGATTAAGATCTAAATGACTGTAACGACAAGACTACCGTATTCAGTATCGAGATAGACTTGTTCGAAATAACTGGATGGGTCAGCCTTGTAAGAAAAATCACTTGAACAGAAGAAAAATATTAAATGTTATCAATAAGATTTTGTTTAGGTACTTAAAAGAAGTAATAACAAATACGATAAATATTGGCATAATAAAACTTTCGACACGAATGAAACGCTCAATAGCACGGTAGACTATTGTTTGGGTTTCCTATAGTTCTTCGTACATGGCTGTAGAGTCTGAAAATACTGCAATAAAATTTTATTCTTTCAAGTCAGGAATTAGCATTGCCAGATTAGTTTATACTGTGTTTCTCATCGTAAGCTATCAAAAGAAGACGTCATAGTCTAGAAGGCTTCTAGAGACCCCCCACGGACAAGAGATTCTTTAGTTGCAAACCTCTTCCATTACGCACCGCTAGAAGGAAAGAGCGCCCTATCAACCTGTTATTTTAACCTCGCCGATAGCCAATTATCTACCAATAGCCAATATTTCCCCCATACTTCACTACAAATATATGACGGTTCGTTTTTTAGCGTCCCTGCACGCACCAGGCTCGAGGCTGATCGGTGGATGTTTTTGGCGGCCAATCGTTAGAAGAGCGTCGATTATGCGGTCTGCCGTCGGTGAGTGGAGGCGGCTCTGTGCTGACTGGCAATCAGCCCAATTAAATGGGTAGAACCCTCGCATCCTCGTTTTTCCTCTTTAACCTGAAAATCGATTCAGAGCGTCAAGGGAGTTGGATTTATTACTAGCACAGAAAGAAAGCCTACAGGAGTAAATCGTTCCCTCCCGAAGAGCCACACTTCTTTGCGTTGTCTGTTATGGAGGGGCGCAGCTTTAATTAATCTGTCCCACGGCAGCTCGTTGTGTTTGATGCACCACAGTTTGAACATTCACGTAGAAACTGTTACCCTAAACAGGTATCAGAAAATCAAATGTTCGTAACTCTTTGGGACTTAACTAATTCTAATGTTAGTATAGTCTATGGGACTTAACTACGGGGTCATCAGTCCCTAAACTTACAAACTACTTTATGAACTAACTAAGACTAAGGACGGCACAAATATCCATGCCCGAGGGGGGATTCGAACCCCCGACCGTAGTGGCCGTGCAGACCGTGACTGAAGCGCCTCAGTCCCCGTGGCCACCGCGGCCGGCTGGGACTTAACTTCTTTGGTTATTAGTCCCTAGGCTTACAAGCTACTTAAACTAAGTTAAACTAACCCAAGAACGACACACACACACACACACACACACACACACACACACACACATGCCCCAGGGAGGACTCGAAACTCCGACGGCAAGCAACCGCACGCTTCGCAGCAAGGCGCCTTAGAACGATCGGCCAATCCACCGCGGCAGGCATCGTATTTAGACTTCTTCGTCTGTTTATTGGTGATGCATGTATTCCACATAAGTGAGAACTGTGTGGTAGTACTTACAGGCACAATGGACAGAATTGTTAGGTTATAGTCATTTGTCATATTGCTTTCATAGTTAGTCCCTACCGTTTTCTATAACTTAATTCTTCAACACTGAACTGCAATACTGTTTTCAAATGAGACTTTTTTCTTCTACTGAATTTAACAATTTTATAGCAATCTAGCACGAAGATTCCACAATCATTTCCGAAGTAGGCATTAGTCTCAAAGTTTGATACACATTTTTGCTATGTGTAAGATAAATTATACACGTCCAAATTCTCAATATGAACAAGACCCCCCCCACATACACACATTTACTTCTAAATATTTGCCTGAAACAATACACTTCATTGTCCTACAGATAAATGGAAATAACTCCATTGCCTCTGTTTCAACTAAGCTTTATGGTACGTTTCCATTCGGTTGTCAGGTAAATCTCAGACCTGGCAGTACATTCAAAAATGTTCTAATTGAGATTTCACATACCCTCTCACAGTTTCCCGGTGTATGTGGCTGAGAAACACAATGACCATGGAATTGGATGATTATGAACAATACGCTCTACTCCTAGGATCAAATAATTAAAAATACAGAGAGTTCAAAATGATCAAATATTTGTAAAGCTAAGGGAGTTAACTACTTTGGTCATCAGTCACAGGCTTACAAACTACATTAACGTAAAGTAACTTATGCTAAGGACAAAACAATCACCCATGTCCGAGGGAGGACTCGAACCCACGAAGGCGAACAACCACACGCTCCACAGCAAGGAGCCTTAGAAGACTCGGTCACTCAACGGTGGCCTTACAGAAAGTCATTCGCAGTTAGACATAAGAAACGTCTCTCGGGTTGAGAAGACTAAATTTTAATACTAGGTCACTGTTTTATAATTAGTGTGCAATCTTAGCGTTTTTACAGGGCACACGTCTTACAAGTGACTTACATTTGATACCCAATAGAAGGGCACTCATGGCAAATGAAACTACTAAACATGCGCGCCGCTTATTCCGACAAGTTGCCCTTAAATGAAATGGACTCTCAGACAAAATATTTATTTAAATAGGCAGCAATGTTTGAGTTTATTCATAAGTTTTAGTTATGCAGTTGCGATCAACAATTAAAGTAGTTTTACCAAAAATTAATCTTGCGTCAAACGGCACATAAATGAAACAGTCTATAAAGTTCTTGAGGTAGAGTTGCAATCTTTTGTTGGAAAGGCGCACCTTATTAAAGTCGGGGTATGGGTGACACAAAATGAAAGGGATACAGTGACACTCCGTTGAAGGCAGCAGAGTTGACGCTGCAGCTTCTGCATACGAATGAGGGATACACTACAATAAGACAATGGTCACATTACGTCCCCAGACCTTTTCTCTGACAAAGAACTAATGTAATAAGTTACGCTGCTTGTCTACCCTTGGGGAGTTGCTCATAACGAGTCATTTGAGTCACAAGTCTTCAGTCGCAACCACTGTGTCAGCGTTTCTTGTATATTCTCTTACAACTGTCGACAAAGCAAATTTGTTGGGAGTGGAGAGATATGAAACAACTTGTGCGTTTTGAGCATATTGTTTATGTGACACTTAATACTTCTTTTCCTTCTAAGAAATATTATAAATCTGTGTTTCAAAGTGTTGCTCGCAACATTATTTAACGCGGCAGTACGCAATAAATAATGCTATACAGCTGTTACGAAATTAACAAATAGCTAGAGAAGAAGCTAAAGAATTAATAAATAGTTGCCCATCAGAAGCCCAACAGCAAAGGGCAATAAAAGCATAACAGTCTCTTACATTTGTATACCTTTTAACATTGCCATATTCGACAATAATTTCCAGTGGCAGATATTCCACTATCAGAGCTCGTCGAAGATATTTAACAGGTTTTTAATAGTCAAAATAAGCAGTCTAGCGATGCACTGGCACGGAGAAGGCGTCCAGAGTGTGGACCGGCGTTGCCCTGCGCTTACCACTATATCACTGGACATGACAATACCATTAGCATATCCCAACACTGCACTCATGTTATTTAAGGTGGATGTACAGAATAAGGTTCGTCCAGAGTGTAACAAAAAAGGAGCAGTATCTCAAGAGGACGGGAATTAAATGATCTATCACCGACAGGCGGAGACAACAGCCACACCCTGGTTCGAGAGACGGCGTGCGTGCGTCTCTGGCCGTTCCAAGAACCCGGAACTGCCCACAGTACAGCAGTGTCTTTAGCCGAAGACAGCAAGAAAAATAAAAACAATAAAAATACTTATAATGATGTACATTTCTGAAGAACGGCCAAATCCTTCCAGATTTGTACGAAACCGAAATGTCATATCACAGAGTATCAACGTAAGACTGCGTGTGAGTGACAAAACGTACAATACAACTAATGTTTTGTGAAACTACAATTTACATGTGCTCTTTGTAAGTGGGATAATGTTTGCCGTTATGAGAGAGCGAACTGGTTGAAAAACAACACTGAAAGACATCATGAATGGCAGTAAGTAGAGAAGAAAAATTAACGTCCTGTCGCGACAGCGTCGACAGTGTGGTCATGAGAGATGGAGTACATGCTCGGATATTTTGCTAAGGATGGGGAGAAGAAATCTGCAATGTCCATTCAAAGGATCCATCTTTGCTACTGCATGTAGTAATTTAAGGAAATTAAAGGAAACCTAAACGTGGAGTGTGAGTAAACCTCGTACGGTAACATGATAATAGAAGTTAATATCAATTTGGATTGCATGGGCGATCTAGCGTTCAAATAGAAACCAGACAGAGGTTTGTAAAACTTGCGATCAAATCAAGCAGAAATATTAGAAAATATTTTCTCGGACTTCCTAAAATCAGTCTACTGAATGACAACTGAACGATTAAACAAGTTTGTTTCTCTCTTCGGTAGACATACCACCTCAATCCCTCCTCCCCGACTGGGATTCTAGACCTTTACAATTGCCCCACTTGGCTAGGATTTCAGTTATAGGAACAGATCCGTGTCACTGTTCTGAACATGCGTCAGCGATAGTGAGTGAAGATGTTTATACCTTCATCTACAGTTTCGAAAACTAAGAAAAGTTCATGACAGAACGAATGTCTGTTTCCGTTTGCATGGCAGTGGCTCTTTCTGTCTATCGTGGTGTCTTACCAGTAGAAGTGGCAGATGTATAATCGGGGTGTCTTACCAGTGGACGTAGTAGATATATACCAATCCAAAACAATTTAAAGTACTTGCCGTAATCTAATTATAACACATTTTTTGGAAACATTTTTGTTTCACTTGTTTTGGGCAACAGCACTGTTATTTAAATTTATATATAGAGAACAGTCTAGAGTGCAATAATTTTATTCGACTAGTTTCGGTCTTATTTTAGACCATCTTCAGGAATTTTAGCTCCATCGATGTTGTGGAGCTGGCAGGTAACTGGCAGCTTTCCAGTGCGTCACTGCGCACTCTAGACTGTTCTCTATATACTAATTATATTAGTTTTCTTGAGAGATGGACAGATCATTTTAGTATACATTTATTTCGCTGAATAGGCCTACTAATAAAAATACTCCTATCGGTTCGGACAATCTATTCTAAACGTTACAAAACCACAAAACGTAGTTTTAGACAGTCACTGTTGAACAGTACCTAAAAAGAATGTGCCATGAAGTTTTACAAAGTGTTTAGAAACTGAATTAGGTACTAGATCTTTCAAGAAAGCTTAATACTAAAATACTTTAAAGTACTGTTGAATGTTCACACCTTTGCAATAAAAGAAATAAACACGTCTCAGATTATATTCGTTATGTGTAGTTTTCATTCCTAGTACCGGTATATCTCTTTTTAGATAAACAACTGATGCGGATCAATTTTACTGTCTTATATGAGGTGACACGCAACGCACGGTACGGACGTTGACTTCTGGAAGTAGCGATTATCTCTTTGAAATGTGCGCTAACTGTTGCTGGTTTTCTAATTCAGTGTAAGGAAAAGGAGACTGATAAGAAAGGATCGCCCGAGAAATGACGGCTTAGTTTCAAAATGTTCAAATGTTTGTATAATTTATGGGACTTAACTACGGGGTCATCAGTCCTTAAACTTACAAACTACTTATGAACTACTTACGAACTAGGACGGCACAAATATCCATGCCCGAGGGGGGATTCGAACCCCCGACCGTAGTGACCGTGCAGGCCGTGACTGGAGCGCCTCAGTCTCCTCGGCCACCGCGGCCGGCGCTTAGTTTCCATGTGCGATTAATTGATTAAAAGATATACAACTGAAGCGAAAATTTTCAACAAATTACCACAGTCTTTGTGTCACCAAGAAAGACGATTAATACCTTTCCATAGTTAGAAGACACAACCAAAACAGAAAGGCTGAATTTTGGGAGATACGATAAAGGAAGACTGGATAGCAATGTGAACGAGACATATCACTCCGTTCTTACAATAGTCACTCCAAACGAACAAGAGCAAATACTTATTAATACCAAATGACCCCCTGAAGCTCTGGACATAGATCCCTTCTGCTCTCATTTATCAATTTTTACAATTTATTTCTATTTTAAAGCAGATTAAAAAAAACTGCCTCAAGATCAAGTAATTGAGAGAGTAATTTTGTCAAAGGGAGAATATCTGTTTAACAAAAAATTGTAAAGCTTTTGTTCTTTGCTCCTACTTCACCAAAATAACTGTGTTCGCCAAAATAACCAATGTTCGTAAATCTATGGGACTTAACTGCTTTGATTATTATTCCCTAGGCTTACAAACTACTTAAACAAACTCACCTAAGGACAACACTCATGCCCCAGCGAGGACACGAACCTCCGACGGAGAGCAACCGCACGCTGCGCAACAAGGGGCCTTAGACCGCTCGGCTACTACAACGTCGCACCAAAATAACTGACACCGCTAAGTGGAAAGTGGTTAATGATTTACACTTAAAGCGACCATTCCTTTAGCCACATTCAAGTTGGAGGTGTAGATAAAATATCAAAATGGGTCACCAACACAGCTTTATCTTTTAATTCCAACTTCTGGCGAAGACCTGTTTCCTTCGCTTTCCATGATAGAGTTAAATGTGCTTGAGACTTTTGGTGATAAGCCGAAAGTACATGGGTCTACTTATCAATTAATAGACGGAAATTACACTGATGGGCAGTGACAGAAAACCACGACTGATGCAGCAACTAGTATGAAAGTCTGGTGGCCCTACCGGAGAAGATGGGTCCTACAGTAAATTGCTAGAAGCCAATTACTTTTAGAAATTTTGCTGATCGAAGCTTTTCTGGCACGTGCAAGGTGATCACATCTACATCTACACTTCGCAAGCCACTTTACGGGTATGGTAGCATAAAATTAAAAATAAAACCATTTAATCACTCTAATGTAAAGCCTAATGAATATATCGATAGTTCAAAGTTTAAATCTTTGAGACAGTTGTTTTTAAGTAAACATCACATAATATATATATTTGTAAAGGCGTAGATAAGCAGAGTCGTTTAGCTATTAAAAATAAAAAATAATAAAAAAAATACCAACTTTAATATTTCTCCTGTATTACAATAATCAGTTACTTGTAATAAGTAGCTAGGTCATCTCCCTAGGCAAAAATGTATCCGGTAATTAGCCTGAAAACACGTCATGTGTCAAAAATGGAATGTATTATTTCATCCACTACCGTTCCTTGCAGGAAAATCGGTGCCTACTTTCCCGGCAGATAGTCATTTATTTTCAATGAGGAAGCTGCAGGTAAGTGACTAAAAGAGGCGAAGAGAAAAAATGCTTGGAAACTACGGCTGACCAAACACGGACCAGATGGCCAAATAAACAGCGTGGCGTCTCTCCTGGTAAATATGGCGACCATCAAGGTCGGCTGCACTTTACGTGGAGCTGTGCACACAGCCGGCCGCGCGCACGTGTGCGCGCTCTGTCCCACGATTCCCAGCAGCCGCCTGCGCAAGTCGCCAGTCTGTCGCTTTGACTAATACGAATTATGTGACGTACTGCGTCGTATTTCAGCTGAAAGGCACAAAAGGAAATGAGGTGTCACTGCATTTCCGGAGACACTCTGGTGAGTGGTTTCTAGCGAAAGTGATGACACATGAATTTACTTCTGATTGCTGATCAAGTCAAACCTACACGAAGTGTTTCAATACTATCTATGTCTTATTATTTGTCATACAAATCAAGAAAAATATTACATATGATTTAATTATTGAATTAGTCTTCTTACGACGTTAACATCAACAGGAGCTTTGGCGTGACGAAGGTGACTGCTTTTAAATCATAATGACCAGTCTCAAATTTTTCGATAATATATAATCAGAAGGCTACAACTGACGCTGGGTGTATTTACAAACTGCATAGGTCTTCAGAATATACTGTAGATTTCTGTTGAATCCCAGAAAGAAGGGCCTTAATTTATCACGGATGTAAGTTCCACTCTCCACTCATTTACACCATCTATAACTCAAGAGAAGATGGACGGGTTTTAATGAGGTCAGATTTGTTGGCTTCATCTCTGCCACGAGTAGCACAATATCTATTAAAATATCACTAAAATTAACAGAAAAAAATTACTGAAAAATTAAATTGTAAATGTTTGTTTTTGCAAAGCACTTAATCTCCGCTTTGAAATTTTGGCACAAAGGTTTTTAGATGCCTACTTTATATACATTGTATAACCAAAACATATGTAATCTTTCGCAATTATAAAATGTATACAATTCCATACCTGGCATAAATTTAAAAAATTGGTATACGAGTATTGGAGAGCAACGTCAAACTTTCAAAGCATTCGTCAAGAACTTTCGTATATATAAAAATTTGAATATAACACTTAAAAAGGCTGCAGGTTAGACAGAGATGTAAGAGGACATAGAGGAGAGTGATGAAATTGACATAGGAGGAAGGAGGAGATGGACAACAAGAGTGTGTGGAGGAGATCGACAAGAAGAGGAGGGAGGGTACTGAGAGGCTAAGGCGGAGGGGGACATTGGGAGAGGACCGACAAGGAGATAGGGGGCGGGAGTTGGAGAGGGGGAGGAGGAGATCGATATGAAGAGGAGGGACAGCGGAAGGGCGACGAGAAGGGATGGACGAGACAGCAGAGAAAGAGGGCCGGAGGTACATGGAGCAGGCAGTGACGTCCAATTCAGAAAGAATTATGTAATTACAAGTATTAGAAATGTATGCTTTCTCTTTGATTTTTATTTCATTTGAAACAAGCCACATGTATTTTCTCTTGCACTTTAAGAGCAGGGACTCGTTTGACGATGCGCTTTAAAGCTGGCTTCTTTTTGTAACACGTTTAAATTTTATTTTTCTTAGAATACACATTTCAAAGCAATATACTGAATTTTTATATTCATCAATCACATTGAAAACATAATATTTGAAACCATAGTGAAACCAAAACATTAGAAGATAATATACTGGTACCGCTATGTAGACGAGACACCAAGCCATATCCACGAACTCCACAATGACATAACTATCGTCCATCCAAATATAAAATTCACAATAGAAACAGAAAGTAATGAAATGCCAAATTTCCTGGACCTCACCATATTCAGACACAACAATGAACGTAAGTTCTCCAAATTCAGAAAGGTCGCCACCACGAGTACAGCCCTTTACAAGAATTCCAACCATCCGATTACACATAAACTAGCCAGTTTCCAAAGCATGCTTCAGAGACTGAACAAAATTCCACTCAGTGAAGAAGATCACAAAAGTGATTTACAAACTATAAAACAAATTGGTGTAGAGAATGTTATGACACAATCATTATAGACAAACTGAATCACAAAATTAAAACAAAAATGAACAGGACACCTAACGCACAAAAACAAACAGATCATCAACAGGCTCACACTGACACACCAAATTCCAACACACAGACACATAGTAGAAACACACATGGCACACACACAGAGAACACATGTCCAAACAGACACGATAACAAAACACCTGCAATAACAAACAAATGAAAAAAACAAGAATTAAAAATAGCCTACAGAAGTGATAATTCAACACAGAGGAAAATAAGAACCAAACACAAACACAGACAAAATACAACAGTTCAGGTATGTACCAAATGACATGTCAGGACTGCAGATCCATTTACATTGGACAAACAAGCAGAACCTTTAACACAAGATGTACAGAAAACAGAGGAGCACTACAATATAAGAGCCGTCACCCTACATTTGCCGAACGTCTTGTGACCATGAAATACAGTCCATCAAATATCAACATAGATCTAAAAATCCTCAAATGCAACAACAGTCGCACCCACGAAAATTAATAATTGAAGAAAACTACAAAATACAGAAAGCCATCGTTGAAGGAAAACATGTAACAAATGAATACGCAGCTCTCTGCAACGCAACTATATTCTATGCACTCAAACAAGTGGCAGAAATCACACACACACAGACTCACAAAATAATGACATAATAAACAAAGAAATAATTCTAACAAAGATATCACACCTACATAAACACATACAATTAAAAACAACAGCCAAGAAATATTCTCCATGGACTCTCTCTCTCTCTCTCTCTCTCTCTCTCTCTCTCTCTCTCTCTCTCTCTCTCTCACACACACACACATCTTCATACACAACCTCTCACCCCCAACACAGTCAACTGTCAACTCCATTCACCATCTTCCCAAGATTCTAACTTCCCTCTTAAAACACAGTCAGCTGTCTACTCCATCCGCTAGCTAATTTTCAACAGTTAACAAACAGTAACAATGAACACAAATGTTCTCCTCTTCTCCTTCTCTACTCCACCTATGAAGACACCAACATGCCGCGGCGGTGTGGCCGAGCATTGAGGCGCTATGCTACTATGCGCAAGGCCATTCCCCGTCGGGGGTTCGAATCCATACTCTGGCATGGATGTCTGTGCTGTCTTTTGTATAAAGTAGTTTATAAGTACTTTGTAAGTTTAGGGACTGATGATTCCGCAGTTAAGTTCCATAAGCTTTACAAACATTTGCACATTTTGACACCAATAAATGTAAGTTGAACATAGTTCATTAGCAAACAAATAAACACACACACACACACACACACACACACACACACACACAGAGAGAGAGAGAGAGAGAGAGAGAGAGAGAGAGAGAGAGAGAGAGAGAGAGATGCCATTCACATGAAATTAAGTAGTAAATTAAGTAGTAAACCGTATCAATTAGGGTTTATGAAAGATATAGAGAAGATTCAATGGAGGGAAGTCAGCTTCGTTACAGTTTCATTTAGCAAGAATGAAGTGTCTCGAAGATGATTGGAAATCTGAAGTGGCAGACGCTGCAAGAGAAACGTTCTGTATCACGGTACGGGATTCCGTTAAAATTTATACGTTTTGTGAAGAGTAAACTAATGTATTACTACCTCACTAGCTTGATTTCGCTAAAAGCTCACGAGAATACGATTAGGGAGATTAGAGCCCACACGAAGGAAGACATGCCATCGCTTTTTTTCTGCGAAGCACGCACGACTGGAATAGGAAAAGGAGGAAGTGACAATGGCACACAAAGTAACATCCGCCACTCACACGTGAGGTGGCCTGCAGAGTTTGGCTGTAGAGAAAAGAAGTCGAATCTGCTAGAGTGGCGCTACTTCTCATTCTGCTGGGTCTTGCCTAACTTTGTAAGCTTTGAAACTCCGTGTACGGCTTCACAGTGGCTCCCCGCTAGGAGGTCGTTGGAATGCGGATCAACGGCCCGAGCCAAAGGGGCAACAAGCATTTGACCAGATCTTATGCAGGTGATATAATCACAATAGGAATTGTCTCCGTCTTTAATCTCTTTAGTTCGTAATTGAAACACATATCTAGATGTGTTCGGACATATGACTGACAGCTGCCGATATAAGACTGCTGGTGCCAGACAAGGCCATATCGTCTAGACAGAGGTGCATCTGGAAAGATATAACGCAGTGTGAAGTTCAGTTCGAATGAACTTGCTTGCTTCTTATGTGCCTGCTAAAAAGTTGTATACCTGTCTACGTGTTTAACTGTTTGGCTGTACAAGTGCCAGAAAGGCCCACAATACCGTCGGCAGTTTAATAAATAGACCTGGAACTATAAGTGCAGCTTCGCTATGAGGTGGATAACAAACACGATATTTAGAACGGTTATGGCTCGTTAAAAAAAGAAAGTATTTGAGTTCCTCAGCTTTCCGTTTAACTAGCGCTTCACGGGAAATGTCGGTGAATACAAGCGTAGTGCACGGGGCACGGCGTCGTAGGCAAACCGCTTCGTGCACAGCTTGCTCGCGGTACGGGAAAACCCTTGCTCCGAAGATATTTTAAACAGGATCGGCGTCCTCGCTGTTCGGCTGTTCGCTCTTTACGCGGTAGTTGTCTCGGCGGGCGCTTAATAGTCCAGTAAGCGGTTCGGAACAGGACGAGGCGGTCGCTCAGGTTTCGTGGGAGTGTTTGTCGTAGCATTAGAGCGCTCCTGTGTGGCCGCCGCCCGGGATGCCGCAGCCGGCGGCCCGCATCCTCCGCCCACGCCGCCTGCACGGTTTACTCGCAGCACTTTACAAGTATCACCCACTCACTCACCCACTACCTGGATTTCATTCCCAACGACGATTTCACGCAGGCCGTAATCTTTAACTACTTGCAAAGGCTTTCTTCCAATCTGGGATTTCCTTTGCGTTCCAGTAAATCATTATAGGAACATTCTTTTAGCATATATTTGTCGTATATAATATTTTCACGTTCACAGTTTCTGCTGAGTTCAGCTGTGAATAGTTTTCAGTCACTCCATACAGTTTATTTTCACCAGTTAATTTTACGAGACATCTGTTTTAATCTATATCTATAACTGTGAATGTCTGTTCGGTGTACGTTTATCACGTCTAAACCACAAGACATAAAGAGCTAAAAATTTGTACAGTTACTAATGTCTACCCGGGGAAGGCTTTAGGCACGGTTTTATGGTGATCGGATAGCTATTTATCTATATATATTAATGTGAATGTCTGTTCGGTGTACTCTTATCATGTCCGAACAAGAAGACGCACAGACTTAAATATTTGTACAGTTACTAATTTATACCTGAGAAAGGTTTTAGGCACGGTTTTATAGCGATCTGATAGATATTTAGTAATTTGAAGAATATAACACGAAATGCAGAACAATAATTACTCTTTGAAAATTATATTTACTCTTTGAAAATGGTTTTATTGTAGCTTGACGGTTGATAATGATTAAAGGGTGGAGTATATTTGGACGGAAAGTTATCGGTTTCTATAAAATTCTATGTTTCTGACTGTTAATATTTCGCTCTGTAGCGAAAACTACAGAATGCAAACGAATGGTCTGTGTGTAATGGTTGTCCGAAGTCTCCTGTTGTACACCATAGCAGTTCCATGCCTATAGCTATAAGGGGTGGAAGATATGGTGGTTGAAAGTCGTCAAAATATAAAACAAACAAAAAATTGACTGAAGGTCTGCGATGACGTTTGCGAGTCTATAGCAAGGTGGTTACATATAGCAAAACGTGATGTCACAGACCATATATTTGGTCTATGCGTGGTACAATGTCTTCAGCCCTTTCTCTGTAAGTATAAGCATACGAATAACGAAATATAACAATAAATAAATAAATACCCGGGAAACGCCGGGTTTTCACCTAGTCACTTATAAGAAACAAAACATTACTGTACAAATAAATTACTAGAAGTGCAGGTTAGAACGGTCTGAAATTTTCATACATTATTTGAAATCTGTTGTGGGTCTAAAACGCGTTGGTGTTCCAGTCATTCACTGAAAGACCTTAACCTCCCCGTACATTCTTGGCTTCTCAACACTATTATAAACCACATGGCCGGAGATTAGATCTGGAAATGCAAATCTATCATCGATACGCATGCCGGAAAGAATAACACGGTTGTTTCTATCTGTGGTACGCGGAGAAGAGTTTCCAGGTACGTTCCATATATCAGAAGCAGCAAGAAAAGTGTGTAGGATTCTAGAATTCTGCTGAAAGACCACCCCAAACTAATATCAGTTGATGAATCGAACAGTATAAATTACACTTTGTGATCCGTTTTGTAACTTTCTGTTGCCTCAGATAGACAAATTTACGAGTTTTTATCTATCTTTGTCGTTCTTTAATGTTTTGAACACAAAAGTTCTGTCGATTCTGGATTGAAGCGAAATGAAAATAATATTACATCAAACAGTTTTGGTGCGAAAGGTAAAAGGAACGGAGAGTAACATATAATTATCACAATCCCTACTATGGATCCTTACAAAGAAGCAGGAGAAAATGTAATTTTTCATTGTTACCTCCATTTTGTATTGAACGATACAAACTCTGTGAAACTTGAGACGAAAGGAAAAGCTAAACTGCATAAACACGGGAAAAAGGAGATGTAATTTTATGGTACAGCAAAATTCTTTCTATGTAGCACAGAAAGCAGCACGGACATGGCCGCCTGGTCTGTGGCGCCTCGCACGAATTAAGCGGCTGCTACCCGTCGAATCGAGTCCTCCTTTGGATCTGGGTGTCCGTGTGTATATGTCTCTGAGTGTGTTGTTCTTGTCGTAAGTTTAAGTATTTGTAAGTCTCAGCTGTTGCACTGAACTGAACTCAACAGAACATGTGTCTATTGAGATGTACTTATTACTGGTTAGTGTCCATATTGTTTGCATACATCTGATAAAAAAACTATTACAAAGTCTACAAATTGATAAGTTTAACTATACGATTCTTTGGCAGCTCACGAGCAGTTTAGTATATATGTATTCTTGTAATTCACTAGGTAACCTCATGTGCAAGCTGTAACAGGAGAAATGCGATAAAGACTTCAACTAAGTGTATTCACCAAATACGTTCAACAAATGGTAATTGTATTCGCAGTTTACACCAGAGCAATGTTTGCAGTCGTTCACTCTTCAGTTACAACATGTTTGCGCGTCGTTTAGAAGACATGTTTTGTCTTCAAACGGAGCACACTTAAATACTTGTAAACAGCTCATCAAACACAACTGAAATGATCGATTTTGGTGGAGGTCACATGTATATCTACATATTTACTCTGCAAATTAGATTAGATTAGATTAATACCTGTTCCATAGATCATATATAGGACATTTCGTAATGATGTGGAACGTGTCAGTTTAGTAAATGGTGTCTACACATGACAATATTTTAAGGATTTTTTTTAAATTTCAATTTTTTTTTCTTTTTATGTTTTAAATTCTTTTTTAAAAGTATTATCTACAAAATTCATCTAAAGTGTAGAAGGGGTTGCCATTCAGAAATTCCTTTAATTTCTTTTTAAATACCAGTTGGCTATCTGCCATATTTTTGATGCTACTTGGTAAGTGAGCAAAGACTTTTTTGGCATCATAATTCACTCCTTTCTGTGCCAAAGTTAGATTTAACCTTGAATAGTGAATATCACCCTTTCTCCTAGTGTTGTAACTATGCACACAGCTATTACTTTTGAATGGGGTCGGATTGTTAATAACAAATTTCATGAGTGAATATATAATTACATTGTGCAGCTACAATGAAGATGGCTAGATCCTTAAATAAATGTCTGTAGATGATCTTGGGTGGGCTCCAGCAATTATTCTGATTACACGCTTTTGTGCAATGAATGCGTTTTACTCAAAGTTGAATTGCCCCAGAATATGATCCCATATGAAAGCAGTGAGTAAGAATAGGCATAGTAAGCTAATTCGCTGAGATGTCTATCACCAATTTTTGACATTGATATCATAAGTATCTGAACTCAAACGTTTCAGTAGATCTTCAATGTGTCTCTCCAATTCTATCCCTCAAATGCAAACACCAAAAAATTTTGAATATTCTACCTTAGCTACAGATTTATGTTCAAAGTCTAAATTTATTAATGTTGTCATGCCATTTTCTGTATGAAACTATATATACTGGGTTTTATCAAAGTTTAATGAGAGTTCATTTGTAGAGAACCACTTATTAATTTTCTGAAAGACACCATTTACAAATTCATCAGTTAATTCCTATTTGTCAGGCGTGATAATTGTCAGCAAAAAGAACTAGCTTAGCATCTTCGTGAATATAGAATGGTAAGTCATTAATATATATTAAGAATAGCAAAGGACCCCAGTAAGAGGAATTAATTGTTTCTTCTGTATCATGTGATCTGCTTATTTTAACTTTCTACACTCTTCCAGTTAAATATGATTTAAATCATTTGTGCATTTGTGCATTTCATACCACAATACTTGAGTATCTAGAAGAATCCCATGATTTACACAATCAAAAGCCTTTGAGAGATCACAAAAGATCCCAGCTGGTGATGTATTTTTAGTAGAGGTGTATCTAGCATTTTCTGTTGAAAAGATTTTTAGAAAACCAAACTGAACTTCATTTTTACAACTATGTGAAGCTACTCGAGAATACATAACTTGATGCACATGCACATGCTTCTGGATTTTTTAATATCGTTCCTGAATGCAGCAGAGTAGTTTTTATAACATTTTATCGTTTCTGCGTTAGTATTCTTTCTTGTAGATAGATATAGTTTTCTTTTGTGGTTACAAGATATTTTTATTCCTTTAGTAAGCCCTGGGTTTTAGCATGGTTTCTTGCAATTATATTTAACTAATTTCTTGGGGAAACAGTTTTCAAATACCCTTACAAATATATTTTGAAATAAGCTATATTTTATACTAGCTAAACCCGGCCACGTTTCGCTGTGGCTCACTCTCATATGAAATAAATAGAAAAGGAAATACTGTAACTCATATGAACATAGAATTACCAAGAGAATGCTTCAATCATATCCATATCGTTCGTTCTTTAGGCTCCAGTGGCTATGTAAAACGAAAATACAGTATGTTAAACGAAAAGTTAGCTTCACAGATACACATTATTTTAAACCCTTAAGATAGATTACTTTTTTTCTCGTTCATTTTCTCCACAAACATACAGATCAGTTTACCGACTCTGGACCACCTTAGTAAAAAGCTATTGTTTTCTACATTCTTTCCATCTATTTCCCATCCGCTATGTATATCTCCTGCTTATCCACTATGTACCTCTTCATCCTCCATCTAATCCCCGGCCTCTGCTCATCATTCCGTTTCCTTCCATACATCTTCAATCTCCTCCTCTCAATCTCGTCTTTCTCTCGTCGTACCTACATAAAATGAAGGAATTAAAAATTAGGGAATTGCTTCAAATTATGTGTTATCTGCTGGAAAGTATCACAAAGTTACTGTTACATAAAATAAAATGAAATAACGACGCACATACATCTTTTGTTCAGAATTCGTTTCTATGGTGTTTTGATTTCTACTGCTAATATTATGATCTATCTTACTGAAAATTAACCATTAAACATGAGTGTATATAAAATGCGTTTCCAAGAAAAGTTGTTGCTTTACTGTCGCATTTTTACCATAGCACCTAATAAGTATGCAAGGCAGAAGTTGGTACCATCTCAATTTTCGACGCTCACTTATTTGGCAGCTGGAGAATTTAAAGCGTGATCAGAGATATAGATATGAAAACATCTTATTCCTTTTTCCTCTCTTAATGGCTACGTATACACATGATTTTCGTCTTACACGCATCTATGACAAAGCGCCTTTTGAATTGTGTAAGTTTTGTTGACCTCCTTGTAAAATTATAATCGAAAATCAATACGTCATTTTTCATGTTGATGTATTTGTATAATTTCGGTAAAATTTCCCTGCGGCAGCGGCTGATGTTGCCAAAATATTTTGACTGCTCTTTGAAAACTCAGTTACATACAATGAGGCTAACAATGTTCCGCGTTTACCATGAAATATTACATTAGCACGGAATGCCGCAGCTGCCGTAAGTAAAATAACCCCTTCGTTTCCAATTAATTCTACGATGATAAATGTCCATTTTTTGTCAGCAGGGATTTAGAAGCGCACATTCGATAGCTATATAGTGTTAGAGGCCCGCCTACGTCAATTGCAAACATTATTATAAAGCATCTGGTCCCGAGCGTTACCCGGGGGTGTTGTTCTCTACAATGCAGTCGTAATTCGAAGGAGATCCTTATCAGTATATTTTGAATCAATCGTTTTTTACCATAAAATAACCATTTAATACAGTTCCGCTCTGTCGTTAATACGTTCCTGTACGAACCACTGTCAATAAATCAATTACACTTCTAAACTGAAGATTTCCTTCCCAACATTACTACTCTCCGCTACTGACACCATAAGTAAAATTTAGCCGAGCAACCAATAACAGAGACTGAGAGGAACATGCTTTTCTGCTTACAATTTAACAGATAACTGAGCCTGTGCTTGCGCTCTGGTTGAAAGGTTGTCCTGAGAGAACATTAATTATCTACACGAAATGAAAATTCCGTTGCCAACATTGGCAAGCTGCGTCGCTGCCTTGGGATAAATTTAATCATTGTCTCAAGACTGTAAGGATGACGAAATTATATCACTGTGTCCATATCCCTAACGTTTATATTATCCAGTGTTACCAATTATTCGTTGCACAATGGTGGGCTATTGTTCGGCACTCGGGGGGGGGGGGGTGGCATATGTTCATCGTACAGCGATTCGTTGAGCAGCGGGATCGTCCTCCCAGTGCCCGACTTAGTTAGCGACTTTGTGAGCGACTCCGCTCCGCTCCGCTTGATAATACTCAGTATATAACAGGGAACACTGCATAGACCACCTTCAAGAGTGATCACTACAGCTTGCAACGCATTAATCTATAAATAAAAGGCAATGTTCCGAGTGACAGACTCAGATTAATTGAATAACTCATCATTTCCCAGCCAAAACCACTGATGATAAAAAACTTGTAATTTGCAGAGGGTGTTCATTTTACACTGTTGGCAACGTTTAAGAAGCGATTTTTCGATGTTCTATCCCTAAGGGGGTGAACTGGGGGATGTTTTGAAAATACGCTGCTATTCAGTCAATTTTGATGCTAGACGTACAAAAATTGGTATACGGATTCTTGGTTAGAATTTAGAAAAGCGTCTTTCAGCTGGAAAGGGATGAAAAGATTTTTGAAACATGCTGCTATTATGATAGTTTTGCAGCCTGAACTACCAATATTGGTATTTGGAGTCTTGGTTACAATCAAAAAAGTACGTGTATATCTCCCTTCCACCCTTCATCATTGCCTGCCCTTCCTGTATCTCGTCTTAGAAATCTAACTTAGAGTGATGTTTAGTCTTATGTTCAGAATCTTATATATCCGAAAGTTCTTGAGTGAATGCTTTGAAAGATTGATATAACGTACTACTGGAATACTCGGATGTTTTTACATACCTATCATTTGAATATACATCACATACGAATTTATATAAGTTTTGCGATGTGGAAACGTTGAGCCCAAAAATCACAAAAGTGCTATATATATAGGTTAAGAGTAATATATTAAACAAATAGGTGTCTAAGAATCTTCCTGTATTACAGTGCAACGTTGTGACAAATTTTGAGCTAAATCGCTGAAGAACTTTTTGAGATTTTCAAACAGACACAAACCAACACATTTTTATACATAGAGATTGGCATCATGTTCCTAATAAACCTCATCTCATTGTAACTGCTGTAGGCTTTCATTGAAATTTCTAGTTGTTAGGTTATTAAGGAAGAGAAGGAAAAATAGTAGTTGAACATGGACTGGGCAGAAGGAATGAAAGAGGACGTCGCCTGGTAGAATTTTGTACGGAACATGATTTAATCATAACAAACACCTGGTTTAAGAATCACAAAAGATGGTTGTATACGTGGAAGAGGCCAGGAGACACCGAATGGTATCAGATAGATTTTATAATGGTAAAACATAGATTCCGGAACCAGGTTTTACACTGGAAGACATGCCCAGGGGCAGATATAGACTCTGACCATAACTTATTGGTCATGAACTGTAGGCTGAAACTGAAAAAACTGCAGAAAGGTAGGAAAATAAGGAAATGGGACTTGGATAAATTGAGGGAACATGAAGTTCTTAAGAATTTCAGAGGGAGCTTTAGGCAACAATTGACAGAAACGGTGGGAAATAAAACATTAGAAGACGAATGGGTAGCACTGAGAGATGAAACAGTGAAGTCAGCAGAGGACAAAATAGGTAGAAAGGCAAGACCTACAAAAAATCCTTGGATATCAATTCATGAAAGGAGAAAATATAAAAATGCAGTAAATGAAACAGGCAAAATGGAGAACAGACGACTAAGAAATGAGATCGACAGGAAGTGCAAAATGGCTAAGCAGGAGTGGCTAGAAGCCAAATGCAAATCTGTAGAAGAATGTATAAAAAGGGGAAAATAAGAGACATTTGGGGACAAGAAAAGCAGCTCAAAATGTTAAAATGTTTGTATAGCTTATGGGACTTAACTACGGGTCATCAGTCCCTAAACTTACAAACTACTTATGAACTAGCTAACCCACTAAATACAGCACAAATATTCTTGCCCGAGGGGGGATTCGAACCCGTGGCCGTGCAGACCGTGACTGGTGCGCAGCAGTCCCCTCGGCCACCGCGGTCGGCAAAAGCAGCTCTACGAATATCAAGAACTGTGATGGAAAACCAGTTCTTAAAGAAGGTAAAGCTGAAAGGTGGTAAGAATATACAGAGGAGTCTACAAAGGAAATGAACTTAGACACAAAGTTGTTGGAAGGGAAGCGGAAGTAGATGTAGACGAAATAGGAGATACTATACTGAGAGATGAATTTGACAGAGTACTGAAAGACCTAGGTCGGAACAAGGCCCCAGGAGTAGATGACATTCCCTCAGAGTTACTGAAGTCTCTGGGGGAGTCAGCCATGACAAAACTGTTTCATTTGGGCTAGGTTGTAAGATGTATGAAAAAGGCGAAATACCCTCAGAATTTGAGAAAAATGTAATACTCCCCATTCCAAAGAAATCAGGCGCAGACAAGGGTGAAAATTACAGAACCATCAGTTTGATAAGTCATGGTTGCAAAATTTTAACACGAATTATCTACAGGAGAATGGAAAAGCTGGTAGAGGCTGACCTCGGAGAAGATCAGTTTCGATTCAGGACGAACGTAGGAACGCGGGAGACAATACTCACTTTACGACTTATTATAGAAGATAGATTAAGGAGGGCAAACCTACATTTTTAGATTTTGTAGATTTGGAGAAAGCTTTTGACAATGTTGACTGGAATACACTCTTTCAAATTCTGAAGTCAGCAGGGGTAAAATACAGGGAAAGGAGAGTTATGTACAACTTGTACAAAAGCCAGACCTCAGTTATTAGACTCGAAGGGCTTAAAAGGGTAGCATTGGTTGGGAAGGGAGTAAGACAGGGTTGTAGCCTCTCTCCGATGTTATTCAATTTGTACATAGAGCAGGCGGTGAAAGAAAGCAAGGAAAAATTTGGAATAGGGATTAAAGTTCAGGGTGAAGAAAGAAAAACATTGCGTTTTGCTGATGACAGCAAAGGACCTGGAAGAGCAGTTGAATGGAATGGACAGTGTGTTGAAGTGAGCGTATAAAATGAACATTATCAAGAGCAAAACAAAGATAATGGAATGCGGTCTTAGACAATCAGGCGATGCTGAAGGAATTAGATTAGGTAACGAAACAATGAAGTTGGTAAATGAGTTTTGCTACTTGGGTAGTAAAATAACACGTGATGGTCGCAGTGCAGAGTCTATAATATGCAGAATGGCAATGGGAAAAAAAGCATTATTGATAAAGAGAAATTTGCTAACATCGAATATTAATTTAAGTGTAAGGAAGTCTTTTCTGAAGGCTTTTGTGTGGAGTGATGCCTTGTACGGGAGTGAAACATGGACGATAAGCAGTGCGAACAGGAAGAGAATAGAGGATTTTGAAATGTGGTGTTACAGAAGAATGTTGAAGATTAGGTGGGTAGATCGCATAACTAATGAAGAGGTACTTAACAGAATTGGTGAGAAAAGGAATTTTTGGCATACCATGACCAAAAGAAGGGATCGCTTGGTAGGACACATTCTTAGACATCGAGGAATCGTAAATTTAGCATTGGAGGGAAGTGTGTGGGGTAAAAATCGCAGAGGGAGACCAAGAGATTCGTATAGTAAGCAGATTCAAGTGGATGTGGGTTGCCGTTCTTATGAGGAGATGAAAAGGCTTGCTCAGGATAGAGTAGGGTGGAGAGCTGCATCAAACCAGTCTCCGGACTGAAGACCACTAGAAGAACAGGTCATTAATCGAGCGCACAACTCTGGAGGACTGTTTAGAATTACTGAATGGAGATATGTCACATTTAAGTGCCTGGGAGAGGGTTCATCGAACCGCTTTCATAATGTTTCTCTCCCACTCCATTCTGTAATAGCATGCGGGGAAGAAGGGACACCTGAAAATTTCCGTTTTAGATCTCATTTCTCTTATCTTATTTCGAGGCGCGTCCAGAAAGTAAGTTCCGTTTGGTTATATAAAACGAACGGGTGCAGATACAGAAAAATTATTGATTGTACAAAAATCTAAAAGTGTGAAACTATTTTTCTACATAGCCTCCGAAATTTTGTAGGCAATTGTCATAGCATGGCACAAGGTTTTGCGTGCCTTTTTCATAGAATGTTGCCGCCTGTGTATTCAACCATGTGGTAACATGTTCTTTCAGCTCGTCATTATCGTTGAAGTGTTGTCCACCAAGGACAGATTTTAGGTGTAAGAAGAGGATTATTGTCAAAAGATTTTTTTTTTCACGATAATTCCTGACCTCACACACCGAATGTGACCAAACAATTCTTACGGAAATTTCAATGGGACCTGTTTGATCATCCTCCATACAGCTCAGACCTCTCTCCTAGCGACTTTCATCTCTTCTTACACGTAAAATCTAGCCTTGGTGGTCAACACTTCAACGATGATAAAGAGCTGTTACCACATGATTGAATACAAAGGCGGCAACCTTCTGTGAAGGATGCATGCAAAAACTTGTGGCACGCTATGACAAGTGCCTACAAAATTTCGGCAGTTATGTGGAATCGTAGTTTAAGAGTTGTAGAATTTTGTGCAATAAAAATTTCTTCTGTATCTATGTACAATTTCATTTTATTACCAAACGGAACTTACTTTCTGGACGCGCCTCGTATTATGATCATGTCTCCCTATTCGGTAGGTGCTAACAAAACATGTTCGCATTCTTAGGAGAAAGTTGATTATTGAAATTTCGAAAATAGATCTCACATCGACGAATAACACTTTTCTATTCATGTTTTACACCCCAATCCTCGCATCTTTTCTGTGACACTAAGTCCCATCTACCGTGATAATACAAAACTAGCTGCCATTCTCTGAACATTTTCTGTTTCTTCCGTCAAACCCACCTGCTGTGCATCTCATAATCCTAAGCAGAACTCCAAAATAGGACGGCAAAGTGTAGTGTAAGTAGTTTCTTTAGTATAACAGTTCCAAATGTTCTGCGAATGAAACGTAGCTTTTGGTCGCCCTCCCGACGATATGTTGTGTGTGTTCTCTCCAATTAAAGTTGTTCTTAATTCTAATTCCTAGTATTTAGTTGAATTTACTGACCTTACGTGTTATCGATTTATCGTGTAAATGCAGTTTAATACATTTCTTTTAGAGTTCATATGGATGACTTTAGAATTTAGGGTTAATTTCCAATTTTCGCACCATGCAGATATCTAAAAGTTTTGCATCTGCTTTTGATCTTCAGGTGACTTTATTAACCATTCACGTTTGGAAAACATTCGCAGGCTAATACCTCGCAATAAATAATTTCTTCGTGAAGTGAAAAGTCGGGTTAACTTTTTTACTTACATATTTATTATTATTGTGCGAAAGAATAGCGCTCGCTAATATGTCACGAGAAATGATTTCTAAGTAAAGTGAGTAGTGCGTAGTCACGCTTTTGCTAACGTATGTGTTCTTTATTTCGATGTTCATTCTCTTCAGAAATCTTAAACGACAGCCCATTAAGCTTCACCACGTTAAAATGTAATAAATAAATAAGAAATCCAGTTATCACCTAATGAAGGGGTTTAGTTAAGGCTAGATCCATTATATCAATTAGAGAACGGCACACAACAAATGCCTGAGATTTCCGTAATACTGGGATATCCATTAGGTTTCACAGTTGTGAATATAAATCGCGTTAATTGGCGAAAATGCAGACGTTATCAGGTGACGAAAGTTGAGAGCGGCAAATGGTAGTCCGAGCGAAGTCTGCATCGGACAAGCGTTATTCTGTCCGCACCGCCGGCAGGGCCACCCAGGCGCGGCTGCGTGGGGAGGCAATTAAAGCGCTCATTAGCGCACGGGGTATAAGTTAATCGAGCCGAGCCTCCTGCCGCCGTCCTCCAGTCCCTTGACGTACATCCTCCACACAGTGGCCCTTAAATGACTCTTTAGTAAGCAATTTGTCGTTAACTTTCAAACTCAACGGAGAAGAGGCCCATTTTAAATCTTATTTAGCATGTTTCAAGACTAAAAGCCTGTTAACTTGAAAGGGTATAAATAATAAAAGCATAAAAAACTGCATCAACAGTAACCGCCTCACTATTTTCGTTATTGTCCTTATATAAGGCAACTGAACTTTAAAAAAAGAAATAGTTCAAATGTTTGTTAACCTATCGGACCAAACTGCGTGGTCATCACTCCGTAGCTTACAAACTACTTAAACTAAAGTAAACTAACCTAAGGACAACACACACACACACCCGTGCCCCAGGGAGGACTCGAACCTCCGACAGCGAGCAACCGCGCGCTCCGCAGCGAAGCGCCTTAGACCGCTCGGCTACTCCACCGCGGCTGAACTTTCCATTTTTCAACGGCGTTTATATTGTAGAGTGCTGCAGTATAGACGTACACAACTAAGTCATGAAACATGCTTCCTTTCATTGCACACTTCAGTTTTACAATTAAATCTCTTAAAGGCGTTGTAGGTTAGCACTTGGATGTAGAAATCAGAGCTACATATTTAAAATAAGTCGATATTATAACTGATTTCAGAATACGACTTCTGATTTTTTGTATGTCTTAGTAATGTAGAAAACTTGTGTTTCGAACCCATAAGAGTACTGCCCGTCTCTAATTACACGATTTTAAGTTATATTTGCTATTTTATGACTCTTGCAATTGTGCCATAAAGTCACTGTACACAGTAAACAACTGAAGTTTTGTAGCAAAGATTTCACTGTCACTAAAATACAAAAAAATATGTAAATTATTTCATTTTCTTCAACCATTGCCGAGCAGAAAGGTCTCGGGGTCTAAGGCGGCCATTCCCGCCAGAGGTTCGAGTCCTCTCTCTGAAATGGGGACATGTGTTGTCCTTAGTGTAAGTTACTTTAAGTATAGTTTGGAAGTCTAGGGACTTATGACCATAGCAGTTTGGTCCAATAGGTTTGCAAACATTTTTTTTTTTCATTCATTAAAGAAGGCGAGGTGAAGACGTATACAAAAACAGCATGTCCAAGTACAGTTGCTACCGTTCTGCATCTACACTTAATAGTACACCATCAAAATGATTATACTCTCCCTAAAAGAGTATATATTTAATCACAGATGCATGCAATACCACGCCTTTAATTCTGAGAAACGGACTTGCAATATGTTCTGAAGTTATCCACCATAGATTATCCGGTTCCACAGGAGAGATAATGTGGGAACCAGGTATTTAATGATGTCTATAAGTAGGTCTCTACTGTTATCGTAGCCGGCTGTAAACATCACCTGCAGTTGAGGGAAGTGTACATCACAGCCACGCTGCAGGACGGGTTGGTCTAAGTGCCCTAACAATGGCCGGTCGTTTTGGAGACAATTTAGGTTGTATTTAAAGTGGAAGATAACGCTGTCTTGTCGAGCCACATATGGCAGCGAGCTGGGTGGCCTCTCTTCGTGATGACGATGATGGTGTCGCCTCCGACACCACACACACACACACACACACACACACACACACACACACACACACACACAGACTCTTCGCTGAGTTATTTCACAACCACGTCTAAACAACGGGGCGCATGGCATCAAGTCTTCGTACCTGACGTCGCCGCTAAGCACTCTCCCTTTTTTAGGAACTACGACTCTCTCTGCCAACTGGAAGACGATTACCACAACAGTTGTGATCTAATAACTAATGTAAACTACAATAGCACATATCTCACACACAGTAAAACTGAAAACATTTTGTGACAATCCGAATCTTAAGGGAAATCTGAAGCCGTTCCTTGGACATCTATTTTATTGGGCATCACATATTTATACTTAAACTAATAATAATACTTTTGTAACAATTTCAGATGCACTGCTTCAATACTACAGTCAGTAAGACCACGCAAGAGAAAATTTTCCATGTGTTAACATTGGATGCTGCTTTGCAGCAGGTTGTGGATGCAGAATTAAAAACTTTCACAAATGTAAAAGGCACTCTGTTTACGAATACTTACAATCATAAACAATAAATCGATTCTTTATCATAATTACATGAATAATGATTCACGCACACTCTTATTCATTCATACTCCACAGTCATTTTCCCATCTTAGTAAATATTTGCATTGTTATACAGTACATTGTGGGCTTTTTTCATTTCTTAGTGCATTTAACATCGCTGGGAGAGATGGCTTCTGCAAATTATACCAAATGCTTTTCAAAAACGTTACTAGGTGATATTTCGTTCAATTGCACTATTTTCGATTACTTTTTAAAATAAACGCTATCAAATGTTGATATTTTCCTAAGTATGTCCTTCAGCTTCAAAGAAAGATTTGTTATTCATTTCAATTCTTTCATAAATGTTATTAATAATTTCCTATGTGTATTTTATTCAAATTCCTGTAAGTTTTAGTATATCTTATAGCTTACTTTTTTACTTCAGAAATAATATCAACTTCTTCCCAACAAAGTTTTGACTTCGTCCAGTGTTTATCAGTGTTTATACTGTAGCACAATATACCAAATAATTGAACTGACCAAGTGTTTTGTAATGTCCTCGTGTGGCCATGGCGAATGGAATGACTTGACCTTCCAAGTGTCAGATAACGTCAGATCTTGTACTGAGCGAGAGGTGGTGTAAGACACGTATTTGCGCAACACTATCGTGATACCAGACAATGGCAAATTCTGTCTACGGCGACGTAAAAACACTGGTATTCAAAATTGTTTTCGTCAGGTAGATTCCTGAACTCAGAGAAAAACCTCAGTAATCGTCATGATAAGAAGGATCCCAACTGACTATAGCACGTTGTAACACCAGATAAACGGGAAAGAAGACATCAGACGTCAATTCATATATAGACAAACTCTTTCTCGTTACCGGGTATAGAAGTTTTACCTCAAGCGTTTACCTCTGCTGTAGAAACGGAATGCAGCACAGTTTCACTGCCAGAGGAAGCAAAAGAAAAGAGGTTTGACTGACGAGTACGGTATTCGAATGAAAGGTACAAGTACGTCAGAGGCCAGGCAATATAATTCATTCAGTCAAGGCGACATTTAGGTAGGTGGTGAGAGTATTTTAATGTTAAGGACGCCTGTATGAGGTAGGATCTTCAGCATGTTTGCCATTACAGGCAAATCACAAACTACTGTCTAATTTCGTGCATGTGCTTGTTTGCTTACAGTATACCGAACGTGATCTACGCATTCAACACGATAATGCGCCACGCCCTCACTCTGGAACTGGCTGAAATGCTTTAGGAAAGTCCCACGGATATGACGGTGGTTTGTAACCCAACAGGACATCTGATACTATTCCAGTTGATTTGATCAGATGTCTGACACATTCGAGCAGGCTTTTTTCATTAAAAATAAATAAATTAAGATTTCGTTAAATTTTCGACGTTTCTAAAAATACTGGCAAATAAAACTCTGCAATTCCTTTTTATACGGGAAGGAAAAGGAAGCAATGAAAACATCGCCGCCGCGCGGGAATAGCCGAGCGGTCTGGAGCGCCACGTTGCTGATCGCGAGGCTACCGCGTCGGAGGTTCTAATCCTCCCTCGGGCATGGATGTTTGTGTTGTCTTTATTATAAGCTAGTTCATAAGTAGTTTGTAAGTTTAGGGACTGATGAACCCGCAGTGAAGTCCCATAATCTTTACAAACATTTGAACATTTGATTTTGAAAACATCACCTAGCAACATATGTTTCAAATGTTCAAATGTTTGTATAGCTTATGGGACTTGACTACGGGGTCATCAGTCCCTAAACTTACATACTACTTATGAACTACTTACGAACTAGGACGGCACAAATATCCATGCCCGAGGGGGGATTCGAACCCCCGACCGTAGCGGCCGTGCTGACCGTGACTGGAGCGCCTCAGTCACCTCGGCCACCGCGGCCGGCTAGCAAAATATGAGTGGTAAGGTGTGAGCTCATACAAGAAATGGAAACTTATGTTCTCTAAAAGAGCAAAAGTGATGAAGGTGCATCCAATAGTTTGTACAGAGTGAACAAATTATACTTGTAGTCACATACATGAAAAACCGCTAACAATGAAAATGTTCACTGAAATCTGAATTTGCTGATCCACTCCGTGTCCTCACAGTTGAAGAGATATTTCATAATGAGTAACAGGCATAAATATTTTTTCTTTTGGGACAGGAGTTCAGTTCTCTTCAAGCAGAGGAAAGAACGAAGGAACATTAGGATTTTATGACCCGGCGACACCGTGATCATTACAGACGGATGTTCGATTGGAATTTGTTCACTCGAAAAGGGAGCAGCTGAGCTGAGCTATCAAACTGTTTCAACATAAATTTCCACTACAAGCGAATAAAAACCCCACCTCCCTTATCAGTGTCCGTGAAACAAGTAAAACTAAACACTCGCTACTACAGTTAAATTAATTTGCAAATGATAGAACAATACGTGACTCAAAAAATAGGGTATCTTTTTAGAGAAGAATGCATACTGTGATTCTAGAAAGCTGACTACCTCAGTCACTACTGTTTTCATGGGGTGAAGTCTTCAGTATGTTACCAGGAATAATTCAATGTATGTACAGTAAAATTTTATTGAGTCTGATGCCTCCTTCACGCATGTGAGCAGCCCTTAGTGGCTAACCTGCTATTTTATTTTATAACAAATGTAACTTAAGCTGTTATTTTATCATGTGACATATAAGTACCACTTCCAATCTGTACATCAAACTAATACTTACATTTTCTTTAAAAAATTGTTTGTCTTTCGGAAAAAATTGTAATTTATGTCATAGGCAATTTTAGCAATTGATGATGAAGGGACTCTTAGTAGCTGCCGAAACCCAGGTAAAACGCATTTCATCTCTGCGGACGAGGGCTGTCGTTCTACCAACTGTTATGTGCAGTATTTGAAAATTCTATTTCCTTGAGTAATGAAACAATGTCAATCAGCTGGGAGAGAAGTTGCCATCAGACGCAACATAACAGCCACGAAACATTTTCAAAAGTATAAAGTACCTGCAGTCGACTCGTTTCATCTGCTTCGCAGCTAGTACGTCCTAGCACACGACTAATTTATTAATGGAAATACCGAGGCATTCAAGACCCCAGACTACAGGAACAACAAAACAGAGAGAGTATTTTAAACATACGTGACGTAGCGTGCAACACAAATATTTTATTCCAGACTATGTCAATATTTGACATTCTCCCGCGAAAGACTCGGAACCGTAACAGCTTAAAGCGCTCGTCATTCTGTCCTGGCACAGTGTTTCCCTGCAGAGTGGATGCCTGGTGCGTCTGTTGGCCGCTTTGAGCCACAACAGCTGTGGCGCGTCCCTTGGTGTGTGGCGCCACCCCTGCGACCAGCGGGTGGTGTAGCGCCGGTGCCGGGGCGTGTCATCCAATACGCTGGAAGCGTGTGCGGCCGACAACCACCCACAGCGGTCGCACAATGCATGTAATCTCAGACGACAGTAGCGCGACCAGCTGCAGCCTTCAGCCGCCATTTTGTACCCTAGGTCCGTTGTTCCATACTTCTATCGTCGCTGACATATACAAAAATGACATGACTGCTTCAGCTACATCATAGTACCAGACAGGGAATAACGCTGACTTCTCGTACTCAGTTTGAGGGCAAACTGTGTAATAAGTATTAGAGAAGATAATGAATAAGTAGGTTTAAATTTTCAACAAATCACCGCTTCTGCCCAGAAACACAGAAAATAGAAAAGTTTTAATTGTCTGTCAAGCAGTACGTATCATCAAACACCTTTAATGTCCCACATCATTTATGACATCTCCACGCAGTCTTCATTATGTTAGGACGAAGCGAATAACGTTTCAACCTAGTTAAAACAACTTGCTTGTTCATTCTTTAGTGCTTCTGTTTACACGCCGCGGTGGAGTGGCGGAGCGTTCTAAGGCGCCTCGCTGCGGAGCCAACGTTTGCTCACTGTCTGAGGTTCGAGTCCTCCCTAGGGCATGTGTGTGTGTGTGTGTGTGTGTGTGTGTGTGTGTGTGTGTGTGTGTGTGTTTGTGTTGTACTTAGCATAAGTTATGTTAAGTTAGTTTAAGCAATTTGTAAGCCTAGGGACTGATGACCAACGTAGTCAAGTCCCTTACATTTTCAAACATTTTAATCTGTTTAGATTTACACTGACATTTAATAATGCTCAATACTTTTGCATATTTGAGGTTTACGTTAAATATTCACAATGGCAAAACGTAATATCAAAACAAGTTCCTTTGCGATGTCGGCAAGATAGTATACAAACAATTGTTTAAGTAGTGTAAAAGAAGATAAAAAAGTATTTACTTGGTATAAGAAAGGTAGTATATCTGACCCTGCGACCTGTTCCGATGTCGCTGCCGACTTGTCTTGCATCTGGTTCTCTAAAAAGGGCGTAAAACCAATTTAAATCACAAGGATGGGGTTATGCTGGAGTTATATTTGATGAGTTTAGTCCCTACGGGAATGTGAAGCCAAACCTGAATGTGATGGAAAAAACTTTCTGTTTGGCATTAAATTATTCTTAATGTAAAAACAAAAATGTTTGTAAACCTACTGGACCAAACTGCTATGGTCATCAGTCCCTAGACGTACAAACTACGTAAACTTACACTAAGGACAACACATTCACACCCATGCACGAGGGAGGACTCGAACTTCCAGCGGGAACGGCCGCCTAGTTCGCAGCATGATGTCTTAGACCACAAAATACTGTGAGACTGTTCTGTATGTATGCTATACAAATTACGATTTTGTAGCAAAACTTGGGTCGATATCATCAGTATTTATTTTAACATAATATTTGTTTGCAGATGGAATCACCATACAAAGTTAACTACGAGTATCGGTTTCCTTTTACGAGCGAACAGAAACAAAGACGAATGGCGTATGTAGTTTTAGGAGGAAAAAAGCAAACTTTCGACAATAGACCCAGGAGGGAGGCAGGCTTTCCACCATGTTCTTCAAGGAGTAAAGGAAGCCAATGAGAACTTGGAGAAGGAATAAAAACAAAACCTTTGGTTTTGGCAATGACATAGTAATTTGCAGAGACGAAAATTATACAAGGAGGAACAATAAAACGCAATAGGAAGAGTCTTAGAACGTATTTTAAAGATAAAAATCAACAAAAGTATAACTCGAATTAAGTCAGGCGAGTCCTCAATTAGATTTGCAAATAAGACTGTAAAGTTAATCGATCAGGTTTGTAGTTTCGGCAACAAAGTAACTGACGACTGTCAAAGTTGATGGAATATAGTAAGTAAATTGGTAGTAGAGAGAAAAATATTTTCGTTAGGGATGTGTAGTTCGTGAACTAACTAGCTAAGATGAACTGTTCCGCGAAATTTTAGTTCAATTTGCTGAACTATAGTTCTCTTACTCCTTGCCTTACCAATCTGCTGGATACTAGAAGGCGAATTCTCCATACTAAAATATCCCTTCCCTCGATAATGAGTACACCACGCCCCCAGGGTCTGAAAGTAAGTATTTCAGAAGTCCTAACTTAACAACTGCATAAACTGCATCGGCTGTGAGGACCGACATAGTTCACTTAGTTCAACTGATGAACTAGTTCGAACTGCGCAAACTAAGTTGTATCGAAAGACCGAAATAATACAGTTAGTTCACTTAAATCAGTTAATGAACTAAACAAATTGCGCAAACTACGTCAGGTCGGAAGACGAAACAGTTATGTTAGTTTACTTACGAGGAGAGTGTATGTCAGTCGGATTTTTGTCTATTAATCTTCATATATAAATGGGATAAACGTATTGCTATTAACATCTACAAATAAACAACTGGTGTATGGTTTTTCAATCAGGCATTAAAAACACGTATTGCACAGATTTTGGATAATGCACCTGTAAGGGGGTGAAATAATAATTGAAAAGTTTTTCTTGAAATAAATGATTAAAAAACTTCTGAACCATTTTAAAGCTAAGTCTGTTAAATATGGTATTTAACTTCTCAGTTGGAAATAAATGAATAAGTATTTTGGTGTTTTTGAAAATTCAATCTCTACGGAGGTGCATGTTCCACCATCACCCTTAGGAAACAGCTAAGGACAAGAACTTTAAATCTGGAGTGGATGTTGATGTTTTACTAGTGGTCTCGTTTAAGAATGGAGTTTTCGAAATTTCTTCCCTAAGGGGGTGAAAATAGAGGATGAAATACGCATGAAAATCTTTCTGCAAATACGTCCCTATTCAGGCAATATTGAAGCTAGAACAACAAATAATATTGGTATCTGATTTCTTGATCAGAAATTAAAACTTTATTTGAACTAGTCCACTCAACTAGTTAATTGAAATACTGTAGTTAATTTGAGCTAGTTCATTGAAGTGGTTCAGTAAGAAGAACTATTCAAAATGAACGGTTCCGTAATAGGAGCTACCTTTCCAATCTCCAGTTTTTGTAAACAACGAATATAATTTTAAGTGTTAGAATATCTTTTCTCAAATCAAATGTTTGTATAGTCTATGGGACTTAACTACGGGGTCATCGGTCCCTAAACTTACAAACTACTTATCAACTACTTACGAACTAGGGCGGCACAAAAATCCAAGCCCGAGGGGGGATTCGAACCTCCGACCGTAGTGGCCGTGCAGACCGTGACTGGAGCGCCTTAGTCCCCTCGGCCACCGCGGCCGGCATATCTTTTCTGACAGTATTTGTCTGCAGTGTAGCCATTTGCAGGAGTGAAACATGGACAATAGGAAGTACCTACAAGAATAATGTAGAAGAACATATTTTATAGTGTTACAGCATAAACAGATTATGCCTTTGTATGGGTAACCAATGAATCCGTACAGAATCGAAGTAGAGAGAAACAAGCTCTTTGGCACAATGTAGTTAAAAGAAAGGCTACGTAAATACGAATCAACCTGAGACACAAAATACTATAATACAGTATCGCAAGAATTTGTCGTGAATCCGAAGGTTGATTTAAACGGCACGATTCTGTTAGAGATAGTAAAGCTTTAGCTTCCTGCACTTTTGAATTATATTACCTAAAAATTCATAGTAAACAACTATGAAACGTCATTTTTGTAACACGTAGCGATCGTATCAAGATATTTATTGATTTGAAGAATATAATGCGAAATACGAAACAATAAATACTTTTTGAAAATGCTAGTTATTTTTTGACTTTTCAACGTTACCATATTTCTGATTGTGTGTGTGTGTTTTTTTTTTTTTAGTTGCAATGTTCTACGAAATATGATTCAGTGGAATGAATACAATGCTTATACAATATTCAGAGTGTTTAATTATCATTTTTATGCTAATATCACAGTGTAACACACGTTTTACGTCTGACACTTCGAGCCGCCGCGATGGAGTGGCCGAGTGTTCCATGGGGCCTAGCCTCGGAACGCGCCGGTGCTTGCCGTCGGAAGTTCGAGTCCTCCCTCGGGCATGGCTGTATTTGTTGTCCTAAGCATAAGTTAGTTTCAGGAGTTTGTAAGCCTAGGGACTGATACCCTCAGTTAAGTCCGATCGATTTAGAAACAGAGCCACAGTAGCGCCCCTAACGACGAGAGACAGAGCAAATCGAAATACTAAGGATTGCTTTCAGTAATATTTCTACTTAATTAAAGAAATACTTACTATATTTTTTATCCGCAAGCCTCAGTAAATTGTTAAGAGATATGGATGATTATGAAATAAATGTAAAAAGGGGCGAATATCACTTATTCTATGACATACGATACAACAAATATATATGCCAATTCGCAACACGTTTCGCAAACTTTTTTTTTTTTTTTTTTTTTTTTTTTTTTTTTTTTTTTTTTTTTTGTATATAAAACCACGGGCAGATTCCAATGCAACGTTTTATCAAAATTTCAAAGCCATCGGTGGTCAGAAACTTCTGATCGATCAAGAATTTGTGATAGGTCAAGATTATCACGGCCTATGAGCCCGGAAATTTTAAATGAAAATAAAATTCAGTTGCGAACTTTTTGGATGTAAGGTACAGTTCATTCCAAAAAGCATTCGAATCGAATCCTATGGTTACAAAAAAAATGTATTCTGATGTTATCCTTGAATGAATACTATTAAAACTTTTTTAACGATCTTAATGTTTTACGGACATTTTAGAGCCTGTTTCGCAGTGAAGGAGGCTCTGTAGCATTCCTTTGTTATTTGAAGCTTAATTTCCAGACGTATATTACAGTGAGATTAAACATGAGCAACGATGCTACTTAATAATTGCTGTGTCCCGCATATCACATATTCGCTACAGTGCAGAATTAGCATTGCAAGTAGGTTACAACAATAATTCTGTGCTATCTCTGAAAGCCAACTGTATGAGAAAGTAATCAACAGCGTGTACATTGATTTTAGCCTTTTTTCGATTACAGCACACTACTCTATTGATAGTTATAGTGTGTACTGCAACATACACTGAACAGAACTAAGATAAAGCGAATTCCGAGAACAAATAAATCAAATGTTTGTAATTCTATGGGATAAAACTACTTTGTCATAAAGTTTGTAATTCTATGTGATAAAACTACTTTGGTCATATGTCACTAGACTTACAAACTACTTAAACTAACTTAATGTAACTTATGCTAAGGACAACATACACACTCATGTTCTCGAACCCTCGACGTCGAACGGCCTCGCGCACCACAGCCAGGCGCCTTAGTACGCACGGCTATTCTTTCACGGCCCAAAAATACAATCACTGGCAAAAGTTTCCAAATGAAACCTCCACTATAAGTTGACGACTTTTAGTTTCGCGATCTGCTATAAAACGGAACGTATTACACATAGTGCCCAATAACATTTACAAGAATATTTCACAAGTAAGTTTGTCTTTTCCATCAGAAATTAATAGAATCATCTATGTGATCTACTACATTACTGAAGAAATTCGTATTGCGATAATGTTAATAAGTAAGAAACAATGTCGCCGGTTCTTTAGTCCAGTTTGGCGAGTATGCCTGCGGACTAATGGCCGAAGGCGCGGCGTGGGACGTGGGAGCGGAAGTTGACACACGGTACAGGGGGTCCACGCACTACCGTTCTGTGTGGACAGAGATAAGACAGTTCGAGCAGCCGGGTGGGGCGAGGAGAAACGCCCCCGTGGGAAGGGCACACAGTTCGCCGCACAATGCACCCTTTGCGAAACAGCCAGAGGTCTTTCTCCTGTTTCCTTGTTTCGTTCTGTCCCGCACAGAGTCAAGGTCATCCTTTGTAACTGAGTACATCCATGCAAAATATGTTATCAGAAAAAAGACAATTAGTCTCTAGTACTGCTGTCCCGAGCTCTCTGTACAATAAAAATGTTTGTTTCTTTCTCGATGAATTAGTAACGTTGTTGCTGTTTGAATATGTGACTGCCCTTTGTACAGCCAAAAAATTCAACAGATTAACTACTTTAAAAGTTATCTCCTATAATGCAAATTTATTAATTAAATAATCAAAAGTTTTCAAAGGAGCTTATTCCTAATTAATTTCATTGTAAATCAGGAAACGAAACATATCTCTTCGGGATAAAGGTAGTTATACACGTCAAAATTAAGTATGCGATGTCCCGAGCTATTTGCCTTATAATGTCATTAGGTATGGTGTACTGATTATTCACATAGCTTAATGAACGTAGAAATAATATGCATAATGATTGTCGCCAAACGTTTTGACTTTCGGTTTTTATTTATTTATTTTGTTCCCGACGCACTACTATAGAAACATGTACCAAGTATCCACTAAAAATTGTTTACGTCCTTTATACATTGGTGCAAGCATTACTGATTAGTTAATTTTTTGACGTGTTTGAGAACAGAATTTAACAAATTTGGTTACCAGCTTGCACGAAATTTGTTCAGCTTCTGATACATAAGCATTTCATCGCCGTTCTATCCGTACTGTGCACCATATTGATACTGTCATACATACTTGCATTTTTTTTTGGAACGACCTTCATCTGGCACACCTTCGAGGTACATGTATAACGCCATTTCAAAACTGACACCTGCTTCTCCACTTTAGAAAGTAATGTAGCGGAGGCCATAAGAAGCACCAATAATATTGGATATACATTTGTGTACCAAAGACACTATTTGAATAGGTAAACACACATTATATCGAACATTTACATACAAGGAAGCACGGAGCAGCATAAAGGCGGACTGCCTTTCATAATTTTATTATTTATCAAATATTAACCAATATAATTTCAGTAAAAGGTAATTATTTACAGAATAATTCCACAGTAATACCAAAAATTACACAAATGTCTTACAGACATCAAAGGACACCACAAAACTTTACAGAAATCATTATTATAATTAAAAGACAGGTCAAGTAACTTACCAAATACAATTTTTTAAAAATATATGTACATATTCCCAAAAACTACTTTATTGAAAACAAACGTATATTTCAAAAAAAAAAAAAAAAAAAAAAATACTTGACCATATCCGTTTTCTCTCTTAACCAGGCACCAAGTTTTCCATACATAGAAGTATCACACAAATGTTGAGTTTCTCTGTTCCCAACCAGACAATACAAATACAACCTATTTGCCACTAAAGGCTGTTACACCTGACATCTTGGGATAGCCATCTTCTTCGTGGATATCGTGTCCAATAGCTTTTTTATTTTTAAACACCTTCCAGAATTTCATCTCTCCATCTTGTGTGGACTGAAAATAACTAATATTATTTCCGAGAGAGAGGCATTTTAGGAAAGCAAATCTATAGGCAGATCAGTGTGAAATTTATGTCATACGAAAGGAACATCATGCATTATTTGAGAAGTCGAACATCACCAACTTACATAGCATAGCACTCAATCACAAGTCTACCTCGCTCTATTAAGGCAGAGTGACAGTATCCTGTGAATTTCTCTCAACAGTCACAACCATAGGCTCATAAGAATTAGCATACACTTAATAAAAGGCTCCATTTATCATGTTCTTAGCCTTAATCACCACGTGACTCCGACTCATGTCACTCATTCACAGCGCACAGTGATAGCACTATGTCCGTTAATTACTCTAGGTGACGTCGTCAACTGTTTTTTAAATATATCACAGTACTGAAATTTCTCACGATAACGTCACCTACTTGTGATACTTCGTAAAATTTATTTAAAGAGTTTTAGGACTTGGCAAAACACAATAACGCCGGCCGCGGTGGCCGAGGAGGCTAAGGCGCTCCAGTCACGGTCTGCACGGCCACTGCGGTCGGGGGTTCGAATCCCCCCTCGGGCATGGATATTTGTGCCGTCCTAGTTCGTAAGTAGTTCATAAGTGGCTATACAAACATTTGAACATTTTTGAAAACACAATAACACTTATGGGTCAGCATACAACAAAAACCTTAAGTTTAAACAGAATTTATTTAGACACAACATCAAATTATTTTAAAAAGTTCCTTTGGAATGTGAACAACACATGAAATGCACCATATAGCTGACAACGTGAATATATGCCGGCGTACAAAAACGTTCAGTTTCAATAGCACGTAATTAGGTAAAACGTTAAATTACCTTTGAAGACTCCTTTAGAATGTAAGGAACCACCATGAAACGTACCATATAACTGACAGCGTAATACGTTTGTCAGCGTACAGCAGCCTTCTACTTTGACAGCATTCCTGTCTTGGGCCGTAGCTGTCGAACGATCACCATCCAAACGATTGGCTGTTTGCTCTGGTTGCATAGCAAAAGCAACACAGTCGCCCAAAGATCACAATGTGCCCCATCCGGCACAGTAGGAGGATAAATCTCTCAATCAAAGAGTTTCATGGCGGCCTAATATTGAACTAAGCCACCAAAACGTGCTATTTCAAGCAGCAATACAAACGAACTATTCCGCAGTCTAAATGGTAGCTAACTTGGATGATTGCACAAAAATACCAATTTATCAACTCCTTGTGTGTTACTTCCAAGAAGGGGGTGGGGAGATATATAGCCTACGATGCATTAGGAGACCAGCTATTTGAAAATATAATTACAATATATCCTTAAATATATTAGCAATTTGAAAACGTTCCGAACAAATTTTCTCCTTGGAAGAAACCGAAAACGTTCAATAAACAGAATAACTGTTGATGTCAGTATCAGTACAAAAATTTGTTCCTCTGCCACCATGCATATCCCCAAGATACCATATTCTTATTACAAAGAACAAAGCTCATGTGAAATTTATGAGAAAAAGAAAGAAACAATTACAAAATTTTCACGAAATGAACGGAACAACAACTAAGGAATGTACAGTGACAATCTCTAAAAGAAGTAGCTTAAATCAAACGTGACTCGGGGCTAGTTTTCATATTGTCGCAGTGTTTTTACAGATAGAAATCACTCGACAGCATAAATCGTTTATTCTTGTGTTATGTGGAGCAATACGTCCAAATGATTGCGAGTTGCTCTCTTATATTTGTTGCTGTATCTACCGTAATTCAGCTACTTCAGAGGTCCGGGGCTAACCACGCGTTTACAGATTACAGGGCAGTGGGTGCCGCCTCGACATCGTCATTACGCGCTATCGACAATTACATCGGTATACGTGTCACCTACTTTCCATAAAATAAAGATAAAGCTAGTTGGTCCTACCCTAAGAACCTGAATTATTTATGGGCCGCCTGTGACTGAACGGCGCACGGCTTGTTACCTGGACCTCTTAGCGCTCTTACCCGTCCATCTCTTACACCGGTAATGTACAGTGACGATAAATGTAGTACCGTGAGACAATTGAGCGACTGGCAAGTATAAATGACACACCGAAGACGCCTAGTTTCACAGTCAAACTGTATACAGAACTTTGTATCATTCAAGCCGATGTCCATAACTGTTAGTACAGGTAGTTTAGGGAAGATGTTACTTTTTTATGGGAAAAAAACTAAACTCGACCACGCTTAACTGTGGCTCAATCTGATATGAAATGAATGGCAAAATACATAAAACTATTTTTGCTAAGTTTGACTCATCGAGAAAACAGATCTAGCAAATCAGTAACCTACTTTGCATTACTGCGTCTATGTGAAACGAAAGAAAAGAAAGTTTTTATAGGAATTCATTGTGTTATTGAAAGCCGATCAATTGACAACAATTTTTGTTTCTTCTTTTTCTGCATAAAATAAATAAATAAAAAAAAAAAACAGTTTACCGAATGAGGATCAAGCGTTATATAATTTCCTATCACATAAATCAGAGCACTAATAATTTGCAACTTTTTTTCAACTCTTTTCTTTCCCCTGTATCATCACTACTTCCTTTCCCTTACAGTCTCCACCTTCCCATCCTTCATCCTTCATCCACTTCTCCTTCCAGCTTTCTTTCGGCTCCCCTATCCCCTTTGTCCCTTTCCTCCACTTTGACCAATTTCTCTCCCTCTCTACCTTTATTACTCTTCTCCTATCACCTCATATGCGTGTGTGACATATACCGAACACCACATATGCTTTATGTCTGTCTCTGCTGGTTTACATAGGACGATCGGGCATGGGTATTGTATTGTCCTTAGTAAAGGTTAGTTTAAGGAGGTTGTAAGTATAGGTACCGATGACCATATCAGTTTGGTCCAATAAGTTTATAAACATTTGAACATTTACATCGGACGACTCCATACTGGATGTAAAATGTATCTCTGACATTTACCAATGTGGACTGATAGCGTTTTGCCTGCTGTTTTGTTTTTACGCAGCTCAATATTTATCACGTCACATCTCCTCCACCATGTCTCGTACTGTAAACTCCTACACCTTAATTAACGGCCAATGACAACAGTTAAATAATCTGTATACCTAATATCCCAGATTAACCGGGAAGGCTATCAGCTCCGAATATTTAACCCGTTAAGTATAGTGTAGGCTATAATCACGCCATTGCTACAGAGTTGCTTTCCGCAACCATGACTGATAAAACGATTGTTGTTAAAGTTAACAAAATAGCAAAGCGAATAAATTAAGAAGAAGAAAATGATTTTATGGTCTCATGCTCACCGTCTAAAATTGTGTAAAACTACTTGACAGGAATCATCGCAAAACTGTACGAGGTTACAATAAAGCACTATTTCCACTTATTTAGTTGTTATTGATCTGGTGAATCGAATAAAACATGTCCCAGACGTCTGTCTGCAGTAGTTTTCCAGAAATTCAAAAAACAAGCATAGAAATTACTTGTAATTTTTTAACTAGGTGGCCTATTTTTTTTCCGGAAAGGTCAGTTTTAATTTGTATAGCGTAGGAATGTTCAAATGTTTGTAAAACGTATGGGACTTAACTGCGGGTTCATCAGTTCCTAAACTTACAAACTACTTATGAACTACCTTATACTAAAGACGGCACAAACATCCATGTTCGAGGGAGGATTCGAAGCCCCGACGAGCAACGGCCTCGCGCACCCTAGCATAGCACCTCAATGCGCTCGGCCGCTCCGCCGCGGCATATAGCGTACATACAATTTCGTAATACATTAACCATAAGACATTTCTGTTCATCTACTGCGTATGGATTACCATCATTTTCCAGAAATAAATTCTCTACAGTCTCTGTTGATAGCTTTCCCACCCCCATGAACCACAGACATTGCCGAGGTGGGGTGGCTTGCGTGCCTCAACGATACAGATAGCCGTACCGTAGGTGCAACCACAGCGGAGGGGTATCTGTGGAGAGGCCAGACAAACGTGTGGTTCCTGAAGAGGGGCAGCAGCCTTTTCAGTAGTTACAGGGGCAAGAGTCTGGATGATTGACTGAGCTGGCCTTGTAACATCAGCTAATGTGGCTTTGCCACACAGCTACTGCGAACGGCTGAAAGCAAGAGGAAACTACAGCCGTTACTTTTCCCGAGGACATGCAGCTCTACTGTATGAACATATGATGATGGCATCCTCTCGGGTAAAATATTCCGGAGGTAAAATAGTCCCCCATTCGGATCTCCGGGCGGGGACTACTCAGGAGGATGTCATCAGGAAAGACAATACTGGCATTCTACGGATCGGAGCGTGGAATGTTAGATCCCTTAATCGGGTAGGAAAATTAGAAAATTTAAAAAGGGAAATGGATAGGTTGAAGTTAGATATAGTGGGGATTAGTGAAGTTCGGTGGCAGGATGAACAGGATTTCTGGTCAGGTGAGTACAGGATTATAAATACAAAATCAGTTGGGGGTATCACAGGAGTAGGACTGATAATGAGTAAGAAAATGGGAATGCGGGTAAACTACTATGAGCAGCACAGTGATCGCATTATCATTGTCAAGATAGATACGAAGCCAACACCGACAACAGTAGTACAGGTTTATATGCCAACTAGCTCTGCCGATGATGAGGAGATCGAAGAAATATATGAGGAGCTAAAGGAAATTATTCAGACAGTTAAGGGAGAGGAAAACTTAATTGTAATGGGAGACTGGAATTCGGTAGTAGGAATTTTTACAAATTTGTACAAAAGCCAGACCGCAGTTATTAGACTCGAAGGGCATGAAAGGGAAGCATCAGTTGGGAAGGGAGTAAGACAGGGTTGTAGCCTTTCTCCGATGTTATTCAATTTGTACATCGAGCAGTCGGTGAAGGAAAGCAAGTAAAAATTTGGAATAGGGATTAAAGTTCAGGGGGAAGAAATAGAAACATTGCGTTTTGCTGATGACATTATAATTCTGTCAGAGACAGCAAAGGACCTGGAAGAGCAGTTGAATGGAATGGACAGCGTGTTGAAGACAGCATATAAAATGAACATTAACAAGAGCAAAACTAAAATAATGGAATGCGGTCTTAGAAAATCAGGCGATGCTGAAGGAATTAGATTAGGTAACGAAACATTGAAGGTGGTAGATGAGTTTTGTTACTTGGGTAGTAAAATAACATGCGATGGTCGCAGTACAGAGGATATAAAATGCAGAATGGCAATGGGAAGAAAAGCATTTTTGAAAAAGAGAAATTTGCTAACATCGAATATTAATTTAAGGGTAAGGAAGTCTTTTCTGAAGGCATTTGTGTGGAGTGTTGCCTTGTACGGGAGTGAAACATGGACGATAAGCAGTGTGGGCAGGAAGAGAATACAGGCTTTTGAAATGTGGTGCTACAGAAGAATGCTGAAGATTAGGTGGGTAGATCGCATAACTAACGAAGAGGTACTGAACAGAATTGGTGAGAAAAGGAATTTTTGGCATACCCTGGCTAAAAGAAGGGATCGCTTGGTAGGACACATTCTTAGACATCGGGGAATCGTAAATTTAGCATTGGAGGGGAAGTGTGTGGGGTAAAAATCGCAGAGGGAGACCAAGAGACGCGTATAGTAAGCAGATTCAAGTGGATGTGGGTTGCCGTTCTTATGAGGAGATGAAAAGGCTTGCTCAGGATAGGGTTTTGTGGAGAGCTGCATCAAACCAGTCTCCGGACTGAAGACCATAACAACAACAACATCCCAGCTGGGATTAGAACCCGGGTCTCCTGCTTTCTAGGCAGTTGCGATGACGCCTACACCACTGGAGACATATCGATCATCACACATGCACGGAAGTACTCGAGCACGCCTCCCGTCAGATACAAATTTGCAACTTTACCCTGCCCACAAGAACTCAAACTCGTAGACAGTACTAATTCCCGTAAGAGTAAGGGCCTAGGAGTGACTCCACACTGAAAACAGGATCATTGCCCGCCATCGTCAAATTGTATATAGGCATTTGTCTGCAGTTAAAAAAATCGGCCAAGTAGTTAATAAATTACATAATATTTCTTTGCTTGTCTGGAAGTTCTGGAAAATTACTGAAGATACACGAGTGAAACATGTTTTATTAGATTCACCAGATCAATAACATCAAAATATATAGAAATCGTGGTTTACTTTAATCTCGTACTGTTCTGCTATGGCCCCCTATTAGCGATTTTGCTAAATTTCAGGCAAAAACTTTTGTTAGCCCTAACTACGTAACTTAACATTTACAGACCGATATTTATATGTTCTTCTTTAGTTTTACTTGTTGAATAACATTTGAAAATATTTACAAAACTTCGTGAACTGCCCTGTATAATTACTGATTAAGTGAATGGGCGGGCACGGAATCAACAAGAACAGAAACGTAAGACACAGTCAGGAAATTTTATTACCGTTAAATAAATTAATTATTGAACTAGATTACGGTAACCAATCATTAACACCGAACAACTAGTTGTTCTACAATAGCAACAAATAAGTGGAAAAGAAAACTGCTACTGCGTTGTTGTGTCGCAGTGCAATTATATAATTTTCCATATATATTGTGTGACGGCTAATACAGTTAGGATTACAGTATAAGTAATAAAGTAAAATGTTATGCCTGATCCGACAGTTAAATTACATGAACAAGAACATTGTAGTAAACGATAAAAAAATTTCCTTTCCTTTTTTTACTTTTTGGAGGGTGTGGTACCAGCACGAAAAATTGTCGTAAGGGTTTAAAATCTTTTGTAGGTCACTAAATACTCTCAAACTCTTTCTTTGGATATTCCAAAAACTTACGTGTATGCAGCCAGGTTCAGAAATCGACGTCGGCCGATATTCGGCAGGAGGCACCCTGCCATTAACAAGGCAGTAGTTCAGCAAGGAAGCCTATTACCTTGAGAATGGCAGAGTGGTCATCTGCCGAAATATCGGCCGACGTCGATTTCTGAACCCGTAACGTTTTTCAATATTCCATACGCCAGGATAAATTAAGGATTCACACTCATATATTGGATGATTGAATTCTGAGTATCCGCGCATCGCACAGTACACCTCTTTTTCATCCCCACAGCTTTAATTATTGCAACAACGTAACACCATAAAAACTGCAACTTTGTGTCATAATTCAAATCAGTGAAGCGACTGCCTTCTGAGTTTTGAGAACACAAACATAAGGAGGTTGAATTTTTATATCTAACTTGTCTCTAGTTATAAATACTGAGAGATGCACAGCTCACAGTCAACTTAAGAAATTGTCTTTAAGCCTTTGCTTTCATTTCATGAAAATTACTTCTGATTGTAAATACTGAAGTGTATGGAGTTCCCATTCACTGTAAACCTAAATTACCCATCATTCTTGTGGTAATATGAATCTCGTGTCTCGGCTTTCAATATCACTACACATGGAAAAAAAAAAAAAAAAAAAAAAAAACTAATCTCGCCGAGCGCTCTAAGGCGCCGTCGAAGGCTCGAATCCTCGCTCGCCAAGGGTTCTCTTGCTAGGGCGAAGTGCTTGGGATCAACGAGGAACGTCACCATCCCAAGGGGAAAGTTTTTCTTCCATTTATTAATAAGATCACAAACAGAAGTGGGAAAGTATTTCGATAATATGATGTGAAAACTGTTTTTAGATCTACTAGGAAAATGAAAGAATCTGTAAGATCAGCGAAAGATTTGCGATATCCTCTGGCTACACAAGGTGTTTATAAAATTTCTTGCAGTTGTCAAAAGGTTTACATCGGAACAACAAAAAGAAGAGCCGGCCGCGGTGGCCGAGGTGACTGAGGCGCTCCAGTCACGGTCAGCTCGGCCACTACGGTCGGGGGTTCGAATCCCCCCTCGGGCATGGATATTTGTGCCGTCCTAGTTCGTAAGTAGTTCATAAGTAGTTTGTAAGTTTAGGGACTGATGACCCCGTAGTTAAGTCCCATAAGCTTAACAAACATTTGAACAAAAAGAAGTGTTAATACACGTCTGAACGAACATGAAAAGAAGTGCTGCCGCGGTCATAAATCGGCCGTAGCGGAACATGTTTATCAAGAAGGTGACCATGAAATAATATTTAACGAGACGAGCGTCATAGCAAAGACGTCACACTATCATGCACTTACGTATAGACAGGACGTAGAGATTTTCAAACACCGAAATAATTTTAACAGGAAAGATGAAGGTTTCTAAAGTGGACAAAATTTAGATGTCAACGTTGCAGCCACAATATGACAAATCATTATTTTCAATCGAAAATAGTTGCAATATCAGAGATCATAGAGCAGGCGACGTCACGCGATTGAAAGTGGCGCTCTCTGGATGGCCATATATATATCACTAGAGTTCCCTAGTAGTTTGCCGCTTCATCTCCGAGGATGCCTTTCGCCATTGAAGACGAAATGTCCGGGGAAAGATTTACGCATGGACCACGGCACCTCAGCCCAGAAGATCCAAGTTATGACAACTCCTGCTGTGAAAGCCTTCATTGTATGCTGAAATTTATTCTCAACGAAATTTTTCTTGGGAATTGAAGTCGCTTAAAATGAATGGGTAAATCGGTTGGGATAATTGACACATGGAGTGTGAGAAACAGTTCTCCCCCTCATGGATTTGTGAGAATATTAGCTTCAATGACAGTATCTCGCACAGTTCGAGTGACTCAGTTTGCGTTGTAGAATTCAATATCACATGCCAATAAGCCATATATGCAACTTTACTTTTTCGTATTCAATTTTTAATTACAATTGTAGGTAAGGTGAAAGAATACATGTGTCAGAAACATTTATTTAATGATATACATGCACTGACTGTAGTTAAAACTGATGCAAGAAACAAAATGAAACCCCACCATTTTCGTTGCAGAGCACAGCATTTCATTTTCCGCAGTGAACATTAAGACATAAATCCCTGTACGTATTCATTTAAAACATATATTTAACCTTTCTCTGAGTGATTATCAGTACCAGTTAAAATTTTCAAGTATATCAGTCAAAACCACTCCCATGAACCACAGACATTGCCGAGGTGGGGTGGCTTGCGTGCCTCAATGATACAGATAGCCGTACCTAGGTGCAACCACAACGGAGGGGTATCTGTGGAGAGGCCAGACAAACGTGTGGTTCCTGAAGAGGGGCAGCAGCCTTTTCAGTAGTTACAAGGGCAACAGTCTGGACGATTGACTGAGCTGGCCTTGTAACATCAGCTAATGTGACTTTCCCACAGAGTTACTGCGAACGGCTAAAAGCAAGGGGAAACTACAGCCGTTACTTTTCCCGAGGACATGCAGCTCTACTGTATGAACATATGATGATGGCATCCTCTCGGGTAAAATATTCCGGAGGTAAAATAGTCCCCCATTCGGATCTCCGGGCGGGGACTACTCAGGAGGATGTGATCATCAGGAAAGACAATACTGGCATTCTACGTGTCGGAGCGTGGAATGTTAGATCCCTTAATCGAGTAAGAAAATCAGAAAATTTAAAAAGGGAAATGCATAGGTTGAAATTAGATATAGTGGGGATTAGTGAAGTTCGGTGGCAGGATGAACAGGATTTCTGGTCAGGTGAGTACAGGATTATAAATACAAAATCAGTTGGGGGTATCACAGGAGTAGGATTGATAATGAATAAGAAAATAGGAATGCGGGGAAACTACTATGAGCAGCACAGTGATCGCATTATCATTGTCAAGATAGATACGAAGTCACTGACAACAGTAGTACAGGTTTATATACCAACTAGCTCTGCCGATGATGAGGAAATCGAAGAAATATATGAGGAGCTAAAGGAAATTATTCAGACAATTAAGGGAGAGGAAAACTTAATTGTTATTGGAGACTGGAATTCGGTAGTCGGACAAGGAAGGGAAGGGAAGATAGTAGGTGAATATGGTCTGGGCAAAATGAATGAAAGAGGAAGCCGCCTGGTAGAATTTTGCACAGAACATAATTTAGTTATAACAAACACCTGGTTCAAGAATCACAAAAGAAGGTTGTATACGTGGAAGAGACCAGGAGACACCGGGAGATACCAGATAGATTTTATAATGGTAAGACATAGATTTCGGAACCAGGTTTTACAGTGTAAGACGTACCCAGGGGCAGATATAAGACTCTGACCATAACTTGTTGGTTATGAACTGTAGGCTAAACTAAAGAAACTACAAAAAGGTACGAAAATGAGGAGATAGGACCTGGATAAATTGAAGGAACCTGAGGTTCCTAAGAATTTCAGAGGGAGCTTTAGGCAGCAATTGACAGAAATGCGGGAAAATAAATCAGTAGAGGAGGAATGGGTAAAATTGAGAGATGAAATAGTGAAGGTAGCAGAGGACAAAATAGGTAGGAAGGCAAGACCTACAAAAAAATCCTTGGATATCACAGGAGATACTAAATTTAATCGATGAAAGGAGAAAATATAAAAATGCAGTAAATGAAACAGGCAAAATGGAGTACAGACGACTAAGAAATGAGATTGACAGGAAGTAAAAAATGGCTAAGCAGGAGTGGCTAGAAGGCAAATGCAAGGATGTAGAAGAATGTATAAATAGGGGAAAAATAGATACAGCCTACAGGAAAATAAAAGAAACATTTGGAGATAAGAAAAACAGCTCTATGAATATCAACGACACTGATGGAAAATCAGTTCTCAGCAAAGAAGGGAAAGCCGAAAGGTGGAAAGAGTATATAGAGGGGCTCTACAAAGGAAATGAACTTCGAGACAATATTGTAGGAAGGATAGAGGATGTAGATGAAGATGAAATAGGAGATACTGTGCTGAGAGAAGAATTTGACAGAGCAAGGCCCCTGGAGTAGATGATATTCCCTCAGAGCTACTGAAGTCTCTGGGAGAACCAGCCATGTGAAACCTGTTTCACCTGGTGTGTAAGATGTATGAGACAGGCGAAGAAGCCTCACACTTTAAGAAAAATATTATAATCCCCATTCCAAAGAAAGCAGGTGCAGACAGGTGTGAAAACTACAGAACCATCAGTTTAATAAGTCATGGTTGCAAAATATTAACACGAATTATATACAGAAGGATGGAAAAGCTGGTAGAAGCCGACCTCGGAGAAGATCAGTTTGGGTTCAGGAGAAATGTAGGAACACGGGAGGCAATACTCACTTTACGATTTATCCTAGAAGATAGATTAAGAAAAGGCAAATCTACCTTTCTAGCTTTTGTAGATTTTGAGAAGGCTTTTGACAATGATGATTGGAATAAACTCTTTCAAGTTCTGAAGCAAGCAGAAGTAAAATATAGGGAGCGTAAGGTTATTTACAATAAAAAATGATGGTCGCAGTACAGAGGATATAAAATACAGAATGGCGATGGGTAGAAAAGCGTTCTTGAAAAAGAGAAATTTGTTAACCTCGAATATTGATTTAAGCCTAAGGAAGTCCTTTCTAAAGGCATTTGTGTGGAGTGTTGCCTTGTATGGGAGTGAGACATGGACGATAAACAGTGCGGACAATAAGAGGATTGAGGCTTTTGAAATATGGTGCTGCAGAAGAATGCTGAAGATTAGGTGGGTGGATCGCATAACTAATGAGGAGGTACTGAACAGAATTGGGGAGAAAAGAAATTTCTGGCATACCTTGACTAAAAGAAGGGATAGATCGGTAGGACACATTCTTAGACATCAAGGAATTGTGAATTTAGCATTGGAGGGAAGTGTGTGGGGAAAAAATCGCAGAGGAAGACCAAGAGATGGATACAGTAAGCAGATTCATACAGATGTAGGTTGCCGTTCTTATGTGGAGATGAAGAGGCTTGATCAGGATAGGGTATTGTGGAGAGCTGCATCAAACCAGTCTCCGGACTGAAGACCACAACAACAACATCAGTCAAGAATTTTTCGATATTTTTGATAACAGCGATATCTTTTTTCGTATTACACAAACACACACACACACACACATTATATATATATTGATAGTGACCAGGCGAAATATCTCACGAAATAAGCATCAAACGAAAAAACTAAAAAGAACAAAATGTTTCTAGCTTGAAGGGGGAAAAACAGATGGCGCTATGTTGGCCCGCTAGATAGCGCTGCCATAGGTCAAACGGATATCAACTGCATTTTTTAAAAATAGGTACCCCCATTTTTATTACATATTCATCTACTACGCAAATATATATGAATGTTTTATTTTGAACACTTTTGTCACTTTGTGATACATGGTGCTGTAATGTTCACAAACATTCGGTTGTTCCAATGTGATACATGTACTTTTGTGAAATTATCATACATTATGAGAACGCATGCTGTTACTGCGTGATTACCTGTATTTACCTCATGTCTTCAATAAATGCTCAAAATGATGTCCTTCAACTTCAATGCATTTGGCAATACGCGTAACGAAATTCCTCTTAACAGCGATTAGTTCGCCTTCAGTGATGTTCTCACATGCATTGACAATGTGCTGACGCATGTTTTCAGGCGTTGTCGGTGAATCACGATATCAAATATCCTTCAATTTTCCCCACAGAAAGAAATCCGGAGATGTAAGATCCGGCGAAAGTGCGGGCCATGGTATGGTGCTTCTACGACCAATGCACTTGTCATTAAATATTCCGTTTAAGACCGCTTGAACTGCACGCGAGCGATGTGCCTGACATCCATCATTTTGAAATTACATCGCCATTCTGTCATGCAGTGAAACATCTTGTAGTAAAATCGGCAGAACATTACGTAAGACATCAGCATACATTGCACCATTTAGATTGCCATCGATAAAATAGGGGCCAATATGCTTTCTCCCATAATGCCGCACCATACATTAACCCGCCCATACATTAACCCGCCAGGGTCGCGATGCTGATGTTCCACTTGTCGCGGCCATCGTGGAATTTCCGTTGCACAATAGTGCATATTATGCCGGTTCACGTTACCTCTGTGAACGACGCGTAGTCACTAAACAGAACGTGTGAAAAAAAAATCTGTTATCGCCCCGTAATTTATTTTGTGCCCAGTGGCACATCTGAACACGACGTTCAAAGTCTTCGCCACGCAAATCCTGGTGCAAATAAATATGTTAGGGGTGAAATTTATGTTGATGTAGAATTCTCAACACCGACGTTTTTGAGATTACCGATTCTCGCTCAATTTGTCTGCTACTGATGTGCGGATTAGCCGCAACTGCAGCTAAAACACTTACTTGGGCATCATCATTAGTTGCGGGTCGTGGTTGACGTTTCACTTATGGCTGAACACTTCCTATCTCTTTAAACAAAGTATCTATCCGACTATAGGTCCGGACACTTGGATGATGTCTTTCAAGATATCGATCAACATACATAGCACAGGCCCGTTGGGCATTTTGATCACAATGGCCATACATAAATACCACATCGACCTTTTCTGCAATTGGTAAACCGTCCATTTTAACACGAGTTATGTACACGAAGCAAATACCGTCCGCACTGGCGAAATGTTACGCGATACCACGTACTTATACGTTTGTGGCTAATACAGCGCCATCTATCCCAAAGCGACAAAAGTGTTCCAAATAAATCATTCATATTTATTTACGTACTAGACGAATATTTAATAAAAACATGGGGGTACCTATTTCAAAAAATGCAGTTGATATCCGTTTGACCTACGGCAGCGGCATCTAGCTGGCCAACCATAGCGCCATCTGTTTTCCCCCTTCAAGCTATAAAAGTTTTGTTCTTTGTAGTTTTTTCATTTTATGCTTATTTCGTCAGATATTTGAAAAATTAAATGGTCTATGTCTGTACGAATGTTCATTACAGTATTGTGTGAAAATTTGTAGAAAATCGATAAAGAACTTGTTTAGAACCAACGTAAGAAACTGTAGAGATTATTAAAAAATGCTCAGTCTCTGTTGCAGTACTGCAGTACTGCAACAGAGACTGAGCATTTTTTAATATTCAACACTGTTGCTGCACCAGCCGCCACCACCACCATCATGGAATGGAGTGAAATGTACTGTAGAGATTAGTTTCCTTAGGAAGGTAAACCAGTGCTGAGTTGCATCAGGAGAGAAATTCCGTCTTGCCCTGTATCCAGCTAGGCTGGTTTAAAAAGGGGGCAGCGCGCGCGGGGAGGAACGCCCTCGTGGTTTCCTGTGGGGCGGCAGGCGGCGGGCGGCGGGCGGCGGGCGGCGGCCGGGGCGCTTTACAGCGGCCATTCAGCCCAGCGCCGGCCAGAGTTACTGTCTGCCCGAGCCACGGCAGACGTGAAATACAGGCACATATCGCGCTGTCGTCTCTCCGCAACGACCTGCCTTGTTATTACTATTTTTTGGAGACGGGCTCAAAAAGAAGCTACGTACCATTCGACGTAGGAAACGGCAGCCGAGAAGAAGAATTTTATCCTCCCTGCAGGAAGAAGTTCTGGAAGTCCTTTGTTTTCAAGAGATGTCACAATAAATTGTCTGCGAAGTATCCTATGTTTCCATGCTACGACTTAGCAGTACATAACAAATGTATCATACAAAATCCGCAGGTCGTTAAATACCGAATCATTTATTTTGATCTCCTTTAAACATAAAAATACTGAAAAACACAAATTTTCTGCGTGTGGTATATGTGTCTTTTCTTGAACAGGTGAAGTTTGACCATCTTCGAGACCAATACATATTGTATGTAAGCTCACTTGTTACGCGGGTGAAAGAGGGAAAAGAAGATCTGCAATTTTACCTCAACGGTAATGGAGCATTAACTAAATTTTCGCTGCATTCATTATTTGCAGTTATCCTTAGAAAGTATTCTGTAAAAGCGTCTCACAACTACACACAAGTGGTATAGGGAAAGAAGGCAATTGCAGTGGCACGCACAATAACTTCCCCCACACATCTTGAGGTTGCTTGCGCAGTGTAGATGTACAGGGATAGACAAAATAATATGAACGTCATGCAAGTTGTCGCAATTGCGTTCGTGTTAACACCGTTAACACCGTTAACACCGTGTTGCACCGCAATGCACAAATAATGTAAAATGTCCTGGACGTTTTTATCTGTGACGATCAACACAAATGATCGGTGAAATGTGTGATCTTCCAGACTTCCAAAGAAGCCAACTCGTTGGTGGACAGTTAGTGAGCATTAACAACCATTGTGACCAGACAGCATAAATTACATCGGCAAAAGCGAATTCAAAACTGAATACTCACTAGAGTAATACCGTTTCGATAAAAACAGTACGGCTGGAGCTTATAATTCGCGGAAAGGTTGTGACTGCTATGCTATCCAGAATGAAACTTTCACTCTGCAGCGGAGTGTGCGCTGATATGAAACTTCCTGGCAGATTAAAATTGTGTGCCGGGCCCGGGACTCGAACCTGGGACCTTTGCCTTTCGCGGGCAAGCGCTCTACCGACTGAGCTACCCCGACACGACTCACGATGCCGCCTCACAACTTTACTTCCGCCAGTACCTCGCCTCCTACTTTCCAAACTTCACAGAAGCTCTCTTGCAAACACGCAAGACTAGCACTCCTGGAAGAAAGGATATGGTGGAGACATGGCTTAGCCACAGCCTAAGGGATGTTTCCAGAATGAAACTTTCAGTCTGCAGCGGAGTGTGCGCTGATATGAAACTTCCTGGCAGATTAAAATTGTGTGCCGGAACCGGGACTCGAACCTGGGACCTTTGCCTTTCGCGGGCAAGCGCTCTACCGACTGAGCTACCCCGACACGACTCACGATGCCGCCTCACAACTGTTACTTCCGCCAGTACCTCGCCTCCTACTTTCCAAACTTCACAGAAGCTCTCTTGCAAACACGCAAGACTAGCACTCCTGGAAGAAAGGATATGGTGGAGACATGGCTTAGCCACAGCCTAAGGGATGTTTTCAGAATGAAACTTTCACTCTGCAGCGGAGTGTGCCCGAAAGGCAAAGGTCCCAGGTTCGAGTCCCGGTTCCGGCACACAATTTTAATCTGCCAGGAAGTTTCGTTGCTATACTATCAATAACCATCCTAAAACAAAGGAAGTGGTGCCACTATAATAAAATCTGGGCACTTGACTGGAAGTATGTGGTGTGGCCCCATGAGTCATTGTTTATATTGCTTCCTTGAAACAACCGTTTTATGCATCGAAAATTCCAAAAGAAGCCTACGATACGGCATGTCTGCTTACTACAGTCAAGCATGGGGATCTGGACAACTATATCGTGTTATTCAGCTGTTTCCATCGTTGCCCTCACTGTTCGGATAACTGTCAATGAATATCTCACCGTCCTCGACAGTAAACTGCTTCCTATGACTGACACATTGCGGACAAACACTGTCGTATTTCAAAATGATAATGCACCGACATACAAAGACAGAAACGATAGACTGCTTTGTACAGCATCAGGAAAAAAGAATCAACTATCGAACATCTCTGGAGAGCAAAATGCCAAGTCTCAATATAACTGAACCGTTATTAAGAGTTTTAGAGCAGTGTGTAAGGACCAAATTTACAACTGAAATACCTTACTAAAACATAAATATTGTTTCTGTTACGTGTCCATAATATTTCGTTCACCCTCTTGTATGAATTTGTCGCACATATGGGGTAACCCGCTGCGCGAGAGTAGCCGAGCGGTCTGGGGCGCCACGTTACGGATTGCGCCCTCCTGCGTCAGAGGTTCGAATCCTCCATCGGGCATGGTTGTGTGTGTTGTTCTTAGGTTTAAGTAGTTTGTAAGACTATTGACTGATGACTAACGCAGTTTGGTCCCATATAATTACAAAAATTGCTATTTTGTATGGCGTAACTCAAACACCGTACTTCATAACTATAAACATTAAGGAGGAGATGAACCACGAAAGTGTTAAGTAGTAACTATATCTGGTAAGAAAAGGTAACTTACAGTATGCACTCTCTAAAAAGATTCAGGATGAGGTGTCGATGGGAATAGTTGAACAGATAATGATTGATAATGACCGATTTCGGCCCACTCGTGGTCACTACCAAAAACAAATAATAGAAAATATTTGTTAGTGGGCTTGCGACTACGAATACAGAAACTATAGGGTCTACCCGAGGTCGACGACTTTTAAAATTTCACATATGTAGTTGGAAATACACTTATTTATTGACTCAACGAGTACGGTGTTATGTGCTGGTTAAAGTATGAGACAATGAAAACGGAATTACATTTCTGTTTATCCAACTACTCCCGTCAACTTCTATCTGGGCAGTGCACGGATACCACGAAGTGACGGATTTAAAGGGAATATTTACTCTATCTACGTCAGAGAGAAATACGGAAGTCCTGGTGATAAAAAAAAATCGGTGGAAACACAACGTAAAAAAATCCATCATGTCAATGGAAAGGCCGCGCGGGAGTGACCGTGTCCTCTAAGGCGCCTTGCTGCTGAGTGTGCGTGTGTTCCCCGTCGGAGGTTCGAGATCTCCCTCGGGCATGGGCGTGTGTGCTGCCTTTAGCACTTTTTATTTTAGGTAGTTTGTAAGTCTAAGGACTGATGACCACTGCATTTTGGTGCCATACGTTCACAAACATCTGAACATTATTTGAACGGAAAGTAATCAATCTAGAAACAATGCACCTATGAAAGAACTGAAACTGCATCGTCTTTCATGCGTAATGTGTAAGCAATCGACCTGTGGTACCCTGCAAATGTAGCAGAAGCACAAAGTTGTCTGTAATAGTAGCCACTTTCCATAAGAATGACTATAAAACGCATCAGCCTTAGAGTTCCTGTGGGAGCTCCATAAATAACAAAAAAGACAGGGAAAATCACTTAGCGCCATTCCTAAAGCAATACGAAGCGTTTCTCCAATACCTTAGCAGATAATCTACTTAAAACGTCATTACATTCTTCCGGGATTCTGAAAGTGGGATCGCGTGGCAGACGTACAATGCAGAACAATGGTGTTGTATATTAGATAGAATTTATTTATTTTTATTTTAAATTTTAAAAGAAACCAGTAGAGATATTCAGTGGCTAAGTCGCTTTCCCGCTTATTGCACAGCCATAACTACCAAACTTTACGTCACTAAAGAGGTGGTTCAAAATGTTCAAATGTTTCTAAATACATCGGACTCAACTGCTAGGTTGTTAGTCTGTAGCTTACAACTACTTAAACTAAGGTAAACTAACCTAAGGATAACATAAACACCCATGCCCGAGGGGGGGGGGGGGGGACTGGAATCCCCAAAGGCGAACGACCGCGCGCACCGCAGCACGGCGCCCCAGTGCGCACGGCTAATCCGCTGCGGCTAAAGAGTTGGTACTCCAACATATGCGTGCCATGTTGCTGATGAAAACAGCATAGGGCTAACCACAGGTTAGTAAGGCATCTGTTGCGACATCCAGGAATAGTAGCTAGAAAAGAGTAGTAAAGGGTAGTAAATAGTAGACGCAGATAGAAATTAGAATACGCTATGCAGATTATAGAGATTATTCCGTGAGTATTACGTAGACATGAATCGATTATAACGACAGTAAAACATGAAATATACCATAAAACCTGTCAAAAGACGACTGGAAGGGTTAAAATATGCTTTTGTACCATGAAAGGCTTTTGCAGAAATAAAGTGGAGATAGTTAAGACAGCAGGCATACTGCCTAAATGTCTTTAGAATGAAGCACCTTATACGTGGATTCACAATATTTGCATTACCAGAAGCGATTCTGTGAGAACAATTTGTATAATAAACAATTTGTATAAGAAACGGAAAAAATGACCGTAACAAAAATAAATCAAATATTAATATTCCAATATGGTTCAGGTACAGATCATTGGTAACTTGAAGTGCAGTTTTCCACTTTTTATTCGTTTGTAAAAATGTATCATACGTAACTCCAGCAATTATCAGGTCTAATATATATTTGCATTTTATTACAGGTTTGCAGGTAGTTACTCTGAATTTAAGTTACTCTTAGGAATAATTTTTAAAAATCCAGTTTAAAATGCAGGAATTTCTTATACAACGGTTATTACTTCACAACAGTTTGAAAGGTATTTCTATCCTGTTTGACGATTAAAAGCAAGATCACACACGATTATTTCGATAATGTAAGCGTCCTTCATGTATCTAGATCTCCTGAAGTCGGAAGTGGTACTCAAAACATCGCAAACATTTGTAATTAATGATAATACAATATGATGATTTTATAATATTCATGAAAACACCATATGAAGCTCAGAATATCAAATTTGATGTGTGACTGGGATAGCAGGGCTCGTGACAAACATTGGGAGCAAAAACAGTGACTCTGAAGGTTATAACTGGTTGCAAAAGACAAAAAATCACGCGTGACCAAATTCAAAATGTTCAAATGTCTGTTAAGCTTATGGGACTTAACTACGGGGTCATCAGTCCCTAAACTTACAAACTAATTATGAACTACTTACGAACTAGGACGGCACAAATATCCATGCCCGAGGAGGGATTCGAACGCCCGACCGTAGTGGCCGCGCAGACCATCACTGGAGCGCCTCGGTCTCCTCGGCCACCGCGGCCGGCCATGCGTGACCCTTGCCCTCTCTGCACCTCAAACTAGGCACAATAAAACAGTTTGTCGAGGCATTACCTGAGAGTGGGAACTACTTCAGATATCTATGTGACAACGTCCCGAACCAGTCAGATGATAAGATAAAAGATGGCGTGTTTACTGGTGCCGATATTCTGTAACTAATGGTAGATGAAATTTCCATCTTTCATTGAATGTTGTGGAGTGAGAAGCCTGGGCTGCCTTAAAATGTGTGGTTCAAAACTTGTTGTGGACCAGTCGTAACGCAGAGTGTATTGGAAGAGTTTAGAACATAACTTAATTCAAAATGTTGGGATGTTGTTGTTGCGGTCTTCATTCCAGAGACTGGTTTGATACAGCTCTCGACCCTACTCTATCCTGAGCAAGCCTCTTCATCTCCTCATAAGAACGACAACCTACATCCATTTGAATCTGCTTACTATATTCATTTATTGGTCTACCTCTCCAGTTTTTACCCCACACACTTGACAATTCCTTGATATCTAAGAATGTATCCTACTAATCGATCCCTTCTTTTGGGCAAGGTGTGCCAAAAAATTCCTTTTCTTCCCAATTCTGATCAGTACCTCCTCATTAATTACGCGATCTACCCACCTAATCTTCAACATTCTTCTGTAGCACCACATTTTAAAAGCCTCTTTCCTCTTCCTGTCTGAACTATTTATCTCCATGTTGCACTCCCATACAAGGCAAGACACCACACTAATACCTTCAGAAAGGACTTTCTAACATGTTAACAAATTTCTCTTTTTCAAAAACGCTTTTCTTCCTATTGCCATTCTGCATTTTGAATCCTCTATACTGCGACCATCATGTGTTATTTTACTGCCCAAGTAACAAAACTCATCTACCACCTTCATTGTCTCATTATCTAATCTAATTCCTTCTGCATCGCCTGAATTTCTAAGACTGCATTCCATTATCTTTGTTTTGCTCTTGTTAATGTTCATTTTATACGCACCTTTCAACACACTGTCCATTCCGTTCAACTGCTCTTCCAGGTCTTTTGCTGTCTCTGACAGAATTACAATGTCATTAGCAAAACACAATGTTTTTATTTCTTCACCCTGAACTTTAATTCCTTCTCCAAACTTCTGTATGCTTTCCTTTACAGCTTGCTCAATGTACAAATTGAACAACATTGGAGAAAGGCTACAACCCTCTTACTCCCTTCCCAACCTCTGCATCCCTTCATGCCCTTCAACTCTGGTAACTGCTGTCGGTTTTTGTACAAGTTGTAAATAAGCTTCCGACCGCTATATTTTACTCCTGTTGATTTCAGAATTTGAAAGAGAGTATTCCAATCAACATTGTCAAAAGCTTTCTCCAAATCTACAACAGCTAGAAATGTAGATTTCCCTTTCCTTAGTCTATCTTCTAAGCTGAGCCGTAGGGTGAGTATTGCCTCCCATGTTCCTATATTTCTCCTGAATCCAAACTGATCTTCCAGAAGGTCAGCTTCTATCAGCTTTTCCATTCTTCTGTAAATAATTCGTGTTAAAATTTTGCAACCATGAGATATTAAACTGATGGTTCTGTTGTTTTCACACCTGTCTGCACCTGATATCTTTGGAATAGGGATTATTACATTTTTCTTAAAGTCTGAGGGTATTTCACCTGTCTCATTCATCTTACGCACCAAGTGAAATAGTTTTGTCATGGCTGGCTCTCCCAGACACCTTAGTAGCTCTGAGGGAACGTCGTCTACTCCAGTGGCCTTGTTTCGACTTAGATCTTTCAGAGCTCCGTCCTATTTCATCTTTATCTACTTACTATTAACTTTCTATAATATTGTCTTGAAGTTCATTTCCTTTGTAGAGCTCCTCTATATACTCTTTCCGCCTTTCAGCTATCCGTTCTTTGCTGAGAACTGGTTTTTCATAAGTGTTCTTTATACTTGTCTCCAAATGTATTTTTACTTTCCTGTAAGCAGTATCTATTTTTCCCCTATTTATACATTCTTCTACAGACTTGCATTTGCCTTGTAGCCACTACTGCTTAGCTATTTTGCACTTCCTGACAATCTCATTTCTTAGTCGTCTGTACTCCATTTTGTTTGTTTCATTTACTGCATTTTTATATTTTCTCCTTTCATCTATTAAATTTAGTACTTCCTGCGATATCCAAAGATTTTTTTAGTAGGTCTTGTCTTTCTACCTATTTTGTCCTCTACTGCCTTCACTATTTCATCTCTCAATGCTACCATTCTCCTTCTACTGTTTTATTCCCTCTGTTTTTGTCAATTGTTGCCTAAAGCTCCCATTGAAATTCTCAAGAACTTCAGGGTCCTTCATTTTATCCAGTCCCCATCTCCTTATTTTCCTACCTTTTTGCAGATTTTTCAGTTTCATTTGACAATTCATGACTAACAAGATATGGTCAGAGTCTACATTTACAATTTAAAACCTGGTTCCGAAATCTATGTCCTACCATTATAAAATCTATCTGATACCTTCCGGTGTATCCTGGTTTCTTCCACGTATACAACCTTCTTTTGTGATTCTTAAACCAGGTGTTTGTTATAATTAAATTAGAGGCGTATGCACGCGAGTACAGTCTCCAGAGCGTCCGCGTTGTTGGCGTTAATACCGTGTATACTCTCCTTTTGCAGCAATTCAAGCTGTAATTATTTAATGTAAACGATCGTAGAGGTTCCGAATGTCGTTATGTGGAATGGCATGCCATGGAATTTCCACCTGGTGCCTCAGTTGGGCCAGATTTCGTACCGCTTATGCAGAACGCCCAACATGACGTTTCGTGCGGTCCCAAACATGCTCAATTTTGGGGGGGGGGGGAGAGATCTTGTGATCGTGCTGACCAAGGTATATGACAGACACATTGAAGAGCTCGTTGGTTGGTACGGGGTACTTGTGGATTTGCATGATCCTGTTCGAAAAGCATATTACCTTGTTGATGCATGAGTGGTAGCAAGACGGGTTAAATGATGGTTTCAGTATACCGTGCATTGTTCCATGTTCTCTAGACAATGACTAGAGGAAAAATGTTCAAATGTCTGTAAATCTGCGTGGTCATCAGTCCGTAGCTTACAAACTACTTAAACCTAGGTAAAATAACCTACGGACAAACACACACACACACACACACACACACACACACACACACACACACACACACCCATGCCCCAGGGAGGACTCGAACCTCCACGGCGAGCATCCGCGCGCTCCGCAGCGAGGTGCTTTAGACCGCTCGGCTACTCCACCGCGGCAATGACTAGAGGAGAATGGCGAATACAGAATATCGCTCCCCTCACAATGATGCACGAGCATGTATGTCGTTACAGTGTTCGCTCACGCCCCAGCATCTTTCAGCCCGCCTCGGGCCGATTGGAGACTGTCGTTTTCAGTAATAAGAGTCTTCGCGTGCCTCGGTGCCACTGATGGTCGTACGCGTGTGTGATGTCGTGCAGGGGAGTGCGAAAATTTGTAGTTTACGCGACAGAGGCAAACGGGGCCGACATCTTGCTTCATGGTGTGGGGAGCCATATCCTACACTGGCAGTTCTCCTCTGGTGTTCGTTGTAGGAAAATTGAACAGTAAACGGTACATTGAAACCATCATTCAACACGTCTTGCCACCGTTCATACACCAACAAGGCGATGTGCTTTCCGAACAGGACGATGCACATCCACACGTGTACAACCCAACGTGCTCTTCTAGGTGTGCATCAACTACCCTACCCATCATTATCCCAAGATCTGTCCCCCATTGAGCATGTCTGGGACCGGATGAAACGTCATCTTGGCGCGGTCTACACGACTGGCGCGAGATCTGGTTCAAAAAATGTTCAAATGTTTGTTAAGCTTATGGGACTTAACCACGGGGTCATCAGTCCCTAAACTTACAAACTACTTATTAACTACCTTATACTAAAGACGGCACAAATATCCATGCCCGAGGGGGGATTCGAACCCCCGACCGTAGTGGCCGTGCAGACCGTGACTGGAGCGCCTCAGTCTCCTCGGCCACCGCGGCCGGCGAGATCTGGTCAGATGGAAACAGCATGACACCTCTACAATCGTCTTCATGAGAAAGCTGCACCCTGCATTGCTGCAAAAGGAAGGTATACAGGATACTAGCGTCGAATTGTGCACGCTCTGACGTGCGTATGATTGACTGCGTAACGTGTGTTGTATACAGCCTCAAGAATGTGTCAATAAAATTTCGCTCTCCTGGGTTGACGAATTCATGGTGTTCTGTTTTTCATTTTCTAGGAGTGTATATTCGCATATGCAGGGTGAAAGATTTCATCAAGTTATCAAATATGTGGAACGACGATTTCACAGAACTTGCGATGTTAGAGTGATTTATGCTGGAGGAAAAGTACAGATCACGCCTTCATAACTATGATGATTTCGTGTGGGAGTTTTGGATGAAAGGAAGGAATTAATGAAGTTCGTGCCTGTTTTATTCCACATTTTCTTTACGCATCTGTTCACTGTGTGCATATTTCAATACCTTGTTGTATCATACTAAAACATGGCCCACATGCGATAGATTTGTACTACTTTAATTGTTTCGAAATAACTATCGAATTCGAAATGTAAAAATACATAAAGAGCAATATTTTTGCGAAAGATAATTTTAATTGATCTTTAGTGTTATAATACTTCCAATACCTAGCGCTAGAATAAACTATATGTCACCTCTATAAACAATCGCATCGCAATGTGCTCATAAACAGACGATATGAAATACGCAACCTCTTTCTCACTCATTAGTTAGACGTAAATAAATATTTTACGCGCCATCTTCCGTGCACTGTTTTGTCGTTTGAACAGTTTCCAGTGTTAGAATTTCCTTATTAGATATACAGGGACTTCTCGTTAAGCGTCGGTCGAACTGTACAGCAGTGAGTGGTGATCGTCGTTGTTTACTGAGAATGGCCCCCAACTTTACCGCCCCCGCGTAATTGGAACGGCAAACGAAGTGGGTCGTGGGCGGCACAGTCTGACACAACCGACAGCGCTGTTCGGCAACTTCATCACTGTAAAAAGAAGGAAACAGGAACGCACACTTCGGGTCATGGAAATGAGAACAAAAGCGATGAGTCAGTGTGTTCAGTTCTACAACTGATTCTTGTGCTATATTTAGAGCTCGTTACTTTTCATCGTATTTAATATCTTACCAAGAGTATTACGAGAATAGACTGTACCTAAAATAATCGCAGAGCCACAGACAGACACGCAGGAAGAACCGTCATCGCGATTGACTTTTCTGTGGATAAGTAATCAACCTTAAGGTGAGTTGCAAACTATTCTCACTATATTGTCCATATTCCAATCTGGACTTCCATTATTTAATTAAACATATAGCGAGGAAACATTCATCAGTAGTTCTTTTGCAACAAAATTTTAACTGGATCAGAATTAGATGTCAAAACCACTTGGTTGTAACTACGGAGTTTGGGGTGGTGGAAGCAGCAAGTCAGAATTATAAGGTGAATGGTTGTTCTTCAGTTAAAAAGACATAGACTCAATTTTTACCTTTTAAATGATTTAGTATCAGTGACGTTATTTCAGAATAATGTGCACAGAAAGTGTTGTTAGTGGACTATATAGATTGAAGAAGAAAATAAAATAAAGAAATGCTATGAACCTATCACCGTCAACAATGAAAATGCTCACAAGGTGTAGTACTGGAAATATTAATCTAAAGAAAAAATATTTACTCTTGGCCAGCAAATGATAATGACTAGCTAAATCTCAGTCAGCTAAATTTCAGTCAGCAGTCCAGTGCGCCTAATGTGGAATATCTAGACAGCTTAAATAAGTCTTAAGGATCGGGACTCGAACCTGGAACCTTTGCCTTGTGAAGATAAATGCTCTAACTCACAGCTCAACTTTAGCTTTACTTCCATCAGTAACTCATTTACCTTTCATATGGCACACGTCTCCTATAGCAAACGTGGATCGTTCGCATTCCTGCGTTTTGTTACAGCTTACGGTACTGATATTTAGTGACTCGAGAAACTTCTCCAGTAGTTTGAGAATTATCACGTTGTCGGTGAAGCTGAGTTCTTCTCACTGACAGAGAGATGTGGATTTTTCGTTAGTTTTGTTCGATGATCGTTTTACAAGAACATTTCCCCAAATGTACACGCCTGAATATCATACCGTGCACGACAGTACTAATATGTTATAAAACGCGCTTGCCATAATGCGACTCTTCAAGCGACCGAATTTAGGTTCGTGTTGAAAATGTTCAATTGTTTGTAAGTCTATGAGACTTAACTCAAAATGTTCAAATGTTTGTAAATCTTTCGGACTCAACTACTGGGTTATTAGTCCGTAGCTTACAAACTACTTTAAATTAAGTTAAACTAACCTAAGGACAACACAAACACCCTTGCCCTAGGGGGGACTCGAACCCCCGACGGCGAACTGCCGCGCGCACCGCAGCACGGCGCCCCAGTGTGCACGGCTATTCCGCCGTGGCTGTTTGTGTTGAGCACACAGGTAGCGATAAAGAGATTGGGATAATCCTTGGCCCAGCGACCATTTTATACCTACTGGAAGAACAAGCTTTTCTACACAACAAGGAGTCAAAATGTAAACACTGCACACTTCCTGTAGCAGATTGAGCAAATCGGTTGGTTTTTGTAGAGTTGGTACGTTTTATACAGCTTTAAAAGCAAAATTTTTACTTGGCTGGTTTCAGACAAAACCATGATTTTTGGCTAACAGACCAACGAAATGTGGGGCTGCCAAGTTCTATATTTCTAATCATTGCAAATAGTCTAACTTTTATCCCATGTTCTTAATATTCTAGAAAAGTCCGTTTAAAAATTTCGGGTACCTTTATTCGTTACCGAGAGCCATAAGTTCAAACAACTGCTTTTTTTTACAGTGAGTCCCAGATACCTAGATAGCTAACCCTTGCAAATAGCTCAAAATTTAACTTACATTCTTTAAACATTATTCTAGAAATGCCATTTTCACGTTTTCCAAAATATTTATCCGTTATGAAGATTCACCTGTATAACAATGATGTTGTGGTAACAATTATCATGGATGGCCAAAGCTATAATTTCTATTTATAGAAAGATGTCGAAATTTTTACATGTTCTTAAGCCGATGTTCTAAGGGGAACCTTTAAAATTTATTCGTCATCATTATCTGCTAATGAGACACAGAAGTTCAAACTTACAACATTAGTAATTTTCACTGTTACAGACGATATCTCTTTATACTGATGTGAGCGCAACCTCGATATTGTTGTGACCGCTAATGTTGGGAGGCGGCCTTCGGCCGCCTTGGAAACATATCATCCGATTTAAAGGAAAATATTTGTCGAAAACGTAGCTAATTTTTTTTTACACATTCCATAGTGTTTGCGTGTGGTTTACTTTAGCACCTCCAAAACTTTGTGTGTAATTTAGAGGAGATATCGAAATTTTGTTTAAAACTGAGAGCAAAGAGATATCTCATTTTCTTTCGTGGTAGTGTTTCTTACTGTTTATCCGATGAAGTGACCTATGTAACATTCCTTCTTTTGACCATGCAGACTGGATTACTATGAAATAGTATCACTGCAGTTGAACAGAAGTATTCGACGGAAAAAATTGATTTTGCTCCATAAACGACTGAATTTAATTTCGTTGTTCGTTACAACCTGTGTATAAATGTACCGCCGCGGCGGAGCGGCCGAGCGCATTGAGGCGCTATGCTGCAATGCGCGAGGCCGTTCCCCGTCGGAGGTTCGAATCCCCCATCGGGAATGGATGTTTGTGTCGTTTTTAGTATAAGGTAGTTCGTAAGTAGTTTGTAAGTTAAGTCCCATAAGCTCTACAAACATTTGAACATTATATAAATGTGTCGTAGTTAACAATTAAACTGTCAAAACTATACTGATCTATGGAACTCGTCTTATAGGAAGAGTACACTCTGCTGTATTGTGGAAAATGGAAACCAGCTGAAAATGCTGCTGAATCAGACAGAAAAGCGGAGAATCAGTAGTTGGAATGCGAACATATTTGCGCCTTCTGTGCTGCGAGGAGCAGGAAGACAGAGATGGTGGAACAGAGCACTAAGAGAGTAGGGATGGAGAGGGTAACAGCGGATAAAGGGCATACGTACACTGTGGCATTTAGATGCTATGAACAAAGGATTCACTAAATATAGAAACTGGGTTAAAAAAAGAGCATTTATGATCATGTAAGTTAGGTAACCCTAATAATGAAAAGTTGACTTTTGTCGAGTTATTAAAACGGTATCTTTTGACTGAAAATATAACAAAATACCTTAAAATGACAGTTAACTCATTGAAAACCAGTACGCCCTTCAATTTTGCTAATATATTGTAAAATTCATCACCGCGGTGGAGTAGCTGATCGGTCTAAGGCGCCTCGCTGCGAAGCGCGGTTGCTTACCGTCGGCGGTTCGAGTCCTCCCTGGGGAGGATATTTCGTACATTTCTTCGCAAATTGGCCTTATTAATGCCAGGGGTTCTAAATAACGCCAATAACAGACACACACACACACACACACACACACACACACACACACACACACACGTTGTAATATTTCTATAGCTTAAAAAATAAAACTAATTGCAAATGAAAATTACATTTACTTTACATGTATTTTGAAGTTCAAACAATATAATTTTGAATCACTTAAAAAGGGAAACATTGAAAAACGTTGAATTGATGTAAATGTAACCATTGTTAAAGTCAGTACATTGTAACTTAATATAGTAATAGGCTTATATTGACGCAAGACACCCTGTAAACCGACTGTTGGCGAGGCACAGCGGATAGCGTCACGGACTTCGGTGCTGAAGGTCGCCGGTTCAATCCCCCCCACCGGCAGAAATTTATTTCTTTGTAATTTACAATTCCAGAAGGTTCTACATCTTTCTTATGTTCACTTGTAAATTCTACTTGTTTCTTATGTTAACTGTTCTTCTAATTTCTGGTAAATTCTGTCTGTGTATAAATAGCAGAGCACTCTGCCTGAGAGGCAGTCAGTGCTGCGAGTATGTTGAGTTCGTAATAAACGTGCTTTCAGTATAAGTGCTGTGTTCAGTTGCCTTCGAAGTCAAGCCTACTTCCATTGCAACGTGACATTGTTTGGTGGAGGCGCCGGATACACTGTGCAACAGCTGTATCATTGTGGCCCCGATTAGGCAACGTAAGAGCCGTCGCTTACACGGACTGGAACCGGAATACAAGGGATTTACCGAGTACATCCTTCCGAAAGTCCGTATCATCAGAAGAACCATGGACACGAAACCAGCGGTAAGCCAGCTGCACATCAGACACCCGTCAGTGTTCTCTGGAGACGCTGGATAAATGGTTAAAAGGATTCGACCGAGTCGCCAAATATAACAGGGGGGATCATATGATGTGCTTGACAACGTTTACTTCTACCTGGACAGAACAGCCCAGCAATGGTTTGAAAACAACGAAGACGAGTCGACTGACTGGGAGACGTTCCAGGAGGAACTCGAGGAGACGTTTGGAGACCGCCAGCGACAAGCCGAGGGGACTGAGGCGCTCCAGTCACGGTCTGCACGGCCACTACGGTCGGGGCTTCGAATCCCCCCTCGGGCATGGATATTTGTGCCGTCCTTAGTATTAGTTAGTACATAAGTAGTTTGTAGGTTTAGGGACTGATGACCCCGTAGTTAAGTCCCATAAGGTATACAAACATTTGAACATTTTTTGACAAATCCGCTCTGCGGAAGAACAACTGAAGAACCGGGCCCAACGACATGGTGAGCCGACACAGTCGTACATACAAAATGTTTTGGCCCTGTGTGACATAGTTAATTCGAATATGACTGAGGCCGACAAAATCACGCACCTGATGAAGGGTATTGCAGAAGACATGTACCAAGCTCTTCTTGGTAATTCCAGCTTAATGTTGAGAAGATGCACAGAATCCAATGCTCACTCCACAGATATTTCTACTCTATGTATAATTTAGTGGTTAAACCCGTCGAAAGATGCACTTCCTTTCTTTACATTACATTGAAAAGCATATGGGATGCAGCTAGGAAGAAAAACAAAATGTGTCCTACCTGGGCTAAACTTTACTTGTAGTGGCGGCGGTTTAGTTTGCTATCGTTGGCAACTAACTATTCGCTTTAGGAGGATGATTAATTTACTGACCAGGACAGCATAAATTATTTATTTAATCTTGTACATAAATAATTATTCCCCTTATTTTACGTGATTGATTTTTGAAACAGAATTCAACGGCCGTTGCCAACATCAGCGCAAAACGTCGCCACCGTAAGTAAAATTGTACCCCATATTGTAGTGTATTACACCATAGTTATGAGAATTTAAAAAAAGCAGCAACCCATAATTAGTTATTTGATGTACTATGTAACTAACGTCGCCTAACTTTGTCATTTCCTGTATTATGGCGTTTTCGAGGCATTCCTAAACAGAATGCCCTCAAAATGTAATGAGGATACACCAAAATCAGAAATGGAACTACATAAATTCCATTTTTCTTGCAAAGAATTCTTATGTAAATTAGAGCATCGATAGACGCTAAGGAATGTCGTTATGCTTTAAATTCAAATGTCCCCTGTCAAAAGAATCATAGACGTGGTTAAGCTGTGAATATACAAAGTGTAATCAGCAACTCGCTGTTCAATGTTTGTTTGTATTTGCAGAGATAAGATTGCGGCTCTTAATTCAAATTCAAGGAGGTTTTGTTCAAAATACTTCTGATACTGAGGGAATTCGGTAGTAGGAAAAGGAAGCGAAGGAAAAATAGTAGGTGAATATGGACTGGGCAGGAGGAATGAAAGAGGAAGTCGCCTGGTAGAATTTTGCAGAGAACATGATTTTATCGTAACAGACACCTGGTTTAAGAATCACAAAAGAAGGTTGTATACATGGAAGAGACCAGGAGACACCGGAAGGTATCAGATAGATTTTATAATGGTAAGACATAGATTCCGGAACCAGGTTATAAACTGCAAGACGTACCCAGGAGCAGATATAGACTCTGACCATAACTTGTTAGTCATGAACTGTAGGCTGAAACTGAAAAAATTGCAGAAAGGTAGGAAAATAAGGAGATGGGACTCAGATAAATTGAAGGAACGTGACGCTCTGGAGAATTTCAGAGGAAGATTTAGGCAACAATTGACAGAAATAGGGGGAAATAAAACAGTAGAAGAGGAATGGGTAGCATTGAGAGATGAAATAGTGAAGGCAGCGGAGGACAAAATAGGTAGAAAGGCAAGACCTACAAAAAATCCTTGGATATCACAGGAAATACTAAATTTAATTGATGAAAGGAGAAAATATAAAAATGCAGTAAATGAAACAGGCAAAATGGAGTACAGACGATTAAAAAATGAGATTGACAGGAAATGCAAAATGGCTAAGAAGGAGTGGCTAGAAGCCAAATGCAAATCTGTAGAAGAATGTATAAGAAGGGGAAAAGTAGATACCGCCTACAGGAAAATAAAAGAGACATTTGGGGACAAGAAAAGCAACTCTACAAATATCAAGAACTCAGATGGGAAGCCGGTTCTCAGCAAAGAAGGGAAAGCTGAAAGGTGGAAAGAGTACATAGAGCAGCTCTATAAAGGAAATGAACTTACAGACAATGTGGTAGGAAGGGAAGAGGACGTAGATCAAGATCAAATATGAGATGCTATACTGAGAGATGAATTTGGCAGAGCCATGAAAGACCTAGGTCGGAACAAGGCCCCAGAAGTAGACGACATACCGTCAGAGCTACTAAAGTCTCTGGGAGAGCCATCCATGACAAGACTATTTGAACTGGTGTGTAGGATTTATGAGACAGGCGAAATACCCTCAGACTTTAAGAAAAATGTAATAATCCCCATTCCAAAGAAATCAGGCGCAGACAGGTGTGAAAATTACAGAACCATCAGTTTGATAAGTCATGGTTGCAAAATTTTAACACGAATTATCTACAGGAGAATGGAAAAGCTGGTAGAAGCTGACATCGGGGAAGATCAGTATGGATTCAGGAGAAACATAGGAACCCGGGAGGCAATACTCACTTTACGTCTTATCTTAGAAAATAGATTAAGGAAAGGCAAACCTACATTTTTAGCTTTTGTAGATTTGGAGAAAGCATTTAACAATGTTGACTGGAATACACTCTTTAAAATTCTGAAGTCAGCAGGGGTTAAATATAGGGAAAGGAGAGTTATTTACAACTTGTACAAAAGCCAGACCGCAGTTATTAGACTCGAAGGGCATGAAAGGGAAGCATCAGTTGGGAAGGGTTGTAGCCTTTCTCCGATGTTATTCAATTTGTACATCTAGCAGGCGGTGAAGGAAAGCAAGGAATAATTTGGAATAGGGATTAGAGTACAGGGGGAAGAAATAAAAACATTGCGTTTTGCTGATGACATTGTAATTCTGTCAGAGACAGCAAAGGACCTGGAAGAGCAGTTGAATGGAATGGACAGTGTGTTGAAGAGAGCATATAAAATGAACATTAACAAGAGCAAAACAAAAATAATAGAATGCGGTCTTAGAAAATCGGGCGATGCTGAAGGAATTAGATTAGGTAACGAAACAATGAAGGTGGTAGATGAGTTTTGTTACTTGGGTAGTAAAATAACATGTGATGGTCGCAGTACAGAGGATATAAAATGCAGAATGGCAATGGGAAGAAAAGCATTTTTGAAAAAGAGAAATTTGCTAACATCGAATATTAATTTAAGTGTAAGGAATTCTTTTCTGAAGGCATTTGTGTGGAGTGTTGCCTTGTACGGGAGTGAAACATGGACGATAAGCAGTGCGGACAGGAAGAGAATAGAGGCTTTTGAAATGTGGTGTTACAGAAGAATGCTGAAGATTAGGTGGGTAGATCGCATAACCAATGAAGAAGTACTGAACAGAATTGGTGAGAAAAGGAATTTTTGGCATACCCTGGCTAAAAGAAGGGATCGCTTGGTAGGACACATTCTTAGACATCGGGGAATCGTAAATTTAGCATTGGAGGGAAGTGTGTGGGGTAAAAATCGCAGAGGGAGACCACGAGACGCGTATAGTAAGCAGATTCAAGTGGATATGGGTTGCCGTTCTTATGAGGAGATGAAAAGGCTTGCTCAGGATAGAGTAGGGTGGAGAGCTGCATCAAACCAGTCTCCGGACTGAAGACCATAACAACAACTGAGGGAATAAGTACAACACGTTCATGTATTGTTTCTTTGCAGCACTACAAAACCAACAGAACCTTTAGTGGTTTGTTTCTGTTCTATGGCATAACCATCCAAAAGAAATAAAAAATTAAAAAATGTAGCGGCAACTATTATTTCCTTGGTGCACTACGTAACTAACATTTTATGCCGTTCCTGGGTTAAATTTTATTTTCAGTGGCAGCGGTTTAGTATGTTAACGTAGGCAACCAAATATTCGCTTTAGGTGGATTATTAATTTACTGATCGGAGCAACATTAATTATTTATTTCATTATCAACACTAAGAATTATTCCGCCCATTGCATGTGACTGATTTTTCAAAAAGGACTCAACGACTGTTACCAACATCAATACGCTACACCGCTGCCATAAGGAAAATCATACCCCTTGTTTCAGTGTATTAGACTTTGGTTATGAGAATAAACAATGCAGCATCGCCATCTATTAGTTATTTGCCATATTATGTCAGTAACAGCACCTCTATCGGGTCGTTGCTATACTACGCTGCATTTCATGCTTAGGATACATCAGAAACTACAAATTACGATATCTTTCCTTCCTCTGATCCAATTTTAATGAAACGTAGCCTTTGTTACTCTCCAAACTATTCCCAATTTATCTGTGGAAACCCATGTAAGTTCGTGTAGTACTTTTGGAGATTTGTTGTTTCAAACCATACACCACAGCATAGCATACGTATAAAGTTTCAAATTACATTATCTTTCCTTCCTTTGATTCTATTTTGATAAAACTAAGCCTATGTTACTCTACAGACTATTCTCAATTTACCTGTGGAAACCCATGAAAGTTCGTGTAGTACTTTTGGAGATTACCTTCAACAAACAGACATACACGATGGCTTTTAAGCAAATGATTAAACTATGATATCTTTATTTTCTCTGATACGTTTTAATTATTGGAGCCTTTATGTAACCGCACGATATTCTCAAGTTACGTGTGAAAACCCCATGAAAATTAGTCAAGTAGTTTAGGAGACATGACGGTAATTGATAAAATATTTCAAATTCCGATATTCTTTATTTCCGTGATCCGATTTTTATTAAACGAAGTTATATGTTGTCCAGAGTTACGCCCAAGTTACCTGTGAAAACGCCGTGCAAATTCGTGAAGTAGTTTTGGAGATAATAGGTTTTTAATAGTTGAAAAAAAAAGAAAAAAAAAAAAACAGACATGACAGCTGCTGAAAACACTTAAAATTACGATATCTCTTTCTTCTGCGATCCGATTTTGATATAATTATGCCTATATGTTGACCCAAACGTTTCTCGTGTTTCCTGTGAAAACCGCATGAAGATTCATCCAGTAGTTTTGAAGATTGAAGGGAACAGCGACAGGCCTACATTTACAGATTTATTATTACGTATAGATTAATATATCTAATACTGATAATTTCGCTATAAATGTTTTTAGGTAACTGATGAGATACCAATTTATGACAAAGTTGCTGAATAGGTGCATTCATAAATATTAACTAAAATAACCGACTTGATTTTACATGATATCTCACAACTTTTCCTGATGGAAGGAATACGTCGCGAGACTTCAATTTTTGTATATTTGATATTTTTGATGAGACCTTATTTATTTTTGTAGGTAGTCCTTCATTTGTGCCTTGTGTAACACTGATTGTAAATTAAATACAAATGTTCAAATGTTTGTTAAGCTTATGGGACTTAACTGCGTGGTCATCAGCCCCTAAACTTACAAAATATAAACTAACTTATATTGAAGACAACACAAACATCCATTCGCAAGTGAGGATTGTAACCCTCGAAGGGGATCGGCCTCGCGCATCGGACATAACGCCTCAATACGCTTGGCCAGTCCGTCGCGGCAATTAAATACACCATTCATTGTTTTATAATACAGTGAGTTTTTTATGAATAAGCGCAAAGTCTGAAAACTGTTTTCAGGAACCAATCGGTAGGTAAAAGAACACAATACAATAAGTAATTCTGAAAAAAAATCTACGTCTTCACAAATTCTTTATACTGTGGGATCTCTTTTAATAAGCATCATTCTAGTCTGGTTAAGCAAAATATAGTCTTCTTTCGGCAATCTTGTAAACATAGAATAATGTGTTCCATTCAGAAAAATAGAAAAAAAGAACCCCGTTCAACAATTTAAAAGAGAGCTGTTGCAAAAGAAACAAGATTACATTTGTTTCCTTTGAGATAACATAGTTTTGTTACTGTTCGTGGAGAAAGTGGAGTGTCGCCAGGAGAGGGTCGTTTACTCTAAATGGTTGAAAAGCACTGATCCACTCCATCACACAGGGTTCCAAACGGCATCAGGATCCACTCAAGTACTATGACGGGCGGGAGGTGAGAAAACTTTCAATTTCATGGTCGATCAGCTGCCCATAAGGCACACATCACGCAGGTGATGCTAAACGACGCGTCGCTTGGTGTAAGGAGCGAAAACATTGGACGAGTGAAACGTGGATAAACGTTGTATGGAGTTACGAATCACGGTACACAATGTGGCGATCCGATGGCACGGTGTGCGTATGGCGAATGTCCGGTGAAGATTATCTACCAGCGTGTGTAGCGCTAACAGTAAAATTAGAGAGTGGAAGTTGTCATCAAGGCTAAGTTTAGGCCAACACCATATTGAATTCCAGCATTACCGATGGAGGGCGCTACGAACTTGTAAGTCATTTCGAGCCAGATGTCCGTATACTTTTGATCACATATTGCAGTGAGCCGCGAAGTCTTATTCGGGGGTCGTCTTTACAGGAGATAGCACTTGCACGATAAAATAACTTAGGGGTTCAGTAATACAAAAAAGTATACTTAAGTGAGATACATTTTAAAATTACGGAGTTCCTTGTGTAGCATTCGTTTTGAATTTAATAGATCATAGATAGTTTTATAATAACTAAGTGTTAAAACTGTTTTCAGGAACCAATCGTCAGAAAAAAGAACGTGATACAATAAATAATTCCGAGAACTTTGAAAAAAATCTACTTCTTTCCAAATTTCCTATATATTACGATCTTTCTTAATGAGCATAATTCGCTTCAATACGAAACACTCGTTAAGCAAAATATTTTTTCTGTCGGAAATGTGAAAATAGGGTAAAGTGTTCCATTCCGGAAAATACACAAAAAGAACTTCACCAACAATTTTAAACAAAGATGAAGCGAAAGAAAGAAGATTAAATTTGCTTCCTTTGAGATAACATAGATTTGTTACAGTTCGCGAGGAAAAAGGGGGGGGGGAGTTCGTCATAAAGTATTTATTTGGAAAGTGGTTGCATGCCCGAAGAGGTGGAAAAATACTGTTCTAGGGAAACATTTATTGTCGTCAATTACAGATATTCTTCAAACCAATTCCCTGTCTTTTGGTTTTTCTTAAAGAATTTTATGTAACATGAAAGGCCAAATAGTTTGTACCTTTAAGTCGATTATATTCAGCAATTTCGGACTCGTGAGCTTTACAAACGTGGAAGTCGACATTAATTAGATGCAATACACGTAGAGCTGCCAATCTCGAAAGTACCGTGTACGCTTGACCGCATGCGAACATTGAAGAATCCGTGCCTATTAGCGCACTATGTACACCTACAGTTTACCTTAGAATTCGAGCCACATCTCGTTTATGAGTGTTTGATTTTTTCCTTTCACTGCAGGCCAAACACTAATCAAATACAAAATTTCAAGTTCCTAGATGTACCTTAGAATTTTGAATGAGTAAGTGACAAAATTAAAGCTTTTCGACTGGCGATATTTCTTAAAATATAAGGCGTATAATAGTATAATTTGGAAAAATAGGTGGTTATGGTAGGTCATCTTGATCACTGAAAATTCTGGCTTCTATAATTATCCTCATGGACGGTACAGCCGTACAGGGGGGTGAATGTGCCGTCAAAAGGTTCGAGAATAGAATGTACGGCTGTTCGTTCGTCTACGTGGAGGCAGGGTAAAAACTGTTTAACAAAAAGTTCCTATGGTGTTGACACAATTTCAATCAGAGTTCTGAAAATGTTCTAATTTAATGAATAATTACCTTAGTGGCATGTGCAATGCTTCACTGACAGAGGGAATTTTTCCAGGGAGATTGAAACGTGTAATTGTTAAGAAAGTTAACAAGAAAGCTTTCAATTAGTACCATCCAATTTCTTTTAGACGTTTGTTTCCAAAACATTAGAAACATAATTAACTTAAACCGTCAAAATTAAGTAAATAAACTTACAGCATCACAGACTGGAGTGTAGAGGATATGCTCGAATATGAATGCTATTTATACATTCCCTCGTCAAATAGTATAACCCTCGAATTGTAAAGTATAAGTAGTTAGTATTTTTTGGTATTCACAAAGGATTTAGAAGATCACTTGACGTTTCTAGAATTGATGCTTTACATACAAAAGGTTTGAATCAAAGCGTTGTTGTACTGAATAAACAAAAAACTGTTGTAAGGAGGGAAAATTTTAGTGACTGCAGCGAAATTACGAAAGAAGTCTCACAAGTTTTACAATTGAAACCATTCCTATTCCTTATATATGTGAATGATAATGTTCATTAACCAATACTGGTATTTTTACAAAAATACTAGTATTATAAAGACCAAATTAGAGATATAAAACAGAAGAAAGTGGTATTCATGTGTCTAAAAGAAGCTGTTATTTGAAAATGGAGTACCACAAATTTTGAGAGTATACATTACTTACAGATCTGCACAGCAAACAGGGTCGTACCAACAAATGCACATATACCTCAGGAACAAGTTTAATAAATAGGGTAGAACACTTCAAAGTTTTAGTGTGCATACTGATAACACTTGAAATTAAATAAAAGTTATACTAAGATGCTCAAACAATTAAGCCCAACAACTACTGCCCTTCGGAAAATTGCTATACTTATAGCTTAATTGTTTGAACATCTTAGTAAAACTTTTCATAATGAAATCAGTATCAGGACATATTTTGCATATTTATACTCTATATGTCTTTGGGCATAATTTTCTGGGGTAACTCATCACTTACTAATGAAGTATTAATTACACAAAAATGATACTTAAGAGTAATATCCAATGGTCAACTGCAGTCGTCATGATGCCTCTTAATGAAGTAATCTGAATTTACCATCACAAAATATATATTCGATAATGAAACTCATCATGATCAATACATCGCAATTACAGAAGAATAGTGATGTCAGTAGATACAACACTCAAAGAGACCTGTATTTCCCGTTATTGAAGCTGTCAGTGTTTCAGAAAAAAGTTAAATATACAGTAACACAATTTTTTTATTATTCGCCCTGTAATACAAAATTTCTGACAGGTAGCAAAGCGAGTTTTAAATCTAACTCGATATCATTTCTCCAAGGCAACTCTTACTATTCCATGGGAAAAATTTTATTTTAAAACTAGTCGCTGGACTAAAAGTTGTATGTTCAATAAAAAAGACGGTAAAACTCCGAGAACCGCTGCCAACATAGTCGTATGTACATCTATATCAGTATTATTATGATAATTAATACTTTTTTTTCAACTAGCAATAATCGTACCTCGGTTAAACCTCATTGGTTACGATATTGCCACTGCACAAAGGATTTAATATGATCAATAATCATACTTCATTTATCCAATACAATGAACGTTGTGTAATGTAATGATTATATATGAAAGACATGTTTCTTATTCCCTTCAGTTTTCCGAATGTGAGCTCTTGTGAAGCAATATTCACCTCTTCCGCTGAACGTTTAAATTTCCTCATCTGTTTGCAATGCACTCTCTGCTATGACCAGACACAGCGTGACTCAACAAGCACTCCTCCTATCAGAGCTAACGGAACTTTTTGGAAGTGACGTCAGTGTAATAACTGCTCTGTTTATGTCTCACATATCTACTGGGAAAATACAACGCTGAAAATCTTATCCTTCTCAAATGTGGTATCTTCATAAATTTCACTGAAACGTGTAGGCCTACATTTACTGCAACTATAGTGACGACGTAGAACAAAAGCAATGTGACTTCGAAGAATGAATTATTGGCGACTAATTACAGTAAAGAGAGAAAAATATCCAATGTAAATAATACCCAATTTTGAGATCGATTCCTTGACTCTCAGAGTTTCATTTTAGAATGATATATACAATATACCATTATGGCATTAGTACCCAGTGAAGCAACCTGCTTTAAACATTGCAGAGTGTGGGGCTATCATTCAAAAGTTGATTGCGGCTCTCTGAGGTTACCGAAATTTAAATTTTGAAGACAATGCTTGATACAATACTTTGAAATAAAATTTCCATGAGTTTGTAATAATACCACCGTTAAGGGGTTTCGTGTGCTCACAGTTACCAATAATACTGTTAACGACCCAGAGTAAATTCAGTAAGCGTGTCTACATCTTCTGAAGTTAATTAAATAAATTAATTCGCAGTCTCTTTTACAATATTCTTTATTATATCCAATAACGCGTTTAGCGCTATTAGCGTATCATCAGACTGGAAAGAGACAAATGTTTTATTACAGTCGGTGTACGTGGCTGGCAGCGATTCTAATATGGCTAAGGTGAGTAAATTTTAAAAACTCAGAACTTACTTGGGTGGAGATGGAGCCACAGAACTGTTAAAACTGTGGTGGAGGTAGCTTAACAATTTGTGTTCTGTCATTGGGCCCCTGCAAAGAGGTCAATGGCCGTTACGTACTTTGTACGGTTACCTCATTGTAGGGGCCCAATGACAGAACACAAATTGTTAAGCTACAGCCGGCCGCAGTAGCTGAGTGGTCTGCGACGCGCCAGTCACAGTCTACACGGCCGCTACGGTCGGGGGTTCGAATCCCCCCTCGGGCATGGATGTTTGTGTTGCCTTTAGTATAAGGTAGTTCTTAAGTTTGTAAGTTCAGGGACTGATGACCCCGCAGATAAGTCCCTTAAGCTTAACAGACATTTGAACAACATTTTGTTAAGCTACTTCCACAATAGCTTTAAATAGGTCTATGGCTCTGTGTCCACCCAAGTAAGTTCTGACTTCTCAAAATTTACTTACCTTAGCCATATTAGATTCGTTGCCCGCCAGGTACACGGACTGTAATAAAACAACAGAGACTGCGAATTATTTAATTATTCACCTCTGTTGCTGCACCAGCCGCCGCCACCACCATCATGGAATGGAATGAAATGTCTCCTGAAGGTTTTATGCGGTGAGCTGAAGGTCGAGGAAGGTATCTCTGGGCCGGAATGCTTATTAGCAAATCAGTAACAAATACTGCGGATATAGCAGAATGCGACCACAGCCATACAATCTCTGGATGAAGAAAGCTAATTTCAAAAGTTACACTGTAATAACGTCGCAGACAGACCAGAACTAGGCAACCAACCGTACCTAAGACGGCAGCGTCGTTGACTACCACGCAGGTAACCGGGTTCGATTCCCGGCAGGGGATTGAGTGTTGTGTGTTATCCTCATCATCATTTTCATAATCGGCGACATGCAAGTCGCCGAATTGGCGTCAAATGAAAACACTTGCCTAGGCGACTGAACAGTCCCGTGCGAAATATCCCGACCAAAAATGCCATACGATCATTTCATAGGCAACTCAAGAGTAATTAATGAGCCATTCCCATCGAGGCAACGAACGCTGACGAGTCCACTGAACCAGCACACGTTCGCCTATCCACCCAGAGCCACAGCGTGATAGCCGCGGAATCCGCTACTTAAATAGCGTCGCTTTCGGAGCTCGCATTCACAGTCTTGTCGCCATTCTGCCGTGACGGAAGAACAAGGTAGCCACGACAAGATGATCGACGAGAGTCTGCCTATTAGCCTCTTGCTGGGCATCGAGCTGAACTGAGCTTGGATGACGGTTACGGATACTTCACTTGATGCAGCTACAAATCTGTGTCAAGGAGGAGTGAAGTGTCCATTCTTTCGACAAAGCATGACCAGAGTATTTCACAGATTTGAGTTCCGGAGAATCTGGTGTGTTCAACGGCATCATATAGAATTACCTTAGGCGCTAGGATTCATGTGACATTGACAAGTGCATACTGACAATATTCGTTCTTCTCGGAATCTCCACTAATGGATACAACCTGTGTGTTGCTCTGTGCGCTATTAGAACCGATATAAATGGACTATGCGTTCGCTTTTCTGTATTCAGTATTATTATTGGGCACACGACAGTGGACATCCTTTTTGTAGTGGACGCATGAGACTGCAACAGTGGTCAGCATGATTCCAGTCAGTAGCGTGCAAATACTCTCATCTCTTGCCTCGAAGTACGTGACGTCACTACACGACCTGCTCTCTTAAGTACTAAACACATGGTGACGCTGAGACTCTACATGGCATTAAGTAGGTGTTTCCGCACGCATTAATGCCACATTTGCATGACAGTCATGGGAGCCTGATTAACGCGAGTAGTATTGATATGGAACAATCCTCTCGCTTTCGATTTCAGACATCCATTGAAAAAAGTTTCTTCTACTTGTATGGGACTTAACACACTACTCCCACACACGATCTTTAGTCAATTTATGAATAAGTAACCTGTTGCGTCAATTTTCCTTACATACAGAATGTAAATTCCGTTGCTCGTACGAACTTTGTATGTCTGTGACTTAATGATCATTAATTATATATCCAAGCGTGTATTAAACTTCATGCCAGTGTAATCTTTTCGTCATTTTAATAACACCGTAGTATCTGGGATTTGAGCGTTTCATTTCATGTTCTACGGAGCCTCCCCCAAATTAAGGCCGAAAAGGAATTAAATTGTCCGACGTTAACCGACTTCAAACCGCGCAAACGCCGCACACTTCATACATATCAACAGTAATAACATCCAATATTTAAGTCGCAATCGCGCATCGACTGTCACATATTACATCGACACACTATCAGAACTCTGAAAAACTTAAAAATAAATAAATAAATAAATAAATAACCGAGTCCAACTGGACTCTGGAGTTGAAAATGGCTAAGATAATTGTCACAACAGAGGTGGGAAGTTAGGCAGAAAAATATAAGTCCCACAAATTACGTATCACAGTAATTGTTAGATCGTGAAACTTTAGTAACCGAATAGTGGTTGGTTAATCACTGTTAATGCCGAATAAATATTTTAATTAGATTCCAAGAAACAGCATTATCACATTAAAAAGAGAGCACTCCGATGGACGGAAAAATTCCTGCCCTATTGTTAATATATTAAGAACTACAGATATCCGTATGTATGACAACGACACGAAACAAATTAACAGATGTTAATTTAGTTTCTTACTATTATTGTTTCCGATGCATCGCTTCGGAATAACAAATACCTGTATGTATGTCCCGGCGTGATAGGGACAGCGCCTGCCTTGTACGACACGAGCCCACGCGCGTTGTCCCACAATGGGCGTTCCCAGAGAGACAGATGGCCCACCTGAAGAGCGAGCGCTCATGTGTCGCACGCTCTGTATTCGCTTACGTGCCTTCCACTACGCCCAAGACCCGAACCGGCGTTTGCCATATAATTGAGCCGTTCTACATCATGCGTTAAATGCCACCTCTGTTGCATTCCCCTAATGTCATATGATTACCTGTATCGAAGGCCAGAATGTACATCTGAATTTACATATAAACGAAAACCTACGCGAATACAAAATCACAGGTGACGCTCGAACAAGGACAAGGCGTCGGCGAATGGGATGGCAGCGTTTTCTTGGAGTACCAGGAGTGGCAACTACAGGTTCACAATAACATTAAATTAATCATGCTTATTTACGCACTTTTTTTTATTTTTAAGCTTATGGGAGTTAATTTTGGAGTCATCAGTCCCTAAACTTACAAACTACTTATAAACTAGCGTATACTAAAGACAACACAAACATCCATGGCCAATGGAGGATTCGAACCTCCGACGGCGAACGGCCTCGCACATCGGAGCACAGCACCACAATGCGCTCGGTTACCCCGCCGCGGCTATACACTTATTCCAAAGACGTTTGAGCGATGAGATAGGATTTGTCAAACCCGCGACACTAGAATATCGTTGACATGTTCAAAATGTACGTTTCTATACAGTTAAAATCGAGGCGAATCTAGAAAGTAAATGTTTCTATAAAGGGGACAATAAAAACAAAGGTAACATAATTACATGATAAACTTTATTGGAAATAGGTACAGCAATGTTTGAGCTATTTTTCGACAAAGTCACCAAAAGAATTGAGAAACTTGTATCGTAAGATCAACATTTGTGTTTCTGTCTCATAGATGTCCGCCGCCTGTGAATTGAACCAGCGTGTAGCAGGCACCTCCAGCTCTCCCTCTTTGTCCGGAAGGAGGACAGGAATTCCTCGAGTTGCTGTTACATGCCAATGCTCGTGCCCATACGGCTCGGCGCACACCAACTGTGTTTCAGAATTTCGTCTGGGAGCTGTTTGATCATCCAGCAGACAGTTCAATTCTTGCACCTCAAGAAATTCCTTTCCTCCGGCCAGAATTTTGACAACCACGATGAGTTGAAGTACTAAGAAAGTAAGCCATTTCGATTTTTACTATTAGGTAAAAAAGCTAAAATCGCGATTTACTATCACATTGATGTCCTCATTATTAAATGAATTATTAAACTAATCCAGTTTATGTTTTAAGTACATTGTAATGAAAGTTCCAGATCATTGCTTACACTTTATTAAATAACGCTATAGCTGTTTCAGCTTTTTGCCATTATCAAGCGCGTCTACGATGTTTTGACGTTAGTTACTAACATCTGGCGTGACTGTTTCTGCAGTGAATTAATCATGTATTTCGCACTTGTATAAGTTTTTTGCTGTCAGGTTTTCTGCAGTTTGTTACGCTAGAAGGTTAAATTATAGATAACTTATAGAAAAAAGACTTTTTTTTTAAATCGGAAAAGAGATTTTAATTCCAATGAAAATTTAAATATGTGGATTGATGGAAATTATCAACATATTTTTATTATGCAGTTAATAAATTGGATGACATTGTAAAACACCTACTTCTATACTACAAATGTACTTGCGACAAATCTGACTGCCAAATTAGCCAACATCCCAGTCTGACGTGGTCGATCACATTTATGTAATGGGCTTGATCCATGATAAACTTCGTATACCACTACAACGGATGGTATGTAGATCTGAAATTACCATAAAAACACAACGAACATAAGAAAGCATACATAAGCAGGAGTTAAATGTCACTCTAATGTTTTACAGAATTTTAACTAAAAACCAATCATAGCTGTATCAGACTAAACGGTGTTTCTTTATTTTGTACCAAAACAGGATAAGCAACCATACTCAACGAAAAACAGAGCACATGGAAGATATGGTGATGAAGACTACGAACGAACACATTGTATTTGTAGAGTAAGTGATTTGAGGGGCTAGGAGAGCAATCCTATGATTATGACTTAATGAGCATACAACAAAATATCGCCAAGGATGGAAATACTGGGTATAAAAGGCGGCACTTCATAAAAGAAATACAGAACCGGTGGACACAGTTTACATGCCAAAAAGGCCATTGAGATTATTTTTAAATTATAAAATTGTCTACATAATTTTTATTTGGCATTTTTTGCTCTGGAGCTGTGTTCCTCAGGAGAAAGCCAGATGTCACTTCCGTTCTACACGATGACTTTCTGTCAATTGCAACGTACTGTGTCCTTTCTGACAGGAAATCATGAATCCGGAAATCTAGAAATACGGAATCTATTTGACATCCCTTGTCGACAGCACTCATCACATCATATGAGCAAAGAACTAGCTGTGTTTCCAAATAATGATCCGTGTTGACTATGGGTAATGGGTCTTTCTCTTCGAGGTAGTTCATAATATTTGAGGAAAGTATGTTCTAAAATTCTGCTCTAAACCGACGTCAGTAGTATAGGTCTGTAATTTTGCGGATCACTCCTGTTGCCTTTCTTGAATATTGGTGTAACGGCGCAACTTTCCAGTCTTTGGGTACGAAACGTTCGCTGAGCGAGCGGTTGTGTATGATAACTAGGTATGGGGCTTTTGTATCAGTGTAGTCTGAAATGAAACTAAATTGTTATACAGTCGGGATCGGGAAATTTACTTTTGTTAAGTGATTTAAGTTGCTTTAATATACGAAGGGTATCAACTTCTAAATTACGCATGCTGGCAGCTGTTCTTGATACGAATTCTGGAGTATTTGCTTCATCTTCTTTTGTGACGGTGTTTCGGAAAGAGCAATTCTGCTTTAGCAGAACTTTCATCAGTAGCATTGCCGTTATTGTCGGGTATTGTGTTTTACCGGTAGTATACTTCACATACGACCAGAATTTCTTAGGATCCTCTACCAAATTACGTGACAGGGTTTCGTTGTGAAATGTATTATAAGTTTCTTGCATTGAAGTTCGGACTAAATTTCGAGTTTCTGTAAAAGACTGCCAGTCTTGAGGATTTTGCGTCCGTTTAAATTTAGCATGCTGTTTTCTTTGCTTTTGCAAGTGTGATCTAACCTGTTTTGTGTACCACGGCGGGAATGTCAATCGGGAGTCTACAGTGAAATTGAGACAAAGGTAATGGAAACGCAAAATATTATTTCTGAGTAATAATCACTCGAAGATCCGTGGATCAGCAAGTCTGGTTAAGATTTACGTAGCAGCACTGTTTAGAAATCTACCTTAGTGGGTGCTTTACCAAGTGCTCTCATATATCCCATCTGTTAGGTACCTTTCATACCAAAAGACCGGACTATCGTTTGGCGTTCCAGATCCATCCATCTTAACGCTGGAAGACTTTCGATAAATATGCGAAGCATCTATGAATAAAGTTCAAAATTACAGTACTGTAAAGAATCAGAGAGCAGTTATATCTGCGTGTGCAGGATACAGAGGTGGATCAAGGTGAGTAATAGGAAATATGTCTCTACGGGTGCCAATGATATAGTACTGGCTGGAAAAAAATATTTACTTTCAGGATATATAAAATGCAATCAATTCCTCTGTGGTGTTAACCAAAGGCGGTAAAGCTGCAGGAGTGGCCCCTAATTGCTGATTCGTCAGGATTTATGTTGGAGGTCAGGAACCACACCTTCAGCGAACGAGGCGTTATTCAAGCTGCCGATCGTACACAGCTAAAATAATGATATTTAAATCATTTTCTTGGGAGAAAAATGTATATTTCAATAATTTTGGCTTTACTTTCCCAGAGAGCTAGGGGAGGAGTGGGGCCGTTTCCCTTCAGCCATTTTTCCTCAGGGTATGGGTGTCCAAGTTTCCATTTCTTGTTTCCAAACCCATACTATTCTACGTTGCCGCTATTTCCTTCCCTTGCGACAAACTTCACTAACTATGTTTCATACATATGTTCTATTTTTAGTTTTTCAATTCTTCTTCCAGTATTTCTACCACTTCAAGTATTTCATTTTTTTGTTTTCAGATTTTCGTAAAGTCCCTAATGCCGTTATCTTCCCAAGTCAAATGTTCGAAGAGCTTTTTGTTTTCTTATCGAAAATTGCGATAATCTTTCATTATTAATGGAAGAGCGTGTCCAAAGAGCAGGATAAACAGAACGACAAATTATATTTCTGAATCTCTTAAAAATACCGCGGATTATTGTTTACGTATTTTTATTATTCTGTCCAAGCTGAAGAGAATGTAAAGCCTTTATTCTACAGTTAGTGCGATAAAAATAATTATGCAGCTGACCAATAATGTATCTCCAGTTATGGTGATGATTTAAATACAATGGATAGTGTCCGTGTTTATCGATGGAACTAAACAGATGTCCTTCGGACATAAATGCATGCACAGCACATCGCATTTAAATTGGCCACAGCAAGGCTTGTAGAAACTCTGTCCCCATACAGGAATTACATCACAGAATGAACGAGCACTCATGGGCATTAGGCAGTTCGTGATATATGGAAGTTTCGGTCGTTCCGACAGGCATGCGTGGGTAGCGAAAAGAGGGAAATCCGGGTTCGAGTCCAGGTTCGGCACAAAATTCTCATACGTCACCATTAAATCATACAGCTGAGGCTGATTCATATTCGTAATTACATTTACATTAACAGATGTATTCGCCGCAGTGTCCGTTCATTCAAACATGTAGGCATGTCTGAAGGGCATTTGCTTAGTTCTGTTGATAAACATGGACACAGCACATTGTATTACATTCATCATATAATCAGGAAATTATTTTCTTTAACTTAACTTCCCTGTCACCAGTTTTACCATTATATACTTGATGGAATTTTTATCGATTGTATAAAGTTACAGGTATCATAAAAATAGACGACACAAAAATTTTAACAGGTATGATAAATAAGACAGTCAAAGCTCTACATGGATAATTATCGGAAAGAAGGGCTTATTGTCTCCACATTATAGCTTACAAGCTGCTACTTTCAAATTCCACCAATTTTCTTAAGATTTATAGGAACTATTGCAAGACATTATTAAAGCTATCACAGAACGAAACCCTTGCATAAGGACTACTCCATGAGATTTCTTTTCTATTACTCCTCCGTTTAACTACTTGCAATCAGTGAAAGGTACCAGGTATATTACCTTAGATGGCAGACCTACTTAAGTAAAAACATTCACATCCTTTTCAGTATGTTCAAATGAACTGCTTAATTCTACTGAATACTATTTATGGAACACTATTTACTCATACATAACATATTTTTTATACTGAGAATACCATTTATTTTACAATTATGTGTAATAAGGAAGATTTACTGTGGTAAAATACTTTCGAAAGAGACAAATCAAGTAAGAAAAGCACTAATTATTAATAATAATTGAAGAAAATTCACCGTTACATTAGTATATTATTGGTTTTCATTCTAATTTTTCCAATAAGACAAACCCCCTCTTATCTTCATATTTTCCTTGTTAGCACTACAAACACAAAAACACACACAAAAATTAAAGCAGATACATAGATACCAGTATTCGAAAAATTTTAACTGCACAGAGATTAAGTGCTGTGATTTCTTGCTTATGTTTTAACGAACACTGTAAAAGACTGACTGAGTGTCCTGTGAGAAACAAATTTGTAAAGTTTCACCAGTTAGTCTTCTTAGTGTTCACATATGCAGAGGCAATTAGCGCTTTGAAATGAAGCTGAACCCAGAGGTGTAATTTACGACGTGGCAGGTCCATCCTCGAAGATTTCAACGTGACTTTCAGAAGCGAAACTTTGTTGCCGTTTTTTTCTTTCTGTACTTGCTTTTCTCCTCTCCATCAGGCCTTTTCTGGGAGAAGTGCAGGGGTCAGGACTCACGCTCAACAATACCATGTTAATTACAATGGATTAATTCATAATGACAAGAACTGTGATTCCTTTTTTTAAATCCTTTTTTTTTGTCACTGTTGATCACAAGCAAGGTTAAAACTACACTGTTTTGTTGGCCAACGATGCTTACAAGCAACGTTTAAATTTAAGCTCCAACGATATTCTATTCCATATAGAGCAAATTTCTCAATAGTATGCTTTATCTCATACACCGTGATATATTTTGTGAACATCTGCAGTCAGTATATCTGATTCATTCAATTTTGTGATGCTGTTTAATTTTGTGCCGTTAAAACCGCTAATAAACAGAAAGTGGCGATATTAATTAAGAGTTTTTATAGAAAAGGTTAGCTAATTATAACCTGCAGGTTTTAAAATTTCGCCTTCTGCGGTAATGATGTTTATATGTAACATTTCATATATTGAGTAAATGAAAAGGTAAAGATTACAAAATAATGAAGATATGTAAAATTGTTTACATACACAAACAGTTCTAATTTAAATCATTTAATATGTTTTCTTCATAATATCTTAAAAAGTGCCCAGCGAGAAACACAACACTCAATGACGGTTTCTGCCACAGACTAATTCCTTTTCGTTTTCCAGAAAATTTTTGAAATATAAACAGTAAGGCATCAGAATTTGTACGTAGTAAAGAGGGGCAGGAGCCTTTGCAGTAGTTATAGGGGCAACAGTGTGGATGATTGACTGACCTGGCCTTGTAACATCAGATAACATTGCTTTGCCATACAATTACTGCGAACGGCTAAAAGCAAGAGGAAACTACAGTCGTTAATTTTCCTGAGAACATCCACCTCTACTGTATGAATATATGATGGTGACATCCTCTCGGGTAAAATATTCCGGAGGTAAAATAGTCCCCCATTTCGGATCTCCTGACGGGGACTACACAGGAGGATTTCGTCATCAAGAAAAACAAATCAGGCATTCTACGGATCGGAGCGTAGAATGTTCTAACCCTTAATCGGGTAGGAAAGTTAGAAAATTTGAAAAGAGAAATGGATACATTAAAGTTATATATGGTGGGGATTAGTGAAGTTCGGTGGCAGAATGAATAGGATTTTTGGTCAGATGAGTACAGGGTTATAAATACTTCAGTTGGTGGTAGCGCAGGAGTAGGTCTGATAATGAATAAGAAAATAGGAATGCGGCTAAGTAACTATGAATAGCATAGTGAACTCATTATTGTAGCAAAGATCGACACGAAGCCAACACCGACTACAGTAGTACAAGTTTATATCAACTACCTCTGCCGATGATGAGGGGATCGAAGAAATTTATGAGGAGACTAGCTTATATGCCCGTGCTTCGCAACGGTTGTTAAAGAACCTGTGTATATCATGGTTTTTAGGGCTCCAGGCCTTGGTCAGCAAAAACATAATCCTTGTTGGATCGCTTGAAACTGAGTTTATTGACAAATCAGTTTTCTTAGCCAAGGTGTCAAATTTAAGTAGACGTTATTGTCGAAAACGCTGAATGTTCATAAAGTTATCTATACAAAAAGTGAAATTAATCTAAGTCCGTACTCCGGAACGATGTAAATTTAATGTTAGTTTGTGTTCGTAAAGTTAAGACTGCTGTGTGAAATTGTCTGTTGGGCGTAAACGTCTGAAAACACTTCTATCGTTGAGATGAAAAATAGTAATAACAGCGCCATGTATTGGTTCTATGGTGTAGTACTAAACTGTCAGTGCATGCTGAAGTATTCAAATGTTCAAATGTTTGTTGAGCTTATGGGACTTAACTACGGGGTCATCAGTCCCTAAACTTACAAACTACTTATCAACTACTTACGAACTAGGACGGCACAAATATCCATGCCCGAGGGGGGATTCGAACCCCCGACCGTAGGCTGAAGTATTAGTATGTTGCAGTGTTCCACTGGGGACAATATAGTTATTCTGTATGTAGTGCTCCCTGTTATCGAAAACTCGACGAATGCTGAAAGTCTGGTAATTAAATCAACAGAGCAGTTCATGTCTGTTTAAATAAGACGTCATGGTGGTGTCAATGTGCGACAAAGTAAGTCTGGGTAATCGTTGAAGGAAGGCCGTCAGCTGATCGTCTGCATAGAATTTCCCATTAAATATAGTATTTCTAGTTAATTGTCTTGACGTGTTAGCAGCATCGGCCACTCGTTCACCTAATACATGTCCCCACGTCCTGCAGTGAATACTTCGTAAAGCATGAAATTGAAATCGACCTTCTGTAATAGAACTATATATTCAGAACACTACGTACAATTTTCTCTGCAGAAGAAGACGTCTGTATCTTAATGTAGTCCGCACCAAAAATAAGTAATTTCAAATTTTAATCTCAATATTGTACGGAACAATTATGAAAGCAGAGAGGTTTGTGATAAGTTTGTTACTCGCGTGTGTGTACTATCTCTAGTGGCAGGCACAGAGCAGAAATATCTCTGGAGTGAGCATTCAAATGCGCAAACAGTTTTCGTGTCCTGAACATTAAGGTGGAAATTTCACGTAATATTGGGAAAAATATATTAATAGCTGACTTTATCTTGGCCCTTTTTTGTGCGGTTAAGACGGATGACTATGTGTAAATGGCTTTACTAGCGACGCTTCCTCAACTTTCTTGTTGCTTCTGTGACACATTTATTTAGACATTATTTCATGTTATGTGGTTGCTCTGCGAAGGAGGTGGGGCTTCTTTGCAGCCAGTGAGTACAAACCAATCGTTAGAGCAAATAAATGTGTGGAAAGAGTGGATTTGTCTCAATATCACTTGGTAATTCTGACTTAATGTTGAAAAGATGCACAGAACGCAATGCACACTCCACAGAAATTTCTATCATGCACAATTTAGTGGTTATACCCGTCGAAAGATGCACTTCTTTTCTTTCCATGACATTGCAAAACATTTGGGATACAGTTAAGAATAAAAAATAAATTTGTGCCCTACCTGGGTTAAATTTTACTTGCAGTGGCAGCGATTTAGTTTGCTATCGTTGGAAACTAACTATTCGCTTTAGGAGGATGATTAATTTACTGACCAGGACAGCATAAACTATTTATCTCATCTTGAACATAAAGAATTATTCCCCTCATTCTACGTGATTGAGATTTTAAAAAGCGTTCAACGGCTCTTGCCAACATCAGCACACAATGCCGCAGCCATAAGTAAAATTGTATCCCTTCTTGTACTGTATTACACCATAGTTATGAGAATGAAAAAGAAAAACGCAGCAACGCCATAATTAGTTCTTTGGTGTAATATGTAATGCATGTCACCTCACGTTGTTCTTTCCTGTACTTGGCGTTTTCGAGGCATTCCTAAAGAGAACGCACTCAAAATGTAATGAGTATACACGAAATCAAAAAGGGGACTACATAAATTCGATTTTTCTTGCAAAGAATTGTTATGTAAATTAGAGTATCGATAGACCCGAAGAAATGTCGTTATGTTTTTAATTCAAATGTTCCCTGTCAAAAGAAGCACAGAAACGTCTTAAGCAGTGAATTTACAACGTGTAATAAGCAATTCGCTGTTCAATGTTAGATTGCTGCTCTTAATTCAAAATCAAGGAGGTTTTGTTCAAAATACTTCTGGTGCTGAGGGAATATGCACTACACGTTCATGTATTGTTTCTTTGCAGCACTACAAAACCAACAGCACCTTTAGTGGTTCGTTGCTGTTCTATGGCATAATCATCGAAAAGAAATAAAAGATAAAAAAAATATTGAAAAATTCAGCAGCGACAACTATTAGTTCTTTGGTGCACTACGTAACTAACAGAGCCTCTGTTTGTTCTGTACTGTACTATCCAGTTTTCTAGGCACTACTAAACAGAAGAGACTCAAGATGTAATAAGTACGCACCGAAATCATTAGGGAAACTACATAAATTCTTGTTTCCTCGCAAAGAATTCTTAGTAAATGAAAACATCGATGGACGCGAAGGAACGAAGGAACGTTGTTATGTTTTAAATGAAAATGATACCCGCGGAAAGAAGCACTTTTTTCTTTTCATAGCATTGCAAGGCACGCGGGATACAGCTAGTAAAAATATGATTTTTTTTAGCCGTACCTGAGTTAAAATTTACTTGCAGTGGCAGCGGTTTAGTATGTTAACGTTGGTTACTAAATATTCGCATTAGGGGGATCATTTACTGATCGGAACAACATTATTTGTTTATTTCATCATCAACACAAAGAATTATTCCCCTGATTGTACGTGACTGATTTTTGAAAAAGGATTCAACGACCGTTGCCAACATCAATACACAACACCGCTGGCGTAAGGAAAATCGTAGCCTTTGTGTGAGTGTATTACACCTAAGTTATGTGAATAAAAATAAGAAAAAACAACAACAACAACAACATCGCCACCTATTAGTTATTTGGTATACTATGTTCCGAACAGCGCCTCTATCGGATCTTATACTACGCTGTAATTCAAGTACAGCATACACCAGAAACTACAAATTACGATGTCTCTTCTTCCCCTGATCCTATTTTGATGAAATGGAGCTTATATGTTGCCCCAAGGTACTCTCAGTTGACCTATGAAATCCAATGAAAGTTCGTGTAGTACTCTTGAAGATTTGCTGTACTACACCATACTTATAAGCATAGTATACACATAAAACTTCAAATTACGATATCTTTCCTTCCTCTGATCCGATTTTGATTAAACGTAGCCTATGTTACTCTCTAAACTATTCCCAATTTATCTGTGGAAACCTATGAAAGTTCGTGTAGTACTTTTGGAAATCACCTTAAACAAATAGACATACACGAAAGCTTTTAAGGAAATGGTTAAATTATGATATCTTCATTTTCTCTGATTCGATTTTAATTATTGAAGCCTTTAAGTAACGGCACGATATGCGCAAGTTACGTGTGAAAACCCCATGAAAATTCGTCAAGTAGTTTTGTAGATAAACGTGTTCAAAGAGACAGACAGACGTGACGGTTGTAGAGAAAAAAATTCAAATTAAGATTTTTTTTCTGTGATCCGATTTTTATGAAACGAAGTCTGTATGTTATCCCGAGTTACGCTCAAGTTACCTTTGAAAACCCCATGCAAATTGATGAAGTAGTTTTGGAGATAAGAAGTTTTTAATAGTTGAACAAACTGACATGGCGGTTACTGAAAACACTTAAATTTACGATAAATTTTTTTCGTGATCTGATTTTGATAAAATTATACCTATATGTTGACCCAAACGTTTCTCGTGTTTCCTGTGAAAACCGCACGAAGATTCGTTCAGTAGTTTTGAAGATTGAAGGGAACAGCGACAGGCCTACATTTACAGCTTTATTATTAGTATAGAAGATATAGATAGTGGAAGTTATTCAGACAGTTAAATGAGAAGAAAACTTAATTGTGATTGGGGACTGGAACTAGGTAATAGGAAAGGGAAGAGAAGGAAATGTAGTAGCTGAATATGGACTGCGAAATAGGAATGAAAGTGGATTTCTACTGGTATAATTTTGTTCAGAGCACAATTTAATCATCACAAAAACTTCGTTTGCTCACCAAGAAACAAGGTTGTACTCTTGGAAAAGACCAGAAGATACTGGAAGGTATCAGACTGACTTTATAATGGTAAGGCAGAGCTTTAGAAACCAGTTTGTAAACTATAAGACACATCCAGGTGCAAATATAGATTCTGACCATTACGTAATGGTTATGAGTTGTAGATTAAAACTTAAGAGACTGCAACAAGTTATAATATTAAGGAGATGTAATCTGGGCAAATTGAAGGAACCATAGGTGGTTGAGAGTTTTTGAGGGAGCATTAGGCAAGGATTGTCTGAAACTGCCTCTGCGAGATAGAACAGCGAAGGCCACAGAGGATCATATAGGCAGAAGGACAAGGCGTAATAGAAATCCTTGGATAACAGTAGTTACTGAACTTAATTGGCCGGCCGCGGTGGCCGAGGAGACTAAGGCGCTCCAGTCACGGTCTGCACGCTCACTACGGTCGGGGGTTCGAATCCCCCCTCGGGTATGGATATTTGTGCCGTCCTAGTTCGTAAGTAGTTCATAAGTAGTTTGTAAGTTTAGGGACTGATGACCCTGTAGTTAAGTCCCATAGACTATACAAACATTTGAACATTTTTTTTTGTTGAACTTAATTGATGAAAGGAGAAAATGTAAAATTGCTCAAGTGAAGCAGAAATGTTCAAATGTTTGTAAATATATCGGACCAAACTGCGTGGTCATCAGTCCATAGCTTACAAACTACTTAAACTAAGGTAAACAACACACACAAACCCATGCCCTAGGGAGGACTCGAACCTCAGACGGCGAACAACCGCGCGCTCCGCAGCGAGGCGCCTTAGACCGCTCTGCTACGCCAACGCGGCCAAGTGAAACAGGCAAAAGGGAGTACAGATCCTGAAAAATGTGGTTGACAGGAAGTGCAGAATGGCTAAGTAGGAGTTGCGCCGGCCGCGGTGGCCGAGGAGACTGAGGCGCTCAAGTCACGGTCTGCACGGCCACTACGGTCGGGGGTTCGAATCCCCCCTCGGGCATGGATATTTGTGCCGTCCTAGTTCGTAAGTAGTTCATAAGTAGTTTGTAAGTTTAGGGACTGATGACCCCATAGTTAAGGCCCATAGACTATATAAACATTTGAACATTTTTTTAGGAGTTGCGTGAGGAGAAATGCTGGATCGTAGAAAATTGTATAAATAAGGGAAAGCTACAGGAAAATAAAAGAGACATTTGGAGACAAGAAAAGCAGCACTATGAACTCAGATGGAAAACCAGTTCCAAGCAAAAAAGGGAAAGCTGGAAGATGGAAGGATATATAGAAGGCCTGTACAAAAGGATATAAACTTGAAGGCAGTATTCTAGAAATGGAAGACGAAGTAGAGGAACATGAGATAGGAAATACTATACTTTGAGAGGAATCTGACAGAGCACTAAAAGAATTGAGTAGAAACAAGACCGCTGGTGTAGATAATTCCCCGTCTGAACTGCTATAATGGTTAGGAGAGCCAGTCATGAAGAAATTGTTCCGCCTCGTATGCAGGATGAATGAGACAGGGAAAATACCCTCAGACTTCAGCAAGAATATAGTGATTACAATTCATAAGAAAGCAAGATCAGACTAATGTGAAAATTACGGAACTATCAGTTTAACAAGTCATTATTATTTACAGACGAATGTAAGAAATGGTTAAATCCGACATTTGGAAAATCATTTTTATTTTAGAAGAAATATAGGAACACACGAGGCAATACTCACTTTATGACTTATATTAGAAAATAGATTAAGGAAAGGGAGACCTATTTTTTTAGCATTTGTAGATCTAGAGAAGCTTTTGACAATGTTGACTGGAATACACTTTTTAGATTCTGAACGTAGCAGGGGTGAAGTATAGAGAGTGAAGAGTTATATATTCAACTTGTACAAAAACCAGAAAGCAATTATTAGAGTCAAAGGTCAAGAAAGGGACACAGTGGTTGGGAAGGGAGTAAGACAGGGTTGTAGCCTTTCCCCAATGTTGTTCAATCTATACATTGAGCAAGATGTAAAGGAATGCAAAGGAAAATTAGGAGAGGAAATTAAAGTGCTGGGGGAGGAAATAAAAACGTTGCGGTTTGCCGCGACGTAGTAATTCTGTCAGAGACAGCAAAGGAGGGACTGATAACCCCGTAGTTAAGTCCCATAAGCTCTACACAGCAAAGGACCTGGAAGAGCAATTAAATGAAATGGACAGTGTTTTGAAAGGAAAGTTGAAAGACGACCGTATGTCGTCTTCCATATATTTTTTGTATATTTCTGCAAAGTTATAATTTATTTAATTTCGCTAGATTATCATTTTGTTAAAACTTGAACCCCACTCTTTTCAAGGCATGAGGAATGGCATTTTTATTTCATGTATTAAAATATTAGTTAATAGTGCTAGGTTTTTCTTATTTTGTTATGTTAATAATTTATTATTATATTAAGTAATGTGGCTTCTCCGCTACGCCACTGTTCCTATAAGAATGTGTACCTGTCTTCCTTTTAAGTGGATGTGTGATAATCTATGGCTGTCTGAATGTGGGGGGGGGGGGGGGTGATAGCTCGCTTTGTATCGTTCTCTCTGGCTCATTGTCGATAGCTGCGGATACTACCAAAGAGATTTCTACACCCTTTGGTTACAAGCTGGTCGGCGAGCCCTCTCCAGCGCGAGTCTTGCTCTCTGTCCCCACCACTGCTGTTTCTTGGGCTTTCCAGCTTCCGGTAGCTTTTCCGCCCCCGTGCCCGCTCAGCTGTTCTTCCTATACTAGGCATCTGGCGAGGTAAGGTTGGTTCTCCTCTTCTTGTATCCGTGAGATGGTAACGTTTCATTGTCTAGCACGTTTATCTTAGACTCGTGAACTTAGAATCATTTTTTGGAATATTTTCTCAGATCGTGTCCGGAAATGTGTTCTCGTTTTTCAATTCAGTGATTTCCAATAGATAAAAGCCGTGTGTGTGATTCTAGTTGCAGTTTGATAACGGCCTAATATGTTAAAACCTTTCATGATCATGTGGCAATGTATGAACTCTGTGTAAATAACTTTTAGCTTTGTGGGGCCCGATTTCTAACAGGTGATCTGTTCATTTTCGTAGGGCATGTAAAATCTTCTCATCGTTTCCTTCCGTGAGTGATATGTGTTCCACGCGGTTGGGTCATAGAACAAAGCCTTCAGCTTCCATTCTTGTTTCTTCCATGCTCATCAGGCAAGTAACTATGCGGGTATCCTTCTGATTTCCACTAATATTTCGCGATCTTCTCTCCCCGCCTATTTTAATTTTGCTGTTTCTTCTCCGACTTGTAGTACGCACTCTGTCTTTGTCAATAATTCTCTCTGAGTCTTGTACAACCTTATTCAATAGCCTCTTTCGGTAGTTCTAAACATTTCTATGGGTTGCATGGTGTAATTCTTAATTTTATTTTTTGGACTTTGTAATTATTTCACTTTTACGAGTTTTTTGAGACTGGACTTCATCCGTCTCTGTAATCGCTCCCTATAGCATGTAGCTGCATTTCTTTCGCTTCTTTATACAATTCTAAACATTTCTATGGGTTGCCTGCCGTAATTATTATTTTTATTTTTCCGACTTTGTAATTATTTCATTTTTTGGGTTTTCTGAGACAGGACCTCAGCCGTCTCTCTAATCGCCCCCTATCGCGTGTAGCTGTATTTCATTCGCTTCCTTATATAATTATGAGCATTTCTATGAGTTGCGTGGTGCAGTTCATTTTCTTTATTTTTCGGAAACTGAATTTATTCAATTTTATCGGTTTTCGGAACCACGTGGTTCCGAGTTCCGACTTCCGGGGTTTGCAGCTAGTCGCCTGAATTCGCGCCACTTCTCATATAAAACCAGTACCTAGATCGATTTCGAACAGACTGCAACTTAAGAATCCACCGTGATTTTGTGTAATGAATCCGATTTTCAACCACTTCACCTTCAGTGGAGTGCGTTCATGTAACGTAGCCGTGTGTCGCCTTTACCGTGTTTGCTCGTGGTCCAATTCAGATGTAATCTAACTTGGCTATACACACGCACCATCTCAAAAAAACAGGCACGACGGACCAGAGCCACCTTCACAGTGTTTTTGTATATTGTGTTTTGTGCTACCTCCGACTTGCTGAATTTCGCCTACGATAGCGGCGCCTACTTCCGCCTCGTCTCAGCACGCTGATTTTGGTGAGTTTCGCTGTGGCACTGCGTCTGGGTAAGCGAATGAGTGTTGTTTGTGAGTTTTCCCCCCAGTAGCGTTAAATCATGTATAATTTAGGCTGGGCATCGTCCGCATTAATCCATCCAAGAGATGCATTTTTTAATTGTATTAACAAAATTGGTTCCCTATTTTGCTTGTTTTCTATCTGAATAAACAAGTTTCAGTTCAGCATTTCCATAAGGTGCCTATAAATTGTAGTTTTAGAGCACCTTCCCACTTTTATTTAATATTGTTCTTCACAAGTGCTGAGAACAAGTTCATATGCAATTTTTCTTATGTCTAAATTCCGTTGAGCCGTAAATGTTTTCTTAACCACCTTTCTAAGATAACTTTAATTGTGGTGACTTGGTTATTAATGTCTGTGTGTAATAACGTGTGAGCTGCTATGTATATTGACCACTGCAGTATTAACTTCCTGTTATTGAAGTAATTTGAAACGAGTCAGTTCTCAGTTTAGGCCAGGGAACAAGGCTTTGTAGCAGGGAGTAAGCTGTAGCTCACACGGACCTTATTTGCTAATTTTAGTGATAAAACAAAGCTCTTGTTGCCGACAGTGGTCGACGTTTAAGGTATAAGACGAGGGAACCTGATGTTATTAAGAATTTCAGAGGGTGCTTTATGCAACAATTGACAAAAACGGGTGTGAAAAAAACAGTAGAGCAGGAATGGGTAGTATTGAGAGATGAAATAGTGAAGACAGCCGAGGACAAGATAGGTAGAAAGGGAAGGCCTACAAAAATCCTTGGATATCACAGGACATACTAAATTTAATCCAAGAAAGAAGAAAATACAAAAATGCAGTAAATGAAACAGGAAAAATGGAGTACAGACGACTAAGAAATGGGATTCACAAGAAGTGCACATTGGTTAAGCAGGAGCGGCTAGAATGCAAATGCAAGGAAGTAGAAGCATGTATAAATAGGGGGAAAATAGATACAGCCTATAGGAAAATAAAAGAGATATTTTGAGATAAGAAAAACTGCTCTATGAGTATCAAGAACACAGATGGAAAACCAGTTCGCAGCAAAGAAGGAAAAGCTGAAAGATGGAAAGAGTACCTAGAGGGGCTCTACAAAGGAAATGAACTTCGAGACAATATTGTAGGAAGGGAAGAGGATGTAGATGAATATGAAATAGGAGATACTGTACTGAGAGAAGAATTTGACAGAGCCCTGAAAGACCTAAGTCGAAACAAGGCCCCTGGAGTAGATGATATTCCCTCAGAGCTACTGAAGTGTATGGGAGAACCAGCCATGACAAAACTGTTTCACCTGGTGTGTACGATGTATGAGAAAGGCTAAGTTCCCTCAGACTTTAAGAAAAATGTAATAATTCACATTCCAAAGAAAGCAGACGCAGACAGGTATGAAAAATACCGAATCATCAGTTTAATAAGTCATGGGTGCAAAATATTAACACGAATTATTTACAGGAGGATGGAAAATTTGGTAGAAGCCGACCTCGCGGAAGATCAGTTTGGGTTCAGGAGAAATGAAGGAACGCGGGAGGCAATACTCACTTTACGGCTTATACTAGAAGATAGATTAAGGAACGGCAAACCTACATTTCTAGATATTGTAGATTTGGAGAAGGCTTTTGACAGTGTTGATTGGAATAAACTCTTTTAAGTTCTGAAGCAAGCAAGAGTAAAATATTGGGAGCTTAAGGTTATTTTCAACTTGTACAAAAATCAGACAGCAGTTGTCAGAGTTGAAGGGCATGAAAGGGATGCTGTGGTTGGGAAGGGAGTAAGACAGGGTTGTAGTCTTTCTCCATTGTTGTTCAATTTGTACATTGAGCAAGCTATAAAGGAAAGCAAGGAGAAATTTGGAGAAGGAATTAAAGTTCAGGGTGAAGAATTAAAAACATTGCGTTTTGCCGACGACATAGTAATTCTGTCAGATACAGCAAAGGACCTGGAAGAGCAGCTGAACGGAATGTACAGTGTGCTGAAAGGTGCATATAAGATGAACATTAACAAGAGCAATACAAGGGTAATGGAGTGCAGTCTAAGAAAATCAAGTGATGCTGAAGGAATTAGACCTAACGAAACAATAAGGGAGGTAGATGAGTTTTTTTATTTTGGCAATAAAATAACAAATGATGATCGCAGTACAGAGGATACAAACTGCAGAATGGCAATGGGTAGAAAAGCGTTCTTAAAAAAGAGAAATTTGTTCACCTCGAATATTGATTTAAGCCGAAGGAATTCTTTTCTGAAGGCATTTGTATGGAGTGTTGCCTTGTATGGGAGTGAAACATGGACGATAAACGGTGTGTACAGGAAGAGGATAGAGGCTTTTGAAATACGGTGTTACCGAAGAATGCTGAAGATTAGGTGGGTGGATCGCGTAACTAATGAGGAGGTACTGAACAGAATTGGGGAGGAAAGGAATGTTTGGCATACCTTGACTAAAAGAAGGGATCGCTTGGTCGGAAACATTCTTAGGCATCGAGTAATCGTGAATTTAGCATTGGAAGGAAATGTGTGGGGTAAAAACCGCAGAGGAAGACCAAGAGGCGGATACAGTAAGCAGATTCAGACAGATGTAGGTGGAGTTGAAGAGGCTAATGTCCATGAGTAGGAAAATCAATCCCATAATGTTCGAATACAGCATTAGTAGTGAGGTTCTTGATACAGTCGCGTCGTTCACATATCTAGGCGTAACACTGCAGGTCGATATGAAATGGAACAACATGTAAGGACAGTTGTGAGTAAAGCGGACAGTCGACTTCGGTTTATTGGGAGAATTTTGGAAAGATGTACGTCATCTGTAAAGGAACACGTATATAACGCTTGTACGACCACGTCTAGATTATTGCTCAAGTGTTCAATTTCAGAGGCGAACAGCTAGGTTCGTTACTGGTAGGTTCTACCAATCCGCGAGTGTCACAAAAATGTTCCGGGAACTCAAATGGGAATCCTGAACGAAAGACGATGTTGTTTTTGATAAATTCTGTTGAGGAAATTTAGAGGACCGGAATTTGAAGCTGAATGTAGAACGATCTTCCTGCCTCCTACTTGCATTTCGCGTAAAGATCACAAACACAACTAAGAGGAATTAGGGTTCGTACAGATTCGTACAAACATTCTTTTTTCCCTTGTTCTATTTTGGAGTGGAACAGGAAAAGAAATGTCTAGTTGTGGTACTGTGTACCCTCCGCCACGAACTCTACGGTGGATTGCGGATAATGTATGTAGATGTAGATGAATGTTCTTCTTGTAATCAAAATCTATTATTTTCTTAGTGGAAATGATTGGAAAGTTATTGGGACGTTTATATCTATGCTAAAATATTATTTTCTTCAGTCATACCTTTTAAAAGCATTTTAGTTAGAACACTAAGAATAGAATAAACATATTAGACAGCTTGCACATATATGTTGATGTTTCTAACCCTATCATCTTGCTACTTTCATCACTTTTAAAACAGTTACTCCGAATTTTACCGGAAGACTCCACCTTAAAGCTTCAGTTAAAGAAGAAAGACTATTTCACATATTTAGAGTGTTTACTGTTACATCGATTTGACTGTATTAGAATTACAATGTCTAAGAAATGTTTCAGATGCTGATTCTGAAAGGGGTTGCGGCACACCGAAAGATGCCAAAACAACTCCTGATTTCTGTCACTATCAAACCAAAGCGTTTTTACTCCGAACTTTGTATAAACACAAACAGGGAGAAACAAGTTGGGAGATTTCCAAGACAACTGCAGCGAAACAATTGGCAGCTACCCTGGTGGAATAGCCGTGCGTATTAAGGCGCCTTGCTGCGGTGCGAGCGGCGTTTCGCCTTCGGAGTTCGAGTCCTCCTCGGGCATGGGTGTGTGTGTTGTTCTTAGTATAAGTTAGTTTAATGTAGTTTGTAAGTTTAGGGACCGATGACCACTGCAGTTAGGTCCCATAACTTTACAAACATCTGAATTGGCAGCCAATCTTTGCATATTAGTTACTTTGCTTGTTGGCTGTGTACTTAGAAATTAGAGAATACTTTGAACCTATGTCCAGTACAACTAAAGAGTTCTAAGGAAATAGGCAGAGGCTTACAATCAATATCCGTACCACTGCCCTTCCTCAGCAAGACTGTGAGTAGATTTTTATTCATAAAATTCAATCAAAAGGCAACACTGGTGTCGAAATTACGAGAAGTAGCGTCATATAAGCAAGAAGGGGAAAGGTTATGGTGCAGGTAAATTTTGAAGGGTGTATGTCTTACAATAACATTCACTTTCTAAAAGATTTTAAAATCTATTTCAAGGAAGTTTATTATTGTAACTCGATGAAATTCTTTTTTAGCATCAGTACTAACCAGTCTGAATGAAAGGTTTGCAGGAGGTAGTCTTAATGTGTTTGAATACTTCTCTGCATTAATATTATTGAACATGTAACTTGTGTATTTTATGATCGTATGCAAGTACCAATATTTGAAGAAAATTTTGATGCTGTAATTTGAAATAAACACTGAAAACATAAACAGTAAAAAAATAAATAAATAAAAAATTAAAATAAAAAATAAAATTAAAAAATCCTTACAATATTTATTGTCATGTACAGACAACATTTACTAAACTGACACGTTGCACATCATTATGAATTGTCGTATGTATGATCTGTGGAGCAAGTATTAATCTAATCTAATATAATCTAAACCTAAAAAATCAATTGAAAGTACCAAAAGTGGTTATCTATAATACTATTAAAGCAGATAAAAAAATTCAGCTCCCAAAAACCAATGAAGTTACGGACTTAAAACGTTGTGTATTGCTACATCTTTAAACAATAGACACAATTTTAAAATTTTGTACCTATTGCTAAAATAGAATAAAAGTTAAATTTTTGAGTGGAGTCTGCCTTTGACAATTCGTTGTATATACTGTACGTTAGTTTATAAGTCTACGCCGAACCTGATTATGATCGTTCTTCTGAACATAGCAGTCAGCCGTACTGTGCTACGTAACGACGTCGGATCTTCCATTTTACTATGAGCTCTCACAACTCAAACGGTGAGCGAGCCCAGAGCTATCTGCGGTGGACAGGCCAGTGTACCCTACTTGTGGAACACCCTTCCACTACCTGCAGTGCCCGGGGCTGCGGGCCAGTGTCAACACTTTTCATCTCCGGTTAAGTGTCTCTCCGTGCAACTGTCACAAAAACCCTGACTCGGTGTCCTGTTTTGTATACCCCCCCCCCCCCGTCCCCTCGTCAGGGTCATGTCACCTTACCTTGGATATCATTTTGAATACCTATGCATGTTGCGCATGAGGCAGACACCCCAGTAAGCACCCAACACTATATACGGTGATGGAGATAGGTACAAGTCTTTCACGACAGCAATCCAACGATAGAATGGGTGGAACTACGGGGTCGACCATGCTGTCAGCAGTGAAAATTAAAATTTCTCTGTGACGGAAACCGTTATTCCTTGGCGTTGCTGTTTCACGTTATTACCCTTAAATAATAAAGGTTTGGTCACCTGCTGCTGCTATCAGGGATTTCAAGTAAGTTCCTAATTTTAATTATTCCATTTGGAACATACGATTTCCTATTTCCCTTATATATGAAAACTGTATTTGTTTTAGGCTATGTCTAGAAGGAGAAATATAATGAGTCAGAGTGAACAGCGCAGAGCTAGGCAGATACAATTTTTAAGTAGAGGAAGTAATTGTAATGTGTAAATTCAAAATGATAATGCAACCTTGTTTGTTAAACGATACATTTAAGATAGTTCTAAATAATTTTGACAGTTACAGTTGTGACTTAATGAAATGACAGTGCAAGTTTAGTAACACAAAACATTTAGCGTCTTAAGTGATAGAAGGGAATTCACATTGGGTTGTCGTAAAGGAGGGGTTAATTTGCCGCCGTTAACACCAATTTTATTTTTTAAAGCATACCACCCTCATGAATCACAGAAATTGCCGAGGTGTGGTGGCCTTCGAGCCTCAACGATACAGATAGCCATAACGTAAGTGCAACCACAGCGGAAGAGTTTCTGTGAAGAGGCCAGAGAAACATGTGGTTCCTGAAGAGGGGCAGCAGCCTTTTCAGTAGTTACAGAAGCAACAGTCTGAATGGCTTTGCCATACAGTTACCACGAATGGCTGAAATCAAGGGAAACTACTGTCGTTAATTTTCCAAAGGACACACAGCTCTACCATATGTTTATATGAGGATTGCGTCTTCTTGGAAAACATTTTCCGGAGGTAAAGTATTCTCCCAAACGGATCTCCGAGCGGGTACTACTCAAGAGGATGACGCCATCAAGAAAAAAAAAAAAAAAAAAAAAAAAAAAAAAAAAAAAAAAAAAAAAAAAAAAAAAAGAAGAAGAAGAAGAAAAAAAAAAAAAAAAAAAAACAGGCATTCTCGAATCGGAGAACGAATGTTCCATCCCTCAATCGGATAGGTAAGTTAGAAAATTTGAAGAGATACAAGGAAAACATAAATGCCTACCACACCAATAACTATGGCAAATCAGCAGTAGCCACCCATATATAGGACACGGGTAATCGATTCCAGAATATTAACAGTGATCTTCATATACTGCATAAAACTGATAGGGGCATCTAAAGGATCTCTATGAGTAATTGGAAATTTTCCATCCATGAAAAAGTACATGGTGACCTTCTGCTAAATGACAAACTTGAAAGGAATAATACCAATTTCTCTAAAAATTTCTCTAGTGTTGACTGTATATTTTATTATAATGTAAAATAATAATGTAATTTTGATTGAATGTTTCATTAAAATATAAAAACTAATAATGTAGAAAAATAACTACGTTCCTAGCAATATCTCTTTCAACCAAGATGTATCTACATATGCCCATTTTATGGCATACTTACTAAAATACTGACGTAAGTAGGTTATCTTAGCTTCTAAGGATCTTTGGTAAGCAGTAAACATCTAATACAAAATATTTACATGTGTTGTATATAAAACTGTGTTCTTGTGTGTGCCAGATAACAAGATTATCGACAAAACTGTAAGTAAATACAACAATATAATAATCCAGAAGCTATAATCACGAAACATACATACTACAAAAGCTTTATCTTTCTGAACAGGTTAAAATGTCCAACCATAACCTCACTGGCACCCACAACACAAAACATAACCAAGCAGTAATGAACTTGCAACTATGAAATGCACCTGATGATGGCAGCTTGCTGCCGAAACGCGACCTGTTAATAAAAATATTAGTAAGAAGTGACTGCCGCAGTATAAATTATTTAAAAAAGTTTATAATACAGTCGAAGATGTCATATCAATTCATATAACATGGATATATTTATGTACAACAGGCAGAAAATTAAGGAGATGGAATTTGGACAAATTAAAGGAACCAGAGGTGGTTGAGAGTTTTAGAGGAAACATTAGGCAGAGATTGATTGAAACGGGGGGAAGTCATACAGGAGAAGAAGAATGGGTAGCTCTGAGAGCTAGAGTAGTGAAGACCCAGAGGATCATATAGGCAGAAGGACAAGGCCTAATGGAAATTGCTAGAAAACACAGGAGATACTGAACTTAAATAATGAAAACAGGAAATATAAAAATGCAATAAATTAAGCAGGCAAAAGGGGGTGCAGACGCTTGAAAAATGACAATGACACGAAGTACAAACTGGCTAAGCATGAATGGCTGGAGGAGAAATGGAAGACCGTAGAAGCATATATAACTAGGGGCAAGATAGATAACGACTACAGAAAAGTAAAAGAGACATTTGGAGACAAGAAAAGCAGCAATATGAATATCAGGAACCTAAATGGAAAACCAATACTAAGAAAGAAGGGAAAGCTGAAAAATGGAAGGAATACATATAAAGAGCCTACACAAAGGAAATAAACTTGAATGCTGTATACTAGAAAAGGAAGACGATGTAGAGGAAAATGAGATAAGAGACACCATACTGCGAGAAGAATTGACAGAGCACTAAAAGATCTGAGTAGATGATATTCCGTCTGAACTGCTGATATCGTTAGGAGAGCCAATCATAAAAAACTATTCGACCTGGTAAGCATGATGTATGGCATTTGGGAAATACCCTGCGGCTTCAAAAAGAATATAGTAATTCCAATTCCTAAGAAAGAAGGTACAGATGTGAAAATTACGGAATTTTTAGTTTAATAAGTTATGGGTGCAAAATACTAACACGAATAATTTTCAGACGAATGGAAGAACGGTCGGAATCCAACCTTGGGGAAGATCAGTTTGTATTTAGGAGAAATTCAGGAACATGCGAAGCAATACTTACATTACGAATTATCTTAGAAGATGGGTTAAGAAAAGGGAAGCATACGCTCTTAGCATTTGTAGATCTAGTGAGAGTTTTTGACAATATTGACTGGAATACACTCTCGAATTTTGAAGGTAGCAGGGATAAAATATAGGGAGCAAAGACTTATATTCAACTTGTGCGAAAACCAGACATCAGTTATTAGATTCGAAGGACACGAAATGTTGTTCAATATGGACATTGAGCAAGCTATAAAGGAATGCAAGGAGAAATTTGGAGAAGGAATTAAAGCTCAGGAGAAGAAAGAATACCTTTGCGATTGGATGATAACATAGTAATTCTGTCAGAGACAGCGAAGGACCTGAAAGTGTCATTAAACGGAATGGGCAAGGTCTTGCAAGGAACATATAACATGAACATTAACAGAAGTTAAAGAAGGGTAATGTAATGTAGTGTCGGAAAATCAGTCGATGCTGAAGGAATTATATTAGGTAATGAGACAATAAAAGTAATAGATGAGTTTTGTTATCTGGGTCACAAAATTACTTCTGACAGCCGAAGTAAAGAAGATATAACAAGCGGAATGGCTATATGAAGAAATGCTTTTCTGAAGGAGCGAAATTTTTCGACATCCAACATTAGTTTAAACGTTAGGAAGTGCTTTCTGAAAGCATTTGTCTGGAGTGTAGCATTGAATGGGAGTGAAACGTGGACGATAAGAAGTTCAGACAAAAAGATGATAGAGGCTTTTTAAATGTGGTGCTACAGACGAATGATGAAAATATAATAGGTAGGTCCCTACATCACGTAACTAATTAGGACGTGCTCAACAGAACTGGGAAGAAATGGTGGTTCTGGCAAATCCTGGGTAAGAGAAGGGTTAGGTTGTTGGGAGACATTCTGCGACATCGAGAGACGAATACTGTTAGCAGATTCAAAAGGATGTAGGTTCCTCAAAGTATTCTCAGATGAAGACTGAAGACCACAACAACAACAAATTGCAATTATGTTAAAAACATTGACTTTCTTTGGATACACGACTGGTCGAGTTTCGACCTCCGGCAATATAATTATGTATAAATAGGAGAAAACGAATCTCAAATTCTACAGGTTGAAGAGTGGAATGATAAAGCCCTAATCGGTTAAGAAGCTCAGTGATTTAAAGAATAGGGAAAACATAGTTTAACGTTAGATACAGTGGCACTTATTTAAAGAGGGCCAACATGTTCATCTATGGGAACCAGTTCACTGACGAAAGACCCTTGTTGAGAACCGTTCGTTTTTTCCTCTTCCACCAGTCTTTTTTAAATAATTATCACACTATATGAAAATTAGATAGGATTCCAGAAAAATATCAGGTACACAACATGTGTTACTTGTATATAATATTTTCACTGATTACCTAATATACTCGGGAACATTATTGTGGCACCCTATCTGTATACGTTCTAAGAAAGCATTAGATAGCCGCGTAACTTGAGCACAAGCAAGGTTCGAGGGTGGTCATTTCTCGTGAAATAAATTCCAAATTTTGTTAATTTTTTCATTTTATTAAACCCATCAATATAATATAAAATCCAATCGTTAAGTTTTTTTGGAATTCAGTTTGTGAGTCATTGATTTTTAAAGTTGTGTGGTTTTCGTTGAGCTTTGAAACCTTAAAATGGGCGTGTCTCAACAACTATTTGGCGTGTGGGCATGAAAATTAACCACCTTATGCATTTTATTATAGACATTAAAGATGTGCTACCTGACCAATTTCATTAACAACATAAATTTTCCCAAACCTCTTTTGTTGAAATTTTGAAACTTGCAATATCTGATTACTTTTTTAGAAATCTTATCTCATTGGTACACTATTCGTTAATGATTGTGCCCAATTTCAAAGTGAACATACTGCAATAAATTTTAAACTACAACAGGTCTCATTATCAGCGGTACCTCAGCTGCACAAGGTTTGGAAGCTAGTTCATAAAATTAAATAGGAGAGTATTTATTTTTCTAAAAGTACAGTTTTTTTTATTTTAAAAAGGTATTATACCATGACACATGATTAGTAATACAAATAAAGAAAAGGATTTATTTATTTTTCATTTTACAGAACTTTACCTTGCGCTGTAGGTGTACTTCATATTTACAGACACACACACAGACACACACACACACACACACATACAAACAGTGATCAGCCAGATGAGCACCTATCTGACGCCTGGATTGTGCACTTTTGTTAGGTCTAACAATGGCGATAGATCTTGGCATGGAAGGAATGAAGCCTTGGTAGGTCGCTGGAGAGAGCTGACACCATATCTGCTTACTTAAGTCAAGTAATTCGCGAAAATTTCGGGAGGGGAGATGAGCCACGTTCAACCACATCTCAAATCTGTTCGATCTGGTTCATTCCTGGAGAGTTCGAAGGCCTGCACATTAATTGCAACTGGCTACTCGTTGAAACCTGCCACTGCCATTGGGAACAATCGTCATGAAGGGGTGTATGTGGTCTGCCACCAGTATTTAGCCGTCATGGTGACTTTCGCGAGCTCCACTGGACCAAATGAATCGCTGCCAAGTTGTCTCCATTCCGCAGTACAGGTGATAAGGAGCTGTGAAGCTGGAAACTGACGGATTGACAACGTCACATCGGCATAATGGAGGTACAGGGATTCATCAGACCATGCCGTTCTTTGTCACTGCACCAACATACACTGACGATGGGCATTGCCCATTTCAGTCGTAGTTGCTGAAGACGTGATGTTAACATTGGCACATGCATGAGTCGTCGGCTGCGGAGGCCCATCGTTAGGAGTGTTCTGTGCACAATGTGACTGAACACACTAGTCCTGTGTCCAGCATTAAAATTTGATGTTACTTCCGTCTTAATTCGCCACCTGCCCAGTTTCAACAATATGTCCAGCCGACAAAGTCTGACTTTTGTAATAAGGGGTGGTCGTCCAACCTCTCAACGTTCGGCTGTAGTTTCCCCTTGGTTTCATCACTTGTTGACGACACTCCTCGAACACTCGACAAGTCGCACAGTTTCCGAATTGCTTTTGCCAAGCCTCCGGGGCATTACAAATGCCCTTGATCTAAGTCAGATAGATCGCGAGTCTTCTCAATTCCACAAAGAGACAGTACGCTCACTAATACTCCATGCACTGTGCGTGTGTATAACGAGAGGTTACTTCCTGTCAGGTGACGCTGCTATTGCCTGGACGAGTTTATATCGATAGTAGGTCCGTGGTCGTGATGATCTGGCTGATCAATCTACATTGTCATTATATAATAAAATAAACACTCACTTCTGGTGACGGGAATGCACTTCATTAGAGATGAATAAGAAAAGATTAACAAAGCCCTGGTGAGGGAAAGAAGGGCACTTTTGTGCTCCACGTGTGACTAACTAAGGAAATGTGCTCAGCCGATGCAGGTGCAAACAAGTACTATTGGTTTGTACTGATATTTTTTTGAAATATGATAAGTATAAACAATCAAATGAGTCAAATTGTGTACTCGTCGTATCCGAATGTGCACCTTTCAACATTTAATTTGGTATCTGAGCATTTCCCACCAAGGCACTAGAGCATACCCACCACATTTTCACCTGACAATGCCCATACTGAATACAACCTGTGACTTAATAAGTGACCCTGAAATAAAAGGATCTTAATACTTTCCAATTGTTTGACTCATGTAAAGCATATATTCCATCAGTCACTTTTTCCTGAGTGACTAATGATTCAAATACAACGTGGCTATGAGTAAACATAAAGCAATATTTGTTCCTGATTCTAAAGGTTTTGTATTCATTAAATTCAGATTATACTGGTGCCGATGGCATGCATTTGAACAGACTGAAGGACTTTTTCCTTGTGCCTTTGACAACAAATACTGGTTGGGTTGTGTGCCACTGAGATATAAAAATGAAGAAGTAATCATTTTTATTTATACATAGTTAGAGCTATTTCTTTCTTTTTCATAAATAAGAAGACCAGATAACTTAAATGCATAAGCTTCATATTTTGTAAATTAAATCCACAATTGCCTCTAGAAGACATGGAGCCTATCAGCTAAAGAACCGGAATAACCTCACAAACTATACTGCAAAAGATGTATTACTACAATAATCATTCGTTATGTCATTTGCAAGAAAACTTTAATATCTAATGTTACACTCTATTAAGATCGTTACTTGAGTGGTATTATGTCTTTCTTGATGAAGATGAGTAAAAAGTTTGTCACTGTTGAATAATAATAGCAATAACATTCTTTATTACTAATACTTATTAATATGTATGTATATGTTAGATAAAGGTATAGTTAAGGACAGCATTCATAGTCTTTTTTGACATGTCCATGTGACGATATTTCCACAACTATCAAGGAAAACGCAATCAAGAATTTAACTGCATCGTTTACACTAATGTAATAAATTGATTACCACTAAACAAAAATCATAAATTTTGACATATATGGCTGTATTTCAACTTAGACTAAGTCCAAATTCCAATGCTTTGTGATCTATGTGCTGCACTTACGAGTAAATTAAAATTTACTTCACTATGTTAGTACCATCATGAAATTTGACAAATACATTAACAAGAATGTACGAATAACATACAATAACATACGAATACCAACATAGTGTGGTCCCATAGGATTACAAACATTTGAAGATTTTTTTGATACAGTTGAGGCGTGCCCATGGGGTTGAGTATCGAGTGTGTCCAGAGCTACTACATCTACATCTACACTGATACTCTGCAAATCACATTTAAGTGCCTGGCAGAGGGTTCATTAACCACCTTCATAACTTTTCTCTACCGTTCCATTCTCTAATAGCGCGCGGGAAGAAAGAACACCTAAATCGTTCCGTTTTCGATCTGATTTCTCTTATTTTATTGGGATGGTCATGTCTCCCAAAGTAGGTGGGTGCTAGCAAAATATTTTCTCATTCAGAACTAAAAGTCGGTGATTGAAACTTCGCAAACAGATCACGCCGCAATGAATGACGTCTTTCTTTTAATGATTTCCACCCCAATTCGTGCAACATTTCCGTGACGCTTTCCCCCCCGTAACGTGATAAAACAAAACGAGCTGCCCTTCTCTGAACCTTCTCAATATCTTCCGTCAGTCCCACCTGGTGAGGGTCCCACAAGGGGCAACAGTACTCCAAGAGTGGACGCACAAGTGTGATGTAGGCAGTCTCTTTGGTGGAGCTGGTGCATCGTCTAAGCGTTCTGCCAATGTAACGTAACCTTTGGTTCGCCTTCCCCACAATATTTTCTATGTGTTCTCTCCAGTCAAAGTTGTTCGTAATTGTAACTCCTAGGTATTTGGTAGAATTTACGACCTTAAGGTTTGACTGATTTATCACGTAATTGAAGTTCAGCGGATTTCTTTTAGTGGTCATGTGTATTACTTCACACTTTTCTTTATTTAGTGTCAATTGCCAATTTTCGCACCAAGTAGAAATTTTGTCTAAATCGCTTTGCAGTTGCTTTTGATCCTCTGTTGACTTCACTAACCGATAAACGACAGCATCATCCGCGAACAGTCTAAGGGAGCTATTCAGATTATCTCCTAAATCGTTTATAAACACGAGGAAGAGTAGGGGACCAATAACGCTTCCCTGTGGAACGCCAGATATCACTTCTGTTTTACTCGATGACTTACCGTCAATTACAACGAACTGTGTCCTTTCTGATAGGAAATCGTGAATCCAATCGCACAATTGGGGAGATATTCCATAAGCACGCAATTCCATTAGAAGCCGCTTGTGGGGTACAGTATCAAAAGCCTTCCGGAAATCCAGAAATATGGAATCGATTTGAGATCCCTTGTCGATGGCACTTAACACTTCATGTGAATAAAGGGCAAGCTGTGTTTCGCAAGAGCGATACTTTATGAATCCGTGCTGACTATTGGTTAATAGGTCGTTCTCTTCGAGGTAGTACATAATATTCGAACCAAGTATATGTTCCAAAATCCTACTGCAAATCGACGTCAATGAGATAGGCCTGTAATTTTGGGGATCACTCCTATTGCCTTTCTTGAATATTGGAGTAATTTGGGCAACTTTCCAGTCTTTGGGTACGGATCTTTCGCTGAGTGATCGGTTGTAAATTATAGCTAAGTACGGAGCTATTTCATCAGCATACTCTGAGAGGAATCTAGTTGGTATACAATCTGGCCCGGAAGATTTATTTTTGTTTAGTGACTTAAGTTGTTTTACTACTCCAGGAACATCTACTTCTAAGTTTCGCATGCTGGCAGCTGGATTGAATACTGGAGTGTTCACTTCGTCTTCTTTGGTGAAAGAATTTCGGAAAGCTCTGTTTAGTAATTCTGCCTTAGCAGTACTGTCGTCGGTAGTATTACCATTGCTATCGCGTAGTGAAGGTATTGTTTGTGTTTTGCCGCTAGTGTACTTCACATATGACTAACGCGTACAATCAATAGGAATGGGAGTAAAGTTAAATGAGCTAGTGCTCATCTCTCGTAGATGTTAAGCAGTTTACAGTTGTCTTAAAATTTTTGCTTAAATTTAAATGAGATAGTGCTCGTCCCTGATTGTACTGTACTTTGCTATAAAGTAGTAATTTTACGTAGATGTTAAGCATTTTACCAATTGTCTTAGATTTTCGCTTCAAGTAAATGAGCTACTGCTCATCTTTGATTGGACGACAGTTTAATTAAGTAAGCTACGGCTCTGCTTTATTGTTGTTATTCTAAGTAGATGTTAAGCGGTTTTCAGTTGTTTTAAAAATTTTGTTCACGTTATGTGAGCTAGTGCTCATCACTGATTCGATCACAATGTAATTCTTGTTAGCTTGTGCTCTGCTGTGTTGCATGTATTTTGAGTTATACGCTTTTCCAGATCATGATAAAAGTCTTGCTTCTAGTTAAGAAAATTTAGCTTTAGTGAGCTAATGATCAAGTGGCCAGTTTTTTTTAACTGTAAGGTATTCAGTATTGTCTTCTGTTGATTAAATTAAGACATAAACTTGTTTGGTCACTGCTCTAGTCATGTACTTGTAATCATAAGTTTTGTCTGGCTGCTAGTCTATAGTTACAGAGCCTTACTAGCATTTCATGGTACCTGAACCTTTACTTAAATTGTAAATAAAGGTATTTGTTATAAGATGGCTTGTGACCTTCCACTCAGGAACTGTGGTGTCCTAGCTTCTACCAGCTCCACGGTAGACCTCTCCCTTCTCAGCTCTACCATAGTCTGGGATTGAAATAATTAAATACGGGAGTGTTTCATAGTTTAGGAAATATCACGCCATAATCATTGAGATTCGAGAATGGAGCGCAAATTACATAGACTATAAACATCTGACTTTAGTTAATGATAGCACTTCACGATATCCAACAAACGTTAGTGTATATTTTCAAACATGTAGTCCACCTTTGGCCGTTTAAAATCAAACAGTTAACTGATTAACTCAGTTGTAAAATAAGCAGGCATTTATTTCGTACACGAGAGTTTCATTCTTTAATGGATGTATGGTTTTCCGTTTAATATAACTTCCTACTGCTGAAAAACTCGCTGTTCAGCAACCTTCATTCATCATCATCATCATCATCATTGTAACTTCCTACGCGAGCAAATATTTTGCTACTAGTATCATTATGTTAGTGTTGGAGAGTGTTATGCTCACAACCTCATTGGTTTTCGTACATTCCATATTGATAAATTGTCAAATAAAGATTTCGGTGGAACGTATTATGTTTATGATGTCGCTATTGTCCAATGAAAACTTGTTTTCGTATAGATGAGTAACTCTAGAATAGCATTAAATTTTAAATTTTAAATCTGAGTATACACGCAGAACACTTCTCTGTATTTCTAGCAGGTATAACAAGAAAAAAGTCAAAACTTAGTTGCCTGCAGACTGTTGCATTGTAAATCTTACATCCAGACGTGACAGTGTGTCTTTGAATTACAAATGTCAGAGAATGAGACAGCTGTATATCACCATCAGTCATGTTTTTCAATACGACGAGTAATCATAACTGTGAGTCCTTTCATAAATTGTTTGGCTTTGTCTACTCGAAACGCACGGAAGGTTTAATTAGAGGACTCGACGTAATCCGTCAGAAGAATAGAAAGAACAATGGTCTGTAAAGAGTCTGGTCTTAACGTCGTATATATGCTCCAAGGGTCAACATGATTCAGCAATGCAAAGCACAAAGTCGGCAGTGCCTCAGACAATATGAATTAAAGAAACCACGGCATGATGGACTGCAATACTGTAGTAACAGTAAATTTAATTACTAGTCCTGTGTGGAATAGGAGGACACTTTGAGCTAAGTGTTATTTTTCAGAAGAAAAACGTATTTTGTCTCGGATTTTCTTCTTACATGCAAAATAATACACATAAGCTACATTGTTCAACTAATCACTTCCCTTAATTTCACCTGACAGCATATTTCTTTACAGTTTGGGAACAATGAAATATCATCACACAACAGAAATGATCTTCTAGATAGGACTGCTGTATATTATCCCACCATAAAGAGACAGTAAACGGAAGCTAAAATTAACTAAAAAGGGCAGGGGTGGACCAACGCTTTATTCACTTGACCAATTTCTGAAGCCATTTCTCTTAAATAAACTATACAGTTTTTTTAATTTAACTCATTGTAGACATGTACATCACATGTACCGATTTCCATCCCATTCGCATAATTATTTCGTGATGCGTCTTCTTGTGTTTTGGCGTGTATTGTCATTAAAAAGGGCGACGGGGATATCAAAGCTGTAAATTATGTATAGAAACTGACAGCGATTCCATCATGCCCTGGAACCTTATTCATTTTCACCTATTTGAGCTGTATCTTAACAGCAATGACACTACTATCTATAACTTTCTTCATTGGTAATGGAATTAAACGGAAACAGTATACTTGTATTTACATTAATAAAGGAACACTTGGAAACGGAGAGAAATTTCTGCTTTTGTTCTGCTACTCACTTTTCAGTTAGTGTGGCGCCAACGTTAAGTGCTACCAACGGTCTAAAGATATGACTAGAAATTTGTTTCGTTCTATGAGTGGTCTTTCGACAGGATATTACTTTTAAGGTTTTGAAACTTCACGTATCAACCTTTTGACAGCCAAAACGGTTCCTTTAGCATCTATCTTTATTCCTACGCTTTGATTTACACCTGATGTACAGTAGTTGCTATGTCTTTAAGAATCGTTTTACAAATACTGTACGTAATGGAAGATACATTTTTGTATTCCGCTGAAATTCGATATGACTCTTCTTCCTTTGCAACCTAATCAACATATGACCGTCGCCAATCCCAACAACCAAAACCTATCCACAAAACAGTCAACCCACTTACCACTTGTACGAACCAACAAAGCAAAAATAAGTATCAGTGTCAACTGCATCCGTGCTCCAATGGCGCGGTGAACTAGCCGAGCGGTCTAAAGCGCCTCTCTGCCGAGCGCGCGGTTGCTCGCCGTCGGAGGTTCGAGCCCTGTGTGTGTGTGTGTGTGTGTTGTCCTTAGGTTACTTGACCTTAGTTTAAGTAGTTTGTAAGCTACGGACTAATGACCACGCAGTTTGGTCCGATAGATTTACAAATATTTGAACATTTTTGTGCTCCAACAAAGGAAATAACTTATAACTACACCAGAAATTACTAAATTACACAAAATTACTAATCTACAAAATATTTTATATTAAAAGATCACGCCACCCTCACTGTCTTGAATTCGAACGTGTGTGTGTGTATTGCGCCTACTCTGTCAACTGTGTTACTGGACTAAAATTCAAAAATTCACATATATTTTTCAACAGAACAATTCGCGGCCATCACTATCACTAATTCAGGTTCGAGCAAAGTGAAAACTTTCTTGGCAGCTCTGTTAATATGCAAAAATTAAAATCCCAAAATTTCAAGAACATGTTGCTCATCAATACAATGTGTGACCCTAACTATCTTTATCCAAATCGGGTCTTAACGGTCGAAAACCTATCTTGCATCGTCGTCATTATCTAGTGCGTTCACATTACACTGGGCTGTCTCTAGAAATTGATATACGATTTCACCTTGCATTACACAGAACAACTGAACTGTAAATATTTTTGTACTCTTTCATTGGCTCTGCAGGTGGAAAAAATCTACCATGAGACACAGGCAAATCATCAGAAAGCAGTGCACGTTTATATGTAAGGACAGTAAGAAGTTCTTAATTGTACTCGGAATTATCCAAATGGCCACTCCTGTAAGTTTTTTTTAATTGTCTGTAAATCTATCGGACCAAACTGAGTGGTTATCAGTCCGTAGCTTACAAACTACTTAAACCTAGGTAAACTAACCTACGGCGAGGTGCTTTAGACCGCTCGGCTACTCCACCGCGGCCTCCTGTATGTAGAAAGTAAAATAGTTACTGCTAAATGACCTTACAGTGTACAGGAATAAGGTATTAAGCAGTATATCAGTAAAATAAAGAGTGCTGTTTTACTGGGAGGCAAAAATGTAGTTTTTTATCGTTAAAAAAACAAAAGGAAATAAAGTTACAATAAATTAAATCATGAAAAATGGTAGTGAAGGACTAATTATGAGGAACTAATTATTGTGGATTCACGTCTGTGCACAATAGTAAGAAGGGTTGGTTTGATGAATTAGTTTTGACTAGGAAAGTTAGCAAGTCTTCTAGTGAACTAATTATTGTGGATGGGGTGTGATGTGTAGACAACCTCCAAGATGGTACACCCCGGGCAACGCTCTGTGCGGCGAAGAGTGTACACAAAAGGCGACTGCACTAAATGCGTGATTTCTCGCGGTCAAGAAAGGCTACAGAATCGACGTAAGCAAAAAGCATTTACAAACGTTTCTTCTAAAAAATCCCTGACGAAAGATATCGGACCTCAAATCCGCATTTTACAACTCAACATCGAAGGAATGAGCCGAAACCAAAGGAGAAAATTTAAGCAGAATATCTGAAGATAACAGAATCGATATTATCCATTTTCAAGAGACCCATATAGCAAAAGCAAAACAGCTACCAACTAGGGTAAAGGTTCCCGGTTACAAAATCGTCGCATACCTAACTTCAGATGTCCATGGCTCCATCGTCTATGTCCGAAATGACATAAATCAGTATAAAGTGGTCAACATCACCCGAGAAAATGATATTGAGAAAATCTCAGTAGAAATGTCAGACCTCACCATCATGTCGATGTACAAACCACCAAATGTAAGCTGGCCGCGCCCACCGCTGCCCCTGCTCGAGCACCGAGCGGTCTACATAGGAGATCAGCCATCACACTGATTGGGGTACGTCTCCAATAATCAAAATGGTGAAACACTGAGAGACTGGCTAGACAGAAACAATCTACATCTAGTCTACGATGCCAAAGACCTAAAAACCTTCAGATCAGGGAGATGGGAAAGCGAAACTAACCCTGATCTCTGTCTAGTGACAACAAACTCTGCAAACAAATCCATGCCACATACAAGGCAGGTCCTCCCTGGTTTCCCCCACTCTCAACATCGACCAGTAGTGCTCAACATTGGCATACAAGTCCTCTTACTCACAACAATCGCGAAACTACGATGGAACGTCCGTAAAGCAAACTGGGAGCTATATAAGTAAGACGTGGGCACAAATGTGCGCTGGATACCACCAAAGGCAGGAAGCTATAGCAGATTTGTTGGATTAATAACAGCAGATGAAAGCCGCCACATACCTCGGGAATACAGAAAAGAATATATCTCTTGCTGGAATAAAGAAGCGGAAGATCTATATAGAGCTTTCGAGAGAACAGGAAACTCAGACACCGGAGACAAAATACTGGAAGCAATCGACCACTGTCGCAAAGAAAGATGGTCTGAAACCACTGAAAATCTAGACCTCACTAAAAGCTGTAGAAAGGCCTGGTCACTCCTGCAGAAACTGGGAGCAGCTGCCCCTCCTTGAATGAAGGACCTGAGATAACACGCTCTAGAATAGCTTCGCACATGAAGGCACGTGCAGAAAATGTATCAGTCGATCCAGTATTCGAAAAATACATAAAGCGGCGGTTGAAACGTGCGAGCGATTACGCCACAGATGACCCAAAACTGTGCTCCCCTTTCACAACAGATGAGCTAACTAAGGCTATAAATGCTCTCAAGACAGGAAGGCGGCGGGATTAGATGGTGTGTTCCCTGACCTAATAACACACCTTGGACCAAAAGCTCACACTTGGCTACTGAAATTTCATAATGATATACTGAAAAATGGGAACTCCCTCAACAATTCAAAATCGTGAAAACAATTGCCATCCTCAAGCCAGGGAAGCCCGCAGACGATCCAGCGAGCTATCGTCCCATAGCTTTGCTGAGCATATGCTACAAAGTACTGGAAAGGCTCCTGTATAACAGGGTGTATCGCCTCATAGATGACGTAATTCCTCAACATCAAGCAGGCTTCAGATCAAAGCGAAACTGATGCGAGCAACTCCTGGTCCTAATGTCACACACTGAAGCGGGTTTTCAGAAGAAAATTAAAACATCAGTAGCCTTCATCGTCCAGTCCGCAGCCTATGATACCGTCTGGCTCGACGGACTCATGCTAAAACTGAGAGAAACCATCCCCTCTTCAGATCTTGTATAACTCATGGACACCATGCTCAGAAACCGATACTTCCGGGTTTCAGTGGAGGACAACAGAAGCAAATCATACAAGATGAAGAACGGCTTTTTTTTCTTTTTTTTTTTACCTCAGGGGTCAGTCTTAAACCCCCTTCTATTTAATCTGTACATCAGTGACATGGCTGACACAAAAGCCAGAAAGTTTAGCTACGCCGACGATTGAGCGATAGCAAACAAGACAAGACGTTTGAAGAAGGAAAACAAACACTCACTAATGACCTCAAGAACTTAGAAGAGTACTACAGAAAGTGGAGACTGTGCCTAAGCCCATGCAAAACTGAGGTCAGCGCATTGTAAGATTACCGCCCAATAGAAATACTGGTAATTAATAGCTTTTGATAATTAAACAGTAAGAAGTTCACTGCAAACGTTGACCATGCCAATGCACTAAATGTTACACAATTTTAATCTTATTAATTATGGTAGCAATGTATGTACACAGTTGGGTGACAACATTTATAGTTAGGCCATAGGTAGAAATTCTCCACGTTGAGATTTGCTGTGTGCTTGTAGCTGACGGGAGACCAGCGAGCAGGCCGACGTTGGTGGCTTGTTCCAGCTTAAGATTTTCCAGTTCGTTTCCGGTGAGGGGAGAGAGGGACAATGGCAAGTGCCAGGCACAGTGCAATGCACAAATATTCTAATACTACTGGCATTTGAAGTAATACGATGCAGTTAGGAACCTTTAAGGCCTTCACTAAAAAATAGCCTGTTGATAAATAAACAATACATTAGCATAATATGTTTACTTGACAATGAAAAGTAATAAATTACCAACGAAGACAAGACAGTTACACAACTAGCATGGCAATGTTTGTTTATAAAAATAATATATTAACTATTTCTCATTTTATTTTCAATTAATCTTGTGTATTTTACCTTGAAATATTCAGTTAAATCACTTATCTGTGATATAAGAAATTGCACGATTATAATAAATAGTACAAGGGATGTTTATACTAATATAAAAACGTAAGAAAATATTTGTTTAATGTGTAGTGTAATTATTTTGATTTTAAGTAAAGTTTTAGAAATGTATTGGCTGAGCGCTGTACGTTGGCAAATCGGTTAGAACAGCTCACATGGGGAAGTTGATGATGTAGGGGAAAAAACCCCGGCAGTTGAGCTTTTGGCGAGCGCGCGCGAGGAGAGGAAGTGACGAGGTCGGGAGCACGTGGAGAACTGGCCGGGCGCCGTCGCTCTGCATCAGTCAGCATGTGGATCTCGAGGTGGTGACTTGAGATTTGTCTGTGGCAATCGCCATGTGTGGTTGCTCGTCGTAGACTGTACCAAGTTAAATCGAGTGCTACTGTGTGTTTGTGAATATTTAGCCGGTGGAACAAGGTGTGCATCGCATTGAATTAAAGTGACTGTGATTTGTTAATGTAACACGTGTCGTCGCATAGGCATGAATATAAACGGTGTTTGATACAGCCACGTGATGTGAAAACAATTCGCGACATATATTCATTTTGTCTGGAGGCTCACGAGCTATAACTTTATTTGGTAAATGTGTCGACGTACAGACGTATCAGCCACAGGGTTCAAATATTGTGAAATAAACAACATAAAGTGAACTTTCACGTGTTTTCAAAAATAGTAGTTAGTACACCCTTTTCTCACATGAACTTGATTTTATTATGAATTTATTTTGTTAATCATATGCAGGGAAGGAAGCTGCGAACGTGTTATATCATCCCCTAGAAAACGAGTCAAACAGTCGCAATCACAGTTCCAGTGTTTTTGCATGTTTAGGAATTTGGTTCGCAGCTAGTGGTTGTGAGTTATAAAAATTAAACTTTCCCTATTTTAAACTCTCACCCCGACCTTCACCCTCGCATTTGGAGGCTCGTTACGGGATAAGTTCACGTTGGACTTGCTCGGACGGAGAGATTAGGGTGTGTATAGGACAGTGAACAGTTACGAACAGTTGCAAACAAGTGCGCGGACGCGACGGACAATTTCAATTGTGTGTAGCGGCTGGCAGCAGAGAGCGGGATAAATTCACCCAGGTCTTGCTCGGACAGAGAAGTAGGGGTGCTTAAGAAAGTGATAGTGGACAAAACAGCATGATCGGACGATACGTAAACGCGTCGCGCAGTTAACGACGGTTGGATACTGGCAGAGTTCGGGCGCGGGCATCCGTAACAGTTGATCGACGGCGCATCGGCCCGGCAGCAGTGAGCGGCGGCGCGCGGGATCCACGCACTGAAATTTCACCTTCTGCAACGGTCGGCAGTGATCGTGGGGACTTCGCAAGTCGCCAACGGAGCGTCGGGGCCCAGCAGCTTCGATTCTACAAAGGATAAGGGATGCAGTGAGGACATATTCCAGCCACAGCTTCTACAACAGACGGCAGCGAGCGTTGGGGACGTCGCAGCTCGTTGCAGCAACTTCTGGATTAACAGATAAGTAAAGCAGCTGGCGCTATAAATTCTTGTGTGTTAATCAAGCTTTCTTGTGATACCGATAATGGATAGGGTTTTTAAAAAGTCGCCAAGCGACGTAATTTCAGAGGGTATCATACCAGAAAGTCCAGAGAGGGTAAATACTGGGGGAATGTTGTTGACACCGGAGATGTTCGCAGCCATGTTAGCGAGTGTTAGCTCAAGGTTAGAATCAAAAATAGAAAATTTATACTCAAATTTAGAATAAAAAATAAAATCAAAAATAGAAAGTTCAAACTCACATTTAGAATCAAAAATAGAAAATTCAAACTCACATTTAGAATCAAAAATAGAAAATTCAAACTTACATTTAGAATCAAATTTAATATCAGATATAGGAACTGTAAAATCAGAATTGAAAGCAGACTTTAAGGCAGACATTGGGGCACTACAAAATTCAGTGTTTGCATTAAAGGCAGAAATAATCACAGACATTGACAAAAAGATAGGAAGTCTAACAGAACGGTTTGAAAACAGGGAAAAGGAGATACATTCCAGAATTGGTGCTATTGAGACTGAGGTAGGAGGCAAGTTAGATCCTGTGAAACAAATATGTGATCACAGGAATGAGGGCACTATGCAGGCGTTGGCTGAGGTTGACAAGAGGATGGTGGCAGGTATTGAAGAAACAAAAACTTTGTTGTCAGGAAAATTAGAGAATACAGAATGTAACTTTAGTAAAAAGATAGAACAAGTAGTGACAGTAAACTATACCGAGATTGAGAAGGTGAACACTAGAATAAATAGTCTAGAATTGTGTACTGCATCAGGAAACAGTAATTGGTCCATGGTGCAGACACCTAATGGAAGAAAGTTTTCAGGAGTGGGTAATCATCATCCAGTGGATTTTTTGGCTGCATGCAAGGACCAATTTGTGCCTGGTATGTCAGACCAGTGTAAAATGAAGATGGCAAAGAGAATGCTTGACTGTTCTGCTCAAACTTGGGCAAATCAGTGTGCTGATAAATTTGTAACTTTTGAGGCGTTTGAAAAGTTGTTTTTAAATAAGTATTGGGGGGAGGCCAAGCAAGCTAAGATACAAAATGAATTCTTGAACGAACCAAACTATATGAAAGGGAACCCAGAATTTGAAGTAATAATTGAGGAGGAGCTGTTTATTCAAGATTTATTTGTCATAAAGGGACTTTGTTTAAATCTAATGTTAGGATGTGATTTCCCGTGCAAATATGAAGCTCAGTTGAAGTATAAAGATAATGTGTTAGAATTGAGTCTGGAGGAATGCATGAAGAGGGTGAAATTCAAAAATTTTGTAAGTGATAAAGATTTAATGGCATGTTTACACAAGTAACTGTCATAAACCAGTGTAAATAATGAAGTATGAGATTCAATGCATTCTAGATAGTAGGTCAAGAATTTGTGTCTATTTATTCTGTGGTCTGTGTTAGTATCTACTTGTTTGTTTAGATTTAAGCATTGGGGTCAAGTTTACAAGTGTTCTTTGTAAATGTTTTTCGTTTGTTGTTTGTGTTAAAACATGTGCTTGTATCAGATTTGCAGTTCAACAGTGGTTCATGAGGTAAATATGTATGTATGTATGCCAACACCAAAGGATAGAGGAAGTGGGAGTGTACTGTTTATGTGTGTGTATATGTGAGCAGGGCTGGATATGTGGTGTAAGTTGTGGGGTGACTCGGAGAATGAGAAAGTGGTGGACATTGATGCAGGCAGTGGGGTCTGTGGCTTAGATAAATTGTGATAAAAATGTCAGCTGACAGTGTTGCAAATGTGGGTGTGACTGACCATATGGGTCAGAAGTGAGGAATGTATGTTTGTTGTGGCTGTTTTGGCTAAAGTTGGGTTGGATTGAGAAATGTTTCAATGTGAGAAAGTGTTTGCTCTTTAATGTCTGTCTCTTTTGAGTGTTTGGTAGGTAACGTGTCTAATAGGGAATCCTCAGTATTGTTATATTAAACTGATTCTGATAACACTTTTTGGTTTCTTTAATGGTGCTCAACTGTTGACTGAACAATTTCTGTAACAACAGTTAACGAGAACTATTTTTCTGTCTAGCCTGAGTATCAATAGGGTTTGGTGATATTTTATTTAACAAAAAAGTGTAGATGTTTTGTGAGAAAATATTCATTTTGTCTGGGGGCTCACGAGCTATAACTTTATTTGGTAAATGTGTCGACATACAGACGTATCAGCCACAGGGTTCAAATATTGTGAAATAAACAACATAAAGTGAACTTTCACGTGTTTTCAAAAATAGTAGTTAGTACACCCTTTTCTCTCATGAACTTGATTTTATTATGAATTTGTTTTGTTAATCATATACAGGGAAGGAAAGCTGCGAACGTGTGATATCATCCCCTAGAAAACGAGTCAAACAGTCGCAATCACAGTTCCAGTGTTTTTGCATGTTTACGAATTTGGTTCGCAGCTGGTGGTTGTGAGTTATAAAAATTACACTTTCCCTATTTTAAACTCTCACCCCGACCTTCACCCTCGCAGCATGCCATCTCAACACTCGCCAAGCAAACATGGAGCTGAACCCAGTGCTTTGCGGCAGGAGACTACGGCACAACCGCTATCCCAGAAACCTGGGAATAACCCTAGATAGGTCCCTGACATACAAAAAGCATCTGGAGACTACGGGGCATAAGTTAAAAAGCAGGAACAATATAATTAGGAAGATAGCTGGGACATCTTAGGGAGCCTGTGCCGACACACTAAAAACAGCCGCAGAATCACTTGTTTACCCAGTTGCTGTCCTGTATGGGGAAGAAGCAACAACGTAAACGATATCGACGTTCACTTGAACGACACAAAGAGACTGGTATCTGGGACTCTGAAATCAACACCCTTACCTTGGCTCCCATTTCTCACAAACATAGCACCTCCATCACTCCGACGCCAACAGACTACATTACATGAACTAGACAAATTAAACGATCCATCTTCTCCCCCCCCCCCCAAAAAAAAAAACCTTACAAATGCACGAATTATTACATAACACACAACAAACTCGTTTAAAATCACGGAAACCAGTGTGGGCAAAGACAACTGGACCACAGGGGGCAACCTTCAACCTCCAAGACCAATGGAGAAAATAATGGAGCAGCTATCGAGCACATGGGAAAATGGGGCAAAGGGATCCCACAGCACCCCTTCCAGGAATGAACTTCCCGAGAAACGTATGGACTGTCGTAAATCGCATCAGAACCGGACACGCCCGCACCAAAGAAACACTGTATAAGTGGAAAATGGCGGACAATCCTCAGTGCGACTGTGGAGCCAAAGAACAGACTCTAAATCACATAGCGTATGAATGCCCAACGAGAAAGTTCCACGGAACCACAAAGGATTTCATCGATGCTACACCTGAGGCAATAAACTGGCACTAGACATCCGACTGCAATGACAAGCGTAAACCCCTTAATGTAAATATTTAATTTGCTTTATCCTATCATTACTCTGTAATTTAATAACTACGTATGTTTATAGTGTAATATAACTTTATTGTAATTAATCTACATTTTATATTTGACAGAAAAATTTAATGTTTTCCAAATATTAAACAAACAACTGGAATGTATACCTACACAACTTACAAATCTGTAACTAACTGTATTTACTATATCTGTATAATTGATTCTGTAGACGTGCCATACGCTAAATAAAAAATAAATTATTGTGGATGTGCAAAAATGTCCACTTCTCAATTTGTGAAAATGCCGTAATTATAGGTGAAGCCTGCAACTCAACACTGAGCACCACACACCGCTGCTTATGCCACTAGGCAAAACCCAGAATGATAGTCAGCTTTCATAGCTCGGTCAGACATATAAACCTTAGGATGTGTTTCCCAAATTTGCAGCCAAAACGCACCTGCTTCAGACAGTCAATGAGATGCTCCGTGCCAATGTACTGGTGGCTTTGCTACATCGCGTCCCTGAGAGGTGAGTTTTTAACTCCTTACGGTACACTTTAAAAACCTGACCTAACTGTCTGGCACCAGGATGTTGCACATGCAGGCGTCTACTGCCACGACTGGTGGGAAGGCGACAGTGAGTCAACATGCCACACAAAGGTCACAAACAGTTGTGAAACCACTATCGTCAGCTAAAAGCTTCCGTCAGCCTACGTCCTGCAGCGTGGTTTCGGCCGTGCTTCCCAGCTTTGCAAGAACAACTCTTCATTCAAAACAATCACGGCTTCTGTGCCATGCAGTTTAAAATGTCTGTCCTGCGCCAACCTATTAAAACATGCAACGTACTTAATTACAATGACTTCTGCAAGTACAGTGACTACTGTCTCTAATTAGATCGCGAATATCATGTGTGAGGTACCAAATAGCTCAGAAAAGTGTGGATATGCCGTTTGAGTATATGAAAATGACATGGTAGGAGGTCAGTAATTCTTCACGCCTTAGAACTGTAATCAAGCTTTGCATGGTAATATTAGCAACCTGATGGTTTAGTCAAGTCGCGCTGTGAGTTTAACATAGTGACATGATGGACTGAAGAATACTGACTGTGCAGAAACAGAAATTCACCTGCATAATTAAATGAGAAAAAATTGGCCCAGATATAAGTATAAAATTAGTCATTAATTAATGGGCTCATCAATGTGGCTCATTCTAAAAGGCCCGGCCCAAATGTTTGTACAACTTATGGGACTTAACTACGGGGTCATCAGTCCCTAAGCTTACAAACTACTTACGAACTAGCTAAGACTAAAGACGCCACAAATATCCATGCCAGAGGGGGGGATTCGAACCCCCGACCGTAGTGGCCGTGCTGACCGTGACTGGAACGCCCTCAGTCACCTCGGCCACCGCGCGGCCCGGCCCCACCAGAAAATTTGTGATATAGTTCTGCAGTATTATATCAAACAGTTGGAATGTGACATCATCCCCTCGACATCCTAACTCAATTTACAATGATGTGATGAAATGGTTTCGCTTAACTCTCGCCGCAGCATAGCTGAGGGCCCGCTAGCATGTGTCCGGTGGACCTAGTCCCCTCTCTCTCTTCGTTACGCAGCCATGCCGACAACCGAGAGCCAGCGGCGGCTGGCCCTTACTGACCTGCACCCCGCTCTCCACAGACTGCAGTCGCAGTGACGTCACAGAGCTGTTTTCCTCTCCCCTCCTCGCTCCTTACCCTTGACCCTAGTGCCGCTTGCGGCCCAGCAAAGCAGACCCCGGTGAAGCGGGCTGTACCTGTCGCGCTCCCACTCCCCACCCCTTGCGCACCTGTCCAGACTCCAGAGGTTCAGAGTTTGGGGCCGACGACCCTGGGCCCTTAGCACATTCGTCAAAACGTATTCTGGAGCTGTGTCTTTGCAACTTGAGTGTTCGTAAACTGAGTATAAAATAGATTCTTTGTTTAAAATTCCTTTTCATTTATCAAGTACTAGCTGAAAAAAAAAAACAAAAAATGCCTTTTCATTTATTAAGTACTAGCTGAAAAAAGGAATTAGATTAGGTAACGAAACAATGAAGGTGGTAGATGAGTTTTGTTACTTGGGTAGTAAAATAACATGTGATTATCGCAGTACAGAGGATATAAAATGCAGAATGGCAATGGGAAGAAAAGCATTTTTGAAGAAGAGAAATTTGCTAACATCGAATATTAATTTAAGTGTAAGGAAGTCTTTTCTGAAGGCATTTGTGTGGAGTGTTGCCTTGTACGGGAGTGAAACATGGACGATAAGCAGTGCGGACAAGAAGAGAATAGATGCTTTTGAAATGTGGTGTTACAGAAGAATGCTGAAAATTAGGTGGGTAGATCGCATAACCAATGAAGAAGTACTGAACAGAATTGGTGAGGAAAGGAATTTTTGGCATACCCTGACTAAAACAAGGAATCGCTTGGTAGGACACATTCTTAGACATCGGGGAATCGTAAATTTAGCATTGGAGGGAAGTGTGTGGGGTAAAAATCGCAGAGGGAGACCAAGAGACACGTATAGTAAGCAGATTCAAGTGGATGTGGGTTGCCGTTCTTATGAGGAGATGAAAAGGCTTGCTCAGGATAGAGTAGGGTGGAGAGCTGCATCAAACCAGTCTCCGAACTGAAGACCATAACAACAGCTGAAAAACCGGCGTCATGCGGGTACTTATTTCATCCAGTCCTAAGTTAGTCCATCTCCTCCTCCCCCCCCCCTCTCTGTTGACCTGCTCCTCCTCCCGTCTCCTCCTGTCCCTTTCTCTGTCCATTTCCAGTCCCCCATCCCTCTGTTCATCTCCTTTCACCTGTCTGTCATCATCTCCCATATCTCATTCTCCTCCTCTCCCCTCTCTCCGTCCGTCTCCTCCTCCACTCCTGTATATGAAAACATACATATTTGCGCCAAGTTTCATGGAGATTGGTCAAACGGTGTCAAAGTACCCTCCGCATGCTAAACTCACTGGCTTTCAATTATGAAAATCTCCTTCATGAAAACATACATTTATTGTGCTGACTTTCATGCTGACTAGTCAAACAATTTGGATGTTTGTTATAACATACCCTCCACCATACACCTAAGGAGACTTACGAAAGGTAGCTCATGTTTTCATTTGGGGTGTACGCTATCTACGTTCCACATTTCATTCAATTCCGTCCAGCCATTTCAGCGTGAAGAGTAACAAACGTGTTAACCTACTGAAGGTACCCTCCGCCATGCACCGTACGGTGGCTTCCTAAAAGTAGGTCATGCAAAAATTTAGGATATAAGCTATCTATATTCCATATTTAATTCAAATCTGTCCACGTTTTTCGGCGTGAAGATAAACGTATTAGCCCACTGTAAGATACCGTCCACCACGCACCGTACGGTGTCTTACGAAATGTAGCCCATGTATTTATCAGGGTATAAGGTACCTGTATTCCCAATTTCATTCATATCCGTCTAGCCATTTCAGCGTGAAGGCGTAAGAAACGAATTAAAGGTAAAGCAGTCATCAATCCGAAGATTGGTTTGAACACCACAGTGCTTTACTAGGCATGGTCCTGTTTGGAGGTGGTATGCCGTTGCCTTCCTCCGACCTTCGAACTGACTTACCCAGCCAGTTATAGGGGGACCTACAGTTTAACGTGGGTTCCGAACCACGGTGCTACTCGGTATTTTTCACATGAGCAATACTGCCAGAAGTGAAAGAAGTGGAAAGTGACAGATAAAAATCCTAGGACCTGGGGGGGATCGAACCCGCGACCTTCGGATTTGTAGTCTGGCACTCTACCACTGTGCAACCGAGGCGCAACTAATCGTAAACCACCTTCCGCCATGCACTATACGTAGTTAATTTTAGTATGTCTATAACCTTCGTGCGAGTGCAATCAATCCGTTGACAAAGCTTTATCGCAGTCCTGTGTACGATATGGCCGTGCATAAAATAAGAACAAAGACAAAAAAACAAACATTAATTTTTATATATTAGTTTTTCAAATTCGCAGTCAAACCAGACGTTGGTAACAATAAATTCCCTCTGCAGGTGGTTTTCACCCCAATAATTCAGTACGCTTTGTATGCATTAAACGTGAAAGCCAAAAACAGTCATTTAATAATCTGAATGAAGTATGATTTCCAATTAAGCATATTAAAGAAAAATATTACTTCAAATTGCTTACATAAAATTCGCATGGTGTGAAGAATATTTATGTTTTAAATGTTTCTTTGATGATTATCACCCTGAAAAATGTAACGTAACTTACAGAAAGAGCTCCTAGAATGTTCAGAAATTTTATTTCATTCGAAACTTCGGCGAAATCTGAATATTAACTGTTTAGTCGCGTTAATTACTGGAAATGATTGTAGGTAATCTCAATATATTAATACTGCACTGATAAACTGAATTGTTCAATCACATTTTTAAAAAATCATCAGGATTGGAATACAACAGTAGAATCTGACGATGTCCACATGTAAAGTATCTTCCGTCATGGACCATCCAAAATTTTATGTGGCAGTGACCTTCCTCTTGTTTTGAACGTCAAGTGCCAAAATGTCATGAAGATTTTAGGGTGAATAAAGTGTCCTTATTCGTATGTCTCATGATGCCACAGGTTTTCAACCATATAATTGTTTATGACGTCATATCTCCTGAACTATTTGTCGTACAGTCCCCCCTAATGGTGCCTATGACCATCGCGCAAGTACAAGGAATATTTTAACAAAGTTTCATGACTATCGGTTGAACGGTACGGCCGCGCATAAAATACGAATACACAAACATTCATTTTTATATATTAGATGGAGGAGAAGTCAGAAATCAAACGGTTAGGCGCACATCAACCAAAATATTTCTTGATATCTCAGCTCGACGGAAAAAAAGAAGAAAACTTTATGATATACATGGTTCTACAAAAGTCTTGGCTAACTGTAAGTGCGGAGAAAGCAAAATTGTTTTGTTTCTACTGTTTTTTTAGTTTGGTGATGCAGGATTGTGGGCTACAGTTGGCTACAAGGATCTACAACATTTAAGTGAACGAATTAAGAAACACGAGAAAAAAAGACTTCATTTAGAAAATGCTTGTAAATATAAAATGTTTGGCACAATTAACGCCACGGCGGAATAGCCTTGCGCGCTGAGGCACCGTGCTGCGGTTGCGCGCGGGTGTTCCCCTTCGGAGGTTCGAGTGTGTTGTCCTTAGGTTAGTTTAACTTAGTTTAAGTAGTTTGTAAGCCTAGGGACTAATAACCAAGCAGATAAGTCCCTTAGACTTACAAATATTTGAACATTTGAGTTCAATTAACATTGTTGCTCAGATTCATTCGGCGTATAAAATATCAATTCAGAAACATAATGAATTAGTTACGAAGAACAGACACGTATTAAACAAAATAGTAGAGTCTTAATGTTTTGAGGAACTCATGAATTAGCAGTACGAGCTCACAATGAAAAACAAGAGTCAGCAAACCGTGGCAATTTCTTAGACTTGTTATGTCTTTTACGAAAGCTGGACAGTGTATTATATTGTCATTTAAGCAGCTCTAGTAATTCCCTATGTAAATATACGTCACACATAATACAAAATGAGTTTCTGGACTGTATGTATCAAGTTTACATCGAAGAACTGATTAAAGAGGTTAACGATGCCACTTTCGTTTCTGTGCAGGCTGAAGAAACAACAGATATTACGTGCAGAAGTCAATATGTCATTATACTGCGTTATATTAAGCGGAAGAAACCTATTGAAAGATTTCTTTCCTTTGAAAACGTTACTGGTAGGACAGCATATGGACTTAGTGAGTTTTAAAAGAAGTCTGGAACCTTTCAATGTTGAAGAAAAACTCATTGCTCAGGCATACGATGGCGCTCCAGTAATGAGCGGCAGTCACAGTGGTGTGCAGACACTGATGCAGAGCACTTTCCCACATGCTAAGTACGTTCACTGCTATGCGCTCCAAATAAATTTGGTTCTTCAGAATGCTTGCAGTAAAAGCATAAAGTCGATAAGGTTGTTCTTCGCAAATATTTCTGGTTTTACAAATGTTTTTTCTTCATTTCCCAAGCGGTGTTTTGTTAAGACAGTCTGCAGCAAGAGAATTCCTTCAGTCTCTTCAAACTAGATGGAATTTCCAGTCCCGAATTGTAAATACTGGCAAAGAAAACAAATTGCACTTACTGGAATGTTTTGAAAATATTGAGGAAGAGGATTCCTGGGATTATGTTACAATAAGAGAAACATTTGCCTTAAGAAATTTACTTCACAATCCACACTGTCCCTACTAAATTTTTTCTATGAAATGAAACACGTTGATAATTTATATAACATAGTTCAGATGCAGAATGTAAATGCCTTTACCACATCCAATGTATTACATCAGTTTGAGTGTACTGTATCTGAAATACGAGAGAACTTTCAACGGTTTCGAGTTTCTAGTAATGGGTGTATTGCTCCTCCAAGAAAACGTTCCAAATGTAGCAGTGAAACTTATTCCGACAGCAGATGTGTGTGACATTATGACCAACCAACTGAAAGGAAGATTTCAAAACCCTCATGTATTTAGCAGCTTAAAAATCATTGATCCAAAAAAGTTTGTTTCTTTTAGCGAACATTTCCCAGCCACTTTAGTCAATACTTTTTCATTAAACTACAGTTCGTTTATTTGGCACGATAAATTGAAAACTGTACTGTCAGTGATTTATCGCAAAGATACATTTAGAGATATTACGTCGGTTTGTGAGCTGTTTACTTTCTTCTTGGACATTCCTTTGAGGAATCGGTCACTGAAGTGCACAAAACATTACAAATAGCGATAACTACACCAATTTCAACAGCAGAAGCAGAGAGCAGTTTCAGCCCCTTTAAAAGGAATCAAAACCTGCCTCGGGAACAGTATGAGTCAAAAAAGGCTGAACCCACTGGCTGTTTGTTCAATTCACAAGGAGGAAATCAGTGATATTCCAATACACATGAAACTGCTCCTAGCCAAGATTTTTCCAACAGTTTTTGCCTCGACCGTACGGTAAAAGCCAGAAGGGGCTCTGCTGTCTCTCTGGTGCATTCCCAATGGGGAAGAAGTCACAACGTCCTCCCACAGTCCATTTTGATTTTGACATCACACTCAGTACACAGAAGCACAACTACAATAAGCATGAGCTTCAGCATGAGAAGAGCTGGTGAACTTCCGTTCGAATCCAAACACCTCCAAACCCCCCAAGTTCTTCAGTAAATTGTCTCATCACAGCATAAACTCAGACACCTACAAAAATAGACGGAAAACCAGCGGATATGGTGGACCAGACCAACTAAAATATTACATACACATAACGCTCCCCCCCCCCCAAAAAGTAATAATAGTAATAAAATAAAAAATGTATATTGCACATTTGTATAAATTTTTATTAGCTACAGTGATTCGTGGATTATATTAATTACTGCATAATTATCATACTTAATATCTTTCGAATGTGTTTAAATGATGTTATATAAGTGGAGGTTATATAATGAACACTTCAGATTGATTCCATTATACTGGGTACTAACGTTTTGTCTGACCCCCACCAACGAAACTGAGCACGAGCCGCCACTGCTTCAAAACTAGAGCAACAAACTGCTTGTCCCCATCCTAAGGCGAATTCGCGATATAATCATACTGATTGTCAAAAGAAGTCTGTACAGCCATGTTATGCACGTAAAACGGCATTCTGCTAAGTGGAAAACCATGTCAACAGTAACCACGGCACCTACCAGACGTGTTAGGGTTCGCTGGATAGTCCCACACCCACAGTCACTGTGTACCCATTCACAGCTAATGCAATAGAAACCTAAAAGTTTGTGGTGGATGTCCATAGGAAGAATGGAGGCAAGACAGTCTTAGACCAGTTTTGCTTGACGGATTAATGTGAATGTGAATCTCGTGCCTCTCCTATGTGACGAAATATTATTATCACAAGGATTTATGCAGGGCTGAGCAAACGTCACATCAGAGAGGTACTTTGTGTAGCTATCAGGGCAGATCTGTACCGCCATAAACTGCATAGCAACTGGAATAAGTGTATAAGACAGTGTACAGAACAGCATCAGCAGAGTGGCCTTTCTTGTAGGAGATGCTCTGTATTCGTACAAATATTCTTTTCACAACTGAGTCCCAATTTGGTCTGGAGAGTGATTCTAGATGGATTCACATATGGAAGGAACATGGAACATGATTTCTGGACCTACTTATTGTGGAAAGAGACCGACATCGAAAACTCTAATGGCATGGGCAGGGATGTGTTACAAACTCGAACACTTCTTCACGAAATTGCACCGTCAAATAGCCAAGGGTTAATCGCTGTCAGGTGTCGTGACGAAATCTTGATATCTCTTGTGTGGTGGTTGTGAGGTACTATGGATTCAGGCGTCATACGGATGGACACTAATGTTCGACCTCATAAAGCACATGTGGTTGATGTTTTCTTGGAAACGGAAGGCGTTACTCGCATGTTGTGGCCGGCTTGCTCTAGAACAGGAGGGTGTTATATTGCCTCAACGTGAGATTGATATCATTCACAGCATGCGCCGTCGTTACCAAAAAATGTTAAAATGTCCGTAAATCTGTGGGACCAAATTGCAGTTGTCATCAGTCCCTAGACTTACCAGTTACTTAAACGAACTTATACTAAAGACAACACACACACAAATACATATAAGCACACATTACCGAGGGAGGACTCGAACCTCCGACGGGGAGCAGACGCATACTCAGTACAAAGGCGTCATAGAGTGCATGATCATTCCCGCGCGGCCCCGTCGTTGTCAGACCTATTTTGCTATCAGAGGTGGTTATACCCCATAATGACCACATTAACGACTTGTCGAAATGTGTGTGCAAATGCGTTAAGTTGGAAGGAATGAAGAAATCACTGATGTATACTATTATGCATATTACTGTTGCTTCGATGTGCATTCTTTCATTGTTTCTACTTTACTATCACCTGTTTAGGCACTTTTGTTGTCAACGGGCGTATCGAGATAGATCACCGGTTCGTCCCAAATCACCAAAGTTAAGCACTGTCGGTCAAGGCCAGTACTTGAATGTGTGACTCATTTGCTACATGTCATTGGCACTCATTAGAACGCTGTGGAATGAAAATGATGATTTTGTTTTTGAGTAATTACTTGCCACGTGATTGTTCTGCAAAGGTAGAATATTCTGATAATTTTGGGCTTCCTTTGTTCTATTGTTCAGGAAGAGAGGAGAGAAAGAGAAGTTTGTTTAAGTTGTTCGCTAAAGAAATCATAATTTTAATTGTTAATTATGCAGTGTTGAGAGTCACTAGTCTTACAGGAAAATTTTAGTTACGTTGTGACAGCTACAAAGAAAATTTCTCCGTTTTTCTTCAAGTTTAACTTTCTTCACGAAAGAAAAGAAAATGGCCACATAGGATTTGTGATTCCTGAAGGGGACAATTTTCTTCGGTTCTTTGTTATCCTTGTTTCCTTTATTTTGGATTTTCATTATTTATGTTCACTTACCGCTATTGAATTTTCTCAACTCCCACAGTGGAAGTCAACGGCACCTTATGATAGCATTAGAAACTCGCCGATAAAGGCAATTTATTGAGTGTGTAATAAGGTAGTGTAGGGAAGAAGGGACACCACCGCAAAAAAAAAAAAAAAAAAAAAAAAAAAAAAAAAAAAAAAAAGGTCGATGATAAAATTAAGCTTAGCGGCCCTGTTGGTGCAATTCGAAAGCGAAAGGAGTAGGCTATGTGCTGGCTTCTCCCATCGTCTCCAATACGACACGACGTCACACATTCAGGGGCGGATCCAGGACAGCCTGCTGGGGAGGGGAGGGGCGGTGAAAGAATTCTCATCGTCAGTTAAACTCTGTAGTTGTCATACTTCGAGAGCTCAACTTGCAGCTCAGAGTCTCCCTGCAAATCATGCAAGACGACTACACTTACACAGCTTTGTGGGAAAATAAAAGCAACCACGCTAAATTTCTGTTTGTCGCTCTAAATTTGGACACCACAGTTTCTCATAATGAGATTATTAGTCGCGGTCGATAAGCCATTAAACTGTTGTATGCCGTAGCTGTCAGCGTCTGTCGGCGGCGCATGGTTTCGCATAGGAATGCAGGTCCCGGCGCGTCAGCTGAGGCGGCCGACTGCCAGAGCCGCGCGCCGCGCTGTGAAGTGGGAGCCCGCACAAAGCGGACATTGTGCGGCCTCTCCGGCCAGCCGGCGATAACGGGAAGTGCCGCCGTAAATTACCTGGCGTGCCTCGCCTCCCCGTGCGGCGCGCCGCGCCGTGCCACGCCACGCCACCAGCGCCTGCCGCCCGAGGGTGGCCTTCGCGGCGCGCACTGCCTCGTGGCTCGCATTTCTAGGGTGCACCGCACGTGAAGCTCCATTTCCCGCGGCGGTGATCAAAAGCCGCTGCAGTTTCAATCCTATTATTAATACCTGGACACGAAAATCGACGTACAGATTTCTAATATTAATTACTCATTGGGGCCAATGAAACTTACAAAATTCGAAAGGTAGTTCGTCAGAGATGTGGGCAAAATAGATATCTTGTACGTAGGCAGCCCTTACGAGTGGTAAAAGGAAGTATCTATATATGTAAGGTTACCTTCTATACCACGCATTGAAATCTCCAATACCACGTAAACATAGAAAATTTAAGTCTCATGAACGGCACATTGCTCCGCTTTTTTGGTAGAAATGACACGTAAAGGCACGTTCATGTCTAAATAGTGGGTCATTTGCAGTAACACACACACAAACACACACACACATGGCAACCACTAATGCAGCAACTGCTAGGCCGACGATAATATCTGCAGTGGAGATCAAAGCATCTGTAAAAATCTGCGAAAAACATCATATGTTGGCTTCGTTATTTCGCTTGCTTTTCGTCAGAGTAAGTTTTTGGTCACTAGCTAGTGCGTAGGAAAGCGCATCACTTGAGAATGGCTTCACCGATTTGGCTGATCTTTTCTTTATTCTGTTCGTAATTCTCAGGAGAAGGTATTTATGAAAGAAGTTTTTTTCAAAAATCTACCAGAAAACAACAGAATTTGAGAAAAATTGAAAGTACGCTTCCAGCTCGGATCATTTTATAGGTTCTCCAAGAATCAGCTTATTCATTCGCTACTCGTCTAACGACCAAATATGCTGTAACGTAGCCCTCCGTTTTACTCTTACCTCCTTGGTGTTATCGGTAGTGATATTTGGAGCGTTGCAAAGATACAACTGATGTCAGTTCGGGAAATTTTTTAGTGTTACAAACAAATTGACTAGAGATCGTGGTTAGTTTTTTTTTTAGAACAATGCCTCCATTGCGCCGTGGTAATATTGGTCGGCGTTCGCGCAACGCAATCCTACCACGTGCTCCCGTTCGCCTTACATTCGCAATGACAATTAATAAAGCACAAGGCCAGTCGTTGGAGTTTTGTGGAATCAATCTTGAATCGCCGTGTTTTTTTCCCTTGGGCAGTTGTACATGGCGTGTTCGGCAGTTGGTAAACCATCTGCACCGTTCGTTTTATCTCCGGTCAGAAAGACAAATAATCTCATTCATCAACAAGCGTCACAATGATCGCAACACAACGAATTTCCAAACGTTGGATTTCCATTCCACTTATGGCCGAGTGCACCAACCTCGGTCAAAAAGCACGATAATCAAGGGTTCCGAGAACACGGTCAAAAGTTAACCGCGGTTAAAACGTCTCTGCGGTGCACCAACGTTAATCACCGGTCAGCAAACCGTCGTCAGCCAATCGTACATTTGATCGTGATCAAGTCCGTGTAGCGCAATGGAAGGCACCCAAGTGATGCAAAGGTGTTAGTTGAGCTTACCTACATGTGTATTCTCGACTATCTTTGGTGAATGACGACAGTACCACGTGATTTGTATGTACAAGATTGTAAATACCGTAAAATCGTACGACGCTTTTCGCCGGGCTGCAGTGGTTATGTTAGCACCAATGGTAAAGACGGCAACTAAGATGACCAATAAATATTTTTTCGTGACAACTTCAATTAAAACGAAAATTATTTTCTTCTGAACGGACAAGGGTACATACAAGAACCTTTCAACGATAGAGCAGGTATAGCATTAATTTTGTTGCGAGTGAAACGAGCAGCAATAACATTTACTCTGTAGTTTGTGAAAAATATTAACGCAATTCTACACATCATTGTTCATCTGTTGCCAACATAAGCACTGGAGCCCAGCGAGAAGCGTCGTAAAATTTTACCGAATCCAGTCATATTGCAAAGAGAAATGATTATTAAAAAAACACCCTAAGATAGATGTATATAATTACATAAATTATGATTTATTGTTTCGAACAAATCAACACAAATGCCATTGTTGTTCACAGTGCATTTTCCCATGCACCACATGTTCACCTGGTAACAGAAATATACAGATAACATGTTTTAATAACACGAAAGCTTTACGATTATAGTTACGGAACATCTCGTCATTTTTGATTCAAAACTTTTTCTGAATTTGATAGTTACCTTACTGGAAATATTCATTAATTATGGCGCGGCGAACTGCTATTTCTGGCAATGTGTCGTCGCGATATATGTTACAGTTGTCACCAATAAGTATGTTAAATGTACCAGTTGCAAATGCTCTTAACGTAATCAACAGTCTGTTCATAGGCGAAATAGGGTTATTTCTATCGGTAGGAAATTCTAACATGTCACTGATTTGGTTTAACAACCACCACACTTTCTTTGGACAAACAAAATCTTTCATCGAACGTTTCGTCACTGTAATTTCCAAAAGAGTCCCCCTTTCCACAATCACTACGTTCCGGTTTTGATCCCGATTTAAATGATCGAGGTAAAATAAATCTTTGTCAATTCTGTCTAAAACTTCAAAACGCGCCGCCATCTTGATACTGCACACTCGTATAACCCTGGTCATCTCGACAAAACCGGGCGTCAGCCGCGATCAAATTTAACCGCGATCAACTCCCTCGTTTAACTTTGATCGGTGTCGGTGCACCAGAAACTTGAGTTGACCACGGTTAAATGCCGATTTGACCGCGATTAACTTTTGACTGAGGTTGGTGCACTCGGCCATCAATGTACTACAATTAATTGTTTTCTTTCATTTGAAACTTCTATCATTAAATTATGATCATGAGACAATAATTTTGCTTTCGATTCAAAAATTTTCTATGAGATACAAACATGTAAAAGCATTTCTATTCTGTTCGCTGCGAGAAAAACGTGCTATGCTGTGCTGTAAAAATGTGCAATTTTGTTTTCCTTTTCACAGTCATTTTTAACATTACAGTGATTAAAGTTGTTTTTATGTCTAAATTTATAATCATAATGTTCGAAGAATACAACCATTAATAGTACGGCCATTAAAGCTACTAAGGGACTGATGACCTAGATGTTTAGTCCCCTCAAACCAACAACAACAATAAAGCTACTAATCTCACAGATAGAGCAGCCCGAAAGGTCTGTACAACAACACATTTCCAAATGATTTACCCATGCATATTGACTTCTATTCCAAATCAAGATCCCGATTGCAATAATAATAAATAAGATCAGAACGAGGGGGAGGAGGAGAAAGAGATTGGGGGAATGAAATTGATTTAAAAAAGGGGGATGATATAGACGCAGAGACGAGGGGGAGGAGATGGATATGGTGTGGAACGAGAGGGAGTCGTGTGAAGGTGATGGAAAAAGAAAGGGGGAGGAGGAGATAGACAAAGGAAGAGGGAGAAGGCGATGGGTAAATACAGAAGGGCGGAAGGGATAGACATAGGGAGAAGAAGAGTAGAGATTGGGGTATATATCTCACACACATTGGTTACTGCGAAGCATTGCCGAGTTTTCTAGTATTACATAAAAGTTGAAATAATCCTAATTTTTAATTTCTTGATTCTGAATAACTACGCTACACACCATGAGGTGGCTTGCGGAGTATGAATGTAGATAACTTGTTATAAACAAGGGAGACAGAAAACGGACAAACACCCCGTTTACATGGGCTCCCAAAACCGGATTTCGTAAACCGATTTCCAAATTCCGCTTTTGGTTGGTGATGTAAACACTCCAAAATCGATTCTGGAAACCCGCTTCTCTAAAGCGGTTTTCCAGTTCCACTATAGATTTTCGTGCCCATGTAAACGCAACCATATTTGAAGCGTTCTTGGCTTGTCAGATTGTGTTCTTTTGATAAGATTTTTCGAGAGATACGGACGGAGTGACATTTTATAATGTGAAAAAAATTTATAAATATTAGAGTGAATATAAATCTGTGTATTTAAATAAAAAAAATAGCGATTGTGAGGACTACATCTGGAACTGAATCAGCTGTTTTTCAGCCGCCATATTAAGTGGGCTAGGAAATCCGATTCAGGCTATGCCATGTAAACACGACAGCGAAAAACGGTTTACGAAAATCGGTTTTCGTCTTCCGGAAGATGTGTTGCATGTAAACGTAGTGAAAGAGGAGGAGAAGCAGATGGCCAGAGGGAAGACGGAGGGAGATATGGAAGACAGAAGAAAGAGGAGGAGATAGACAAAGATAAGAGAAAGTAGGAACATAAGAGGAAGGAGATACTCTAAGAGGAGGAGGAAGTGGACGGAGAGGGTATGGGACGTAGATCGACAGAACGTAGAAAACGATGCTTTTCGCTAGAGCAATTGCACGTCGCGTGCTCCAGAGTCAGGAAACAAAAAAAGTTTGCGTAGCTAAGGAAGTTTGTGACAGTTGCCCAGAGTGACACCTGACTGGAGAGGGAATTTCTTGACACTTGCCCAAACCCCGAGACTGAACGTAGTGGACAGTCTGTGACACAAGTAGGGTACACTGGCCTGTCCATCGCGAGTAGCTTTGGGCTCGCTCGCCGTCTGCGCTATGAGAGCTCATGGTAAAATGGAACGGTCCGACGTCGTTACGTAGCACAGCATGGCAGAGTGCAAGAGCGGGAGAAGTGAAAACAATGTACCGTCCTCAGGCGATTCAGTATATATGTTACAGGCCAAACCCGACTTTAGGATGAACTAGTTTCGCCTAGGCCAAACCAGTTCTCCCTAAATGCGATAGGACAAACCAGTTTATCCTGTTACCGATAGGACAAACCAGTGTAGCCTAGGCCAAACTAGTTCATCCTATTAACGATAGGAGAAATCAGTTTAGCCTAGGTCGAATCGGTTTATTCTAATTAGAATTTACTTGCTTTAGGTCAAACTGGTACGTCCTAGTCTAGGGTGACCAGATGTCCCATATTTTACTGCATCGTCCCTTATTTAGCTTAAGTGTTCTCTTGTCCCGACAAAATAAATACGAGATGTAGATTGTCCCGTATTTTATTAACCTTCCCATATATTGTGAAATAACGTGTGTCAGTATTTCCACATACCTTTCATGCACGTTGAAGAATCAAGAGACTTTTCTGAAGTGGAATACTAAGAGGTGCTTGGCAATATAAAAACCAAATTGCCATTCCTTTATTTATTTATTTATTCAATTGAAGCTTTTGGGTGGAGTTCCTGTTAAAATGAGAAGTAGCTGTTTTAAAGAGTTGAAAGTAGCATGGTGGTTGTGTAACTACAAAGTGTTCAGACACGTTAACATTTCTCTTCCGTATGTCCAATATAATGACTCAGTGCAAAGGAGTCTTGATATGCTTAGTGTTATAAATAAAACGCTTTTAAGACGTATGGTGGAAGAAAGTCATCATTTTATGATAGCGGTCAAATAAAGGTCTCAATAATTTTCCAAACATTTTCACTGTGAAAATAAATTTTTGTTTTCAAGAGGAACGCTCATCGAACTATTCTGTAGTAAGATCAAGTTACTATATTCCTCTTCAGCTTGCATAAGGTTGTGCCTTTTCGCTGATTTTTGCGTTATGTTCACAGTGTGGAAACTTGTCTACAACTAGAAGTTTTACACCTAGAGCGTGAAGTTCGCGAAATTAATTTCATTGCAAAACGAATTTCTTAGACTTAAGTTTCACCATGTAAATTTGCAGCTACGATTATGTCCATGTGTAGATTTACAGAAAGTACTAAATTCAAATATAGAAGCTCACTGGCGGATTTCAACTTAAGAGTTTGTCTTCGAATTAGCATTTCTGGAATAGTGATATCATACATCGATCCTTTAGTGACTAGGAAAACAATATCAATTGATATTCAATGTGTTTTTAAGTTTAATATTGAAATAAAATTATAATGAAATATAAATTTGTCAATTTAAATTTCGTACTAAAAAGGCAATTTTCCTAAGGCTGTAACAGTCGTAAGAAATAGGATGTTACGTTCTTGGCTGCTCCCCTGTCTGTGCATGATCAAAATTACTACAAGAGTCTTAAAAATAAACTTGTCACGAAACACGTTGGTGAGCCACCTCGAAGCGATATAAAGTTGCTCAACTAGAGCGGTGAGAGCGGCAGTCAGTACGCCGGAGCGGTTATGCTGAACTGCTGGACATCTTAGTGCGCCCGAGGAAGGACTCAAACCTGAGGTTGCAGCGCAATGTGTGACACATTTTCCTTTTAATTCCAGCTAAAGAAAGAGACCTGATCAGGTTGATGCATTTTTCGTTGTGACTATATTTGTAAGAATTGTTTCATCCACTTTCCCATTCATTTCTAATCAGACTGAGCCATAGCAAAGTATGGCTAGGTATAGCTAGTCTTGTACAAATAAACTTATTTCGGCACTTTATTAAAAAGCGATTTTAATATAATTTAGTACCGCTTGTTACAGTACTCGTACAAATGACTTTGGGTGTTAAGTTCATGCATTTAGTGAGTAGGAGATTGCTGTCAACGTAAATGCTAAATAATCAAAATGAGTTGGAGGTGGTTACAGTTCAAACGTTTCTGACGTCATGTTTCCTGCTGTGTCTACGTATAAAAGAACGAAATCTTCACTTTTAACAAATGCTGTAAGTGAAAATATTCACTGCTGTCTCCAATAATTTAAACATAAATAAATAATTTAAATAAATTAATTACAGAAGAAAAAGAGGTAGATGTAACTGTGAGCAAAATAGTAGAAATTATACTACTAAACGGCTATACCAGTCACCATCTGTTGCACGACACCTATCCAACCACATCTTTGAGGAAATTAAAAAAAAAAAAAAATAAAATAAAATAAAATAAAAAAAAAAAAAAAATCAATATTACGCGGAATAAATGAACGAATTTCAAACTTCAAGGCGCTGTCATATAATCTAACATGAAACGTTTAACACAATAAGACAAGTATTACTGTTAATAGGGGATCAAAAATTCTTTTCGAAAACACATTGTTGCACAGACAATTTTGAAGCTAGAGCTGCAAAAATTGGTATTTGTATTGTTCATTAGAATTTATTTACGACATACGTGTTCCGGTATTTTTGGAAATTCAACCATCAACGGGGTTAAATTGGAGAGGGGATGTTTTACGAAAATCTCTTGCTATTAAGGCAATTTTGAAGTTACATCCACATAAATTGGTATATGATTTCTTGGTCAGAATTAAAAAGATACGTGTTTCGGTATTTTCAGAAAATTAATCATTTAGGGGGTGAAATAGGGGATGAAACAATTTTTTGAAAATACGTTGCTACTAAGCCAATTTTGAACCTAGGATTAGAAAAAAGGATATTTTCATACTTGTTTGGAATCTAAAAGACACATGTTGGAGTATTTTTCGAAATTCAACTATTAAGGGGTTCCACAGGGGGTTACAAGTAGTAAAATCAAATGATCAAATGTTTGTAAATCTTAAGAGACTTAACTACTGGGTCATCAGTCCCTAAGGTTTACAAACTAATTAAACTATCTCAGACTAACTTATGCTAAGGACAACATAAACAGCCATGCCCGAGAGGCGAATCGAACCCCCGACGGCGAACAGCAGCGCGCACCGCAGAATGGCGCCTCAATACGCACGGCCATTCTGCCGCGGCTGCAAGTAGTATCACAACATTTCATTATGATAGCACGTAGGCTATATCTATGAAAATTTATATTAAGATGGAGAAACAACTGGTGCAGACCAACCAGCTTACGCATCCGAAATAGCGGGCGTTAAGCTAGTCTCTATATATAAAAGGCAATGTCCCGACTGATGGACTGACTCATCATCGCCCAGCCCAGACCACTGAAGATAGAAACTTGAAATTTGTAAATTATGTAAAGGGTGTTGATCTTACTCTGTAGGCTTAATTTAAGAAATTCTGTCCGTAAGAGGGTGAACTAGGGAATGAAAATTTTTTTGAAAATTCGTCGCTATTTATGCAATTTTGAAGCTAGAACTACAAAATTTCGGATTTTAATTCAGGGTTATAATTTAAAGACACGAGTTTCGGCATTTTTGTTTTTAAATCCAACCGATAACGGGATAAAATAGTGGACGTCAAATATTGATTTTTAAAAATATTTTGCTGTTAAATCAAATTTTAAGCTACAAATACGAAACTTCGGATATGGAATCGAATCTTGGTCAAGATTAAAAAAAAAAAAAAACAAAAAACTCTAATTTCAGTGTTTTTGGAAATTCAACAAGTAAGAGGCTAAGATAGGGGATTAAATATTGTTTTTGAAAGCAAGTTGCAATTAAGACAATTTTGAAGCTAGAGCCGCAAAAATTGATATTTGTATTGTTCGTTAGAATTTAAAAAATACCTGTTTCGGTATTTTTGGAAATTCAACCATAAAGGGGGTTAAATTAGAGAGGGGATGTTTTTCGAAAATCTGTTGCTATTTAGACAATTTTGAAGTTAGAACTACAAATTTTCGGATTTGGATTAGGGGTTCGAATTTAAAAGACATGTGTTCCGGTATTTTTCGAAATTCAACCTATAAGGGGTGATATACAAGATGCAAAAATTGATTTTCAAACATATGTTCCTGTGAACTCAAATTACAAGCTGTAACTACGAAACTTAGGATATGGACTCTTGATAAGGATTAAATAGACACAAGTTTCGGTATTTTTGGAAATTCAACAACTAATGGGATAAAATAGGGTATCAAAAATGTTTTTCGAAAACACATTATTGTCAATTTTGAAGCTAGAGCTGCAAATATTGGAATTTGCATTGTTCGCTAGAATTTAAAAAAATACGTGTTTCGGGATTTTTGGAAATTCAACACCAAGGGGGTTAAATTGGAGAGTGAATGTTTTTCGAAAACGTTTTGCTATTAAGGTAATTTTGAAGCTTGAAAGACGACCGTCTGTCGTCTTCCATATATTTTTTTATAAAATTGTAGTTTATGTGATGTCGCTAGATTAGCAGTTTGTGAAAACTAGAACCCCACTCTTTTCGAGGCAAGAGGAATAACATTTTTGTTTCATGTTTTAAAATATTAGTTTCTGAAATGTTAGTTAATATTGCTAGGATTTTGTTATTTTAATAATTTATTATTGTGTTTATGAATGTGGCAATAAGTACGGCTTCTCCGCTAAGCCACTGTCCCTGTGAGAATGTGTACTTGTTTTACTTTTAAGTGGATGTGCGAGAATCTAATAGCTGTCTCGCTTTGCATGGTTCTCTCTGGCTCAGAGTCGATAGTTAGTCGTTAACATCCTCCGCTGCTGATGCTACCAAAGAGATTTCTACACCCTTTCGTTTTTTTTTGGGTTTTGCCAGTTTCCGGTAGCTTCGCGCCTCCTGGCCACTCGCTCTTCACTTTATCCTCAGATCATGATGGGGTAAGGTTGGTTCAGCTCTTGTGTCCGCGGAGATGGTAGCGATTCGTTTTCTAGCATGTTTAACTTAGACTCTTGAACTTAGATTCATTTTTAGGAATATTTTTTCCTGTCGTGCGCGGAAATGTGTTGTAGTTTTTCAATCCTGGGAGTTTCAACAAATAAACGCGGTGTATGTGTTAGTAGTTGCAGTTTGATAACGGCTTGGTATTTTCAAACCTTTTGTGATTATGCGGCGGTGTACGAACTCTGTGTAAATTCTTTCTAGCTTTGTGGGACTTGGTTTAACGGACGATATGTTCATTTTTGTACAGTGCATGTAAAATCTTTCTTATCGTTTCCTTCTGTGAGTGATATGTGTTCCATGTGGCTGGTTCTTAGAACAAAGCCTTCAGCTTCCACTATTGTTTGTTCCACGCCCATCAGGCAAGCAACTATGTGTGTATCCTTCTGATTCCCACTAACTTTTCGCGATATTCTCTCCCCGCCTAATTTAACTTTGCTGTTTCTTCTCCGAACTTGTAGCATGCACTCAATCTTTGTCAGTAATTCTCTACGAGCTTTGTACAACCTCCTTCAATAGCTTGCTTATGAAATTCTATGTATTTCTAAGGGCTGCATGCCGTAGTTTTTATTTTCGCTTTTCCGTCTTTGTAATTATTTCACTTTTCTGTTGTTTTTTTTTTCTTTCTTTTCTTGAGAGTGGAGTTCATCCGCATCTGTAATCGCTCCCTATCGCGTGTAGTTGCATTTCATTCGCTTCCTTATGTAATTCTAAACATTTCTATGGGTTGCAAACCGTAGTTTTTATTTTTATTTTTCCGACTTTGTAATTATTTCACTTTTCCGGGTTTTTAGACTGGACTTCTTCCATCTCTGTGAACGCTCCCAATCGCATGTTGCTGCATTTCAGTAGCTTCCTTATGAAATTCTACGCAGTTCTTGTGGTTGCATGCCGTAATTAATTTTCTTTATTTTTCGGAAATTGAATTTATACATTTTTATCGGTTTTCGGAACCACGTGGGTCCAAATTCCGACTTCAGGGGTTTGCAGCTAGTCACCTGAATTCACGCCACTTCTCATAAAACCAGCGCCTAGATTCTGTATTCTCAGATTGCAACTTAAGTGTCCGCCGTGATTTTGTGTAAGGAATCCGATTTTTAACCACTTCACCTTCAGTGGAGTGTTTGCTCGCGGTCTAATCTAAATGCAACTTAACGTTGCTATACTCACGCACCATCTCAAATCAGGCACGACGGACCAGAGCCATCTTCGCAGTTTTATTGTATATTGTGTTGTATGGTACCTCCGGGTTAAATGAATTTCACCTATGGCGCCTGCTTCTGCCTCGTTTCAGCACGCTGATTTTGGTGAGTTTCGCTGTTGTATTGCGTGTGTGTGAGCGAGTGAGTGTTGTTTGCAAATCTCCCCCCCCCCCCCCCAGTAGCGTTAAGTTCTGTGTAATTTATGAAATTCGATGCTGGGCACCGTCAGTATTAGAACATGTACATGGGATGCTTTTTATTGTATTAACAAAATTGGTTCCCCATTTTGCTTGAGTTCGACCTGAATAAACAAGTTAAGTTCAGTATAATTTTGACTTGACCATAACTTGTGATTTCGAGCACCTATCCGCTTTTATTTAATTTTGTTTTTCACCAGTGCTGAGAACCAGCTCTGATGCAATTTTTTATGTTCAAGTTCCGTTGCGCGATAAATATTTTTCTTGTCCACCTTTATGAAATTGTGGTGGCTTGTTTATGAATGCCTGTATGTAATTTCGGGTGAGCTGCTACGTATGTTGGCCACGGTATCGTTACCTTCCTGTTATTAGAGTAATTTGAACCAAGTCAGTTCAGAATTTGGGCCAGGAAATAAGGTTTTGCAGCAGGGAGTAGCCGGTAGTTCACACGGACCTTTTGCTAATTTTACTGCTAAAATTAAGCTTTTGTATAACAGTAAACTCTTATCTGGGTACCTCCTACCAGAATTAACCTTTTATTTCGGTCAGTGGCCCACTTTTAAGCTACAACCATATAAACTGGTATATGTTTTCTTGGTCAAAATAAAAAAGTCACGTGTTTAGGTATTTTCAGAAAATTAATCATTTAGGGGGTGAAATAGGGGATGAAACAATTTTGAAAATACGTTGCTACTAAGCCAATTTTGAACCCAGGATTACAAAAAATGATATTTGCATACTTGGTTCGAATTTAAAAGACACATGTTGGCGTATTTTTCGAAATTCAACTATTAAGCGGTGCCACAGGGAGTTAGAAGTAGTAAAATCAAATGATCAAAGTTTTGTAAATCTTAAGAGACTTACCTACGGGGACATCAGTCCCTAAGGCTTACAAACTAATTAAACTAACTTAGACTAACTTATGCTAAGGACAACACAAACAACCAAGCCGGAGGGGCGAATCGATCCCCCGACGGCGAACAGCAGCGCGCACCGCAACATGGCACCCCAACACGCACGGCCATTCTGCCGCGGCTGCAAGTAGTATCACAACATTTCTTTATGATAGCACGTAGGCTATATCTATGAAAATATATATTAAGAGGAAGAAACAACTGGTGCAGACCAACCAGCCTACGCATGCGAAGCAGCGGGCGTTAAGGTAGTTTGTTTTTAAAGAAGTGCTCTCGTCGCTGTCTACATAACCAGATTCATAACGCAACTAATTTTTAGTACATGCTACATGTTTCGATTCAAACGTATTTTACAAACGTATAAAAATGCAGGTAAGTAGATAGGTACGATTCTTACGCGCTCTTCATACTTAGAAATTGTTTTGACTATTATAGGTACAGGGTATCCTGTGAAGGATTCTCTGATTTCAAAAGCAAATATCTTCATACCCAATATCGACAGACGAATGCATCAAAAAGCATTTTTATTGTGAAAGCTTCAAAAATGTTATACAGACGTTCGCAAAAAGTTAGAAAAGCTGATAACAGATGGCGCTGTACGCAGCGCAACTCGCATACTGAAACTCGTCCGTCGCACGTCGTCTTTGCAATCACATAACAATGTTTTCGAAATGCCCACCGCCCGCAGTACGGTGATACACAAACGAACAGTACAATTTGCCATCACAGCCTGTAGTGTCTCACCGGAAAAGAGTTTGGATACATCGTAGATCGCCGATTCAAGATCGTCCAACATGGGATGTTGGACAATATGTAGGTCAATCCATTCCTGCCAACTGAAGTAATATTCATAAAGAAAGGGAAACACCTGTTCGGTGCGATGTAGTATGGCACCATCTTGCAGTAACCACTTGGTTGCTGATCGATCCTCCACCGCTACCTGTATGGCGACAAAATGTTCCAAACTTGCGATGTAACGTTGACTAGTTACTGTTACTAGTATGAAAAAAGGGCCAATAATGGCTTTCTGGATGCTGTAGCTCACACAGTGCTTTGCTTCACAAAAATGGGGATTTTTATAACTCCAAAATAGTTAGTTTTGCTTATTTACCACTCTATTCAGGTGGAACTGTGCTTCACCAACGTCAAATTCTTCATTATCAACCATTGTCAGAATCTGGTTCGCAAAGTCAGCCCTCTGTCGCACTGCTTGTGCAGGTATGGCGTGGCGGCACTGAATCTGAATCGGTACAGGTGTAGACTCTGTCTCCTTATTTTCTTCAAGATGGAAAGCTTCAAACCAGCCCCTACCTCAATTCTTATGACGAATTTCTTTCGATTTTGTTGAATAATTCTAGAAACCGTGGTGACATTTGAAGGAGTAAGTACAGTTTACCTGGGTCCAACATTCCCTGTCAAATCATCAGCGACGCTGCCTGTCCGTTGACATTTGGCGAATAGCTTGCGATTTGTTTTCGCATCGGGTAATTTTTACACCTTATAACTCGTTTGAAAACTGCGCCTTGTCGCCGTACGACTGTGTTGTTGTTCGATGGATTTCGAATACATAACTGCAAACTCCTTCGGTACCGTAACCACCTTCAACGCTGCAGTGGTGTCGGCAGATTTTCGAAATATTTCGACTTTTTTTAACATCTGTAGACAATGCTTACAGCTTTAACACTGCAAATTCTTTTTCATGCACTTGTCGGTCGATCTTCGTTTTCAAGATATTTAATTTTGAAATCAGATACTCCTTCGCCGGACATCCCGTACTTGTAAAGTCATCAGATTTGTATTGGCTATGACTCCACAATAACACATAAATTCGATAACAAAATAAAAAGAAAAACCACAGGTCAACAGAAAATTTATGCATACAGCATTCATTCCAAAACGAATTTACCTACGTAGAATCCAAACCTAAACATGGAGTTATCCCATACAAAATTCCACTCCCACACCAAATATCAAATTTAGTGAAAAAGAAGAACATTAAAAATCAGCTTCTCCAAAAACAATAAATTACAACAGACATAATGCATTATGTAAATCCTTCCGAAGCTCTTTATTGAAAATGAGGAATATATAGTTCCAATGTGATTCTTGCGCAAAATTCTACATACGGTAGACATGCAGAAGTTATGAAATTAGATACGATCACCTTGATAAATTTTGACTGTGGCAATTTGAATAGATCTATATTTCCAGACCATAAGGCTGCAAAAAAACTATTCTGTGAGAGAAATGGAAAACAACACTCATCAAAAAAAGGAGTTACTATAAATTAGTCGGAAGAGATATAAATACACACACACACACACACACACACACACACACACACACACACACACAGAAATACCGTCCCTGGTGATATTCCTAATGAGTAGATGGAGCTGGTTAATACTCCCCTCTTCAAAACATTAACAAATCCTAAACCAAAATAGCAAGATTAAGTACAAAACTGATAACGTTATTTGTATCTACAATAGTCAATAATTTTCATAACACTAAAAATAAACTGCACATACAAAATGCACATATCTACTTACTTATTTTTTCATATTTTGTGAAGTAAGTGACAACGTCGAGGCCAAAGTTTCATGCCGTACGCCCAAAGTCATTTTTGTAATCTGTCATTGTATATTTGTCACTTATGTACTTCGCAATCTTTGTAATCTCTGTCACTCGTGAGTCTGAACATATGGTGCATACTACACATTAGTTATGTGATGAAACAGAAGTGGTTAGATATCGATACCGATGTCAGAGCTAGGAATACACAACACTAAATTAATACAGCACATGTATTTCATAAATGCATAATTCGTTCTGATGGTAAACTGTTAAGTTCGAAACCTAAAACGGTACATGAAACCAATTATAGCTGGTTGTTATTTCTCATCAAGAATTTATTTCATGTAACAACCACGGTTTCCAACCATTTCTTCACTTGTCTAAATCTGTTAGGCTAAAGTTTGAACTAAATATTGGTATCATCACTCACAAACCGCTCAAAAGAGAGTACAAAATGAACTAAAACATAATGTAATTTCCACCAATATCTTCCATAAATTCAAGATGTTTTCTCGTATCACCATATCCTGCAAAAATTTAACATGAACGTCCGCTCCCAATATCTATATCTGTATGTATGTAATATCTTCCTCTTTCATCTGATGCCAGGTGCAAAATCACAAATATAGTCTTCCAACTAGTACACCTTTGCGTGTCCCACATTTCCGGCAAACAAGAATTCAAGAGAAAATATTACTAAAATTTCTCAGAGATTGAAGGCGTAATTGAGATTCAGGTGATGTGGTACAGCTCTAAATTATGTTATTGAAGTAACAGTTTTCATTCTATGAAAAACACGATGAAGGTTACTGTCAACGACTGCAATGTATTTTAACTAAGGAAGGAACAAATTCATTTTAATTTACTGATGCAGACACAATCTAAAGCTAAGAATAAGTAGTACATATTGTTCAACTTCGTATTCCTGAATAAAGAAATTTATAATAATTGAGTGGAATCTTAGCTGAGATTTATCTCCTACAAAGACCACAAAATGGACAGAAAATGTTTTCAAAGGAACAAATCGGAACATTTCGAAATATTTAGGGGCACTTGGATCACGTCTATAATACTCAGCAAGGTCGTTCACTTTTCGCAGGAAGGACATGTTTCAGCGATGTGTTGACAGACAGGCAGCACTCGAAAGCCTTCAGAGGCAAACTACAGAAATGGGCGCGGGCCCCAGCTGCTATCTATGTGGATCAGACGCGGCGCCAGCTGCTATCTGTTTGTCGAAACACTCACTGGCATCCCGCCTGTCGCCATAGCGTTTTATAAAACACGTGCGCCTGCGCATCTAAGTAGGTCAATTGTATCCTTGTAAAACAGTGTATGCCAAGAATAATGCTTCAAGAGTCTTAAAGACAGTCAGTGCATTTGCATATGTTTCAAAACATGAAACTGTCATCTGCTCTTCTTTCTTACTTCAGTAAAGCACGATGACATCATCATTACCAGCAGCAACAATGATGACGACGACAACCGTTTAGAGGGATCTGGGACATAGGAAAAAAAAACTGTCTACGAAATTTACCTAGTAAAAAGTGCAAAACTTAGGCGTATAAAGGAAGAAGAAAATATAGTGTAGAACAACTCTTTTCGCTAAAGAAGTTGCCAAGTATGTTTGTTGATTCTTTCCTACAGGTGTAACTCGCACTTATTTCGCAGACCCTTTCTCTTACTACAATAGATTAACTGATGTCTTAAATGAAATGTGTTAATACCGTCAAAGGTAATGGAATCTAAAAATCATACGCCATAAGCCACAGATCTATGTCTGACATTTGATATGTACTAAAATAATACCCGTTATGGTTATCTTGTCTCAATTATCCCAGCACGTAGAGACAAGTGTTGCAACGGTTAAGTATATACTTTTCATTTTGACTCAGATAGTGATGTTACTCTCATTTGAAATTAGATATGAAAACGTTCGAGCCTTTCTACATGGTCCTAAGTGCCCGCGAAGCAAATCTTGGCGTTCGTCGATTTTTAAGTCTTCTGGGACCATGTTTCTAGCAGCTGGAAGTCATTGGGTTAGTTTCTCATAGCCCATAAAATGTGGTGTAGAGAAGAAGCAACATTCAGAGCAAGGTGAATGTTTCAATCAAAATGTAATGTTGAAACTTCCTGACAGATTATAATTGTGTGCTGGAACCGGAATTCGATCCTGGGACCTTTGCCTATCGCGGACAAGCGCTCTACCAACTGTGCTAAGCCGACACGCTTCAGGGTCCATCCTCACAACCTCACTTCTGCCAGTACCTCGCCTCCTACTTTCCAAACTTCACAAAAGTTCTCCTGCAAATCTTGCAGAACTAGCATTGCTGGATGAAAGGATGAGGTGGAGACATAGCTTAGCCAAAGCCTAAGGGATGTTTCCAAAATGAAACCTTCACTCTGCACCGGGGTGTGCGCTGACATGAAACTTCCTGGCAGATTAAAATTGTGTGCCGAAACCGGGATTCTAACCTGGGACCTTTGCCTTTCGCAAGCAAGGTTTCATCCTGAGATTCATTGGAAAAATCTTCAGGAAGCGTAGTCCGTCAACAAACGTCCGTTATAAAACAAACGCCAAAGCAGTGCTTGAGTATTGCTCATCGGTGTGGAATCTGTACTAGGCAGGGTTAACAGAAAATAGAGAGAAGTTCCAACGGAGAGCACCACGTTTCGCAGGTGTAAAAGAGAAAATCATTCTAGCTTCCCACTGACGACATTTTCCTTCTTGATGGGAGATGGTTCATCCTCTCAGCCAACGACAGAGAGCAGTTTTACAGTGGCAAAGAAAGAAGATCTGGTATTAACGTCACCTGTAACTATAAATTTGCAAAGAAATATCAATATGACAACAATTGATATCTTACTTTTCTACATTTAATTCTTGTATACATAAGGACATCACGCCAATAAACTTCTGGGATACTGGTAGAGAACAACAGCATTATATTTGTTAGCAGATAAGGTAACAATACCAGGTCTCGAATGGCCGCCCCTATTCTACTGTAATCTCATTTACCAGAAAAGACTCTGTAGAAACTGCTATCACATGGACCTGTACAATGACGGCTGTATGGACTCCTCAAAGAAGAGGTGCTGTTACACTCCAGTCGGCAGCACCAAGGGCTGCCACATATTCACAGGCAAAATAGCTGACAGAATTCTAAGCTCCTCCGTGGATAAATGCCCATATCAAGTGAGCAATTCTGTGGTTTGGGCAAATCACATCAACAATTTGAGGCTGAAGGACTCAGATATCGTGGTTAGCTTTGACGTCACTTCGTTATTTACCAGGGTGCCTCTACGAAGGTCACTAGGTAATAAATTCAATGGACACACCATCAAACTCTTTCAGACATTTCATGACCTTCATGTGTTTTCTATTTAATGGAAAATTCAACGAACAATCGGAAGGAGTCGCTGCTATAGGCAGCTCACTAGTACCTGTTGTAACGAATTTTCATATGGAGCATTTCGAAAACAAAGCCCAGACATCAAAATGGGAACCCAACTGTTATTTATGTGCATAACACTTTCATCATTTGGCCTCATGGAAGATGTAAGCTTCTATAATATTTTACTCAACATCATACCTCTAAGATTCAAATTCATTGTGGTGACCAAAGTAGGAAAAAAAAAAAAAAAAAAACATTTCTGGACATCGTGGTCAAGAAGGATGATGAGACCCTGGGCAACGATGTGTAGCGAAAGAAAGCACACCGGTAACTACATTTTCATGCAGACAGCTGACACCACCATGGGAGAGAGAAAATTATGATTTTCTAACTATGAACACTGGCTTTGAAATGCTATAGACGTTTCTTGCTGTAAATGAGTTATCACAATTGTTCAATAACTTTACACCAAATACGCCACACTAATAACTTCTTGTACTATTGGGTAGTTCTTCAAGAGTTTTATTATCAATAGCTTAAATGTTTCCATAGGCATTTGAAAACTATCACAACAGTAAGAAACGCGTTCGTCTCATATAAGACTCTCATTTTCTTCCATTTTCACTCCTTGAACCTAAATCTGTAAAAATAAACAAAGTACTTTTTGTTTAAATATCTATAAGATATTTCGTGTTCAGTTCTGTTCTATTTCCTTTCAAGAATTCTTGTCTGTAACGTGACTGTAAACCTAAATAATGCGCACCTCTGACAACAGTAATCGGTTGAATTCTGAATTGTGTGCTTGTGGCCCACTAACATTTCACTGAAAAAATTTCTACGATGATACAATTTGAAAATGCTTCCAAGTAACAGGTTCACCGATTTCAGTACAAAGAGCTAAATATTGATACACAAATTACATTAAGATTAGAAACTTTTAACTTCTTTTAACATTGCCTCTAGCACAATACTTCTTAGGGAAATGAAATATATTTCGCCATTCCTTGCACCTTTCATACACTCCTGGCCATTAAAATTGCTACGAAGATGACGTGCTACACACGCGTAATTTAAACGACAGAAAAAAGATTCTGTGATATGCAAATAATTAGCTTTTCAGAGCATTCACACAATGTTGGTACCGGTGGCGACACCTACAACGTGCTGACATGAGGAAAGTTTCCAACCGAATTCTCATACACAAACAGCAGTTTACCGCCGTTGCCCGGTGAAATGATGTTGTGACGCCTCATGTAAGGTAGAGAAATGCCATCACGTTTCCGACTCTGATAAAGGTCGGATATTAGCCTATCGCGATTGCGGTTTATCGTATCGCGACATTGCTGCTCGCGCTGGTCGCTATCCAGTGACTGTTAGCAGAATATGGAATCGGTGGGCTCAGGAGGGCAATACGGAACGACATGCTGGTTCCCAATGGCCTTGGATCACTAGCAGTCGAGATGACAGGAATCTTATCCGCGTGGCTGTAACGGATCGTGCAGCTACGTCTCGATCCTTGAGTCAACAGATAGGGACGTTTGCAAGACAACAACCATCTGCACGAATAGTTAGACGACGTCTGCAGCAGCATGAACTATAAGTTCGGAGGCCGTGGCTGCGGTTACCCTTGAAGGTGCATCACAGATAGGAGCGCCTGCGATGTACGCAACGACGAACCTGGGTGCACGAATGGTAAAACGCCTTTTTTCGGATGAATGCAGATTCTGTTTACAGCGTCATCATGGTCTCTTCGTGTTTGGCGACATCGCGGTGCACGCACATTGGAAGCGTGTATTCGTCATCGTCATAGTGGCGTATCACCCAGCGTGATGGTATGGGGTGCCATTGGTTACACGTCTCGGTCATCTCTTGTTCGCATCGACGGCACTTTGAACAGTGGCCGTTACATTTTAGATGTGTTACGGCCCGTGGCTCTACCCTACATTCGATCCCTGCGAAACCCTACGTTTCAACAGGATAATGCATGGCCGCATGTTGGAGGTCCTGTACGGGCCTTTCTAGATACCTGGCCAGCACATTTTCCAGATCTCTCGCCAACTGAAAACGCCAGGTCAATGGTGGCCGAGCAACTAGCTCGTCACAATACGCCAGTCACTACTCTTGATGAACTATGGTATCGTGTTGAAGCTGGATTGGCATCTGTACCTGTACACACCATCCAAGCTCTATTTGACACAATGCCCAGGCGTATCAAGGCCATTATTACAGCCTGAGTTCTCAGGATCTGTTGTTGTTGTTGTTGTGGTCTTCAGTCCGCAGACTGCTTTGATGCAGCTCTCCACGCTACCCTGTCCTGTGCAAGTCTCTTCATCTGAGAATACGTTCGGCAACCTACATCCTTTTGAATCTGCTTACTATATTCGTCCCTCGGACTCCCTCTACGATTTTTACCCCACACGCTTCCTTCTAATGCTAAGTGGACAATTCCTTGATGTCTCAGAATGTGTCCAACCAATCTATCCCTTCTCTTAGTCAGGATATGCCAGAAACTCCTTTTCTCCCCGATTCGGTTACGCACCTACTCATTACTTACGCGATCTACCCATCTAATTTTCATCATTCGTCTTAGCACCGCATATTAAAGCTTCTATCATCATTTTATCTGAACTCCTTATCGTCCACATTTCACTCCCATACAGTGTTACACTCCAGAGAAATGCTTTCAGAAAGGACTTCCTAACATTTAAATTAATATTGGATGTTAACAAGTTTCGATTCTTTAGAAACGCTTTTCTTCCTATGGTCATTCTGCATTTTATACTTCTTTACTACGGCCATCAGAAGTTATCTTACTACCCAAATAACATAATTAATGTACTACTTTTATTGTCTCATTATCTAATTTAATTCCTTCAGCATCACTTGATTTTCTGACATTGCATTCCATTACCTTCATTTTCCTCTTGTTAATGTTCATCTTATATCTTCTTTTCAAGACACTCTCCATCCCATTTAATTGCTCTTACAGATCTTTTGCGGTCTCTGACAAAATTACTATGTCATCGGCAAACCGCAATGTTTTTATTTCTTCTCCCTGCACTTTAATGCCATCTCCAAATTTCTCCTTCCATTCCTTCAAAAAAATGTTCAAATGTTTGTATAGTCTATGGGACTTGACTACGGGGCCATCAGTCCCTAAACATACAAACTACTTATAAACTAACTACGACTAAGGACGGCACAAATATCTATGCCCGAGGGGGGGGGGGGTTCGAACCCCCGACCGTAGTGGCCGTGCAGACCGTGACTGAAGCGCCTCAGTCTCCTAGGCCACCGCGGCCGGCTCCATTCCTTCACTGCCTGCTCAATGTACAGATTGAACAACATTGGGGAAAGGCTACAACCCTGTCTTACTCCCTTCCCAACCTCTACGTCCCTTTCTTGCCTTTCGACTCTAATAACAGCTGTCTGGTTTTTGTATAGGTTGAATATAACTCTTCGCTCTCTATATTTTACCCCTGATACCTTCAGAATTTAGAAGAGTGTATTCCAGTCGACATTGTCAAAAGCTTTCTCCAAATCGACAAACGCTAAAAACGTAGGTTTGCCTTTCCTTAGCCTATCTTCTAAGATAAGTCGTAATGTGAATATTGCCTCCTGTGTTCTTACATTTCTCCTAAATCCAAGCTGATCTTCTCCGAGGCGGGATTTCGAAGGTTTTTCCATTCGTCTGTAAATAATTCGTGTTAGTATTTTGCAACCATGACTTATCAAACTGATGGTTCTGTAGTTTTCACACCTGTGTTCTTTGGAATTGGAATTACAATATTCTTCTTGAAGTCGGAGGGTATTTCCCCTGTCTCATACATCTTGCATACCAGGTGATACAATTTTATCACGACTGGCTCTCCTAACAACATCAGCAATTCAGACGGAATATCATCGACTCTGTATATATGCACCCAAATTGAGTGAAAATGTAATCACATGTCAGTTCTAGTGTAATATATTTGTCCAATGAATACCCGTTTATCATCTGCATTTCTTCTTAGTTTATTAATTTTAATGGTCAGTAGTGTATTACTAAAGACAAAGTAAGAAGAAAACTTAACATGTGAAACTTTCTTGATGGAATTTTCTGTCATTATCACTGTAGTGAAACAGCGAATTAGCTCAATATTCTTCTTGATTTTAAAAGTTTTCTTATACAATTGTCTTCCAAATAAAGCTTACAATCCGAACAGAAAATTCCATTAGTGTCGTGCTTCGTCCAGCCACTTTGTAAGAATGATTTGTATAACTTATAGAGCGTGAGTCTTATTCTTAATGGGAGAAAGCCTATGACACACCAATGAATTCTCCGTGGGAGTGTCTCCGAGAGCGTCAGTTCCCACGGCAGCGGCGCACCTAAAGTGAAAGCCTGTGTTCCACAGATCTGACAAAGATACTCAACTTGTTTGTTTATTTTGAAGTTGATATCTTGAGACAATTTGTAATAAAGCCAAGTTTTGTAAAGCGCTTTCATGAGGCAAGTAGCTATGTTTGAAGAATAATAACGAGAGAGGTAGTACATCAGACTTGTATGAGGAAGGATAGTCCTTCAAATGCCGCGGCGATTTAGCCGTGCGCATTGGGGCGCCGTGATGTGGTGCGCGCGGCCGTTCGCCGTCAGAGCTTCGAGTCTCCCCTCGGATGTTTGTGTTGTCCTTAGGTTAGTTTACCTTAGTTTAAGTAGTTTGTAAGCTACGGACTAATAACCCAGCAGTTGAGTCCGTCAGATTTACAAATAACTGTACAAACAACAGTGCTTGAAATACATACTTGGTAATACAGATTTAGGTTTCACGTGGGATCCCTAAAGAAGATCATGCGCGAATTATGCACCTATTTTTCCGAAGGATGGCCACGATACATTCAGAGAGAAAATATACAATTATCGTAAAATTGTAGTTAAAGGTCACCTGAAGTTTATTATGCCGCGTTGGAATGAATTTATTAATGTATCTCAAATAACTTCCTCTCTGAGTAGTAAATCTACACGGAGGTTTTTAGCTTCTGTATTTTCTTCAGCCGGCTTTCCCAACCCCAGGTGCATACTTTAAATTGTTAAAAAAAACTGCTGATGTCACCGTTCCCTAGACTTACAAACTACTTAAACTAAATTATGCTAAAGACAACACACTCACCCCCTCCCGATTGAGGATTCGTACCTCCGTCAGGAGCGACACAAATCGGAAGGCCATTCCCACACGGCTGCATTCTTTATGTCCTGTTTAATTTTTGCACGCTCTTACGGAAATACCCTGTAGAAGTTGACTAATATTTCTTGAGGCAGCACCATAAAGTCATTTAGTTCACTTATAAATATGCCAAATCCTTAATGTGAAATTCCGATCAACCCAATTCGTAATAGCATTGGCAAGAACTTTGCAGTGAAATAGATTAATGAAACAATAGGAAATACAATTTCTCTAAGCGTGCCGTTGGTAATTTTTGGGAATTTATAATTCGTCAGCAACAGCACTAAGAAATTAAACAGAACTTCAGTTCAGCTAAGGAGTTCTTCATCGCTCGTGTAACAGTTGTGAAAAAGTTATACGTAGGTTCCAAGTTCAACTTCCTACATGTATCTAGTGAACTGGTAACATTCATGTTGTGTTCAGCGATAATTCAACATTGCACTGCCTTGTCAGTGAGAATAACGATAATGCTGCCGTTATTTTGGCGTTTTATATGTGTTCTCTAAACAACAATTAGGTTACAAACAATTTCAAAATCTAGTCATCTTAAGAATAATTAGGTTACAAACAATTTCAAAATCTGGTTATTCTCAAAGAAAAAAAAAGTTTTGTTACTACTTGAAAGTTCGCATGACCTAATACTCTTACTGCTTCTATACGTTTTACTTCAGCCGTCGCCACATTCAGTTTCTTTTCTTTAGAGTAGCACTTGCACCTTCTGCACACATTTATTTGCTGGTGGTATCCAGTCTTTGTCTTCCCCTAGAATTTTTACCCTCTAGAGCTCCTGCCAGTATCATGGAGGTTATTCCCTAATGTCGTAACACACATCTTATCATCCCTTCTTCTGTCCGTGTTTTCCATACGGCTATTTCTTCGCCGATTCTATGGAGAAACTCCTCATTCGTTATCTCATTAGTCCACCTAATTTTCGACATTCGTCTGTAGCACAATAATTTCAGTGTTTCCATTCTCTACTGTTCCGATATTCCCATTGTCCATGTCTCTTTTCCATACAAACCTTCGTTCTCACATTGTTTTTACTCACATTAAGGCCAATGTTCAATATAGTAGGCTCCTCTTGGCCATGAATGCCCTCTTAGCTTCGGAAAGTCTACTTTTTGTGTCTTCCTTGTTTTGTCCGACGTAGGTTATGTAACTGAAAAGTAGCAAAATTCCTTAATTTCATCTACGTCATTATCATAAATTTTGTCGTTAAGTTTCCCGCTGATTGCATTTCTAGTCTCTTCTCATTACTTCTGTCTTTCTGCGGCTTACTCTTAGTTCATATTCTGTGTCCATTGGCCTACATATTCCCTTCAACAGGTCCTGTAATTTATTCAGTTTCATTGAGAATAGCAATGTCCTCACCAAATCGTATCACTGATATCCTTTCATCCTAGCTTTTGATACCACTCTCGAACCTTTCTTTTACTTCCGGTATTACTTCTTCGATGTATTCATGAATGAGGAGGGGCGAAAGAGAGCATTCCTGTCTTACACCCTTTTTAATCCGAGCACTTCGTTCTTCGTCTTCCAGTCTCACACTGTTCAGGCGCAATCCACAGCACTTTTTCCGCAGATACATAACTGTGGATGAAACATGGATCAACCATTACACTCCAGAGGCCAAACAACAGTCCAAACAATGGACTAAGAGTGGAGAGAGTACACCAAAGAAGGCGAAGACTGTTTTGTCAGCTGGAAAGATGATGACCAACGAACTGAAAAAGTCGAAGATTGGCACGGAAGAAAGTGCTGTTTCATCAGGACAGTGCTCCACCCCACACAGCTGCTGACGCAATGGAAAAAGTGCACGACTTGGGATTCGAATTGGCTTCCCACCCACCCTATTCGCCAGACTTGGCTCCGAGTGACTTCTTCTTTTTGCCAAACTTGAAAATTTTGCTTGGTGGGAAGAAATTTTCATCGAATGAGGAAGTGTCCGCAGCTGTCACCGACTATTTTCAAAGCCTACTTTGCCGATGCTATGAAAAAACTGGAAACTCGCTGGACCAATTGTATAGCCTTGCAAGGAGACTATGTCGAGAAATAAAGTGAGTTTTCGCCTTCAAAACACTTTATTATTCTATTTTTACCAAACTTATCAAACCACCCTCGTATATTTCTTAAATGGCCGGTTTTGGACCAGCTGCCCATCTTCAGATCATTTATTTATTTTTGCAATTACAGAGTAACTTGTCGGTTTGTGAATACGGCAGTGAACATCGCGTTCAGAAAGGAAGAAGTTACACTGTAACTAAAAAACTTTATCTGAAGATGAGTAGTTGGCCCGAAAAAGGTCATTTAAGAAATATAAGCGATCTAAACCACTAACACTGAAGACTTCAATACCTACAGTTTAATATGCGCACGGAGCTTTTACAAGAGGAATGACCACATGCAATTAATCAACGGTGGGATAGATGCCAGAGTGACTGGAAAATTTTTTAAGAAAATGCAGTTCATCGACATATGATGTAGCTTACAAAAAGCGTTGTTCGTACTTAAATATTTCTCGTCAGTCTGGGATCCGTACGAGGCAAGATTGATAGAGGCAATAGAGAAGACCCAACAGCAGCACCTTTCGATACTGGTTCATTTACCAAGCACTAATGTGTCACGCAGTTGATCAGTCATCTCCAGTGGTGACGCTGAGAGAGAGGCGCTTTGGATCACGGTATAGAATAAAATTACAATTCTGAGAGTGTACTTTCTCAGTCAATATACTACTTATCCCCGTGTATATTTTGTTGAAATTAGAGATGTTCGAGACCACGCAGAAGCTTACCAGCAATCGTCGATACCGCGAATCATTCGCGGCTGGAACAGGAAATACAGGAAGTAAACAGAGAACCTTCCACTAATACAGATGTAGATATACTGTTGGTATTGTACCTCTCGCCCACCTCCTCCAATTTCTCTTCAAAGTTCACGCACGTGGAAAAATATTGCTAAGAAGGGAGGCAGAAGAAAGAGCTAGTTACTAGTAAATGTCTCTGCGTTCCCTTCATTCATTCGAAATTTGCAACTCAGCTGAGCAAGTTAACGCTGTCTCTGTGAACACGTTTCCGTGTGTTAATTGTAAAACTAACTTTGTGTGAAATGCCCAGAAAACTTTCACATTGGAGCTTCTAGGATAAAAAACAGAAGGCAACACTACATGTCAAAAAATGTGCTGTATCGAATAGGTTATTTAGGTTAAGATAAATGAGAGGTAAGCTCTGGAACATATTTTAGGCCATTCTCATTACCCGAAAAGCACTTATCACTCTGCCTGAGAAATTCAACGCAGATAAGCTGAAAAATGAAAAAGTGAAAAATAGCAGAAGAGTTTCTCTTGATGAAATAATCCTCACGAGAGGGAAAATAGAGCAGTTATAGATACGAATATGTTTCAGTTTGGTCATTTCCAAAACTAAGGAATAGGTGTATCAGTGTCGCAAGCGGAAGGATATGGAGAACAAAAGCTGGGACCTGCCGGCAGCCACGCACCGCTCTCACAGACATGCCTTAGCGTGATTTACGCGCGGCAACCGCCCTACCGCCCTTGCGCTCGGGCCGTAAAAGGCGAACGACGGCCCATATGGCGCCGCGCGGCCGCCACCACACCTTGAGGTCGCGGGGTTAGATGACCCTCGCACCACAAATAAAACACAGGTACCAAGCACGCTCATATCATAATCTGTTCTGTTCCCGACTATCGCCGAGCTCTAAATCATCCTTTTGTCCAGTAATGAATTGTTGGCCACGCCATTCCGAAAAGTATGCCTGTATAAATCCTCGACCTTACAAACACAACGCTTCTACTGGCGATGAATTACCCTGACTAGCCTGTAGAAATATTTAGCCGTAAACAGTACAACTAAACACATCACTCCTTCATAAATAACGGATTCGTATCAAGCTTATTTCAACACAGTGGTGGCAGTGAATAATGAATAGATCGTAAACGGCTTATCCTGCTGCGCGTACAGAATAGCGGCGATACAGTAGCGGCTTCCTTTTTGTTGTAAGCGTGAGCAGCTTAACATAATAATAAGAAACTATAGATGACTGTTAATGATCGAACAACACAGCCCAAAACCGATACTGTCGACAAACAGACAATGAACTGGGTTGACTGAGGCTATAATTAAACAGTTGCTCTGAACGGGATCATAATTGAAATGTTGTTGTTATGGTCTTCAGTCCGGAGACTGGTTTGATGCAGCTCTCCTCCCTATTCTATCCTGAGTGAGCCTCTTCATCTTCTCATAAGAACGGCAACCCACATCCATTTGAATCTGCTTACTATATGCATCTCTTGGTCTCCCTCTACGATTTTTACCCCACACACTTCCCTCCAATCCTAAATTTATTACTCCCCCATGTCTAAAGTATGTGTCCTACCAAGCGATCCCTTCTTTTAGTCAAGGTAGGCCAAAAATTCCTTTTCTCACCAATTCTGTTCAGTAACTCTTCATTAGTTATGCGATCTACCCACCAAAAATCGACGTATGTTTGATTTATAAACTCCACTTAAGTCTGCTATTACTATTTGAAGACACTCTCTAGCATAGAAACGTAGAGTTGAGAGCGGCTGTTGTATTGGAATTAATAGTTTGTTTCTGTTATAGGATACTCAAGTCTATTTTCAATTTATTGCGGAAGTATTAATGGTACATTATTGGACAACCTGTACACTGTAATTAATTTTATGTCATTCCTTGTGTAGAAATGATTATTGCGCTCAGAAATTACTCGTTCTGGTTCTAGATTTTCTAGCAAATCTACGTACAATATTACGCATCAAAATTAACTTCCATTTTCCCAACAACAATAAATTGCCTTTATAACAGCTTCTGAATAATCCATTTGCAGTAAACTTATCTTGTATAAGTCAATCGTTAAACTGTTTGATGATCCACAGTCGTCACGTTAATTTTGAAGATCGTAACAGCAAACAAACAGCGACGAAACGCAAAAATTAAAATTAGACGATCATAAAAGATTTGACAGTCGTAAGTTTCGTGAATGATTTGCTAACTGTTCATCTGCTTGGGGCACTAATAGCAATGTACATTCCTATGAATGTGACAACCTAATAATTACAAAGATTTATTTATAAAATGTTCTAATGTTTGTATAGCTTATGGGACTTAACTACGGGGTCATCAGTGCCTAAACTTACAAACTACTTATGGACTAGCTAATACTAAGGATGGCACAAATATCCATGCCCGAGGGGGGATTCGAACTCCCGACTGTAGTGGCCGTGCAGACCGTGACTGGCGCGCCACAGTTCCCTCGGCCACTGCGGCCGGCATTTATTTATAATTTGGTTTAACACATCTAAAGAATGTTTTGCTGCTTGACAGACCGTCAGGGTGAAAAACACTGGTTAACACTAAGAGACACCACCGATTTGTTGGATCGTGTGCTATTTTGAAACCGAGAAAGGTTAGGCGGCAATGAATCATGGGTAAGTTCTAAAGCTCTTCGCAGTCAGGTAATCCTACAAGAACAGACTACGAGATGAACCGTTCATCCTCTCATGTCGTTTCATTAAATATTCATCCATAAAAATCATAACAGAACACAAATGAATAATATCACTCATGAGTTATCCAATTTATAGACAGTGCGGGAAAAATATGGCACACGTTAGACTTCGCTGAGGGCAGTTACTGCTTTGATTAAAATGATGAGAGTTCCGGCAGTGATGTATACAGTACATCGAACAAACTTTATCAGTGTGTCTTAGAAAAGCCGGACACTTGCTGAGGGTGAAAGCGTTCGCTGGCTATAGAGGATGAATAAGAGTAAGATTTTCTGTTCCACTGTCGTAAAAGCTATAACTTGGGCGTTCTGGAAACGAACAGCTAAAATTGGGTATGAATGACCGCTTTCCAAATTGTTTTGAAAACTGCAGGAGGACGATTTTCATGCAGTCGCTACTGGAAGAAACCAGCAACGTAATAATTATACTACTGACTGGAGACAGGCGAAAATTCTTCTCACTGATGGGCGATAGTCTGCAAAGAGCCTCTAAGGTGACGTGATCTATTGACTCTTAGTTCTCTCTTGACAGATTCCAGTGTAATAAGACCTTTCTAGTGGAGTGTTTCATACGAGTGCAAATGCTTTTCCTCTGGAGGCAGACTACAGCTCTGGTAACAGAGGGCACTTGGCCGGAAGCTTTAGAGACGGAGACTATTTGGAGCAGTTGGGGATGGGATATACATCCACAACACTTAATCTACACATGCACGCAATGGTGAGAACATCTAGAGGCATCGGCTGATTAGGGTGGGGTGTAATTAAATAGTTGTTTACCTTTCCTCGTTAAACTATTATTAGTCATATCAATACGTATCATAATTTAGTTTAAAACCTAATTTTGATGTTTTTCTTGTGCACTCCTGTAGTTTCATTTGCGAGGATCGAAAGTGGTGTCTGTTCTTTCGGACTTGTCCTAAAGAACAGACACTTCATATACACATATAGCTTCAGTAATGAAATACAGTAGTTGGATTTACCTGAACGAGACTTTTGATTTTGTAATTAGTAAATTACTTTCATTATTTTAGCTACAGTAAATAAGGGTATACCAGTACCAAGAATTCAATGCCAGGTTAATCCACTTTACATTAATTGAGTTACTTAATGGGTAACTTTAATTAAACATTTCAATTTCAGAAAGCGACCTGCAACTCCATAGGCCGATACTGATACAGAGAAGCTAAATGCTCTTGATATTTCGTGAATGGGCGTAACAAAGTCTTCATGTCAGCATAGCTAGCCTGTTGAATGTGTCAACTGCCATAAGAAAAGCCTAGGATTGAATCTGTGTATGGAGCAACCTAGCCAGTGTCAGATAACAATATATACAATTTAACTTCAAGCAGTATAGTGAAGCTCAGTTAGTTCAGATACATGCTTCTGTGTTGTATCCAATTCTTGGCGTAGATACCTAATCAGTATTTCGTAAAGACGTAAGTCCAGTTACACATGTATGCGATAACGAGGGTACACTTTCAAACTATTGACTCCAGCATCTCTTGATCACTGCAAGAAATAATATCTAACGGATAAATGGCGACGCATCTCCACCGCGTAATTGTAGGGATCTACGGACCTCGTGGGATTGGCCGCAAGGTCTGGGTCACCATGTTGTGGATTGCATGGCCGCCCCGATGGAGGTTCGAGTCCTCCTTCGGACTGTGTAAGTGTTGTCCTTAATATAAGTAACAGTGTATTAGTAGGCACCGAGGACTGAACAGCGGCTGGTATGCAGCGCTTGGTATGACACTTGATAAGATCAGAAAGTATCCGAAAATGTCAATGTAGACGCTTGCGTGCGAAGTTAGCGGAGTTATTAGCGTTATTACTGAGAACAGCGGGTTGTTGATGCATTGTGCAGTAAGTTATTTCGAATGCTCACTAACATTACGGGTAATCCACCAAGATATAAAAAACAGCTAGTTTTAAAGTGTTTTTGCAACAATACTTCTTCGTTAAAGTACGACTGTGTATGGAATTCAGCTCGTAGAAACCAAGAAGATGGCGCCAAGAAGACAGTGTTTATTGGGAGGAAGAAGAATATACTTCACACGGTGGTAGAGGAGACAACCGTGAAGTGGCTCAAGATGCTCGTCTTTAGGAGTTCCGCGCGAAATAACTGCAATCATCGTCTGCCTCGGGGTCTTGGTGTGGAAAGGTGTTAGGGCCACACACTGCTCCTCGCGGTCGCAGCACAACCCCAGCGAACATCCGCCCACTTGTTACGACGGCATTATAAGAATGGCCTACCGCGTCGCCATCACCTCCTCTTCCTTCGTTCTCGCAAGGATACCCCGCGAGCGCAAAAATGCCTTGTGATCGTCCGAAGGTTAAATAACTGGTGGTGAGTAAATAACTGCCACGTAATAGGATGTCAAATTAGCTGGTGAGAGAGCTTTCACGCCCCCGGAACTACCTAATTCACATAAAATACAGTACTTTCCGATATCAGTCCTCCTTATCCGACAGGTTCTGCGTCCCTTCTTGAAGACTGGCAATCAATAAAAATATACAAGTATGAAATAAAACAATTCAACAGGAAATGTTGAACGGCGTACGCATTTTAACAAACCCGAGACGTCATCTAAGAATGACAGTTACTGAAAAGAAATGAGAGTACATACGACAATCAGAAGCAGTGCGTATGCAGATAAAACTCACAAGACAATATTCATATTCTGAATATATGATAATAAAGAAGCTGAAATTCAGTGAGCACAGTAACATTTATTACTTATGTACATAAAACCAAGTTTTTAGAGGTGATTCAAAGATTTTGTTTGACATAATCAAGACATCTACCATCATGGTTATTTTCTAATGCTTCAAAAATTATCATTAACCCACAATTTCTGCTGTATACTCTGATTTTTATGGAGAACTACAGCAGAATTATATATAATGAAACTCTTAAAAAGAATAAGTAGGGATACATGATCGGCGCTTAGAGTTTTCTTGTCAGATGCCGAATTCGATTTATTCATCGTCGTCATACCTACTAAAGTTAAAGATAAAATCTAACGGATTCAAGATATTGCTTCGTCACTTTAATCATTGCGACAATATTTAGGCGAATCTTTGAGGTAATGGTTCTAACCATGCTGCTCAAAATGTCGTTCATTATTGCAAATCGACTGAGCAAGCAATGAAAGAGGAGATTGCATGGTTGAATTTTGCGCAAAGAATAATTTAATAATTACAAACACTTCGTTTTATCATAATGAAAAAAGGTTATATATGTGGAGAAGATCAGGAGACACTGGGAGTTATCAGATTGACTTTATAATAATAAGGCATAGGTTTAGAAACCAGGTTTTAAACTGTTAGACATATCCAGGGGCAGATGTAAACTTTGATCATACGTTATTGGTTATGAAATGTACATTAAAGCTTACGAGATTGCAAAAGTGTAGAAAATTAAGGATATGGCACCTGGTCAAATTGAAAGAACGAGGGCTGATTTGAGAGTTTCACGGGGAGCATTAGGCAAGGATTGACTGAAACTGGGGAAAGTAATACAGCAGAAGTAGAATGGGTAGATCTGAGAGGTAGAGTAGTGAAGGCCACAGAGGATCAAATGGACAGAAGGACAAGGCGTATTAGAAATTCCTGGATAAGTTAAGAGAGATTAAACTTAAATGTTAAAAGGAGAAATTATAAAATGTAGCAAGTTCAGCAGGCAAAAGGGAGTACAGACTCTGAAAAATGTGGCTGACAGGATGTGCAGACTGACTAAGCAGGAGTGGCGTCAGGAGAAATGCAAGCTCGCAGAAAATTGTATAACTAGGACAAAGATAAAAACCGCCTACGGCAAAATAAAAGATACATTTGGAGACAAGAAAAGCATCGGTATAAAAATCGGGAATTCAGACGGAAAACCAGTACTATGCGAAGAAGGGAAAGCTGAAAGGTCGAAGCCATACACAGAAAGCCGATACAAAGGAAATAAACTTGAAATAAGTATTCTAGAAATGGAAGACGAAGTACAAGAAGATGATGTACTGCGAGAAGAATTTGACAGAGCACTAAGACATCAGAGCAGAAACAAGGCCCCTGGAGTACAAGATGTTCCTTCTGATCTGCTATTATCGTTAGGTAAGCCAGTCTTGAAGAAATTGTTTCATCTGGTATGCAAAATGTATGAGTCAGGGAAAATACACTCAGAATTCAAGAAGAATGTAGTGATTCCAATTCCGAAGAAAGCAAGTGCAGACAAGTGCGAAAATTACAAAAATATCATTTAAATAAGTCATGGTTGCAAAATACTAACACGAACTATTTACAGCCGAATGGAAAAACTGGTGGAATCCGACCTAGGGGAAGATCAGTTTGGATTTAGGAGACGTTTAGGAACACGCGATGCAATACATTACGACTTATCTCAGAAGATAGGTTAAGGAAAGGGAAAACTACGTTTTCAGCATTTGTGGATCTAGAGAAAGCTTTTGACAGTGTTGACTGGAATACACTCTATCAAATTCTGAAGGTAGCAGGAGTAAAATATAGGGAGCGAAGAGGTATATTCAGTTTGTACAAAAAACAGACAGTAATTGTTAGAGTCGAAGGGCATGAAAGGGTCGCACTGGTTGAGAAGGGAGTAAGACAGGGTTGTAGCCTTTCCCCAATGTTGTTCAGCCTGAACGTTGAGCAAGCTGTGAACAGCAAAGGACCTGGAAGAACAATTAAATAGAATGGACACTATCTTGAAAGGAAGGTATAAGACGAACATTAACAAGAGTGAAACGAGGGTAATGGAATGAAGTGTCAGAAAATCAGGCAATGCTGAAGGAATTAGGTTAGCTAACGAGGCTATAAAAGTAGTAGCTGAATTTTGTTAATTGGGTAGAAAGATAACTTCTGATGGCTGAAGTAAAGAAGATATAAAATGCAGAATGGCTATGGTAGGTTAAGCGTTTCTGATGAAGCGAAAATTGTTGATATCCAATATTAGTTTAAATGTTAGGAAGTCCTTTCTGAAAGCATTCCAAAATGTTCAAATGTTACTAAATCTAAGAAACTTAACTGCTTGGTTATTAGTCCCTAGTTTACAAACTACTTAAACTAAGGTAAACTAACCTGAGGACAGCACAGACACCCATTTCCGAGGGAGGACTCGAACCTCCGATGGCGAACGGTCGCGCGCACTGTAGCACGTCGCCTCAGTGCGCACGGCTATTTTGCCGCGGCAGAAAGCATTTGTCTGGAGTGTAGCGTTGTATGGGAGTGAAACGTGGACGATAAAGAGTTTAGACAAAAAGATAGTAGAAGCTTACGGAATATTGTGCTATAGACGAATGATGAAAATTAGATGGATAGATCGCGTAACTGATGAAGTTCTTAACAGAATTATAGAAACAAGGACTTTCTGGCATATCCTAAGAGGAGAGACAGGTTGGTGGGACACATTCTGCGGCATCAAGGAATTGTCAACTTAGCATTAGAAGGAAATTTATGGGATAAAAATCGTAGAGGAAGACCGAGGGACGAATACAGTAAACAGATTCAAAAGGATGTAGGTTGCCTTTCGTCTTTTCAGATGAAAAGGCTTGCACGGGACAGGGTAGCATGGAGAGCTGCAGCAAACCAGTCTGCGGACTTAAGATCCCAACAACATGCAGTGTCCTAAAATCGTAATGTCAACATTACACATACAGCAGAAGAGTCAATGAGAACCAAAACCAGAAATGAATGTCAGTTGGTATTGTCAACGGTAAAGTTTACCAATATTTAAATAAGAATGATTTTCTAGTGTCGATCATTACTAGTTGCAGGATCTAGCAGAGATGGATTTAACGTATTATACAAAAGAAGGTAGTACCTTGAAAGCATAATGTATCTACAGATAAAATTCTATCAGGTGTTATCCTGCTACATCATTCATTAAATAGTAAGTCTAGGGACTGATGACCATAGCAGTTTGTTTCAATAGGTTTACAAACATTTGAACATTATTTGACACCCTGTTCAACGATACACTTAAAACCTGCTTTAAACGCCTTATCTGGGCATCAGATGACGGTACGTCATCGATGATTAAGTAATTTTAACAAGAACATGTCCAAAAAGAACAGTCACTTTATCAATTATTGTATATGTGCCCCCAACAGGCAATTGACAGTTTCAATGCGGACGCATTAATACGATTAATTCATTGCGGGAATCCAGGATAGGCTGCGAGCAAGAGGAAATAATGTGCAGTGGGCATACTATCACAGTGTGCAGTAAGTAGAGGATTAGTGTTGGAAGGGAAGCGTGCCGAGATAGATTAATTGGTTAGGTTCGAATCCCAGTCCAGCACGAATTTTCATCTTTGCCGTTGAATTTATTTCAATGTCCTGAAACGGTAGAAATCATTAAATATTTCGAATTCGTAAAATTACGGCCCTTAATGTCAACAAATCGTTTCGTTCTTCCGGAAATGTCCGAAAAGAACAAACACCATATCAATAACTCTTGTACGAAGCCGAAAAGCGGGTTCACAACGTCAACCACCGTTAAAACTGCAAATTCCTTAATTTGCGTCATAGGGTGGAAAGACATTTGGATGTCATTAATGGTGTGTGAATGAATTTAGGTCAGGTTCGGAAAATTCTGAACAGCGTTACACTATCAGGGACCACCTAGAAAATATCAGCAATATAACTAAATCGTCGTAGCTTTGTTTGGTAAGGGCCACAGCTCCAAGCGCTCTAGGAAGCAGCGAAACAGAAATAGTTCAGGTTATTGAAGACTGCGAAACCGAAGATAAATTCAGCCTAAGTTTTCACCACGTTATCTGTTTAGACGGAGTGTTTGTTGTTGTGAAGTAGTTTATGTAGTAGTCTTAGCAGGATGTGTGTTCACCACGGACAGCATTACATGTCCGCAACATGCTCCCATCTGCTCACAGGGTTGATACAGAGCTCTTCTGGTATGGCGTCCTGTTCTTCCACCAGGCCGGTTGACCGCTATTGTGTGGTCTCTGGTGCATGTGGGGAGAGTGCTGTGATACTTTTTCAAGTGTTCAAAATATTTGTAAATCTATGAGACTTAACTGCTTTGGTTATTAGTACCTAGGTTTACAAACTACGTAAACTAAACTAAGGCCAACAAAGACACACACACACATACACACACACACACACACACACACACACACACACACACACACACACACACACACACATGTCCGAGGGAGGACTCGAACTTCCTACGGCGAGAAACCGCGCGAGGCGCCTTGGGTCACTCGGCCTCCCCATCGCGGCGATACTTCTTCCTAAGGGGTGCCGTACGTGTTCAGTAGGACTGAAGCCGGAGAGAAAGGGTAGGCCAATCCATTTGCCGAAAACCTTATCGTTCCAAGAGCTCTTCCACGTGCGCTCTTTGATACCGTTACCCAGAGTCAGTATTGCAAATGAAGTGTCCTAATGCATCCCTGATTTGGAAAACATTGTGATGGAACTCAGTGTCACAACAACGTTGACCGTAAAGTGTACCGGGGTTAAAGATTTGGAGCGCAGTGGGCCTATGCAAAATTATGTATTTCCCCACCATAATAATTAAACACCGAAACGATCACGTTCGACGGTACGAGAGTACGTCCAGAGTCTCTCTACATCCGAGAAGAGCACAACTCCTCGTTGATCTACTCCCCACGCTCTTGACACCACACAAGCGGTGTCGCCGAAGTGCTAATTTCATGGGAACACAACGAGACCAACTCGAAGCAGTCACTATGGCACAGCGGAGCGAGAAACTGCGTGTCTTGGAGTCCTATTAAATGTGGCTGCAATTGGAACTCTGTTTAACGTGGGCCCATCCTTCTTCCGGATTTTCGAGGTTTCTTTCCAGTGAGAAGTCAGCCAAATATTGCCACCGGGACATGTCATAACAAAGAATACTTGAATCACTATTATCATTATAACCACACCGCACCCTAACTGTTCGCTGTTAGTTACAGACTGTCTTTATCCCTCGTATTGCAGGGCCAGCCCCATTTCCTGCTACAGACATGCTAACCTCACGCCATGTGACGTCCAGCTACTTGTGCACGTTTACGAGGCCTCAGAAATGCCCCCAGACTTTCATTCATTTTCATCGAGTTGTGAAAATGTTCTGTTACTTTATGTACTGTACCTCGTCCTAACCTTTGCAGAGGAGTGTATGTGAGTGCATCAAAATATATTTCTGAGGATGTGTAGTGCACGCACTGAGTCAGGCGGTACCTATCAGTTGTTACGTTCTTGAGCATGCTTTTATACTTTGTAAATTGCTTATTTCAATTTGAATATGCATACATTTATTCCTTGTGCTTAAATGACTCCGTGCGGAATGGCCGCGTAGTCTAAGGTGTCATACAACGGACTGAATGAGCGTTCCCGGCGGAGGTTCGAGTCCTCCCTCGTGCTACGGTGTGTGTGTGTGTGTGTGTGTGTGTGTGTGTGTGTGTGTGTGTTATCCTTAATGTAAGTCAGCTTAAGGATTTTGTAAGTCTAGGGACTGTTGACCATACAATTTGGTTTATTGGTCAAATAGATTTACAAACATTTGAACATTTTTGCTTAAGTGACACTCTGTACAACAATGCAACCTGTTTCAACGTCCTAAATGGGCATCAGATGACTGTCCATCATTGCAGACTATGTAAATTTAAACAATTTGGTCCGCATAAGAATTGATTACACTCATGTAGATTGCAGGTATTACAAAAGACAAAGCTAAATGCTTACCGGCTGGGTGCTTCCCACTGTACATATAGCCCATTCAAACTCTGATGATAATAATAACAGTAACGCCTCCATAAAGTTTGTTACGAAAATGATGCACGAGTTGAGGTGAAAATAATGAAAAGAAAGACTTGTTCAGTGACAGCCAGCGAGTACATACGTGTCGCGCAGCAGGCAGCTCTTCACTGTAAGTTAACCGGCTTCTTAATAGAAGCGACTTATTTTTCATTTCGTGCATCCTTTCTCTTAGTGTTCATCAAACTTTCGTTTATTTATTCAGAATCGTGTTTAGTTGACAGATCAGTGTTGATATTTTGATTTATTAGCTCGTGTATATATTTTTCAGATTCGCTGTTAATAAACAGTTTAGTGTTTGGTACATATTTTTCGAAGATCACTGTTTATCAAACTTTATCAACATTTTGAACAAACGGTTTATCCTGCAGCGGAACTGAGGGAGATACTTCCTGTGAGTTGGTATGGGTAGACGTTATACCTGACAATCGGAATAAATTAATAATTGGATCTTTTTATCGGCCCTCTGAGTCAGATGATGCAATTGCCGAAATGTTGAAAGAAAGCTAGAGTTACATTTTAAACAGGTACCCGAAGCATACGGTTATAATCGGTGGTGACTTTAATTTACCCCCGATATGGCATAAATACGTATTCAAAATCGGCGACAAATATAAAACATCGTCCAAACTAATTCTGAATGCTTTTTCTGAAAACTACTTCGAACAGTTAGTTCATGAACCCACTAGAATAGTAAATGATTGCGAATATACCCTTGATCTCCTAGCAACAAATAATCCTGAGCTAGTAAAGAGCATCAAAACAGATACAGGGATTAGCGAAAATAGAGTTGTAGTAGCGAGACTGAATATCGAAATTCCCAAATGCACCAAAAATAAACGAAAACTATATCTATTCAAAAGAGCAGATAAAAATTCGCTTCACGCTTTCCTGAGTGATAGCATCCAGTCTTTCAAAACTAAAAATGCGAGTGTAGATCAGTTGTGGCTTACTTTCAAAGACATAATATCAGTAACAATCGAGAGATAAATACCAAATAAATTAATAAAAGAGGGGGCTAACCCTCCGTGGTACACAAAACTGGTCAGCTCGCTGTTTCAGACGCAAAGACAAACGCATGCCAAGTTTAAACAAACAAAGAAGCCCAAAGACTGGCAAGCTTTTACAGAAACTCGCAATCTATCGCGGATTTCAATGCGAGATGCTGATAATAGCTCCCACAACGAAATCCTGTCTCGTAATCTGGCAGAAAATCCAAAGAAATTCTGGTCATGTGTGAAGTACACTAGCGGAAAAACACAAACAATACCTTTACTACGCGATAGCAATGGTAATACTACCGCTGACAGTACTGCTAAAGCAGAATTGCTAAACACAGCTTTCCGAAATTCTTTCACCAAAGAAGACGAAGTGAACACTCAAGAATTCTAACTAAGAACAGCTGCAGGCATGCGAAATTTAGATGTAGATGTTTCTGGAGTCGTAAAACAACTTAAGACACTAAACAAAAACAAATCTTCCGGGCCAGATTGTATACCAACTCGATTCCTCTCAGAGTACGCTGATGCAATAGCTCCATACTTGGCTATCATATACAACCGATCACTCAGCGAAAGATCCGTACCCAAAGACTGGAAAGTTGCCCAGGTCACTCCGATATTCAAGAAAGGCAATAGGAGTGATCCCCAAAATTACAGGCCCATCTCATTGACGTCGATTTGCAGTAGGATTTTGGAACACATACTTCGTTCTAACATTATGAACTGCGTCGAAGAAAAGACCTATTAACCAATAGTCAACACGGATTTAGAAAGTATCGCTCCTGCGGAACACAGCTTGCCCTTTGTTCACATTAAGTGATAAGTGCCATCGACAAGGGATCTCAAATCGATTCCATATTTCTGGATTTCCGGAAGGCTTTTGACACTGTACTTCACAAGCGGCTTCTAATGAAATTGCGTGATTATGGAATATCGCCCCAATTGTGCGATTGGTTTCACGATTTCCTATCAGAAAGGACACAGTTCGTAGCAACTGACAGTAAGTCATCGGGTAAAACAGAAGTGATATCTGGCTTTCTCCAGGGAAGCGTTATAGGTCCCCTACTCTTTCTTGTGTTTATAAACGATTTAGAGGACAATCTGAATAGCTCCCTTAGACTGATTCCGGATGATGCTGTCGTTTCGGTTACTGAAGTCAATAGAGGATCAAAGGCAACTGCAAAGCGATTTAAACAAAATTTCTACATGGTGCGAAAATTGGCAATTAACGCTAAATAATGAAAAGTGTGAAGTAATACACATGACCACTAAAATAAATCGCTGAACTTCAATTACACGACAAATCAGTCAGACCTTAAGGTCGTAAATTCTACCAAATACCTAGGAGTTACAATTATGAACAATCTCGACTGGAGAGAACACAGAAAATATTGTGGGAAAGGCGAACCAAAGAATACGTTTCATTGGCAGAACAGCTCCATCCAAGAGAATGCCTACATTTCACTTGTGCGTCCTCTCCTGGAGTACTGTTGCCCAGTATGGGTCTCTCTCACCAGGTGGGACTGACGGAAGACATTGAGAAGGTTCAGAGGAGGGCAGCTCGTTTTGTTCTATCACGTTACGGGGGGGAAAGTGTCACTGAAATGTTGCTCGATTTGAGGTGGAAATCATTAAAAGACCGACGTTATTCGTTGTATCAAGTTCTATTTGCGGAATCTCAATCATCGACTTTTACATCTGAATGTAAAAATATTTTGCCAAGACCGACCTACATAGGGAGACATGAGCATCCCAATAAAATAAGAGAAATCAGATCGAAAACGATCGGAAGGATCCCGCTCGCTATTATAGAATGGAACGGTAGAGGAAGGTTATGAAAGTGGTTAATGAATCCTTTGCCAGGCACTTAAATGTGATTTTCAGACTATCTATGTATATGTAGACGTTATTCGTTGCGCTGAGACTAATTTACAAAATTTCTTTCATTGAATTTTTCCTCCGAATGTGAGCATTTGTTGGCACTCATCTACACAGGGAGGCATATTCATCAGAATAAAATAGAAATCAGATCTAAAACGGAAGATTTAGATATTTTTGCAGCGCACTTTTAGAGAATGGGACGTTAGAGAAATACAAGTTGCGTCTGAACAGTTCGGTGAATGTTCCCGTATCTTACAAACCGCGCTGGCGAGGATGAGGTACCCGCGCAAACACATTGGTGGACATGTCAAAAAGCGCCCCCTATCGTGCAAAGCATTGCAGTGAAGAGGTGGTACACGCTACGACCCAGCTAAGATAGTCATTAGGAGAACTCGTATCATTGAAACATGAAGCAACGCGTTAACATACAGTTATGTTTCAGATTAGGCAAAACAGTGACGGAAATCTATGGGATGTTAGTGCAAGTATTGGTGTTTAAGGAGTAAGTAAAAACTGTGTGTTTGAGAGGTTAAAGCGCTTCAGAGATGGTTGCGGAGATCCAACAATGCGAGATCTCAGAGCTATAGTGACTCCACAATAACCGTTTGCTGAACCGACAGCTGTACAACCGATGTCAGAAGTGTATTGTAACCAATGGCGATTACTTTGAAGGCCAGTAAAGGTATTTTATTTGTAACCCTTTTTTCCTATATTTCCTGAAACCATTCACTGAACTATTCAGACACACCTTGTAGTCTGAAAGCGTTTCGATGAACCCTCTGCCAAAGTCTTAAAGGTGCATTGCAGAATAGCTTTGTAGATTTTGAAATAGATGTAAAGGTAATTAATGAGAGGAGATTACATTGACACTTGTTGTTGGGACATTTCAGTAAGAAAACGCGTTTCCTTTTGTTAACAAAAGTTATACATTGGTGCAACACCTGGCTACATAATTGTTCACAGTAGTGCTGCGGCCGCGCGGGAATGACCGTGCGGTCTGAAGCGTCATGATATGGATCGCGCAGCCGCTCGCATAGGACGTTCGAGTTCTCCCTCGGGCATGGTTATGTGTGTTGTCCTTAGTATAAGTTTAAGTTAGCTTAAGTAGTTCGTAAGTCGCTGGGTGAAACTAAGATACCTCGCTCAGTTAACACGAGAAATCAGGGAAACAGGTGGCTGGAGGCAGCAGAGCAAAGCTACGACAGAACTGTTTGCTGAAGGAACGATTACTGGCGCAGAAGCGTCTATTGGTTTTCTCATGTTGAGAGGGGCCAAATGCGTAATTAACCACACAGCCAAAAAGGCAAAATATCACGAGCTGGATGACGTGGTTTATTAAAAAATGACTACTTCAACGAAGTTCGTTATATACTCGTCATTTTAGTGAAAATATAACAGTATGCCCAGCATTCGGTCTCTAGGGGGACTTACATTGGTCAGCGATCTACGGATCTACATTGCTCAATCAGTCATCTTTTCGGGTCTCTGCCACTGCTAGTTCCAGCCCTGGTACTGGCGCCTGTGGCGAATCCAGAATTTTGGTCTGGTGGAGTGGGCTGAGCACTTTAACGTTTTATGGCATCGTACCTCAAACTGATGTCAAAAAAGGTTGTTGGATACATTTTACAATGGATACATAAAACCTTCGACTTTGACCTGGTTTCTAAAAAAAAAAAAAGAAAGAAGAATCTCATATTAGGAGGTATTTGCCTTATGCTTTGGGGGAGGGGGGTGGGGACTGCATAACCATAACCATAGCCCCCCCCCCCCCCCCGGATTCGCCACTGGCTGGTGCCCAAGCCCGATGCTCTTTGTTTTCGGGCTCTCCAACCGACTGGCAAGCTGGGGAGGCCTACTTCGGCCCCTGATAGCCTCCTCATGTGGAGGTCTACGGCCTGACAGCCCGAGTCCAGGGCCGTATAAGAGTTTCTACAACTATCCCCTGTACAGGAAAACTGCTTGCTCCCTGCCCCCTTTATAGGTAGTCTATCCTACATGCCCAACTGGGAGTCTAGTTCAACACTGTCACTAGACGTCCACGATGTTGTTTTACGTTGTAATCAAGCATCTATAATAAGACGGTTGTATGTCCCATCGTTTTTTAAATTTTTTATCTGGTGATGATGTTCTCGAAACGCGTCATATGAAATAAAGCTAATTGCGACCAAGACTTAAAAAAAAAAAAAAAAAAAAAAAAAAAAAAAAAAAAAAAAAAAAAAATATGCATGCCTACGTATGGTCGCTTGTCCACAGAATGGAAGGTTTCATGAACCAAGTGATAAGCTGCCTTTTCAGTTCTTGGTGTAGAAGGTATCCTGCACGCAACGGCGCGTCCTCCCTAGGCAGGGCGGTTGACGCCGATTGTTCGTCTGCAGTATCAGCGAATCTTCGGTACCTTCGTCAGCACGTTGCCGCCTGCGTGTGGTTGAGAGGTCACATGCTGACTGAAGTACTTCCTCACAACGTTACGTCCTGTTCGCGCTAGCTTCCTGGGGCAACGACACAAAGGAGTAATGAACGTCTTTTACAATGGTGTTCTTAGGACGAAGGGGCACCTACTCATTGCGTCAATTCTACTCCGACGATGGTGGTGAGATAATGTCATTCTCATTGCCACAACGATAGCGCGCATGTGTAGTGTTTTATAGTCATTGAATATTAAGCCATGGCGTCGTAAAAGATGCACCGAGTTAAATGTTCCGAGAGAAGGTATTCGGGACGGAAATAATGCCGTTATTCAAAAACACGTGCACAATTATCGTGTCGTAAGGGAGCTGTACGAAGTTTAACCGTCGACGTAAATGATTCAAAACGATTGTAAATATTTATAATTTTACCCAATAAGAATTTAATTGACAGAATTGTAAGAAACGTTTCTAGGTAAACCATATGAAATGGAAGTGCGACAAACGCCTTTATTTGCCAATGCATTAATCGTACAATTAACATAAATTATATTAGAAAAGTGAATAAAAACTTGCCGCAAGTTATCAGAACTATTATGGACAGATTCTTAGAATAAGGAGACGAAAACAGTACATACGAGGGCAGTACATAGAAATAAATTCACAACGGCGGGATCACTGCCGTCATCAGCAAAATCAAGACAACAAACTCAAAGGTAACAGCAGTAAAACTTTTTCCACAGAGATATTTAACTCGTTCAGAAATTATGTCACTTCTAATTAGCATAGAAATTATTTGTGGAAACAACAATGAATAATAACTAAAGCCATTGTTTATCATTCTCGATACTTCATGAGTAAGAAGTTCTTTTACTAAGTGATCTAGAAATCGTCGGGTGTTATAGTATGTTAGCATCAAAATTACGGCTGAAGGACGGGTATCGCTCAACCCATTACAGGAAAAGTGAAAGCAACGTATGAGACGTAGAAGAACTGAGAGAAACGCGCGGCGACACAAGGCACCGGCCAGATGGCCTTGGTTGTAATCCCCAGATAATAGCTACGATACACGGTGACACGTTATGTAAACTGAGTATTCCGGCGAGAAAACGAACATGAACATTTGTCGACAAGTTGACACCACTTTTCTCATCCACCGAGGCGTCGGAAAGTACACATGTCGTAAACCTGGCCACAAACGAATGAATAAATAAATTAATATTAATTATAAGCAAGAGAGTATGTTTTCAACGTGAGATGGATCTCTTACCCGCTAGTCTTCCATCCCTTTTTTCAGTTTCTATTCACCCGCAGGTGAGTCACATCAAATGCGTAAGAAGTATCACCTACCCAACTCGGCAATTTAAAACTAATTTCTGATCAAATGTAAATTACAGTGGGCTTCTTCGCGCGAATCGATCGATAAAATGGATATAAAATATGAATATAAAATATCTCAGACCTGATCATTCATTCTCTTGCCGAAAACATTTCTCTATCTTCCGGACCCTCACTACAGTTTAAGATTTGAAAATGAATTTCCATGGATAAGTCTCTAATATGAATATAAAATTTATAAGTAACGTATACTGCTATAATAAGCAACTTTCAAGATACCAACTCAATAATATTACTGTAAGATGGAAAGTATTTTATTTGAAAGATAATGATTGAGTTTAAAATTAGTTGTCACAGGAGACAAAAGGTACTTGCTGAACTTGGACGAACTACGTTCGTCACCGGTGATAGCGAACATGCCACAATAGTCCTTGCAGCGAGAACATAAAAACGGTGAAATGGTCTTTTGATAAATACCAACTGTTTTATATTTTTAGTGAGTTGTCTGTGACTGTTGTGAGATTCTTAAACTGAAAATGTTGGTCTCCATTACTTGAGTTAAGACACGTCCACTGAATGTGTGGTCGTGTTCCATTTTGATTGATTCATTAATCTAAAGTGTTTCTGCAACATTAATGCTATCTATTTGTGTGTTAATTATTTCATTCCGCAACCGCGGTGGCCGAGGGAACTGAGGCGCTCCAGTCACGGTCTGTACGACCACTACGGTCGGGGGTTCGAATCCCCCCTCGGGCATGGATATTTGTGCCCTCCTAGTTCATAAGTAGTTCATAAGTAATTTGTAAGTTTAGGGACTGATGACCCCGTAGTTAAGTCCCATAGACTATACAAACATTTGAACATTTTTTATTTCACTCTTTTTATTAATGATCAATGCCCCATGTTTGTTTGCCACATATTTATAAATGTTTCCACCCGTGTGATTGACTTGTGTATTCATGTGAATGTGAATGTGTGCTCTTAACATTGACTGACTGCCGCGCATTGGCTTACAGTCGTCGCTTCCCGCTTTAGGCCTCGTTTTTCTGAAGTTAAGAACGCATGGCTTCATTTGTTGTCTGTGCTGGCGTCTGCTGGCTGGCCAGAGACAAGCTTACTTGGCAAGGTGGCGAGGTGGCCGTGTCCTTAGTGTCGTACCAACCTAATCTTGGAAGAAAGAGGTGACAGGAGAACTCTCTGTGAGCTGTTGAAGAGGGAATTGTCTTGGCCAGGTCGCAAGGGTTGATAAACGCTAGTCTCTGAACGCACTCTGCGCTCTACATCCGATGTATGGCGGGGGGAGGTTTTTCCGAGGCCTTAGAGCTTCAGTTTCACTCTCCATTCTGGCTCCGACGACTGTGGAAGTAAGTACTCCGCCGAATCATGCTGAGGGCGAGGCATGCTGTTAGGACTTTACTTTTTTGTGATCAGGCAGTCTTGGTTTTCAGTGATAGTTTTTTGAGTAATTATTTCGCTATGCGAGGCGAAGTGTTTAATTTACAGAACTCGAGTAAATTCAATATAAATTTATTATCTGCATGTTATTTCGGTGATGATTTTGTGTCCGGTTTTGTTCAAGTTAGAATACACGTCTGTGGCCTTCAGCCTTTGTGTAAACTTAGTGTGTTTGAATTTCCTTGCTGTTTTTAACTGACTTTTCGCGTAGTTTCTGTATCCGCGAATATGCTAAATATGTCTTAGATTTTCTTGTTTGATTCCGTATTTCCTGTCTTGTATGACCGCCGGCCGCGGTGGCCAAGCTGTCTGCAGCGCGCCAGTCACGGTCTGCACGTCCACTACGGTCGAGGATTATAATTCCCCATCGGGCATGGATATTTGTGCTGTCCTTAGTATTAGCTAGTTCATAAGTAGTTTGTAAGTTTAGGGACTGATGACCCCGTAATTAAGTCCCTAAAGCTCTACAAACATTTGAACATTTTTTGTCTTGTATGAACGATTGCACCACATGCTTTCGTAACGGTCGTTACTCCAGCCTTCAGCCATGCTTTGTTAATACTAGCTTTCTTCTATACGAATTCTCACATGTGTTTTACTCGCTTATTCTAAATTAATTTCTGTTTGTAAATGTTGTGGAATTATGCGTGGTCGCTCACCACGTGGTACTTAAGAACAGTGAGCCACTGCCTTCCAGAACATGAGTCCGTTAGTGCACAGTATAATTTAAAATTTTGTCATCAAGACTCCTGCCATCTCGTCAAGACGCTGCCGATGCTTATTTTCGCTGCTGCTTTCATGTGTTCCAGGATTTAACATACTGTCAAGCTTTATGCATATGTCTGTGAATGAATGAATGTGCTTTCAGCTGCCCATTGTGTACTTGAAAAGGGCAGAAACAATTTTAATACAGGCAATAATTATATGTTTTAATGCACTTTTGTACAAGGTGTGTGCTTAATTTGGCCTCCCCACATTTATTTGCTTGTTATTGTACTCAATAGATTACGATTTTAAAGTATCAAACCTCTGCTTTACGATTTCATGTTCCCCTGTCTCATGTTTAATAATCTATTCATTTATTTTTAACATTGATTTTGTGTTTGTTAAAAAGTTGGCTGCTCCCTTAAGGAGTGAGCAGTTAGATAAATTTCTGTTGCGCATGTACGGTGGCCACTCATTAAGTAATTTAGAGCAGCAGTGAACGTTTTAACTTACATTTGCAGATCTCAACTGCCCGAGATTTTGCTTAATTTAATAATAAGCTATTTCACTGTCCCCTTTTTTTCAAAGATCTTTCAAATGCGGCTATGAAAAACATGTCCACTTCCACGACTCGTTTCAAACTTTTTTTCCCCAAAAACCATAATCTTTACAGCAAGGTACTTGATATAATACCAGCTGTAAATGTCTAGGTAGCTCATATTCCTTAAATCGTACAGAACAAAGAAAGATTACCTAGAGATAAATTCCATAACTCTCTAAGGCTGTTCACACGCACCATAGTTCTGTACACGAAAATTATATTGTCAGGAAATTTCTACGAAATGTAGATACACTTTATAATTAACAGTATCAGATCAAATATTGGCACCCAACGGTCAACATAAATGTAATGCAATATGTGTTAATAGATGAGACGACTAAGTAGTTATTCACCAATTTTTCGTATTTGGTTCTCATGCACTGCAGTAAAACCATGACAAATTCCATTACTTTATCATAGTTTATTCATTCAAATACTATACCAAAGCTATCTACGACAATGACAGTATTTCGTTGTGCAATACAGTTTCATGTCAAGTAATTAGATGTCACAGAATTACAGGGTAGGAAGTTACTCGAATGGAGCATAGTGGGTTAACATTTTATTTGATGCCGTTTTAAAGAACTTCATCTTGATCATGCAATTCCGCTTGTGGACACTTCCTTTTCGATTTCTCGTCACACGAATGTTCTCAGATAAATGAACTTTATAGTGAGTGTAGAGGTTCGAATGCGTATTGAACTCGGAACAACATTCCCCACACTTTTGGAACGTTTTTTGCGAATCACTCATGTGCGCCAAAAGACAGCAACAACGAAGTAACAGAAAACATCAACAACAAAATAAATAAGCAATAAGCGCTCACGGTAACAGCAAAGAGCAGAATGAAATAGGTAGACATCTTCAAACAAGTTGACTGGTCACATGACGGCTAAACGTCTGAACAGCTAAGTGCGTACTGCCGCGATACAGATCTGCTGCATAACAAAATGTTCAAATCTTTGTAAATCTGTCGGACCAAACTGCGTGGCCATCAGTCCGTAGCTTAGAAACTACTTAAACTAAGGCAAAGTAACCTAAGGACAACACACACATCCATGCCACAGGGAGGACTCGAACCTCCGACAGCGAGCAACGCGCGCTCCGCAGCGAGGCGCCTGTGACGGCTCGGCTACTCCACCGCTGGTACATAACAAATATGGAGTATTACAACAAGGAATCGAACGTCTGTGACAGAATCAAGCAATCTTATGTCTACGAATACCAACAAACATTGAACATAGTGTTATTGATATGACTTTGTGTATTAAATACTTAACAACATTTCTTTGTTTATTTTGGCACGTTTTACTTTTTTTTATCAAAAACTTTATGAAGATGCATTGTTTCGGACAATGACTTTTACTTACATTTGACATCTTGGCTAGGACAGTTTACTGACAGAACGATCCAACAAGGATTGTATTTTTACTGACGGAGGTCCACAACCCTAAGAACCCATGATACAACATCCGTTGTGAAGCATGGGCATATAAGCTAGTATCAGATAAATTGAGCATTAATAAACAATTTTCGAGAGTAACTCCTCAGAACCGAACAGGAATTGAGTCAAAGGCATTTGGTACAATAAACCTATTTACATATTTCCACAAAGTGTATACAAGCTTGCAGAGTATTTATTTGTCATAAATTTATCCATGTTATTTGGATTTTTCTGAGGTCTACGACTGTATTATAATCTTTTTTGGAATGATTAATGCTGCAGCAGTCACTAATTATAAATATTTTTATTGGCACGACGTGTTTCGGCAGCACGCTTGCCATCATCGGGTGCATTTTTACAGTTACTGGTTACATTCTTGACGTATTATGTTTTGTGTTGTGGATGCCAGTAAGGTTATGTTTGTACAGTTTTAACCAGTTCAGGAAGATATAGCTATTTTTAGTATTATGTTTTGTCATTATAGTTTTTGGATTATTGTAGTGTTGTATTTACTTACAGTTTTTATAGTCTTGATAATCTTGTTGTCTGGCACACACAACACAAGAACATAGTTACATATACCCTTACAGCACATGTGGACATTTGGTATTTGAAGGTTACTGTACAAAGATCTTTAAAAGCTAAGATAAACTCTTCGTACAGTAACCTTCAAATACAAAATGTCCACATGTGCTGTAAGGACGGCCGCGGTGGCCGAGGAGACTGAGGCGCTCCAGTCACGGTCTGCACGGTCACTACGGTCGGGGGTTCGAATCCCCCCTCGGGCATGGATATTTGTGCCGTCCTACGTATAAGGTAGTTGATAAGTAGTTTGTAAGTTTAGGGACTGATGACCCCGTAGTTAAGTCCCATAAGCTTAACAAACATTTGAACATTTTTTGTGCTGTAAGTGTATATGTAACTATGTTCTTGTGTTGTGTGTGCCAGACAACAAGATTATCAAGACTATCAAAACTGTAAGTAAATACAACACTACAATAATCCAAAAACTATAATGATAAAACATAATACTAAAAATAGCTATATCTTCCTGAACAGGTTAAAACTGAACAAACATAACCTCACTGGCATCCACAACACAAAACATAATACGTCAAGAATGTAACCAGTAACTGTAAAAATGACGCGTGCTGCCGAAACGCGTCGTGCCAATAAAAATATTTATAAATAGTGACTGCTGCAGCATTAATCATTCCAAAAAAGTATTTATTTGTGTTGGTGGTTATGGTAACGTTGCTCCTGCCCCAAGTTTGGTCAGTTTGGTCAGGTGTCCCGAAATATACATTGAACTTATGAATTTTACTAACTTGCTATAAGCCATCACTCAAAATATTTTGGTGATAGCAAAAATTAATTTTTACCACTAGTTGTCACCACCTTGACATGCAAATGAGGTGATTGATAAAAAATCCCCTTATGTACATTCAGAGTTACTTGTTTAAATAATTATCACTGACCTTACATTTTGGAGGAAACATGGGCACATTACATATCTCCATAAAAAAAAAAAAAAAAAAAAAAAAAAAAAAAAAAAAAAAAAAAAAAAAAAAGAATTCATTCTTCACATTCGTTTGTGTCTTACTTTCGAGGCAAGACTATATTCTACATCTCGGTACACTCTTTTTAGGTATATTAAAATCATAAACCTTAATAACAAGTCACATTCCATACGAAATTGCATGTACATATAGATATATTGAACGATAAAGAAAGACAGTTACAGTAAACAAGCCTCACAGTGGCAACAGTGGCCAAATAACGCTAAACAGTAGACCTACCTTAATCCAGCTTGCAATATTTTACATCCTAACTATTCAGTCCACGCTATACGTTATATGAATCTCTACCATTCTTATTCGCAAGCTGAATGTTGAGGTGTTTCAGACGTTTGTTGATTACTTTATTATTTCCTATTCGTTACGTCAAACATTTCAGCAAATTTTAGGCATCAGCATCAGAAGTATCCACGATCTTTCAGACGATATAGTAATTTTCTCGGAGGATTTTTAACGGAACCGTTCGTGAGTTTCAAATGTTGATCTGATATTGTAGAAAATATTGTTATTACACAATACATTTCGTATTATTGTCAAACTAATAAGTGTTTAGCGATATAAAAAAGACACAGACAGCTGAAACATTAATCCTAAACCGCAGAATGAGAATGAAGGACATCGGCAGTCAGCAGTTATGGATACAGAAGATGTATGTAGGCATATATGCAATTACAATATTTTTTGTGTTTTCTTATCATTATGTTTTATGTATTTCTACACTTTTACTATTCTGTTATAGATAAACCGCTTCTTTCGATAGAAATCATGCATCTTTGTTTCTTGAAAAATGCAGAGTACATCTTTTTTTTCCAATAGAGATTACTTCACAATTGTCTATCTTCTGCAGTTCTATTCGTACAATTATTTTTCTTTTTTCTTTTACTTCATTTTCTGGCTGTGTGTTCTTCATTAAAATCCTGCAAAGTTTTGAGGAATTTTTTTCTTGTATGTCCCACATACATCGATTTAGCTGCTGATGAATTTTCGTTGTGACGAAATGCAGTTTTCTTATCAAATGTGATCTCGTTTCCTTTCTTCAATAAACGTATCTAAAATCGATAAATTTCTCTTTCTTGTAAATAATTATGATTACAAGAGATTTCTCTTGCTTAAACAACTAACTAGTCATTTGCTACTACAGATTTAGTACGGTACTGTATACGTTCATATCATTGGCCTCGCTTCAATTGGAAGGCTTCTAAGCGTTAGCTAGAAGAGAATTCTGTTCTAGTTCTTAATTAAAAGAAAAATGAACTCTGTCGATCGTATTCTAGTCTTAATTTTCAGAAGACGCTTAATGTCAATCCCAGGTTACCAATGTCATTTTTTGTTCTCTTTTTTCGACATGTTTTTCTGTTTCATATACTCCATATTTTAAACGTAATACGCGAGTGCCACGATAATGCAGCAAACCGGTTGAAGAGATAAGACAAGTATCACTATCAGGTGGAATTTCTTTTATTCGTGTCAGATTCTGGTAACAAAAGGAATACAGGTAACTGAACGGCGTTTGTTTATGTTACACTAAAATTTATGTCCTGTATATTTAAGCCGCGTAAGAACGATCTAAGGAAAGCAGCGTGTTAAAAGCTTAAGAGATAAAGTCGAGACCGATAGCAGTAGCAATCGGCTTTTTCGGGAGACTGGGCACCTTGTGCACACGCCGTACCCCTCCTGTTCATTTGATATGTGCGCTTGATAAAACGCATCTACTTTTCCAGTTTAACATACGACACCTACTGTGGAATTTCTTTGTCTGCTTTAACAAGCTGTGATTCAAGTCTAAGGTACCTAAATAACAAACAAATTGTTCACCATGAAAGCAAATCCAAGCTCACTAACGAAACATTCCTTACGGTCAAATAAACTTAACAGTCTGACGACATCTATCATTTTATATGCAAAATAAAACCCATTACTGATGTTATTATAAAGTATAAAAGTTCATTTTCAACACATAGAGACTTTCTTTGATTTCTGCAACATGTAATGCAATTTTAAAACTATTATGAAGTATTTCATTCTAACAAACGAATTCTGCATTATATTACGCCCCAAAAGTTGAGTCATTTAGCGATAATGTTAAGCTGCTAAGACTGTTCATTAGACAAATCTGACAAGCACAATTTCCGCATTAGTGTGGACAATGGAAGTAACAAAAATATTATTACTCTGAAGTGTATATGTGTATTAAAAAATTTATTTTTAGTAAACTGTTAAATTAAGGAAATTAATCAGACCGAACGTTTTATCTGCAGAAGAAAAAAAGTTTTTTTTCTTAGAATTAAGCTCTATTTTTTTTCACCGAAACTTGGTTTTTACCCTGTGTACTTTCTTTCAAAGATTTAATACAGTTTAAATATACTAGTATAATAGTAAAACACGAGATTGTCATCATCATAAGAACACCAAAATAATGAAATATTAATTTGGGCTCAATATATCAAGTTACAAGTTTAAAAATTCTTTAGAAAAGCTCGAGAACAAGATATATAATTTGCGTAATATGTAGAGACTTAGCATGTACTGCATCTCACATCCATATTAAATATTACATGCTGTTTGAGATTCTGCACCCAAGACATCAAGAAGTAAATGACACAACTTTTCCAATACCACATCTGACTGAACTGAATCGTTATGATTCGTTAATTAACCACTCCATCATTTTAAATAGTGAGTAAATTTTTAAAATCTTCCATGACGACCCAATTAGCGATAAAAGTTTTTACATACCAAGTATCAGACTAGAATGATCATTTACAAATACTTCCAGTTTCATTACGATTACAACGAAGACGGTGAAAAACACTGTAACGAACTTGAAAAAAATTACCAAAACGAAGACATAGATATTCATAGAAAGTGTTCAATTCGTTGTTACGTATTTCACGAAACAGAACAAATGCACATTTTAGAGGGAGCACTCTTACATCTGCACAACTCTAAGCATTGCAGATGATGTCTCTATTTAATTAATAAAACTGCCGGAAACCGTTTAAGGGGTCAAGGCGAAAAAACAAAAGGGTATCGGCGGGTTACGAACTTCCGACCACAAGCGCCTCAACGTAACACACTACCCATACACCACGGCGAACACCTACGGCATTGGACATAAATTCTAGTACTACTGTTGGAAGTTGCGAACAGCTAAAATGACATTTTTAGACACTAGATTATACTTTATCGTGCTATGAACGACGTGCTTTTGATAATTCTTCAGTGCGCCACCACATTGAAATGACAATGCGTACGTTATAATAAGAAAATCATAAAACACAGGTAGCAAGACAGCGTAAGACAGAGATAATTTTATGCGATGAATGTCACGTGACATTTCCTAACGTCTCGTTTACGTAAAATCAAAAGGCGGTGTCAATTCGCCGTTATTTTTACAAATATCTCTCTAACTGTGCGAGTTACGAAAAAACGTTAAGAGTGAAAAGTTGTAGAGAATTTTCTCCTCTACAAATTCGGTTATTTAGTTTTCGTGTCAAAAGAACGGTTTGTTTGCAATTACATTACAACCGGATGTTTTTGGTGTTACTAACGTATTTTTGTCCGAAAAATTTGAAAAATAGAGGTTCTGATCTCCTGGGGCCAACTATTATGTCTGTAAAATTTGGTGCCGATCAGCAACGGTTCGACTTAAAAAGTGGGAACCTGTTCCCCAAACCATAAGAGGGCAAAGTTACAGAGACTTTTCTTCTCTGCACATTCATGTATTCATTTTCGTGTCAGATGAACAGTTAAGCCTTTATTTTCAATTAAATTTCGATCTGTCAAACAGCGATCGCAAAGTGTTACTACTGTAACCTAAAGTGGGCCAGAAAGCAAGAATCCCGGTCCACGTTGTAAACCTTTTGGTTTCTTTTTTTAATGAAACTCCAGCTCCAGTTGCATTTATTGGTGCTTCATTTTTTGTTTCTTTCAAAGTATGCTGATGCAATAGCCCCATAACTAGCTATCATATACAACCCCTGACCCAGTGAAATGCCTGTACCCAAGGACTTGAAAGTTGCACAGGTCACTATAATATTCAAAAAAGGAAATAGGACCATTGCACAAAAATTCGGGCCTATATCATTGATGTCGGTTTTCAGTAGGATTTTAGAACATATACTTTCATCAAACATTAAGAACTACTTCGAAGAGAAAGACCTACTGACCCATAGTCAACAAGGATTCCAAAAGCTCTTTACTCAAATCCATTCCGTATTTCTAGATTTTAGAAAGGCTTATGATATTGTACCTCTAAAGTGTCCTCTAATCATATTGCATGCCTCTGAAATATCGCCACAGCTATGTAATAGGATTCGTGATTTCCTGTCAGAAATTACACAGAACATTTTAATTGACGAAAAGTCAGCCGGCCGCGGTGGCCGAGGTGACTGAGGCGCTCCAGTCACGGTGTGCACGGCCACTACAGTCGGGGTGTTCGAATCCCCCCTCGGGCATGGATATTTGTGCCGTCTTTAGTCTTAGCTAGTTCATAAGTTGTTTGTAAGCTTAGGGACTGATGACCCCGTAGTTAAGTCCCATAAGTTGTACAAACATTTGAACATTTTGAACGGAAAGTCACCGAGAGAAACAGAAGTGATATCTGGCGTTCCCCAGGGAAGTGTTACAGGGACACTACTTTTCCTTATCTTTATAAACGATTTAGGAAACAATTTGAGCAACTCTCTTAGTCTGTTCACGAATTATGCTGTAAGTTATCGGTTAGTAAAGTCACCAAAACATAGAAAGAAGCTGCATTATAATTCAGATAAGATATCTGCATGGTGCAAAATTTGGAATTTGATCCTTAATAATGATACATAGCAAATATTGTAGGGAAAGCGAATCAAAGGCAACGTTTCATTGGCAGAACACTTAGATGATGCAAAAGTTCCACTGAAGAAACTGGCTGACTCCACTTGTGCGTCCTATTTTGGAGTATTGCTGCCCACTGTGGGATCTCCACGAAGTGGGACTAACGGACGATTTTGAAAAAGTTCAGGGAAGGACAGCTCGTTTTGTACTATCACGCTATAGGGGAGAATGTGTCACAGAATGATGCACGAGCTGGGATGGAAATCTTTCAAAGAATGGCGATATTCGTTGCGGCGATATTTACGAAATTTCTTTCACCAACTTTCTCTTCAGAATGCGAACATATTTTGTTGGCCCCCAACGACATAGGGAGACATGATCATAGTAATAAAATAAGAGAAGTCATATCGAAAACGGGTGTTCCTTCTTACCGCGTGCTATTAGAGATTGGAACGGTAGAGAAATATCACAAAAGCGGTTCGATGAAATTCTTCCATGAACTTGATTGTAATTTGCAGAATGTTTATGTAAATATAGATAGCTATTAGGGTAGGTACATATTAAGGAGTTGCCATTTTCATTCCATCATAATCCTTTGTAAGAAAAACTTCGACAGCCGCAGCTATTTTTTTATTTTCTTCTTAAGCTTTATATAATTTTTTTGTCCTTAATAACGGGTAAATCCACCCCCATGAACCACAGACAATGCCGAGGTGGGGTGGCTTGCGAGCCTCAATGATGCACATAGTCGTACCATAGGTGCAACCACAGTGGAGGGGTATCTGTGGAGAGGCTAGGCTGAAACTGGGGAAAGTACTGAGAGATAGGGTAGTGAAGGCTGCAGAGGACCACATAGGCAGAAGGAAGAGGCCTAATAGAAATCCCTGGATAACACAGGATATACTGAACTTAATTGATGAGAGGAGAAAATATAAAAATTCACAAGTGAAACAGGAAAAAGAGATTACAAACGTATGAGATTGACAGGAAGTGCATACTGGCTAAGCAGGGGTGGCTAGAGGACAAATGCAGAACCGTAGAAGAATGCATAACTGGAGGAAAGATAGATACCGCCTACAGGAAAATAAAAGAGGTGTTTGGAGACAAGAAAAACAGCTGTATGAATATCAAGAACTCAGACGGGAAACCAGTACTAAGCAAAGAGGGGAAAGCTGAACTGTGGAAAGGAGATAAAGTTGAAGGCTGTATTCTAGAAATGGAAGACCAAGTAGAGGAAGAGGAGATAGGAGATACGATACTGCGAGAAGAATTTGACAGAGCGCTGAAGGACTTGAGTCGAAACAAGGCCCCTGGAGTAGATGATATTCCGTCAGAACTGCTGATGTCATTAGGAGAGCCAGTCGTGAAAAAATTGTATCACCTGGTATGCAAGATGTACGAGACAGGGGAAATACCCTCCGACTTCAAGAAGGACATTGTAATTCCAATTCCAAAGAAAGCAAGTGCAGACAAGTGTGAAAATTACAGAACTATCAGTTTAATAAGTCATGGGTGCAAAATACTGACACGAATTATTTGCAGACGAATGGAAAAACTTGTGGAATCTGACCTCAGGGAAGATCAGTTTGGATTTAGGAGAAATGTAGGAAAACGGGGGCAATACATTACGACTTATCTTACAAGATAGGCTAAGGAAAGGGAAACCTACGTTTTTGGCGTTTGTCGATTTGGAGAAAGCTTTTGACAATGAAGACTGGAATACACTCTTCTAAATTATGAAGGTATCAGGGGTGAAATATAGGGAGCAAAAAGTTATATTTAACCTATACAAAAACCAGACAGCGGTTATTAGAATCGAAGGGCAAGAAAGGGACGCAGATGTGGAAAGGGGGTAAGACAGGGTTGTAGCCTTTCCCCAATGTTGCTCAATCTGTACATTGAACAAGCAGGGAAGGAATGGAAGCAGAAATTTGAAGAGGGCATTAAAGTGCAGGGAGAAGAAATAAAAACATTGCGGTTTGCCGATGATATAGTAATTCTGTCAGAGGCCGAAAAAGATCTGGAAGAGCAATAGAATGGGATGGACAGTGTCTTGAAGGGAAGATATAAGATGAACATTAACAAGAGGAAAACGAAGGTAAAGGAATGCAATATCAGAAAATCAGGCGATGCTGAAGGAATTAGATAAGATAATGAGATAATAAAAGTAGTAGATGAATTTTGTTTGTTGGATAGCAAGATAACTTCTGATGGCTGAAGTAGAGAAGATATAAAATGCAGAATGGCCATGCGAAGAAAAGCGTTTCTAAAGAAGCGAAACTTGTTAATATCCAATATTAATTCAAATGTTAGGAAGTCCTTTCTGAAAGCATTTGTCTGGAGTGTGGCATTGTATGGGAGTGATACGTCGACTATAAGGAGTTCACATAAAAAGATGATAGAAGCTTTTGAAATGTGGTGCTACAGACGAATGATGAAAATTAGATGGGTAGATTACGTAACTAATGAGGTGCTTAACCGAATCGGGGAGAAAAGGAGTTTGTGGCATATCCTGACTAAGAGAAGGGATAGATTGGTTGGACACATTCTGAGATATCAAGGAATCGTCAGCTTAGCATCAGAAGAAAGCGTGTAGGGTAAAAATCGTAGAGGGAGACCGAGGGACGAATATAGCAAGCAGATTCAAAAGGATGTAGGTTGCCGACGTATTCTCAGATGAAGAGACTTGCACAGGACAGGGTAGCGTGGAGAGCTGCATCAAACGAGTCTGCGGACTGAAGACCACAACAACAACAACGGGTAAATTCCGTTGAGGTACGTAATATTAACAACAATTATGGTATCATTGTTATTATTATTACTAGAGGCACAAATGATACTGCAACCTGAATTAAATAGAACGATAACATATTTGCTTATATTAAATTTCACGTACGCATTATTTTCAATGAAGTATGCTTACTGGCCGTGTAATATATTCCAAAATAATAATTCTCCGGGGAATATCAGGTGCGTCGAGGATTGTCTTTACACGAAACGTTGTACTTGGATAGGTTCCTCTGTTCTTCAACGCTTCTCTGTACGCTTTAAAACATGACTAATAGGCAGACTTCGTGTTGGAAAACGTTGTGAATACAGACGTGGTGTCTCAGCTGCGCAGTTGTATCTGTCACACTTTAAGCAGGACCACGTGCCTTCATCACAGCGAACCCAAGAGAAAAACCCAAACAGGAGGCGGTACAGCTTCGTTTGTACGTGCTCTTTCCCTGTGCGCAGGCAGTGAGGAAGCAATCCTTCTTGCATTAGCGTATGCGCGAAACACAATATTGCAGGGGACAGCGTATGTGGACAAGCTGTTACACTGGCTTGCAAAAAAAAAAAAAAAAAAAAAAAAAAAAAGGAGGTGCACCTAAAAGGAGTAGTGCAATATTATCTCATTTCATTAGACATGACATGCATACCATTAATGTGTGAGTGATTATATTTACACAGCTCTGTAATGTATAAAGTGCGCACCAGAGTGCAGTTGTGATGTCACCACTCTGATGTAGCGACGTTGGTGCCAGTCAACTACCGTGGGTCAGACAGTGATGCAAGGTGTCATGACGTTAATTTACAGTACGAAGCAGATGCCTCGCAGACGTGATCCAGCAACTGAATGCATTTGACATCGGCCGTCCGTTGGAATCTGTGAAGATGGGTGGTCGTACCTTGCAATTTCCTGACATGTGACCATTCATACCCCACAGTAGCCCGATGAAAGGAAAAGCCTACTAGTGGTACAGTGTACCCTCCGCCACGCACCATACGGTGGATTGCGGAGTATGTATGTAGATGTTGGAATCAATAGGTACATGAGGTCACTCTGCCACGTCGTGCAGTTTCGGGTTGACCAGGAAACATCCAAGGAAGGACTGTCGTATATGCGGGATGCCATGTTCTTGGCACCGCCATCCCCAGGCCAAAACAACTTCCTGTGAGATCTCACACAGTCCCTCGAACAACCGAGGGCTACTAGACTGGAGTCCTACCGCTCCATACAGCGGTTGCCCTCGACACCAAAAAATCTACACTGGCATTTGTAGTAGCGCGTCCCTTGAGGTACGATCAGAGGACGAATGGCTAGCATCATGTTCAGTGATGAGTCCCGCTTGTACAGAACCTCCGCTGCCCATCGTGTTTGGGCTTGGCGATGTCAAGAGGATAGGGCATATCTTGTCTATACTGAGGATAGGTTCACAGACATATTTCCTGTTATTATCGTGTGGGGAGCCATAGTATATGCATTCAGGTCACCTCTAATTGTGCTTCGTCCGCACGTCCTTCCCCTGATGGCACTGCTTCAGGGACAGTGTTTCAACAACAACAAGAAGATAACGCGCACACACACACACACACACACACACACACACGCACACACACATACACACACAGAACGTGTGTCTATGGACTGCCTACAGCATGTTGAGGTCCTCCTGTAGCCAGCAAGATACCAGGACCACTCCATGTTTGAACACGTGTGGGATGACATTGGAAAAGGCCCCCACCAACCGGCGGAATGTGGGATCTGGACGGACAGCTGCGACAACTGTGGACACACTTGCTTCAGGACAGGCTCCGAAAGATGTTTGACAACATTATGAACCATAAAAGAGCAGAGGGGGTGAGACAACCTACAGACTTGAAGCCAACGTTCCATCTGTAACTACCAATGGCCTTGTCTCTTTTACTCCATATTGTTATCAGTTCAATTGTCTTTCATCACACGTAGTTTCATTCACTTCCAACCACTCCTTATCTGTGCATCACTATTTTTTGTCAGGCAGTGTAGATTAACAATAAAACTGTGATTTATGCGATTTGAGAACTCAGCTTTTGTTTCTGTGAAATGCTTTCATAACAGAAAAAATATTATAAAATACAATTACGAAAAAGTGCACCACATAGCATAGAGTAATGCAGCACTCCTGCGATCCAAAAGTACTGAACTTAGTGTCGTTATTCCACTTTCCCATTGCTTCCCGCAAAGTCATATGTGAGGTGCGTATTGAGCAAGTCTCCAAAGTAATCACTATTCACTTGCCGAGGTGGCGCAGTGGTTAGCTCACAGGACTTGTATTCGGAAGGCCGGTCATTCAAATCCACCCCGGACATCCAGTTTCAGGTTTCTGTGATTTTCCTAAGTCACGCCAGGCGAATGCCGAGATGTTTCCTCTGTAAGAGCATGATCGAATTCCTTTCACATCGTTCCCCAAACAATCCGACCGTGATCTCCGTCTGTAATGATCGCGCTGTCGACGGGACGTTAAACCCTAATCTTTCTTCCTTCCCAATCGCTATTCCTGCGTATCAGCGTTAATTTATAATTGACACTGCTGTAAAAGCAAACCCGAGGCAGAAGCACGCATCACTGAATGCACGTTTAAGGCCGAAGAGTAAAGTGAGCGTTAATGTTGTCAACAGCAAATACCATTTGTGAATGGAGCAAGTTTTTTTTACAAACAAAACATACTATGCAGATACCGTTGAGGACTGAACTTCTGTACATTTATTTTTAAGGTAAAACAGACAAGAAATAAATGAAAATAAGCAACCAAACTGAATGTCGTTCCTTTTTAACTAATCACCAAAATAGTCACACAGTATCGCTGAGCAACCTGCAAAACTTTGCAATGTTTTTCGGAGATAAAAACTAGCCGAAGAAAGGCACCAGTGACACTTCGTCGGACGTCAATGTAAATTCGTATACGTACGTTATTTCGTTGCAACATCCCATCGTGGCACGTACTGTCGTGCCCCGCTATGCTATGCAGTACGTAGCCGCCTACGTTCCATCCACATACTTACTGTCAAAAGACATCGTTCGTGCGGCCGTCGTTCAACAATGTTATGCCGCGCATGCAGCAGAGATCTTGCCTTTTGATGAGTTAATTGATTAACTTCGCTGTCATATAAAGGGCTCTACAGACACCATATCAACATAACACGTACATTTCCTAAAAGTAGAGAATTTTGCGTCGTAGCAAATTATTCGTATGATGTGAAAATGCTATGCAGAAGGACAGTAGCACAAAAAGTTTTACATCAATCGACTTCTCATGTAGTGTACGTCAAAACCTGTTTTTTAAGTATGTAATATACTTTAATTCCCCTAGCAGTTTTGTACGAACTTCTCTTTTAATTACTTTATTTTGTAGGAAAATCTAGAGATAAGCAATTTACTTCGCGGGTACTAAGACACAAGGAATGTGTAAAAAATAAGAGATGCGGAAAAAAAAAAAAAAAAAAAAAAAAAAAAAAAAAAAAAATTCATGTACTCAGCTTTCTAAGATGCGAACGTTTTTCAGAGCGCGCAAACGTTGAGATCTTTTTCAAAGTAGCCCATTTTTCTTTAGTTATAGCCATATTTTCTTTCTTAGTCCGATCGTAAAACCAGTTATGTGTTAATTTTATTACTGCAGTACCGCAAAATCTCTGGTATAAAGTATTTATCTCCCTTATTCACCATCTAATAGACCATAATACAGTGTTAAAAACAGAGGTCTTTCGTAAATTGCCACCTACGGCGTCTGATCAACTAAAGTTAATTTTCAGCTATTCCGACCTACGCTTCTCATTTCAGAGCATAATTGAAAACAACATTGCTTTACCAGACCATTATTTCTGCTAAAAATCCCGTTTAAAACTAGCTTCAGATGGCAAATAAAAGCAACGCACGCTTTTAGAATGTAATAAGCTTTTAAACGCCGATTTTCTAGTTATAAGATACTGTATTATTTTTTCACATCGGGACACCAAATTCTAGTAGAGATAAGTTCTCCATCATAGTTCTTATAGACCGGCCAATTTACTGTATGTAGTGCCTATGTATTTCTTAAAACTATGGGTGAGTTTTCTGCATGTTTGCAAGAGAAACATCATGGAATTACAAGAAATTAACGTTTCGTCACATCTGTGAACATTCACAAAATTCGCAATGCAGTAATATATTTCGGCATAATTTATTGCATTCACAAGAATTGAAGTATCATCGTTCCTGGTTAGTGCAACTTATCTCAGACGACGACATTATATGATAATCTTGATCATTTCAAAACAACTTAAAAGCTTATAACCATAAAAACAAATAAATAAATAATAAAAAAAGAACGAGTAGAAGATCCCCGGATAAAGAGCTAGCTTTAACAGGACAAGGATGATGGCAGAATTTGGCTGTGCGTTTTCAAATGAACCAGAAAAGCGGGAAAAAATAAGTAAAACGTAAATGGGATATTTGAACCTCGACGCTCCCGAAAACGATTCCGATTGTATTATCTACCGTACCTGCTGGAAATGTCGCTGCTGCAGTACTCGATGAATATGTATCCATTCCTCGTTTACCATTTTTAATCAATTACACCGGTATTGTAAATCAGTGAAGGGCACACGATGCTACGAAAAGTAAAACACAACTAGGCTTCTTGCGCTTTAGTAACTTCGGGTCGTAGTTTCGGTCAGAAAGGTGGTGGCAGACGGAAAAGGATAATTGGCATGGTCTCCCACAGGTCTCGGGTTACTTGTCTCGCTTGTTACTGCTCCGTGGCTGGCGTTTAGTGGTAGCGAGACGTCCGGCGAGTTCGTGCGTGCGCGCACGCGCGCCTGTTAAGGAGTCGTGCATGTCGGTGCGTGCGGCGGACCTTCTACCCTTACTCTCCTCCATGCTGTCCTCTGTGGGCCTGTGGGCCTTCCTATGCTTGCCAACAGACTTACGAGACTAGCAGTAACCACGTACACCTCATGAAAGTTTACAATTTATGCAACATGTAAGGCTCTGCCTCAAATAGGGTGAAAATAATTTTTTATCTCACACAATACTAAACGCTACAGTATCCAAGTTTAAAATCAATGTCCCATATAATCCTAAGTTATTTACCTGCCTTCATTATTTAATTATTAATATATCGGCATTTGAGCTCAGACGTCATCTACTATTAGGATATCGTCTCCCTTTCTTTTCTTACTTTTTGAAATCCGTAAAATACTGTCCTAGGTTCATCTACCACATATTCATCTGCCATCTCAGTACCAGTCTCCGATGGAATTTTTAAAAATTCGATTAAGAGAAAATTGGGGAACATCAGTTTGGATTTAGGAGAAATGTAGGAAGACATGACTCAATACATTACAAATTATCCTACAAGAAAAGAAAACCCACGTTTTTAGCATTTGTAGGTTTGGAGAAAGCTTATGGCAACGTTACCTGGAAATCACTCCTCCAAATTCTGAAGGTAACAGACGTACATTGTAGAGTACGAGAAGTTATTTACAACCTCTACAAAAACCAGACAACAGTTATTAGAGAAGAACAGATGAATGGGACGCATTGGTTGGGAAGGCAGTAAGACAGGGTTGTGGCCTTTCCCAACGTTATTCAATCTGTATATTGACCAAGAAGTAATTTGTAGAAAAATTGAAGTTCAGTGGGAAGAAATAAAAACTTTGCTATTTGCCGATGACATTGTAATTCTGTTGGAGACAGTAACTGAACAGAATAGACACTGTTTTTACAGAAGGTTATAATATGGACATTAACAAGAGTAAAACAAGGATAATGGAATGCAGTGTAAGAAAATCACTCGAGTCTTAATATATCAGATAAGGTAATGAGCCAATAAAACTATTAGATGGATTTTCGTATTTGGGTAGAAAAATAACTTCCGATGGCCGAAGCAAGGAAGATATAAAATACAGAATGGCTATGGGAAGGAAAGTATTTCTGAAGAAGCGAAATTTGTTGGCATCCAATGCTAATTTAAATGTTAGGAAGTCATTTCTGAAAGCATTTGTCTGACATTTGACCAGATAATATTACTCTAAGTGTATCGAAACCAGTCGTCAGAAAAATAATTAATTGCGATATTTTAATACTACTTTCAATAATACAAAGCTGTTACAAGCTTTTGAAATGTGGTGTTACCCACGAATGCTGAAGATTAGGTGGGTAGATCGCGTAACTAATGTGGTGGTACTAAACTGAATGATATATCTTGACTAAGAGAAGGGATCGATTGGACACATTCAGAGACGGCAGAGAGTCGTCAATTTAGCACTGGATGGAAGTATGTGCGGTAAACGTTGCCGTTGAAAGGGCTTGTACAGATCAGGGTAGCGCGGTGAGGTGCATAATACCAGTCTTTGTACTGAAGACAGCAACAACAACTTAAATATAATTAATTATTGTCAAATAGTTGCAGTAAATTATAAACCGCATTTGATAACTAAGAATAAGTTCACGATGGAGATACAAATACCACTATTTGTGAGAAACAATACGCAGTCCTCAACAAATGGAAAAGTATTTCTGGAGTTATTCCTCGTTTCAATATTTCCTCTAAAACAACCGACAACAGTGGTGACATGTAAACTCCCCTGTCTATGGATTACGAGAATGCTTCCGTGAGAGGTTCGAATCCTCCTTTAGGCACGAGTGTGTAAATTTTCCTTATCATAAGTTAAATGAAGTAATTTGTAAGTCTAGGGACCGATGACCTTAGGTTTGGTCCCTTAGGTGTACAAATATTTGGTTTGAGTATACAGTAAACAGTACCTATCAATTTGTATCATCCATAAAATTCTTATTAAAAAACTACGTTATTTTTTACGTTGCTTGCAGTGGCCATTTTGAGCAGCAGCTGAATTGTATTTCACTGTAAGGTTTTAAAATAAATGCCTTTTGCTACTGCAACTGAAGGGTTTTATTTTTATACTTTTAATCACCCATACGCGTTTCGCCTTTCTCTCAAGGCATCATCAGTGGGTGTTCTGAAATATTTACATCTTTTTGTTTGCACATATAGGTTAAGTCTCTTACATATCTACAAAACATTTCATTTCAGATTTAAAACAGTTCGTTTTTTGCAGACATGAAACAACAGAACAACAAAAACAAAAAAAGTCCCGATTCCATAACACTCAAAAACCTAAAGAGAAAACTCCAAGAGGAAAACGTCATCATTTCCAAAGCAGACAAGGGAGGCACAGTCGTTTTGATGGACAAACAACAGTACATTGAGAAAACAAATGATCTCATCTCTCAAAGTAATGTTAAAAAATTAAAATCAGACCCAACAAACAGATTTCAGACAAAAGTAAAAAACACCTTAAAAGATATAGACTACACATTGGATGACACAGAAAAAAGAAAATTAATTCAGAATAACCCCACAGCACCAACCCTCCGATGCCAACCAAAGGTACATAAACCAAATATCCCGTTACGGCCCATTGTGAATTCCAAAAATGCTCCCACTTATAAACTTGCAAGACACATGATGAAAGTACTATCAGAAACCTATCAAATGAAAGATGACAAAACCATAAACAACACCTCACACTTAATACGACTCATAAAAGATACAAGAATCCCAGACTCAGCTACCCTTCTTTCCTTTGACATAGAAAATATGTACACTAACATACCAGTAGATGAAACAATAACTATCATAGAACAAAATCTAAAAGAAAACAGTCAACTACCAAATGAACACATAAAAGAGATATACTCATTGCTAAAATTGATAACCGAACAAAACTATTTTCAATTTAATAATGAATATTACCTGCAAGAAGAAGGCTTACCCATGGGATCACCAGTGTCAGGTACCCTAGCCAATATTTTCATGAACCATGTAGAAAGTATGATTTTTAAAAAAGTAACCACAAAAAACTATAAAATACTCTACTGGATAAGGTACATGGATGACATCCTCTGCCTAATTGATGAACCTCCGGAAAGAATAGACCAGCTCCATACAGATTTAAACACTATACACAAAAAAATAAAATTCACAATAGAAAAAGAACATAACAACCAAATAAACTTCTTGGATATAACCATCAAAAAGGAAAACAACAAGCATACCTTTGACATTTACCGTAAACCGACAACAACTGATACAATTATACACCAGATCTCCAATCACCCACATGCACAAAAACAATCAGCAATCAGATACATGCTCCACAGACTCAACACAATACCACTCAACAAAGAAAATTACCAAAAGGAACTAGACATCATCACACAAATAGCAACAAACAATGGATACGATGGTAATATAGTAGAAAAATTAAACAAAAAAATTAAAAAACAGATACGGGCAAAAAACACCAAACGTACAGACACCCAGACAACAACACAGCAAAGCAGCACACAAACACACACAACACAAACTGCAGTACTAGAAACACATGAAAGCAAAAAAGAAAATTCAAGATGGTACACAATGACATACAAACACAAACTAACACACAAAATAATAAATATTTTCAAAAGACAAGGCATAAAAATAGCTCTCAAAACAGATAACCCAGTCCAAAAATATATCCCAAAAATCAAAACAGACACAGATATCTACCAAAGAGCTGGAATACCAACTACAATGCAACTCATGTGATGGAAGGTATATAGGACAAACCAGCAGAACATTCGATACCCGATACAAGGAACACATCAGGGCATGGAAATACAGAACAAACCACTCCACTTTTGCAGAACATCTAATAGCATATAACCACAAACCCACCACAATAGAAAAAGACATGAAGGTAATTAGAATAAATAATGAAAAACATCTCCTAACATTACAAGAAAATTATCACATATATGAAACAAAAGCTGAGAAAAAGATGCTACTAAATGACCAAATAAACCTGACCAATCAATCACTGTTCTCACTGATTGACCATATGGTAGACACAAACCCCAACACATAGTCACAACCCCCACCACACACACTCACATACACACACACACACACTCATTCAAACAGAGAGGGAAAAAAAAAAACCACCTACCCACCCACATACACACCCACACCCACACACACTCATGCACACAAACACACACACACACACAAAGATACCTTCAACACATTTTCAATGAAACAGTTGAATTTCAAATAAGCTAAGGTTGGCAACACTACAAAACAAACAGCAGTAGACACAGTATGGCAGCAGGTGACAACAGAATCAGAGAACTGCAATGTGGTTCGAAAAACAGTGTAACCTTTCGACCTGGTTGCCAGAATAAGACTGAAGTGGAGTAACAAGTGCTGTAAGTACACCATTTTATACCAAAAAACGAACTGTTTTAAATCTGAAATGAAATGTTTTGTAGATATGTAAGAGACTTAACCTATATGTGCAAACAAAAAGATGTAAATATTTCAGGACACCCACTGATGATGCCTTGAGAGAAAGGCGAAACGCGTATGGGTGATTAAAAATATAAAAATAAAACCCTTCAGTTGCAGTAGCAAAAGGCATTTATTTTAAAACCTTACAGTGAAATACGTTATTTTTATTTGTTTCTTACGCCTCTCAAAACGTTTCCTACGACCAATGTGGAGCCATCTTTTTACTAACATGACATCAGCCGGCGTTGCGTCATTGCTCTGCTCTACAAATCTTAGGGCAACCTAAAATAAGCTCACTCGAAATTAATTCCTGTGTTAAGCTACTGTATCGCAGTTATATTTGAAAGCAAAGAAATTCCTGATTTAGACTTACACACCTGTAGTGCTCGAAAACCATCGTCAGCTGTGACCCTGTTATCCACGTCATCTACTTCGGGGCCTTCGATCGAGTCATCGATTTTCAGCAATACTGTAGCTATAATTTCGTGGTCCGTGATTTCTTCAACCTCGCATCAAGGAATTAGTTTTACCATTTCCTTTAAATTTTCAAAATGTACTGAGAAGCCTTCTTCAAGGCGGTCATACAGTCCTCTCTAACACCTTTGAAGGGTTTTTGCTTTCACATAATCCCAGGCCGAGCAAACCAATAAATTATTCCAAATTCGCTTCTGAAAATGCTTCTGAAAAACAGGCCATAGTAATGCCATTTAAATGCCGCTGTTACACATTGAACCGGTAGCTGCAAATATATCTTTTGGGGGAAGAAAACGCACAACAATATCACCACTTTTTAACTCGTGATTTTTTTCTACTTTCCGGTAAACAATGGGTGCAATCTATTGATGACAGAAGCGTTTGATGCCAAAAGGACAGTGATCCCTTCTTTTTTTCATTTTGTGTCGCGGGCCAGACTTATTTATTTATTTATTTTTAATAAGCTAAGGATTTGGTATGCAACATCTTGAAATTAACACCCGTTTCATCAGCACTGTAAATTTGATCCTTAGTGTAGCCTTTGGCGTAATCTTCAAACTTTGTTTTTAAAACTACAACCGCGTGTTATTCTGCAAATATCTTTTGTCCATTAACATTCAGTTGCAAATACCGTATCAATTTTTAAATCTATCTAACAACTCCGAACTTGCAACAAAATCTTTTCCTTCATCACCTAACAGCTCAGCTAACAGTTGTAGGTTAATTCCTAGCTCACATGATTCAAATAGAGGATGTTACAGGCAACATCAAGTCTTGTCTACAGAATTCAGAGAGTAAATCTTTTTAGCTGTGTTATTAATTTATGACGACTCTGCATTTCTTTCTAGACATGGGTGTCCTCGGAAGCGGATTGAATAAGCCGGGTTTCGATTGACCTGAGTTTGCTTAACCCGCGTTTTACTGTGTATCAGCGTCTTCATTGTCAAGTACTGTTCGGGCAGGTGTAGTGGAAACTTAATTAAAAACATTTTTAAAACTTAGGAACTGCCACTTTGTTCAATTCTTTAAAATGATCCATGGTTATGTAGCAACTACTGAAATCAGCCTTTTTCTTTGTTTCATTAAAATGCATAAATTATGCTGTTTTTGTTGGTTTTAATGAATAGCTTACACATTATTGAGAGAAAATGATATGCCTAAAGTTTCCTTTCTTCCCTTTTTTTATAAAATAGCATAATTACATTAATGTAATGAAAGTAGGTGTACACCTGTATTCTCAGAAGTGGAGAGGAATTTTGCCCTATGAAAGACATCTTTTTTTGCAGATTTTCACCCAGACATGTTTCACGACTTACGCAATATCTTCATTAGGTTTATACTCTTGTTTCAACGCGACACTGCACGAATACACTGTGCCCACATCTTCAACACATTGCTTAATTAGATAAGAATCAACGAAATGGAATAGCCTGTGAGCCCGACAGAATGTGCTTAGGCTAGTTCAAACTTGCGGTATGTCGTAGTAAGAATCCTACTATTGTCGAATTATGGGACAGACTTCAGGAGCAACTTCTCACCCGTCTTGTAGGCAGAAAGCATACGGTAGAATAACAAGGTGTTGAATTATACCATGCAGATGTTTTGCTTTCACGGCTGTAAAAAAGCTATTTACTTTCGTAACCAGGCTGCCCTTACTTTAATTTCATTTTTATTTATCTCGTTGTGGTTCACAAGGATGCTCTTTGATTAAATACTCTCCTCGAATGTAAGCTCATGGGTACATTCACAGACAAGCATTTAAATTCTGTCCATCGCAATATAAAATGCGAGACGAAACTTCAAATAGAGGGCGAACTACCTTTCCTGGATGTGTTAGTTAAGAAAACAACTGGCTGAGTCACAGAGTGTACAGAAAAGCTACGGACATTGACCATTTGTCACAAAGAAATTCGGTGCTAAATACTATATCTATTCCATAGAGCTCTACTTGCGATGGTACTCCGAAGGAATGGGTACTTAGTTCATCAAAACTGCCGGGTCGGTTGGAGCAATTGAAGTCAAGAGTATGGTATTCGTTTATTCAATAATAAAATAATAGCATATAGCTGAAGCGGTTTCCATTCAATATGACTCAAGTCTACGTCTGCGGATGCCCACAATAAATAATTTGTTACTTCAAGAAAAAAACTGAGACTGAGAAAGAGAAGCAAAAAATCGCTTATCTACCTCATGCTTGCCCACAATCTAAGCTCCTATCGAAACATTGCATCCAGCCAATTTCCCTCCCTTGAACTATTATATAACGTTTTCTTTGCAATGTTAAAGGCGATATAGGTCTCCGAACGTCGCGTGTCTATTGCAATCAAAGTGAATGTTACATGTCTCACGTTAGGTAGACTAGCAAGACAGTGGAAGAGAGATGCGAAGAACATGAGAGGCACCCGCGATTAAAACCACCAAACAAATGAGGTGTCGCCGAGTACTGACTCGAATATAATTATGAAATAAATATGATGAGACCACTATCTTGGTGCAAGCGCCAAGTTTCACGGACTACATAATTAAAGAGTCTTTCGTAATAAAGTTGTCAAAAAACATAATAAACACGGACGGAATTTAGGCTTGGGCCCTGCATTCAATTTATTAAAACCGACCTGCCCTTCACATTTATAAGAGTTGTCAAAAATCATATAGAATTTCCGCTGCATGAATATCAGTATGAAAATAAAAAAGAAATGCGCATGAAACAGGGTGGTGGACGTCGGGAATCGTACGCGGCTGTAAATACTGTAAGTGGGAAAACCAACAGTAATTCACAGTCTGGTTAGAGCCCAGACAGCGAGTAAATAAAAGCAAACTTTGCAACACCTAAAGAAGTCAACTGAGTCTATCGTCGAAATTACTGAGCAGAAATAGAAACAACACTATTTTAAGTCGGAACCTCACTAATTATCAATCGCGCAGAGAAAACGTCTGGAAAGGCTTCCAAAATACAAAGTGAATAAAATATTTACGTATATAATTAAGACGAAGCCAATGATCCTTTCTCCAATGCGAATGCACACCAGGCACGAACTCTTGATGGCATAGGCGATATGCCGAAAGTAGTGAATGAAAATGGACAAGGGCACTACGTTAATGGTGTGTGTGTGTGTGTGTGTGTGTGTGTGTGTGTGTGTGAATAACTTGAAAATTTGTGTCTAACTGAACGTGTGCTAGGGTAATCCGCGCAGTCGTGGTGAACACTGCGTACCAGTGCCGTAGTGGTCAGCGCAATTGCCTAATAAGCAGGAGACCTGGAATCGAATCCCGACTGAGCACAAATTTTCAGCTTTGTCCAACGACTTAATTCAATGCCCATTGACAAATAATGTCATAAATTCCTTTGTGTTTTGAATAAAATATTTACTCTCATGTCAAGCTGTATAACTGCTGACAAAATTTAAATACGTAATTTAAAAAATACATAGTATAATGGGATTCAGACACTTTCATCAATAAAATTCAGTTTGGGATACCACTGCGAAAAGATTCTGACATGTAAACGTTGTATCAAGAAACAATATTCATATTCACATCGGAGATGAGATGAGGTCACGATGTGCTTGGTGAACATTGTAGCAGTTCTCTTTTATGCTGGTCAGGTGTAATCGAGCAGAACCTTGACGACAAGTGTCTGCCCTCACCTTCCCTTGGAGTTCAGCACTGATCAACTGTTACAACTGAGTACTTCGCACAGATCAAACGACTGCCCAAATGGAGAGCCACATAGAGAAGTGCTGATAACGTTGTCTCACAGGAATAGGTAGTACCTCCGAGACTTTCACAGTGTTCACTCAATATCTGACGTTGTTCGCGTCTTACACACCCTGCCTAGCCTTGTAATACCACTACAGATGAACAAACTAACGTATTCTGGTAAACATTCCATACATCACAGAGGACTGCAACACCAAATCATTTAATACCTGCCGACTATATGACCTACACACATTTAAAAAGACTAATGTCTTCTGTGTAATCCATTGTTTTGTCGATATATCCGAATTTAAAAGAGAAGTACATATGTAAGTATATAGAGGTAATGCAAGTTTGTTAGCGTCTTTAGTAAGCTAGTACTGCGTCTCTAGAGCCCGCCATTCACTCGTTTCATCACTCCAACGTAGTAAAGAGGGCTCATCCAAAGCGCTCGTACTGCCCGCTGTGCGTGCTCCTTTCACCGTTCGTTTAAGGGGCGGGCGGCGTTTTTCTGAACGGCAGCTAGCAGTCGGTGGAGTGCTTGTTGAGACGGCCCGCATTTCGGGTGAAGCGCTTGTCGAGGGTTCGGACCACCCCCTCATTATGCGGCGATGCACGGCGGCGCGAGAGCCAACAGCGGCCGGTCCGGACCGCGCCGCACTCTCGGAATTAATCGTCCTCACACAACGAACGCGCATACCACGCCGCGACACACACAATCCCACCTCCTGGCTACAAACGGTCAATGTGCATCTCTGTTTTGACTAACACATTCGAAACATCTTGACGAATCATGCAGGTGTAAAGATTAAATTACCGAATTATTGTATATTTGTTGTTGTTGTGGTCTTCAGTCCAAAGACTAGTTTGATGCAGCTCTCCACGCTAACGTATCCTGTGCAAGCATTTTTATCTCTGAATAAGAGCTATTGCACATGTACTGACATGTTCTCAGACAGACACAAACATACATACATACACACACACACACACACACACACACACACACACACACACACACAGAAAGACATTCACTTGAGAGAGAGGTAGAGAGATGGATGGTAAAGAGATTCTCAGCGACAAGTACCGACTGCTTTTAAAATTTAAAACTGGAAACTGAAACGCCCTTATCCTCCTGCATCTAACAGATTAAAATTGTAATTTTCTATACTGTGATAGAAATATGGATGATATTTACATTTTAGAACGAAATCTTAGTCAATCCATGTTTCGTTCTCGTCGTTGCAGAACAAGAATTTACATTCGGTCGGTCAAATCCGAAGAAAAAGGAAAAATGATGCGATAACGATGATTTCATTTATTTTAACATGTTACTGCATTATTTAAAGCCTTCGTCTCCTCACCCTCTTAACTTTCATTACAAACCAAGTCATTACTTGATGTCTCAGGATGTGTCCTATCAACCAATCCGTTCTTCTACTCAAATTGTGCCATGCATTTCATTCTTCCTGAATTGGATTCGATGTCCCCTCATAGTTTTTCGACCTAGCCACCTAATCTTCGGCATTCTTATACAGTATCACATTTCAAAAGCATCTATTCACTTCTAGTCTGAGCTACTTATCGTCCCTCTTTCACTTGCACGCTCTCCACAAATATATTCAGGAAAGACTTCGCAATACAATGACCTATGTAAAATATTAACAAGTTACTCTTTTTCAGAAATGTTTTCTTCCTATTGTCAGCATTTTATATCCTCTTTTACTTCAGTCATCATTAGTTACTTTGCAGTACAAATAGAGAAATTACTTTTACTACCTCATTACCTGTTACAATTCATTTGCAACTGACTCACGTCTACCATTACTCTTCCTTCACTTTTTTGCTCTTCATCTTACAGTTTCTTTACAAAACAATATTTAATGTTCTTCGAATGTTTGGCAGCTCTGACAGATTAACAGTGTCATCAGCAACCAACAAAGTTTCAATTTCTTCTCCTTGAACTTCAATATCGCTGCATATGTTTTTCTTATTTTTTTCACTGCTTGTTCAATGTAAAGAAGAAATAAATTGGGGAAAGGGAGCAATCCTGCCTCATTCCCTTCTTAACTATGATTTATCTTTCGCGCCCTTAGACTCTTATTACTATAGTGTGATTTATATACTAACTATAAGTAATCTTTCGGTCACTAAGTATTATGCTCACCTTTCGAAGGTATACATGCGGGGGAAACGCAGTATTTTTCACATTAATGAACATTGCCAGATATGGAAAAAGTGGTGAGAGACAAATATCCTAACACTGCAAGGGAATGAACAATCAGATCTTTATATTCCTAGTCTGCCTCTTAGTTCAATTGTTCGTCAATCTATGGGACCTAATTAATGTGGTTATCAGTCCCTAGGCCTATAAACTACTTAAACTAACTTAAACTAACCTGAGGACAACACACACACACACACACACACACACACACACACACACACCGTAGCACGAGGGAGGACTCGAACCTCCGCCGGGAACGCTCATTCAGTCCGCCTGAAGGAGGACACGAACCTCCGACAGGGAGCAACGGCACGCTCCGCAGCAAGGCGCCTTACAGTACTCGGCCATTCCACCGCGGCATTAGTAAGTTCGCGTACCGCAGTGAAAAGGCGCATAATAATTTACTAATTTTATGATCCGGGTTTATTACTTAACGTTACATGTATGTGTTGACCAAACTATGCTGTGTGGGCCAAACAAACTTAAACGTATTGGGCATGTAAGGCTCTGTTCAAGAAAGAAGGCTCGATGTAGTCTCAGGGACGAACAGTAGAAGTCTGCTTTCAGGCGCAGCAACTACAATAGCTGCAAATAGTGTCTTGAACCTGTGATCCTATCGTCAGAAATATATACAGGGGTTGTTATTTGCGAAACAATAATGAAATGCAAAATAAAGTTATATTAAAAATTAATAAAAGAGGGCTGCGTGGAATGGTTGCATGGTCTAAGGCGTTATGCTGTGGACTGGGCAGTCGTTCCCGCCGGAGCATAGGTGTGTGTGTTGCCCTTAACATAAGTTAGTTAAATTAGTTTGTAAGTCTAGGGACTGACGACTATAACAGTTTGGTCCAATAGGTTTACACTTATTTAATAAAAGAGGTTTTATTCTAATGTTTGCAAACGATGGAGGCAACGCCAGATAAATCACTTAAATAATGTTCAATCAAACACATGTATTGATCTATAGGAAGTGATTCTACACAAAAAAAAGTAATAAAATAGAAGTAAACCGTATAACAGTATCAGAACAGATGCGTTAACTGCGTTACGAGAATGACAGCAAAATTCCCAAGTAAGTAATCATCAATGATACCTAGACACTAAGTCCATTTCGAAATCAAACAACACGAAAAATCGTCAACTCAAAATAGTTCAAATCTTAGTCCAATGAAGAACATACAAAAACTTTTAAAGTCTCGTGTAGAATCAAATACACTGTACAGTTGCAATTCCGTAATGAAATCGGAAAAAATTAAAGTTCTTAAACTGGCACTCATTAACACTTGCCAAAGTTCAACAAGGCGGCCGTTTGAAAACAGTCGCAAAAGAAGCACTTGAGCTATACTGGCAGATCCTCCTCCTTCTCTTAAGACGAGACATTAAGTGTTATAGCCCCAGCCTCTCCTCAAAAAAGTCCAAGTACTTTACTTAACCACAGTAGTTTTCTGCCCTAGCCACACTCTCATTGGTAGATCGCCAAAAAAATGTTCAAATGTTTGTAGAGTCTATGGGACTTAACTACGGGGTCATCAGTCCCTAAACTTACAAACTACTTATGAACTAGCTAATCCTAAGGACGGCACAAATATTCATGCCCGAGGGGGGATTCGAACCCCCGGCCGTAGTGGCCGTGCAGACCGTGACTGGAGCGCCTCAGTCCCCTCCGCCACCGCGGCCGGCGGTAGATTGTCCCCCTGCAAAAGTAGTAGAGCTCTTAATATGAGCCGGCCGCGGTGGCCGAGGGGACTGCGGCGGGCCAGTCACGGTCTACACGGCCACTACTGTCGGGCGTTCGAATCCCCCTCCGGGCACGGATATTTGTGCCGTCCTTAGTATTAGCTGTTCATAAGTTGTTTGTAAGTTTAGGGACTGATGACCCCGCAGTTAAATCCCATAAGATCTACAAACATTTGAACATTTGGATTTCTTAGTATGACATACTTGTTTTGATTAAACTTTGACCACTTCAACGCTATATTTACATTTGGAGAATATTAAGTAGAACAGTTATAAACATTCAGTCACCTTGGGACATTTTATCACCACCACGAAATAAATAAACAAGCCAGCCTTCATGAGTTTGACAGCTCAGTATTTTACTGGTAAAAGTGACAAACATTAATTAAATATTTACACGAAAATGAGGGGCAGAGGTGCATATCATGCTGCTTGCAGCTGCTGAGTTACTGTGAAGGATACGATGATTTGACTGTATTTCCATAATACAATGTGCGTCTGAATAGGTGAATTGAACGATAGTTTACAAACCGCGCTGGCGAAAATGTGCCCTCGCATACACACTATAAGACGGCTTGTGGAATATAAATACAGCTTACATAGACACAATACTGTGCTTATTTATTATTAAGGGGTTAGCCCACCATTCACTTTGACAACAGCTGCAACTCTTCTAGTAACTGACGGATTTTTTATTTTACTTCTTTTATAACATTATATTGGCAAATATAAATTCGAAAAATAAGAATAAAAAAATCGGTTAGTTACTTCAACGGTGTTGGAACTGTAAATCTGGTCTTTACTCTCTGCTTTAAAACTCCCCACAACCGTTTATTTATGTAGAGAAATAGCGATTTTGTTGTGCATGAGAGATGTTTTCTGATACTGTGCAAAGCACGCCGGCACCTTTTTGGCTGCGTGTGTACGGGCGCATTTTCATTTTGGAATATGGCAATGTTAGTATATTCAGTACGTAGTTTGTAGCCGACGATAGAGAGATAATCATTCGCAGTTATTCGTTCAGTGAAGGTAATGACAGAAACGAAAATCAAGTTTATCGTGGTATTCATTTACCTTCCAAATCATCAGTCCGTAGCTTACAAACTACTTAAACCTAAATAAACTAACCTAAGGACAACACACACACACACACACACACCCATGCCCCAGGGAGGACTCGAACCTCCACGGCGAGCAACCGCGCGCTCCGCAGCAAGACGCCTTAGACCGCTCGGCTACTCCACCGCGGCCGCAGTTTTGCGTTGGCTTCCGTTTAGCAACCGCAGCCCTTTGTAACGTTACAAATTACTTTTCTGGTTCGTTACGGAGTTCACAAACGGTTTAGTTTCTATTTATTACGAAAATACATTATATTAATGATTAGTTCTGAAATTTTCATTCAAGTATAAATGTATGTAATATTTGTAAAATTACAATGTATTTTGTTTGTTATATGTTCTAGATTTTCTGCACTGAAAAATTTATATGTCAACTCCGGGCATGACATCAGAGATCGTATTTACAAGCAAAAGAATATGAAGAATATTGATCAGAAAAGAACATTGAAACTATTGTAAGGTGAAAGCTGAAGATCTCCAAAATGTTTTGTTGGTACCTAAGAGTATTCACAGTTAGTTGATTGAGAGAGTTGCTTGTGAGAGTTCTATCTGAGAGCTAGGATAGGCAGATCATCACGAAATAGTGATTGTGTGAAATAATATTCGTCTGACTGTTTAGACTCCTTTAAAAAATCAGGAATAATTAACTGTCGTTATAAAAAGTATTAGGAATAATTTTGAAGTGACTTAAATGCAGTTATTCCTTGTCTAGAAGGGCAGCTGTGGAGAGTGAAATTTTATTACGCGGTCAGGAGTAAGACTAATGGAAGTTAGGTTGTTAATACTGATAACTGCGTAACTTTGCAGCTAATTGTCGGGAGTAGTAACGCTGGTTCTTTGAAATTGTAATTTGGTTTTCCGAAAGGATATTCGGAATATTTGCTGTGTAACAGCAAAGAGTAACTCAGTTAAGGAACAAGTTTTTATTTTGTTTTATTTTATTTTTTATTTTTTATTTTATTTTTTTATTGAAACGAATCCTGTGGGAGTTCGTTTGGATCAGGTATAAAACGTGAATCCTTTTGTAATATTTTAACTGGCTCTAAGGTCAAGTTGTTACTGAAAGTGTTTCGAGAGTTGCTATAAATAAGAATAAACCAGCCTATTATCCGACTACCAACCAAAGCTATTAGTGTGACGGATAAAACACATAAATAGGGTTTGGAACCAACAAAACTATTTGGAGATCTCTTGAGTAACTGATAATCAGCTAAGAGTGACTTAGGTTCGGTCAGCAAACCTAGTTTAATTTCGCAAGGTCGTGTATAAGTCAACACCTGAAGAAGGGTCCAAGCTGTCTTCGAGATTACTTGAAGTTAAATACGGAGCTGAAAGTGGTGGTGATTTATTTTTCTTTATTTTTTTCTTTCTTTTTTATTTTTATTTTTTTACTCACTTTAAAAAGATAGTTAGAGGGGAACAGCATATAGGAGTAACTCTAATGCTAAGATCTGTAACAGAAATAAAATATTTTCCAATAAAACGAAATACTAAGCCTGAAGGCAGAAAATAAAAATAAATTGGATTATTTTTGCTTGTTTCAGTACATTACAAGTCATTCAAAGAGATATGGAATTGAATAAGTTATTGATCTGTAGGAAATGATCAAAACGGTTCCTAAATAAATAACATATTTGGTAAACGGAGTATCAGTAATAACTGTTTCTTTTAGAAATAGAAGGCACTTAGTTTGTCGAACTGTGAAGTAAAGGGTTTTAAAATCATAGAAAGTATTTAAAGAAAAGATTGTAAGTATCGGGTTAAAAGAAAAACTATATTTCATTCACAAGTTATCAGTTGAGAGAGCTACAACTAGAATCTTTGTTTCCGGGAAAGTAATATCACTGAAAATTAAATGTTACGTGAAAATAAACGTAATATATTTTAGAAGTAAGAATCCCTAATTACATTGCCCAAATACATCTTTCAAAGGAGATAATTTCGACAAGGGAAGTATTACCAAACAATTGTAAAGTAAAGAAGAAAAGGAACTGACTTTTATATATGTTACTGGAAGCCAATATTTTACATGTTCGTACGTTCATTGATGAAAACTACGGTTGTATCGTTCGTCTTATTAACGAATATCAGTTTAATAGATGTATAAAAGTCTTGTATAATGACTAACGTTAATGGAGAAATTCAGTTTTATTAATATTGTAGCATATTAACTTTGAGTGGTAACAATTTTATCTAACGTGACCATAAATTTTAGTTAAGCGACGACGCTTTTTTTTATATACAATATAGTGACTACATATCCCTCTAAGGCTGGTTTTCTGTTAACAACAGAAGTAAATATTTTCATCCTGGGTGGTATCGATGCATTTAGAACCTTTGATTTTCTGGGAAAAAAAGAGTCAGATGAGTAACATTCATAGCATCAATACCGCAATATTGTAACGTTGTCATTAATCCTAGCTTAACAGGCGACCATAGGGCTGACTAATAACAACTTTTAACATGAAGGACGTGGCAAAAATCGGGTTTTCGCTATTATATGCTTGGAGAACCTTTCTAACAGAATTATTAAGAGAGCGTTACACCTACCATGGATGTTAAGCCATAGCCATACTATTTTTATCCACACGGTATTACTCAAGCGAGTGTTCAGTTCTCCAGTCGCTTTTGCCGTGGTAGTTTTATGATTTCTGGCCATTAGCTCGTCGGTCGTTGTCATTTAACTTCGAGCTTCAACCATTACCTCTCTTCCCCAATATTTTGTATACGCTGTCATTACCGAGTATACCGTCGCTATAGAAACGTTAAAGAGTGCAGTCGATTTCGTCACAGATGACGCTACTAACAGCGCAACCTCGGGTTGGTCTCTTTGGAAGTCTGACATATCTCGTGTTTTAAATATAATTTATACTAACCGTCGCAGAACAAACGTATTAATATCAGCAGGGTAATGCTTAAGGCTCCGTATGTCCATTCTGCTCTCCGGTCGCGTCTGAATGTTAAAATATACGCAGTGGTGCCACCTTTCAATAATATGTAGTATACTGCTCGCTATTCGTGTTATTTTATCCAAAAGGGTGTTTTGCAGCAATGAGTCGATATTTTTGTAAGAAACTACTTTATTTTGCAGATCTAGATTTCGGCAAGTGACTTGCTATTATCAATGCTCAGAGCGTGTTGGATCCTAGTGGAGACCGTTGCAGTAATACACGTCCAGATACAGACCATCTAGTTCGTTACTTGAAATATCATTGTTATTTGCTGTCCAGTTGACTTTTAAATTCGATTATATGTTTTTATATTTATGGTATATGTGCTGTAGCATTGACTGTAATCGGAAGAAGGAAGCTTGGAGTTAAACGTCCCGTCTACAGCGCAGTCATTATAGACGGAGATTACGCTCGGAGTGTTTGGGTAAGGATGTGGAAGGAAATCTGCCGTGCCCTTTGAAAGGAACCATCCCGACATTTGCTTGGAGTGATTTAGGGAAATCACGGAAAACCTAAATCTGGATGGCCGGAGGTGGATTTAAATACGAGTCCAATGTGTTACCACTGTGCCACCTCGCTCGGTGGGCTGTAATCGATTTTCGTTGCGGCTACAGCACATATACAAAGTCACTTGCCAAAATCTAGATCTGAAAAATAAAGCAGTTTCTTACAAAAAAAAAAAAAAAAAAAAAAAAAAAAAAAAAACGATTCATTGTTGCCAAACACCCATACATAAATAAGGTTATACAGATAAAATTGCAAGCTGTATCATCAACAATACGATTACGATTAAAACACAATCACAAAACACGGTCTTTTGAAGAAAAACGAAAACACATAAACATCAGGAATGAAATAACCTGTCCGAAAGAACTGATTTATAATAACGGTACTACTGAATTAAAACATTAGTCACAATAAGAAGAAAGAAACCAAGAGTCTGCTGACCAGTCGATCCGTTGAGAACTTCCAAGACAGTGCCTAATTAATATATAAGAACTGTGGATTCAAGTGTTTTGAACGACGATAATGATGATTAGTCACTTTATGTTAAAACTTATTAACGCTGACATAAATAACTACCATGGACCATCAACCCGATAGCTCCAAATTGAGATTTTTTCTTTAATTTCAATTAATTTAGATTTGCAGTTAACAAAAGATGTACGGAGGAGACGACCAGTGCGTGTTGTAAAGGATTTACAGAGCTTGGACTCAGCGGGTATATACATTATGAATCAAAGTGGGGCCCTGTGGCACAACGAGGATCTACGCTCCCAACCGCTCGATAAATCAGTCAGTGTGACGCGCTAATCGAAGCCTTCGCTTTACCGTTAAAGTGCGGCCTTTCCTGCCACGCTGCTCTAATGGAATATAATAACAAGAGGCAGGTGCCCGCACCTATTAGCAACGAGACGAATACCCCAAAGGAATAATGTACTGTGCCTGTTCACTGAAATAGATGTGACGCAGTGCACGAGCATGGACGGATATATTCTCAGAAAAAATAACGTACAGCCCCTTCCGATAATCTTGATTTCCTTCGCTTTCAATCTCAAACAAAATCTGCAAGCGAACTGTAAAACTCAAGTAATTACGTTGAATAAACCGTTAACATGATTTAAATTCTATACAAATATTCATCTCACAGTTCTGAGGGCTTCTGAAATGCTCCCCTCTTCTTTCTCTGTCACTGTCATTTTCCTTTCAAGATCGACAGTTTCTTACGATGAAAATTTTGTAATGGGCATATTCAGCAAAGACATTCTTTTTCATAATGGCCTACCTATGGCAAACATGATTAACGAGCCAACGTCTGAGACATTTGCACAGTAGTTAAGCTGCGTACATATGAGATCGATTTAGGGAAACCGCAAAAAACTTGGAATACGATGGGTGAACAGAGGTAGGATCACCGATTTTCCCAAAGATGCTGATCAACCATAATATTATGAACGCCCATCTACTATCTATATAAATCCGTCACATGACGAGGAATAACTACTAGTCAGCGCACGTAGTATGTTTGTGTGCTCTTCGTGTGTAGAATGGAGAGCTACTTGAATTTGACCGAGGACAATTTGTAATAGCTCACTACTACTTTTAACGTAAGTCTCTCTCACTTTTTTTCCCATTGACCCTTTCTACCGTCTGTCTCCCACACTGTAACCGTCTTCACCCCTTTAAGATAACATTCCTTACAACTGTCTCTTTCTCTTCCATTTTCACTATCTCCCTGCCTTGTCTCTCTGGTCCATTCTTTTCTTCTCACATTTCCACCGTCTCCTTCATTCTTCGATCACATTTCCTGCTCTCTATACATGTGACTGAAGGTGACATGCTCGGGGTTGTAACGCGTGGGTTTAGGGGTTGGGGAAATGTGGACAAAATATTTGTTGTTCAAGTTGGTGTATGGTTTACACTTTTTTCTCTTTCTTTTACACCAACTGCTACTACGAGGCGCATCCAGAAAGTATGTTTCCCTATATTTAAAACAAAGACGACATCGTTTTGGCAACAGGTTCAACAGTGCAACAGTTGCTGTGGGCCGAGCCGTGCGGGAACGAGCATTTTCTTGGAATAGCACAACACTGCCGCATTCTTGTTCTGAATGGCGCGTCACAGTTTCCGCATTGTTTCACGGTAAGAGCTGAAGAAGACTGTCTCGCGCTGGTTCCATTCACAGGCGGCAGAATTCTACGACACAGAAATACAATACTTTATCCCATGTTATGACGAGCGTCTAAATTCTTTTGACGACTAAGTCGAAAAATAGGTCAAACATTGCTGTACTTCTTGATAATAAAGCTTTTAATGTAACGATGTTATATATCTTCACGGTATGTCGGTATGTATGACATTTACTGCGAATGGGTAATGTTGAAAATGTGTACCCATCCGGGACTCGAACCCAGATCTCCTGCTTTCTATGTAGTTTCGTTGATCTCTACACCACTTGGGACACAGCGATCACCACACCTGCACGGAATAACTCTAGTACGCCTCCCGTCAGATACAAATACTCAACTTTACCCTTCGAGTCCCGGCTGGGTACAGATTTTCAACGTTACCCATTCGCAGTTAATGTCATACATTCCGTGAATATGACTAGATTAGCTTATATGCCCGTGCTTCGCAACGGTTGTTAAAGAGGGACCTGTGTATATCATGGTTTTTTAGGGTTCCGGACCTAGGTCAGCAAAAACAAAATCCTTGTTGGATCGCTCTGTCAATAATCCCAGTTCTTCTACCCAAGATGTCAAATTTAAGTAGAAGTCATTGGCGAAAACCATGAATGTTCATAAAATTTTTCATACAAAAAGTGAAATTAATTTAAGTCCATATCTAAAGCCAGTGTCGTCTTTCACCATCTTCATTTTTTGTGCTACATATTACAACCATAAAAAACAAATGTTGACACAAGGTATACCATTATAGAAAAAATAACTAGTCTTAGGTGCATTGCCGCATGTCTCACATTTGTTCAAATAGTAAAGTACGCATGAAAGAGAATCCACCAGTCGGCACACTGTACGCGAAAAAAGCCGTTTTTGTTGCTTAAGTCAAAACGCGAAGAACGTAGTTTGCACTTAACTGCTGGCGTATTATTTTTGTAACTTCTTTTGTGCCTCTCTACTTGATGAACGATTAGGAATCCCAGAAAATTGATGGAATAACTTACACAAAACATCACGTACCTCATTGGATACTTGCTTTCATTTCTTGCCGTAGGTACCTAAACAGTAACAATGTCGGAGGGAAATCCGTTTTCGCGGAAAGCAAATTACTTTTTATAACATCATAACTATTTTCGTGAAAGGACTTCTTTACGCACACCTAACAGAATGCATGCGGTAAAAACTGCTTCGAAATGTTTGTAAAGTCTTGGGACCAAACTGCAATAGTAAAATTTTCACTAGACTTACAAACTACTTATCTAACTGTGCTGTATCCGACGGTACTCCCGTGAACCATTCAAGAATACTTATCTAACTTTTAAGAACAAGACACACTCATGCCCGAGGGAGGACTCGAACCTCCGATGGAGAACAAATGCGCACTCCGCAGCAAGCCGCCTTAGAGCGCAATTGGGGCCAATCACGCACGACTGCGGATTTGTATGTTTCTTTCTTTCTTTCTTTTACCACTATTACTAACGCCAATAACGTTTGAATGTTTATTGACCTCGTTGTCCCAGTACAATAAGACTAAAATATCTATCTCTTATCTATCCAGGCAAAGGCTGTACATTAAGACACATGTGTGCGTTCTAAATGTAGTCTGTGGAGAGGGCATAAATTTAATGAAGCCACTTCCCGCCTGTTTTGACCAGTTCGCTGTCTGTTACTGACGTGTGCAGCACGCACGAGTTTTTTTACTTCATGTATTTTCATTTCGGTTTTCGCATAATGGTAGGCGTATGTAGTGAACACTGTAGCTTTTATTTTTTGGTATTATGATAGGTTTGCGTAACATTTCAACGCACTTTATACTTAGATGTTGTATGTGACTTAACTGACACTCGTTTTCTTGTTGACTACTGCTGCGTTTGTAGCAAGTTATTAGTCACTCTTAATCCAGATTTACGTGATTCAACTGTTTATGTTCTACGTATTTCGTTAATAGCAGTGTAACCTTGTGTGTATATAGTTAGCAGTTGTTACCCACTAGATAAGGCCAAAAGGATGAAACTGCAATCGCAGACGTCCAATAACGAACAATCGACAAACGTGAAGTCTTTCAAAGAAATCAGATAAATGTAAATAATTAATGATTCTGACACAAACGAGGGAGAAAGGTTTGGTACTTTAAGAATTCTTTTAGAAACAGTGTTAAATATCAATACTTATATCAGATGCAGAAGTATTTCCTACTCTTGATCGCTCTTCATTCAAGTCATTACACAGTTGACTGTATGATTACATATTTTGCTTCGGTTTTTTCCTATGTAATAATAAATTACCAACAAATTGATAGTACGGTTTATTACAGGCCCAGAAATAATTTCGTAGCAACAGATAAAAAGTAAACTCATTGACGCAGAATCTATTTATAATGCAGCTTGATAACAGGTGACGCCGCCCAAGCAACTGATACTGAGTTTATCGCGATCGAAGATTAGCGCATTTCGAGACTCTTTGTTGCAGTCTGTCGATTTTTTTCTGTAGAAATATATTGTGAATAACTACTACTGTAGTGGTCAATATCAGAATACAGGCCTCTTTCGTTATAGAATCAACTTAAATGTTTTGAATTTATAGCCACGAAATACTTTGCATTATTAACGGAAAAAGAAATGTTTGGTATTTATAACCACGAAGTACATTGCATTACTAACGGAAAAAAAACTCTATAAATGATTAGTAGTCCTAGACATATGTCGTCTCAAGTAAGTCGGACGCAACCCAGGAACAGGAGAAAAATGTTTCCAGTGATGCAATATTGGTTTAAATACAGACACAAATTATGAAATTTCCTGGCGAATCAAAACTGCGTGCTGGACAGATATTCAAACTCGGGTCCTTCGCCTAGAAGTTTCATATCCGCACACACTCTATTTCAGAGTGAAAATCTAATTATTGTTACAAATGTTGCGGAAAATCGTCGTGAACAATGTAGGACTGTAATTTTTGTATTGCGTATAATGTGCAACGAAGAGCTTTATTACACGAAATTTTAACCAAATCAAAAGTAAAGAACTGAAAAATGTGATGATAATGTTATTTTGCATGCGGAGTACTATTTTTTAATGTGTATTAAACTTATGGGACTTATCTCGGATTTATCAGTCCCTAAACGTACATACTATTTATAAACTAACTTATACTAAGGACAACACAAGCATCCATGTCCGTAGGAGGATTCGAACTCCCGACGGAACACACCTCGCGCATCGGAGCATAGCGTCTCAATGCGCTAGGCCACTCCGCCGCGGCTAACAAAATGTGTTGCGCATTGGTAAGATTACTATTTTAAACACTATAAATTCAGAAAATTTCTGTAGTATTCTATTTGTTCATAAATTAATATTTCCATTAACATTTTTCATACTACACAAACTCACCGACGAAGAATTGGCCCAATAGTATGAATGATATAGTTACGATAGCCAGAGGGCGCAATTCCCATACCAGATTACATAAAAAATTAAATTAAAAAAAACTCCTATTTTAGCAAAAATTCTCGTATATATTGTAAAATATTTTATTGGTGGAATATTATAGATTTCATGTACTGCCCTACAGTTCCATGGTTATATTGTTTCGAAATGAAATTTTAGCCATTTGAGATTCAGCTGTCCACTTTATTTCTGAAATTTAATAATCCCAACTCAGTGCAAAGCGTTATACAAAACAGCGAATCTGTGTTGTTAGCTTTTTAATTAGTTTTCAGTGAAGGGTTTTGAAGAGACATTCTCGACATGAACTGTTGGGTCAGTGTCGGCGACTCGGCGCCCAGTCTTTCTTACTGAAGTTAATTGATGAAGACCGCATTGTTTATAACCATCAATCCTTAACAAAGTACACGAATTTTATAAAATATACTACGTGAAATAATGATTTCCCCAACAAATTTGTATATCTTTACACAGAAAAAAACTTTCTCTTTTGTTTGCGTACGACATTCACTTTTGCTTCGTATCACGTAAAACGATGGAATTTTTGTACATATCACAAAACTGATAAGTGAACTAAGGTAGTTTTACCCAGATTCTTATTAAAATAACGCAAGTATACATTCCAGATTGCCCTGAGACGCGGCAGAGTCAACATCGGCGCGCTACGACGGTGTAGACACTTCCTACGCGGCCAGTGCTCGCGACGCGTTAACAGTAATACTTTCGTACCGGAACCTGATATAACGCTTGCATCGGCTCTGATACATAGTTAAAACTTTTGCTACGCTGCGATCGCTGCGATCACCACCATGAACGGTGGCGATTGCTCCTCCGTTTCTATACAAACGTTGCAACATCAACCATTCGGTCATACAATGGATACCAATACAGCCAAAGTGCCCCTCAGTGAAGTGATTAGTGCAGCTATCGAAACGTCACACCCCCATGAACCACAGACATTGCCGAGGTGGGGTGGCTTGCGTGCCTCAACGATGCAGATAGCTGTAACCATAGGTGCAACCACAGAGGAGGGGTATCTGTGGAGAGGATAGACAAACGTGTGGTTGCTGAAGAGGGGCAGCAGCCTCTTCAGTAGTTACAGGGGCAACAGTATAGATGATTGACTGAGCTGACCTTGTAACATCAACTAACATGGCTTCGCCATGCAGTTACTGCGAACGGCTGAAAGCAAGGGGAAACTACAGTCGTTACTTCTCCCGAGGACATGCAGCTCTACTGTATGTCTATATGATGATGGCGTCTTCTTGGGTAAAATATTTCTGAGGTAAAATAGTCCCCCATTCGGATCTCCGAGCGGGTACTACTCAGGAGGATGCCGTCATCAAGAAAAACAAAACAGGTATTCTACGGGTCGGAGCGTGGAATGTTCTAACCCTTAAGCAAGCAGGTAAGCTACAAAATTTGAAAACAGAAATGGATAAGTTAAAGTTAGATATGCTAGTGATTAGTGAAGTTCGGTGGCAGGATGAACACGATTTCTGGTCAGGTGAGTACAGGGTTATCAATACATAATCAGTTGGTGGTAACGCAGGAGTACGTCTGATAATGAATAAGAAAATAGAAATGCGGGTAAGTTACTATGAACAGCATAGTGAACGCATTATCGTAGTAAAGATAGTCACGAAGCCAACACCGACCACAGTAGGGCACGTTTATATGTCAACTAGCACGGCTGATGATGAGGATATCGAAAAAATGTGTGAGAAGATAAAAGAAATCATTCAGAAAGTTAAAGGAGACGATAACTTGATTGTGATGGGGGTCTGGAACTCGGTAGTAGGAAAGGGAAGAGAAGGAAATGTAGTAGGTGAATATGGACTGGGAAAAAGGAATGAAAGAGGAGGTCGCTTGGTAGAATTTTGCGCAGAGCACAATTTAATGATCAGCAACACTTGATTTAATTATCATGAAAGAAGGCTGTATACATGAAGAGACCAGGAGACACTGGAAGGTACCAGATTGACTTCATTATGGTAAGGAATAGGATTAGAAACCAGGTTCTAAACTGTAAGTCATATCCAGGGGCAGATATAAAGTCTGACGAAACTTAACGGCTATGAACTGCAGATTAAAACTTAAGAGACGGCAGAAAAGGTTGAAAGGTTAGGAGATGGAACCTGGACAAATTGAAGGAACCAGAGGTGGTTGAGAGTTTCAGAGGGAGCATTAAGCAAGGATTGGCTGAAACGGGGGAAAGTAATACAGTAGAAGAAGATGGGTAGCCCTAAGAGATAGGGTAGTGAAGGCTGCATAAAAACATATAGGCAGAACGACAAGGCCTATTAGAAATCCATGGATAACACAGGATATACTGAACTTAATTGATGAGAGGCGAAAAAATAACAATACAGCAAGTGAAACAGGAAATAGGGAGTACAAACATCTGAAAAATGAGATTGACAGGAAGTGCAGACTAGCTAAGCAGGACAAATGCAGAACCATAGAAGAATGCATAACTAGGGGAAAGATAGATACTGCCTACAGGAAAATAAAAGAGATATTTGGAGATAAGAATAGCAACTGTATGAATATCAAGAACTCAGATGGAAAACCAGTACTAAGCACAGAGGGTAAAGCTGAACTGTGGAAGGAATATATAGAGGTCCTATACAAAGGAAATAAACTTGAAGGCAGTATTCTAGAAATGGAAGACGAAGTGGAGGAAGATGAGGTAGGAGATATGATGCTGCGAGAATAATTTGAAGGACTTGAGTCGAAACAAGACCCCTGGAGTAGATGATATTCCGTCTGAACTGCTGATATCGTTAGGAGAGCCAGTCGCGAAAAAATTGTACCACCTGGCATGCAAGATGTATGAGACAGGGGAAATACCCTCAAACTTGAAGAAGAATATCGTAATTCTAATTCCAAAGGAGGCAGGTGCAGACAAGTGTAAAAATTACAGAACTATCAGTTTAATAAGTCATTGTTGCAAAATACAAACACGAATTATTTACAGACGAATGGAAGGACCTGTGGAATCCGACCTCGGGGAAGATCAGTTTAGATTTAGGAAGAATGTAGGAACACGGGAGGCAATACTCACATTACGACTTATCTTAGAAGATAGTCTAAGGAAAGGGAAACCTATGTTTCTAGCGTTTGTCGATTTGGAGAAAGCTTTTGACAATGTCGACTGGAATACACTCTTCCAAATTCTGAAGGTGGCAGGGGTAAAACATAGGAAGCGAAGAGTTATATTCAACCTATACAAAAACCAGACAGAGTTGTTAGAGTCGAAGGGCAAGAAAGGGACTCAGAGGTTGGAAAGGGAGTAAGACAGGGTTGTAGTCTTTCCCCGAAGTTGTTCAATCCGTATATTGGGCAGGCAGTGAAGGAATGGAAGGAGAAATTTGGAGAAGGGATTAAAGCGCAGGGAGAAGAAATAAAAACATTGCGGTTTTCTGATGGCATAGTAATTCTGTCAGAGGCCGAAAAAGATCTGGAAGAACAATTGAATGGTATGGACAATATCTTGAATGGAAGATATAAGATGAACATTAACAAGAGTAAAACGAAGGTAATGGAATGCAATGACAGAATATCAGGTGATGCTGAACGAATTAGATTAGGTAATGAGACAATAAAAGTAGTAGATCAATTTTGTTATTTGGGTAGCAAGATTACTTCTGATGGCCGAAGTAAAGGAGATATTAAATGCATAATGGCTATGGGAAGAAAAGTGTTTCTAAAGAAGCGAAAGTTTTTAACATCCAATATTAATTTAAATGTTAATTGTTTGTAGAGTCTATGGGACTTAACTACGGGGTCATTAGTCCCTAAACTTACAAACAACTTATGAACTAGCTAATCCTAAGGACGGCACAAATATCCATGCCCGAGAGGGGATTCGAACCCCCGACCGCAGTGGCCGTGCAGATCGAGACTGGAGCGCCTCAATCCCCTCGGCCACCGCGGCAGGCTTAAATGTTAAGAAGTCCTTTCTGAAATTATTTGTCTTGAGTGTAGCATTGTATGGGAGTGAAATGTGTACGATAAAGTGTTCAGATAAAAAGATGATAGAAGCTTTCGAAATGTGGTGCTACAGACGAATGAAGAAAATTATATGGGTAGATCACGTAACTAATGAGGAGGTGCTTATCGAATCGAGGAGAAAAGGAGTTTCTGGCATATCCAGACTAAGAGAAGGGATAGATTGGTTGGACACATTCTGAGACATCAAGGAATTGTCATCTTAGCATTAGAAGGAAGTGTGTGGGGTCAAAATCGTAGAGGGAGACTAAGAGATGAATACAGTAAGCATATTCAAAAGGATGTAGGTTGCAAAAGTATTCTCAGATGATGAGACTTGCACAGGACAGGGTAGCGTGAAGAGCTGCATCAAACCAGTCTACGGAGTGAAGACAACAACAACAACATCGTCACGTCCCACAACGTAGACACACACCAGCGTGTTCAGCCCGTGGATGCACCTGCTTCATGAGACCTGCAGTCATCTCAGAAACGGCAGCAGGACCTCAGGGAGGAAAAACACATGGTGGCCAACGCGACAAACAGGACAAATTACTGGTTGTCGACGTCTCCCAGGAAGGAAGTAGCAGCCATCAAAATGTAAGTGCTTCTACTGTTAACCTATATGCACCTACAGACAAAGGGCCTTTCGTCTTATTTGTTGAAAGTACAGACAAGAACGTAGGCAGGATCCGACGTATGGCGCTAGGCAAAATCATTCGCCGTGAATGTGGTTCGCGGTTCAAGCACATCATCAATATTAAGACAGCAGGGAAAAACAGAGTGAAAATCGAGACTGTATCAGGTGTAATTGCGAATGGCTTATTGCCATTATCAGTCAGTCCAGTGCCAGCTGTCACCAGTGCCGCGGCGTTAACAGCGCTATGCTGCCGGACTCAGTTTTGTTGATTTGACAGTGTAGTTACCACTGACCACAGTTAAGTCAGCATCCAGCTGCCTTCATTAGAGTACTAGGCTTCTTTAAAGTTCTTAATTGCTGTTAATTGTATCGATAGGATGGATAGGATGTGTGCCTGCTGTGTGCGGACGCAGGAGGAGTTGGCCGCGGTTCGCGAACAGCTGAGCGTGCTGTTGGCTACGGTCAGCCGTCTTCAGGCTGCTGTCTCGGGGTGCAGCGATGGTGGGGAGTCTGGTGCGTCGAGTGGGACGCCCCAGGTGTCTCACGCTACGCTCTCTGTCCCTGCTACCGAGGCACCTTCAGGTGTACCGGACGTCGTCGAGCCGCCTTCTCCGCAAGGGGAGTGGCGGGTTGTACGGCGTTCGCGTCGCTCGAAGCGGAAGGCCAATGTGGAGGCTGAACGTCCGTCCGCGCCCGTTCGTCCTGTGAGTGAAAGTGTGGCCACTCCTTCAGCAGGGTCCGAGCAGGTGCACGGGGGGAGGGGATTATTAGTTATTGGGAGCTCCAATGTCAGGCGCGTAATGGAGCCCCTTAGGCAGATAGCGTCCAGATCTGGGAGGAATTCCAACGTGCACTCGGTGTGTTTGCCGGGGGGCCTCATCCGAAATGTGGAGTCGGCCTTGCCGGCGGCTATCGAGGGTGCGGGGTGCAGTCGACTGCAAGTCGTGGCTCACGTCGGCACCAATGACGCTTGTCGCTTGGGTTCTGAGGACATCATCAGGCCCTACGAGCGGCTGGCGGAATTGGTGAAGGCTGCTGCCTTCGCGCGCGGGGTGCAAGCAGAGCTGTCGATTTGCAGCATTGTTCCCAGGGTTGATCGGGGTCCTTTGGTTTGGAGCCGAGTGGAGAGTCTGAACCAGAGGCTTCGCCGACTCTGTGAAAGTCATGGCTGCAGATTTCTGGATCTGCGTTATCGGGTGGGGAATTGTAGGGTGCCCCTAGATAGATCAGGGGTGCACTACACTAAGGAAGCGGCTACTCGAGTAGCAGAGTACTTGTGGAGTGCACATGGGTTTTTTTTAGGCTAGGTGCTAACTCTGATGAGCACTCGCCTGTCAGCATTCAAACAGCGAATTCAGGCCAAGTTCAGAACAAAAATTCTAACATAAAAATATTAGCCGCGAACTTACAGAGTATTAGAAACAAAGTTCCCGAATTTGCAGCGCTGCATGGAAGTTATTGCGCTCAGATAGTTTTAGGCACCGAAAGCTGCCTAAATGATGATGTGGCAAGTTCAGAAATATTTAGCGAAGCGTGGAATGTATATCGGAAAGATAGATCTGATACAACTGGAGGAGGAGTGTTCATCGCTATGGACAAAGATATTGTTTCTACTGAGATCGAGGTTGAAAGTAACTGTGAAGTTATCTGGGCACGCATAACAGGTCTAAAGAAGTAAAGTTAATAGTTTGGTGTTTTTACCGCCCCCCCCCCCCAGTGCTACTGTAGCAGTTTTAGAATCATTCAAGGAAAGTCTACACCAGGTAGTGCATAGGTATCCGGACCATGTAATATTAGTCGGAGGTGACTTCAACCTTAAGAGTATAGATTGGGACCTCGCTAGTTACATTTCAGGCGGTACAGACAAGCAGTTTTGCGAGCTACTTTTGGACACATTCTCCGAAAACTGTATTGAGCAGTTAAACCGGCAACCCACGCGCAATGGAAATATTCTAGACCTTATAGCCACAAACAGGCCTGACCTTATTAATGATGTCTGTGTAGAGACAGGAATTAGTGATCATGATATCGTCATAGCGTCGATGGTGACCAAAGTTCATAAACCAGTCAAGAAGGCTAGGAGCGTATTTTTGTTGGGAAAAGCCGACAAGCAAATGTTACGATCGCACTTAGAAAATGAATGGGCATCGTTTAATTCTGGGACTATGGATGTAGAGGAATTGTGGACTAAATTTAAGTGCATTGTTCATGAAGGGTTAGAGAAATATGTGCCAGTAAAGACGATTAAGGATGGAAAAGATCCACCGTGGTAAAATAATAATGTTAGAAAGCTGCTGAGAAAGCAAAGGCTGTTGCCCTCTCGATTCAAAAAAGAACACGCAAATGATGACAGGCAAAAGTTAGTAGAGATTCGTGCGTCTATAAAAAGATCGATGCGTGAAGCATACAATAATTATCACAGCCATACCTTAGCAAAAGATCTTTCCGAGAACCCGAAAAAATTCTGGTCCTATGTAAAATCGATAAGCGGGTCAAAGCCCACTGTCCAGTCACTAGTTGATCATTCCGGGGCAGTAATAGAAGAAACAAAACGGAAAGCTGAAGTTCTAAATTTAACCTTTAAGAAATCTTTCACGCAGGAGGACCGCACAAATATACCATCATTTGATCAACGTACTAATTCCGAAATGGGGGACATAGCAATAGGTATTTCCGGTGTAGAGAAGCAGCTGAAAGAGCTAAATACGAAAAAGTCTGCTGGTCCGGATGGAATACCAGTTCGGTTTTACAAAGACTATTCTGCGGCATTGGCCCCCTACTTAGCTTGCATTTATAGCGGATCTTTAATTCAGCGCAAAGTTCCTAGTGATTGGAAAAAAGCGCAGGTGACTCCCGTGTATAAGAAAGGAAAGAGAACTGACCCATACAATTACAGGCCAATATCGTTGAACATCGGTTTCATGTAGAATTTTGGAGCATATTCTCAGTTCGAATATAGTAAATTTCCTTGAAACGGAAAAGCTTATTTCCATGAATCAGCACGGGTTTAGGAAACATCGTTCATGTGAAACTCAGCTTGCCCTTTTCTCACATGACATCTTGCGAGCCATGGACGAAGGGCAACAGGCGGATTGTGTTTTTCTCGACTTCAAAAAGGCGTTCGACACGGTGCCACACTGCAGACTGCTAACGAAGATACGAGCTTATGGAATAGGTTCACAGATTTGTGACTGGCTGGAAGACTTCCTAAGTAATAGAACGCAGTACGTTGTTCTCGACGGCGAGTGTTCATCAGAGACGAGTGTGTCGTCAGGCGTGCCCCAGGGGAGTGTGATAGGACCGCTATTATTTTCTATCTATATAAATGATCTGATGGACAGAGTAAGTTGTAATTTGCGGCTGTTTGCTGATGATGCTGTGGTGTATGGGAGGGTGTCGTCTGTAACTAACTGTAATAGCATACAGGTTGACTTAGACAAAATTTCTAGTTGGTGCGAAGAATGGCAGCTAGCTCTCAATGTAGGAAAATGTAAGGTGATGCGCATGAGTAGAAAAAACAATCCTATAATGTTCGAATACAGCATCAGTAGTGAGCTTCTTGATGCGGTCGCGTCGTTCAAATATCTAGGCGTAACATTGCAGAGCGATATGAAATGGAACGAGCATGTAAGGACAGTTGTGAGTAAGGCAGACAGCCGACTTCGGTTTATTGGGAGAATTTTGGGAAGATGTACTTCACCTGTAAAGGAGACCGCGTATAAAACGCTTGTACGACCACGTCTTGAGTATTGCTCAAGTATTTGGGACCCCCAGCATATCGGTTTGAAGGAAGACATAGAGGCGGTTCAGAGGCGAGCAGCTAGATTTGTTACCGGTAGGTTCGACCAATGCGCGAGTGTAACGGAAATGCTCCGGCAACTCAATTGGGGATCGCTGGAAGAAAGACGACGTTCTTTTCGTGAATTTCTGTTGAGTAAATTTAGAGGGCCGGAATTTGAAGCTGAGTGTAGTACGATCTTGCTGCCGCCTACTTACATTTCGCGTAAAGATCACAAAGACAAGATAAGAGAAATTAGGGCTCGTACGGAGGCATATAGGCATTCTTTCTTTCCTCGTCCAATTTGGGAGTGGAATAGGAAAGGAAATGCCTAGTAGTGGTACAGTGTACCCTCCGCCACGCACCTTACGGCGAATTGCGGAGTATGTATGTAGTTGTAGATGGATTGGTCCAGCATCCTTTCTTAGGCAAAAGAGATTTAGAGGCCTACATTCCGAAATTTTTTACTACTAAACAAGGAATAATTACTAATGTTGAAACCTCACTTACAGAGGAAGAACTGTTAACAGAGATGACATGCTGCTGCGAGATTATTGCCATTAGGCGTTTCACTAAAATTGTAAACCTGAATGGACAAACGGTGACAAGGCCTTCACCAGTTTGCGTTGTGACCTTCAGATCACAGCGGCTCCCACAGTTTGGTTATATACATGGAGTTGTCTTGTAGAAGTGTATGTACCCTCTGTATTACACTGTTATAACTGTTTGAGATTTGGACACAGTAGCAAGATGTACATAAGTAATACAAGATGTGCGTACTGCGCAGGTCCACACAGAAGTGATGCCTGCGTGAGAGCCAATCAACCAACATGTGTTCATTGTGCCGGTGGCCACAGTTCTCTATCCCGAACCTGTCCCGCGTATCTCCAGCACAAAGAAATTAACAAAATTATGTCCATCAATAATATTACTTTCCGAGAAGAAGCAGCTGCGTTTGAAAACAGTCTTACTCGAATGCAGTCGCTTCTCACCCAAACATTGCAAGACAAGCACCCGAATTTCCGTCCCTTCCACGCCAACGGCAGTTTAATGAAATCACCACAACGGCTACCTATGGTCCGCAACAATCACACCAAATCACGACGGAAATGTCGCAGCCGTCAGGAACTGTGGCATCGGCAGAGCCATCGCCGCTCCCACCACTCCCTCGTGCAGTACAGCAGACACAACTAGCACAGCATCAACGAGCAACCCACAAATCAAATGTTTGTAAAGCTTAAGGGACTTAACTGCGAGCTCATCAGTGCCTAAACTTACAAACTACTTATGAACTACCTTATACTAAAGACGACACAAACATCCATACCCGTGGGGGGATTCGAACCCCCGACGGCAGACGGCCGCGAGCACCGCAATACGGCGCTCCAGTATGCGTGGCTAATACCGTAGAGGTCCGTAGGGGTCCAGACCGTAGAGGACCCCACCATATCAAGGTCCCCCGAGAACTTCTGCACCAACCTGCCTTCCTCTTGCTCCAGTGGGGTTTAACCCCTAACCTCCACAATTCCACAGACTCCACCGACCGACTGAGATTGCAAACTACTTGGTAAATAACATTTTAGATATCATTATGGCTGTAATGAATGATGTCTCGCACCAGGAGACGCACAATGGGCCCACTCCTGTCGTACAAACAGATTCGATTCGGGTGTCTATCCAAAACATGTTGACCCCACTCCTAAAACCTCAAAAATGGCCTGTAAAATAACACAATGGAATGCACGATCGATTAAGGCAAACAAAGATAGACTTCGACATTTAATGTTAGAAACTGCCATAGGCATTTGTGGTGTTACCGAAACATGGCTACTACCAAACGAACCATTCGCTCTCCCGATACTTTGTCGTTAGAGACGACAGAGATAACGGATACGGCGGTACAGCGTTGCTGGTAAAACGGGGTATCCACTTTTCCCTTGTCAATACTAACACTCAGCATGCCACACTGCAAATGGTTGGTATTCGCTTACAAATCGAGGACTTCCATCTAACCATAGTCTCAGCATAACGAGCACCAGATGACAGACTGTCCTAACAAATGTTAACAGCAATATTAGAACCAATAGGCAGACCTCTTCTGCTCCTAAGGCGACTTTAACGCACACCATTTCCTGTGGGGCTGTAGAAATGATGACAAAATGGGAAAGGTAATAGTGGACGTACGTGACCAACAAAACCTTATAGTACTCAACGATGGATCACCGACACGAATGTCTCGACCTACTGAAGCACCGTCGGCAGTGGACCTGAGCATCGCCTGCACTGTCTACTGTAACAATGTGAGAGCCGCGGCGGAATGGCCTAGCGGATTGAGGCGCTGTGCTCCGATGCGCGAGGCCGCTCCCCGCCGGGTGTTCCAATCCCCCCTCGGGCATGGATGTTTGTGCCGTCTTTAATATAAGGTAGTTCATAAGTAGTTTTTAAGTTTAGGGACTGATGACCCCGCAGTTAATCAAATAAGCTTAACAAAAATTTCAACATTTCGACATTTCATCAATGCAAAACCTCCGACGACACTCAGTTCTGCTCACAGCCGGAAGTAGAATACAAAGAAAGCCAATTGGGCGCTATATGAAACACTGATGGCAGAGAAACTGCAAATGTTCACTGACACGGAGGACCCAGAAAGAGGCTATGGGGAATTGGTAACGCTTAACAATGCAGTAGAGTCTCGATCCCTGAAATATCCCATAAACGGACTAGTCTTAGGTCTTATCTCTGTTGGTGGGATGCAGAATGCGACGCTGTCCTCAAGGACCACAGGGAAGCACTACGATAGTACAAATCCCTCTCTAACGAAACAACCTTTCTTGCTCAGAAGGAAGCACAAGCTACTGCTAAGAAATTATTCAAGGAAAAAAAAGACAATGGCGACAAAAGTTTTAGAATACAGTGAGCAAAGACACACAGTTAACCAGAATTTGGAACGTAATAAAGAACATCAAAAATGGTTTGGCTTTGGAACCGTACACCCCGCCCCCATTCACCGAACTGTTAGAATCGTTCCTGTATGTGATAGCCCCACCCGACGTAAGGGAAAGGAAGATGAGACGGCAAGTTCAAAATGTTCAAATGTTTGTTAAGCTTAAGGGACACAACTGCGGGGTCATCAGTCCCTAAAGTTACAAACTACTTATGAACTACCTTACACTAACATTCATGCCCGAGGGGGGATTCGAAGCCCCGACCGTAGCGGCGGTGCAGACTGTGACTGGAGCGCCGCAGACTGCAGACGGCAAGTGAAGCGGACAACAGCGTACTTACAAATCCCTTCATGTTGGCTGAACTGCACATTGCTCTATCCCACAAGAAGACCACTGCACCTGGCCCGGATTATATTGACTACCCAATGCTAAGACACTTACCACTCAAAGGGAAACAGCTGCTACTCAAAATTTAAAACAGTGTATTTACTCAAAAATTAATAATAGACTCACTGGAAACGTATCATGTCGTCCCCATCCACAAATCTGGGTAAAACCATGAAAATCCCGAGTCCTACAGGCCTATCACCTTATTACCGTGTTCGACGAAAGTACTGGAACGGATCATTAAGCGCCGGCCGTGGTGGCCGCGGTGACTGAGGCGCTTCAGTCACGGTCAGCACGGCCACTACGGTCGGGGGTTCGAATCCCCCCTCGGGCATGGATATTTGTGCCTTCCTAGTTCTTAAGTAGTTCATAAGTAGTTTGTAAGTTTAGGGATTGATGACCCCGTAGTTAAGTCCCATAAGCTTTACAAACATTTGAACATTTGATCATTAAGCGGCGCTTAGAATGGTGGTGTGAAAACAAGAATATTTTACCGGAAAATGAAATTGGGTTTCGGAAAGGAAAAGGAACTGCTGAAATCCTTCTACGGCTAATTACTGACATACAGCTCAATTTCTCACGGAATAAAGATATGATTGCTGCATTCATAGACTTGACAACAGTCTTAGGGAATAAACAAGTTAAACTTCAATTTCCTAAACCCTTCGTGCGCAATCTTATTAGTTTTCTGAGCAATAGGAAGAGTATAATCTTGAAACACGGAACACAACTGGGATCAAGAGGAACTAGCAGGGGACTCCCGCAAGGGTCAGTACTGGCCCCTCTAGTATTCAATCTCTATTCTGTGGACAATCATGCCCTTTTTCCCAGCGCGATCCACGTATTACAATACACAGACGAAGACAGTACACTTCACTCTTGTCGTCAGAAAATGAACAGCACTCTCTTATGCCTGCATGAATGGTGTATAGAAAGTGGCCTCGAAATATCTGACGGTAAATTCACTCTAATGATCTTTACTCGACACAAGATTCCACATACTCAAACAATGCATCTGGGCCAACATAATTTTCCAGTTGCGAAAACAACACTGTATCTTGAGATGATTATAGATAATAAACGAAGGTGGGCACACCATATCCGGCATATCGTTAATAAATGTGAAAAGGCTTGTAACCTGCTAAGAGCTACGACAGGAGTATGGTGGGGCTCCACTCGGCGGACAGCAATGACTTTATACCACGCCCTCATAAGGTCACACATTGACTACGGCCACAAGTTCTATGGATTCCCCTGCGAAAACTTGACGTCATGCAGTACAAGGCATTGCGTATAGTTACTGGGGCGTTTATGAATACCCCATCCAACGCGATACCGATTGAGGCTAACGAACTGCCGTTGAAACTGCGAAGAATATTCCTCTACAGGAAATTCTTCCTACGGCTGTACTTCAATGAATATGGGCACCTTGACGAGAAAATTCTGGAATTAACAAAGTTCTGTGTAAGTTCACGATACTGGTTGAATAAGCGGCTTCAACCTGTCGCGGCTGACTATATGGAGATGCAGATACTCCGGCACGAAGTGTGGAAAAGCCCTCTCATGCCGCTCTTCCACATACCATATGAAACATCGACTCTGCAGATTGAAGACAACATTAGTTTATCATTTCATTCTCATGACATCAGTAACGTGACGGCCATGGAATTCCTGTCTCACTATCACGACACATGCGTGGTGTACACAGATGGGTCAAAGTCTAGAGATGGCGCTGGTAGTGCTTATTGGGTACTCGAAGGTAAACTGCAAGGCCTATTCAAACTTCATCCGGACGTCACTATTCTGACAGCTGAACTGATTGCCATTTTGGAGGCCCTGTTATTCGCACAAACAGTCACCAGTGACACAGTATTCATAATATCTGATAGCCTGTCCGCCATTCAACTTATTAGAAATCATCGTAATAGTTGTACTAACCCCATCATTGCCGCCATAACAGACCACGTGTTCAGCATGAAACGGACCTCTCGCAATGTCACTTTGGTACGGATAAAAGGCCACTCAGGTATAGCAGGAAATGAACGTGTTGACGTTCTAGCCAAACAAGCATCTCTTCCTGGAATTGTTAAATATGATAAACTCCCTGCCAATGCTGTGCTCCCCATTCTCAGAAGGTGTTTGATATTGGATTGGCAAGAGGACTGGTCGAAAACATCTACTACCAAAGGCAGTGACTACGCGCTAATCCATCCGACGATTCCACGAGACCCCCTGATATAACAAGACTATAACATCGAGGGGCTTCACGACAGCCATAGCAAGACTGAAATTTAACCACTGGAAGTACAATAAACACCCCTAACGGCCGAATTTAAGTCCCACGCCACTATGTGCCTGCGGAGAGGAAGAAGACCCAAATCACATTTTCATCCAGTGTACTTTGAACATGGCTCACATAACTGTACTTGCCAATCAACTTCGAAATCTTGGACATCAGTTTCCAACCTCCCTCCAAACCTTGCTGGCGTCCGACGACATAGAAACGTTTACATTGCTGTACGAGTGTGTCACTAGTGCCAACATCAAGATGTAGTCTCCTGTGATGCTCCCCTGCTGCTTCTGGTAATTGCCAGGGGAAGACCAACATAGAATTCAACTGCCGATCTACCATGTGCTCCATAGCAGCACTAAGAACGTTTAGCCTAAAAATGTGTGTCATTATGTACTACTCCCTTGTATATGAGTGTATCTTCGCTCAGACTGTACTACATTAATCTGTTGTTTTCTACTCTCATGCTCTGTTGTATTAGCAGTAAGAATCTTACCATCCTACCTGTATCCATCTTGTGCTACAACATTTTATTCTTCTGTAATCGCCTTGATATTCTCTATGCTTAAAAATATTGACTAATGCTGGTATCTGTCTCTCATAATGCCAGTGTATGTCTGAATTGTCAAAAGCGCCTGCAATGTACCCTTTCATGGTTTGTGATGGCTGTATGGGCATTTTCCCAAAGCCAATAAAAATGAAAAACGAAAATAATAATAATAATAAAAGTATACATACTGTTCTAACCGATATTCGACGTGTCTGGTTCATTCGAGGAGCTCATGCGGTTCATTTCTCCCAAAGTCCATGCATAAGTTTACGGATTACGTTTCGATACAATATTGTCTAATGCCACATAGACCAAGCAATACTGTCACATTCACCAAAATCAAAAATGTTCAAATGTTTGTAAAGCTTATGGGACTTAACTACGGGGTCATCAGTCCCTAAACTTACAAACTACTTATGAACTACTTACGAACTAGGACGGCGCAAATATCCATGCCCGAGGGGGGATTCGAACCCCCGACCGCAGTGGCCGTGCAGACCGTGACTGAAGCGTCTCAGTCCCCACGGCCACCGCGGCCGGCTCACATTCACCAAAACCGGAATAAATTTAAACCAAAAATAACAAAGTTAAATTTTATGTTACCGGTACCTTAGTAGTTTTCTCAAAAAGTGAACACATACAGCTTGAATTACGTATCTGCTAAAACTTTGATCTGTTAAACGTAGCGAGGAGATGTGCTCAATACTATTGTTGATACTCATCCTCCAACTTACTGTTGCTCATGGCACTTGTCAATTGAACCATATCTTACTAGTTTACTATCAGAAACATATACTATGGAAAGGCATCTCGGGCACTTCCGATTCACAGAGCTTCACGTGAACATAAACTATTATACGTTAACGCTTTTGACACAAACACCGTTTTGTAAACATACAGCCATCTCTATCAGGGAACCGGCGACGTGTGCGTACTCCATCTACCATCTGGCGGCGGTAGCAGTAACTAATCCCCCACATCTCCGTTAGCGCTGCCATCTACAGAGCAACAGCCACACTCGGTCGGCTTGAAATACCGGCATTGGTGTCCCGTGTCTCAGACTTAACACATACCGCTAAAATTATTTTGAAAAATAAATAAACAAAGTAAGGAACTGAGGCATTGGTATGGTTCTGTTTTTTCCTAAGACATGTTAGATACACAGAACATATGGATTTAAAGTAATTCACTTTCTTCTGAGAACTTTTTAAAGAGCTTTACGTCGTCAGTTTCCCGACCGCAGGTACTATAGTTTCCTTTAGCGTTAATGGAATCGACAAATTACAATTGAATAATGAATTGTTAAGTGTAGTTAAGTCCACTTACTAAAAGTAAATTGATTGCAACATGGCAAATTACTGTGATTGCTGCTATTGTTATTCTTGGACATTTTTAATACAACACTTTTCATTTCAGAAGCAATTTAGACATACTTTAAGGCGTTCAAAGTTGATGGACATAAGTTCTTTTAACAATTAATGTATAAAAACTTTCCCAAATATGCGTTTCTTAATGTATTAAATGTTCTTTACTTAACTAAAATCATACTTTTTTTATCTATAAAAAGAAATTCTTTATAAATTTCATTCATATACAGCAGTTTATGTCTTAGATTTTTGCAGGTATCTAACAATATACAAGAATTAATATTATGCAATACTTTCAGAACATCCAAAAATATGATAGTCGAAACATAAGTCAGTCTTCTTCACTGATATCATCTGCTCCTGCTATGTTGTTCCACATAACAGCTGCTTGGTAGAAATGTTTTTTTCCTCCACAAGAAATATATGAAAGTACTTACTGAATGCCCGCTCTTTTCATTGTTTTCCTCAGAACAATGTCTTCTAGATATGCTTATGTGTTAGGGAAAGCTACACCATTCATATCATTAGATCGCGCAAGCTCAAATGTACGACATACAGGGCTGCGTGTGTAAAATGAAGCCACTACACATCCTTTCGGATCAGAAGAGATGTCAGTTCCATATAGTCATATAACTTAAATGAAGTTGTTCAGATCGGGGCACATACCATGCATGGTTTCCATTGATAGTGATGTTTTCTTATAGTATTGTGGCCACCAGACAATAAATTTCAATATGTGTTTCAAACTCCAGTTTTCCTTGAAGGAATGCGTTTCTTCCGACAGTTTATATATGGTTGTACTATTGAACGACCTTCTTTTATTATGTCCCTTGAATATAAGGCATCATTCCTCGTGATACATTAATAATTTCACCTAAGTCAGTCATCTTAAAATATAATCAACTAATATATAAAAATTAATGTCGCTTTGTCTTTCTGTTCGTATTTTACGCACGGCCATACCGTACATCCGATTGCGATAAAATATTGCTTGCACTTTGTCACTGTACGACATATAGTTCAGGACAGCGCAGTCGTCATGCCACGTAAGCAAGGTAATTCCGAGCCGAGGAGATCGCTATCTCAGTGGCTGCCCGCTATCACGCAGTGAGCAGTGCCCCGGCAGCCGGCCAATTGGCTAGCGATCGCGCCGGCTCGGAACTACCTTGCTTACCTGTTCAAAAACAAAGAACAATGCATATTCAACGTTTGAATTGTGAATTATGATCTTGCGTTCACACAATTTTTCAATTTTCTGGGAATCTTTTCCGAATTTTTCTTCTATTCAAATCGTGACCTGACAATTACAAACATATCAAAGAAAATGCATACAATTCTGTCAAGCCGTTATCAAGTAATGATATTTCATACATGAGTGAATTGATTTTTATTTATATAAATAGAATGCGGATAAGTTTCAACTCATTGTAAAGACGACTGCTGAGTCTCAGACAGGCACATAGAAAGGACAATCATAATTACACAACTTAGCTTTTGCCCAGTCTTAATTCGGAGCACAGCAGCCGGAGACGGTAGTCATGTGTTCGTGAGTTGTGCTTGTATGAATGTATGTGTGCCTATTTCTAATGAAGGCTGAGGCTGAAACTTTAGTTTTTCTGAGTGTCATGTCTATGTGCTTGTCTGTGGCAGTGACTTGAAACCTACCCTCATTATTTTTATACTAGTACAAATAAAAATCCAGTATGAATACAATATCATTCCTTGAGAACGACTGGACATAATTGGCTGGGTTTAGTATATTATGTTTGTAATTGTCATTTATATGGAGAAAAAATTTGGGAAAAACTGGAAACATTCTTTTATTTACAAAATCTAGCAGCAACTGAGAAACCTGAATATTCCAGTAAGGTATGGGTGAGGTGGTCTTTTGCCGACCATGGCTGCCATCTTGAAATCGGCCATACTGAATTTAGATCAGTGTGGAAAGGGGATCGTGTGATGTATAAAAACATTAGCATTTTCTGACAAGTTTATTCAAAAGTAACAACACATTTTGGTTGGAGGTACAGACTGGACTATTCTCCATAAAGGACAATCGACAATCATTCAAGTTGTTCAACATGTTGTCAACGCACATTTGAAGGTTCTGTATCCAATCGTGGTGCACTCCTTGAAGGATTTCCGAGAAATGCTGGCACACACTTCTTCAAAGCGTTGTTCAAAATGGTGTCTGTTTCTTATTTTCTCGGCATATAAGATTTGCTTTAAATGGTCCCACTAATGAAAGTCAAGAGGTTGAGATGAGGTGATCTGTCTGACCATTCCAAAGAACGATGTCTGCCAATCCAATGAACAGGAAATTGAGCATCTAACCACTGACGAAGAAATGTTGCCTAGTGTGTTGGAGTCCCACCCTGTTGAAAGAGGGGAAGTTGCCATTTTCATTCTGAACTAAGGGAAACACCACTCCTGCAACATTTTCAAATAGCTTTGACAATTTATGTTCTGGTTAATGAAAATGGGTCCATTTACAAGAGTACCCATATGCCACACCACAGCAAAATCTTTACGTCAACAACTACCTAAGGATGTTCCATCCAGTGTGGTCACTACAGTATCTGTGGTTGTGACGGTTGCCTCATCACTGAACAAAATGCCTTGTGCAAAAGAGAGATCTTGTTGTAACTCTTGAACTGTAACAGCTACGTTGAATCTGCTTACATGAATGAACTTACAAGAAAATTTTGATGTTATTTGAGATATCACACGATACATCTCCTTTCCATTTAAGAAAAATGATTTAGATTCAATAAGGGCGATTTCAAGAAGGCGCCCATGTTCGGTACACACCTTGAAAGACAGACCACCTGGCCCATACATTACTGGAATATTCAGGCTTCCCAGTTCCTGCAGAGTTTTTGAAATAAAAGGTTGTATTCCGACTTTTGTCTCACCTTGTATTTTACGTCACAATGGAAAAAGTTTGAACGACGAATCGGAGCTGACGCACAGGAAAATTATGAGAATCGATTAATTTATTTGGCAAAATAAGGCACCTGCGCACCGTTCGGATTTTACGTGCAAAGAAATATTTTCGTTAGAGGTTTTGAAGAGTGTTACTTCACTAAGCCAGATAAATTGATATAGTCAAAACAGTAATATAGCCGAGTCTCGTTGGACGTCTAGACGATGGTGAACTTAAGAGTTGATAGTCTTTTGATGAATGAACTGTTCCACATAGTGTGCAAGATGTATGAGACAGGTATAATACCCTCAGACATGAAGGAAAATATAACTCAAATTACGAAGAAAACAAGTGTGAAAATACATAACAATCATTTTTAAACTATTTTGCCGCCATTTGACAGTAAAAGTATCTTTATTATTTTGATACAATATCAGTATTTCGGGATAGAGCGTTTTTCAAATGCATATCTCATAAAACCAGTTGTTACATATGGGTTCCCAAGTCGTCATTATCGTAAATAGTAGGAATGCATATAAGCATTCATGTAAGTCATATCTGAATAACAACTAGTCTTATAGTATAATGTGAACACATTGATACTGAATGGACAAACTGTTCGATGGAATTTCCACTTGAATATGACTCTAAAACCAATATGCGGATAATGTTTCAAAAAAATAAAGACTCTTATGCAGTCAAATCATTCACAGATCATTGCATGACTGTACCTCATCAATATAAAAAATATTACGTAATAATGGTTGCAAAATACTAACACGAATTATTTACAGATGAACGGAATAACGGTTGAAACCGACCTTGGGGAAGATCAATTTGGATTTAGGAGAAATGTAAGAAAACATGAGAGGAAACACCCTTGCGACTTGTCTTAGAAGATAGATTAATAAATGGCTAAACTATGTTTTTAGCTTTTGTATATTATGAGAAACGTTTTGGCACTGTGAGTGGAATACACACTTTGAAATTCTGAAGGTAGTAGGGGTAAAATGTAGAGAAAGGAAAGTTGTATTCGACTTGTACAAAAACCAAGCAGCAGTTGTAAAAATCTAATGGCATGAAAGGGTCGCAGTGGTTGGGGAGTAAGACTAGATTGTAGCCTTTTCCCAATGTTACTCAATCTGTACACTGAGCGTACTGTGGAGAAATCTGGAAAAAGAAATTAAAGTAAGGGGATACTCAAGGAAGACAATAAAAGTAGCAGATAAGTTTTGTTATTTGGGCAGCAAAAAACTTCTGATGGCCGAAGTAAATAAGACACTACATGCAGAATCGCTATGAGAAGAAAACCATTTCTGAATTACAGAAATTTGTTGACCTCAAATATTAATTATAATGTTAGGAAGTTCCTTCTTGAGTATAGCATTCCACGGGATTGAAACGCGAATGATAAGAAATTCACACAAAAAGACTACAAAAACTTTTGAAGTGTGGTGCTACAGACGAATGGTGAAGATTAAATCGGTAGATCAGGTAACTAATGAGGAAGTATTGAATAGAAATGGGGAAAAGTTTCTAGAAGAAGGAATAGATTGGTCTGACATTTTCTGAGACATTCAGAATCCATCGCTGTAGCATTGGACGGAAGTGCTTGGAGTAAAAAAAATCGCAGAGGTAGATCTATAGATGAATATTTAGGCAGGTTCAAAAGGATGCAGGTTGCTGTTCGATTTCAGAAATGAAGAGGCTTGCACAGGATTGAGTAGCATAGAGAGCTGAGTCAAACCAGGCTCTGGGCTGTGATCACAGCAGTTTTTTTCTCAGTTAACTATCGTTTCGTTGTTTGTATGTTATTCAGTTAACTTTTAAGTAGGTACAAAAAATTCAACGTAAAGTCGGGATTTATTTAATTTGTCGCGAAGAAATTTTGAAGACCTAATTCATAACATCTGTCCTTTAAGACAACCAATCAATTGAGGTAGAATAAAAGTTGGAAACACGAGTAAAAACTTTTCCCATCACAACATAACAAAAGAAGAACATGTCTCCGCTAGAGTCGATGATGGAAAAGCGGAGAACTAGCTTATATCCTTATCTGGCAGCTTCAAAAACATTTAAATCAACAAATGTCGACATATTTGTACTTTCTTACGAGTTAACACGGCGCTGATGACCGCGCTGTTGAGCGCCCTAAAACTCCAATAACAACAACAACAACGAGTTAACACCAATTCCCCAGCACACTGAGCTCTCGAGCGCCATGCATCTGCAATAGGAAGTACCCTTGGGTGTGGACAAACTGATCCCAAGCAACAATGGAATGTAGCGTCAATTGCACAACGTCAAAAGTGCCACATTGTGTAACATTGTAAAACACGTTACTTTACATAAGCGCAAATGTGTCAAGATTATTTTTACTGAAATGTTTCTGAAGCTTTCGGGTAATTTGAGAAGCTACGAGTTCACTTTTACATCGTTGACTCTGACCACGCGATATTTGCTTTCCTCTTGTGTTCTGACAGGAGCATTTTTCGTTCTTGTTGTGACATGTCCTAATGCAGCTCATTTCTTGATTACGACTTCTTAGTTTATCGTGCCACCCTCATGAACCACAGATATTGCCGAGGTAGGGTGGCTTGCGTGCCTCAACGATACAGATAGTCGTACCGTAGGTGTAACCACAGCGGAGGGGCATTTGTGGAGATGCCAGACAAACGTGTGGTTCCTGAAGAGGGGCAGCAGTCTTTTCAGTAACTTAGTTACAGGGGCACAGTGTGGACGATTAACTAAACTGCCCTTGTAACATCAGCTAACATAGATTTGCCATGGAGTTACTGCGAACGGCTGAAAGCAAGGGGAAACTACAGTCGTTAATTTTCCCGAGGACGTGCAGCCCTAGTGTATGAATATATTATGATGCCATACTCTTGGGTAAAATATTCAGAAGGTAAAATTGTGCCCCATTCGGATCTCTGGGCGGTGACTACCCGAAGTCGTCTTCAAGAAGAACAAAACAGGCATTCTACGGATCGGAGCATGGAATTTTCTAACCCTTAATAGGGAAGTTTAAAAATTCAAAAGAGAAAACTTAATTGTAATAGGGGACTGGAACTCAGTAGTAGGAAAGGGTAGAGAAGGAAATGAAGTAGGTGAATATGGATTTTCTAAATATTCTAAATATTATCGGAGAATATATAAGAAATAACGCGGTCTTGCATAATGTACAAAATTATATGTGCAGCACCCAAACAAAGTAAGATAGTCAAAATTCAAATGACATATAAAATTCGTACGATCTCATATTTATTGAATTATATGTTATGCAAGTGTAGAATTCATCAGGTATATATTAATTTGTTAGTGGGTGGATCGCGTAACTAATGAGGAGGTGCTGAACAGAATTGGGGAGAAAAGAAATTTCTGGCATACCTTGACTAAAAGAAGGGATAGATTGGTGGGACACATTCTTAGACATCAAGGAATTGTGAATTTAGCATTAGAGGGAAGTGTGTGGGGTAAAAATCGCAGAGGAAGACCAAGAGATGGATACAGTAAGCAGATTCTGACAGATGTAGGTTGCCGTTCTTATGTGGAGATGAAGAGGCTTGCTCAGGATAGGGTATTGTGGAGAGCTGCATCAAACCAGTCTCCGGACTGAAGACCACAACAACAACAACAACAACAACATATTAATTTGTATAAGTACAGTATGTCTGCAAAATCTCTTGGGAATGCAGTTACTAGTAAAAACGTAATATAGATTAAAACTCAGTGCGTGATATGGCGGTTTTCCATGAACGTTATTGTTTATGTGCTCATATCTCATGAACTACGTGTCGTGCTATGATACAATTTTGAAGGTACATTTAACTATATGTGTGTATACTGTCTGTAAAAGTTCCTGCGGCTACAAATTGTAGTGTAGAAATTATAAATTGTAACGTCATGCCGAATGCCGTAGTTTTAGTCCATGAGCAGCGGAAAGGTAATAGGGGATAAAATTTTTCTTTCATAATCTTGCTATGGTTGTCAGCGAGAAATAGTTCAATAAAGGTTTGAAATTATGTTTAAAGTTTGTTGCAAGTCACTAAGTAATATCGTTCTCATTTACTGTATTCATAAAGTCCCGCCGAATTATGTGGCAGTTTCTTGTAACTCCTATTGTTTATGACGTTATATCTCCTGAACCATGTGTCGTACGTGGTTCCTACCATTACGGAATTGGTACCTTAAGGTAAGAAAGATGTGTATCAAATTTGGTTGAAATCCGTCCAGTGGTTTAGGAGAAAATGTGAAACACTGTCGCGCAATGCAGCATTTTTTCTCGCATCTCATCGTTTACGACGTCACATCTAGTGAACTATGAGTTGTACGTGATCCCTAACTTACGGCGACCGTCCGCATGGATTGAAGCTTATGTGTGAAAAATTTCATAAACATTGGAAAAAATGTAGATTTGAATGCAATACGTACACACAAACAAACACACAAACATACGGACACTCTACTTTATATGTAAAGAAGATAGGTTAAGGAAAGGATAATTGTAGACCTGGAGAAAGCTTTCGACATTGTTGACAAGAATCTCCTCTTCCAAATTCTTAAGGTAGAAAGAGTAAAAATAGTGGCAAAAAACTTATATTCAACTTGTACAAAAATCAGACAGCAATTATTAGAGTCGAAAGGCAGGAAAGGGTCGTAGTGGTTGGGAATGGAGTAAGACATGGTTGTAGCGCTTCCCCAGTGTTGTTCAATCTGTACATTGAGCAAGCTGTGAAGGAATGCAAGGAGAAATTTGGAAAAGGAATTAAAGTTCGGGGAAAGAAATAACAACTTTGCGATCTGCTAATGACACTCAGTAACAGACAACAAAGGACATGGAAGACAATTAAACTAAATGGACATTGCCTTGAAAGGAAGGTGTAAGAGGAATATTAACAAGAGTAAAACAAGGGTAATGGGATGTAGTGTCAGAAAATCAGGCGATGCTGTAGGAATTAGATTATGTAATGAGACAATAAAAGTAGTAGATGAGTTAGGTTATTTGGATAGCATAATAACTCCTAAGGGCCGAAATAAAGATGGTATAAAATGCAGAATGGTTATGGGAAGAGAAGAGTTTCTGAATAAGCAAAATTTGTCAACATCCAATATTAGTTTAAATGTTAGGAAGTCCTTTTAGAAAGCATTTGTCTCGAGTGTAGCACTGTACGGGAGTGAAAGGTAGACGATAAGAGGTTCAGACAAAAAGATGATAGAAGGTTTCGAAATGTGGTGCTACAGACGAATGATGGAATTTAGATGGGTAGATCACGTAAATAATGAGGTGCTCAACAGAAGTGAGGAGAAAAGGTGTTTCTGGCATATCCTGACAAAGAGAAAGGATAGCTTTAGAAGGAAATGTGAGATAAAAATCGTAGAGAGAGACCGAGGTATGAATAAAGCAGATTCAAAAAGATGTAGGTTGCCTTCTTATTCTCAGATGAAGAGTCTTGCACAGGGCTGGGTAGCGTGGAGAGCTGCGGTCTGCGGACTGAAGAACACAAAAATGTCAACAAACGATATCTGTTCTTTCAAACATGTAATTTTGAGGAATGGGTCATGAAAGAAGATACTCAACCAAACCTTGAATGACTTATTTCTTTGAAATTTCAATTACTCACCGTACACGAAGACGAAACCCCAACTGAACCTTGTGGAAGGAAATTTCAAAAGCAATAAATTTGGTACTGACAGGGTTCACGAGTGAAGCATTCAGTTCTGCAGTGACTTGTTCAGGTTTCGTCGTCTTATTTTTCGTCACAATCAGCTTCAGTGACCATTTGCTGCTATTACTCCACGAATGTTTCCGTCCGTGTTGTGAGTTAGCGGATATTTTTCCGCTTTACCGTGCGAAGCACAGCAGTTTAGAGTTTTATGCAGTTCCCTTTCTAACATATAAACAGACTGCTATTTAAAGATACAGAAGTAGCCTTTTTTTCATATTCAGTCAAACTATGGCCTTTTTGACAGTGGTTATCACAAATCCATCATTCTTGGATGGATGTATTATGAAAAATACAGATGGAATTTGAGTGTAATTTATGCATAAAACGAGTTACCAAACAGATAGAAACTAGTAAAAATTCAGTTATCATTCAGAGGAAAAGAGAGGTGAAGACTGAAACATACACAAAATACCTTAAATTGTTGCACAGAGATGAACAAAAAGTAGTACAGTCTATAAGATCAACAGTTCAAAATCATTTGAAGGGAGTGTTTTCATACTCTTCGTAAAACAATCACTAACCATCCCAATAACTCTTAAAATATAGTATTGCCTCATCAGGCTAACCAGCAGTAGAAGTGTAAAATTCGACCTTGTGAATGACCTGCGCGGCCCGCAACAACCGAAGTGTACAAACGCGAGGAAAAAAAAAAAAAAAAAAAAAAAAAAAAAAAAAAAAAAAAAAAAAAAAAAAAAAAAAATAAAAAATTCTGCCAATTTTCAGACACAAAAGAGCAATTGTCTTGGCGACACAGGCAAATTAGTAGTAGCAGAGCATGCAAGTAATCACCAATTACTATCATAAGATAACAGATCTAGCTATTACTACGCTAGAATGTAAAGTCAGCGTGCAGAAATTTTAAAAAGTAGAAGACAAGCTTCAATAGAAAATGTATGGTTTGATTAGACAATAAATGTTTTCAACAATCGTTTCAGCCACCTAAATCGGCATTTCTTGCCACTATCAAGCACTGTACATCTGTGGAAACAGTTAAGAAAACTTTATTAGGATATACAAGAGCACTTGCGAAGCTTATGCGAATGACAAAACGATGACCTACACCTGTATAAATGTATGTTGGAATAGAAATTCGGTAAGTCGTCAATCAAAGCATATCTCGACTAACAACGCTTCGACCGCTCGAAGATCAACTAATTACTGGATAGTTAAAATGTCATGGAAGAAACGTGAATGATTATTACAAAGAAAACAATGCAATGATTTTATAAGCTTCTAGCCGACTCAAAGTTTATACTACAATGAATTTAACAGACTAAAAAGGTATATCTAATAAATACAGTTACAGGCACAAACATTAGTCACAGAACTGCAACATAATCTCATTCAGAAAGCAATCGTGTCAACGGAAATACGATATTTTTGGTATTAAATAATCAATGAATTTATAAAATCAGGGGAACAATGGAAAACAACGCCCTATTGGCAATAACGTTATGTAGTTGCCAATAGGACTCGTACTTTTAACAGTAAAGACCAAGTAATTACCTGGGTTTCATGATAATAAACAGCTATAATAATAAAAACAGATCAAAAAATAAATATCTGAAGCTTATTCATGTCATAAGGACTTCTATGTAACCTGGAAAGACACGCATAATGAAAAGCAAACGGACGACCTCATCACACACAAACAAAAACTCAATACGAACTCTAACTTCAAACAAAAGAGTAGAAACTTTTTAATACCACCCAGTTTTGAAGTCTACGACAGAATTAAGGCCATAAAAAGACATCAAACAAACCATTTAAATTCTCTATAATTTAGTAAGAGCCTTGAAGACCAAATAGACGGTTTTCACACAATTTCCCGAACACAGAAAAAATTTAATAAAAACTACTTTTAAATTAACGCTAAGGCCAACCCAAGGCGTAAATTTGCTGTTCATAATTCTTTGTACTAACTGAAAACATGCAGTTGTTTAGTTTTGTTCCATAGTTTTGCATGCCGTTTACAATAACGGACAATCGGTAACCTATTAACCTTGGAAGCCAGGCCTAACAAAGTAAGGAACGAAGAGGAGTGTCGTACGTAAAAAAAAAGAGGTGAAAATAGTAAGACAACTACTTACAAAAAGCAAGAAACACAGCACTTATCGTCGGACAAATTTTTAATTTCCACTCCAGACAGCTGCCAACGTTTGAACGTTTTATTCTACAGCGAAATATGTGTCAAAAAATTCATAGTATGGAACAATTGAGTTCATTTATTACACTATTGGTTTCAGTTACAAACATTATTATACAGGTAACCTCCTATATGATAGTACAATAAACGAAACCAATACTGGGATGTGTTGTGAATTGTGTGCAAGTTACCAAAGTGGTTGCTGCAATAAGGGACAGGTCTCACATAAATATTTAATTACGTCTTTCTTTTATATGAGTATGTCAGTAAAAAGAGTAAGTGTAGTGAAAACTGATTAACGAAGTAATAAGTTAAAAGATGTTTCATTCACTAAGGTGAAATCTTATTATAAAACAATACAATGACTTTATTTCTGACTGAGTAGGCGTCAGTTTAGCTTATAACTTAAAATGAAACTGTTACGGTCATAAGTAATTTCAACATTAAGGCTGTTAAAACTGCTGATACTCTATGCCAAATTTATATAATTAATTAAATAACTTGAATTAAAAAAAGTATTATCATAGGAGTAGGAAGCTATCCAGATATAATGAATTTCCTTGAACATCTAATGCGGAATGGACGAAGAAATCTTTCACTGTCTGTTAAAAAGGCACAGAAGTAATGTCATGACTAAACTACGGATCCGATTTTTGGTAACGATCGTAGAAACAAGTTCAAATGTTCAAATGTTTGTAAATCTATCGAACTCAACTGCTTGGTCATCAGTCCGTAGCTTACAAACTTCTTAAGGTAAACTAACCTAAGGACAACACAAACACCTATGCCCGAGAGGGGACTCGAACCCCCGACGGGGAACGTCCGCGCGCACCACAGCACGGCGCTCCAGTGCACACTGGTAATCCGCCGCGGCTAGAAACAAGTATTCGACAATTTTTCATCGCAGGAATGGCGACTGTTTCGAAATGACTTGTAAACACATATTTAAAGCAACATTTTAAAATTAATTTCAGTGAGTAATTCTTATACTAGAAGATTTTGAGAACAAGCAATTCTACAGTAACTAATCAAAATACAAACACTAAACCTATGAAATAGCACAGTACTATATTTACATATATTCGGCTAGTGTAATCCCATAAGTTGTAAAATACCATTACGAGTAAGGCTGTTATTCTGCAACAAGGCAGGTCTAGGACATAAGATATGAGGGCGTGTCTTGAAGCAAGTCGATTGGAAGTTGTCACGGTGCTCCTAGCAGTGACAAAAAGGTTGGCGTAATCTCGCCTGTCTTGCTTGTTACTCTGTTCGTACTGAAACGGCGCACGCTTTACTTTGGACCGAGTGCTGACAAGTCACCAGAAATAAGACTTTGCGGGTGTCCTTAGTAATAAAAACTAATGCACAAGTTGCAGATGCATGGTACTGAATTGCTACATTTTCCATAAAATACATATGTTAGTATGAAGTGAATTCAGTCGAGCGGTATCTGAATGTATGAAACGGCTACTGGCATTCACTGTCAGAAGTGTATGGTGGACATATCACGAGAACTTCAAAAGGAGAGACGCAAGTGTGCTAAGAAAAAAAGAAAACAGTGAGCACCCATTCTCCTAACAGACAAATATATGTAAGTTTTGAAGAGAAGATGATGTGGAATCGACGATTAAGTATGATATACACATCTGCGCATTTTCCGTTCGCCCCTGCAGAATCCTATGTCAAACAGGAAGAAATTGCACAATTTACATATATGCTCCATTATACTTTCCCTAAAGAGAGTCACACGAATCGGCGAACGAAAAATCATTCTGTTTTGACACATTATTTTTGAAAAATGTGCAAAGATGTGCCACTTCGCCAATACCAATGTGAGATCGGTGCAGATGAGATCGTTAAGCTAGGCGTCCATCTTTGTGATACTGAGAGTGGAAGACTACTGGTTTCTTGTACTCACTGTTATCGACAAAAATCTAAACGTTACATGGAAGATACAAACAGTCTACAGTTAACGAACAGTTAAACATTAATCACAGAAATCATACTTAGCGTAACAACGAAGATGACAGTGCAAAACCGTAAATGTACCGTACTGAGACTTCAGAGACCCTTTATTTCATTAAACGATTGTAGAGGAATCAAACTGTAGTTTGTCGGATAGCATAAAAGGGACACAGTGGTTGATATAGCAGAAATTTAGGTTTGCAGACTTTCTCCAATGTTATTCAATGTGTACATCAAGCAGGCTTTGGCGGGAAGAAGGAGAAATTTGGAAAGGACATTAAAGATCAGAGATTATAAACAAAAACTTTGCAGTTTGCTGATGATATTGTAATTCTATCAAAGACAACAAAGGCTGAAAGAGGAAATGAACGGCACGGAAGTGTCTAGAAAGGTGGGTACCATATGAACATTAAAAAAGTGAAATTTCAATTAGATGAAGTGATTCTGAAAGAATTACATTAGTAAATAAGATAGTAAAGGTAATAGATGAGGCTTGTTAAGTGGACAGTAAAATATAATAAGTATTTACAAACGAAGATGGCGTTTGGTCATACGCAGATGCGGTCATATGATTGACCTCGAAGGGGAATCCGTAATGGCGAGTGTAGAGGGCATTGGCGATGAGGGCACTACAGCCGTAGCGTGCGAATTGTGAAAGTTTGGGACGGTCTGGAGGAGAGCGCCAGTAGCCAAGTCGTTAGGGCGACCGTTGGCCGGAAGCGGGAAACCCGGGTTCGATTCCCGGCCGGATTCACATTTCCCCTTGTCGCCAGTGCCCAATGTAGCTAAACTCAATCATTCCCTTCCTCATCCTTCTTCTTTACACTCCTTAATAAGCAGTTTGCAAATGCAATATGGCTGCGAACCAGATGTAGTGACCGAAAGAACAGACACCACACCATTCTATAATAATAACAGTCCCCACTGTTACCCGCCTCGTATCTAACGGATTTTCAATAATTCCCGTAATTATTGATCAATTTTATAAATTTAAAATTAAGTCTTACTGTACTTCAGGTCTGAAGTGTAACACGTTATGAATTTGGCCAGCTGTGGACTGCATACAAATTAAGACTTACGATGTTTCTTTCCAACTGCTTAAGACTAATGGTATTTCTTTCTTTTGCTTTCTTCCAAGTATTTAATTTGCTCTCCTACAGCTTTTCTCAGCTCATCCGGTCCACACTGTTTAGTCCGGGTTTAGGCTTGTCTTCATAGATTGCGTTCTATATAAGCAGCCTCGCGTGATTCTAATGTTCAAATGTTTCTTAAGCTTAAGGGACTTAACTGCTGGGTCATCAGTCCCTAAACTTACAAACTATTTATGAACTAGCTTATACTATAGATGACACAAACATCCATGCCCGAGGGCGGATTCGAACCCCCGACCGTAGCGGCCATGCAGACTGTGACTGACGCGCCACAGACCGCTCGGCCACATATTATTTCTTCTACAACATCTATTTTGTCTGAATCTTTGGACGGCAGGAAGGAAGCTTAGGATTTAACGTTCCATCGACAGCTTGGTCATTAGACATGGACTAACGCTCGGAGTTTATGGGTAAGAATGAAGAAGGAAATCGACCATGCCATATGAAAGGAAACATCCCGGAATTTGCCTGGAGTGATTCAGGGAAATCACGGAAAACCTAAATCTGGTTCGCCGGAGGTGGATTTGAACCACCATCCTCCCGAATGCGAGTCCAGTGCGTTACCAATACGCCGCCTCGATCGGTTTTGAATCTTTCTATATTACTTCTAATCATCCTACAGTTTTCTTAAGTTTACAAACGTAATTAAAATTTTCTCTGTAATCTTTCTTACTTTCTTTTTAAATGTCCATAAAATTTCAGGCGTCTTTTACTCATCCTATCAGTGATTTTTGTATATTTTTATATAAATCTTCATGTCTCCTTTTAATACAAATACACGCATAAAAAAAGTGTTCCGTCACCTTGGTTACAAGTTCTCCAGAACACAGTTGAATGTGTATACTGCATCAGGAACACAGTCCCTTGAGTGGTACATAGACGTCATTCAACCCGCACAAAGACTTTATAACACGCACGAACAGTGCCAATGCGACGGAGAGGATACGACGACCGATCATAACACCAGGTAGGAAGTACACTGCTTGTGTTTATTGCAGTTCTGCCATGCTTACAACGTCAATTCCGAAGTTTGATGACATTCAAAAAACCAAATGTTCCAATGTTTGTAATTATATGGACCCAAACTACTTTGGACGTCACGAGCGCTGGACTGCTGTGCACATCCCTCTCGAATTTTGATATTGTCTTAGGATTAATATAATTATTTTAACTGTTATTCGTGATAATATTTAATCTCGAAGTGTTCTAGCAGAGAATCGTCAGTCATTGTAGCGTTTGTTGTGTCTTATTTGCTTTGAGTGGTGTTATTTGTGTTCGCGCGTGCGCCGGCATCGACGTCTTGGTGTTTTGTTTACATCTGGTGGCGAGTAGATCCAGCCGGAGCGATCTCCTAAAGATAGGTTCTGATAAGTGTTTGTGTATTGTAGTTACATTATTAACGTTAGTAGATTTCAAAAGATGTTAGCACGCCAGTTATTTACTAAATTTAGTACTTTTCAACAGGAGTCTTCTTGATGCTTTTAATGTAATTGCGGTTGGGAAATTTTCCGTTACGGTGTTTAATAACTCTTGTGTTTCTTTAGTTTATTAATAACGCTTGAATTTGTTCTTGTTTATACAAGCAACATTGTAAAGTTTTTGTGGTGGTGTTATTTGCAATTTATTGATACTACTACTAGTAGTAGTTGTTGTTGTTATTACTTGTAGAGACTGAGGTTTCTTGATTGCTGTAGTTAAGGTACTTCCTCGTTCTTTTGTACTTCCTCGTTCTTTTGTAGAAACGTAACTTACAGAACATAGACGTCTAGGTGTACTTAACAAGTAACTGTAAAATTTTACCATGAGTGAAAAGTGTGGGCTCTGTCGTAGCGTCATGCGTAGTGGGCTATAGTGTGGGACTTGTAGTAAGTATTTTCATGGGGGAGGAGGGATGCAGTGCGGAAGCCAGTGAGCACTGTGATGAGATCCTCTCATTGATTTGCAGGATATGCAGCAGGAATAAGTTGATAGAGGAGCAGGAGCGTTTGATCTGCCCCCTTTAGGTGCAGTTGAAAAACTGCGAAGAGGAACTAGGTAGGCTGACGAGGGGAAGGGAGGCTGGGGAATAGGAACTAGCAGCTGGTAAGAAGGTAGCTAGGAGGAGGTATTCAGATAACTTCACGTTGCAAGTTGCAAATAGGTTTGACCAATTGTCAGAGTTGAGTGGAGATGAACCACCTGTAGATTTAGGCGTAGAAAGTATGCAGCGGGCCTCAGCTGGTAGAAAGCCGAAATGTGTAGAAAGGTCTATTACGAAGAAGAAGGTTCTCATGGCAGAGGTGTTGGCCATCAGTTGCAGGAAGTACTTGGGAGTGAGTGCCTGGTCACCAGCATAGTGAAGCCAAGTGCAGGGTTAGCGTAGGTTACTTGTAACATAGGGGACTTATGTAGGAATTTCTCAATAGAGGATCACGTACTGATAGTGGGTGGGGTCGGGAATAGTCTTGATAGGGACGGGAAGTATGATATAGGTTGTGATCTGGAAAGGATAACAACTCAAACTGGTGGCACGAATCTGTATTTCGTGCAGCTGTTTTAACGTCATAATAGTCCTCGTCTTGATAAAGCTGTCAGGCGTATTAACATGAGGCTTGGGGAGGCGCTGATGACGGAGGGCACGGATCACATTGCAATGGTGCCAGCTAAGACTATCCTAAGGTCGGATTTCACTAGGCATGATCTGAACTTCAATAGGTATGGAAAGGGGAGGTTGGTAAAGCTCATAGGTGACAGTGTAGTAGGGAGTGGGGGTGTCACTCATGGAAAAATTCCTGTAATAATTGGTGTTAGGGCTGCACCTTTTTTAGATTGAAGACAGCTGATAGGTATTCCTGCTTAAAGGAAGTCCCTCTAATAAAGGAACCACTTTCGACAAAGTTTAAGAATCTAAGTAATAAGGGAATTACTATATTTCATCAAAATATACAAGGTATCAGAGATAAAGTTAATGAACTGCTTATTGATGTTGATTCTGACTTTATTGATACTTCAGAGCACTTTTTAAGTGATGTGGCACTTCAGAGACTTTCTTTGCCAGAACACGGGTTAGTTGCCTTCTTCTCTAGGGGTTCCTTGCAGTGTGGGGGAGTGGCCATGTATGTTAAAAACGATTTTTCAACGGAGTCAATCGATTTTTCTAAACACTGCACAGAAAAGATATTTGAATGTTGTGCAGGAGTTGTTATTGTTAATGGAACTAAACTAATAATTGTTGATATTTATAGGTCCCCCGACTCAGATTTTAAAATGTTTCTGCCCAAGCTAGAATTGGTTCTGGGTTCACTTTATAGGAAGTTGAAAAATTTAGTTGTATGTGGGGATTTCAACATTAATTGTGTAAGGGATAGCTCAAGAAAAGGTCAGCTGTTAGATCTATTTAATTCCTATAACGTGATGCAAACAGTATTCTTTCCAACGACAGTGAAAATCAGTAGCAGTTCTACCACTGACACTATTTTTGTTCATTCTTCATTATTACAGGGGCACTCTGTCTGGACTATCAGACCACGATGCACAAATTTTAATTCTAGAAAGTATTTGTTCTCAAACAAATGTTAAACATAATTATCAACTACTTAGAAAAGTTAATCCAATTCCAAATGAGACTTTTTAAAGTCTAATTAAGGAACAAGAATGGCAAGATGTTTATTGTGCTGATAATGCAATGAAGGGGAGGAGTGACACCACGTAAAAAACCTTGGTTCACCTGGCTCGGGTGAAGCCCCTTGCCAGGGATACGGTGAAGACCTCAACGGCAGTGAAGGCGGAGATGAAGATCATCGGTACGACTGAACTGGCGGAAGAGGCAACCCTGCAACTGAACGTACAAGTTGTATGGGATGATGCGCCTTTAATGGCGACAAACATGGTACGTTGGTACCGCGCAGCAGCGGGCACCAGTATCGAATTGATACACAAAGCAAATCATGCTTCCGATGGATCAAGATCGAAGACTCATGGGCGAAACCAATCATTGGTTCTTTGGCCACGATACTGCGATGTGGAAAGGAAATTGAAAGACTACCACATTATTATATTTCCTGAACGTCGGAAGACGGAGAATAATGATGGCGTTTCTTGGAGTAAAATATTCTGGAGATAAACTGCTCACCCCTTTCGGATCTCCGGGTGGGGAGTATTTCAGGAGGTGTCATCAAAAGAGATGAACATATTAATCTCAGGATTGGGACATGGAACACTTCAGAGAGCAGGATAACTGGAAAATCTGAAGAGAGAAATGGACAAATGTGATGTGAACATAATGGGTTTAAGTGAAGTGAGGTGGACAGATAGTAGTGAAATAGTATCAGGTAATTACACAATATTTTATTCCGGTGGTAAAAGTTTTGAACGTGGCGTAGCAATAGTGATGGGAAATTAATTAGTGCAAAGTTTGACTAAAGTTGTGTGTCATAGTGACCGTTTAATGTTTGTGAAAATAAGATCAAAACCAGTGGACATTCTAATAGTTCAAGTGTACATGCCAACATCAGATCATGAGGATGAAGAAGTGGAGAAAATGTATGATGAAATAGAAGACATCATTCAGTCTGAAGGAACAGGAAAGGTAAATACCATAATCATGGGTGACTGGAACAGTGTGGTTGGACAAAGCAATGAAGCAAACATAGTTGGACAATATGGATTAGGAAAAAGAAACGACAGAGGAGGAATGCTACTGGAATTCTGTCAGCGAAATAACTTGGTGGTGATGAACACATGGTTCAAGAAAAGGAAGAGTAAACTGTACACATGGAAGAGCCCAGGAGATATGAACAGATATCAGCTAGACTACATACTCGTCAAACAGAGGTTTAGGAGTAGTGTGAAAGACGCCAAGACCATGCCGGCAGTCGATATCGACTCAGATCACAACCTTTTAGTTGCAGATATCAGAACAAGGATGAAGAATATCCAACAGCAGGGGAGGAGAAAAAGTATAATGACGTGTGAAACGAAAATACACGTGCAAGCGCGGAAGAGCAGTGGAAAAATGTTAAAATGATTTTGTTAAATACTCTGAAGAGTGAAGTAGGGAGGGAAACAGAAATAGTGAGAAAACCCTGGATCACCAGTGCGATGCTAGAGAAGATGGAGGAAAGGAGGAAGTGTAAGAATGTTAATGAAGAGGAATACAGAAGACTAAACAATGCCCTCAGGAGGGAAACAGACAAAGCGAAGGAAAAGTACGTAGAAGAAATGTGTGAAGAAATACAGGAACTACAAAGAAGAGGACGGTACGACCTCATGTACCAGAAAACGAAGGAACTGGGAGAAGCCGAGAACAAAAGTGTAAGGACTTTCGGAATAGAAGATTCTAGAGGACAAGTCGTTACTGAACAAGTGGAAGCGCTGAAAACATGGGAAGAATATATAAGGGAACTATATGATACAGAACATCACCCACATGACATCGACATAGAATCAGAGGAAGCTATTGATGAAGACGAAAAGGGGCCCAGTATATTAACTAGCGAAGTAGAGAAGGCGATAAAAGACATGAAGAGTAGGAAAGCTACAAGAGATGACGACATACCGGTGGATTTGTTTAAAGATATCGGAAACGACAGTTTGAAAGCTGTGACACAAGTCATTAACAAAATCTACTGGAGAATGGCCTAAAGACTTTTTGGACGTAACAATGGTTACTCTTGAGAAGAAAAACCAAGCCAAGAAGTATAGTGATTATAGAACAATTAGTCTGATCTCACATGTGGCAAAGATCATAGCAAGGTTACTAAATAGACGGTTAGAACACAAAATTGAAGAAGTGATGGGAGAAGACCAGTTTGTCTTTAGGAAAGGAAAAGGGACCAGAGACGCCACTGGCATGATGAGGATATTGTCGGAGAGAGTTTTGGCCGTCAACGAAGAAATTTGCGGGTGTCTTATAGACTGGCAGAAGGCCTTTGACAGAGTCAATTGGAATATATTAATGAACATCCTTAAGGACATAGGTATCAACTGGAGAGATCGGAGACTAATTAGGAATTTGTACCTGGGACAAAGGGTAAAAGTACGATTGAAATGTGGAGAAACGAACAGCGTGGAAATAGAAAGGGGAGTGAGACAAGGATGTTGTCTGTCGCCAAGTCTCTTCAACCTGTATGGAGAAATGCTGGCGAGAGAAGCGCTGAAAGGATGCGGAAACTTCAAAGTAGGTGGACGTCTCATCAACATCATCAAGTTGCAGACGACCTGGTTGTGCTCGCCAAAAACCAGAGGCAGCTGCAACACATGATGAACCGTTTGGTGGAAATGGGAAGAAAATATGGCATGGAAATCAATACCCAAAAATCAAAAGTGATGCGAATATCAAAACGTGAGAAACACTTGAAGATGATTGTTGACAATCGGGAACTGGAAAATGTGAATCAGTTCAAGTACCTGGGATGTTTTATCACAAAGGATGCCCACTGCATCAACGAAATCCGAGCAAGAATCGCACATGGCCAAAGCTGCTTTCAACAAGAAGAGGACTCTGCTGACCAGCAAGTTGAGCTTGGCATTAAGGAAGAAACTGGTAAAGTGCTATATTTGGAGCATTGCACTGTATAGAGCAGAGACGTGGACCATGAGAAAAAATACTTAGAGAGCTTTGAAATGTGGTGCTGGAGGAGAATGGAAAAGATCAAATGGACAGATCGCATGAAAAATGACGATGTACTGAGAAGAGTAAGAGAGAAAAGTGGTGTCGCACAAGTCCAAAGTGCGCGCCACCTACTTTCGCCGCGCGCCGCCATGCACGCACGGCGCGGCGTTCTTACGACGACAGCCACGAGCGCCCTCTGTTACAACTCCGCTCGTGGCCACCACTGAACATCGTTCACTTAGGACTGAGATAGGAACCAGTTAACACTTCGGAATCAGATAGGCACCAGTGAAGACTTGGCTATCGTATAGGCACTAGGCAGGCCTCAAGCTCAACTATGTATCAGCATTCTGCAGTACTGATCTATGTAAAAGTTAAGTATTGTATACATTCTGTGCAATATATATCTCGTTCTAATTTACTCTAGTGTTTCTAGTTTCTGCTGTCCCACTGGCTGCTCACCTTCGTACCTGCACAAGCGTGCGTCCTTTTTCCCTGTGTCGGTCTGTCTACTCGGCCACCGACACCTACGATGGAAACGAGACACAAAAGCGGCGACGAGTCTGGGACACAAAAAGAAGTATTCTACATACAATTCTGTAGAGAAAGGCGAACTGGATGGGACACGTACTTAGACACGAGGGACTCCTATGCTATGCCATCGAAGGAAAAATAAGAGGAAACACAGGTCGAGGAAGAAGGAGGATTCAGCATCTGGACGACATGAAAGATGGAAGGAAATACAACAGACTGAAGGAAGAACCTGATACAGGGAACAATGGAATCAGAAATTCTCAGTACGAAGCCATGGATCTGCCACTAGGCAGAATACTACATCATAATAATGCAAAGATAAATATAATGCTATCCTGCACACATTTCTGACGCTGTTTGAAAGTTGCTTTCCACTAGAACGCTCAAAACAGTGTACTTCTAGTAACAGGCAGCCAGGGTGGCTCACAAAGGGGATAAGAGTATCATGTAGACCAAAGCGGGAATTGTATCAAAATGTTAGAGGCAGTCAGAATAAAGATGCAGTAACTCATTACAAACAGTGCAGTAAGGTTCTGAAAAATGCCATTAAGAAGTCAAAAAGTATGTGGTATGCAAAAAGAATAGCAAACTCTCGGGATAAAATGAAAACCATCTGGTCAGTCTTGAAGGAAGTGTGTGGTCAACAGCAGCAGATAGAAGACATAAAGTCAGTGTGATGTAGAAATGTTTCTCTTACTGACAAGTTGGATATATGTGCTGTATTCAATAATCACTTTCTGAATATAGTAGGTGAACTAAACAGAACCCTAGTTTCTACATGTAACCATATAACATGGTTAGAAAACGGCTCTCTGAGGCTGTTACTTGTAATAGTCCTCAAATGTTCAAATGTTTGTATAGATTATGGGCCTAGACCGTAGTGGCCGTGCAGACCGTGACTGGAGCGCCTCAGTCCCCTCGGCCACAGCGGCCGGCAAAATAGTCTTCCATGATACTTCCAAAGGGGAGATTACGTCAATAATTAAATCACTGAAGACTAAGGACTATTGTGGGTATGATGGAGTATCTAGCAGAATTCTAAAGTACTGTTCTCCATATGTTAGCCGAGTACTAAGCCATATTTGTAATTATTCCTTTCAGAATGGTCAGTTTCCTGACAGATTAAAGTACTCAGTAGTGAAACCACTTTATAAAAAAGGAGAAATGGATAATGTAGACAACTATAGACCTATTTCTATGCCATCTGTTTTTTCTAAAGGTATTGAGAAGGCTGTATATTCGAGATTAATTGATCGTTTCCGTTCATGTAAATTGTTGTCAAACGTACAGTTAGGTTTTAGAAGTGATTTAACGACTGAAAATGCTATATTTTCGTTTCTCTGTTAGGCACTTGATGGGTTAAATAGAAGGCTACGGACATTAGTCGTCTTCTTTTTATTTAAGAAAGTTGTTTGATTGTGTTGATCACAAAATTAGTTGCAGAAGTTGGGACGTTGTGGAATACGAGGAGTGGCTCACAACTGGTTCACCTCTTACTTTAATAACAGACAGCAGAAGATAATTGTCCGCAGTGTTGAAAATGGCTATGATGTACAATCAAATGAGGCACAGTTAAGTGTGGGGTGCCACAGGGGTCTGTTTTGGGACCACTGCCGTTTCTTATTTATATAAATGATGACTTCGAGTATAACAGGTGATTGTAAAATAGTTTTGTTTGCTAATGGTACCAGCTTGGTAGTGAAGGATGTTGTTCGTAATATTGACACAGTATCAAATAATACAATTCAAGAGATAAGTTCATGGTTTGTAGAAAACAAATTGATATTAAATCACAGCAGTTTTTACAATTTCTAGCACATAATTTGACGAAACCCGACATTCTGATTTCACATAATGTGCATATTATGATAAGTGAGACTGAACAGTTCAAATTTCTAGATATTCAGATAGTAAGCTGTCATGGGAAGCCCATGTTCGGGATCTTGTTCCAAAGCTAGATTCTGCTTTATTTATCATTAGAACAGTTTCCCACAGACGTTTAATGCACAAAGTAAGAGCATATGGTCTATTAGACCAATTGTATGGTTGGATTGAGAAGTTCCTAGATAACAGAATGCAGCATGTCATTCTCAATGGAGAGATGTCTTTCGAAGTAAGAATGATCTCAGGTGTGCCACAGGGGAGTGTCGTGGTCCATTGCTGTTCACAATATATATAAATGACCTTGCGGATAACATCGGAAGTTCACTGAGGCTTTTTGCGGATGGTGCTGTAGTATATAGAGAGGTTGTAACAATGGAAAATTGTATTAAAATGCAGGAGAATTTGCATCGAATTCACGCATGGTGCAGGGAATGGCAACTGAATCTCAGTGTACATAAGTGTAATGTGCTGCGAATACATAGAAAGATCCTTTATGATTTAGCTACATTATAGCAGGTCAGCAACTGGAAGCAGTTAATTCCATAAATTATCTGAGTAGGCATTAGGGGTGATTTAAAACAGAGCGACAAAACAAAATCAATCGTCGGTAAAGCAGATGCCAGACTTAAATTCATTGGAAGAATCCTAAGGAAATGCAATCCGAAAACAAAGGAAGCAGGTTACAGTACACTTGTTCGCCCACTGCTTGAATACTGATCACCGGTGTGGGATCCGTATCAGGTGGGATTGATAGAGGAAGTACAGAAGATCCAACGGAGAGCAGCGCGCTTCGTTACAGGCTCATTTGGTAATCGTGAAAGCGTTACGGAGATGACTGATAAACTGCAGTGGATGACTCTTCAGGAGAGACGCTCTGTCGCTCGGTACGGGCTTTTGTCGGAGTTTCGAGGAGTCTAGCAGTATACCGAGGAGTCTAGCAGTATATTGCTCTCTCCTACGTATATCTCACGAAGAGACCAGAAGATAAAATCATAGAGATTAGAGCCCACACAGAGGCATACCGACAATCTTTCTTTCCGCGAACAATACGTGACGTGAATAGGAGGGAGAACCGATAGTGGTACTTAAGGTATGGATGTAGATGTAGAACAATATCTAAAATAAGCGATTTTTCAACGAGAAAAGTAGTCTAGTACGCTTACATTCACTCTCTTATGACGCACGGAGTTTTTTTTTTTTTTTTTTTTTTTTTTGGGGGGGGGGGGTAACTCGGCTGATACAAAAAGGATATTTCTGGCTTAGAAACGGATGGTACGAGCAATATGTAGTGTAAGTTAAGGAACATTATGTCGACGCCTTTTCAGTAGTCTGGCAATTCTGACACTAGCGTCACAATATGTATTTCATTTAATGTCGTTTGTTGTTAATAATATCAGCTTATTCCCAGAAGTTAGTAGCTTTCACTCGGTGAATACTAGACAGGATTCGAATCTATATTTGCACTACACCACCTTGACACTTGTGCAGAAAGGTGAGCAATATACTGCAGCATCCATTTTCAATAAGCTCCCACAAGAATTCAAGAATCTTAGTACTAACCCACGCGCTCTCAAATCTAAATTGAAGAGTTACCTCATGGCTCACTCCTTTTATTCTGTCTAGGAAGTCATAGAAAATTTAAACAATTAAGCTAATTCCCTTTTTTTCGTTATTCATTCTTTTCACTTAGTCTTAAGATTGTCGTGTGCATAGGACTACTTAAAATCTTTCTATTACCAATCTTATATTAAACTTCATGTACTGACATTGTCCGTGACCATGGAATCGTACTACTCAATTAGGTCCTGCGGAACAAAAAACCATATTATTATTAACTGCTGTTGAATCTTCCGGGTTATGTGGTCGTGGTCGAAGAAACGTATCTGCTCCTGACGTTTCGTCCAGAGCTGCGCTGGACATCCTCAGAGGTGCTACTGGTAGCGGTGAGTCTTGCCGAGTCGACCACGACCATATAACCCGGAAGATTCAACAGCAGTTATTTCAGCCGGTCGTGAAAGCCTTCACTGCATGATCATATTATTATTATTATTATTATTATGGTAATCAATTCCGAGACTTACACTAAGGACAAAACACACGTACACACACCCACTCACACACCCACACCCATACCCGAGGGAGTACTCGAACTTCCGACGGTGAGCAACGTCGAGCTCCGCAGCAAAGCGACTTACAGCGGTCGGCCACTTCACCATGGCGAGGGTGGACTCAAACCTCCGATAGGGAGGCCGCGCGATCCGTAACGTTTGATCTAATTCGCATTGTTACTTTCTTATAGGACATAAACGCATCAAGCGAAGTTTTTCGTACGTGCATGTGGTACAGAGAGGAACCGAATTCAGCGCAGCGGTGGAGTGACCGTGTGGTCTAAGGCGCCTTGCTGCGGGGCACGAGCTTGTTTGCCGTCGGAGGTCCGAGTTCTCCCTCGGAAAAGGATGTGTGTGTTGTTCTTAGCATAATTTTGTGTTAGTAAGTTTAAGAAGTTTCTAATCCCAGGGACTGATAACCGCAGCAGTTAAGTCTCTTAGATTTACGAAGATTTTTTTTTCGGGTTTCAGCTCGAAGGAGCCCTGAGAGGAAAGACACCGAGCTGAATAATGATTTTCGATCAGCCAAAGGACATCTTGTTCCGACTCAAACTGTATGTGGCTGCATGACATGCAATTTCACTCCCAACGTCAATGGCAAGATCCAGCTTTGACACCTAGACATCAGGCTGCGTGGCCCAACAGAATGTTGAATGGACTCGTCAGAAGTGGCATCAAGTACCATTCGCAGAAGAGATTCGCATCTGCCTTTAACCAGACAATCGACAAAGACGTTTTTGGAGGCAACCTAACTAGCCTGAACGCCTTAAACACACCGTCCAGTGAGTTAAGCAAGGTGTATATCTAAATTCACTGATGTTTTGGAGTGGCATTATGTAGGGCCACCGTACACCACTTGTGGCTGTAGAAGGAAATCAAACTGCTATACTACAGAAGGATGACATCCTCCGACGTACGGTGTAACCACAACGGCATCATCCCGGCGACAATTCTCGCGTTCATCGTGCTCACCTTGTGGATGCTTTCCTTCACAAGATTAGAATTACCACCATGTTCTCCAGACGTGAATCCTATCAAAGATGCTTGGGGTACATTGAAAAGGGCTTGTTTTGAAAGAGACTACCCACCATCCAATCTGAGATATCTATTCCTAATCGCCCTTGAGGAGTGGGACAATCCTTGATGATCTAGTGAACAGTATGACACCACGAATACAAGCATGCATCAGTGCAAGAGGACGTGTTACCGCGTATTGGGGGTAGTGGTGTATGCTGCAATCTGGAACACAAATTAGAATGTCCAGATTGTCGCCATCCAACTTGTCAATTTCTGATTTCATGAGCAATAACGAGAACTGAAATGTTTTTATGTGCTACTCCGTTTGTATGTAAAATGTCTTGAACAAGTATTCTTGCATTTTTAACTATCCATGAATCGTAAAGTATCTAAAATAGTGTTTGACTGTCATCTGAGTCGTGAGCCTTCTTGAAGACTGCGGAAGTAACTACAGTAGTTGTATTTTGTACACCTCCTACTCTCAAAATTGTTTTTAAATCAAGAATCTGTTCTGCATATGTTCTACCTTCCTAAATCCTGCTTCACATTGTCCTACATTAGATCCTACTTCTTTCTCTATTATATTTAGAAGCGCTTTAAACAATATTTGTATGTTACTGGTAACAAGGAGAGGGTATGACTCCTTTTCTCCAAATGTCTATATTTACCCTATGAATTTTCTGCCATGAGTTTCAATATTTCCGCTACCATCCAATCTTCTTCTGCTGCGCATGTTGCCACTTTTATCTTTAATTGTAGGCTTGCTGACAAGAATCCCGTCACTGATTGTTGTTGGTGTAAAGTCTGAATCCATTTCTTCGAAACTGTCTTTGTCATATATTTTTCCATTGATGTGGTGATTTTGCCGTTTGTTTTCTTTCTTCTTTGTAATCTTCCCAATATTCACGTTTTTTTTAGTACTGTTCCATTATTTCGTCACGTTAGTTGACAGTCAATTGCTTACTCCAACATCTCTCTCACTCGTCGTTGTCTCGTTTCTTTATCTGACTCTATCACTGTTTCTTTAATTTCTTCCCAATGTCCTACATTTCGCGTGTTTAATCCATCATAGAATTTATTCCAAATTTGCATGATACGTTTAGTGTTTACTCTTGGACATCTTTCTGGTTTCGGTTTAGGCTTCTTCGATTGAAACTTGGTCTTTAGTTCTGTTAGATAATGATCTGAGTCTATGTTTAGACCCTTCCTCACTCTGACATCCTAGATTTCTCCGTGTTTAAGATTTATTATTGCCACATTGTCTAGTCGATATTCACCTTGATATGGATTTGATGATACCCACGGCTTTTGTGTTTCGTTGCAAGTTTCCTGAAAAATGTTCTCATTAATTTCAGGTTAAGTTGTTCACAAACGTCTATAAGCTTTTCAGCATTTCTTCTTGTTCCTGCCGGATAGTCTCGCGCAACTGACTTATATTTTCTTTCTTCATCGACTTGTGCATTAAAGTCTCCCACTAATATGTTTATATGTTCTTTTGGTAGGTTGGATGTTTCATACTCTAGATTTTTTCCAAAAATATCCCTCTTTTGCAACGTTTGTTCTGTTGTTTTGGTTGATAGGTGTAAGAGCATTAACAATGATGTAACGTTTATTACCTGACTTAAATGTCAAAAATGAAATTCGTTCTGACGGAGAGCTAAAATTATTTATTGATTCCGTAAATTGCTGTTTGACCATAAATGTTGCACCCAACAGTTATATTACTGGATTTTCTAGTGGCTGGTTTTCCTTTGTATATATTCACTTGATCAATATCGTTTTCATACAGATACTTCGTTTCTTGAAGTGCTAAAATAAGTATGTTGCGTTTACTGAATGTAGGATAGATATTTTAGTTTTCTGTCTTTCATTAGTGTTAATGTTACGAGTTCCTAATTAGTCATTTTTCTTGGGTCTTATATTTGAAGAAGTACTACTCTTCCTTACCTGATGTTCCAGGCTCTCTAGAATCCAAAGATCTAGTTGGACCGCCATGGCAGATAGGTTACTTCCTGGAGTGGTTTTTCTTTGGAAATTTACCATAATGTCTTAGATTAAAGTTGAAACTTTCCATGATGAAATTTCAGTATTTAGCTTAAAATTATAAATGAGGTCGCTAACTAAAATATTGAACAGATGCCTTTTGTAGCCGCCCATTGTGGGAACAGATGCTACAGTTGTTGTTATGGTCTTCAGTCCGGAGACTGGTTTGATGCAGCTCTCCACCCTACTCTATCCTGAGCAAGCTTTTTCATCTCCGCATAAGAACGGCAGCCCACATCCACTTGAATCTGCTTACTATACGCGTTCTCGGTCTCCCTCTGCGATTTTTACCCCACACACTTCCCTCCAATGCTAAATTTATGATTCCCCGATGTCTAAGAATGTGTCCTACCAAGCGATCCCTTCTTTTAGTCAGGGTATGCCAAAAATTCCTTTTCTCACCAATTCTATTCAGTACCTCTTCATTAGTTATGCGATCTACCCACCTAATCTTCAGCATTCTTCTGTAGCACCACATTTCAAAAGCCTCTATTCTCTTCCTGTCCGCACTGCTTATCGTCCATGTTTCACTCCCGTACAAGGCAACACTCCACACAAATGCCTTCAGAAAAGACTTCCTTACCCTTAAATTAATATTCGAAGTTAGCAAATTTCTCTTTTTCAAAAATGCTTTTCTTCCCATTGCCATTCTGCATATTATATCCTCTGTACTGCGACCATCGCATGTTATTTTACTACCCAAGTAACAAAACTCATCTACCACCTTCATTGTTTCGTTACCTAATCTAATTCCTTCAGCATCGCCTGATTTTCTAAGACCGCATTCCATTATTTTTGTTTTGCTCTTGTTAATGTTCATTTTATACGCTCTCTTCAACACCCTGTCCATTCCATTCAACTGCTCTTCCAGGTCCTTCGCTGTCTCTGACAGAATTACAATGTCAGATGCTACAGTATTGTCCTATTACATAAAACTTGATTCTTCCGCCAGTTAAGCCGTTCTGGTTATCCTCATCACAGCCGGGTCAAGTGAACAAAGCTGTTGCCATTTTTTGTAACAACTTTTACCCATTATAAAATTTATATAATTGAGTAAAAATATTAAAAATTTTGTACATAAAAACAAGCACGTATTCGACGACAACATTATTTCAAAATTTATAAGCATTCAATCACGAACTTTCGTAGATATAAGATTTTGAATATAGCATCAAACAAGGCTCTACGTTAGACAGAGGTATAAGATGAGGTAGAGGAGAGGGAGGAAATTGACGTATGGAAGGGAGAGGAGGCGATAGAAAGAAAGAGAGAGAAGAAGTGATGCCAGGAGAGTAGGAGGCGTAGATGGTCTAAGAGAAAGGAGAGAGGAACTAGGCAGAGAGAAGGGGCGAGCAGGAAGTGTAAAATTATATCCAGATCCCATTCACATTTCAACTAGTATCAAACATTTAGTACATTAACTCATTTGTAAGATGCCTAATCAGATATTAGAAGCAGTTCTACAAACGTTTACTAGTATATATTAATCCCTTGCCTACGTGTCTGTAGTTATGTATACGCTTGAGCCGTGTTACGTTGCATATACATCATCAACCGGAAACTTTTTGATCACCTTTATATACCTTTCCTAGTAAATGTATAGCTTTTTGCCAAATGATAGTTCGTCTACAACTCTTGTGAATCTGCTGGTCATAAATGTGTACAAGATGCTATTGTTTTATTAAGCTTAAAACATCATTTCTATAAAAACGCCGAGTTTTATTGTAAAAGATTTGAGGAATGGGAGGAAATTCGTCTCAGTACTTAAAAAGTTGCTTTGATTCTTTCGAGCTTTATTGAAAAAAAGGGACAAGAAAAATAGCTCTTTAACGGTATTGCTCATTACTGACAATTATGACAGGAGCTGTAACAAACTTACAACAGACGAGAACAAAAATGTAAGATGACGTACTTAACGTGGAAAGTGCAAGATACTTATCAAAAGATCTATACGAAAATTTGTAAATTTGAAAAAAGTTAATAATAATAATGATTGATAAAATTGTTGTATCTACAAAGTCCATGACATTCAAAAAATACATTCCATGAAATTTTTATCCTTCATTTCACCATCACCGAAAACCGATTTCGTTTACACATTCATTAAACGCTTGTAATGCATACTCTTTTTTTGTACCCGCAGTGCTTCTTCAACGTTACAAATTTGATTTATTTCTACTTAAGTGCCAGGTTTAAACAGTGCACTGTTTTAAACCTCAAGAATAGTGGTCATATGGCAAAGAATGTATAACTAATTCGAATAAATGGGCTCGATCTATTTCCCTTGAGGTTATTTCCCCTCAGGTAACAAGCACCCACAGCTAAGATTGAAGAATGGTTGAAGTGTTAAGTGCTATCGACAAGGGATCTCAAATCGATTCCATATTCCTGGATTCCAGGAAGGCTTATGACACTGTACCCCACAAGCGGCTTCTTATGAAATTGCGTGCTTATGGAATATCTCCCCAATTGTGCGGTTGGATTCCCGATTTCTTATCAGAAAGAAGACAGTTCGTTGTAATTGACGGTAAGCCATCGAGAAAAACAGAGTGTTATCTGGCGTTCCACAGGGAAGCGTTATAAGTCCCCTACTCTTCCTCCTGTTTATAAACGATTTAGGAGACAATCTGAATAGCTCCCTTAGATTGTTCGCGAATGATGCTGTCGGTTATCGGTTAGTGAAGTCAACAGAGGATCAAAATCAACTGCAAAGCGATTTAGACAAAATTTCTGCATGGTGCGAAAATTGACAATTGACACTAAATAAAGAAAACTGTGAAGTAATACACATGACCACTAAAAGAAATCCGCTGAACTTCAATTACGCGATAAATCAGTCAAATCTTAAGGTCGTAGATTCTACCAATACCTAGGAGTTACAATTACGAACAACTTTGACTGGAGAGAACACATAGAAAATATTGTGGGGAGGGCGAACCAAAGGTTACGTTTCATCTGCAGAACGCTTCGAAGATGCACCAGCTCCATCAAAGAGACTGCCTACATCACACTTGTGCGTCCTCTCCTGGAGTACTGTGGCCCCTTATGGGACCCTCACCATGTGGGACTGACGGAAGACATTGAGAAGGTTCTGAGAAGGGCAGCTCGTTTTGTTCTAACACGTTACGGTGGGGGGGGCGGAAGCGTCACGGAAATGTTGCACGAATTGGGGTGGAAATCATTAAAACAAATACGTTATTCATTGCGGCGTGATCTGTTTGTGAAGTTTCAATCACCGACTTTTAGTTCTGAATGTGAAAATATTTTGCTAGCACCCACCTACTTAGGGAGACATGACCATCCCAATAAAATAAGAGAAATCAGATCGAAAACGGGACGATTTATGTGTTCTTTCTTCCAGCGCGCTATTAGATAATGGAACGGTAGAGAAAAGTTATGAAAGTGGTTAATGAACCTTCTACCAGGCACTTGAATGTGATTTGCAGAGTATCTATGTAGATGTAGATGGCAACTCAAGTGTGATATCTACAATGCTAACACGTCTTATTTTACAACGAACGTTACCTAGAAACCATGGAGTACCCATTTTCAGCAGTAGAAACCGAAATTTAAGTGTCTAAATGAAAACCTAAATATTATTCTTGGTCAAACTAAATAATTATAAATCAGTAAAATTATAGACCAGTTTGACTGAATAATGTTATTCGACAATTCAGACGAGACGAATAAAAACTTAGCAAAATGAAGTAAAATAAAATTTGAAATATCTGTACTAGGCGTGAAGTATTGCGAAGATACAATGATTGTGTCAGATCTCTACGTGCAGATTGAAAACAGGTTATTAGGTCAAAGACAAAATCATTTCTACAGCCAACGCAAGCAGTTAGACCAGGAAGTGAAATGTGTTGAATTCGTTACTAGCTTACTTATTTTACGAATCTATAGATTAAAACTCATGATGAGCGACACTTAAAGAAAGACCATATTTCGTCATCGCGACCTTGAGATTCTCAGGTAAGATGATCACAGAGCTATCGACCTCCGAAATTAAGAACTAACGACCGGTCTGGGATAAAGCGTAATTACAAGAGAAGGAGGTTCTGGGCGTTGGCGACCACGCCCACTCATGAGAAGGGGTCATTCCTTCGATTATGTTCCACTATTACATTAAATGGAGTCAATCGACAAGGCAACCATCAGTAAAATAATCGTTCATTACGAATACAAGATCCATCAATAGATATATAGCGCGGAAAGTCTTTTGACTACGCAAAATATTACTGAAAATACTAATTCCAAACTTGTATTTCCTAAATCTCAATATGATGTTACGAATGAGTAAAATTACGCCAAGTAAACCAAACAGCGATCCAAATAAAGGTTTAAAGTTTACACCAATAAAGTCACAAAATGAACATATCGACAAACCTGAAAGACCTTCTTTATCAAACAGCGTAAACAATGGTATTCTTTCACAGTGGTTGAAGAGGTTACTGTATTACTTTGTCCGTATTATTCTGACATAGTGTACTGAAACTGATTAAGACGCCACCTAATGCCATTAAGCTGCTGATGGATCATATCTAGTCCATCCACAGACAATGAAGTGTCAGATGGATGGATAGTCCACGAGTATGTGCTCAGATGGACAGCAGGTGGATGGCACGGTCCTGTTCAAGTAGAATAGAATACGCGTGTTACAGAAGGGTAACTTCCACCTCTATAGTAATTACACTGAGGCGGTTTCTGCTATTCGCAGCCTTCTTTGGGCAAAATATGTGATTAAATACGGTGGTATTGCAAAGCAGCAAATTACAATAACTGTGAAGTATTTGGAGAGGCGATAATACGTTTAGAAACAAGAAAAACAAGTTTTAAAAAACTTGGACTTGCTACAAAGGGTGCCGATATCTGGACACTTGTTCATTTGAGAGAAGGAACGTGGCGGCCTTTCATGACATTTTTTTCATTGGATAAACTCAGCCCATCAGCCATCCATCGCAATGTACCCATCTGACCTTCAGCGTTACGGAGTCCAATGCTACATTAATCAGATAATCCTGATTTCGAGATCCACTTAATATTTGAGTTAGCACATATGAAGAGAAATCTGTCTTCAAAAAACTCCTGCCTGTAATTATAAAGAGAAACGGTGCCGATGTCTTCAATTGAGATTTCCCTCATTTTCATGATAATCGTTAACATAGTAAACGATTCCAGGCTGCCTTTTGTTCGGCTGTTGATATGTGAGACTCTCTATACCTACTGAAATTTTAATTTTTGTGTTCCCATTAACAGCAACGTCTGTTTCCAAATCTAAAACAGAAGCGTTTTTTATAACAATTAATTTATATTTTTGAATTAGGCATTCATGTACAGTTTCATTTCGTCAACTTCAAATTAAGTTTCGTCAATACTCTTTTCGTAATATTAAGTGGATGAAGATTAAGAATTAAATCGATGTTGTTGTTATGGTCTTCAGTCCGGAGACTGGTTTGATGCAGCTCTCCACCCTACTCTATCCTGAGCAAGCTTTTTCATCTCTTCATAAGAACGGCAACCCACATCCACTGGAATCTGCTTACTGTACGCGTCTCTTGGTCTCCCTCTGCGATTTTTACCCCACACACTTTCCTCCAATGCTAAATTTACGATTCCTCGATGTCTAAGAATGTGTCCTACCAAGCGATCCCTTCTTTTAGTTAGGGTATGCCAAAAATTCCTTTTCTCACCAATTCTGTTCAGTACCTCTTCATTAGTTATGCGATCTACCCACCTAATCTTCAGCATTCTTCTGTAGCACCACATTTCAAAAGCCTCTATTCTCTTCCTGTCCGCACTGCTTATCGTACATGTTTCACTCCCGTACAAGACAACACTCCACACAAATGCCTTCAGAAAAGACTTCCTTACCCTTAAATTAATATTCGATGTTAGCAAATTTCTCTTTTTCAAAAATGCTTTTCTTCCCATTGCCATTCTGCATTGTATATCCTCTGTACTGCGACCATCGCATGTTATTTTACTACCCAAGTAACAAAACTCATCTACCACCTTCATTGTTTCGTTACCTAATCTAATTCCTTCAGCATCGCCTGATTTTCTAAGACCGCATTCCATTATTTATTTATTTATTTTTTATTTATTTTTTTATTTTTTTATTTTTTATTTTTTTATATATTTTTTGCTCTTGTTAACGTTCATTTTATATGCTCTCTTCAATACGCTGTCCATTCCATTCAACTGCTCTTCCAGGTCCTTTGCTGTCTCTGACAAAATTACAATGTCATCAGCAAAACGCAATGTTTTTATTTCTTCCCCCTGAACTTTAATCCCTATTCCAAATTTTTCCTTGCTTTCCTTCACCGCCTGTTCGATGTACAAATTGAATAACATCGGAGAAAGGCTACAACCCTGTCTTACTCCCTTCCCAACTGATGCTTCCCTTTCATGCCCTTCGAGTCAAATAACTGCGGTCTGGCTCTTGTACAAATTGTAAATAACTCTCCTTTCCCTGTATTTTACCCCTGCTGACTTCAGAATTTGAAAGAGTGTATTCCAGTCAACATTATCAAATGCTTTCTCCAAATCTACAAAAGCTAAAAATGTAGGTTTGCCTTTCCTTAATCTATCTTCTAAGATAAGACGTAAAGTGAGTATTGCCTCCCGGGTTCCTATGTTCCTCCTGAATCCAAACTGATCTTCCCCGAAGTCAGCTTCTATCAGCTTTTCCATTCTCCTGCAGATAATTCGTATTAAAATTTTGCAACCATGACTTATCAAACTGATGGTTCTGTAATTTTCACACCTGTCTGCACCTGATTTCTTTGGAATGGGGATTATTACATTTTTCTTAAAGACTGAGGGCATTTCGCCTGTCTCATACATCCTACACACCAGTTCAAATAGTCTTGTCATGGCTGGCTCTCCCAGAGACTTTAGTAGCTCTGAGGGTATGTCATCTACTCCTGGGGCCTTGTTCCGACCTAGGTCTTTCAGGGCTCTGTCAAATTCATCTCTCAGTAATCTCCTATGTCATATTGATCTACTTCCTCTTCCCTTCCTACAACATCGTCTCTAAGTTCATTTCCTTTTTAGAGCTGCTCTATGTACTCTTTCCACCTTTTAGCTTTCCCTTCTTTGCTGAGAACTGGTTTCCCATCTGAGTTCTTGATATTAGTAGAGTTGCTTTTCTTGTCCCCAAATTTCTCTTTTATTTTCCTGTAGGCGGTATCTACTTTTCCCCTTGCTATACATTCTTCTACAGATTTGCATTTGGCTTCTAGCCACTCCTGCTTAGCCATTTTGCACTTCCTGTCAATCTCATTTTTTAGTCGTCTGTACTCCAATTCGCCTGTTTCATTTACTGCATTTTTATATTTTCTCCTTTCATCAATTAACTGTAGTATTTCCTGTGATATCCATGGATTTTTTTGTAGGTCTTGCCTTTCTACCTATTTTGTCCTCTGCTGCCTTCACTATTTCATCTCTCAATGCTACCCATTCCTCTTCTACTGTTTTATTTCCCCCTGTTTCTGTCAATTGTTGCCTAAATCTCCCTCTGAAATTCTCCAGAACTTCACGTTCCTTCAATTTATCTAAGTCCCATCTCCTTATTTTCCTACCTTTCTGCAGTTTTTTCAGCTTCAGCCTACAGTTCATGACTAACAAGTTATGGTCAGAGTCTATATCTGCCCCTGGGTATGTCCTGCAGTTTATAAGCTGGTTCCGGTACCTATGTCTTACCATTATAAAATCTATCTGATACCTTCCGGTGTCTCCTGGTCTCTTCCATGTATACAACCTTCTTTTGTGATTCTTAAACCACGTGTTTGTTACGATGAAATCATGTTCCGTGCAAAATTCTACCAGGCGACTTCCTTTTTCATTCCTCCTGCCCAGTCCATATTCACCTATTATTTTTCCTTCTCTTCCTTTTCCTACTACCGAATTCCAGTCTCCCATCACAATTAAGTTTTCCTCTCCCTTAACTGTCTGAATAATTTGCTTCAGCTCCTCATATATTTTTTCGATCTCCTCATCATCGGCAGAGCTCGTTGGCATATAAACCTGTACTACTGTCGTCGGTGTTGGCTTCGTATCTATCTTGACAATGATAATGCGATCACTGTGCTGCTCATAGTAATTTACCCGCATTCCTATTTTCTTATTCATTATCAGTCCTACTCCTGTGATACCCCCAACTGATTTTGTATTTATAATCCTGTACTCACCTGACCAGAAATCTTGTTCATCCTGCCACCGAACTTCACTAATCCCCACTATATCTAACTTCAACCTATCCATTTCCCTTTTTAATTTTTCTAATTTTCCTACCCGATTAAGGGATCTAACATTCCACGCTCCGCTCCGTAGAATGCCAGTATTGTCTTTCCTGATGAAAACATCCTCCTGAATAGTCCCCGCCCGGAGATCCGAATGGGGGACTATTTTACCTCCGGAATATTTTACCCGAGAGGATGCCATCATCATATGTTCATACAGTAGAGCTGCATGTCCTCGGGAAAAGTACGGCTGTAGTTTCCCCTTGCTTTCAGCCGTTCGCAGTAGCTGTGTGGCAGAGCCACATTAGCTGATGTTACAAGGCCAGCTCAGTCAATCATCCAGACTGTTGCCCCTGTAACTACTGAAAAGACTGCTGCCCATCTTCAGGAACCACACGTTTGTATGGCCTCTCCATCGATACCCCTCCGCTGTGGTTGCACCTACAGTACGGCTATCTGCATCGTTGAGGCACGCAAGCCACCCCACCTCGGCAATGTCTGTGGTTCATCGATATACAGAGATATCTTGTTTATTTTTAGTAGCAAGGAACAACTAGTGGCCCCGTTATCCAGGTCTATCCGTTATTTGAAGAGTAGTTGCTTTTTCAGTCATTACAATTTTGGCTAGTGCAGTAGTACCAAATTATATTTCATAAAATGGAAAATAAATATGCACAATAGTAATACGGACCTAATACTGCAGTCTTACTCCACCTAAAGTATAAAATAAGAAAAGTGGATCACGTATAACTTGCGAAATTTCTCTCCAAGATAAGATATGCAAGTTGTTATGGTTTTCAGTCCGCAGGCTGGTTTTATGCAGCGCTCAACGCTACCCTGACCTGTGAAAGCCTATTCATCTGAGCATAAAAACGGCAACTTACGTCCTTTTGAATCTGATTACTGTACTCGTCCCTCGGTCTCCCTCTACGAGTTTTACCCCACACACTTCCTTCTAATGCTAAGTTGACGAGTCCTTCCTGTCTCAGAATATCTCCCACCAACCTATCCCTCCTCTTAGTCAGGATGTGCCAGAAACTCCTTTTCACCCCAGTTCTGTCGAGCACCTTCTCATTATTTACGTGATCTACTCATGTAATCTCCATCATTCGCCTGTAGCACCACATTTCGAAAGCTTCTATCATCTTTTTGTCTGAACTCCTTATCGTCTACCTTTCACTCCCATACAGTGCTACTCTCGAGACAAATGCTTTCAGGAAGGACTTACCCAACATTTTCTTGAATATTGGACGTCAAAAAATTTTGCTTATTCAGAAACGCTTTGCTTCCCATATTCAGAATTTTATATCTTACTTACTTCGGTCATCTGAAGTTACCTTGCTACCCAAATAACTAAAAACATCTACTACTTTTATTGCCTCATTATCAAGTCTAATTTCTTCAGCATCGCCTGATTTTGTGAAACTACATTCCACTACCCTTCTTTTACTCTTGTTAATATTCATGTTAGACCCTCTTTTTAAAACACTGTCCATTCCGTTCACTTGCTCTTCCAGGTCCTCTGCTGTTTCCGACAGAATAACAACGACATCAGCCAACTGCAAAGTTTTTATTTCCTTTCCCTGAACTGTAATTCCCTGTCCAAATTTTCCCTTGCTCAATGTACAGATTGAACAACATAGGGGAAAGACTACAATCCTATCCTACTCCCTTCCCAACCACTACGTCTCTTTTTACGCCCTTCGACTCTGATAACTGCTGTCTGGTTTTTGTACAAGTTGAATATAACTCTTTGGTCCCTATATTTCGCCCCTGCTACGTTCCGAATTTGAAAGAGTGTATTCCAGTCGACACTGTCAAAAGGGTAATCCAGATCCACAAATGCTAAAAATGTAGATTTCTCTTTCTTTAACCTATCTTCTAAGATAGCTCGTAATTTTAGTTCTGCCTCCCGTGTTCCTACATTTCTCCTAAACCCAAACTGATCTTACCTAAGATCGGATTAAACCCGTTTTCCCAATCGTCTTAAATAATTCATGTTACTCTCGTATTTTGAGACCATTACTTATTAGTCTGACAGTTCTGTAATTTTTACACTTGTCTGCACTTGTTTTCTTAAGAATTGAATTACTATATTCGTCTTGAAGTCGGAGGGTATTAGACAAGTCTCATATATCTTGCATACCAGGTGGAACAATTTCTTCATGACTGGCTCTCCTAACGATATCAGCAGTTCAGACGGAATATCATCTACTCCAGGGGCCTTGTTTCGACTCAAATCTTTGAGTGCTCTGACAAATTCTTTTCGCAGTATCTAGTCTCCTAGCTACATATCCTTTACTTCGTCTTCCATTTCTAGAATAGTGCCTTCAACTTTATTTCCTTTGTATAGGCCCTCTATATATTCCTTCCACTTTTCCCTTCTTTCCTTAGTAAACATTTTCCCATTTAAGTTACTGATATTCATGCATCTGGTTTTTCTCGTCGCCAAATGTCTCTTTTACTTTTCCTGTAGGCGGTATCTATCTTTCCCCTTGTCATACATTCTTATATGGTCTTGCATTTGTCATCTAGGCGCCTCTGATTAGCCAGTCTGCACTTCCTGTAAACATGCCTTGTCGATTGACTCCATTTAATGTAATAGTGGAACATGTTTCTTTTTTGCATGGTTGACTCTTTGCAATTTTATTTTTTCTCCTTTCATCGAATTAAGCTATTAGGCCTTGTCCGTCTTCCTATACGATCCTCTATAGCCTTCACTACTCTCTCAGGACCAATCATTCTTCTTCTACGGAATTATTTTCCCCCATTTCAGCTAATCTTTGCATAAAGTTAACTCTGAAACTCTTGAAAGCAAAGTGGTAAAACTTAAGAGATACATATCGACGGGAAGGTTCAGCATTAGGCAGTGATTCTCAATGGGAGTATTTTCATCAACTGCACATTTTGCAAGACACATATGCTTCAAGCCGTCTCGTAGGAAATGTTCCAAAGGCCCAGAAATCTGACAGAATGGACCAAATGGTCGACGATGCAAGTCACGTCAAATGATGAAGAAATACAACTTTATGAATCAGTTTCTGAACAAGCTGATGAAAGTATTACGTGTGAAAAATCACCAAAATCGATAAAGAAAAAGTGCAGACAGGAAAAAGGACCAATTTACGATCTAATGGAACTCGAGAAAGCAAAGGCAGCACACTTAGAAGCTATGAGTTCCAAGAATCAAAATATTTAAAGGAGATGATGAAGACCATTTCTTTCTCATGAGTTTACTGCCACATCTACGTGTCATATCCCAGCACTTGAAATTAATCACCAGAGTTAAATTACAACATGTGGTAATACACCATCTGACTACACTCAACAGTACCTCCTCAAAAAGTCCGTCAGGTTCAGAACACTTGATCCACATCAATATTTCTGCTCCTTAAGACTACCAAAATTCAGGAACGTTATTGTATCAAGCAGAAAATACTGTCTCACAGGACGTTACACGTTTATTGGATATGGGCCAGTAAGGAATATCTAATTTCTACATTTAGAAATAGTTTGTAATTTGTAACTTACTTTCACCCTGGATGCAAGTTATTTCTCAATGTACGTATTTATGTAGATGCTGGGAAAAATCGGTTTTAGGCAGTTGACTTATATTACCAAAATACTATTTAAAGTCGCATTGATGTTTACAAACCAACAATAGCGCACATCCAATAACCTGTACTACAAAGAAGAAGTGCTTGACGACCATCGCTAGTTTTTCAACACACATTTCGTTAATATTTGTTGAATTATACTCGCAACTTACTTTATAAGAATAATTATGTGTAATTTATTATAGACATAAATCTGATAATACTGAATCCGACATTCACTGAGGAAACTGATATCTGCTACTACTATGACTTAAATTTTTGTATCAAAATTAACAGAAATCTTTAAGACATTTATGACATCTGGTACAAGAGTTCACAAAAAATATGATAATAATAATAAATAAATAAATATTTTTCCATAATTTTAAATTGCTGTAATACTTGACCACATTATATTATCATGGAAAAGTGGGCATAAAGTATATCCCCTTACTTACTTTGAAGGTTAAATAGTACGATAAAAAATATACATTACCCTATGGTTACAAGCCGATCTTCCGCAGAAATCAATTTTCTGAAGATTTTAATTGTTTCTTAATGTTCTTACGAATCATCTCCAGTATGTAATAAAATGTTTCTCTCTTCATTCTTATGTACTCGCAAAATTTTTCAGATTATTACAGCAACTGAGAAACGAGCGTGTGGTAGTAGCCACGTGTGGAATTCATTAACGTGCTTTCTGCGTCGTTTTAGCAGCAAAAGCCGCAATGCAACACTCGTTTCTAATCACGGAAGCGTCGAGAGATCCAAATACTGAGAAAGAAGATCGGTCGCATTGTGACTACTTTGAACGTAGTCTAAGATTTTTTTTCCGCACTTATGTCAAGCATACAGCCAATGAAATTCAAATTTCAAACGTTTGTAATTCTATGGGACCAAACGTCTTTGGTCATAAGTCACTAGACTTACACACTACTTAAAATGTTTGTAAAGCTTATGGGACTTAACTACGGGGTCATCAGTCCCTAAACTTACAAACTACTTATGAACTACTTACGAACTAGGACGGCACAAATATCCATGCCCGAGGGGGGATTCGAACCCCCGACCGTAGTGGCCGTGCCGACCGTGACTGGAGCGCCTCAGTCACCTCGGCCACCGCGGCCGGCTACACACTACTTAAGTTATACTAGCCTAACAACAACACGCAAATCCATCCTCCGAGGGAGGATTCGAATCTCCGACGCGGGAGGCCCCGCGCTTCGTAACGTGGTGCTCCAGACCGCTTGGCTACTCCCGCGCGGCTACAGCCAATGAGCGTTCAGTAGAGCTCTGAGCGCTCTGCTATGAATGTCAAAAATGGCACAAATGTTTGTAAATCTATTGAACCAAACTACTGTGGTTATCAGTCCCTAGACTTACAAACTAGTTAAACTAACTTACACTAACCTAAAGACAACAAATATACACATGCCCAAAGGAGGACTCGAACATCGATGGGGAGCAACCGCGCGCTCCGCAGCAAGTCGCCTTAGAGAGCTTGGCCATTCCACTGCGGCACTATGCAAGTCATGGCCATTGGGAAATTTACACGTAATAGCTGTGATTAATTTACTGAATATTTATTTCATTTGTTGCTAGTTGACATCTACATAATAATGCAAGAGGCATAATTTGCAGGAAACACAATTTCTTAATGCGCAAAGTACGTGTATGCATGTAAGCCTACCGCAGCTGTCGTTGGAAAACCGAAACAATGCAGTCCTATTTACGTGCCTCGATCTACGCGACCTGGCATCGATCGTGATACCGAATCATAATAATCTAATTTACAAACCCAATACTAGTGAAAACACTGTAAAAGAGGACGCGCAGGGAATTTTCCTACTTCTAAACTATCCGAGATGTACTTAGCATAGATAATCAGTGGTTTATTTATGATGTATCACATTCGAGGTGTTTGTGAACTCTGCAGTAGAGAGGGAAGTAATATGGAAACAGACATACATAAATTCGTAAAAGAAAAGAAATTAAAATCGCAGTTATTTTTCAGTTGATAGGATATGATGATCAGAAAGATGATGGCAGCGATTTAAATGAAAAAACCATCTTAAATAACTGTCCTAAATACTTCGATTTTAAATGACATTCAAATAAAAGCACTTCATGTAACATCATTTAATGAATCCGTTCGGTTAGGCGTGCGGTCTAACGCACCGCTTTCCGAGACGGGGAGGCGTACCGGCTCCGTTTCGAATTTGTACGGCAGATTGACGAAGGGGGTCGGAGTGCCGGCCAGCGTGGATGTGGTTTTTAGGCGGTTTTTCATATCCCCCTACGTAAATACCGGGCTGGTCCTCAAGTCCCGACTCGGTTACACGATTTGCAAACATTTTGCAACAGTTTACACTTTCACACCTATAACATTAACCGCAGACATTTAGGGGAGCATTTCCTCCCGGGGGGCATGGAGTGGCAGCAGGAAGGGCATCCGGCCACCCTTTAAATATTAACACACGCCAAATCTGAATTTAACAAGGCCGATCTTGTATGTGCGGGAGCATGGCCGAAGAAGAATAAGAATATAACATCATTTAATACATTGCCGCGGCGGAGCGGCCGAGCGCATTGAGGCGCTATGCTACGACGTGCGAGGTCGTTCCCAGTCGGGGGTTCCAATCCACCCTCGGGCATGGATGTTTGTGTAGTCTTTAGTATAAGCTAGTTCGTAAGTAGTTTCTAAGTCTAGGGACTGATGAGCAATGGAGTTTGGTGCCATAGCTTTACAAACATTTGAACATTTGTGCAAAACCATTAAAACAATGACCATTAACAACCAACAAAGAAGCATTAAGAATTAACATGTCCTCATGCTTCAGCAATAAAGAAAAAGATACGGAATCTTCTTTTATTCAACAATAAAACGTATTTTTTGTGATCCTGTTTACTGAATGCTGATATTTAAATACAGTACACAGGATAAATTTTTTTCGTGGTTTAGGTAAAACGCTCAAAGTAAATTATTTTTCTCTAACGTTCCCCAATGACGGGTAGTGTTGAGTCACTTAGAACCTCGTTGTCGATGGACGTTAAACACTACTTCCTCTTAGTTTGTGAGTATGAAGAACTTTTTGTTTCTTAAACAGCATATTCTTCTTTATCTATGGAGAGCAGCAAACACGTGACTTAAAGGTTTGCCTCTCTTTAGTCTTTCATTTACGTTCTTTTCCAATTTAATTTTTGCGTGTGTCTTGGGCCACGGTACTATGGTTCCCCCTGAAGTTATCGATCATAACTGAAACACTTCTTGAACTATTTATTTGTATCAATCCTTATTTTGTCCAAAACCGTGATTTACCTCCCAGCCCCTTTTATGTCAGTTTTGAACTGGGTTAAATTGAAACTATTATATAATTTTCGAGTTTTCAAAATTTTACAACTTAATACACAAAATATCTCGAGATCTAAATCAGAAATTAGATGTAAAAGCTGGTTAGCGAAATTACACACAGGCTGTAATACGTTTGTCATTCGGTATGCCGCCTTACAAGAAATTTACCATAGACTAATAGACAATTAAACGCATCACTTATAGCTCACTTATGATAAGAAAAAAATAAGTATTGTAAGGATTTTAACACAATTTTGGTTCAATATTGAGCACATATTTAAGGGTAATTAACTTATGATATTCTCACTTCTGAGTTTATGGTTCCCAACTTATAGGACGAGAAGAAAAGACAATTTAAATATTACATTGACACATTATAACCCACATAACATAGTGTTTCCTAAAAGTTAAATTTGGGCAGATGTAAGAAAGAAAGGGATGTTTAACCTCATTTAACAAGCTACAAACCTTAAAGCACGGCTTAGACAGGATTATAGATAGTATCTACCTGTAACGTGTTGCTCTATTAGCTGTTAACTATTATTATTATTATTTTGACAAATCATACATAATTCTCAAAGCAGGACGACTGCAGAGTTGTTTATAAAGACTTTTCAGACTGTAACTATAGATTTTACATGCTTCTTTTGTGGCTGACCAAATTTCTCAATATCAATTATGGTTGTAATATAACATCGGCAGTTCGAATTTAATTGTAATTGTCTTTACATGAACGGATTTTTTCTCTCCTGTCTGAATATAAAGAATAAGCCTTTACTTACGCCGTTCTTAAAATCTTCCATAATCCATAACGTTTTCTTGCACTAGGTTAAAGATGGCTGATAATAGACCATCGTCCAGTCTGATTCTAGCCTAGTTAAAAAAAACTAAGAAATTTTACCATTAATATTAAACAACATTTACATTTATTTATATTATTATGATAATCAATGTTTCTTCGTTGAAATGTATGTGTGCATCATCTCTAACACACCCCAACGAAACCTGAAGTCAGTGACAGTTTTTCATATATGCCATGCTCTATTTCTGCATTTTCTGCTGCTTATTCAATCTTAAATTTCGTACACTGTTTTATGGTATAAATTATGAATATTCTTCGTTGTTGATAGCATAACTTCTTGCTCTTTTATCTGTTGGAACACCTCTACCACTGACAAGTTCCGCGGCGGCGGAGTGGCCGAGCGCATTGAGCCGCTATGCTCTGATGCACGAGGTCGTTCCCCGTCGGGGGTTCGAATCCTCCCTCGGGCATGGGTGTTCGTGCTGTCCTTAGAATAAGTAGTTTGTAAGTTTAGGGACTGATGGCCCCTCAGTTAAGTCCCATAAGCTTAACAAACATTTGAATATTTGAACTAACACGTTTCACAGTATCAACTAGAACGTCACGTAATTTAACTATCACTAAGTGCCAACAACACACACCGTATTTTTTTCAATTTTCTTTTATTTAATGCAAAAAATACCTAGGATTCACGGGTTATTAACAAGAAATGACGAAAAACTAACATTGTCAGTAAAGAATATTTTCCTTTTGGTTTGTTACATAATAGTAATGACACCTCATACGAATGATATTAACAGATTAAATTCACATTTGTAACTACATGGAGATCTCGGTAGTGTTTTCATTCACTTTGAAAGCGCTAAAACTGAGATATCAGTTTTTCCTTAAAGTTGCGGAGTTTTGCAAGAGCTTTGGACGGTGTTATATTTCTGCTTGGTGTTGTACACACAAAAGTAGTGCAGGTAGCTAACTAGCTAGCTTCTTTATTTTCGTTAGCTTCGCCTCCAACGCGGTATACACGCAGACTGAAGCGTCGTGTGGAAATATGTACCGAGGCCGGATTTCACACCCGGATCTTATACTCACTAAGCGCCTGCACTCGTCTCTACACCACCCCGATACAGTGGTTTCTCAGAACCTCAAGTATTTACCCTGCACATCTCCCTCCTCAGTCCAAATTCTTAGCTTTGTCTCAGTCTCCATGATGTACTTATCAAACCATCCAAAAAAGTCGGGCGCTGAAGACCTAGATGTCGAGTGACCAAGACCCCCTATCCATTCATCCAGATCGAAAATGAAACTGTTATAAGTATTTTCGCAACTAACGATCATCATTAATCAGCGCTAAGACATGGTGCAACAAATAAATATATCAAAGTAATATCGTAAATCTCGGCCCCAATTAACAGAAAAAAATTTTGAGACTTTTCTAATATAGTTATTACTAAATCGCAATCTCTACAATATTCTTAGGAGTATTTATAACTGCTTCGGAATATTTAAACGTGAAAAGCACTGAATTAATTAAGTACATTACCGAGAGTATTCGTTTATCTACGATAGTGATAGAAGTAAGTTTCTCTCATTTTCATCTTCTAAATGACACAGCAAACACACAGAAAATTTGTAACAAACTTCAAGAATAAACCAGTTATGAAGACGACCTTACAAGTCCAAATTCTCATATAATTTTAATTGTAGTACAGAGAAAATAAACTAAACCTTTCTACAAAAAGAATCACACTTTCGAAAAATTTAGCCATCCCAAAGAGGTATTACGCTTGTTCCCTGTGACTCCACCTCTCATGTTGATTATAGCTTCAATTAGGGATGGAAGGGTCCATTAGCTTCTTTAGGTACGCCACATCCAGCAGCTGACTGGTAATAACATCCCGTAGAGCTGTAAGACTGTGGCGATGTTGATGTTATTACACGTTCATTGTACCGGTCTACGACAGGAAGTGTAAAATAGTACAGGGTGGTAGTGCGAAACCACTGTGTCATGAAGGCTCAACTGTGTAGTGAACAGGACACCAGTATTCGAAACGATGGTTCAGTATGAATATACACATTATTGATGAATTTGACGTGTAAGTCACTGAACTGTTTCGAGTAATTTATACAGTTAATTTTTCCTGAAATTTCAGGCACAAGTCAGACTCTATGAAATGATCACGTTTCTACTTCTTTTATCAGCATATATTTGTTCAACATTTACAATAAGGTGGTTTTAACTAATCATTAAAATTACGTTGGAATGACTTACATTCACTGATAACAGCCATTTCTTTCAAATTTGAAACCGAAAGCCAGTGGCAAGGCGTTCCACTAATCTCCAGTGCTGTCGGAAAGGATATTTTTGTAATTACTGTTCTTAACCATGCTGCGAGTGGTATACCATTCCGATTTGATACGCTGGATAATCTAGCTGATAAACCAAAGAAAACTTGGTCAGTTTCATTCATGATATTTATATGCACTTTCAAACATGATAGATCGTTTCTGCCACATCTGTCATGTCTACAAGTCGATCTACCTTGCAGCGACAAATCATTGCAAGTGGGCTGAACATACACATTACTTCACTGCTATGAACAGCGGTGAATGACGATACGACCGCCTAGTACTATTGAGACACCATGTACGGTACTCCAAAGCGACCAATGTGCTCTTGTCACTTGACTGACATTCGGTATGAAGAATTATTTAGTACAGCAACCGAATTCATTATTACAAAACATCTGCGACGTTCGCATAATACGTCAAAACTTGATTATTTTCAGCGTTAGGTGCTGTGTAATTTAACTAACGGCGGCTATTTATTTGTCGGGCCCGGAGGCAGAACCATAACATTAAAAGTTCGCTGTCACCCTGGCAGAAAGTACCTTACAAATATGCAAAATACTAATCCAAAAAGTGTACAATGTTTTTAGTAGGTTTCTGTTGCTCCTAAACCCAAATCGTTGTATCGTATTCTGACTGGCAAACATTTTAGTTTTCTGAGGTACTATCGCAGCGCTTCGAATTAGAAAATAGAAGTAAAACAGAATGGAGAAGATTAGTAGCCGCTTAAGAACACATGGAGGTCCGGGAAGATTCCAGCAATGTTGTGAACAAGGGTATGATGAAGTGACGGTCGCGCCGTACATCCAGGGAGCGGACAAGGGCCGCCCGCGGGAGCTCATCAGGGACGCAGCAGGAGGCTCCCACGCGCAACGTCTCCATCCTCCGGTAGTCGGATCCCTCCCTTCCTTAACTTCCACTGAGATCAACAAGCTGCGTCTACATGAGCTATCACGTCACTGACAGGAGCATCTGTAGCGTCCTCGGAGAACACGAATCCAAACTAATTCTTCGTTCGAAGACCGCAACAGAAATAAAATCCCACAGCATATTTCCGGTTTTACGCTTAGTCCTTCAGATGGTCCGTAAATCAGAGTGTTAACTACTCAACGAATTCCTTGTGGCGCACGCTACACCATATCAGCGTTTACGTTTATCAAACGTTTTCTATGTAAATAATCTAAAGTTGCTTACTGCATAAAAACGTCCGAAGCATGGCCGACTAGAGATACAGTCGCCCCTTGAGCCAAAGAAAAGAAATTAACGTTTACTCTTGCCCTAAACGGTCTTCAGTTTCATGGATGTGGTTATCATACACTTAAAATTTTTATTTCACATGTAACGTTTGTTTTTTGTTATTAGAATTTAGTAACATTGGTTTCGTGCGAAGCCCTTAGGTACTTAATAATTTTTTCGGTAACTTGGTCATTACGTTTCCCGAAGAAATTACAACTTCTAAAACTCTTAAAATCTTTGTACCTCTTGTGAAACCTCAACTTTTCCCGGCGTATTAAATATTCAAACACCTCACGGGTATGTTGCCGTCGTCGATGACGTCACCCGGCAGCATATCCGTGAGTTGTTTGGACTTTGTACCTATTGATCGTTAGATCACCATTTCAATTCAACATCTGCTTTTTAGATTCAGCAAGTATACAAAGATGTTTCACAACGAGTTAATGTATTATAGCTCAGGTTTTACCTGTACACTTTCCTTTCTATTGTACATAATTTTAGAGCACAAACGTTTTACCTGTATACTTTCCTTTCTATTGTTCGCAATTTTAGAGCACATATCACAGCACAGAAGCTATAATGATGAGCAAAACATAAATCTAAAATATTATAAACACATCTCAGCTTGTGTTTTTCGATTCAAAGATGAAGATTTTCCTTGTACTGCAAAATTACAGCTTTAAATGTTTCCAAGCAGTAGCTTTTGTATCACAATATTCTATATATGGAAGCGAGCTCTTTAATTCACCCGTTCTTAATTAACTAACCGATGTAATTACGTTTACCAGGTATGATAAAAATTACTACCAGAAACGAACGTAGGAAACATCTGAAGAAATTATAACAAAGAGTGTAGACATATGTAAAAACTAAATAACTCGTTTCTCTACCCTCTTCGTGAAGATTTTTCCACGGAAGAACTATTGTTTATCTTTCTTTCTTTTCAATTTTTTAGTTGGTTGACATTATAGGTACATAAAAATTTGTGAAAACAGAGATTTTAAATATTTTCCTATGAATAAATAAACCTTTGTTTTTCAGTTACTACAACATAATGTACACTTTATTAATATGCAAGATCTTACTTAGACGAGAGAACCTGAGAGCTATTTAATCTTAACACATGAATTGCTGCCCTAAAAGCATAGTGCGACATTCTGTTTCTTCGTATCAGCTTGCAGCTGTGTGTTCATCATCTTATCAATCATATTAATCAGTGGAACTGGAGAATTTCCTTCTAGATTGTTAAGCTACACCAAGTATCTTCCCTTCCTCTAAAGTCATTCACAACCAATGCATTTCTAATACTGTGAAAGTGAAATGCAATATTTCAACGCCCAAAGTAAATGAAATAATTTATCTGCTGCAGCTGTCTGTTGCAGAATTTAAGGCTTATTTTAGTTCGCACGGACGCATCTAGTTCTGCCTAACATATGGAAATGCACAAAAAGGTAACAATGAACTCATTTTACAGAACACTTGGCGTTGCAGTTTCGCAAGTGATGAAAAACAACCTATAATATATGATGTAGTTCCAGACTGTTCTGCAGGACCCCGATATATTTAGATAAATTACTGTTAGATACATTAGATCATTTAAACCAGCCAGCATGCCTCTACCTAACGTAAATGATCAACTGTTAAGGAAGCTTCTAACCAAATATCCAGTACCTCAAACTCCTGAAGAGTCAAAATTGAGAAAATGTATTTTCCTGAAACCTACTTCAGTAACTATTCAGTGTGGAACTTGGCTCGAGGCAGTTCAGATTATGCATAAAATTTTGATGGTTTTTATCTCCTTAGTTAACGTTTTGGATATAGATGAATAGCGCAGTTGGAATCTTCCGTGAACTGTTGAGTGACAGTGTTAAAAAAGACTTTGCACATGTATCTGACCTGTGTTTCCTTAGCAGTACAACTGAAAATATGGAAGACTGTTGAGTGACAGAGTTAAAAAAACTTGGCACATACAACTGATAACCTGTGTTTACTTGGCAGTATGGAAAAGGGAAGGATCCTTCTGTGAGAAACATGTCCGCAATGTCAAAAGAAAACCTACTTAATGGTCTACAACATATGTAACACTAAATATATTTAGGCATGTATTCGAAAACAATAGTAGGTTTAAAACTACGTGCAAAATTTTAAGGGCGGTAAATTGTCATCAAAAATAGAATATCGATGTGAATGATATCATTTGCTCTATAACTTCGGAAACTAACGCGACGTGAAGCGCTCCTTTTCCCTATTCAAGGCAGTATTTTGGGATAATCGCCAGTCATTTGTGAATGAGTCATACTGCGTATTTTATTTTGTCAGCAATCCGTGAGGCACTCCATAAACTGAATTCTCGAGAATTAAATATTGTACATATTCGCACAAATAAACTGAATTATAATTATTTATGCTTTTGGTCACACATTTCAATTACTTTTCAATGGCAAATATCAATAGTTTCCTGATTTTTTGCAGTTAAAAAATCCAAGCCCTAAACATAGAAAACTTGTGGGGTATAGAACTGATAAACTAACTTCTACAGCGATTAATTTGTTCCTAACATAGAAGCAAATGACTATTTGTGTAAAAATGTAAACCTAAACGTCCTCTTCATCAATTGGTTTCATAGAGACGTTTTGAGATATAGAATTACTGAAGTGAAAGTCATCAACTGTTTTAGTCACACATCAAAGCACTTTCTCTCGTAGTCTGAAGTTCATCTTTATACAAAATCTGATTAAATATCTCGTTACTATAAGATCCTTTAATCTGGTAAAACGGAAAACATATGGCCTTTGAAACTACATTAGCGCTAAACCTTTAATGGTATTTCGTGAATTTTAGCTTATTTAACGGCGGTCTTCGTCACACATGATGCTTAAGAACAAAAAAGTTACAGTGTAAAATAATAGTTAAAATTTTCATAATATGTTCGATGAACTTAGACATAGATCACACCGTTGTAATTATGAAAAAAGATATAAATTACATTAGTTGATGATGCAAGTACTGCAATTAATATCGCAGGGATAATTTTTAAATGTTATATTTAAAAGTAATCAGTATTAGTTATCTAAACTTTTGCTACTATTTTTTAAAGAACCACCCAGTTTCTTACAGCAATCTTCAAACGAGACAAAGGTAACAAGCAGCAAGTCCAGAATTTATCTGCGTAAACATTGATGGATACTTTATTAGGTTAAAAAAGATTTAAATGGTCAGCTTACTTTGGAGACAAACAGATGAATAAATTAACATGTTCACTCTTTCTTATTTTGCATAACTTTTAACCTTTATGACGTTATTATTTTTAGCTAGTTTATTCAAAAATCAACAATGCCGCTTTTAAATACATAACCAGAAGTAAAATCATATATTTTTCGCCATAAATCTAGCCGATATATAATGTTTCTAAACATAATTAGCTTGCTCAACACACAGAATCATAATACGTGGCACGCATATTACATCTGTACATCGATTAACGAGACAGTTATACATTAGATTGCGTTAAAGTTGATTTCTCGTTAATATTTCGTTATCATACCATATCTGCCGACTGTCACTTACCCCAGTTAAAAGTTTCAATATTATTGTCTGGCAATTTACTAACTGGCCTGCCTCTGCTTTTTACCAACTCTGACGTTACTTCAAATCTAAGATAATGTTTCTTGTTTTCAAATCAGAGAGATTGGTACTTCATTTTACCACATTTTCAAATCTAAGAAAATTTATATTCTGAACAGTTGATATTAAGATGAAAACTCCAGCAATGTAGATATTCTTTGATTGTCCTATGGACTGCTTAAGTGAATGTAACGCTGTCCTAACATTTTCGTCAGTCACTTTAAAAACGGCTGCAAATATCAGTTTATATACTTTATATATAATAAAAAGTTTTTGAGTATTGAAATGTACTGTGAGGATCTTGCAAACATTTCTAATAGAGACGTCCAACACTGCTGCAATTAATTGATGTTAACATAATATTACACTTCAGGAAATGCATCTTCGTTTACAGATTACTGGATACATATGAGCTATTCATCATTCACATCCCTGAGGAAAGTAACTTTATTTTCAGCAGCGAGAGCCTTTTACAACTAAGGGCACCGATAGCCTACGTTAGTAGTCCAATGGGCTTTCATACAAATGTTCTGAAAAGTGCTTGTGGCCACTTGTTAAAAGGAAGAATTAATCCATTTCAACATTTCTGTGACTTTCATAGAAGTACAGCGCTGTTGTTTCCCAGGAAAACAAACCCAATGAAGCCAAAATTAAAAAGTACCGTATATTTCCCCCCCCTTGGGAAGTATTTCCACACATCATAAGCAACAACATTATGCACTAATATGTTAGAAAGTAAAATTAACTTAAGACAGATTTCGCACAAAATTTTCATATTTCTTACAATGCAATAGGCTAATGCTTTTTAACAAAGAAAACTTGTTTAAATTAGTAATAAGAAATCATCTTCGTTCCTCGGACATTGTTTCTATTGTTTTTCCACGAGAGAAACATTTTGGGTTATCTGATAATACTAAAAATTTAGGGACTGATGACCCCGCAGTTAAGTCACATAAGCTTAACAAACATTTGAACATTTACTAAAAATTTAATGAAAGATAAAACTGCAAATGCTATGTTGTCCTGAAAGAATTAATCTTACGGATCTGAAACACTTCACTTATACGAGCTCCGAATGTGTAAGTGATTCAAACGTCGAATTTCATTAAATTTCAGAACTACGTAATAAATTCGATATATTTCCATAAATTTAAACTGAAATTTTACAGATAATATTTCTTCCTAATTAACTGTAAGCCGTTCTTTGGCATTTTATATGGACATGAAATTCCTATCACATCCATTTCCTGCACATCATTATAATGTTTCCAGTGCCTGAGCACTACGACAAAAGTCCTAAACTCCACAACTTATCTTTCAATTGCCAATAAAATATAAGAATTTGGGAGTCGCCCTGAAAGTCTAAATCAGAAGTTTACTGTAATTCAGCAGTACGTTGGTTACACCGTTTACGTTCATATACAGCCAAGAATATTTGTACATAATCTTAATGAGACGTCTACCTTTTACAGTATACAAGAGTAAATATTAAGGAAAGACACTTTCATTATAATATCGATTGCAACTGAAGGACTATACATATTGAGTAACTGAGTGAGGTCCTATTTAGAAATAAACATTAAAATTGAATTTCACTGTTACTTTATATCCATCACTTTGTTACAGCAACTGTATTCTGTCGCGTTACCTGGAATTTCACCACATATGTGGGGTATTATAAATAGACAAATAGTTTCGAAGAGGTGTGCGAACCCAATGAAAGAGGCACCTATTATGACGACAGTTGCGAACGATGGGAGATACAAAAAGCAACACAGTTCACTGTGAGTAGACAGCGGGGCCTGGGTTGCAGCGCGCGGCCGCCTTACCTGCGTGTCGGGCGGCGGGCGGAGGGACGTCTTGCGCGAGGTCGCGGCGCAGCACAACTGACCAGCGGCGCGCTCATTCAGTAGGAGCGCGCCGGCCTGGGACGCCTACGCGCTGCGCTCGCCGGCCTCCATTCACGGCTGGCGTGCCTCCCTCCAGACTGGACGCACTGGATCAGACTCGTCCGGGCGGACAGGAGGAGAGTGCAGGCGCACGACTCAATTGATGCGCGGTAGGCCCAGGCCGATATACGCTTCGCGTCTGAAATATTAAAAGTAACGCGTTTAAAATACAGACCACTTTCCTGCTTCATTTTGTTTAAATAACTGTAGGTCGACTAAACAGAATCCTAACCCATTAATGCCCATGGTATGTTATATCACACCAGTGGCGTAACTATGGGGAGGATGAGGGGGATAGAACCCCCCCCCCCCCCTACAGACCCCGAAAAAAAAAATCGTATAACAGCAATCTGGTAAAGGTAAAGATTGGAAACTTGGTTGGGAGTAAATTAGTTTCTTCAACGGGAGTGGTAGATGGTAGTCTGTCTGGAAACTGACTAAAATTTTGCTCGTCAAGCAGATCTATCCCCCCCCCCCAAGCCAAGTCCTAGTTACGCCACTGTATCACACGTTATGCAAGTGTTTTTATTTTGTATCGTTGCCACTAGATAGAATGGCGTAGGCATTTTACAATTGTTTCTGTGTCAGTGAGTTCCACTCCACAACAATGGTAGTTTTCAGTGATATAACAATAGCATTATTGTGCAGTTAGCCATTTCCTCTTAGTGAAACTTTGAAGCGGCAAGATCATCTGTGACAGGTAAGAATTTTATTTTACACTGAAGCTGCTTGTACTGATATAATGTTGGGCTTATGGTTTTAGTATTAGCACAGAATAACAATTGAGCATGACGTTGTTTCTACCTGTAAAATCTTTATCTAGGCTTATATAATAGACTGATTTTTTGTCGTATGATATATCATACCAGTGGCGTAACTAGGACTTGGCTTTGGGGAGGGGGGGATAGATCTGCTTGAGGAGCAAAATTTTAGTCAGTTTCCAGACAGACTACCATCTACTACTTCTGTTGAAGAAACTAATTCACTCCCTTCCAATGAAAGCTTATGGGAAACACCCCAAGTTTCAAATCTTTACCTTTATCAGATTGCTGTTATACGATTATTTTTCGGGTTCTGGGGGGGGGGGGGGGGTTCTACCCCCCTCATCCCCCCCATAGTTACGCCACTGTATCATACAATTGGAAACTAGCACTAGTTTTAAATGTGATTCAGGAAACATTTATTTTTCTAATAATCAAGTAAAATAACAAATGCAGTTGTCTCTTGAGGTAATATTGATAGATTCTTATGCAGTATATTTTATCGTCAGGTCACATAAATATAATTATAATACGACAATACCCGTGATGCAGAAGAAATTCTAAAACTACTTGAGAATCTCAGTGATGATGATAGTATCTGCAGGGAAACAGATCGAGATGATGAGCTGTATTTAGTCTTTCTTTCACCACATGATGGAAATGATACCGACTGTTACGTTTCCAATGAAGAATTATGGTGTACATTTGTAAAGAAACAGTGAAATATGTTGCTCAGAAAGGATATTTGAATTTCAACTTTCAGTTGATGAGTTATACAAATATTTTGGAATCATTCTATCTTGTTACAATCCAGTCCCTTTTAGAAGAATGTATTGCGAAACAAGAGCAGATAATTACAATTACCTTGGAAGTAATTCATTCAGAAAAAATAGGTTTGAACAAATCCATCGCTTTCTGCATTTTTATTATAACAGAGCTATAGATCCAAGTAACAAAACTTAAAAAAGTGATCCTCTTCTTAAACAGCTCAATATCATGTTTCTGCAATTTGTTCGCCACTAGGACGTTCATTCTCTTTAGATGAAGCTATGGAACCCTGCTATGGACATAGCAGGATGAAACAATTTATAAGGGGGAAACCTATTCATAAAGATTACAAGTTATGGTGCGTTGCAACATCTGAGGGCTGTGTTGTGAAATTCAGACGACATACTGGTGTCAGTGACAAAGATGGGAGGTGTTGATCTTTTCGACAAACTGCGAGGTCTGTACAGAACACAGGATCCGCTCCAAGAAATGGTACTGGCCTGTTGTTAGATACTGCCTTGATGGTAGCCTCGTCAATATGTGGATGCTACACAGAAAGATGATTAACATGAGTTTGTTGGAGCTCCAAAGAAGTGTTGTAGTATCTCTACTGACGTCGCCTACAATGGATAAACCTTGAGGACCCATGCCAAGATCCAGGAAAGGTGTACCAAATGATATCCACACAGACAACGTTGGACACTTCGTGGACAAAAATCTAACTCATAGGAGATGTAAATATTATAGAAAATGGACCAAATTTCCTTGCATAAAATGTAACGTTGGTCTTGACCAAGATTCTTGTTTTTTGCAATATCACAGGTAAAAATAGTTCAAAATATCGCTTATACAAAGCAATGTTGGACTTCATCCAGTTTGTTTCTATTTTCCCAACACCATTAACGACTTATTTGTGTATTTGAAAAGTAGTAATGCATCAGTTTTCATAAATAAAATTAGATCCAACATTGTTTTCTTGGTACGTTGTTGTTGTTGTGGTGGTCTTCAGTCCGCAGACTGGTTTGATGCAGCTCTCCACGCTACCCTGTCCTGTGCAAGTCTCTTCATCTGACAATACGTTCAGCAACCTACATCCTCTTGAATCTGCTTACTATATTCGTCCCTCGGTCTTCCTCTATGATTTTTACCCCACACGCTTCCTTCTAATGCTAAGTTGACAATTCCTTGATGTCTCAGAATGTGTCCAACCAATCTATCCCTTCTCTTAGTCAGGATATGACAGAAACTCCTTTCCTCCCCGATTCGGTTAAGCACCTCCTCATTAGTTACGTGATCTACCCATCTAATTTTCATCATCCGTCTGTAGCATTACATTTCAAAAGCTTCTATCATCTTTTTATCCGAACTCCCTATCGTCAATGTTTCATTACCATACAATGCTACACTTCAGATAAATGCTTTCAGAAAGGACTTCCTAGCATTTAAATTAATATTGGATGTTAACAAGTTTCGCTTCTTTAGAAACGCTTTTCTTGCCATGGCCATTCTGCATTTTATAGCTTCTTTACTTCGGCCATCAGAATTTATCTTGCTACCCAAATAACAAAATTCATCTACTACTTTTATTGTCTCATTAACTAATCTAATTCCTTCGGCATCGCCTGATTTTCTCACATTGCATTCCATTACCTTCGTTTTACTCTGGTTAATGTTCATCTTATATCTTCCTTTCAAGACATTGTCCATTCCATTCAATTGCTCTTCCAGATCTTTTGCAGTCTCTGACAGAATTACTATGTCATCGGCAAACCGCAATGTTTTTATTTCTTCTTTCTGCACTTTAATGTCCTCTCCAAATTTCTCCTTCCATTCCTTCACTGCCTCCTCAATGTATAGATTGAACAACATTGGGGAAAGGCTACAATTTTGTCTTACATCCTTACCAACCTCTACGTCCCTTTCTTGCCCTTTGACTCTAATAACCGCTGTCTGGTTTTTGTATAGGTTGAATATAACTCCCTATATTTTACCCCTGCTACCTTCAGAATTTGGAAGAGTGTGTTCCACTCGACACAGTCAAAAGCTTTCTCCAAATCGACAAATGCCAAAAACGTAGGTTTCCCTTTCCTTAGCCTACATCCTAAGATAAGTCCCGTGTGCCTACATTTCTCCTAAATCCAAACTGATCTCCCCGAGGTCGGATTCCACAAGTTTTTCCATTCGTCTGTAAATAATTCTTGTTAGTATTTTGCAATCATGACTTATTAAACTGATAGTTTTGTAATTTTCACACTTGTCTGCACTTGCTTTCTTTGGAATTGGAATTACGATATTCTTCTTGAAGTCGGAGGGTATTTCACCTGTCTCATACATCTTGCATACCAGGTGATACAATTTTTTCACGACTGGCTCTCCTAACGACATCAGCAGTTCAGACGGAATATCATCTACTCCAGGGGCCTTGCCTCGACTCAAGTCCTTCAGCGCTCTGTCAAATTCTTCTCGCAGTATCATATCTTCTCATCTTCATCCACTTTGTCTCCCATTTCTAGACTACAGCCTTCAAGTTTATTTCCTTTGTATAGGCCCTCTATATATTCCTTCCACAGTTCAGCTTTGCCGCAGTGGAGTAGCCGAGCGGTCTAAAGCGTCTCGCTGCGGAGCGCGCGGTTGCTCACCGTGGAGGTTCGAGTCCTCCCTGTGGCATGGGTGTGTGTGTCTTGTCCTTAGGTTACTTTACCTAGGTTTAAGTAGTTTGTAAGCTACGGACTGATGACCGCGCAGTTTGTTCCGACAGATTTACAAATATTTGAACATTTAGTTCAGCTTTCCCCTCTTTGCTTAGTACCGGTTTTCCGTCTGAGTTCTTGATATTCATGCAGCTGCTTTTCTTGTCTCCAAATATCTCTTTCATTTCCTGTAGGAGGTATCTACATTTCCCCAAGTTATGCATTCTTCTACGGTTCTGCATTCTTACTCTAACCACACCTGCTTAGCCAGTCGGCACTTCCTGTCAATCTCATTTTTCAGACGTTTGTACTCCTTTTTTCCTGTTTCATTTGCTGAATTGTTATATTTTCTCCTCTCATCAATTAAGTTCAGTATATTCTGTGTTAACCATGGATTTCTATTAGGCCTTGTCGTTCTGCCTATATGTTCCTATGCAGCCTTCACTACCCTATCTCTCAGGGCTACCCATCTTCTTCTACTCTATTACTTTCCCCCGTTTCAGCCAATCCTTGCCTAATGCTCCATCTGAAACTCTCAACCACCTCTGGTTCCTTCAATTTGTCCAGGTTCCATATCCTAACCTTTCTGCAGTCTCTTAAGCTTTAATCTGCAGTTCATAACCAATAAGTTTTGGTCAGAATCTATATCTGCCCCTGGATATGTCTTACAGTTTAGAACCTGGTTTCTAAATCTATTCCTTAGAATTATAAAGTCAGTCTGGTACCTTCCAGGGTCTCCTGGTCTCTTCCACGTTCTTTCATGATTAAAGGAAGTGTTGGTGATCATTAAATCGTGCTCTGCGCAAAATTCCACCGAGCGATCACCTCTTTCATTTCTTTTTCCCAGTCCATATTCACCTACTACATTTCCTTCTCTTCCCTTTCCTACTACCCATTTCCAGTCCCCCATCACAATCAAGTTTTCGTCTCCCTTAACTCTCTGAATGATTTCTTTTATCTTCTCATACATTTTTTCGATATCCTCATCATCGGCCGTGGTAGTTGGCATATAAACTTGCAGTACTGTGGTCGATGTTGGCTTCGTGTCTATCTTTACCACGATAATGCGTGCACTATGCTGTTCATAGTAACTTACGCATTCCTATTTTCTTATTTATTATCAGACCTACTCCTGCGTTACCACCCACTGATTTTGTGTTGATAACCCTGTACTCACCTGACTAGAAATCCTGTTCATCCTGCCACCGAACTTAACTAATCCCTACCATATCTAACTTTAACCTATCCATTTCTCTTTTCAAATTTTCTAGCTTACTTATGCGATTAAGTGTTAGAACATTCCACGCTCCGACACGTAGAATGCCTGTTTTGTTTTTCTTAATGACGACATTCTCCTGAACGGTCCCCGCCCGGAGATCCCAATGGGCGACGATTTTACCTCCGGAATATTTTACCCAAGAAGACGCCATCATCGTATAGTCATACAGTAGAGCTGCATGTCCTCGGGAGAAGTAACGACTGTAGTTTCCCCTTGCTTTCAGCCGTTCGCAGTAACTGCATGGCAAAACATGTTAGCTGCCAGCTCAGTCAATCATCCAGACTGTTGCCCCTGTAACTACTGAAAAGACTGCTGCCCCTCTTCAGGAACTACACGTTTGTCTGGCCTCTCCACAGATACCCCTCCACTGTGGTTGCACCTACGGCACGGCTATCTGCATCGTTGAGGCATGCAAGCCACCCCACCTCGGCAATGTCTCGGTTCATGGGGGTGGTCTTGATACGTAAAAATTTATATTGTGCTAGTGAATTGTAAATGTTAATGCCCATCTTATGTTTTATCATACGCGAAATAAAGCGATGTAAAATGTAATGTTTTAGTCATTGATTCATGATACTACCCTTAAAAGACTTACATTGACTTAATTTCATCAAAATCAAAAACAAAAAATAGTTTTGGACATTAATGGGAAATGACTGTCACAATTCATGTGAAACACTTCCGAAGGTTGCAGATGGTACTTAGTACATCAAGTTTTATATATGAACCCACGTCCGGAATTGTCATCCACCGACGCTTATGAAACAAATATCTTCTACTGTAACCTATTTGCTTCCCGTATTTTGGGAGGAGGTACTATGGACAAAAACAACCACAAAGTACTGTATACGGGGGCAGTGAAGTGCACACCTTAAGAGCTATGAGCAGTCATTTATCTTAAATGCAATACAATAAATCTTTTCTACTGGTTAAGTGTTCACAGCTGTTAACATATGTTGTTATGTTGTTGTTATGGTCTTCAGTCCGGAGACTGGTTTGATGCAGCTCTCCACCCTACTCTATCCTGAGCAAGCCTTTTCATTTCTTCACAAGAACGGCAACCCACATCCACTTGAATCTGCTTACTATACGAATCTCTTGGTCTCCCTCTGCGATTTTTACCCCACACACTTCCCTCCAATGCTAAATTTACGATTCCTCGATGTCTAAGAATGTGTCCTACCAAGCAATCCCTTCTTTTGGTCAGGGTATGCCAAAAATTCCTTTTCTCACCAATTCTGTTAAGTACCTCTTCATTAGTTATGCGATCTACCCACCTAATCTTCAGCATTCTTCTGTAGCACCACATTTCAAAAGCCTCTATTCTCTTCCTGTCCGCACTGCTTATCGTCCATGTTTCACTCCCGTACAAGGCAACACTCCACACAAATGCCTTCAGAAAAGACTTCCTTACACTTAAATTAATATTCGATGTTAGCAAATTTCTCTTTTTCATAACTGCTTTTCTTCCCATTGCCATTCTGCATTTTATATCCTCTGTACTGCGACCATCGCATGTTATTTTACTACCCAAGTAACAAAACTCATCTATCACCTTCATTGTTTCGTTACCTAATCTAATTCCTTCAGCATCGCCTGATTTTCTAAGACCGCATTTCATTATTTTTGTTTTGCTCTTGTTCATTCTATACGCTCTCTTCAACACACTGTCCATTCCATTCAACTGCTCTTACAGGTCCTTTGCTGTCTCTGACAGAATTACAATGTCATCAGCAAAACACAATGTTTTTATTTCTTCCCCCTGAACTTTAATCCCTATTCCAAATTTTTCCTTGCTTTCCTTCACCGCCTGCTCGATTTACAAATTGAATAACATCGGAGAAAGGCTACAACCCTGTCTTACTCCCTTCCCAACTGATGCTTCCCTTTCATGCCCTTCGAGTCTAATAACTGCCGTCTGGCTTTTGTACAAGTTGTAAAAAACAATCCTTTCCCTATATTTTACCCCTGCTGACTTCAGAATTTGAAAGAGTGTATTCCAGTCAACATTGACAAACGCTTTCTCCAAATCTACGAAAGCTAAAAATGTAGGTTCGCCTGTCTCATACATCCTACACACCAGTTCAAATAGTCTTGTCATGGCTGGCTCTCCCAGAGACTTTAGTAGCTCTGAGGGTATGTCATCTACTCCTGGGGCCTTGTTCCGACCTAGGTCTTTCAGGGCTCTGTCAAATTCATCTCTCAGTAATCTCCTATGTCATATTGATCTACTTCCTCTTCCCTTCCTACAACATCGTCTCTAAGTTCATTTCCTTTTTAGAGCTGCTCTATGTACTCTTTCCACCTTTTAGCTTTCCCTTCTTTGCTGAGAACTGGTTTCCCATCTGAGTTCTTGATATTAGTAGAGTTGCTTTTCTTGTCCCCTAATTTCTCTTTTATTTTCCTGTAGGCGGTATCTACTTTTCCCCTTGCTATACATTCTTCTACAGATTTGCATTTGGCTTCTAGCCACTCCTGCTTAGCCATTTTGCACTTCCTGTCAATCGCATTTCTTAGTCGTCTGTACTCCATTTTGCCTCTTTCAATTACTGCATTTTTATATTTTCTCCTTTCATCAATTAAATTTAATATTTCCTGTGATATCCATGGATTTTTTGTATGTCTTGCCTTCCTACCTATTTTGTCCTCTGCTGCCTTCACTATTTCATCTCTCAATGCTACCCATTCCTGTTCTACTGTTTTATTTCCCCCTGTTTCTGTCAATTGTTTCCTAAATCTCCCTCTGAAATTCTCCAGAGTTTCACGTTCCTTCAATTTATCTAAGTCCCATCTCTTTATTTTCCTACCATTCTGCAGTTTTTTCAGTTTCAGCCTACAGTTCATGACTAACAAGTTATGGTCAGAGTCTATATCTGCCCCTGGGTATGTCTTACAGTTTATAACTTGGTTCCGGAATCTATGTTTTACCATTATAAAATCTATCTGATACCTTCCGGTGTCTCCTGGTCTCTTCCAAGTATACAACCTTCTTTTGTGATTCTTAAACCACGTGTTTGTTACGATTAAATCATGTTCCGTGCAAAATTCTACCAGGCGGCTTTCTCTTTCATTCCTTTTGCCCAGTCCATATTCACCTACTATTTTTCCTTCTCTTCCTTTTCCTACTACCGAATTCCAGTCTCCCATCACAATTAAGTTTTCCTCTCCCTTAACTGTCTGAATAATTTGCTTCAGCTCCTCATATATTTCTTCTATCTCCTCATCATCGGCAGAGCTAGTTGGCATATAAACCTGTACTACTGTTGTCGGTGTTGGCTTCGTATCTATCTTGACAATGATAATGCGATCACTGTGCTGCTCATAGTAATTTACACGTATTCCTATTTTCTTATTCATTATCAGTCCTAATCCTGTGATACCCCCAACTGATTTTGTACTTATAATCCTGTACTCACCTGACCAGAAATCCTGTTCATCCTGCCACCGAACTTCACTAATCCCCACTATATCTAACTTCAACCTATCCATTTCCCTTTTCAAATTTTCTAATTTTCCTACCCGATTAAGGGATCTAACATTCCACGCTCCGATTCGTAGAATGCCAGTATTATCTTTCCTGATGACAACATCCTCCTGAGTAGTCCCCGCCCGGAGATCCGAATGGGGGACTATTTTACCTCCGGAATATTTTACCCGAGAGGATGCCATCATCATATGTTCATACAGTAGAGCTGCATGTCCTCGGGAAATGTAACGGCTGTAGTTTCCCGTTGCTTTCAGCCGTTCGCAGTAACTGTGTGGCAAAGCCACATTAGCTGATGTTACAAGGCCAGCTCAGTCAATCATCCAGACTGTTGCCCCTGTAACTACTAAAAAGACTGCTGCCCATCTTCAGGAACCACACGTTTGTCTGGCCTCTCCACAGATACCCCTCCGCTGTGGTTGCACCTACGGTACGGCTATCTGCATCGTTGAGGCACGCAAGCCACCCCACCTCGACAATGTCTGTGGTTCATGGGGGTGTCGATATATACGTCTTCCCAAAATAGGGAAAGCAAAGAGCTTGAAGTAGAAGATATCTGTTTCATGATATCAAAATGGAGTACTCATTGCGTCGTTGTTTGGCTTTTTCAGACATGGATTTCTACGTTAAATAATCTATCAAGCCCCCTTCTAAGTCCTCTAGAAGTGTGTAACATGAATTGTGAAACATCCTTTAATAAAGTGATGCATCGATCAACCGTCATGGTCTAATGAATGTTGTCACTGGAATCGGTGTTATAAGTTTTAATCTTGCTTCCACCACTTACATAATGTGTTAGAAAGTTTACTTGTTTTATTACTACTCACATAGCCATAGTGTCAAATTAACTTAAAGGATTCTCAGAGCGACTTAAATTACTAGAGACATCAGTCAGTTTGAGCGCTTCTACAGGACGTATTACTTTCTTGCCACCGGCTAATTTACGGCAATAACGATAACGTCATCGGGAATAAATGGATGTTAAACCCTTCGTTTCTCATAGAAAATCAGGAAGGCACTTACTACCGATGTTGGTATCGTCGCCTGATAATCTATTCACCAAAATGGGCAATCCATGACACGGCTTCTGTAGCATCGAACCTGAGCTGATGTGAAATATTAAAAAAAAAAAAAAAATGGTACTTTTTTTTTACAACCAGGTATAGTTTTCAATCAAATAGAACCAAACATTACTAAAATAAATCTAAATTTTGAATAGCTGTAAAATAAATCAAAATTTTAAACAGCACACTGTGCATGCAGTGTTCTAACTTAGATGCTCACAGTTACGTTTTCGGATTTCCTGTTAATACTCGAAACACAGGATATGGAAGTGAGATGCTACATCAATAGAGCAAGTTTCACTTTTCACAGAAACAACTTCTATTAATCGTGATACTTTTGAACTATAACGCGTAAGATCTGTATATGTTAAACAAGAGCATTGTATTAGGAGTTCAGTATTAATTAAATATCATTATTAAAAAGGGAAACAGATCCCAATGTTTTATAAATAACTATGTTACTTCTTTTCTCTCCTTTCTTGCCACAGTTGTATTTATATTATAATGCAGATATTTATAAGTATCTGCACTATAATCTTTAAATAACATTTATTCGGTCACTGTCCGCCCTTAGGCTTCTTAGTCCATCTTCAGGCGACAACTTTAGGTGAGCAAATAAATATTAATTGCCAAATCTTAGGAACGGTATTATTTTCGTTTATATTACAATCATGTTCTGCCAAGCTCCGACAGCAAAGTCAATCAGTTACATGAACTATTCATGACTATGTTCCTGAAAGTCAAAATATGAAAACAGTCCTTTGACTTTAGCACTTGCTAAAAAATTTTTTAGTATTTTTAGTATTTTTTTAGTATTTTATTTAACGTGAAGCCGATGTACTGGACTAATGATGGTAATAACTAGGTCGGTAATATATCTCAGCGGCCCAGTGATAATGACCATAAAATTAAATTACCACGGACCTTATTACGTAGCTATTAGGAGTAATATGGTCAGTTGCAATACTCTCTGTGAAAGAGATCCCTCTTGTAATTGCCCATCATTATGTGTCTTCCAAGGTCCTTTCACGAATCAATCCATAAGACATGTTTTATTACTGTACAGGAAAATATTGACCGGTCAAACGACTAAGCAAGATGCTCAATATGCAAACTGCTGGTAAGAGCACCAAGAACGTCGGCATTATAGGACTATTAAATTACTTTCTCACAACGAAAATTTTGTTTACACAACTTGCATGTTTTACCAGTAATTGTTACAACTAGATGGTTACAGTATTTCATATTGGCGAGTATGCAGAATTACATTCGTTTCATATCAGAAAAATTACAATAATTAATTTCCCTGACTTCAGACACGATCATGAAAATTGATGTTACCCATCACACATGAAAACTCTCTCCCTCTGTTTTACATAACTCATACAGTTTCACGCATTATTTTAACTAATGTTTGCTACAATATAACTTTTATCTGCTCTTCAGTGATTGTAGTAACGCAAATAAATGCCAATTATTTTACTATTCATGACAGTATACTGTGACCTATTTAACAGAGAATGGGAGTTAAACGCTCTTCCGAAACCATTAAATGCAGTACAGAAACAGTATTTTCTTAACATAATTTACTAACGTATTTCGGGTTGAACTTCAATCATTCAGCTTATTTCCCTCATCTTTCACTTTGGGATTCAAATCATTTTGGTACACTTGGTTTCAAACTACTGACGTATCGCAGGTTTGCTCCTGCATTAGCCATCTTGGAATTCTCTTGGACACGTTTCCAGCATCAACGACTATCATCGTTTATTCTGCACTTATCAATGACGACTACATTTGAAGAATCCTATCTCTGCTTTTATCTATCCGCGACAGAGCCTAAAAAATACATCTGCCAGTTGTGCTTCCTCCTTTAAACATTGAAAAGAGTCCACAAGTGACTGAGTTTACTTCCTCCGGAAGACAATGCGTACTAAATCAACAAAAGGTATTTTACAGCATTTAGTTACCGTTATGAATTTTTTTAAGGTTTTGTTCCATACAGAAACTCAAGTACAAAGAAGGGCTGAATCAATACAGAACAACAAATTTATATTAAAACAGACTTGGCAATACGCACTGCGTAAAAAGAGAGTGGCTTTGTGGAATCACCTACGGTGAATAAGCGAACATTTAGTACAGAGACTCTCCAAGTCGGATGATGATTGAACGAAAATCTATCTCACTGTAGGTGTGGTGCTCAACGAAGGACATTAAAGAACGATAAAAATGCAGGCAATAAATGAAATATAGGGAGCACACTTATAAAATAACATACGCTGCGTGAATATGTGCAGATATCAAGTGACAGCTTTCCCGGCATCTTCAGGATAATCTGTATATGAGATTTTTATTACCTCAAAGAGCTTAGAAAATCTAGTGGTAGCAGATCATTATGGCTTTGGTTTGTGAAAAAAAAAAAGGAATTGTTTTATATGAAACTCTAATACAATCCTCCATGTTAAAATCCTCTCGGGTTTCCAATAGCGTCAAGTGGCTGAATACAGAAAGGATTTTATCAGCATTTACTGACGCGGACCCAAGCATTCGTATATTCCTCCTTCTTGTATTAGTTTTCACCATTTATGGGATACTTTGCAAGATTTAACCTAAACCACGCCACAGATTATAACAATTTGCGTCTCATAAAACTCGAATTAAGAGACCAATTGATAATCGATAATGTCGCATACATGTACTTGTATATTTTTAACTTCCTTCTATATCAGTGATTCTAATGATCAGTGATGATATCTGATACATTCACGAATGTGGCACTAGAGGCAGAATTAGAACATATGTTACAGGCCAAACCCGATTTTAGGATGAACTAGTTTCGCCTAGCCAAATCAGTTCTCCCTACATGCGACAGGACAATCTAGTTTAGGTAGGCCAAACCAGTTCATCCTGTTAACGATATGAGAAATTAGTTTGTCCTAGGTCGAATCGGTTTATCCTAGTTAGAATTTACATGCTTTAGGACAAACAAGTACGTCCTAGACTGAACTAATTTCGCCTACTTTGTATCTTGTATAAGATTTTCATAGCAAACTGAATAAAGGAGTAGAAATAGAATAATCAATGTGACTTATAAAAATTATTTATTAACGAATCAATAATTTCGCATCTGTATCAACTTACAGTATATTCATCCACAGATACCACTTTATCTGAAATTTCCTTATTTACTTGTTTTTGCAAGGTTTACTCTGGTGGCACATAGAATTGCACAGTATTTTGTTTTTCTTACAAATGCATTTGTTTGTTGTACAGTCTTTCATGCAGCTGCATTTCACGAAGCCTTGCCCTGATCCAACAGAATGTTTTGTGGCTGCAGTCCTTAAAGATATTTCAATATCCTGGTTAATATCTCCCACATCAAAAAACTTCGGAATACAGTCGAAATCAGCCCTTAAAAAATAAAGTTAAAACAAACGTTTTTAATATTTTTTTCTTTTTACAGATAAGTATGGGAAATCACAATAAAATTATATCTGCAATAATGTTTTTCAAGTACACCATGTTTGGTGCCAACTTTGTAAAGACCCTCATCAGTCTTTTAAAGTATTACTCTAATCACTTTGTCTACATCTGGAATAGGTATGGTTACGTTGTCTCCAATGTTAGCTGGTGGATGGGATTTGTCAGTTGAAGCTTTCATTCTTTTTGCTTGTTTTTGTAAATTTTCTGTCGCCTCTCTTCTAGCATTTTCAATGTCGTTTGTGTCAATTTTCACAATTTCAACATCGTCACTGTATTCGTATTGTTCAGTTTTGCTGCCATTTTCGATTGCCTTCTTTAGGTCATCTTCATCCTGAATATCATTAATGATTTCTTGAGGAAGTGGAAAGGCGTACTCTAGGTTCGATTCCGGAAATTGCTTTGTAAGGTGTTTGTTTTTGCCATAGTGTTTTTTTTTTTTTTTTTTTTTTTTTTTTTGCAAACAACATCACACATTCATAAATAGAGCCCTATCAATTCCTTTGTGATATTGGCTTATCACGACCACCATGACCCACAGCTACGTGAGATGTGTCAATCACATCATAAAGTTCATCAGCTGGAAGATAGTATTTTATTTTCCCTTCACACCGTGCTATGACTTTTTTAACATCACGAATTTTTAAAACAGCAAATCGTTGCAATCTTTTCTGTAATGATGTTCTTTTTTCCAACTTTTCCGCGTCTTCTACTTATTTAACCAAATCCGCATATTCGTCTGCTGATAACACATAATAATGAGAAGACTTTTTGTTTTTAGTCTACCAGATTTCCTCCAAAAACTTTGCTCTCCATAGCTTTTTATTGGCTTGTCTACTACACGACGGTTCATCCATGATAAAACGCCGCGCAATTATATTAGGATTATAATAAACTCATTTTAACGCAACCATCAACTAAACACGCTCACTCGTCGATGCAAACTAACGAACAGGGCGAGCGAAGATTGGTTGAAGGGCGCGAGGGGCAGGCGAGAGGTGATTCGGGTATTTTCCGTTAGTGCAGGCTGGGAGCAAGAGATAATTGGGGGATTTTCCATTCGTGCAGGCAGCGAGCCAGCGATGATTTGGGGATTTCTCATTCGCACAGGTAGCGACATTTCTTCCGACTAGGCAAAATTAGTTGAGAATAGGATAGGGTCACCAGATATTTCTATCAACGACCGGGTCGAAGAAATGGCAATTTGGTTTTTATACTGCCAAGCACCTGCTAGTATTCCACTTCAGAAAAGTCTCTTGGCTCTTCAACATGCATGGAAGGTATGTGGAAATACTGACACACGTTATTTCAAAATATATGGGGCGGTTAATAAAATACGGGACAATCTACATCTCGTATTTATTTTGTCGGGACAAGAGGACACTTAAGCTAAATAAGGAACGATACTGTAAAATATGGGACATCTGGTCACCCTAAACTACGACGTACCAGTTTGTCCTAAAGCATGTAAATTCTAACTAGGATAAACCGATTCGACCTAGGCCAAACTGATTTCTCCTATCGTTAACAGGATGAACTAGTTTGGCCAAGGCTACACTGGTTTGTCCTATCGGTAACAGGATGAAACTAGGATAAACCGATTCGACCTAGGCCAAACTGATTTCTCCTATCGTTAACAGGATGAACTAGTTTGGCCAAGGCTACACTGATTTGTCCTATCGGTAACAGGTTGAAATAGTTTGGCCTAGGATAAACTGGTTTGTCCTATCGCATTTGGCCTAGGCGAAACTAGTTCATCCTAAAATCGGGTTTGGCCTGTAACACATATATCCCGTTCCAAAATGTTCATATGTTTGTTAAGCTTATGGGACTTAACTACGGGGTCATCAGTCCCTTAACTTACAAACTACTTATGAAGTAGCTACAACTAAGGACGGCACAAATATCCATGCACGAGGGGGGTATTCGAACCCCCGACCGTAGTTGCCGTGCAGACCGTGACTGAAGCGCCGCAGTCCCCTCGGCCACCGCGGCCGGCAGCTAGTCACTCCTTTACGCCTTAATCAACAAGTTGTACAAATCAATTTTAATTTGTGTTGTGGGAAAACTAAGTTGATTATGCAAGATAAGATTTTATCAACTGTATTTACAAAGTGTTTTTTATAAACCTGAGGATCGTTTTTAAGAGCGAAACCATTGAGTCTTGGAAACCGAACTCGTGAACAAATTCAAAAATTGCAACATCTATCTTTATTCTGGATAGCATAAGTGAACAATTCGTAAGCTCCTCACTTCTTACACTCACATGAAAACAAAAATTGACAATTTGTACGACAATAACCTAGAAGTTAAGAATTTGTGCTCTAAATTGCAGCATAGACCAGTACCCACAAATACCGGGTAAACGTCCTCTTGCACTGATGCATGCCAGTATTCGTCATGTTGTCCATTACATTACGAAGGGACTGTTGGTCCATATTGAACAACTCCTCAATGGCGATTTGGATACGTGAGATAGGTTGAAGAATCGTCTGGTCCAAAAACAGGACTTTCCAAAGTATCGCGGGAATCAATTGCATTGGTAGCCTTTGGGCGGCCAGAACGAGGCAAATCATCGACAGTGACTGTATCCCTGAACGTCCTCCACGTTCGAACAACAATGCTTTGGTTCATTCCGAGATGTCTGGAAACTTCCTTTAATGAGATTCCCTCCTGACACAAAATAACAATGCGGATACGTTCAAACTTCGGAAATTGACGTTCTGGGCACGGCAGAACTACAGGCAACACAGCAGTGAAATTGCTTCCTGGTATTATAACTGGAACTAATCAGCCGTCTTACCCACTCCGTTGCGTTGTCACTGCTCATGCGTGGTTGAGTGACATCTATGAGGAACGTAAGGAACTATGCTCCTGATGCATACACCTTCAACGTGACTGTTTAGAAGGTTTTGCAGTCACTGGGATGCAACAAATTTTTATGTATGTGGAAAATAATATCTAACACAATATTGCAAGTAATTTCAGTTTCAGTCCATAGCAAATAAGGAAATATGATAACTTCCTTACTTAGTTGCAATTTAAAAAACACAAGTTTACGTTATTACCCACAAACACACGAGGAACTTACGTATTTTGTAAAATCTACTAGAAATTATATTTAAAGAAAGAAAATCTTTCTCATTATGACGGTTTAGAACAATAATCTTATTATGAATTTCAAAATAGAAAAGTCGTAAGTAGCAAATAAATGATAATTTTGATTAAAAAAGTGAATCTTTCAGTTCATTTTCAAATACCACAGTATCCTCTTTTCATTCCAAAATCTGAAAAGTTCTTTTCTAAGAGGAAAATTAGCCGAGCTAAAATTTCCCTGCACTCGACGAATTTCGGAACGAAGACGTATAATGCCGTAATTTACGTCAGCTTCTACTAAAAAAATGTTTAAAATTTCGATTAGGTAGAAGTCAGTTTCCACTGCGTATTACCGCGCGAAAGTGTCCGTGCGCTAAGGTGCCTTTCTGCAGTGTGTGACCGTTCCCAGTAGGAAGTTCGAGTCCTCCCTCGGATATGGGTGTGTGTGTGTGTTGTTCTTATAATAAGTTAGTTTAAGCAATTTGTAAGTCTAGGGACCAATGGAAAAAATGTTCAAATGTTTGTGAAGCTTATGGAACTTAACTGCGGGGTCATCAGTCCCTAAACATGCAAACTACTTATGAACTACCTTATACTAAAGACAGCACAAACATCCATGCCCTAGGGAGGATCCGAACCCTCGACGGAGAACAACCACGCGCATCGCAGCATAGCGCCTCAATGCGCTCGGCCGCTCCGCCGCGTCAGGGGACCGATGACCACTGCAGTTTGGTCCCATAGCTTTAGAAACATTTGAATACTGTGTATTGTATTCTTAATATTCGTTAAGGCGTTCATTGCGAACATTATTCTGACTAAAGGTTTTCGCTCTTTGGGGCCTGCAGCAACAACATCTATATTTCGCCGATTTTACGACGTTTATATCTATATAAATTACAACCAGAGATCGCCACCACAACAGATAGCGATATATACATCATCTTTGTCACCATCAGACGATAATCTGTAAACATATAACATCGGAATTGTCAAACCTGTCAAACGAAATTCAGTAACTTTTTATATTACCAGAAGATCATTGACAAATATCAGAGTGTCCAATACGATGATACATGCACGTCATTCCATCTAGACGTAAGTAAAACCTTTGTTTTACTTTAAGAATAAGATTTATAATTAAAATACGAAATACTAGGTAAAACCTATTACCTACATCTACAGGGCACTTGAAAATGGCAATATCATAATCAACCAACACGCGAATGGAGCCGCGGGTTTAAGCTAGTGGCGTAATAAAAAATATATAAACCGAGAAGCAAATTTGGAATTTTTTCTTACAAACAATACAATGAAAAGTTAAATACTTTATTTTGTTTTTGCTTAACTGACTAACAAAGCTAGTTTCACTACCGACCACGGTTGTTGTACAATCGATAAATCGCTGCGCGTATCACAATCAATAATTTTGTTAACACATTTGTTGACAGAATAAAAAGTACATTAATTGTTGTTCCGAGCAGTGGAACTGAATCTAGTGAATCGTCATGCGGTTCAAATAGAAAAACAAATCGTAGGCTGTGGCGGCAATGTAAAAGCCCTGTTTACATCGAAGCGAACTAAAGCGAACGAGCAGCAGCGAACGAGCATTCGCTCTGGTGTAAACGCTATGCGCGCGCTGTTCGGTCACATTCGGCTCGCATTCGCAGGTGGTCGCTTGTGTTCCGTTGGGTGTCGGTTTCAGGACGAACCATCAAAAGACGTTCGCGACCTCTCCGCTTCAGCGCTAGCGTATGCGACAAACTGTGTATGCTCGTCTTGCGACAGTGTGCTGTTTTCCCTTCCGTTCGCTCCGGTGTAAACGCTTATTCGCAAGTACAAGCCAATGCGTGCGCGCACAGGCGAATTCCTGGCGAATACACATTCGCCTGTGTTCGCGTTGGTGTAAACGGGGCTTAACAGCAACACCGTACGAGGCGAGTTGAAGGGAAAGAGCACTGGGAAGGGAATGGCTCTCCCAACCCAAGCGTCCAACCGCACTTCCTTTAATTTTCGTAACAAAGTTCACGTCGTGATATGAAGTTAGGTCCACTAACGGATGACCTGATACGTTCGATCAACGTGTGCGTCTGTTTCAGAGGCTAGCAGACTGTGTGACAATATACTAGTGATCATTCTCTTAATCTCCTTACAAAATCACAACCACTCAATAACGCCAGATAAACCGAGCGAGGAGGCGCAGTGGTAAAGCACTGGACTCGCATTCGGGAGGAGGTGGTTCAAATCCACCTCCGGCCTCCAGACTTAGGTTTTCCTTATTTCCCTAAATCACTCCAGGCAAATGCTGGGATGGTTCCTTTCAAAGGACACGACCGCTTTCCTTCCCCATCCTTACCCACAACGCCGAGCGTTAGTTCCGTCGGCGGGACGTTAAGCCCTAAGCTTTCGTCCTTCAACGCCAATTAAATTGGGTTCCCTCCAACACCGAAATGTATGTAACACTGAGGTACTAAGTAGTCGTCGGCGTTGATGGTACGTAAAATAGTCGATAAAGCTACGAGACATTCGTCTCTCCATAACCACTAAGTTACATAACCTTTGATGGACGTCCGAAGAATTACACAATGTATCAAAACCCTGTCACGCTTCGTTGTGACTTAGTCTGCTATCAGTTGAAGGGGAAAGCAAATAAAAGAATTCTTGCGAACGTAGACTCACGGAGAAAATACATCAGTCAAATCATACACATCCTGATTTGCATTCTTATATTTGGAATGAAAGGAATCTAGGAAAAAATATTATTTCTCAGAAAATAATTACTTACTGTTAAACAAGTGGATTCAGGAAATTTATTTTTTTGTCCGCTTCTTGTATAACCATATCGACCTGGCAAGTCACCGACTATGGAGCATGTGATATATAATTGTCTTTTAGAAAATCAATCCTCACTTATCTACTACTCACCCCCAGTTTATGACCACCACATCCTCCCCTGCAGCATAACATCGACGGTACGTAGACCAGGAGTTAGTAGCACTAAGCTTTTCGCTGTCCACTTAGTATGGAAGTTGAAGAATTTAATGCATGGTATATGAAAACATCTACTTCCTTTGGCAAATTTTAACACCTACTAACACACATTATTTTCTACCACCAATTTGAAGGTTGTTATAACAAGAAAGGAGTGTTATGATTAAATGAAGTAATAATAGCAACAAGCTATCAGACCATGTTAACACAGAGTTATCAACATCACATCAAATGAGAGTAATGCAGAATCTATCGTCTGAAACGCAAAAATTAGTTTGCGGATAAGTACTGTAAACAGCACGACGGACAAATTGTTATAGCTAATATAAACATAAAGCCAAGACCCACTACAGCTGTACTACTATTCATTCCTACTAGTAACTAAAATGATGAAGACATCTGAAAAATGTATAGTGAGAAAAATATTCGGGATGTTGCAACGTGCTCAGTACATGATGTGTGAAATTCAGGTGTTAACTTCATAATTAGTTTACTCTTAAACCTCATATGAACATTATGATAATTACAAAACATATAACGAGGGCGGCCGTCGCATTTGGATTAAGGTTTTGGGTAAGAAAGGTATGCAAATCTGACTGGGTGTCCACAAAATACTTGCGCGATTGTCAATACGTCGAAGATATTTGCAGCAAAATATCTGGATTGTTATGTTTGAGAAATAAAAACTGATCACTTACTGATCGAGCGTAAACACAAACTAAGTGGACACGGCAGCATTTCCGATGTACTCAGAGAGTCAAGACGAAGTGTAGTGACAAGCTCAGGACGAAATCATTTCTACGCGAAACCTAAGGACTAAATCAGTGTTTTTCAACCTGTGGGTCGCGGGGGTCACCGTCACAAGATGATTAAGTACTTGTTTGAAATCTAGGGTTACATAATACAAATCTTTGGACTAAGACTGCTTGGAGTGATTTAGGGAAACACGAAAAATCTAAATCTGATTGGCCGGAGGTGGATTTGAACCACCATCATTCCGAATGCGAGTCCAATGAGTTACCACTGCGCCACCTCGCTCGGTCATTATTCTGAAAATCCATATAAAATCAGAGAATGACCACACGACAAATATATGAATGGATTCAGGAAACTTGGGAGAATCAAACGCCGTAATTACAATTTCAAGATCACACAAGAATATTACTACCTCAACGAAAACAGAATGAGAGAGTAAAACAAAGTTTATTCAAAGAATACGGAAATAACGTGGTGTATCTTTTAAGATAGGTGGACGTCGTTCTTTTAACGGTTTCCACCTCAAACCGTGCAACATTATCGTGACACTTTCCCCCTTATAAGGTGATAAAACAAAACTAGCTGCCATTCTCTGAACCTTCTCAATGTCTTCCGTCAGTCACGCCTGGTAAGGGTCCCACACAGGGCAACAGTACACCAGGAGAGGACGCACAAGTGTGATGTAGGCAGTCTCTTTGGTGGAGCTGTTGCATCTTCGAAGCGTTCTGCCAATGAAACGTAACTTTTGGTTCGCCTTCCCCAGAATATTTTCTGTGTGTTCTATCCAGTCTAAGTTGTTCGTAATTGTAATTCCTAGGTGTTTAATAGAATTTAGGACTTAAGGGTTGACTGATTTATTGTGTAATTGAAGTTCAGCGGATTTCTTTTAGTGGTCATGTGTATTACTTCACACTTTTCATTATTTAGTGTTAATTGCCAATTTTCGCACCCTGCAGAAATTTGGCCTAAATCGCTTTGTATTTGCTTTTACTCCTCTGTTGACTTCACTAACCGATAAACGACAGCATCATCCGCGAACAGTCTAAGGGAGCTATTCAAATTGTCTCCTAAGTCGTTTATAAACACAAGGAAGAGTAAGAGCAATAACGCTTCCCTGGGGAACGCCAGATATCACTTCTGTTTTACTAGATGACTTGTCGTCAATTACTACGAACTGTGTCCTTTCTGATAGGAAATCGTGAATCCAATCGCACAATTGGGGCGATATTCCATAAGCACGCAATTTCGTTAGAAGCCGCTTGCGAGGTACAGTGTCGAAAGCCTTCCGGAAATTCAGAAATATGGAATCGATTTGAGATCCCTTGTCGATGGCACTTATCACTTCATGTGAATAAAGGGCAAGAAAAAAATATTTGCATACCTTATGGGACTTAACTATGGGGTCATCAGTCCCTAAACTTACAAACTAGCTAATAGTAAGGACGGCACAAATATCCATGCCCGAGGGGGGATTCGAACCCCCGACCGTAGTGGCCGTGCAGAATGCCGTGGAGCGCCTCAGTCCCCTCGGCCACCGCGGCCGGTATAAAGGGTAAGCTGTGTTTCGCAAGAGCGATACTTCCTGGATCCGTGTTGACCATTGATTAATAGGTTGTTCTCTTCGAGAAAGTTCATAATGTTTAAACAAAGTATGTGTTCCAAATTCCTACTGCAAATCGACGTCAATGAGATGGGCCTGAAATTTTGGGGGTCACTCCTATTACCTTTCTTGAATATTGGAGTGACCTGGTCGACTTTCCAATCTTTGGGTACGAATCTTTCGCCGAGTGATCGGTTGTATATGATTGCTAAGTATGGAGGTATTGCATCAGCATACTCCGAGACGAATCTAGTTGATATAGCCTATAATCTAAGATTCGTTTTTGTTTAGTGACTTAAGTTGATTTACGCATGCTGGCAGCTGTTCTTGATTCGAATTCTGGAGTGTTCTTTTCGTCTTCTTTGGTGAAAGAATTTCGGAAAGCTGTGTTTAGCAATTCTGCTTTAGGAATGCTGTGATCGGTAGTATTACCATTGCTATCGCGTATTGAAGGTATTGATTGTGTTTTACCGCTAGTGTACTACACATACGACCAGAATTTCTTTGGATTTTCTGCAAGATTATTAGATAGGATTTCGTTGTGGAAACTATTATAAGCTTCTCGCATTGAAGTCCGCGCCAGATTGCGAGTTTCTGTAAAAGATTGCCAGTCTTGGGGTTTCTGTCTCTGTTTAAATTTTGCATTGCCTCAAAAAGACAGTATAATTCATTTAGAGATGCTGACGTCTTCATTCCATTTGTCGCGGTACTAAAGAGAGATACAGAGATTTCTGTTCCACTGCCCGTATTAATTATCCACTCATAACTTTTGTTTTGTTTATTTATACGAATAAAGAAAGCGTGGACAGTGAGTTTCACACCTCAAAAATCTGCAGAAGCTATCCGAAAGAATGTTTTCAGGCACCTAAAATGTTTCCGGAAAAAGTAAAAAGCACGTATTATTAACAAGTTTGAAAACTAAGAAAACGAACTGCACAGAAAAAAAGCTTTTCTACATTTGTAGAAACTAAAATTTCTACAAAGTGGTTATCAATCTGACTTCTGAGAAAGCTGTGATGCTTAAGCAGAAGCCTTTGAGATATTCATTTACCGGTACCCGACTCAAAAGAAATGCAAAGGCATAGCTAATTACGGCATTGACTAAATTCTTGCTTAATACGTTAAACTATGAACAAACGCAGTGAACTGAGAAATAAAAATATTTTCTTGTCGACGTCAACAGAGTGACGGGAGCCGTTTATGCGCGTCAGAGGCTAGTGTGTACTACATTAATCCGACGACCTGTGGCGAGCCTAATGGCCTTGCCCTCCCACACTCCAGCGGGCCAGGTAGAAACTGGTTAGCGATAGCATCATCGCACACGGTCAGCAGCCAACTCAAACAAATTATTATCTTCTGCGGCGGAGGTGATTCAAGGCAATAATATTAAGTGTAGACATTCCTAACCAGATACATTCCATATAATAGGAAGCAAAAATGTCAGTGCGTCTACTGTACAAGACACCAATCTGTCATATGAAAATGTCTCATACTTTTTTTTATGCCTCAAAAAGACAGTATTATTCATTTAGAGAAGCTGACGTCTTCATTCCATTTGTCGCGGTAAAAAAGAGAAAAACAGATGTCTAGCCAATTAGAATTACAGGGCGGTGCGAACATTACTGCATTAACGCTTTGCAGGTATATGTTAAGATGTTTGTTAAGCTTATGGGACTTAAAAATCTGTGCTTTACTTAACATACAGACAGAATGTAGAGCAATAGTAATACCAAGAAATTACAAACTACTTAAAACTAACTTATACTAAAGCCAACACAAACATCCATGCCCGATGGAGGATTCGAACCCACGACGGGAAACGGCTTCGCATCGGAGAATAGCGCCTCAATGCGCTCGGCCACTCCGCCGCGGCTTTGCAGGTATATAAGATTCTTCTTGACATTACTACTTCTCTACATTCGGCCTGTATGTTAAGTAAAGCACAGATTTTTAAGCTGTCAGGAAGTTTCAGAGCAGAGTACATTTCTCTTCATTATGAAAGATTAGCTCAAGTTGTACTTATTATTATTAATGATACTCATACCTATCTATTGATTACGCAATTACCAAAGAGAGAATGCGATAGATTGTGGAAATTTAGAACACAAAAGGCGACAAGCTGACGCATACATATTAAAGGCAGTTCTATCGACTGATTTAAGAGAAATCAGAGCTCGAACGGAGAGATTCAGGTGTTCTTTCTTCCCGCGCGCTATTCGAGAATGGAATGGAAGATAAATAGTATAATGGTGGTTCGATGAACCCTCTGTCAGGCACTTAAATGTGATTTGCAGAGTATCCCATGTAGATGTAAGCATTTTTTCTGCCTGTATGCAATGCAGAAAAGGCAGTGTTAATGTCAGTTTTTATCTCCAATCATTTGAAGAGCTTGGTGCGATATCTGTGGTCTAGTAGGACTAATTATACGGTCGTGAGTCCTAGATTCGAAGCAATCCATTCACTACGTTTCGAACAAACACAGGACTTATGGTATAAGGTTCTCCTCCATTCTCCCCATGACCTGGTCTATGAAAACAGAAAATCGGAAAGACAGTCGTTCCTTCGTGATATGGTGGGAATGTTCCTAAATGAGGAAGAATATTAGCGATGATGAAGAAATGAGGCAGCAAAAGCAGTTAAAACCACTGTATGAAAGGGCACATGAGTTATATTCACAGAAAATGTGATCCATTATTAAGGTGTATTGAGAGTCTCCTCCTCTGAAAAGATTCCTGACGGCATAGGAGGGGAGCGGTTTCGAGAAAAGAATTCAAAATATTCAAATGTTTTTAAATCTAAGGGATTTAACTGCTGTAGTTGTCACTTCCAAACTACTTAAAGTAACATATGTTAAGGACAACAAACAGCTATGCTCGAGGGAGGATTCGAAACTCCGACGGTGAACAACCGAGTGCTCTGCAGCTACGCGCCTTAGAGCGCTCGGCCTCTCCATCGCGGCAGAGAAAAGAAGAAACAATCAACGAAAGGGCAACTTCTACGAATCAAAGCGCGAAATGCCAACTGTCTCAAGGAGGCAGAAAATCTAAAAATGGTGCACAAAGATCTAGCTATAGTAGGAATCAGTGGAGGTAGACATGAAGCGTGTTCTATGTTGATTTACATTAACTGTACTCTTTTAAATACGTTGGTGTTTGAGCGTCACAGTTTGTAATTGAGTTTCTAATCTTCTGACTGCATAGTCTTCAACTTTCACAGCTTCAGTGATTCATCATGACTGGACTCCTTGATACTCCCCTGTTTTCATTACTACTCACAAAGTTTTTAAGGAATCCCATCATTCTCACACTTATAACGCAAAAGAAATTGTTAACAAAAGTTGTCGTAAATGTTTCATGCCAGGAGCGAATATAATTCTTTCTTTTTTCCCATTTCCTATCGATAAAGGGATATGTTTGCCGACGGAGAATATAAATTGTTTTGCAAATTGAAAAATAAATAAATAATTATGTGTAATTCGATTGTCTTGGCACAAGATGCCGCCGCCTCTATATAATTGTGTAGCTCACACAGGGCTTTCGAAATGAATTTAATGCATACAAAGTTGCCAACATTGATCGCAGCAACATATTTTGAAAATATGAGCCAATAAAATCGACTTATTTCGGCCTTCAGAATTTACTTACCTTTCTTGCAGGTACATCCTAGCTGCCTGTAAATCAACACACTGATCGATTTTTCCATAAGGGACAATTGGAATGACAGAGGAGTGGGAGGGAGGTATGAGGAAGCAGGGGAAGGGATGAAGTATGACAAAAAAAACCGCAAAAATCAGATTTACACAACATATTTTGAATGTGGAAAATGGTTACTTGGGAGAACATTGGACGATGTGAAACTAGTTTGCGCAGGATAGCTCTTGCTGACAAAGCAGCTATGTTTACAGCCAGTTTGCCTACAAAGTCAGACAACTTCAATCCTGAAGCGATTAACGTCATCTGCAGGGGAGCGCGCAGATGGCCGATGACTGTGAGGGACAAAACGACTAGGCAACTGTGGCTCTAACCGCTTCAAAGAAGTCGTCAGGACTTTATTCGTGCCCTGTGCAAGATGGGGACGCGCCCATACAATACAGAATACGAGAATAAATTTTGTGCTTCTGGGAGTGTGTGACAACAGTTATATAGAAAATAGAAGTTTCGGTTTTTAGTAATGTTATTGATAGTTGAAAATTCGACGTTCCGCCCGATAGAAGGCTGGAGATGAGGTATGTAATCGTTAGTTTCATTCTGGTACAGATAAACGGGAAGCATGTGGCTTAAGTTAAGGCCTCACCAATGATCAGCCGGGGGTCGCTGTAATCACTAAAGTGTGGTTACGACGAGCCTCTGGTGTCTGAGCTTTCAAAGCCAGATGTGGTTCCACAAAAGCTGTAACTGATATAATAATAATAATAATTTATTTTTAGAAATCACTAATGAAAATATTCTCAAAGATAATCCCTGACAAAGTTTCCCGCCGTTTTTCCATGACCACCTCTATGTTCGTATAAACAATTCCCATTTTCATAGCCATATTCCACTTTCTCTGCGATAATATGTAATCAGTACTTCAAAATTTGAAGTTAGACCCAATGGACGGGGTGGAGATGGGGTCTGGAAATAGTGGGAGAGTGAATCAGAATTTTAGTCCCAGACGGGTTAGTGATTTAGTATTCCTGGGTGACATGGGAGATGGTGGTGGTGGTGATGAGTTCAGGAAGCACCAGGAACAGTCAGTTGGGCGTCAGTGTTCAATAGGAATGGTGAGCCATGTGGCTCATGTTACTATCTTTGCCTTGCAGAATGCTGTTTGCTTCTCCGCTATAGGACGAGCGCCAGTGCGAGACAGTGTGGTTTCCGAGGAGAACGAGTCCAGAATTAGCCGCAGGCAGGACAACGTGAAGTGGCGTGCTGTGTACACATCAGAGAGACGTCCCGTGAGTCGCTGGGTACTTCGGCAGTCTTTTCTCGGTGAGGTTTGTCCAGTGCATTGGCATGTGGTGACGGCGTGGCCCTGTGGGAACAGCCGCTGAAGAATGTGGGTTTTGTGTGACGAATCTGTGGAAATTAATTTCCTCATACTTATGAGCGAGGTGTCAGATTGACTATTGTCTTATTTACAATAATAATGTTAGAAAGCTGCTGAGAAAGCAAAGGCTGTTGCACTCTCGATTCAAAAAAGAACACGCAAATGATGACAGGCAAAAGCTAGAAGAGATTCGTGCGTCTATAAAAAGATCGATGCGCGAAGCAGACAATAATTATCACAGCCATACCTTACCAAAAGATCTTTCCGAGAACCCGAAAAAATACTTGTCCTATGTAAAATCGATAAGCGGGTCAAAGCCCACTGTCCAGTCACTCGTTGATCATTCCCGGGCAGTAATAGAAGAAACAAAACGGAAAGCTGAAGTTCTAAATTTAACCTTTAAGAAATCTTTCACGCACGAGGACCGCACAAATGTACCATATCATTTGATGAACGTACAAATAACGAAATGGGGGACATAGCAATAGGTATTTCCGGTGTAGAGAAGCAGCTGAGAGAGCTAAATACGAAAAAGTCTGCTGGTCCGGATGGAATACCAGTTCGGTTTTACAAAGACTATTCTGCGGCGTTGGCCCCCTACTTAGCTTGCATTTATCGCGAATCTTTAATTCAGCGCAAAGTTCCTAGTGATTGGAAAAAAGCGCAGGTGACTCCCATGTATAAGAAAGGAAAGAGAACTGACCCATACAATTACAGGCCAATATCGTTGACATCAGTTTCATGTAGAATTTTGGAGCATATTCTCAGTTCGAATATAGTAAATTTCCTTGAAACGAAAAAGCTTCTTTCCATGAATCAGCAAGGGTTTAGGAAACATCGTTCATGTGAAACTCAGCTTGCCCTTTTCTCACATGACATCTTGCGAGCCATGGACGAAGAGCAACAGGCGGATTGTGTTTTTCTCGACTTCAAAAAGGCGTTCGACGCGGTGGCACACTGCAGACTGCTAACGAAGATACGAGCTTATGGAATAGGTTCACAGATCTGTGACTGGCTGGAAGACTTCCTAAGTAATAGAACGCAGTACGTTGTTCTCGACGGCGAGTGTTCATCAGAGACGAGTGTATCGTCAGGCGTGCCCCAGGGGAGTGTGATAGGACCGCTATTATTTTCTATATATGTAAATGATCTGATGGACAGAGTAAGTTGTAATATGCGGCTGTTTGCTGATGATGCTGTGGTGATGGGAGGGTGTCGTCTGTAACTGACTGTAATAGCATACAGGATGAACTTAGACAAAATTTCTAGTTGGTGCGAAGATTGGCAGCTAGCTCTCAATGTGGAAAAATGTAAGGTGATGCGCACGAGTAGAAAAAACAACCCCATAATGTTCGAATACAGCATTAGTAGTGAGCTTCTTGATGCTGTCGCGTCGTTCAAATATCTAGGCGTAAACTGTAAAACGATATGAAATGGAACGAACATGTAAGGGCAGTTATGAGTAAGGCGGACAGCCGACTTCGGTTTATTGGGAGAATTTTGGCAAGATGTACTTCACCTGTAAAGGAGACCGCGTATAAAATGCTTGTACGACCACGTCTTGAGTATTGCTCAAGTGTTTGGGATCCGCAGCAGATCAGTTTAAAGGAAGATATAGAGGCGGTTCAGAGACGAGCAGCTAGATTTGTTACCGATAGGTTCGACCAATGCGCGAGTGTAACGGAAATGCTCCGGCAACTCAATTGGGGATCGCTGGAAGAAAGACGACGTTCTTTTCGTGAATTTCTGTTGAGTAAATTTAGAGGGCCGGAATTTGAAGCTGAGTGTAGTACGATCTTGCTGCCGCCTACTTACATTTAGCGTAAATATCACAAAGACAAGATAAGAGAAATTAGGGCTCGTACGGAGGCATATAGGCATTCTTTTTTTCCTCGTTCAATTTGGGATGGAATAGGAAAGGAAATGCCTAGTAGCGGTACAGTGTATTCTCCGCCACGCACCTTACGGTGAATTGCGGAGTATGTATGTAGATGTATATGTAGACTGGTGGATTAACTTATAGGTGTTTGTGTGTGTATGTGTGTTTGTGCGTGTGCATGCGTGTGTGTGACAGCACGCGTGCGCCCAATGTCGGCGTTAACAAGGTCTATCTCTGTGAACAAATGTGCTTTCTCTATGTTATAGACCTGAGAGCAAAACAGTAGTGTGTAATCTGCTGCCATTGCAAGGACGCTACGCGACATTCAGTAGTTGAAATTCTTACGTCACATGGATTTGCGTCGCCCAATGTACAATCGCTGCACCTAAACTGTAAGTTATATGCTTTTCACCAAGGTGAAAGTCTGGTATTCATCCTTGTTCTGGAAGAGTGCTATAGCGGTAATAGCCGGCCGCGGTGGCCGAGGGGACTGAGGCGCTTCAGTCACGGTCTGCACGGCCACTACGGTCAGGGGTTCGAATACCCCCTCGGGCATGGATATTTGTGCCGTCCTAGTTCGTAAGTAGTTCATAAGTAGTTTGTAAGTTTAGGGACTGATGACCCCGTAGTTAAGTCCCATAAGCTGTACAAACATTTGAACATAGCGGTTATATGTTATTAGAGGCTGTCGTCAATTTTGCTGCATAGTTATCTTCAGAGGACACTACTGTAGCCTAATATTAAAGCAATGGTAATCACGAGTAGGAACAATGTGCAATTATTGAACTAATACCAAGACATGGCCGTTGTTCAAATTGGCTTTATGTTTTACTGGTTAAGTGTAAAGTGGGCTAGCGTTGTTGTTGTTGTTGTTGTTGTTGTTGTTTATAGGGGACCAAACTACAAGGTCATCAGTCCCCTGTTCCAGGCAGTGATGTAACATGTGATAGAACGAAAACACAGAACAAGGATTAGAGAATTCCTTGAATGTAAAATAAGGCAAATACTACACTTATACACAGAGGAGTTCACTAAAGGAATAAAAGTACAATTTCACAGCAGAATGCTATGGCCGGCTGATCACTAAGATAATAACGGATGAGCGAGCCATGCTGTACACACTAAAAAACCACCTCAACCGAAAAGGTAGAGGCTATCAAGTAACTTAAAAAACAGTGTAAAAATGAGGGTCTGTGAATCACTCAGAAGCGCCTTCCATTAAATGGAAGGGTAGAAACTAGATGCGCGAATAAAATTTAAAACAGTAGTAGCCAAGGAGGCATTGTCACCTAAAACTGATGACAACGAATCTGGTAGGCTAAAGGACTGCCGCAAAGCGGCTAAAAACGGACAATACAACAGTATGTGGACTACAGTCAGCTGGTCGCCACAACGGCAAACTGGTGGGCCCTCTCGACGCAAGAGGTGGCCGTGTGTTAACCATGTATGGCCAATGCGTAGTCGGCAGAGTACAACGGACTCCCTACGAGAGGCTCGTAGGGAGGACCTCCACATTGCCGTAGAAGGCTTAACAGCACGGAGCTTATTCGGTGCGTTGGATTCAGCCCACTCTGTATTCCATAGGCTTAATACCTTCCAATGGAGCACCGCCCGGAGATCCCTCTCCTGGAGACCGATTTCCAGCATGGTTGAGGTAGTAGCCTCTTTCGCCAGTTGGTCAACACGTTCATTTATAGTTATTCCAATGTGGCCTGGAGTCCAAAGGAAGACCACAGTGCGACCAGATGTACCTAGTCTGTATACAGTTTCCTGAATGGACTGTACCAAAGGATGTCTCGGGAAACACTGGTTAAGGGCTTGCAAAGCACTCAGGGAATCAGTATAGATAACCACAGACTCCCCGGGGCAGGCTCTGAGGTGTTCAAGGGCCCGCCAAATGGCGACAAGTTCCGCCGTAAACACACTACTCCCACAGGGCAATGAATGTTGTTCTATATGCCGGCCGTGGGTATAGGCATACCCAACATGGCCATCGACTAGGGAGCCATCAGTGTATATAAATTCAGCACCATGGTACGAATCCAGAAGGACCTGGAACTGTTGACGCAGAGTCGTTGGTGCAACAGAGGCTTTGGAGTCTCGGGACAAGTCCAACCGAAGCTGGAGGCGAGGAAGGACCCAAGGAGGAGTACGAGAATGGTCCTGGAAGGTGAGAGGAATAGGAAGGGACTCTAGAGAAGAAAGAAGGGAACGAACACGAACCGCAATCGGGAGGCCCGACCGGGGCCGTCGTCGTTGGGAAGGGAGTGCGACAGCTGGGAAGAGGAGCCTGCGATTTGGGTGGTGAGGTACGGCATGAATATGGGCAACGTAAGAAGCCATTAGCTGTTGCCTTCTGAATCGCAGGGGGGGAACCCCAGCCTCAGCAAGAAGGCTTGTCACAGGACTGGTACGGAAGGCCCCTGTTGCTAAACGGATGCCACTGTGATGAACCGGATCTAAGATCTGCAGTGCAGTTGGAGCTGCAGAATCATACACAAGGCAGCCATAATCCAGGCGTGACTGGATAAGTGCCTTATACAGGTGCAGTAGAGTGGGGCGAGCAGCTCCCCAACCTGTGTGGCTGAGGCAGCGGAGGATGTTTAGATGTCTCCAGCATTTTTGTTTTAATTGGCGAAGATGCGGTATCCAGGTCAGCTGGGCATCAAAAAGCATGCCTAGGAAGCGGTGTGTCTCCTCAACGCGAAGGGGTTCATCATTCAAATATAGCTCAGGTTCTGGATGAGCTACCCGACGGCGACAAAAGTGCATGACGCGGGTTTTCTGCGCCGAAAATTGTAAACCATGTTCAGAGGCCCAAGTCTGTGCCATTCGAATGGCTCCCTGCAGCCGCCGTTCTGTGACGTTAATGCTGCTGGAGCTGAAGTAAAGGCAAAAGTCGTCGGCAAACAATGAGGAAGAGACAGACGTTCCTACTGCCGCAGCTAGTCCATTAATAGCTATCAAAAATAATGGTACACTTAAAACGGAGCCCTGTGGGACGCCATTCTCTAAAACATGAGCGGAGCTAAGAGAGGTGCGTAGCGACAGGAAGTTCTGTATGAACGTTGGTAGGGGGCCACGTAAGCCCCAATCATAAAGAGTGGAGAGAATGTGATGCCGCCAGGTTGTATCATAAGCTTTGCGGAGGTCAAAAAAGACTGCGACAAGGTGTTCTCGGCGAGTAAAAGCGGTTCGAACGGCTGATTCCAGGGACACGAGATTGTCTAGAGTGGAACAGCCCTGACGGAAGCCTCCCTGTTGTGGAGCCCGGAGACCTCGATCCTCCAGTAGCCACATAAGCCGTCGACTCACCATACGTTCGAGTATCTTACACAGAACATTGGTGAGACTGATGGGGCGGTAGCTCCCAGCATCGGATGGATCTGCGCCTGGTTTCATCACTGGGAAGATAGTACTTCTCCGCCATTGTGACGGGAAAAGGCCTTCTGTCCAGAGACGATTATAAAGGGCGAGTAGCTGCCGTTTAAAGTCCGCTGAGAGGTGATGGACGAACTGGCTGTGAATACGGTCCGGACCAGGAGATGTATTGGAGGACGCAGCAAGAGCAGTCTGGAACTCCCACTCACTAAATGGAGCATTGTACGCTTCCTGTCGACGTGTGCGGAAGGACAATTGCCTCCGCTCAACTCGCTCTTTGAGGGCGCGAAATTGTGCACTGTAGGCTGCGGACGCAGAGCAACGTGCAAAATGACCTGCCATTAGCTCGGCAATAACCGTCGGGTCAGTACAAAGACTACCTTCGATTCGGAGTGACGGGATTCCGCTTGGTGGCCCGTACCCGAAGAGGCGCCGTACCTGCGACCACACTTGAGAAATGGAGGCACGGGAGCCTATGGTGGCTACATATCGCTCCCAACAGTCCTGCTTACTCTGTTGGATCAGTCGCCGGGCTCGGGCCCGGAGACGCTTAAAAGCGATTAGATGTTCAATACTGGGGTGGCGCCGGTGGCGTTGAAGCGCCCGGCGTCGCTCCCGGATAGCGTCAGCTATCTCCCGCGTCCACCAAGGCACCGACTTGCGCCTAAGTGAGCCCTTGGTAGTCGGGACATTCGCTTCAGCAGCAGAAATAATGTCCTCAGTGAGTTGTTGTACTGCCATATCAATGTTATCTGGCAATGGAGCAGTAGCCACAGCTGTCGAGGTATAGCAATGCCAGTCAGCCCTATGGAGGGACCACCGAGGCAGGCGTCCTGCAGGGTGAAATTGTGAGAGCGACAAAAGGAGAGGAAAGTGGTCGCTCCCACAAAGGTCATCATGGACCTTCCAAGATAAATGCGGAAGGAGACTCGGGCTACAAATGGATAGGTCGATGGCGGAGAAAGAGCCATGCGCCACACTGAAGTGTGTGGGTGCCCCACTATTCAAAATGCAAATGTCAAGCTGTTTGAGAAGGTTCTCAAGGTCTCTACCACGGCCCGTGCTCTCATTTCCACCCCATAGAGGGTGGTGGGCATTGAAATCACCCAAGAGGAGGAATGGTTGAGGTAATTGGGCAACCAATGCAGTGAGGTCAGCAGGAGAGACCACAACATCCGGGGGAAGGTATAGGGAACAGATGGTAAATTCCTCTTTTGCCTGGAGTCGAACAGCCACTGCCTCCAGGGTCGTGTTGAGAGGCACAGCAGCGCTTGGGACAGTTGCAAGAACGTAGACACATACTCCGCCAGATACCCTGTCATAGATGGAACGATTGTTATAATAGCCCCGATAGCCACGAAGGGCTGGGGTCCTCTGTGCAGGGAACCAAGTTTCCTGCAGGGCTATACAGAATGCTGGAAATCAGCACAACAGTTGCTGCAGTTCGGACAAACGGCGGAAAAAACCGCCACAGTTCCACTGCATGATCATAGAGGCTCCTGGTCGCTGTGACATGCAGATTGGGATGGTTCAGTGGACTCTGCAAGATTGTTCGCTGTCGCTGATGGTGGAGGCAGAGCCTCAACGTCCATCGCGTTTGGGGACTCAGCAAAAGCCAAGTCCTCAGGGGACGTGAGGATTTCTATTTCGTCCTCTGAGGCTGACGTTTGTTGTGGTGGCTCAGAAGCCACTTGGTGTTCAGCCTTTTTGGGCCTCTTTTTCTTCCTGTCTCGTTTGTCTTTTGGTCTCTCCTGTTGGGAGGGCTTGTCTGTCACATCAGGGACAGAGGATACCCTCGAGGCCCTACGACCAGCAGGTAGTGGCTTTTTCAGCCACTCACTGGTATCTGCTGTACCAGCGTCAGAGACCTTAGCAGGAAGGGCATCGAGGGAGCCCTTCCTTGCAGGAGGAGCCAGAGATGGTTGTTGGTTCTCTGGCTCAGGCATGGGGACCGTTGTCCCCTGTGGTTTTGTATTCGTTGCTCCCAAAGTAGGGACCTTGGGGGCAACAGAAGAGGAGGCGCCCCCTGACAGTATGGGGGCAACTGGTAACTGTTGGGCCGGAGGGCCCAAGATGGTAGATGGAACTTGAGGTGACTTTACCATTGATGTAGCTGTAGCATATGTCGACTTCATGCTGACAGGATGAACCTTTTCGTACTTGCGCTTGGCCTCGGAATATAAAAGTCTGTCCAGGGTCTTGTACTCCATTATCTTTCTCTCTTTTTGAAAAACTGTGCAGTGTGGCGAGCAGGGAGTGGTGCTGGCCACAGTTAACACAGACTGGAGGTGATGTACATGGGACGTCTGGGTGTGATGCACGTCCGCACTCCCGACAGGTGGGGTTGGCATCGCAGCGAGTTGACATATGGCCAAACCTCCAGCACTTAAAACAGCGCATAGGGGGAGGAACGTAGGGTTGGACGTCACACCGGTAAACCATCACCTTGACTTTTTCAGGTAATGAATCACCCTCAAAAGCCAAGATGAAGGCACCAGTGGCCACCCTGTTGTCCTTCGGACCCCTGTATATGCGCCGAATAAACTGCACACCTCTCCTCTCCAAGTTCTTCCGGAGTTCGTCATCGGACTGGAGTAAGAGATCCCAATGAAATATAATACCCTGTACCATGTTTAAACTTTTATGTGGCGTGATGGTAACGGGAACGTCACCCAGCTTGTCACAGGCAAGCAGTGCCCGTGACTGGGCTGGGGACGACGTCGTTATCAGAATCGACCCGGATCTCATCTTAGATATTCCGTCTACCTCGCCAAACTTGTCTTCAATGTTCTCAACAAAAAACAGAGGCTTAGTTGAAATAAACGATTCGCCATCTGTTCGACTACACACCAGGTATCGAGGGGCATAATCCTCACCTTGATGACGAGCCCGACGTTCCTCCCACGGCGTAGCCAGGGATGGAAACGATTGGGGGCCATACGATGCTGCATTGAACGAAACTCTTCCACGCTTTGAGACGCCGTTTTCGCGGCCGGCCACGCATTTGTTTGCTCGTTTCATGTTCTTCCCACGAGCAGCTAGGGAACTAAAGGTCCACCCAGGAAGAGCCCCGCTTGCCTGGGTAAGCCTTGTACAACTGAGGTGCGGCAGGTTCCTCAGAGGTTGCTCGCTAGCGGCTGTTCAACCTCAAAAGCCATGCATCTCCTCGGCACGTAGCACACCTTGAGACTGAGGGTTTTTTATAGAGGTTTGTACCGTCCTCGCGACCCGGGCGATTAAGCCAAGATCCCCGGGCTCTGAAACGTACAACGTTCCACCGTCGCGCCGAACGATGGTCGTTGAAGCACGCACAGAGCTTACGGTGTAGCGGACTGTTGGCGCGACACAGCCCACAGCTCAGGACCTCGGGTTCGCCAAGCCCGTACTCAGCAAATTAATGCTGAGCCCCTGAGGGGCTGGGCTAGCGCCCTGGCTTGTCAGCCAATACTGTTATTGAAATCATAAGCGAAAAGGTCGCTTTTAAGTTTCTGAGCTCGAGACAGAATGTGTTTAAAATTTGTTTCATATAAAATTGTCTGCATTTTAAATATGCAACAGCTGAAATTTGTCGTATTTGAAACTTGTTACATTAAGGTTAAGTGCATTTAAAATTTGTTGTTCTTACAGTCATCTGCACTTAAAAATATTGCATCTGTTGTGCCTTTTGACATTTGTTGCACTACAAAGCTGTTGCTTTTAGTTTCAGAATTTTCTGCTTTTCATATTTAGCGAAACATTTGTTGTATTCAATTTGTTGCACTTAATTTTGCTTCGGTTATTATGTGTTAAATTTATGTGAGGTATTGACCTGTTGTGTGAAACGTTGGTACTTTCACTGTTGTAGTCAAGTAAAGAAACTTACATTGTTGCCTACAAATTCCAAAGACAAATTAACGACTCAAATTAATGCCATTTAACAGTTTGAGTCCCTGTAGCAATTTGGGCTGTGACCGTGGATCAGAAATGTCGATATTTGCTCAATGTCGATATTTGTCGTAAACAATTTACTATTCGTTTTCTCAAGAACCTTGCATTAAATTTAAAACATTTTGTGTCCATTCTTGTGTACAAACTATTGGCCTTTAAAAACAAACTATTTTGGTGCATTCTTGTTTGTGTTGTGGCGGCGCTAGCCACCAATTCGAGTGTGTGTGTATCGACCATGGTCACGAACCGAGTGACACATCTTCATGACAATTTTTGGTGTGTTTCATTTGTGTGATCCGCCATGTTTAAATCAGTTGGTGTTTGTATTCTGAGGTGACAACATCAATAAACCTATTGTTCTGTAAAGTGTGTGGTCATTAGGCTCCACCGCCTTTAGTAGCCTCCACAGTGGTGACCCTGTACTAAAACGGTCCTTCGCGTTCTGTACAGTGTTGTCCCGCGGTTTTCGGCGTGTTCCTTCGACCGTAATTCGCTCGCGCTCGGTACGCCAACAATCCTGCACCCAAGTACAACAGGCCGACGCCCGTGCAACCGCCGCCCGGACTCGCACTTCATCGGCAACCTGTGGTTTCCAGCATTCTCACGAGTGTTAGCAATTCACATAACGCCAGACTGTCGCACTTGTCCGGACATTCGCAACAGGACATCTTCACATCGCCGCAAATCAACAACGCCATGCCTCAGCGATGTGATTCTGGCTTTGTCACTGCACAGACGCTTTCGAGTGCTCTTTTTTATGCCACTCCACCGTTCGAACGCTCTCAGCTCTTCCTTGCTTCGGAGAATGTCTCTTGAAGAGCGAGCAGGTCATGCCTGACTCCTCGCTCATGGCAACCTGGACAAGTAAACTCCCTCTGGCCATGCAAACAGCATTAATGTACAGTGTGCTCGAGTCGAGTGAGCGTATTCGCATAGCGGACCGAGTACATGAAGCGCGTCTTCCAGAATCTTGTCTTGTGGAATCCGCCACACTGAGCCTCGCACCACGCCCACCTACCTTTGCATGGGTCTGTTCCCATTTTCCGAAGAAGATAATGGAGCCGCCTGGCATTCCGTACCGCATCGTCACCGCAACAGTGCAACCGCTGCCAGCACCAGAGGGCGACAGTTCTGGCAAAGAGGACACACCCACTTCCCCTCCGCACCTCCAGCAGGAAAAGCGACCTCACTACCTGTAATGCTTTTTTCACGCCCGTTTCGGCAGTGCTGCAAGGAATTGTAGGTCCCGTTGCAGCTACCTAAACGTGGTGGGCGGGCTAGTCTAGGCGCCACCGCCTGCCCTGAAGATTGCAGGCGCCTACCTACTCTCCACTCTGTGCGCACCGTCGCCGCTGCAGGCGCTCATCTATATGTTACTGACATGAACTCTAGCATAAACTTCCTCATCGACATTGGTGCTGCTGTCTCACTTCTTCCTCCCAGACTGTCTACGAACCTTGTGCGATTGATCAATATGCTTCTCCGAGCTGTCAACACTCGCTGCTCGGGCTCCACAACTCTCAAAGTCAGGCTCTCACCTTTGTGCGTGTTCGAGTGGGATTTTCTAGTGGCCCGTGTTCCTGATCCTATTTTCGGAATTGTCTTTCTCTCATTTCATTGACTATCTCCTGATGTCGTTCGATATGCAGTGTTTCACTCCCCCTCAAATACTTTTATGGAATGTGTTCCGACGAGATGTACTAATCTTAGGGTAATTTGTGAGTGTTTAGACACTGTCACCGAACGGTAGTACAATTGACACGTTACATGCGGAAGAAGTGCAAGTCGAGCAGCTACGCCATGAATACCTGTGTAATTTGTGAGTGCTCAGACACTGCGGCCAAACTACAAAGTGCCGACGTTTAACACTAGAAATGGTTGGGTAGGATCTCACAGATACACATTCCCAGAATAGGCAACCCGTGCGTCAGCAGAACTAAACATTCTATTGTTAATTTTCATAAATTAATTGTTCAGTTGCTACTATTGTAATACCTACATGTTTTCTCCCTCGTTTTGTTTACTTATTCACTGCAACATCTGAGGTTATATTGACCCTGTATCTCACAGATACAAAGTGAGCACCAATGTTCCTCCTAGTGACGCGACCATTGCCATACAAATCACTGGTTAGTCACAGTGCTGCTTTGCCTCTTGTTCCCAGTGCACCCCCTCCTACTTCGTAACTTCTGCCTTTTACGAGTATTTCTCCTGCTCGTATGTTTGCTCCACAAACATCGAACTCTGCACAAAACAGACGATTGTGCATTCGTTCGAGTGCACCACGAGTGACTTTCTAGAACAAGGCCACTGTGTTCACTTTGTCTGTCTCAACAAACTCTAGTGAAGTGTGTCAGTGTGTGTCCGTCAGCACTCCTGCTTCCGCTTCTCGCAAATCCTCTGTCAAACATTCATGCCCGTGCCGCCCTACAGAGCTTAATTACACCAACCAGCTCGCTGGTCCTTGCTGTTATGTTCCCAATGCTGTCTCCCCTCCAGCTCGCGTCGCCTCGCCTGCCACTCTCTCAGCTGCGAGCGCATCGCCTCCCCACCCCAGAACTTCGGCTCTGTTTCTCCGACTCCGACACTCGCCGCTTCCATCTCCTCAGCGCCACGTATACTAAAGCTCCTTATACAGGGCTTTAACGTATACTTGCCTGAGCGCTGCCTGTGGCCAATACGCACACCATAGACCAAAGATAAGATAGACGCCAGTATACTGAAACCAACATCTAAGTCACGTGACTCGGGGCAGGAAACCCTGTTCATCATTACAAGCAATGTAAAGTGCAGCTGAGAATTACAGTTGTTCTTCTTCTTGCTAATGGAAATTAAGCGTAGATTTCGACAAGTAAACGTCTGATCGGATTCTTATTACACATTCCGTATTACAATGGGCGTTAGTTCTCCTCAATTCGCATATCAGTGCAACGGTTACAGTTTTTACCTTTTCCTAGATGAAATGTATTCACAGTTATTTTTACAAGCAACAAAACTGTAGTTCTTAAGCAAATGACTGTTTTTGTTGTACTGTGAATCTTAGGGTTGCCAGATTGAACTCGAGGCAGGCGCGGAGACCAGACGTAACCCCCCCCCCCCTCCAACCAGGATTACACGTGAATACTAAAAAAAAAAAAAAAAAAAAAAAAAAAAAAAAAAAAAAAAAAAAAAAAAAACCACCCTTACTCCTTCCTCCCAGCAAGTATCCCCCTCCCCCCCCCCCCCGGTGGAAGAAAAATCTGAATATATTTTAAGAACTAGAGTTTTAGAAGCTTGAATCCAAACTTAGCACAGTTATGTAAAATTTGACAACAATTGGCTTTGATTAAATTTTTTTTATTTTCTTCTTTCAATTTAGTGAAGACAGAATTGTGTTTCCCGAAATTAACTGATGCATTGTCAGCTGAATACGAAACTAAATTATTTAGTGTCAAACCATTTTCCAATAAAATGGATTTTAGTTTGTTTGAGATGGCTTCTGCAGATTCGTTAACATCTTCGTAGAAATCAAGAACTTCAATACATTTTCCCTTATAATGGAGAACTATGTTACAACTATCGGATAATGTTTTTAGCGTAGCGTCTCTTTAGCATAAGGCAGAAGCACATTTTTTTACTAATGCTTCGCTTTTTGTTCGGCTGCATCTTACTTTCGTTGCCATTGAGGAATCTCTAAAAACATAAGGATATACCTTATTACCACAATCTTGAGAATTGTAAGAATGGTGGTGTTTCACACCAAGTCAAAGTTAATTACGTTGCAGTGACTGTCGTCTTCTGAAGAAAATTGGTTCGGCAAGAATTTAAGAAACGAGTGATTCTTCTTTTGAGTGGTAATATTCGCTTTGTGTCTTTCTGATTGTAAATGTTTATTCACAGCTTTCACTCCGTCGTACTTAACAGTAAATGGGATATTGCATATTCTGCACTTACACATACACTCATCAGTATCGACTTTTTGTAGCCACTCTTTATAATTTTCTTCCTGCAACCTTTCTTCGATATCGTCTCTTCATTTCACTGTTATTACTCACTAATCTGAGTTAATGTAAGCTTGTCTGTTCACACACGATCCAGTATTCCAAAAATTGCCCGTAAACTGATAACAAACAATGAACGAACGACCACAAATAATAGACGTCGCCAGTTGACAGGTTGCCGCAACAGTGTTTGCTTAATAATGCGCTAGCCGATTACTACCGACGCAACAATGAAAAGTTTTCGGAGGAAGAATAGAAAAGTAGCGTTTTGTTGCAATAAGAAATTGACATTTATATAAAGTTATTCATAATTACAAGAGAGGAGCCGGTCGGGAATGGCCGAGCGCACTGAGGCGTCTTGCCACGGTGCGCGAGGCTGCTCCTGCCAGAGGTTCGAATCCCCCCCCCCTAGGGCATGGATGTTGTGTTCGTCCTTAAAGTTACGTTAAGTTCGATGTAGATCGTCGCTACATGAGCATAGTACTTGAAAAGCGTCGTAAAAAAAAAAGTTAAGATGAAGGTTACATTCAAGCCCGGAGATGATAGTCATTGGCCCGTAGACCCGGAGAATTCATTCCAAACCCGGGCACTCCGGGCGGCGCCCGGAGATCTGGCAACCCTAGTGAGTCTTTTAGTTTGTAGCTTACACAGGAGACGAAATACCAGTTTGACAAGCAGCATCACTTTTCATACGATTCTTCAACAATACATGTGAAATGTTTTGTCATGCTTTTATAGATACCTCAAATCGGTTTGCATCCATAATGTCAGATTTTAATATAATACAAGCGTTTATATTTTATGACTTTTGCCACATACAGTGAAGCCAAAACGTAAAACAAGAAAAATATTGACTATTTACATTAAATAATAATGTGATCAATACACTTTTTGATGTACCTGACAAGAACTGGGTTTTATGGGGATAATGAACAGTCTGTATTCATTTACAGCATTGTGCAACGCTATTAATGGCAGATCTGCACCAGAAATTACTTACTTGTTAACATACATACTCAGTCAAGACACGCTGAAATAATCTTCCCATAAAAAGTTACATTGATCAGTTAGGAACAAAGTAAAAAATTCATTGTGCAACACAAACAATGAGGATGTGTGATTATGTTGCTTGTAAACTGACAATACTTTTCGCCTGGTCACATGTATAAACGATAATCACCGCATTAATGTCAGTAATATGGAGAAAAAACGTTACATTTACTATTACATGTGTAATATGACTACGAGAATTCGTTTTATTGTTAAAATCAACGCTTGACATCACCTGTAAATAATGTTGTTCGTAATGACGAAGCGTCAGTCACGTGACTCGGGGCAATTTAAATGTTGGTTTCAAACTAGGGATGGGTCAACTCGAGTTACCAAACCTAGTTAACTCGGGTTAGGACTACTTCGGGTCAACTCGAGTAAGACTACTACCAACTCGAGTTGCGTACGTGTGCTACTGTCACCGTCACAATCCGAGTTTACCCGAGTTGTCGCGCCGAAAGAACCCGAGTCAGAATGTGGCCGCCACGACATTAGCGACACGTAACAGGTAGCAGAGGCACTAGGCAGCCAGCTACTGCTTACTCGAGTTGGACTAACCCGAGTTGGCCCAGGTGCGACGCAGTAGGCAGCACTGCGCATGCGCGCGGAACCCGAGTTGGTCTAACCCGAGTTGGCCCTGGAAGGACGCAGTAGGCCTCTTACTAGAGTTGGCTCAGCCCGTCAGGCAGCTTACTCGAGTTAGTGCGGCCCTGCCCGTCGGCAGTGGACGCACAGCTAACTCAACTCGACTTGCTCCGCACGCTGCAGTGGCTGTAACCCGAATAGGCCCGTACAGTGTCGCGCGACATACGTACATTCAAAACGACTTTCATCTCCTATTTCTGGCCTTGCCCGTAATTGCACAATAAAACTCTAGACAAACTGGAATGATGTATAATCGAAAGAAATTATCTTTGACCACCTTGTACAAATTATGTTTTTTTAACAATAATAATGAAAATCAATTTACAAGTAATATGCAGCCAGTAAATTTTAGGCAAAAGAGGCCAATAAAATCTGCACTCGGAAAAGTTTCAAAGTTCGGCAACTTGATTTTACATCCCTGGGACGAATGGGAAACTTGGCATGTTATAAACTAGTAACAAATCCAATTATAAAGGTTCATTAATGTACCACATTCGAATGATGAATATTGTTTTTTTTTTTTTTGACGTGGTTTTGCATCACACTATGTTCTATACAACTTTTCCAACTGTTCTCCCTGCGATATGTGAAGTCAAAATTTGGATGCGAATTTATTCGGGCGATTTGCCTAAAATTTACAGGATGATGTGCGTCTTACATTCGTTTCACTATTACTTTTAGGAGAATGCATAACGTTGTACAAGACCGCCAATTTTCATCTCTTTAGTTTAATATTTCCCGAGTTATAACAACTCAAATTCTGTAGAAATTCATGCTCGCTCTGTGCAAAGTAGGGAATGGATTCAAACAAGTGACAATTATTGTTTCAAAGAACGTTAACTTCACCTATCTCCATCAGGACAGGTGCTAATGTTCATTTGAATTTCCACCGAAATCTATGACGGTGTCGAGCACAGTGGACTGGTTGACTTACCGGTACAACGACACTTGTGCTTCAATAAAAGTATTTTGTAAAAACCTGAAATTTTAATTATTAAAGTAAACAACACGTGTTTCGCTTAGCCTTGGCAATTTTAACAAATGAATTTGAAGGGTAAAAATTCGCCAAATAACATGCTATTGGTAATTACTTGAAGTCAAACTTCGCGTGTTCTAATAACTCCATGCTTTTGCAAGGTTTAATTGAAAGCACTTCATTCCTTGCCTGTTGTATGGTTTCAATAATCATTGTGCAAAAAATAAAAAATTAAAAAAAATTGACTACAGTGTGAGTAAACACATTGATAGCCCAAATATCCATCCACTTCGTACTGATTCCGATTTGCTAACCATGACGCAAACGAAAGTTTTTATTTTATTTTTTATTTATTTATTTATTGCTAGTTAATTCTATCGAATGCTGTATAATTATTTCTGCAGATCGATTTGGTTAACTGAAAGGAGAATGAAATTGGCCGTTAACGTACCTTTTTGCTCTTACTCGGGTTACCCAACTCGAGTTAACTCGGGTTAGCCGGCCGCGGTGGCCGAGGTGACTGAGGCGCTCCAGTCACGGTCAGCACGGCCACTACGGTCGGGGGTTCGAATCCCCCCTCGGGCATGGATATTTGTGCCGTCCTAGTTCGTAAGTAGTTCATAAGTAGTTTGTAAGTTTAGGGACTGATGACCCCGTAGTTAAGTCCCATAAGCTTTACAAACATTTGAACTCGGGTTAGGCGAAATTTCTACTCGGTTAACTCGGGTTGACGTGGAACCCGAGTACGCCCATCTCTATTTCAAACCACAATACAGCAGAGAGAGAGAGAGAGAGAGAGAGAGAGAAAGACGCAGTCTATATTATCTTTGGTCTATGGCGCACCCGCGCACGGGTGAGTTTAGTGACACCTAGGCAAACGTCGAGCTGACGTCACAGGCAACTCGCAAACGAACTCGACTGTGGCCACGTCCGGGCGCTATCGATTTTTGTAGCTATAACACAAAAAGAAGGGATCGCTTGGTAGGACACATTCTTAGACATCGAGGAATCGTAAATTTAGCATTGGAGGGAAGTGTGTGGGGTAAAAATCGCAGAGGGAGACCAAGAGACGCGTATAGTAAGCAGATTCAAGTGGATGTGGGTTGCCGTTCTTACGAGGAGATGAAAAGGCTTGCTCAGGATAGAGTAGGGTTGAGAGCTGCTTCAAACCAGTCTCCGGACTGAAGACCATAACAACACAAAAGAGTCCTTATTTCGACACAGAGAAATTGTCTCCGGCCAATGTGATGCTGTGTTTTTCTTAGCCGGAGATTCGGACGCTACGCGCCCTCACGTACTATAAAAAAAATTCTTGTTTAACCTATACCTAACGTAAGAGATTTCCACTTGTTCTTTCCATGTCAACAGAAGCCATCTTGATTTGCCGTATATCTCGCAGTTTTGGTTTTATAACTCGAAGTAAGGTGTTTCAGGCTAACAGCACATCAAAGATGTATAACAAAATCGTATCCGGATCAATTTGTTATAAATAAATGTAAATAAAAACACACATTAACAATAAAAAACCTACTAAGGTCTACTATAGACGTTTGTTGCATGCAGTTACTGTTGTGTAGTGGATAGAACTGTGGATCACTAATTCGCAGGTATAGGGTTCAAATCTCTCCCACCGAATTTTTTTTATTTTTTGTATCACATTGCAGTAGTAACTTATGCGTAACATATTGTGGGATTTTCTTATTCATATAACAGTAGTATGTTACACAGTACTCGACGTTAATTGTAACAAAATGCTGTGTCAGCAATAGGTGTTATCGATTTGGAAATTTGTGTGTGACTAAAAATTGGAAAATGAAACTGCTGCAAATGATAAGACTAGCAATGATATTTCTGTTTTTTGTTCTTCCTTCGCAAAAAATATTTGACCTTCGATCCAAATATGTTACAATTTCCGAGAAAATGGTAAGTGACAAACGTATAGGAAACGCTTAAATTGCTGGTAGGCCTAAATGAAATAAGTATTAGTGACATTCACACTATTCGCTAGTCAGAAACATTTGGCTGTTCGTTTTCTAATATCTCGTAATATTGCTTGTTTGCCACAGTACTTTGCTGCTTAGTTTCGAATATGTGGAGATTTTCGAGAGTGTTGTTTTATTGATATTCCTTAGTTGTCACCAATATTTGGCAATTTATTTGTGAATAGGTCACGATTATAGGGTATGTGGTTAACAGTGTTAACAGTGATCCTAAGAGGATAACTTTAATTTCTTTTGCAAATGTATACAGTATACTCAGAATTTCGTTGTCTGCTGGCATATGTTTGTCAGTATTATGGCGTAGCTCACTGGCTGACAGCTAGTGAGTTCTCAATGGCCAGAGACAATTTCTGCATGTTGAAATAAGGACTTGTATCGACAGGTCGGTGTATCACATTCAGCTCCTGATGACGTCAGGCCGACGCTTGCCTAGCGTGTCACTAAGCTCACCCTATTGCGCACATCAAGCGCTCGCAGTCACGGCTCAACTGTTCTGCGGCTGCTTCAACTCCGACCGCTGCCGTGTCATCACCACACACACCGACTCGCGTGCCCCCAATGGCCACCTCATCACCTACGTCTCCTGTTTCATCTGCTGCCACTTCACCAGTGCTGACGTCCTCTCTCATGGCCTACGCTACAACTACTTCGAGTCGGCCGACTACACGCGTGCCGCTGGCTGCTGTCACACCTCCAGGGCATGCTGCTGCCACACCCACCTCTGCTGTCATTCTGCGCGACCTGCCATCGCGCCAGCCACTTCCTCCACACCTAGTGCCAGGCCCTCACCTGCCTCGCTAGTAGCTGTCATGGTTCACAGACTGCGCCTGACTGACAATGTCCCTGTGTTTACTAAACTGTGCCCTCTGTGTCCCAAAAAATTAACCACAGTTGATGCGCAATTATCTGGACTTCTGTCAACCAGTGTGATCTGACGATCTTGAAGCAGTTGGACCTCACCCATTCACTTAGTATGCACATGTGCGTTGACTATCCCAAGCTCAATGCTAAGACTATTATGCACCGATTCCAAACGTCATCGATTTTTCCAAATTACTTGACGGATCTAAAGTTTTCTCGGTTGCTGACTGCAAATGTGCTTACCATTAAATTCCCATGGCTCCTGAGGACGCTTGGCCTTTTCCAGTATCGTTTCATGCCTTTTGGAGTTAAAAACGCCACACAAAACTGGCAACGGTTTATCAGTGAGGTTTTACAGGACTTAAAATTTTGCTTTGTGTATTTAGACGACATTCTGATTTTCAGCTCCTCGGTCGAGGAAAACAAAAAACATTTGCAAATCATTCTTGACAGGCTGGCCAAAGCAGGAATCGAGTTGAATGATGACAAACGCCAACCGTATCTCCACTCGGTACAGTTCTTCGGATACATAGTTTAGTCGGAGGGCGTCGCGACCCCCTTTGAGAAGGTTAACTCGGTGCAAAACATCACGCGCCTCTCCACTTAAAAAGAGGTTCATAGGTTACTTGGCACCATTAACTACTACAGGCGGCACCTGCCCAAAGTGCTTGAGGTTCAGGCCCTCCCTTACAGATGCATTGGCTCAAAAGCATACGTCAGGGGACTGGATGGACCAAATGACTGAATCCTTCAATGCACTCAAGGAATTACTTGCTCGAGCAATTATGTTTCTCATCCGCATCCTGACGTGGACGTTTTTCTTGTTAAATTTTATCGCAAATAACACGGTTTCCACCATTAAAAAGAAACATCGATTTATTTTTAAGCATAACATTAACACACACAAGATTGCACAACAACACAGGCTGGTGCTTAGCAACGCAATAGTGATTTGTTTACAGCAAAGATTATAGAACAACACATCTCTGGTGTCAGAGAGTTAAAGTCAAGTTATTAAATAGAATCGTATAGAAAACACAAAACTTTAACACTCCCCCTTATTTAATAACTTACACAGTCTCATATCATTGCACAACTGTCGTAATTGGACAGCAAATAATGGCTTTGTTAATATATCTGCAAGCTGATCAGCTGTGTTTACCCTTGAAATTATTATTTCACCATCTGCAACTAGCTCTTGAACAAAGAAGTGTCTGAGACAGATATGTTTTGTCCATCAATGAAATTCAGGACTGAGTACCAGTCGAACAGCTGCTTCATTGTCCACTTGTAGATAAGGTTTTGACTCCTTTAGCTGACCAAGTTCAATTAAAAGTCTCTTGACCCAAAGAATTTCTCTTGGCCTTCACTTGCTGCTACAACGTCAGCTTTTGTAGTAGAAATCGCAACTGAAGTTTGTCGCTGACTCAACCAACTGACAGGTGCACCACTGTAAAAACAAAGAACACCAGAGGTAGATCACCCAGTCCTTAAATCACCTCCATGATCAGCATCACTGAAGCATTCGAGAATGTATTTGTCTTTGCCACTTTTCACTTGTATTACATCCTGCTCGGTTGGACTTTCAAGACTTCTAGATGCTACTCCAACAGCATATGTTATGTCTGGTCTTGTCCCAAACATCAAGTACATCAAGGATCCAACTGCTTGCCTGTAGGGACATTCAGTGTTGACAGGACTCCCTTCCACATTGTCATCCTTGGTAATTGGTGTTGTAACAGTTCTGCAGTTACTCATGCCAAAATGTTCCAAAACCTTCTCGACATAGTGAGTCTCACTAACTTGAATAGAACCATCTACTTTTCCGTCAATTTCCAGTCCTAAGAAATATGATGCAGGGCTTGATTTAATCTTGAATTCTCTCTCAAGATCTGCAATAGGGTCATTCCATGCCAAGTGGTCTAGAGGCTCCCACATAACCCTCATGGATTTTGATGAAATTTGGTATGAACAATCACACATGTTCTCAATGAACACTGGTAAAGTTTCAGTTTCAAAAATTCAATACTTCTGGAGATACAGTCACTTGTTTAAGACCATAACACAGCTTCCAACAGTGCGTCCTTGAATTTTCAGCAACTTTAAGATGATATATCTCTGAGAGTTTTTGTATGAAAGAAACAAAACTTGGCCATCTTATAAAACTTTTAGAGCTCTTTAAAGTAAAATATTAAAAACAGGATTTCTGAGCAATTTTCATATAGAAAATTTGGGGCAAAGTTGGGCGAAAAAATTGCTGGTTAAAAAAAAAGAGCGAACTTTAGTTTTTTATATCTCCAGAAGTAATTGTGGGATGTACATGAAACTTGGCACACCATAACTCACCAACACAAGGTCTTAGAATATAAAGTTTCATTCTCCTATTGCTTCCCATTATTTCACAAATCTAGGGTAAAGTTGACAATTTTTCAAAAAGTGCTAAAAATGGGTATTTTTAATCAAATTTTTCAAAAACGTGTTTTCTCCAAACTCCTTTAAACTGTGCTCATTAGAAAGAGCATATTCTAAACTATCTAGAAAAGTGTATTTGGTTTTGCAATGCAAGCATATAAGGCCCTAAAAAGTAGCATAATCCTAGAGGCGCACTGGAAGTTTGAACCCGTTTTTTGGCACTCAAATTATACCTAAAATCTTTTATTATGTCTAATAAATATTTGTTAATGCCTGGGATAAGTGAAATAAGAAGTCCTGATGAATAGGACGTAGCTAAAGTCCAAATAGAAAAAGAATAAAAATAGAAACAATGTTATTTCTTAACTGTCCCCCCCCCCCATCCCACAACTCTCTCTCTCTCTCTCTCTCTCTCTCTCTCTCTCTCTCTCTCTCACACACACACACACACACACACACACAAAATTATAATTTAGAATGAATGTAAAATTTATTTCAGAGTCATTATCTAATTATTAGTAGCATTTTTAATTAACACCACCAGCTTACTGAAGGAAAATAACTATATAAATGAGTTGTTGTGGTTTAACCACTGCTAGATTCATTTCACCTGAGAAAACCAGTATCTCCATCACCATAGGGGCTACGCTCGAGCATCAACAGCTATGGGTGAGTTTCTTTACACAGGTTTCCAAGCCTGATGAATGTGAACACAGACGAATTTACTGACGGAGCTGGAATAACTGCAATAATGTGGTGTGATGGAACCCAGCACTTGTCACTCATTGGTGGTCAATACAATGAATCTGCTGGACTATGAGGGTGCATAAAGTTTATTAATACACCCCTTTGCTCAGTGGAAGTCTCACAGATATTCCCAATCCACCAAAAATTTTCTTAGATGCATGCAACATATTGTCCAGGTTGGAGAGCAGACATTAATATGCCTTCTTTAGTTCTCTGACCCATTGTAGCTAGAAAAGATGATCAATCGTTTGAAACTCTGCTGGCCTGAATTATTGTTTCATCAATAGGTAAAAAGTGACTATTTTCTCTAGTGCCTGCTACAGTTTGTCCAAGTTTAAACCTCACTTCTTGTGACAATTCCCCCCCCCCCTCCCAATTTCATCTTTACTGACAAAAACAAATATGATTCGATTAATGTTTCCAGAGAAGAAATGAAACAGGTCTAGGTGAGTAAGTTTGAACACTGGAGCCATCACTGAAATTATGAATGTGAGATATCTGGGCAAAATGTGCTTTTATATATAATTGATGAGCTCCTTGACAAAAACGTTAACTGTACCTGTGTCATGCCACAAACAAGAACTGATAATGCAGAAACTTAAAGATTCCACTTTCTCATTTTGATGAAAGTAGATAACAAATGGATGAATTGCTGCTTTCCAGTGGAAGCCTTGCACAGCATCCTGAATAATAAAAGAATAATTTTCCAAAAAATCCATTAGGACAACAAGCTCTTTGTTTTTCAGGCCTTTAAGGTGCAGTTATTCCAGCTCCAACAGTAAATTTGTCTGTCTGACAATACACCATTCCTCTTGATATTCATCAGAAAATTAATGTAGCATAGGGTAAGGTGGTACAAATTCGATACAGGTACAATTCCTATCAACATAAGTTTTCAGTCTCGTATTGTTGCTAGCAGTTGCCTTTGTGTGGCGTTGCAGTGTAGCAGATTTCTACAGCTCCTCCTGTCTTTTTCAAGACAACACTCTGTATTAAGGAGACAAATTTTTTCCTGTAAAGATGTACTTGGAGCTACTTCGTCAAATGTGCTCTTATAAATGTTCTAGTTTCCACGTGCTTGTAAACTCGTTATTGTGCAACGTTTGGTACAGTGAAGTATGCACTGGTGCCGAAGGAAAAAGTGCTTTTTATGTGGGAAAAGTCAGTGATAAAAATTGTACGAGGAAGTGATCATAATCGTACCTAGTGTGGTACATTTTCTATTGATTTTTCTCAATTCTGTAACCTTTTTTTGTGTTCATACCAACATATGTAATTGTCTAATATTTGTGTTACATATTCATTAAACATTCAAGAACAAGTGCCATAGTTGAAATTATTTCTTTTCTCAATGTGTTTGCAGTTACAATTACATTTGTCTGAAATGATTGAAATTGTACCACCATACCCTATCAAAAATTGAAATAGGTTAGAGGAAACTAAGCAACCTATGAGTAGCTTCTAATTTTACCCAGGGCACTTCAATAATTTCATTATCAGGCTTGGGAACCTGTGTAAAGAAATGCTTATCACGCTTGGGATATCCTGTGGTAAAGGAACCCACCCGTGACTGTTGTTGCCCCTGTGGCGATGGGGATGCTGGTTTCCTCAGGTGAAATGAAACAAGCAGTGGTTAAACCATAGCAACACATTTATACACATCTTTTCCATCAGTAAGCTAGTGTTTGTTCATTAAACAGGCTACTAATAATTAGATAATGATTATGGAAATAAATTTTATGAATTACATTCAGTTTGTGTGTGTATGTGTGTGTGTGTGTGTGTGTGTGTGTGTGTGTGTGTGTGTGTGTGTGAGAGAGAGAGAGAGAGAGAGAGAGAGAGAGAGAGAGAGAGTTGTGGGATTTGAGGGGGGGGGACAGTTAAGAAATAACATTGTTTCTATTTTTATTCTTTTTCTATTTGGACTTTAGCTACGTCCTATTCATCAGGACTTCTTATTTCACTTATCCCAGGCATTAACAAATATTTATTAGACATAATAAAAGATTTTAGGTATAACTTTTCTCGATATTAGACCACTTGGCACGGAATGGCCCAATAAACTGCTTAAGTTCACTATCTCTATTTGCTGCAATTAAGCCATCATCAACATAGAGTACAAAGAAAATTTTGGAAGAACCTTTCTCTCTTGTAAAAAAGGCAGGGATCAGCTTCACTTCTCTTAAATCCGAATTTCAAAATGTAATTAGTGAATCTCTCATTCCAGCAACGGGGTGCCTGTTTTAGACCATACAGACTTTTCATTAACTGACATACTTTTCCAGAGCCATCATTATAACCTTCAGGCTGTGTCATAACTATTGTTTCCTTCAGGTCGCCATAAAGAAAAGCAGTAGTCACATCTATTTGTGCAATATTCATTTTCTCCTGGGCTGCAAAACTGAGAAACGTTCGAATAGTAGACATCTTTTCCACAGGGGTGAAAGTTTGTTCATAATCAATCCCTTTCTTTTGAGAAAATCCCTTGATAACCAGTCTAGCTTTGAATCTCACAACTGACCCATCAGCATTTGTCTTGAACTTGTAAATCCATTTACAAGGAATTGCTCTTTTTCCAGAAGGTAAATCTACCAAAGTCCAAGTTCCATTCTCTTGATGTGCTGCCATTTCTTGATCCATGGCTGATTTCCATTCATCTTGTTGACTTGAATTCATAGCTTCAAAATATGATTCTGGTTCCTCTGAGGTCATTAACTGCATTGCATAGTCTTGAATCTTTTAGGTCATTTTAATGTTGAACAGTCACACAGCTGTGGTCTAATTGATTCCGTGTCCGATTGTTCTAATACCTCTTCAATTTCACTGTGTAAGTCATATCTCTGCAGAAATAATTTTCTCTTGGAAAACTTGATTCCATTTTGTTCTCACTTTCTTGTGAAGATTCTTGAGACTTCTGCTGAGAAAAATCAAGGTCCACAGGAACTACTGGAGTTTCATTTTGCATAATTTTTTCTTCAAAAATAACATCATGTGATCTCATCAGGTGACGTTTTTCTTCACACCAGATTCGATACCCATCATTGTGGTCATAGCCAATCAGAATCCCTTTTACTGCTTTTCGATCCATTTTCACCCTTAAATGTTTTGGAACATGAACATAACATTTAGATCCTATTACATGCAGATGCTTCAAACCAGGCTTCTTTCCATACCATATTCGTATGGAGACATCCCTTCAATACTAGAAGGCCCCTTTCGATTAAAAATGTATGCTGCAGAATTTATCATTTCAGCCCAAAATGACTGAGGAATGTTTTCATGATCATGCATCATAGCCCTGGCAATTTCAACAAGAGTACGATTTTCCCTTTCGCTGCATCCATTTTGCTGCGGAGTGTATGGCATAGTAATACGTTGAATTGTGCCCTCCTTCTGTAGAATCTCCCTTGTCTGTTCATTGTTGAATTCTCCTCCGTTATCACTTAAGAGGTTTTTAATTGTATGCCCAGCAGGCTTTGTCTCATTTGTGAATTGTCTTAATTTATTAGGAACTTCTGATTTTTCCTTGACAAAGTAAACAGTACGAAATATACTGTAGTCATCTTTGATCAAAACAAAATAGAGATACCCAGACATGGACTTCTGAAAGGGGCTGCAGACATCCGTATGAATCAGCTCTCCTGTTGCAGATGCTCTCTTCCGAGAACCAAATGGAAGTCGATGTGCTTTACCATAAACACAACCTTCACAGAGTTCAGAATCCAGACCCACATTTATGCCTAACATCTTTAGAGATCAGCATCTTGACATGTCACTTATTTTGGTGTCCAAACCTTTCATAATACAACTGCAGTAAGTTTTCGTGGCTGATTTCCTTTACTTCAGCAGGAATAGGTGGTTTAAGACTTCTTATCATTAATTTAAATAGTCCTCCATAACGATCACGAATGCCAATTAGTTTAGTGACATCACCAATTTTAAAATAACACCTTTCTGCTGTGGATAAAAATGTACTTTTTGGATTTTTATCTTGTGCTGATAAGACAGAAACAGATTCTTTTTAATTTTTGGTACATACCACACATCACTCAGAGTGATTCTGTGCCTCTTTCCATTTACTGCTGCTTTCATTTCTATGGTGCCCTTGCCAACAGCCTCAACAGTATCACCATCTGCTGATGTAACGGTATGTGTTGTAGAAAATGGTTCAAACATCTAGAAGAACTTGTTTGCATTGGTGATATGACTTGTTGCACCATTGTCTACAAACCAGCTACCAGTATCACACTCAGATGACATAACAACAGATGTTTCAGCAAAGAGAATCATATTCGTTGAGTTAGGTTTATGTGGAGTTTCAGCTTCAGACACAAAACTTTTTTGTGGCTTTTGTGGTCGACCATCTGCAATCCATTTCCAACATTTCTTGATTACATGATTTGACTTCTTACAGTAATAACAAACAATTTTGTTTTTCCCCTGTGGTTGCTTAGAAATTTGTTTAGATGAGTTACTTGTAAGTGCTTCTTGAGATGTAGAATCTCCTCTTTTACTTGACAAGGCTTTCTCATATGCACATAGTTGAGTTGTCAAGTTGTCAATAGTCCTATCAGTTTTTGACATAAGCATCCAACTTGATTTAAATGAAAAATACTCATCTGGTAGAGTGCCTAAAATCTTGCAAATTAAAAATAAATCAGGTAATTCTGGGTTATTTCCTACATCTTTAGCCATTTCTTGCTTCAAATCATTCCACAGATTTTTCAGCTTTGATATATGAGTTGCTACATCATCATTTGAATGTTACACAAATCCAAAAAATCGTAAACAAAGATCATAAACTTTATCTTCAGAAACACCATCAAATAATTTATGCAGTTCTGCCCACACTTCACGACAGATGCAAGTGACATCGCCACTGGTGTAGTTCTCAGCCAATCTCACATCGGTGTAATCTCTCCCCTGCACTTCTTTTCCAAAAAATTAAACAATACACAATGCAAGTACTTGGCCGTTGACAGAGAACTTCTTGCCATCAATGAGGCCATTTCCGTGCAGAATTTGAAGGTCGCCCTATTCACGTTCTTACCGATCACAAACCACTGGCTGCTGCCATCAAAAATCCCCAGCTGACCTGTCCCCTAGGCGATTCTGCTACCTCCATCACAATTCACAACAGACATGCATTACATCAAGGGCGCAGATAATGTGGTGGTGGATTTCGACTCTCGGATCGATTCTGTCTCTACCATAATCGATATCTCTAACCTTTCCACCTGGCAATCCGCCGACGATGATCTCCTTGCTCTCATCTCTGACCCTTCCTCTTCCCTACAGCTCATCTGCACCACCTTTCCTGGCGTCACCGGTGAAGTGAGGTGCGATGACTCGACAGGCAAACTCTGTTCCTTCATTCACCACTCTCTTCAACGTGCCATTTTCCAGAAGCTGCACGAGCTTGCACATCCAGGTGTCAAAGCCTCGACATGCCTGGTGTCCGAGTGTTTCGTTTGGTGTGACATGAGGTGGGATTGTCAGGCCTGGGCCAACTCTTGTATTGCATGTCAGTGGAACAAGGTTGCATCTCACACCTCCCCTCCACTTGGTTCATTCCCTCCTCTGTGCACATTCACTTCGATCTTGTTGGCATTCTGCCCCCTATTGACGGTTACCGATACATCCTTTCCGTGATCGACTGCACCACGAGGTGGATGGAGGCCGCACCTCTGCTTAACATCACTGCCGAGTCCGTTGCTCGTGCTTTTATTTCTACCTGGATTGCTGGCTTTGGCTACCCCTCGGTCATCACAACTGCCCAGGTACGCCAATTAGAGTGTGTCCTTTTCACCAATATCTGTCACTTTTGTGGCATTCGCCGGATCGACATCACTGCCAATCATCCACAGAGCAACGGGCTTGTGGAGCGGTGGCACTGGGACCTAAAAATTGCCATTCAGTGCAATGGGTCATTTTGGCTTGACGCCCTTCCTCTGGTGCTCCTTGGCCTGGGATCAACATATAAGGAGGATGGCACCATTGCGGAATTCACCTCACCTTACCAGGCAAGCTTGTTGCCCTGTCCCAGCCCCCCCTCGCTCGAGGATCTCCCTTCACTGGTCGACCGAGTCCACCTCATCTATGCTGTGGTCTCTCCTTCCCCTCCTGCCAGCTACTTTCCTCTGCCTGTAAGGGTACCTTCGGATGTACAGACTTGCAAGTTGATGTTCTTGCGTGATGACACCACCCGCCCGCCCTTACAGCACCCTTACTTCGGTCCTTATCCTGTCCTTCTTCATGCAGCAAACACCTACACCATCCTCCTCAACAGCAAACCTTCCACTGTATCCATTAACCGCCTGAAGCATACACACCTTGATCCTGCTTCCCGTCCCGAAGTCGAGGCTCCCTCCTCTTCTTTCTCCTCCTTCAAGGCTGCCCGTTCCTCTTGCGCACCCCCCTCCCTCTCCTTCGCCGTTGGGTCACGCACTGCCTTCGGTAGGTGACTCTTCTTCCTCTCCGTCCTCCCCCTTCAGAGGATTCTCTTGTCCCCTTCCCCCCTCCAATCGCTATCAATTCTCCATCTCCGTTCCCCCTCAACTCACAACATTGCTGTCCGTCATGGTGCGCTATGTAACCTATTCGTAAAGAACATGTCATTATCTAAATGCAAGCTTATTAAATGTTTCCAGCTGGCCTTGATTTTGTTCCTTCTGATGCTCAGGCCTTCCTACTCCCATCGAACACTGTGCTAGTCGTAGATCAGGTCTGTGGCTCCCACTCGAGCCAACGACTCTCATGACAGGTTACACTGCCTCCTCAATTACAGAACTTCATTGTTCGAGGCCCTACCACATGCCGGCTACCTCTCCCTCCTGTACTACCGGATGGGACTACAGAAGTCACTGTGTGAGTGATGCCTACTGTGTGTGCATCTACTAGTGCTTGTGACTCTTCCTCCCTGCCCCCCCCCCCCCCCCCCAAATTGGCTCTCAGGAGTACTCCATACTGTGGGGGTCAAGTGGCACATCTTCATGACAATCTTAGGTGTGTTTCTTTTGTATTATCTGCCTTGTTTAAATCAGGTGGTGTTTGTATTCTGAGGTGACATCAATAAAGCTGTTGTTCTGTAAAATGTGTAGTCATTGGGCTCCACCCCTTTAGTAAGCTCCACAGTGTGTTAAAAATTGTACAGTAAACTTAATGTTGTGTTGGGTACTGCACAATAAATTTTCAGCAACCAGTGACTTGCAACCGAGTGGCCTACACTGAAACTTTTTATTATTTTTCTGAGCTGTTCACCTACTTTTCAAGTGGTAGCAGAGCGTACTTGCGTCTGTCAAGTCAGTGGTTGCATATTAATATTATATTGTATTTTATAATATTCCAAGTGTTTTTATTGTATTCTTCAATTGCTTTTTCTTCCAGTGTGTGGTTTCGATGTGGAAGGCAGGGCCTGCACTGGTTTATTGTACTTGAGGCATGATCAGTTGAAATACGAAATATGCTTGTGCGAATTAGGTGATCACGCAATTAGCAGCCTGACTACGCACCACCTGGCCCACCCCTGTCAATGTTGCAGTAGATACAGTGGGTGCATTAGGTGCAGTGATTTCGATTTGTATTTCCAGTTTGCAGGAACTTGAATGTAACTTCAATTCTTTGAGAAATGCGAGCCCTACCCATAGACTGTTATTAAGAATAGAGGCGCAAATTTGCCATTTCAGTAACCGTTTCAGTGATTTAAGTGATATTTCGCTTAATATGCAGCAGTGGAAAATGGTAGTGAAATTGCTTAATGATGTTCAGAGGCTATTGACAATAGTTAGTACTGTAGGATTGGACGAGGAAACACTTGTTCAGGAAACGTGTGCAGCCACGGTTAGCCTGGGTCAGAAAGCTTGGACCATGAGTGGTTTTCAAACTGAAGTTGGGGCAGTTCGCCTCTTCGCTAAGCTGCAGAATCCGATCATGCTATTGTTGTAACAGGTTTTCAAACTCACAATAGTCAGTTAAGTCAAACAGAACATTTTTTTGTGGTTCACTGTTGAATTTTAGAATCAAGCTGACGCTCTTAAGGTTCCTTATTCAGTTATCCTCATTCATTATACCCTTTGGCACAAGGCCATTTCAGTAATGTTTTAGCCGAGGTTCTATGTTAGCTGATTTAAGGCAATGGGTTATTCAGGAAACAATGTCACCTCGTGTTCTGCACGAGTTAGAACATTCCCATTATTGCCATGTTAAGGGGCTTGATGAGATCCTCTCTGCTTGTATTGAATGGGTTCATACTGCTGTCACTTCTCTGTTGATGACAGTTGGAGAAGGTGAAGAGTCTCTACCATTCTGGAGGGAATACAACTGGAAGACAAGGACACATTATTTTCAGAAGTCGGGCTACCAGCTATGCTGAATTAGATCAATTGGTCATTTCCGTGGTAACTCTGGTGATTGCTGACGAACAATGCCACCACAACCCAATGCAGTCACCCTTGAACTCTCACCCAATCAGTAGTCCACGCTCTAGTTTCCCCACCAATCACCCTCTGAGGCAATGTTTTCATTGTGGCGTGAAGGATCATTTACTTCATGACTGAATTGTAATAACGTATTCATTAATAATGTTAGTATCATGTTTTCCTCTAGAAGTAACTCGAATTGAACAGAAGTTGAAGGGAAAAGGAAATGATGAGGGTTTTAAGGAAGGGTGTAAGGAGCCATTCCAATCCCGGGACAGGAAAGACTTACCTTGGGGGAAAAATGGAGGGTAAACAAATGCACACCCACCCACACATTCACACAGACACAAGTACACCTAGGCAGACATTCTGTAGAAAGCAAAGAAAGCGGGATAGGAAAGACTTACCTTGGGGGGAAAAAAGGAGGGTAAACAAATACACACACACACACCCACACATTTACACAGATGCAAGTACACTTGGGCAGACATACTGTAGAACTGTAGAAAGCAAAGAAGTTAGAAGTTAGACAGAGATGCCACTTGAGGCAGAAAACTTCTTTGCTTTCTACAGTTCTACAGTATGTCTGACTAAGTGTACTTGCATCTGTGTAAATGTGTGGGTGTGTATGTATTTGTTTACCCTCCTTTTTCCCCCCAAGGTAAGTCTTTCCTGTCCCGGGATTGGGATGTCTCCTTACCCACTCCCTTAAAACCCTCATCATTTCCTTTTCCCTCTCCTTCCCTTCTGCCTGACGAAGCAGCTAGGCTGCGAAAGCTTGCGTTTGTGTGTGTGTCTGTGTGTTTATTTGTTGCTATCACTGCCTGTGCTCCTTCCCCTGGTAAGTGGACATCATCTATTTTTTACATATATTTTTCCTGTTAGGAATTTTTCCAAACGGATGACTAACCCAAAAGGACCGGCTTGTCGATAGACACAAATAAAAATAAAAATCACACTCAAAACACACTTACTAGCTTTCGCCACCACTGGCAGCTTCTTCAGGAAAAAGAGGAAATAAGGGGAGGAGAAAGGGAAGGATATGGGTTTTAAGGAAGTGGAAATCCCTCTATATATATATATATATAGATTCAAATTGATGAAACGAAAATTATAGAGGGAAACTTTCCCCGTGGGATAAACAAAAATTAAAAATAGAAAAGAGATGACTTACCAAAAGGACCGGCTCGTTGATAGACACAAAAATAAAAATCACACACAAACACACATACAAGCTTTCGCCACCACTGGCAGCTTCTTGAGGAAAAAAGGGGAGGAAAAAGGGAAGGATATGGGTTTTAAGGAAGTGGAAAAGGAGTCATTCCAATCCCAGGAGTGGAAGGACTTACCCTAGGGGAAAAAAAAGGTAGGTAAACAAATACACACACACTCAGACATATCGAAACGCAAACACACCAACACACCAGGTGTGTTTGCGTTTCGATATGTCTGAGTGTGTGTGTATTTGTTTACCTACCTTTTTTTCCCCTAGGGTAAGTCCTTCCACTCCTGGGATTGGAATGACTCCTTTTCCACTTCCTTAAAACCAATATCCTTTCCTTTTTCCTCCCCTTTTTTCCTGAAGAAGCTGGCAGTGGTGGCGAAAGCTTGTATGTGTGTTTGTGTGTGATTTTTATTTTTGTGTCTATCGATGAGCTGGTCCTTTTGGTAAGTCATCTCTTTATATATATATATATATATATATATATATATATATATATATATATATATATATATATAAAGATTTTTGACTTACCTAAAGTACAGGCTGGTCGATAGGAACACTAAACACACACAAAAACACACAACCATTCGAGCTTTCGCCACCAGTGGTGGCTTCTTCGGGAAAAAGAGGGAGGAAGGAGAGGAGAAAGGGAAGGATACGGGTTTTAAGGAAGTGGAAAAGGAGCCATTCCAATCCCAGGAGTGGAAGGACTTACCTTAGGGGACAAAAAGGAAGGAAAACAAATACACACACACTCACACATATCCACATCCAAACACACTTAGGCAGACACTGTAGAAGATAGTGACCATTTAAATTTCAAAAAATTTATGAATCTTTATAACCTGGAACTAAAGGTTAACTCTCCTACCAGAATAAGAAACCACAGTAAAACTTGTCTAGACCAAGTAGCTACGGACATAGATTGCACTGCATGTTCTGTAAAGCTAGGTTTTTCTGACCACAATGCTCTATTCTTACAAATAAATGTGCCAGAAAGCAAGCCCCCTCTAAAAAAAGTTTTCAACACAAAGTAGAAACTATTGTGAAAGCAATGTCCACACCTTTCTGTCCCAAACTGTAGATAGCAAATTTGAGTCTTTTCTCAATACTTTTAATTATTACTTCAACTACCATTTCCACTCAAAAACAAAAAGTATTTGCACTAACAGTAAACCCTCTAAGTGGATAACCATGGGTATTATTACCTCAGCAAAAAGAAAAAGAGAACTTTTCTCCCTCAGCAAGACCGAATTTGGCAAAACTGAAGAATTTAAGAATTACTTCACTAAATATATAAAAAAAATCTTTAAAAATGTAGTTAATGCAGCCAAAAAACTGCAAAATGATACCCTCCTCAAAACATCAGCAAACAAAAGTAAATGCATGTGGAAAATTATTAATACACACAGTGGTAGAAATCAGCATCTGACAAGCAATGTCAAGTTAAAAATAAATGGGAAGTTAACCTCAAATAAAAAAGAAATAGCAGATGAATTTAACTCATATTTCATTAAATCCGTTGAAAGTCTTACAGATCACCTAAAAAATAATCACCTTCCAAAACTTTACCCAAATAATTGCACCAACACATTGTTCTTAACACCAACAACAGAAGCAGAGATAGAAAAAATTATTCAAACAAAAATTTAAAAAAAGTCATCTGCAGGACAAGATCAGATCCCTTGCTTCCTTCTTCATAATTGTAGCAAGCTTATTAGTAAACCACTTTCCCACATAATAAACTCCTCATTCCTCAATGGCATATTTCCAAGCAAACTTAAAACTGCAAAAATCATACCCATACATAAAAAAGGAAATAGAGATGATACTAGCAATTACCGAGCAATTGCAGTACTCTCATTATTCAGCAAGATATTTGAATACACAATGGCAGACAGACTTAAGTCATTCCTGAGGAAAAATAATATCATATCACCTGCTCAGTTTGGCTTCCAAAGGGAAAAAACTACAACCGATGCTATACAGAAACTCCTAGATCACACTCTAACACTAGTAGAGAAGAAGCTTCCAGCCTTAGGCATTTTTCTTGACTTAACAAAGGCCTTTGATATGGTTAACCACAATATACTACTCCTATGGAATAAGGGGCACCGGCCATGACTGGTTTAAAAGCTACCTCAAAGACCGAGAACAATATGTCCAAATAAATGAATCCAATCCATCAGGCATAGCTAATGCTGAACAGTCATCTACCCAAACCATAAAACATAGAATTCCCCAAGGCTCAGTGTTAGGGCCCTTGCTTTATGTAAACGACCTCCCCTTAAGTTTACCCACTGACAAAACCTTTCTCTTTGCTGATGACACCACAGTTATGATATCTGACTCTATAGACCATCTCCAAGGTGCAATAAACAGAAGCACAACCCAACTAAACTCATGGCTAGAATCAAACAGACTACTACTCAATATAAAGAAGACAGTTGGTATTACCTTTCGCACCGTTCAGAATAAAAACCAATCAGTCCCAATTGTATCACTGAGTGATGATCAAGTAAATTTCGTGAAGGAAACCAAATTCTTAGGGGTTACCATCTCAGACACACTTTCATGGAAAAGCCACATTAACATAGCCTGTACCAAATTGAGTAAAATTTGTTTTATGATTAGACAAATAAGAAACATTGTTAGTACCAGCACACATCAATGTACTATGCTCTTTTCCATTCTGTGCTAAGTTATGGAATTATCTTCTGGGGGCATAGTGCAGAGGCAATGAAGCTGTTTAAACTCCAGAAACAAGCAGTTAGATTAATACTGTTCAAACAACAGAAAGAATCATGCAAACCATTGTTCCAGAAACTGAACATACTACTCCTCCCATGCCAGCACATACAAGACCTACTGTGTTACACGAAGAAAAACATTGGCAACCTACACATAAACTCAGATTGGCACCACCACGATACAAGGTCAAAAAACCACCTACGATTAGTTCCACATTCAACAAAGCTATATAGTAAAGGTGTAAAATGTATGGGGATAAAACTGTACAATCATCTCGCACCAGAAGTGAAGAATATTGGACTAGTGAAGGATTTTAGAGTAAACCTGCGGTCACTCCTAATTAAACATTGCTTCTACAGCATACAGGAATTTATTGAAACCAACCTGTCATAAGAAGCTTCACAATCAAAGAACATCAGGCAATGTATGTCAGTTATAAACGTCATTCGAAGGAAATGTAATATAAATGAATGTAAAATGTTAAATTCCGATATTGAATAATTAAGAGACCTGTGTAAAAATTACACTGAATCCTCATCTAATGATTTACTCTTCCAAACATGTAATTATGTATAATTTTCTACCTTATTTAAATGTAATCATCATGGCATCTCCATCATCTTCCATCACATCACCTATTCTGATTTGTCCTATATCATGATGTGCATGTCTGTACAATGTATGATTCAGAGGACCAAAAGTAAATAAATAAATAAATAAATGTGTTTTGTTTTATTTGGAAGGCATCTTTGGGACAATGGCCATCCCCTTCATATATAAATATGTATAAAAAATTGTATTCGAATATAGAAATTTAATATAGTTGATATTTTGGAAGGGGTAAAATGCCTGTTGTTTTCTGTTCATCACTATTGTTGACATAAAGTGAAACATTAAGGATTCTGTACTTTAAGTAACATCTGTTTGTTTGGTCATATCCCTTCATGGGGGCAGTTTCTCAGACCAGCTCATAGGTGCCCTGAAACACATTACCAGCCTATATTACAAATAAAGCAGGTATAAATCAAATAATTCTTACTTTCCTGCTGATGGATTTAAAGCATATGAAAAAATGATGATTTCTATGATGTATTACAAAGTTCAGTCTGATTAATATTCAAAAACTTGATCAAATTAATTGCCTTTTAAAATTTATGAATTAATTTTCCCCAACAACCTACTGTCAACATCCGCTTGCCTGACAAGAGGACCATTGTCTCATAGGGGCAAAATAATTTACCATGTCCTGGAATAATTAATAAGATAAATTGACAAGATGGTGCTAAGCCACAACAGCTGCTGGGCCCATTGAATTTAAATATAAAGAGTCAACATCATCTTTGTGCAAGGACTTTTTGTTCTCGTCCATCCTGTAAGGTCACTGCTATGGCAGGCAGCCACCCTATGTACCATGAAACTAGAAATTTTTTGCCAAGAGGAACTTTAACAGTACTCTGGGTCAGGTGGGTAACACAACACTAGTTTTGCTGGTGTAAGAATCAGTGGTTTGAAAACCACATTAATGAAACTGGTGTGAGTGATGTAGTGCCCTCTCAGTGAATTGCAGTCAATAGGAGGACAGATCCATGATCATCTAGTGTACAGAAATAGCTGCCTTGTTCGATCTTTGTGATTGTTCAGTTTAAGAGATATGAACATCACAGTCCCACCAAGCAGGTTTTCGTAATTATGTTGTAGTAATCACATTTTACCATGAGTTTTTGCAATGGTTTACATACTGTGTGACAGGCACAATAAACACTACGATTCTCCCGCTTTAGTGTTTGTGCCGTCCCTGATTTGGTCTCATGATTAACAGATATTTTCATGCCACACTCTCAATACACACTGTCAAAAATCACCCCAAACACTGAAGTACCTTTGGTCCATTAAACACAGTCAAACTAACCCTGCCTTCTCACACTTTCATAAAAGCTATAGGAAAACATATAGGAAAGTATTACTTGCAGCGAAGAGAGCTCAAAACTCCAAAATGGTACTCAATGGCAAAAACAAAAACAAAGCAGTGTGGAAGATAGTTAAACAAGAAACTGGTAACAAAAAAGTAAATCTGTCAAATATAAAAGTCAAAGAGGAAGAGGCTGTAATTAAAGTCCCAATTTATTTGGCAAACTATATAAACAACTGTTTTAGCAGCATAGGAATAAAATTACAGAAACAATTTAAAACAGTCCCTCAGTCCAAAAAGTCAAAAATTGGTGTATCACATTCAATGGTATTATTCCCCATAACCGAGGAAGAAGTCTATAAAGCAGTTCTCAAACTAAAAAACAAAAACTCAGCTGGTCTTGATGAAGTCCCCATTTGTCTAATTAAGGACTGTATTGAGAGGCTACTTTCACCTTTAGCAGACATTATAAATCAATCTTTCAAACAAGGCTGCTTTCCCGACTATTTAAAATACGCTAAATTGCTACCTCTCCACAAAAAGGGTGATCCTGAAAACATAGAAAATTACAGGCCAATTTCCGTACTTTTGTGTTTCTCGAAAACACTAGAGACTATTATGAAAGACAGACTTATGAATTACTTAAACAAATACAATCTACTATCTAATGAGCAGTTTGGTTTTCAATCAGGTAAATGCACTGAAACAGCAACAGCCCACCCCACAAAACATATCCTAGAAGCTTTAGATAAAGGAAACCACACAACAGGTATATTTCTTGATCTAACAAAAGCTTTCGATACAGTGGAACATGACATATTATTAAGCAAGCTAGAGGAATTGGGATTAAGGTCATGAGAATGATGTTTGACGATTGTGGAAGTCAGAGGTAAAGGAACCCTGTTCCAGAAGCTTGTCTTATTGTTTCATCCCTTTTCTTTCTTTGAATGACTATCGGCGGTCCACCACAAAAGTAAGTCCTGATCAGACAATCTATCTCTTTTGAAGAATAATTTTTAAATTGAATAGTTTGCTATTCTATCTATAAAAAAATGATTTTATCCAAAGAAGGACGAAACAATTGTTCTTTAAATATATAAGTATGTATATACATTTTTAATGTAAAAAAAAACTTTACAACTGTACATTTGTAATATTGGTGGGTGATAATTACATTGTCTATTCGAATTGAATAGTGGTCAAATGACCAAGTTCTGGAGGGATGAGATAGAACAGCCAACCAGGTCTTCTTTCTGCTGCGAAAAACAACAGCGCAAACTTAATAGAAGGTTTAAGAAGCACATTACTGAGTATTACATCGAAAAAAGTGTTTGTTGTAGACGTCCCTTTCAGATATGACCTCGTTAATTGGTCCTTTTTAAATCATGAAATACTGGAAGTAAACAAAAGACTATATCACCTGTGTTCAAAATTCAAAAATACCACAGTCATTAAAGCTAGCAAGTTTGACAGGGAGTGCTACACACGACAAGGATTCCACCATAACAATCAAGGAAGAAGATTAATCTTGGAACAGATCACCAAAACTATGAGTATAGAAATGGCAACCTTTTCAGTATTTCTGCTAGAGAAGGGAAACCTGTAAAGCCTGCTGGTCAGGCTGGAAAATCGCCAACAGACATGCTCCAGCAGGATCAAAATAGTCTTCAAACCATTCACTTTGAGCTCGAAAAATGGGATGAAATCAAAGCTTGTCCACTACCAGCAGTGGACTTACAAATGACTCAACATATGAGCTGTGTAGCAGTGCCCATAAGAAGACAATCTGAACCTTCTTCACTGCCCAGGGTAGTAAAAATAGTCTCCTGTTATCATCTAAGGTAAGTGGTTCATTAGAAATAACTGAATATAGGGACAGTAACTGATTTTTTCCAATTTAAACTAATGGTTCATAATGTCCAATCTCTAAGTAATAAATTAATAGAATTAAAAGTAATATTGGGGGCTGGCATAGATGTTGATATTATCTGTATAACTGAATACTGGTTAGATAAGCAGCAAACAGAAAAAGTAAATATCAGTTGCTTTTACCTTGGTTGTTCATCCTGCAGATCTTACTATAAATGTGGAGGGACAGCCATCTTTGTAAAACAGAATATGAGATTTAAAGAAATCCAAATACATCCTGATTTAACAAAACAAGACTTTGAATTGACAGCTATTGAACTTATAGACATGCATTTTGTTATTGTAAATATATACAGATCCCCAGATGGAGACTTTTGAAGGCTTCTTATGTAAACTTGCAAGGGTGTTAAGTACCCTAGAACCTAACAAAAAGAAAATCCTGTGCGATGACTTTAATGTCGACTTCCTGAAATCCTCAGAATGCAAAGATGAATTACTGCATATTACAGAGAGTTTTAATTTAATCCCTACAGTTAACACACCAACAAGAATCTTTAAGGATACCAACACCACATTAGACCAAATTTTTATTCAACAAGTCTGCTCTCCACATAGTATAGAAGTGATAAATATGGGCTACAGTGACCATGAAGCTGTGCTGCTATCAGTAGAATTATGTTCAGAGAAGAGGCCACCCACCAGATTGAAATAGTGCAGGGACCTAAGTGATGATAATATTGCATATTTCTGCTATGTAAACAGCATGTTCAACACCTTCCATGAAACCTACTACTATTACTTTAACCTAGCTTTCCCAACCAAACAACATAGCATAAAACCAGCTGCAGACAAAAATTGGATTACAACTGGTATAAAAATTTCCAGTGCATTCCTATAAGAAGCAAAATCAAATACCACCAGAAATGAAAAATTACATCACACAATATAATAAAACCTACCTCAAAGTTATAAGATAAGCAAAAAGAATGGCAAATATTGCCATGAGAGACCACGTACACCGACTGCCGGCGTGGCGCAGGGGACAGCGTCATGGACTGCGGTGCTCAAGGTCAATATACAAAAAACAGCCTTGATCGCAGAAATTGACAGTTTCAATTAACCGGTTTCGACCTGATGTAGGTCATCTTCAGAATTACAAATAGCCCATGTGGCCAGTGCTGCACTCGGCTGGACTGGGCTGTTCTGCTGCCAGTAGGTAACTGTTTTTTGCATATTAATCATACCAAATAGATCGGTGTTTTTCTCCTGATAATGTTGTCAAAATTAATGTGCTCAAGGTTGCCGGTTCAATCCACTCTAATTTCATCTTCTGCCATGGACAGCAGTGATCGTGGGGACTTTGCAATTCGCCAACGGAACGTCAGGGCCCAGCAGCTTCTATTCTACAAAGGATAAGGGATGCAGTGAGGACATATTCCAGCCACAGCTTCTACAACAGACAGCAGCGAGTGTTGGGGACGTTGCAGCTTGGTGCAGCAACTTCTGGATTAAAAGATAAGTAAAGCAGCTGGTGCTATAAATTCTTGTGTGTTAATCAAGCTTTCTTGTGGTATCGAAAATGGATCAGGTGTTTAAAAAGTCGCCTAGCGACGTAGATTCAGAGGGTAGCATACTAGGAAGTCCTGAGAGGGTAAATACTGGGGGAATGTTGTTGACACAGGAGATGATCGCAGCCATGTTAGCGAGTTTTAGCTCAAATTTAGAATAAAAAATATAAAATTCAAACTCAAATTTAGAATCAAATTTAAGATCAGAAATAGGAACTGTAAAATCAGAATTGAAAGAAGATTTTAAGGCAGACATTAGGGCACTATGAAATTCAATGGTTGCATTGAAGGCAGAAATAATCACAGACATTGACAAAAAGATAGGAAGTCTAACAGAACGGTTTGAAAATAGGGAAAAGGAGATACATGCCAGAATTGGTACTATTGAGACTGAAGTAGGAGGCAAGTTAGATGCTGTGACACAAATATGTGATCACAGGAATGAGGGCACTATGCAGGCATTGGCTGAGGTTAACAAGAGGATGGTGGCAGGTATTGAGGAAATAAAAACTTTGTTGTCAGGAAAATTAGAGAATAGGAAAAAGATAGAACAAGTACTGACAGTAAAAAATACTGAGATTGAGAAGGTGAACACTAGAATAAATAATCTAGAATTGTGTACTGCATCAGGAAACAGTAATTGGTCCATGGTGCAGAAACCTAATGGCAAAAAGTTTTCAGGAGTGGGTAATTATCATCCAGTAGATTTTTTGGCTGCATGCAAGGACCAATTTGTGCCTGGTATGTCAGACCAGTGTAAAGTGAAGTTAGCAAAGAGAATGCTTGACTGTTCTGCTCAAACTTGGTCAAATCAATGTGCTGATAAATTTGTACTTTTGAGGCGTTTGAAAAGTTGTTTTTAAATAAGTATAGGGGGGAGGCCAAGCAAGTTAAGATACAAAATGAATTCTTGAATGGGCCAAACTATGTGAAAGGGAAACAGAGCATGAAGGAATTTTGTCAGGAGGAACTTGAGAAACTAATGCATTTAGATACACATTTGAGTCTTTTAGTAGTAATTTCCACTTTGTGTAGGAGGTTACCTGCAGATTCGCATTGGCAGTTACTTCACCATCCCACAGATTCAGCTGAGAATTTCACTGAATTTGTAGAAAAGATAGATCAGGGTTTAGTTATGGAACAACAGCTCAGGGGGACGCAGCATGTGAACCACAATGAAAACAGAGGCAGTAGAAATGGGGGTCACAACCAGGGAAACCACAATAGAGAGAGGGATTTAAATGAAAATTGGAGAGGTAACAATAATAGAGGAGAAAATTGGGATAATAGAAGCCAGAGGGAAACATGGGAAAATGATAGGAGAAATCAAAGACAGTAAGGTGGAAATAGGAATGGGGATAACAGTAGGAGAGAAAATCAGAGACATAATCAGGGAAACTAAGATTTGTTCCAAATGAGGTCCGTTTTGGGACAAGGAACTATTCTAATAACAGGACCAGAAGATGAGATAACAGGGGATAGGCACCAGTGATGACTAATTGTAAAATTGTTATTGTGAATAGTGATAATGAGATTTATAAACAAACTGGCCCAGCTAAAACTAGTGAAGGTACTGGAGCCAGCATGGTTGCTGTAGAAAGAATGAATGAAGGCAAATGTGAAAACAGTGATGAGTGTAATGCTAGTTGTAAATTAACTAGTCCAGCAATAATAATTAATGGCACTGGAACCAGCACAAATGTGATACATTGGATAAATGGTGTTGAGTGTGTGAATGAGAATGAATGGAGTTCTGAATTTAATAAGATTAAATGTGATCCAGTAAAAACAATAAATGGCACTGGGTCTAGTATGAATGAGAGGAGTGTGAATGTTTCTGAAGTAGGTGAAATTTTCAATACTGATGTACACCCACCTGTAGCTGATGATGTGTTGGGACAGGACAGAGGTATTATTCAGAAGATAAAGTAGATTAGGCAATGGGCACCAGATGATTGGCTATTACACAAATATGAGTATTTGGACCAACTTGGGAAGTAATGTAATAGGGATCAAACTTACTGTAGCCTGGAAAAAGACTTAGTGAGTGGGGAGAATGAATACAATGAATTAAGGGGATTAGGCATGTGTGCTGTAGACCAAAATGAAGTAGATGAGGGATTTGGTGTATTACAGGAGGGGATAAATAATGATAAGGAGAGTGTACAAACTTTTGTAGTACACAACAATGAAAATTGTAAGGAAATTGATTGTGATGCGGTAGGAGCAGGGTGGATTGATAAAGAAGTAAGTGAATATGGTCCAGATGATTGTGTCCAATTCCTTAGACATTTAAATCAGTGGAGCCAGTGACATGGGTAGAAGAGAAATATGGGTATGCAAGGAAACTTGGGGAGTTGAGTGCAATGAACCCAGAATTTGGGAAAGCATTCAATGAAATATTTGGAAGTGATGAGGACATACAACCATATTGTTATGTAGGGGAAGTAAATACTATGGTTAAGAACTGTATGCAAGAAATTGAGGAGGATTTGTTGGCAGAAAACGAACTTGAGGAAGATGTTATTGAAAATGTACAGCCCATTATAAATGTTAAGGTAGAAGGGGTCTGTGAAACTGCATTGATTGATACTGAAAGTACAATTAGTGGTATTTCAGAGGATTTCTACAATCAAATCAAAAGTACAGGGACAGTAGAGTAGTTACTGGGGTACGGATAAAGAATGCAAATGGCAGTTATAGCAAACCAGTGAATAAGGAAGTAGTGTTAGACTTGATGATTGAGGATGAATTGTTTAGTCAAGGTTTACTTGTCATAAAGGGACTTTGCTTAAATTTAGTGTTGGGAAATTATTTTTTTGTGCAAATATGGGGCTCAACTAGACTATAAAATTGAATGTAGGGGGTTGTATGAAGAAGATTAAATTTAAGAACTCTGTCGATGAAAAGAATCTGATGGCATGCATACAGATAGCACAATGTGTTATGAATGAAACTGAAGTTGAGGAAGAAATATGGAGGAAGGAAATGAGACAAAGGGGATAAGTGAAAGTCAAAAGGGGGAATTGTATTATTTATTGTCTAGGCATAAGAATGTCTTTTCTGAAAAGCCAGGAAAAAATCTTAGATTTTGAATATGAAATTAGGGTAAAACCACATGAACCAGTTAAAGCGAAGCCTTATGCTATAGCCATATCTGAAAGGGAGGCAGTCAGAACTGAATTACAATGGATGCTAGAGTGAGGCATACTTGAAAGATGTAGAAGCGAGTACAGCATTCCCATGGTAGTGATAAAAAAGAAGGACAAATCTGTGTGGTTAGTGTTACACACCAGAAAATTGAACAAAATTATAGTTCCTGAAACAGATCATCCAGAGAATGTGGATGAACTGATTCAAGGGTTCCATAATGTGAAACTTATGACCAGCATGGATCTGACCGCCGGATTTTGGCAGGTGCTGCTGGATGTTGAGAGCAGGAAATACACGGCTTTCTTATTTGAAGACAGGGCCTATCAATATAAGGTTCTTTCTTTTGGTTTGTGTATTTCTATTGCTGTTTCCATTAGAGCTTTGAGTTATGTGTTGGGAGATGAACTGATGAGAAGGCTTACAATTTATGTGGATGACATATTGGTTGCTACAGCTACTTGGAAGGAGCATTATCATTTATTGCAGGGTGTTTTTACAGCTCTACTTGCAGGGGGTATGACACTCAAGCTTAAAAAGTGTGAATTTGTAAAAGCAAAAATAAACTTTTTAGGTCATGTGTTATCTTCAGAAGGATTTATGCCTAATGGGGATAAGATTAATGCAATAGCAGAATGTGCAAAACCTAACAACCGGAAGCAGTTAAAATCGTTTCTCCGCATGGCCAGTTTCTACAGAAAATACGTAAGCAATCAAAGCCTGAATTCTCCAAATTTGTCATGGTTATTGAAGAAAAATGTGTCCTGGGTGTGGTCTAATGAATGTGATAGGGATTTTGAAAGAATCAAAACCAGTCTGTTCAATAGCAAACTCTTACATTACCCAGACATGTATCTTCCATTTTACTTAGCCACAGACAGCTCAGACTATCGAATAGGAGTTGCTCTCTTTCAAAGAAAAGAAGTGGATGGTGAGATTGAACACAGAAGCATATCATTTGCAAGCAGGGTCCTATCAAAACATGAGCGGAGATATGGTATTTCGGAGAAGGAACTTTTGGCTATAGTTTGGGGTTTTCTAAAATTCAGAATTTACGTGCAAGGTCATGAGACAATTGTTATGACTGACCATAAGGCATTGAGCTATTTGCAGGATTGTAAGTTACTAAATCAAAGGCTGGCACGTTGGGCACTTATACTCCAACAATTCCAGTATAAGATAGAATACATAAAGGGCACTGAAAACGTAGTTGCTGACAGCCTGTCCCGTTTGCCTATTAAAGGGGATGAAACTATAGAACATGAGGGTGAAGGCACTGAATTCCACATGATGTACATGAAAGGTGTTGATAGGGAAAAACATATTAGGGACATCTGTAAGGACATGAGACGGATACAGAACACTGATCAGATTCTCAAACTGGTCAAAACAAACACGGATACAAAAGGGCACGAAAAATTAGATAAATATTACAAGATATATAAGGGTGTATATTTTTGTTGTTTATGTATATGAGTTGGTGTAAGGTGCAATTGTTGCCAGGACTCATTCCTGAATCAGCAGCTGAGAGGGATAGTGTATTTATTGTGTCATCATTATTTATGTGTGAGTAGTGAAACTATTTAGTTAGGTAATTCTATGAATGATAATTAAATTGTTTTTATTTTTGTTTATGTATACTAATCTGGAATCAGGACTAGAGGACATATATATATTGTTTTCAATTGATACTTTTTAGACTTGCTAGGAGTAACTTAGGATACTATGGGCCAATTAAATCTCACACCAGCAATTTTTTTTTTTACATGCCATTTGTTTTCTTGTAAACATCAGCTAAAATCTGTTAAGCCTTGGAGTACAGGCATGGTGGAGTAGGTTACTCTGTCCATCAGTGACACAAGCCACCATGTAGTTGTTTTCATTTATGTGATTGCATGTTACACTACTTGTCTCTGTGATAGTGTCATTAGTACCAAGTCTGGATGGCAGTGGGGAAGGATGCAAATCCAACCGATCCCTGGTGTTCAGTCAATTTATTGTATTATGTGGGCTCATGGGTTTTCTTTTTTCCTGTTTCATTTAAGGTGAATTTGACCTGTGTGAGCGAGAAAGCTTGATCCAGCGCTGTAAGTCTAAGATGCATCTGTATGTTGAGTTGTATGATGGAGGCTTGGGACCATACACCACAGCCCAGTGTTGCTGCAACAGTGATTCCAGAGTGATCAGTGTGAAAGTGGTGAGACAAAAATAGTTAGCCTGTGCATTACAAAAAAAAAAAAAAAAAAAAAAAAATGATTGTTAAGTCTTAGTGTTGAAAGAGAAAGGTCAATGTAGATAAAAAAGAAAAATTTATTCAAAATAGTGCCACCCAATGTAAAATACAGGCACAATTTATAGAAAGACTTCTCTTTAAAAATGTGTTCAGAATTTAATATTGAATTGTGTATAGCTTCAAACTTTAAATATTTTCATGATTACTCACTCATTTGAGAGTTTTGTTAAAACTTATTCACATTAAATATGTTCATGTGCTATCCATTACAATTATTTGTGTTAGTATGTATATATATGTACCGTATTTGCACGAATATAGGCCGCACCCAAACTTTTGACACAAGATTTTAGAAAAAAAGAAATCTCGAGTATAGGCCGCAGGTTTTTTAATTTTTATTTTATTAATATTTTTGTGTAATCGAACTTTTTCATAATCAGATACACAATGTTAATGAAATAATGTTCTCTTTTCAATACACTCAATACAAATATGCAAAACTGTAAATCAAAAGCGAGTTGACAGTCCGATCCGAGTGCCCCAAGTGAGGGGACGCCGAACCAAGGCGTGTTACCGGGCGTTTCAAGTGTTGAATAGTGTATGCATGTGCTGCCAAAATATAAGTTTTTTTGGTGTGTGTGACGATGTTTCAGCTTGTAAATTTGTAGTAGGAAATGAATGTACAAGTTACACCACTGAATGTAAGCTTCAGGTTGCATAGTCACAGTAACGGTCACGGAAAACGGAAAGTTCGACATAAATTTGACGCTGACGAAATATAGTTCGACGCTAGTGTGTGAGGACAAACTATTAAAAAGTTCGAAGAGTCGTCGTGCATTTCAAGGGCTAAAATGTAAATATCCCCATATTTGCTTGACTTAATAATTCTGTACCGCCGATAGTAACACAAATGAAGAAACAGGCAGAAAGGGGACAAAAGGACATGCTATCGGAACAGAGTTCCTTCGTCAGGTCAGAGAGAAGGGAAGAAGAAAGGATGGGAACAGAAGGGAAAGGTGGTTCACGACCTAGGTCATGAGGGTGGTGTTTCGGGAGTGTGGACGTCAGAGATACTGCATGTATGTACTGAGCCAAGCCAGAGAGGAGAAATATAACCAATGAGGAAAGATCAAGTAGTAAACTTGAACTGTATGCCACACAACACCTAATAAAATTGTCCAACCTACTGGTCCATCATCTCAGAAGTGGTATCCCTCTTCCCATAATCCACAACCACCCACCACAACACCACCCTCAAAACCCCCCACTCATTGGCAACAAACCAAGCCTGGCTTCCCTACTGAATCTTCCAATCCCAGCACACACCCCTCCTAGAACCTATCACAACCGTCACCACATGCAGACACCACCCAATACCAATTCCAATTCAGTCCTTAACCACTCATCCAAATCCCTCTCCATTGCAGAAATATCTGTCCTGTCTAAAGGCTTAACCTTCTGTCCTACACCTAAATTTAATCACACTGCCCTGGTCAAGGATCTCATCTCATTCACCCGTAACCTCAACTGGAAATACCACTTCAGCACCCACTCACGACCCCCAGGCAGCAGAGCCGCTGTTGAACCCTGTCTTGAACAATTACGACCTCCCTCCCAAAAAGATCCTCCTGCTCTTCCTCAAAACCATCCCTTGCAGGCATTCCAGGAATTCCTCACATCCAGCATTGCTTCCCAATCCTTCCTGAACAACATACCAACCACTCCTAACATCAACCCAGCTGAATCCAAAGCCATCCGAGAGCTGAAAGCGGACCACTCCATTGTAATTCTCCCAGCGGACAAGGGTTCCACAGCTGTGGTACTTGATCAAGGGGAGTATGTGGCAGAAGGGCTGCGTCAACTCTCGGACACCTCTACCTACAAACCTATTCCTTATGACCCCATTCACTCAGTCCAGGCTGAACTACAGAAAATTCTTAAAACCCTAGGTCCGTTACAAGGTCTCACCACTGCCTCCTTAGAACTTCTCTCTCTCCACCTGAACCTCGCATGCCTACCTTTTACCTACTCCCTAAAATCCATAAAGAGAATCATCCTGGCCGTCCCATAGTTGCAGGTTTCAAAGCTCCAACAGAACGTGTCTCAGCTCTGGTAGACCAACACCTCCAACCTATAACCTGCAGGCTCCCACCCTATATCAAAGATACAAACCACTTTCTGGAACGCCTCAAATCCATCACTATGCCCCTCCCATGTGATAGCTTCCTTGTCACCATTGATGCTACATCCCTGTACACCAACATCCCTCACACCCATGGTCTATCAGCTCTGGAACACTATCTTTCCCAACACCCACCTGAAAGCCTCCCAAAAACCTCATTCCTTGTCACACTTGCTAATTTCATACTCAACAATAATTACTTCACCTTTGAGAGCCAGACCTACAAACAAATCAGGGGGACAGCTATGGGTACCAGGATGGCCCCTTTCTATGCCAACCTCTTCATGGGCCGCATGGAAGAGGCATTCCTTAAGACACAGAAGTTGCCTCCCCTGGTTTGGTATAGATTCATAGATGATATCTTTGTGGTCTGGACTCACGGTGAAGAAACCCTTCTGAACTTCCTCCATGACCTTAACTCCTTCTCCAGCCTTAAATTCACCTGGTCCTTCTCCAAAACTCAAACTACATTCCTTGATGTTGACCTTCACCTTGCTGAGTCTCACATCCACACCTCAGTCCATATTAAACCCACTAACAAACAACAGTACCTCCACTTTGACAGCTGCCATCCCTTCCATATTAAACGATCCCTTCCCTACAGCCTGGGCATCCGTGGGAAATGTATCTGTTCCAGTTCCGAATCCCTCACCAGCTACAACAACAACCTATCCAATGCTTTCCTCTCCCGCAACTACCCTAAAGACCTCGTCCACAAACAGATCTCCCGAGCTGTCCATTCCTCTCCCTCCAAAAACAATGTCCCTCACCCCAGACCACCCAGAAGCACCCCCTTAGTCACCCAGTACCATCCTACCCTGGAATGCCTCAACAAATTCCTCAAACAGGGCTATGACTTTCTCATGTCATGCCCTTAGATGAGACCATCACTCCAAACTGTTCTCCCCACACCACCCAGAGTAGCCTTCCGCCATCCTCCCAACCTCCGCAACATCCTTGTCCAACCTTACAACATCCCAATACCACCCTCCCTACCTAATGGTTCCTACTCCTGCAACCGATCCCGCTGCAAAACCTGTCCAATGCATCCTCCCACTACCACATACTCCCGCCCCACCACAGGCAAAACCTACCCGATTCAAGGCAGGACCACATGTGAGACAACACATGTCATATACCAGCTGACATGTGTCCACTGTTCAGCCTTTTATGTTGGTATGACTACTAACAAATTGGCTGAGCGGATGAATAGGCACAGACGGACTGTTCGCCTGGGGGACACCCAATATCCTGTGGCAGAACATGCCCTCCAGCATAACTCCAGGGACCTGGGCACGTGTTACACCACACGTGCCATTTGGATAGTACCAACCAACACCAGTCCCTTAGAGCTACGGAGGTGGGAACTTGCCCTCCAACATATCCTCTCCTCCCGCCACCCCCCTGGCCTAAATCTACGCTAACCCCTCCCCTTCCTCTATCCTCAGCTCACCTATTCATTATCCGTTCATTACCTCTCTCTCTCTCTCTCTCTCTCTCTCTCTCTATCGCCCTTTCGCTCTCTCTGTCATTCTCTCTATCACTCTCCATGTGTGTGTGTGTGTGTGTCCATCCATATTTCCCTGTTTATGAAAAACGTTTTAGACACCCCCCCGCCCCTCCTACACCCCTCAGCATCATTAATTTCACTCTCTTCTCTTCTCTTTACTACTTGATCTTTCCTCTTTAGTTATATTTATCCTCTCTGGCTTGGCTCAGTACATACATGCAGTATCTCTGACGTCCACACTCCCGAAACACCACCTTCATGACCTAGGTCGTGAACCACCTTCCCCTTCTGTTCCCATCCTTTCTTCTTCCCTTCTCTCCGACCTGACGAAGGAACTCTGTTCCGAAAGCTTGCCCTTTTTGTCCCCTTTTTTCCTGTTTCTTCAGTTGTATTACTATCGGCGGTACAGCACAATGGTAAGTACTGGCCAACCATTCTATCTCGTTTCAACAATATTTATCATCTCTGAGGGGAATTTTTATCATTAATTGACTTCATAATTCGAAACAGGAACTGTGGTTTTGCTGTTACAACAAAAATGATTCAGTTGCAATGCTGCAAAATAACCTCGAGTTCCATGTACATCGTTTCATGGAAATAACCACCAACGAATGTGAAACCAGTGAATCTGGTTGTACTAAAATACATTATTTTAAAACGTAGCATTTGAACTCAACATCAGCATTAGCTACACAAATTAGCTTTTCTCCTATCTTAACCTCTCATCACTGCTCATGGTAGGTGTTACGGCCAATTCACACTGTCCATCACGTCACCGTCCGTCAGAACATTCCGCAATGTATTTCTAATGGCGGCATTCACAAAGTCCATCACTGGACCTTCACGTCATGTCACGTCACCATCACATCAGGATTTCTCGAGAGGAATGTTTGGACAGAACGGCCGTCTGCTAACATCGAAAGTTAACCTATTTTCGTCACGCGAATTACATGTTGCAGTCGACGATTATACTGTTTATATGCAAATGTGTCTTATTCGTCTTTATTTTGTTGTTATACTTAGTTTTAGGGGTAAATCTCAAATGTTTCATAATGACTTAAATATTTTTGTCAATTGAGTGTCCCCCTAAAATTGAGGTCGGATATCTGAAACCAAAAAATGGTTTATGTTACATAACATTATAAAAGAAAAGACTGAAGCAAATTGTTTATTTGAATAAGATTGTAATTTGATTTCACATTTTTCATTAAATAACATTTTAAATGAAAAAGTCAGTTCTAATGAAAGACAAAAATTCAGTTATTTATGACGGTATTAACAATGTCAGTAGGCAAATCGTAATGGATAAAGTAAACAGGCGCTATCTGAGCTCTTATAAGTATTATTTGATGTTTTCATATGTTTATTGATTCGCTTGAAAATAGATGTCGATGTTTTGAAATGTTGTTTTAGTTCCCAGTAAGTTGGCCAAAAACACAAACTGTAAAGTTTTCTTTGGCCGTCAATAAGATTTAGCATTGTTGTTCCCTCAATTCTAGTATTAAATTGTGAATATGACTTTCTACAAACAGATCGCCTCTCATAACCACACTTTCGACATTGCATTTGAGAGGGACGAATTGACGTGACGGACAGTGTGAATTAGCCTTTACCGTACCAACGTTAACGTCACGGTAAAATCTCTCGTGACACACACTAAACTTTTATCGCGATGACTAGATGTCATTGACATCAAATTAAAATCATTTGTTTACTTAGGAAGTGTGTGTGTTACGTACTATTTATGTTTAAGGCCGTGCGGACGTGTTAAAAAAACAGTTGTCAGATTTTGTATGCTGTGGAATAGAATGACACCATTCGATTTATATAGAAATATCGACTTCCACAAATTCCCGCACCGTTTCCATAAACGTGTACAAAAACCCTCCTTGACAAAAATGTATATGCAATTCTGCAAAACTGTTACTGTAACATTTTTGAAGACTATCTAGTTTATTACGTTTCTCAAAACAAAATAAAAGTGAGCGTGTAATTTTTTAAACTAACTACTTTGGGAAAAGTTGGGGGGGGGGGGGGGAGGATTGAAACTCGATTATAGGCCGCACCACAATTTTGTACGCCAAAAGTTGGGGGAAAAAGTGCGGCTTATATTCGAGCAAATACGGTATTAACATTAAAGATACAAGATTTTATTATTTTGTTAATTTTTGAATTTATGAATTATTTAACTATTTATGAATTAGTCAATTTAAATAATTTTGTGTGTACACATATACAGCTTAAAGAGTTACATGGAAACGGTATGTTTTGGTGCTACTTGCGCCATTCTGCACTTTGATTTGAATGCCGCAAGTGGGGGTATTGTGAGATTACCGTCCACTTGGTCATAAAATATAAGACCTAAATAGCATTAAATACACTGCAGACATTGTCCATGCCAATGCACAAAATGTTATACTTTATCTTTTATTTAATGGTAACAGTAAATGTATTAAGTAAGATAACATTTATTGTGGAAGCAACATTTATAGTTAGGCCATGGACAGAATTTTCTCATGTTGGTGAGCGCTGTGGGCTTGAGGCAGAGGAGGGGCCAGTAGGTAGTGGTTTTTCCCGGATTAGGGAAGTCCAGGCTAAGTCCTACCAGGGGGAGTGCTGGACAATGGGAGCTACCGGGCGAGGTGCAGCGTAGAGCACAGTATAAAATATTCAAACATTACTTGAATTTGTAGCAATGC